>OX352293.1:24264947-26764947 GCA_947086415.1 Pammene aurita
GTATGGTATGGTAAAGTATGGTATGGTATGGTATGGTATGGTATGGTATGGTATGGTATGGTAAGGTATGGTATGGTATAGTAAAGTATGGTATGGTAAAGTATGGTATGGTAAAGTATGGTATGGTAAAGTATGGTATGGTAATGTATGGTATGGTATGGTAAGGTATGGTATGGTAAGGTATGGTATGGTAAGGTATGGTATGGTAAGGTATGGTATGGTATGGTAAGGTATGGTATGGTAAGGTATGGTATGGTAAGGTATGGTATGGTAAGGTATGGTAAAGTATGGTATGGTAAAGTATGGTAAAGTATGGTATGGTATGGTATGGTAAAGTATGGTATGGTAAAGTATGGTATGGTAAAGTATGGTATGGTAAGGTATGGTATCGTAAGATATGGTATGGTAAGGTATGGTTAAGTATGGTATGGTAAAGTATGGTATGGTATGGTAATGTATGGTATGGTAAAGTATGGTATGGTAAGGTATGGTATGGTAAGGTATGGTATGGTATGGTAAAGTATGGTATGGTAAAGTAAGGTATGGTAAAGTAAGGTATGGTAAAGTATGGTATAGTAAGGTATGGTATGGTAAGGTATGGTATGGTATGGTAAGGTATGGTATGGTATGTTAAGGTATGGTAAGGTATGGTTAAGTATGGTATGGTATGGTAAAGTATGGTATGGTATAGTAAAGTATGGTATGGTATGGTCTGGTATGGTATGGTAAAGTATGGTATGGTAAAGTATGGTATGGTAAAGTATGGTATGGTAAAGTTTGGTATGGTAAAGTATACCATACCATACTTTACCATACCATACTTTACCATACCTTACTTTACCATACCACACTTTACCATACCATACCATAATTTACCATACTTTACGATACCATACTTTACCATACTTTACCATACCATACTTTACCATACCATACTTTACCATACCATACTTTACCATACCATACTTTACCATACCATACTTTACCATACCATACCATACCGTACTTTACCATACAATACCTTACTTTACCATACCTTACCATACCATACCTTACCATACCATACCTTACCATACCATACCTTACCATACCATACCTTACCATACCATACCATACCTTACCATGCCATACTTAACCATACCATACTTTACCATACCAAACTTTACCACACCATACTTTACCATACCATACCATACCATACTTTACCATACCATACTTTACTATACTTTACCATACCTTACCATACCTTACCATACCATACTTTACCATACCATACATTACCATACCATACCTTACCTTACCATACCATACCTTACCATACCATACTTTACCATACCAAACTTTACCACACCATACTTTACCATACCATACCATACCATACTTTATCATACCATACTTTACCATACCTTACCATACCTTACCATACCATACTTTACCATACCATACATTACCATACCATACCTTACCTGACCATACCATACCTTACCATACCATACCTTACCATACCATACTTTACCATACCATACTTTACCATACCATACCGTACTTTACCATACCATACCTTACTTTACCATACCTTACCATACCATACCTTACCATACCATACCTTACCATACCATACCTTACCATACCATACCTTACCATACCATACCATACCTTACCATACCATACCTTACCATACCATACTTAACCATACCATACTTTACTATACCATACATTACCATACCATACCATACCTTACCATACCATACTTAACCATACCATACTTTACCATACCAAACTTTACCACACCATACTTTACCATACCATACCATACCATACTTTACCATACTTTACCATACCATACTTTACTATACTTTACCATACTTTACCATACCTTACCATACCTTACCATACCATACTTTACCATACCATACATTACCATACCATACCTTACCTTACCATACCTTACCATACCATACCTTACCATACCATACTTTACCATACCATACTTTACCATACCATACCATACCGTACTTTACCATACCATACCTTACTTTACCATACCTTGCCATACCATACCTTACCATACCATACCTTACCATACCATACCTTACCATACCATACCTTACCATACCATACTTAACCATACCATACTTTACCATACCAAACTTTACCACACCATACTTTACCATACCATACCATGCCATAATTTACCATACCATAACTTACTATACTTTACCATACCTTACCATACCATACTTTACCATACCATACATTACCATACCATACCTTACCTTACCATACCATACCTTACCATACCATACTTTACCATACCATACTTCACCATACCATACTTTACCATGCCATACTTTACCATACCATACTTTACCATACCTTACTTTACCATACCACACTTTACCATACCATACCATAATTTACCATACTTTACGATACCATACTTTACCATACCTTACCATACCTTACCATACCATACCTTACCATACCATACTTTACCATACCATACTTTACCATACCATACTTTACCATGCCATACCATACCGTACTTTACCATACCATACCTTACTTTACCATACCTTACCATACCATACCTTACCATACCATACCTTACCATACCATACCTTACCATACCATACCATACCTTACCATACCATACCTTACCATACCATACTTAACCATACCATACTTTACCATACCAAACTTTACCACACCATACTTTACCATACCATACCATACTTTATCATACCATACTTTACTATACTTTACCATACCTTACCATACCTTACCATACCATACTTTACCATACCATACATTACCATACCATACCTTACCTTACCATACCATACCTTACCATACCATACCTTACCATACCATACTTCACCATACCATACTTTACCATACCATACTTTACCATACCATACTTTACCATACCATACCGTACTTTACCATACCATACCTTACTTTACCATACCTTACCATACCATACCTTACCATACCATACCTTACGATACCATACCTTACCATACCATACCTTACCATACCATACCATACCTTACCATACCATACCTTACCATACCATACTTAACCATACCATACTTTACCATACCATACTTTACCATACCATACTTTACCATACCATACCATACCATACTTTACCATACTTTACCATACTTTACCATACCATACTTTACCATACCTTACCATACCATACTTTACCATACCATACCATACTTTACCATACTTTACCATACCATACCTTACCATACCATACTTTATCATACCATACCTTACCATACAATACTTTAACATACCATACTTTACCATACTATACTTTACCATACCATACTTTACCATACCATACTTTACCATACCATACTTTACCATACCATACTTTACCATACCATACTTTACCATACCATACTTTACCACACCATACTTTACCATACCATACTTAACCATACCATACCATACCATACAATACCATACCATACCATACCATACCATTCCATACCATACCATACTTTACCATACCATACCATACCTTACCATACCATACCTTACCACACCATACTTTACCATACCATACTTTACCATACCATACTTTACCATACCATACCATACCTTACCATACCATACCTTACCATACCATACTTTACCATAACATACTTTACCATACCATATTCTACCATACCATACCATACCATACCATACCATACCATACTTTACCATACCATACTTTACCATACCTTACCATACCATACCTTACCATACCATACTTTACCATACCACACTTTACCATACCATACTTTACCATACCATACCATACCATACCATACCATACTTTACCATACCATACCATACTTTACCATACCATACTTTACCATACCTTACCATACCATATCTTACCATACCATACCTTACCATACCATACTTTACCATACCATACCATACCATACTTTACCATACCTTACTTTACCATACCTTACCATACCTTACCATACCATACCTTACCATACCATACCTTACCATACCATACCTTACCATACCATACCTTACCATACCATACCATACCTTACCATACCATACCTTACCATACCATACTTAACCATACCATACTTTACCATACCATACTTTACCATACCATACTTTACCATAGCATACTTTACCATACCATACTTTACCATACCATACTTTACCATACCATACCATACTTTACCATACCATACCATACCATACCATACCATACCATCAGTACACGTCGAATGAGCTCAAACAGCATGAGTCTATGATGCGCCAAACCCGAGATCCAGTAGGGATCTCCAGGGTCCAGCATGAGCTCCAGATTTTGATACCGGTGCCATCTGCTCATCAGTACAAGTCGAATGAGCCCAAACAGCATGAGTCTATGATGCGCCAAACCCGAGATCCAGTAGGGATCCCCAGGGTCCAGCATGAGCTCCAGATTTTGATACCTGTACCATCTGCTCATCAGTACAAGTCGAATGAGCCCAAACAGCATGAGTCTATGATGCGCCAAACCCGAGATCCAGTAGGGATCCCCAGGGTCCAGCATGAGCTCCAGATTTTGATACCGGTACCATCTGCTCATCAGTACAAGTCGAATGAGCCCAAACAGCATGAGTCTATGATGCACCAAACCCGAGATCCAGTAGGGATCCCCAGGGTCCAGCATGACCTCCATCTTAGGATACCGGTCCCATTGCTTATTAATACAAGCCCCCGAGTCCAGAGTCAAAATCGAAACAAAAATCAAAACCTCGTAGCTTAACCTAAATTCGCGTTTAGTTAGGTAAATTATTAATGTCAATTACCAATTCAATCTACACTAAAAATTAAATCAATGTTTCAATTTTTGAGAAAGACTAAAAATTAAATATCTTCAATTATTAGTTATTCGCAAAGGATTAACACGTTAGTTACAATTAATTTCAATTCTAATTGAAATCAATTTGCACTAAACTATTAGTGTTCAATTTTTACTAACGTGTTTCAATATTCAATTTTTAATTTTCAATTACACTAACGATCGGCCAACACTGGTGGGAGCCACACACTTGTTCTGAATTCAGTTTTGATTTTCTCAATTCATAGACAAAACACCCGGAAATGCTTAAATTTTCTTATAGTTACGAAAATTTGTCTTTGGTACCTGAATTTTTGTATGGGGTCCATAACCAAATTTCCGCAACCAGAGATCAATTTAAGCATTTCCGTCTAATTTTGTCTATGAATTGTAGAATTCAGTTCAAGTGTAAGTGTAAATAAATAAACCAAACACAAGATCACGTAATTAATAGAAATGTAGTGTTTGCTTAAATTTTTTAAGCAGTTTGTATCCTGGCATTCAATTTTGTATAATTTTCGAACCATGCCTGTATAATGAAAAAAAATCGACTGGCAGCCCTTATAGACGGTAGTCGGCATAAAGCTCTATAAATGGAGTACGCTTCGCCTCATCTTTCCAAACAAAAAAGTCTGCCGAAATCTGAGGGGGGCGAGGTAGCACGCTTGTGATGTTTTCTAGTCAAAGGTACATCATTGTCGGTTGTTAATACAGTTTATTTCTAAATGAATTTGGCAACAACGCTTTATTGACAACCGACAAAGATGTACCTTTGACTTGAAAACACCAAACATATTTGACATATTCTTTTTATACTTCATTACACTAAATGGAGCAATAATTGGATGCAGTCTTTGCAAATGTCAAACAAAAAAGCCAAGGATCATTTTTGATTGTATTTTCAAACAAAATATAGAAGACAGCAATCCTTAAGCGCGTTAAATATGGAGAAATGTCATACGTCAAATAGTTACTGCCCGTCATAAATAAAACGATTGTCTTTGAATCGATTCTGTAAACGAAGCTTGATTTTCGATTTAGGTTAAATCTTTTATTACGAAAGTAATGATAAATAAAGTAAAACTTTGCTTACATCTGAAATGGTATTTCATCTTTTTGTAAACTAGACGAAATATAACATTTTTTACATCCAAAAACAGCGCATAAGGGCATTTTCACGGAGCTTGTTATGCGTCGACAGCGATGACGAAAGTGCGTGACATCGATTATTGAAATAGTTTTTATAGATGTACTAGATTTTCTTGCCAATACTTTTGACAGAGGGGAAATGATACCTAAGGCCTCTCCTGGTTTAGAACTCTCTGGTAGTCGGTAATCACACTGCTGCGATTTCCATATGTGGCGACGGTGTGTGAGTGAGATACCTGAAAATGTAAAATGCATGGGATTATCGTAATGTCTGTAGACCCCTTTTTGCAGTCGCTAGATTGGACAGTGTGAGAACGCTTTAAAAACATTCCGTTCTATGTCTGAGCTCAGCCAGAATAGTTATTTTCTTACTTCTGTAATATTGTAAAATCTGAAATACTTAACGATTTACAAGATTAATTTTGAAATTTTATATGTACGAATTTTATAAACTCTCCAAGACATACAATACTCTTGGAAGACACTGATTTATTTTAATATGCAGTCCGTTGTACGTACAGCATTGCAAATGCCAACATTGTGAACTGTCAGTCATCAATAAACATTCCACACCACAAATTCAAATCAATAATCTGCTTCAGATTGAAAATGCAAGCTTTCAGAGGACATTATAAGTTGGTATACTTAAAATGTTCCAACTATGGGTAAAGCTAACGGGATCAGTTGATATTTCAAAATTACTAAGTTTAAGATTCCTGAATTGTATATAAAATATTACCACAGTAGTGCTACGGCCGAAAACAAGATGCTAGGCAGAAAACAAAGTCTTAAAGGGGAACCAGTCCTCGCGGACTATGGTCCCGAAGAGTCCCTCAATGAAAGCGCCGATATAGAATGGGTCAATAAGGTAAGAAAGTCTGACATCAACACTTTGCAGTCTCTTGCATTGTAAGCATGATGTTATCGTTTTCGTTACCCCAAATGTTTTTGTTTACAGCTATGGGTGCGAAGAATTTTAAGACTTTGTGCTCTAATGAGCCTAGTATCTGTATCTCTAAATACACCCAAGTCATTTGAAAAGTATCCTTCACTTCAAACCATTACTTTTGCTGTAGATTGCTGTGTGACTTTATTTTTTACTGCAGAAATGATTGCCAAAATGCACATAAGAGGAATACTTAAGGTAAACTTTGTTCAATTAAATAAAAGTAGTTAGTACCATCTAAATCAAGTTATTAGAGTAGTATACCATAGTTGGGAGCTTTTGGACTTACTGAATGGTTGTATGGTACTTAAGGCAACAAGATAAACAAAAGCTATATTGCCTAATCTTACATTTACAATATAAGAGTATACATTTATGTTTTTATGAGCATCCTGTTATTTCAGGGAGATGTAGCCTATCTGAAAGACCACTGGTGCCAGTTTGATGCATCCATGGTGTTTTTCTTATGGGTGTCAGTGTTGCTGCAAATGTTCGAGTTGACATTGATTGTGCCAAGATACAGCTACCTGAGCATTTTGAGAGCACCAAGGCCATTAATTATGATAAGATTTCTGAGAGTTTTCCTAAAGTTTTCCATGCCAAAATCAAGAATTAATCAAATATTTAAGTATGTATTATTCCATTATTTATAAATAATTAAATACCCAATTTATAACTTTCTAAAATATGTGGGTTTGGGGGTATGGGTAGGTGGGTAACAATGAGCATGCTGTTTTATGTATATTCAGCTATTATGTTTCATGTACAGTTAACCAATTTGATTCCTGGGCCACACTATAAAACCCTGTCATAATCCAGGATCCGACAAACGCTCGTCATTTCGAAAATATAACCCTGTTCCGTACAGCAGAGACTTCCTTATGTTAATAAAAAAAATAGTATTTTATGGATTTATTGGACCATAATTTATATCCAGTGACAAATTAATTAATGATTGACATTACCAAAATTACTTTCGCCAATAAAATAGAATGACCAAAATTTTTTCTAAATTTTCACTTGTGAGGCTCTATAACGTTGTGAATTTAGGACCCATTTATGCGTTGAAAAAGTCCGTTCACAGTCTACAGACGTCATAGCGGCATATGTAATCGTTGACATTGGTATACTGTTCTTCCAATATGCTTGTGCCTTGGGGTTAATTTTTTCATGTATTTCTTTCACGGTGACGTAATCAGGATTCCTATTAAAAATTGCTTGAAATTTTGATATAGCTCTAAAGAACTATTATATAATCTGTGCTCTAGATCTAAAAGAAAAGACGAAAAGACGAAGTTACACATAAAATGATCATTTAAAATCGTTGAGGACATACATACTGTTTTACAAAATATTCCCGGGAGTTTTAGATCTAGAGCTTTAGTGGGAGTTTTAGACAAGTGAAAATTTAGAAAAAATTTTGGTCATTCTATTTTATTGGCGAAAGTAATTTTCGGAATGTCAATCATTAATTAATTTGTCACGGGATATAAATTATGGTCCATAAAATACTATTTTTTAAAATTAACATAAGGAAGTCTCTGCTGTACGGAACAGGGTTATATTTTCAAAATGACGGGCATTTGTCCGATCCTTGGTCATAATCACAGTTGCGGCATGGATATGTATAAATGTTACAATGCAATAATATGACAAGGTTCTATAGTGGCAAATTGGTTGACTGTACAATTATGGAATACATACATAATTTTTTTTTGACTTGCAGGAGATCAAGCCAGCAGATCTATAATGTGACATTATTTTTCCTGTTCTTCATGTCACTATACAGTTTGTTGGGGGTGCAATTTTTTGGAGAACTGACCCACCATTGTGTGAGGAACACAACTAGTCCTCAGTAAGTTTTTTTCTTGGAGATTTTTAAGTTACTGATAAGTTATGATTACTGTAAAGTTTTGCTTATGAATTATTCATTTTTTATTGTGTACTTAAGAGTTGTACAGTCACCTGCAATAGTATCTTTCTACGCGAAGGCCGCAAATATATGTGACACGCTCTTATGGCCAAACAAATAAGAGCGCGTCACATATTTTTGCGGCCTTCATGTAGGAAGATACTATTGCGGGTGACTGTACTGCTTATTTGATTAATAATTATTGTCATATTAACTAGACACCATAATGGTATAATTTATTAATAAAAATACACATAATAACACTTAATAAATGACTTAAAAATCTGTACATAATTACAAGTAAAAAAATTTTAGTTCAGAGCCTGCCACGCTAAATAGCGATTTCTATGGGCTGGGCAAAAACATTATATAAATTACAAACTGAAATAGATGTCATGTAAATGAAAGAAAAAGAGACCATGGCCTCGGAAACCCAGTGCTGGAATATGACATCTATTTCAGTTTGTGAGTTGCATCTTTAATTATTTATCCCCGTTGCATCTTTAATGATTTATCCCCATTGTTTATCCTATAACTTTTAATGTCACAAGTGTAACTGTGATACATTATACTATGCAGCAACATAAAAATTATTATTACCAACTTTCAGTGCGATAACAATCAACTCTCTGGCTATTCCTGATACATTCTGTTCTCCTGATCCTGATTCGGGCTACCAGTGTCCTAAGGGAATGAAGTGTATGAAACTTAATTTGTCCAAATACATCCAGGGTTTCCAAGGATTTGAGGAATTTGGTAAGCATGCCTTAGTCATATCAAGTGGTAGTTTTTTTTTTACAAATTAGATTTGAAACCTTATTGTAATAATCATATATCCCTATATTCATAAACGTCTCACATGTCTCAATTTGTTTATTTATGTTTTGTTTGTTTCTAACAAACACAACTGTCAAAGTGACAGATAAGGACAAAACATAAATTAACTAATTGATGTCTGAGAGATGTTTATGCATAAGGGGGTAAGTCTGTGTTACAAGTACAATATACTCATGAGTCTTATGACTTCTTCTATTTTGTGGCGTATTTTAAATATCGACTTTATTCTGTTTGTATTAAGGTAGAAAATCAATAATTTTACATTTCAGTGACAAGTTTGTTCACGGTGTACCAAGCATCTTCTCAGGAGGGATGGGTATTTATTATGTACCGGGCTATTGATTCTTTGCCAACATGGAGATCTGCTCTTTATTTCAGGTAAGACACTTGTGCTCACTTAGTGTCATATTCTCTGTGTCACTAGCACAGATAAGGTAACCACTAGATAAGCCTTATAAGGCGACATGCGGTCGCCACTCGTCGGAGTCCGTGGACTGTTAAATTGCGCGGTCGTCCGCCGTGCCGTTCAGTTGCGTCCATGTTTTAGACCTGTGCGTAGTGTGCGTGTACGCAAACAAAAAAATTAAATACGTATAAAAATTATTCAAAATCATGGCTTATTGTAGCATAGGGTTGTGTGGTAACTGTTCCGAAACATTGAGAATCATAAAACATGGAATTGCTTTCCACTTGTAAGTTTAAATCATATTTTGACTGAAAATTTGTTTCCTACAGCGGAGTTCATTTAACCTGAACATTGAGAAGGAATTATAGTGTGCTCGTCTCTTTTCATTAAGTTAAAAATGCAATGTGCTACTCCTTTCTTACGAAAGCACGTGTACGATAGTGATGTGCCGATGATGGTACCGGACTTACTGGCACCACGTGCTCTATGGTGCTCTCGTCGTACCGCATTTACGAAATATAGTATGTAGAAAATTTAATTAAATTTAAGTTCGAGTATTCAATTTGTGGATTTATCCGGTTGGAAGTTTTTTTCTTAAGTCATAGCAGGGGGGTGTCACTACGCAGTTTAGGTACATTTGGCCGGCGCGCCTCCCGCGCAGGCGTATGGCCGTGGGCTGCCGCTCGGCTCGCACGATAGTCGTGTCAAGCAAAATTGAAAATAGCTTCGAAACCTAAATCTCGATCTAATCCGTATAAAATATATTGTTCTGTTTACGGATGTCTGAATAAACGGAAAAACAAGGAAGCACAATTCTTTTTTTAAATTCCGGATGATATTGAAAGGTCCCGAAGTCCTTACTTAGTAGGTAATAGTTAAAATCTTGGACGAATAAATTAAAGGACGGAGCATGGCTGTACAACAAACTGTGACGCAAGATGGCGGCTGGTTTGAATGTGTGTGAGACGAGTGTTGCCATGTAATACAAATTTTCCGGATTAAGAATACAGTATTTTTGAATTTAAAAAAAAATAGATTATTAATATATATATTTAAATAGAATTAACAAGCACCTGTTTTAATACATTTGATGAAATATATTTCTGAAGAGGCGACTAAAAGGTAAAATTAAAAAAAATCTAAATAAACTATTTATTAAAATTACACGACTACTGTTAAGTGTGGTGGCCTCTCTTGTCGTCCCCAATACTATTATTTTAAGCATACGTTATACCTTTTTAATCTGGAGGCACGGCAGTGCCCTCGCTAAGACGAAGACAACTAAAAGTGTAATTACGTATTCATTTATTACGTAACACGATTTAAGGAGGGAGGGGAATTGACCATGTCTTACTTCTACTGCAGAGAGGATTTTTTTTTTCTTACGTAGGGGTGGAAGGGTGTCTCTGGCAAACAATTTCTTACGTAATCAATGAATATTATTTTATACTAAACCTTGTTTGGAATGTAACAAATACTTTTTGAAAACTGCATTAAAATCGGTTCAGCCAAGCGCGAGATAATCGCGAACAAACATACAGGTCAAATTGAGAACCACCTTTTTTTGAAGTTGGTTAAAATGCTCCTCGATCGATCAACACAATCGGTTTGACTTAAGAGCTGACCTTTCATTCTAACTATAGTTCCATCTCGTTCTAATCGCTTGACCAGTCGATTACTGAAGCCGCTCAAAGTGGGAGGGAGCGATGGTTGGAATGGGACGAAAGTTTGACGGATCAGTAGTGGTGACATAACTTCGCGCGTTCAATCTACGATTAGATATGGGCTTTTTGTTTTAAGAAGGTTTTGGAATAATTTTAAGAAATATATAATTATGTTTAATTATAAATTTTATTCAAAAAATAATAAAGAATAATTTGCTCACAAAAGCATAAAAGTTATTAACTATTAGGTAACGTTTTAATATTCGTTGAAAACGTGCGTGAAATAAAACGTATAGTTAGTAGTGTGGACGTCAATGTCGTATTGACAACATATCGCGGCGATTATAGACCCCCTTACGTTCGGGAAGTTTCCCTATTCAACCACCTGGCAACACCGCTACTATGAAGTTAATAGTTCGCACTCCATCTGAGAATTATACAATCTATGGTTAAAATAAACATCCTTAATTTATTGAATAGTGGTTGCCCATAAACAATTTTAGGAACTGACCGACATATCTTCAAAATAATACGGCTGTGGCATACCTACTTCCGTGAGAATCAGACATACTATCTTCGGATAAAAATTTCATGTTTACAGAATCAACGTTTGTAATTCCTACATATTTATCTTAAAAATAATAAATCAGTAGGTATTTTAGGTACAAAAACTTGTCATGTCACAACCCTCACAGCTCGGTCATAAAACTGCGGCGCGCAAAGAAGATTCACGGTTCGTGCGCGGTTATAAGTTTCAATTTTGCTTGCAAGCGGCGAGTATAGGTATAATTTTATACCTAAATCTGCCTTTTGTGAAGGAGTGAATTTTCTGTACGGTAGTACTATTCTTTATTCTGTGGTCATAGTTAATATGTGTAAGTACCACACGAGTGTTGACTCTATAGGTACGATACTTTCAATGAGTGTCACATGACGGTTGCTTCTGTACGGTAATTTCAATGGGTGTCACATGAGAGTTGCTTCTAAGAGACGCGGTCAATGGGCGTTGATCTTAGAAACTTTTAATGGGCGCCACATGAGCGTTGCTTTTATAGTACAGTACGCGAACAGTTTTGAGCTTCGATAACTCAAAAGTGCGATTTTCTTTTTTAGTTAGAGAATATGATATGATTACTTATAGTAAAAAATATTTTCTAACAGTTTTTGACGTCGCGCTAGGTATTATATAGATATTTGTTAATAACAACAAGAAAAGATTATACAAGGTATAGTTTCCTTTACCATACTATTTCATTCATCTATTTCAACATCATCTGTCATTTTATAACAGTTTGGTCAATAGATTATGTGAGCATAATCGAAAACAATTTGACAAAATATAAGTGACCTTGAATTTTAAACGAATTACAAATGGCTAAGACGACATATGCTCTTGACAAAACCGTTATAAAATGTGAAGTTATGTTGCAATAGTAAAAAGCGATACCCTGGTGGAGAAAAATAAAACTTACATAATCTTTTCTATGTGTAGCAAACAAATACATGTATTATACCTAGCGCAATACTAACAATTGATAGAAAATATTTTTTATTATTAGTACTTAACGTTTTCGAACTGGTCACAAAATAAAATCGGGCTTGTGATTTATGTCATTTTTATAGGTTAATAATGTGTTCCCGTACACCACTATTATACAATACATTCAATGGGTGTCACATGAGCGTTGCTTCTATAAGACGCTTTTAATGGGTGTCACATAAAAGTTGTTTTTAGGATTTTTTTTAAAGATGTTACATGAGCGTTGTCCTATGAGACACTTTCAATGGGTGTCACATGAGAATGGCTTTAAGGAACTTTTAATGGGTGTGACATTAGCGTTGCTTCTATAAGTCACTTACTAACTTTATAAAGTAGGTAAATATAAATTTTAACGAGACCAATTTACCGTGAACGACTCCATGGTGGGAAGACATTTGGAATACAATGTCAGAAAAATGAAGCCAAAACATATTCGTAGTGATGCCTAGGGGTATACAGATGCTACTTCTGCGCGTATTATAAGACGCACACAAATACATAGGTAGTAGGTACTTTATTG
The DNA here is from genome assembly GCA_947086415.1 of Pammene aurita. Classification (NCBI taxonomy): domain Eukaryota; kingdom Metazoa; phylum Arthropoda; class Insecta; order Lepidoptera; family Tortricidae; genus Pammene; species Pammene aurita. The sequence goes on from OX352293.1 coordinate 24,278,786, forward strand.
AACAAAAATGACATACAATAACTACTAGGCAGTTAAATTTCTGTCGTTCGCCTTTTATAGCATCCTCGTCATCCAATTTGGTCGAGTAACTGTTTGTTCTTGTATGAGAATGGCTAAATTTAAAATGCATGACCATTTCATTTTATTTTCCAGCACGATGATCTTCTTCTTAGCGTGGCTAGTGAAGAACGTCTTCATAGCTGTCATAACTGAAACGTTTAATGAAATAAGAGTTCAGTTTCAACAAATGTGGGGTGTGAGAAATCCGATCACTAAAGGAAGCACCACACAGTTCTTTACTGGGGACGATAACTGTTGGAAACTGGTCACTATTGATGAAAATAAACATTCAGGTACAATAATGAACAAAAAAACATTTTAAACTATTTATTGCAATGTAATATATCGTATCCTGGGTATCCTGTCACTTTGAAAAGTATTTATTAAACCCTTCGTAACATTCGGACATCTTAATAGTACATTACTTACCAAGAACTGTAAAAGAAAGAAAGCCCGAAATCGCAGGTATTTGTGACCCGAGCCGCAGGCGAGGGTTGTAAATTATGCGATAGAGGGCTTTCTTTTTTACTACCCGTGGTGAGTACACAATTTTACGTCACCACCTGGCCATAATGCGAGTTTTACCGTACACGTAGCGTGCGGTAAAACTCACATTATGGCCAGGTGTCACGTAACAAAATATAACTTTACGATCTTTATAAATGATATTGTATATATGTGGCTGTTGTTGTATTTCTGTTGGAATTTTAGGTTCCGCTCCAGAAATTTTTCACAGATTGTTAAGATCGGCGTACTTTCGATTGCTAGTCATGGGCGTGGTGCTAGCCAATGGCATCATTACAGCTACTATGGATTTCAAACACGATGGCAATCCAAGAGAATTTTTCTACGAGAAATATTATTATATTGAGGTAAAGCTTTATAATTTATAATATTTGTTAAAATTAACTTATAATATTAAATGATAGTAGCTAATACATTATTTACTTCTTCCAGATTGCGTTTACTATATTCTTGGATTTAGAGGCTCTGATCAAAATATGGTGCCTGGGTTGGAAAGGCTATTTTAAACATTCTGTTCATAAATTCGAATTGCTTTTGGCTATTGGGACGACCATTCACATTATACCTCAGCTCTACATGTCAGGATTTACATACTTTCAGGTAAAAAATATGGACACAATTTAAAGTCGATATTCAACATTTATCTGTGACTTTTGCATGGCGATGTCTCCTGGGTCACGATTGGAGAGTATAGGTTTGTTCAATTAATTATGATTGGAAACCATTAATTTTTTTCAGGTTTTACGAATAGTAAGGCTAATAAAAGCATCACCATTATTGGAAGGATTCGTTTACAAGATATTTGGACCTGGAAAAAAATTAGGAAGTCTAATCATTTTCACAATGTGTTTGCTAGTTATAAGTTCGTCAATCTCGATGCAGTTGTTCTGTTTCTTGTGCGAATTTACAAAGTTTGAGGCATTTCCAGAGGTGAGCTAATATTAATACTTAGCAAGTGGTGGTAATGGAATTTATAAAAAGAAAATAAAACGTTAAACATTTTATTTTGCAGGCTTTTATGTCTATGTTTCAAATATTGACTCAAGAAGCTTGGGTAGAAGTAATGGATGAAACTATGGTTCGGACAAGCCAGACATTGACTCCTTTGGTGGCTATATACTTCATTTTATACCATCTTTTTGTCACACTGGTAAGAATGTTAAATTAAATATACACTAAAACTTGGAAAAGTGCTGTCGCTTTAAATAATATATCGTAGTAAATATTTACACAATAAGTATATGAACCCCATGTACATTCCAGATCGTGCTTTCGCTTTTCGTAGCAGTCATCTTAGACAACTTGGAGTTAGATGAGGATATAAAGAAATTGAAACAACTGAGATATCGCCAGCAGAGTGCAGAGATTAAAGAGAGCTTGCCATTCCGTCTAAGGATCTTTGAGAAATTTCCTGATAGTCCGCAGATGACAAAACTGCATAAAGTACCTGGAGACTTCAATTTACCAAAGGTAAGTTTCTAATGCATTACTAAAAGGTACTTTGATTGTGGCGTATAATTTGCTGTACTTACTTGTACTCAAGTCATTGTCTGTAAAGTTAGTATTGACATAGACTCTTCCATTCCTCCTACTAACTCGTTGTAAGGTTAAAGTTTTATAAGATATGGGTAAGTACACTGCATGCATCCCTTTTCGGATATTACATAAATGTACACTTTATTGTTATTTAAACACCAACAATGTTTAATAAGACTTTTAAATCTCAATTTTTTAGGTCCGTGAGTCATTCATGCGTCAGTTCGTGTGCGAAGAGCTCGAGGAGGAGGCGACGGGAGCGCCGCAGAAGCCGCGCACGCCGAACGGCGACGCGTCGCGCCGGGCGTACGTTGGCGCTGACAAGATTTCGTTCCCGTACCGCAAGCGATGTCTCGTCAAAACTCTGGTGGTGGCTCCGCCCTCACAGCGGCCCAGCTCAGCTCTGCGGCGACATGTTGTGGCTTCCATCATTGAGTAAGTTAATAAAGCGATAGGGTTTAGGCAGGGGGGTTTCACTCTCTCCATTATACCCGTTTTTCCCGATGCGCTTACCGTATATGAGGGCTAATGAAGGAAGGGTTGGCACATCGCTTATTGTTTATTTAAGTTTAAGTTTACACAGCATTACAGTCTTATCACTAATACACTGCGAAACTACATAGATATCTACTATTAGTTAATCAAAATTATCATACTAACACACTTGACTGCCTATTATCCATCAGCTCACTAAATCTCAAACACTCATGACACACATTCGCCCATCGCCACGCCACCAGGTTACACTCTGGTGCTGATACCAGGAGCGCATTCAGTAGGTTCAGTAGTTCTTCTGTGCAACCGTACGTGCCATTGGCGCTGCCAACAGGGGGTGCACACGCGGCCTGAGGGTAATATTTTTGTTAATATCAGGCACAAAAAGTCTTACAAAACTCCCTACCAGTTCAAGACAATCAGAGTCCCCTCGAAGAACCCGACACGCAAAAAGTAGTAGGTTCAAACTGCGCCTCACTTCTAAGGAATTGAATCCCAGGGTTCCTAAAATAAATTTAGTTGGATACAGGAACGGATAGTATCCGTACATCTTTTTATAATACATTCTTAAGAACGTCTTTTGGACCTTTTCCAACAGTAGGATATAAGTTGACTCGTAAGGGTTCCAAACTAACGCTGATGCCTCCAGCTTGCTTCTAACCAAAGCATTGTACAGTACTTTTATGGTACAAGGGTCATGGAAATCTCTGACGTTACGAGTAACGAAACCTAATCTACGGAAGCTACTTAGTGGCAAGTTCTTTGATGTGGTCATGAAATGTTAGCCGTGTGTCGAATAAAACGCCAAGATCCTTCACTGAGACAACTCTTGCAATGGGCTCAGGTCCAAGAAAGTATTGAGCGTGGATATATAGGAACGAAAGCCCGACTAAAACTACACACTTGACATTTAGCCGTATTGAAACTCAATTTGTTGTCAAGACTCCATCGAAACAGAGATGTAACATCCTCCTGCAGCGACTGACAATCCGCCGCCATCTCCACCCCATAGATCAACTTAAGATCGTCGGCGTAGAGGAGACAACGAGCGTTACGAACAGCCGAGGGCAAGTCATTGACCATAATTCCAAATAGGAAGGGCCCCAGTATTGAACCTTGGCTGACACCAGACCGGGTGTGGTATGGATCCGATACGAAGTGGCCATGCTGGACGTATTGCAGTCGATCGCGTAGATAACTGGCAAAGAAGGTACGCAAATGTGGACTGAACCCAATAGCGTCTAGCTTGCGCAGCAAAACATCATTATCCACACGATCGAAGGCTTTCCGAAAATCAAAATACAAGACGTCCACCTGAATGCCCATATCGAGGTGTTCTGAGATAGTGTCAACCAAGGTCAAGAGGTTAGTGTCTACAGACCGCTTCGCTCTAAAACCGTGTTGAGGACTCTCAAGTCAGTGACTACTCAGGAATGGTTTTACTTGCTTCGACAACGTGCTATGGAGTATGGACTCAAACAGCTTCGCTAGGGATGAAAGAATAGCAATAGGCCTATAATTTTCCGCATTACATGTCTCACTTGACTTTGGAATCGGTCTTACACGTGAGATCTTCCATTGGTGAGGATAAGTGCTTATAACCTTTTGGGTGCGTTCGAGAATATGTGACGTTTTCAAGTCATAATAGTAGTTTATCTACACACATGTTTTAAGGACCCTTATTACGTAACAGTTACATAAACTACTATTATGTAACTGTTACGTAATAAGGGTCCTTAAAAGATGAGTGTGGTTTTATGAAACGAGCCGCAGGCGAGTTTCATAATAAGATCACACGAGTGTTTTAAGGCCTAATTACGTACAGTTGCATACACTGCTTTATCTACACTCATATTATTTATCCTAAATGCCGTATTCCGAAACCATAGAATGGCCGCCATTGCACCGCCATGGCGAACTCGATTGTGCCGGCGGTCGCGCGGGGGCGTGTCGGCGGCCGCGCGGGAGCGTGCAGGTGTGCATTATGTTATCAAAACTCATAACACATCAATATTTGAGCATGTAAAGTTAAAATTACGTTACTGCCACACATAAAAAGCTTATCATAGTAAAATCGGTTGTGGTAATGCTAGCCATTGCCTACCGTTTTTGAACACGATTTAGAGGACTTACAATGTGAGTGTAGATAAACTATTTTTATAGTAGTTAACGTTATTCTTATTAGGCTATGGAAAACCCTATTTTTTTAAGAGCACATCAAAGTAACGTTTTCATCTCTGTAGCTAAATGTCAAATTCAGGAAGGATAATCTTTTGTACTTGTACTATTACTTATTCCGTGGTGTAGGTAAGATTTTTCGATGTTTTATTAGTTTCCTACTTTATTTGTCTTATTGCTTTTGATTATAGTTTTTTGTCAAATGTTGTTTTTCATTAAGAATCAAATATTTACAGCAGCATTTTGTTAATTTTAATTTATTATGTTTTATAATTTATTTTTGCAGGTACCTATTATTTATGTTCGTGTCAACATTGTATTAAAGGTCTTATTTTTTGTATTTAATCGGTTTTACTACCAAATCTACCAATGGAATAATCTATAATGATATACGGCCCATTATTCTTGCAGAGATTCGAACAATCACCGCATGGTTCTAGGTGATTCCGCTATGTTGGCTACGGGAGGCAAATCAGGATTAAAGTCACAGGGAACCATTTCTAGTGCTAAACAATTACGAGTGGATCAGAAGAAGTAAGTTTAGTTCTTTCCTCTAAAACCTTAGTTGCACATTTAATTTAAAATTTAATTGTTTCTAAAGTACTGTGAATTGTCTGCGTTGTTTACATTAGTTCGTCTTCAGGTTCGGATCCCGATCAATAAGGCGTTCTGTACGCAGCGGTTCAATAAAGCTAAAGCAAACGTACGAGCATTTACTAGAGAACGGTGACATTGGCGCAGCGTCCCGGGTCGTGCCTTCCTCGCGCGCGCGCCCGCCGTACCTCGACATTCGCCTGTTGCAGGCCAAGCGACAGCAAGCCGAGATGAGAAGGTAAGTTTACCACCATCATCCTTCATAGCATAACCCACATTGCGGCAACTGCGACATTTAGTTTTCTGGATAAAAACTCAGTTCAACGTCGTCATCTGCTTAGCGCTTTTTTGCCTTACTGCTAGACTAACAACGCAGATATCCTCAATAAAACCGATTGTATTCTTAGAAATCAGCGGGAAGAAGATCTCCGTGAGAACCATCCCTTGTTTGACACTCCGCTGTTGATAGTGCCGAGAGAATCGCGCTTCAGAAAAATATGCCGCGCCCTAGTGGATGCGCGGTACGATGCTCGCTTGCGAGACCCCGTTACTGGAAACGAGAGGAAGGTGCACTACAAAAGTTTTCAGTAAGCTTATTCTTATACTATATTTTCATAATTTAACAGTCTAATTAGATAACATAGCACGACAGTTTCAAGACTTTATAAGACTTCACGACACTGTTCATCGGCGAGAAGGTTTCATTTTAATTCTCGCCTCCGGAAAGGAATATTTTAAAGGAGGATTCAATTTAAGCAAGAAATATTATATATTATACAATGTAACTACAATTTTGGAATAGGAAGTACCGTAATGTAGTATCCTAGTGTTATGTTTTTTTTTTCAATGTCTCCTGGGTAACAGGCTGGTTTAAATAGTTTTTAGCTTTTATAATAGAGTAAAAAAACAGTTTTGTTTAAAACTAACTGTCAACATTTATTAATCTTTGGTTTAAACGTTGGTAATGATTTCATATTATGTTTCAGTAACTTTCTGGGACTAGTGACTTATCTGGACTGGATGATGATTATGGCCACAACTCTGTCATGCTTTTCTATGATGTTCGAAACACCTACTTACAGGGTTATGGAAAATTTTGTTCTGCAGGTAGGCTCCCTTTCTTTTAAAAAAGAAAAGTCTGCAAGCAACAAAGTACTCGTACTACTAGGCATACATGCTCAACATTAATGTTTTTTTTTCAGATAGCGGAATACGGGTTCGTAGTGTTCATGAGTTTGGAGTTGGCATTGAAAATCTTAGCCGACGGTTTATTCTTTACTCCGAAAGCATATCTCAAAGACGCCGCAGCAGTTCTAGATGTTTTTATTTACATTGTAAGTTGTTATTATTTGGATAGATTATTTTAGTCTAATGGGGTTCCTAATTCGTACTACGTAGTTTAACCTTACCTCCTTAAAATGTACGGTCGCGTACATTTAATGTAACTATTAATACATTTAATGTGACAGAAACATGTATCCAAGACTTTACGCCTTGGTTATAGAGTCGTGGCTACATATTTGTGTCACATTAAATGTATCCATATTTTCAGACGTGACTGTACCATATCGTTTAGACTACCTTCTACGTTTATAATATTTCATATGAATTTCAGAATATTGTGTGAATACTAACCATTAATTTAAACAACCACGCAAAATTCTTCTACCAGTTAAGCCACCGTGAAAAAAATATCTCCAAAGGACTTTTGCACACTGGCTTCAGATTGTATCAGTGGTGGAATGTCCGTAGAACCCTTTTCCTATTGTCTTGCATATTTTGTGACGATTTAGCCCCTATTTATGTCTTAAAGTAAAACATTTATACATAATGGTGCCGGGCTATGGGTATGCCAGACGCCTCGCCAGTGGAGAGTAAAGAAAGATTTTCTGAGGTTTTTATATGTTGAGGTAAAAATGTCACTTTCCGCAGGTGTCTTTAACGTTTTTGTGCTGGATGCCGCGACGTGTGCCGCCGGGTTCTGCGGCGCAGATGCTAATGATCCTGCGCTGCGTACGCCCACTTCGAATCTTCACGCTCGTGCCCCACATGCGCAAAGTCGTCTACGAACTATGCCGTGGCTTTAAGGAGATACTGCTGGTATGGATTGTTCATTATTCATAATTGTACGAGTCAAGTGATTCTTTTTTCTTTGTGTAGTCCCCTGGATCACTCTTGTTTTAGTGTGATTAAAGGCTGAATAGAAAATCTTTTTACCTCATTTTATTGCATTAAAAAATTTAGATATTTAATACAATCGATTTACTCCAAAAACAACCAATGTTTAGTTTATGACCTATTTCTCGAAAAATATTAGGCTACTATTATTAGTGCACGAACTGTCAAATCGTATGGCTTTCCATGACAACACACTAATAATTTTAGTCTAATACCTTTCGAGAAATGGGCCCCTGTACAATTTATACAATATAAAAAAAAATATCACATTAATTCGCCAATTAATTATCAGATACGACCAAAAATTTACCTGTTTCGATATTTTACAGGTATCTACTCTCCTTATACTATTGATGTTCGTGTTTGCAAGTTACGGCGTTCAGCTGTACGGAGGAAGGTAAAAAATCTTATAAATAATTTTATGTTTTGAACTAAAGTAAAATGTGAAGATGTACATGTCGTATACCTAAGATACTTTTTCTATTACTCACTGTGATATAAATTGTTCTCAATTGCGACAGGTTAGCGCGATGCAACGATCCTACGATTTTGCAACGAGAAAACTGCGTAGGAGTTTTCATGAGAAGAGTGTTCGTTACTAAGATGAAGATCAGGCCCGGGCCGAATGAAACGTTTCCATCTATGCTGGTGCCGAGAGTCTGGTAGGAATATGTCTTACTATTTTTTTAATACGAGTAGTATAGGTTATACTTATTTTATTTTGAACCGTTCAAACTGTTGCATAATGTTTTTGAAAGACTATAACTGTAGATCTGGTTTTTTTTACAGGGCTAATCCGAAGCGGTTCAACTTTGATAACATTGGCGATGCATTGTTGACGTTGTTTGAAGTCCTTTCATTTAAGGGATGGTTAGACGTCCGAGACGTCTTGATAAAAGCACTTGGCCCTGTAAGTATCGAAATTGTACATAAGGTGGGATAAATTTGACGTCTCTTGGGTCACTTTTAAAAACGAAGTTTATATGGCAATTACAATCTTATGATGATATAGATGAAATCCTGACCAATACGAAGTACATAACCACTTAAAAAGCTGACGGGCTTGTAGCTCACTGTTACGTACCGATATGTACGAGTAACAACAGTTAATTCGCCAAATTATAGTACACTAAACCTACCTTACCTAGGTGTATCTATTCCGTTTCACCACGGACGTAATGTAACTATATTTATTGATATTGTATTAATTTGCAGATGCATGCAATCTACATACACGTGTATATTTTCCTTGGGTGCATGATTGGACTGACTCTGTTCGTCGGTGTCGTGATTGCTAACTATTCCGAAAACAAAGGCACCGCTCTGCTTACTGTTGATCAGAGGAGATGGTACGATTAAACTTATATTTAATAAATAAAATGTATGCATTATTATCTTTAACGTTTCATTATGACGCTAGAGATTATATTTCGATGCACGTAGAAAAGAATATCATGTGTTTTTCAGCTAAAGTCAGATGGGGGTAAAGGAATAATTTATTAGGTATTTTGTCCCGGGAAAGGGAAACAATATATACATTCTACAGTGGAGTATGCACCTTATTAAATATTTATAACGTTTGTGAAACTCGGCATACTCGTATCAGACTTTATCGCATTAGCATAATTGAAAAGCTTTTGGTGCTACAACCTATGACTACAACCCTACCTAAATATTATATTACGGCACATTCCTATTAAAATTGTAATAAATAATATTATTATGGATGCACAGGTGTGACTTAAAGAAGAGATTGAAAATTGCTCAGCCGCTGCATTTACCACCGCGACCCGATGGGAGGAAAGTTCGAGCCTTCTGTTATGATGTCACCCAACATATAGTTTTCAAGAGATTCATAGCGATAGTCGTGCTTATTAACAGTGGACTGCTGGTTGTTACTGTAAGCATGAGTAATAATTTTTCCTTTAGCAACAAATTTTTCATACGTCTTGGCGTTAAAACGGGTCACTCACTTAATTTCGGTTGGCTTTCGCTTGGCATGTTGAAATTACATTAGTGACCTGTTTTAAATATTATTTAATAAGTTCTAATATCACCCTTTGTTTTAGTTTAAATTTAGGACGATATAAGCCTGACTGAACTGCTATAGCCTGAAATATGGAGCAGCATGGTCAGCCTAGGCTTATATCCTACTTTAAAATCACGTTTTCTACTGTTTACTATTGGAAAATTTATACCACTGTTAATCTTTCGCAGTGGTCTCGCGACTCGAATTTGACAGAAAAGTTGGCATTAACTTCAGCGCTGCTGACGCTAGTGTTCGTAACGGAGGTGCTTCTGAAGACCGTGGCGTTCACGCCGCGCGGCTACTGGCAGAGCCGCCGCAATCGCTACGACTTGCTGGTCACCGTTGCTGGGTGCATCTGGGTGTTTATGCACTTTACTTTGAAGGTAAACTCTAACCAGCTACCAATTTCTTTTTAATTTGTTAAGTCTTTTATAATTTTTATGAAAGTACATAAACAATATTTAAGAACAATGTCCCCTTTTCCGACTGTTCCGATTTTTTTGACTTTTAACTTAGTCACTTCACTTTATTCTATTCTATTTTATTTCATTTCACATGTTTCACACAATCGTATGGCTTTGTGTCGCATTTTCGTGACGTGACGCGTTTTCGTGACGGTCACGTGACTTTTTTTCGCCTAGCCCCATCCGCGAACCGTCCGATAAGGAACTTCGTTCCAAAAACAAATAGGTTGTGTTATAAATATCGGGTCAGACTTAACAGATTATTATCTTATTCATCTTCGCTTTAAATAGTTTTTTCTTAATTCAACACGATGTTCAAAGGAAAATAATAAAAAATTGGAACTTTTTAGAACGACCTATCTTACTTCGTGGGCTTCATGGTGGTGATCCTCCGGTTCTTCACGATCACGGGCAAGCACACGACGCTTAAGATGCTCATGCTGACGGTCGGCGTGAGCGTCTGCAAAAGCTTCTTTATCATCTTTGGCATGTTCCTGCTGGTATTCTTCTACGCGCTGGCTGGGACTATAGTGTTTGGGAACGTTAAATACGGCGAGGGGATTGGAAGGTGAGTTAACTAGGTAGTTAAAAACTGCACACCTTTTACCCGATTTAAGTAAGTAAAGTAAGTTAAGTATGTTTTTCAACAGTGTGTATGTATATTTCTTTGGCATACTCTGAAGCCTAATCCTTTGACGGATTGTAGACTTGTGAAATGTCATTAGATTCGACTCGGTTGTAGAGGTTACATAGGGAAAACTTAAAAAAAATTAAATTGTACCAAAAATTTAATCGCTTGCCAACTCATACCGCAGTCGGGTCTTTTAATCTTTTTAATTTAAATAAGAATGTCGGTGTAAAGTGACGTGGTTCTTATTTCCTCGGAAACACATTTTCGTTGTTAAATCACTCTTAAAAAAGTTTTTATTTTTTATTTAACTAATAATGTAGGAGGCACGGCAGGTCTTTTCTAAAATAAATAATGTGCTGAGTCACAGGAGGGGTAATGTAACAATGTTATGTAGACAACATCGAAATACGTATCGTAGTATGTATGCATTTCAGGTGTTTCTTTTACCGTGGACTTGTTCTTTACAGACGTGCCAATTTCAACTCACCAATCCACAGCGTGGCAATGTTGTTCCGCATAGTAACGGGCGAGGACTGGAATAAGATAATGCACGACTGCATGGTGGCGCCGCCGTACTGCACGCCTGCTGACAACTACTGGGAGACTGACTGCGGGAACTTTACCGCCTCGCTGGCTTACTTCTGCACCTTCTACGTCATCATCACATATATTGTGCTCAATCTGCTTGTGGGTATGTGAAACTTAGGTACATCACTTCCATTTCACATTTAGCATGAAGAATTAATCAAGTTGAAATGACCAAATATACAGTTCAACTTTTAGAGCTTAAAACTTAATTACATATTATTTAATTTTCAAATTTAAGTTTTTTATTGATATTTTTACAATTCTAGTGAAGGACTAAACGTACGAGTATGGTCCAATATTGAATACGATACTAATAAAAATGTATAATGTATTCTTGCAGCTATTATCATGGAGAACTTTTCATTATTTTACTCAAATGAAGAGGATGCTCTGTTGTCATACGCCGATATAAGAAATTTCCAGAACACCTGGAATATTGTAGATGTGCATCAAAAAGGCGTCATACCTGTGAGAAAGGTGGGTGAAGCTATTTATGCTTATATCATTGTTACACTGCGGCAAAATAATTAGAATACACTCAAAGCAAAGATTATAGATGACTTTGTATAAGAAGTGATCTGTTTCTATTCCTCTGACATATTGAAATAATAAAAAAAAACATGTCTTTTTTTATCGAGCTCGTTTTCTTACTTTGGTACTGTTATTGGATTGCAGAAAGCTGTATTATGTTCTTTCATTTTAGGTCAAGTTCATTCTACGCTTATTGAAAGGTCGATTGGAATGCGACACTCACAAAGAACGGTTGTTGTTCAAGTACATGTGTTACGAGTTAGAACGACTACATAATGGCGAAGATGTGACTTTCCATGATGTTATAAAGTAAGTGCCTTTGTTACTTCTGAGTTTTTTTAATTATTTCAAGCACGAGTTCATAAATTGTGGTATAATCTGTGGAACCTCTCTAAAAGACGAAACGTAAATTTTAATTTACTTTTTACTTTTTCATACTTTAAAAAATTAAGTAAATGCTTTCAGTATGCTATCATACCGCACGGTAGACATTCGCAAATCGCTGCAAATGGAAGAGTTGCTGGCCAGGGAGGAGTTCGAGTTTCTTATAGAGGAGGAGGTGGCTAAGCAGACCATCCGCACTTGGCTCGAGGGCTGCTTGAAGAAGATACGCGCTAACAGTAGCGTTAGTATTATTTTACTTATAAATTTATTAATATGATAGAAATATTTAAAAAAATCAAGACTATTGTTAAATGGATACATTTCGAAATTCCAAGGGTGCAATAAAATGTAAATTGTAACTTTTTTGGTTTTTGAACTTTCTAATTATGCTGACAATGCGGGCTGTGTCCCGTGACTCAGGAGACAATAATGCTACTTTATTTTAGTACCACTAAAAGGCTAAAAGTAATCCTTAGAGTACTCGGGTCAAAACCCTGACTCGCTGCAAATATTGGAACCAATCAAAAGTCTGCAAACTTTCTTGTCTATGATGTGTGACATGTCCAAATAGATTATTTAAATGATTAGGTACAATGGCATCTGAGCGGTGGCTTTGAGTTTTTATCCTAATTAAATCGTTTGTTTATCCTCATTGAATCTTTGAGAACAATTGTGACCCAGGAGACATCACGATAAAACCGTTTTGATTACAGAAACAGCAAACAAGTCTAATCGCAGGTTTAAGAAAAACTAATGAGCAAGTGGTCGATATGACCGAAAAACTGGAGAAGGAGAAACAGGAAGCAGAGGCCCAGGTAACTTGTATATCTAGACGTTTTCTATTTTTTTAATTTCTTAACTGTTTACTAATATCCACATCCAATTCCATTGGCGTACTCGGGCCAGTTTATTTAAAGTTGTTCACGCCTCTTTTCGAACGAGCGGAGCGTAAGCGAAGCGAAGTTCTTACAAACAACTTCGGACACACACAACTGTCACCTGACTACTGGGACGTCTCGGCATTTCGATGGCTTTTTGATTCTGAGCGTTTGTTCCGCGATAATTTAAGTAACGTTTTTCTGATCTTTATGAAAGTTGGGGTTGTAGCATCGATACATATAATTAATTTGAGAGTTCGTATATGAGTAGGATCGATCATGGGGTTATGGAGCTAGATTGCGATGCTCATGAGGGTCTTGTTATATTGGACAAATCTTTTTGCAAGTAAATCGTGAGTTCTCAGTTCGAGGCGGACTACTAGTTTAACTTTTAAGTGATTTCTACTCAGAATCGAAAGTTTTACGATACCATTTTACATAGACATCTTTTGGCGGTAACTGATTAGGATTGCAGCGTTGCTTTTTACAAGTAAAACATTATTGTATAAGGTGCAAAGACAATCACGACTGCGAGGAAATTTCAACTAAATCACAATATTTTACGTGTTTTACATCATTATCTATAGTGCCATTTGTAGAACGAAAAGGCGCATCTCCGCTATCCGGATATAGATGGCCGGTAAGATATTGCCCATCTGTAACGGGAGAGCCCCTTACAGATGTAAATTTTCTCTACAAGTCATACAGGTGTAAGACAGTTTTATTTAACTATTATTGTCTGTATTTGCAGAAGGCCAGTGCCAACGCCGGTCGTACAGAAATCACAGAGTCCACATCACAACCAGCTATATCAAGTATGGAAATAACTTATGATAATTAATATTTGTTACAGATGTAACATACAAGTCAAGGAAACTTTCCAAAACATAGGAAATTTAAAAGATGAGAAATTTCAATTCCTATACAATAATGAGAGACGTTTGAGACCTTTTCATGAAATATTAATATTGGTTTTCCGTCAGCACAGTAATAATGGTTTATAACGTAACGTATTTCAATGACGTATACATTTCAGACATCACATCGTCGTTCGATTCGCAACCTAAGAGATCTTCCACAAAGCAGCCCTTCAAAAGACCTGGGCTACCATCTATCGCTATTTTACCGAGGTATGTATATAACGACACAACTATTAGTCCAGATGTATATAGTGTATAATAGTTCTCCATCGTATTTCCTCGGAAAAGTTAGTTTTTATCTTGCTCTCTCAATTAGTCTCAATACCCATCTACTGAACGAACTTTTACGAGAAAACGATGGAAAACTATTATGCACTACATCTGTAGGTACTTATTGTTGTTTTTTCGACTGCCAACTTTACCACAGGACAAGTTTTAAATGCGCTATTCCTACCTATTGTACTTAGGTACATATAAGGCACATTATATAAAATTTTACGATATTTAAAACATGAAAATGAAATTCGTATTTAATATTAAAATATATTTTGTTACATAGATCTGAAAGCCCTGAAAGTAAAAAGAGATATTTGCAACCGACTCTGAGTGACCCGCATCCAGCTCTCAATAAAAAATCTCCACGTAAGTAGAAACAATCTTTCCAAGATGTATAGCAAAGTAAGTCTTTAAGGGCCTGTTTCACAATGTCCAAGTAAAGTATTGGATAGCGAATTAACAAATAAATTTACTGCCAGATAAAACTACCTGCAAAACTTAGCACTTTATCAAGGATGATATAGACATGGATGGACAATACACATACAAAATCGCGTTCTCTTTTCAGGTTAAAGCACTAGCGTCATCTATCGGTCACACCAGACACTAAATCCTAGTTTCTAATACTTTGTTCGTCGCTTAACGCTGACAGAATAACTCGACTCCAGACTCGACAGATGGCGCTGTGGCACTGTGTACCGAAAACAGACGTATAGCCTGAACGCGATTTTGTTTAGGCATTGTCAATCCATGTCTTAATCATCCTTGATGCCTATACAAAATCGCGTTCCTCGAACCTTCAGGCTATACGTCTGTTTTCGGTACGAAGTGCCATAGCGTTTTTTTATCTGTAGCTGTAACGTAATTCTAACATTACATGCTCAAATATTGTTAAGTAATGTTATGAGTTCCAAATTTGGAACATCGATTTTGGTAAGGTAATGAAAATCCAGCCCTCCTCCCCGACCGCCGGCACAATCCAGTCGGCCATAGCGGTGCAATGGCGGTCATTTTAATGCTTTCCGATCAGGTCATTTAGGATTTATAATATGAGTGTATGCATATAAAGCAGTGTATGCATCTGTACGTAATTAGGCGTTAAAACACTCGTGTGATCTTATTTAACGACACTCGTATTGAAAGGACCCTTGTTACGTAACAGTTACATAAACTACTCTTGTAATTAGAACAAAAAGTGCGTCAATAGATTGTGTAATTCTCCCAGCGGCAGTAAAGAGCAACACCCGTGCGTCGCACAACAGCCCGATGGCGCGCGCCGAGCAGCCCGCGCTCAGCGACGTGCACTCGTGGTGGGGCGCGCAGCTCGCCCGCCACGCGCTACTGGACCTAGACTAGTGACTAGTCACTACTGACTAGTGACACACACACCACACGAGGACCTACTCGTACTGCTACTAATACTAGGTAATAGGTTATATTAGCAGCAGACCTGTGAGCAACACACGTTAACGCACCTGCAAACATTAATTTGTATGAATGCTCCACTTTATTTGATCTCAACATATAAGTTAGCAACTTGTTCGGATACGCGTCTACTTGATCATTTTCTCCTGTTTCGCGTCTATCTGTTCATTTTCAACCGAATTCAAGATTTCGAAGGAGGAGGTTATCGATTCGTCGGGATCTTTGTTTTTTTTGCAATTTTTTTATGTTTGTTCACCGATTATTCGAAAACGGCTGGACCGATTTGGAAAATTATTTTTTTGTTTGAAAGCGTATACTTCACAGTTGGTCCCATTGTAACCATGTCAGGGTCTGATGATGGGATCCTGGAGAAATCGAGAGAACTATAGTGATTTGAGTATTTTTTACAGCAGCTCGAGCATTTGCTGTTGGAAAGGTGGATGCTAAGTGAAGTCGGTTCTTTTCAACCGACTTCAAGATTTCGAAGGAGGAGGTTATCAATTCGTCGGGATCTTTGTTTTTGCTTGTTTTTTTTTTTTTTTTTTTTTTTATGTATGTTCACCGATTATTCGAAGACGGCTGGACCGATTTGGAAAATTCTTTTTTTGTTTGAAAGAGTATACTTCACAGTTGGTCCCATTGTAACCAGGTTAGGATCTGATGATGGGATCCTGGAGAAATCGAGGGAACTCTTCAACTATTATAGGCACACCTATAGTGATTTGAGTATTTTTTACAGCAGCTTGAGCATTTCCTTTTGGAAAGGTGGATGCTAAGTGAAGTCGGTTCTTTTTTGTTTAAAATTATTTGTTTAAAATTATATGTGTTACTTTGATGTACTAAGTGCCACTAGTTTTAAGATGTCAACATGTTAGTTGATGTTCAATTATAGATTTTTAGAAACTGTTATTTTTAGAAGATTTATATGTGTAGATATCCTCTACTTACGCATAGCCTAATTACCATTCCGTACCGTTAAGTTTACTTATTGTTAATAGGTAGTGCCAAATAAAAACAATTTTGTTTTAAATAAATGTATGTGTAATTGATCATATGCATTTCATTCTTTGATTTACATAACAAAACACTAACACTAGGTTACGATACATTAAATGTATACCTAAAATCTGTCATGTTACCGAAATTGACTAATTAATTCATCAAAATTATTAAGTAATAAATCTGGCCAGCCAATTGCTGAAGTTGCAATGCAATATAAAACATATTAAATAGCTAATTATTAAATTAAATATATGTTTAAAAATGTCTGTTGAATACATAACCATGTTATCTTTCTAAACTACACGTCTGTTTATAAACATTTGTGTTTTGATGCCTCGGTCGGCTCATTACTTACAAAAGAAACATACTGATTAAATAATAACTAATTAAAGGGAAATCTTTCTCACTATCTCCAATGAAGCGCGCCTTCGTTATTTTTTATCGTCTTATCGGCACGTTTATTTTGACCTCCCTCAAGAGGGACGTGCCCCATTGCGGAATGGCCGTGTTGTTAAATATAATGGCACATGCCCAGAGAGAACAGACCGACTAGTGTTATCGTAAGCACTAGCCAGAGGTATCGCCCGGCGACTGGATGGTGGAACAGTTTAGCTCGTAGCCGCAGCGTGGTGGAGTACATGAGGACGGCAGTCACGTCCTCATGCGGGGTGTCTTGGTGCAGGAACGGCCGGACGCAAAGCTCGTGGCCGACGCTCTCGGTTTGGCGGCATTCTTTTGATAGTCGCGCTGCCTGAATAGGAGATAATAGTTACTTAAATGATAAGATATTGTTAATGCTTATATTTCGGGATTCTGAGTCAAAGGAAACTGTCTTTTTCACAGCTTTTAAACTGCTATTCAAAACACAATTTATGAACTTAAAGAGACCGTTTGCGTTCGATCGCTCTGTGGCCTATTATAGGGAACGTGCGTGAACTGAAGAGGGCAGCACACGACGGCCCTGTTTATTGGCGAAGTGCAAAATATACATTTAAGTTGCCAAATGAGTTGTATGTGCAAGGGTACAGTCGCCATCAAATATATCGGAGCGGCCAAGGTACTCAAATATATCTGAACATGCACTTTATCGCCCTGACAATAGAGGCGTTGTTCAGATATTTGTGACCACCTTGGCCGCTCTGATATATCTGATGGCGACTCTACGTGGGTCAAATGTTGGAGGCAGCAAAGTAAGCAGGTGTTGTCTCCACCGATATTTAATAAAGAACGGGAACACAATCAGCCCAAAAAAATGGCCCTACAATAGTGCTTAAAGAACTACTCGTATAACGTATCTACAGTAACAAGATGCTATGAAACCTAAACCTAGCGCCTGAACTGCAACAAGATGTTACGTTATTAAAATGTTGTTATGATTTAAAAGAGCAGGCGCTATGTTTTTGCATACATCTACAATGTTTTGATGCTGCTGCCACTGACAAGGCCACGCACGGGGGCTTGCAGCACCGCATTATCGTGTAGCCCTACCCCTCCCCTGTCTCGAGGAACAAAGGAAATCTAGGAGACTTATCATACTAGAAACGGGAAATTGATTAAAAAAAAATACCCCGCCACTTCTTTTGCATTGCAGCATCGGCATTTCGTGTGACTAATTATATATATCTCATCTAGGAGACTTATCGAACTAGGTTCAGTGTCGTGTCATACTATTATCCCTTATAGTTCACGGACAATTTCTTGCGCGCTTGAGGGTCTGGTAAAATCCTCTTAGATCATATAAAGTCATTTAATTACCTGTATAAACGGTACAATAGAAGCCGATATCCACAGCAGCAGGTTAAGTAAGCTGATGCCGACGATAGGCTCCGTCTGCGTGTCGACCTTGTCCAGGCTGTACATCCACATGCTGCCGGATGCCACCCACGAGATGTTCACGATCGTGAACAGGCACACCGCCGGTGCTAGGTCGTCATTTAAGTATTTGAGAAGCTTCTGGAACTCTGCTATTTCCTGCAAAGATCGTATTCCCCCTTTAAGTATTTTTAAAGATTTAAATAAAATAAATAAATATTATAGGATAATCTTACACTAATCGACCTAGGCCCACAGTAAGCTCATTAAGGCTTGTGTATTGCCCTAAAGTATTACGTCTTGTCTTAGCTAAAAAAATCTGTGGCCTTGGAGACATTTATTATGCCTTCTATAGAGTATACCTAATTGTACGATAGATATTAACTGGCAAAATCAGTAGCTTATGAGAAGCGCTGGTAGCCTAGCGGTAAGACCTCCGACATTCATTCCAGAGGTCTCGGGTGTAATCCGCGGCTGAGTTTCTAACCGACTTCAAAAAAGGAGGAGGTTCTCAATTCGACTGCATTCAAAAAAAATTTTTTTTACTGTTACCTCAGAACTTCCGAACTTGGGTGAAGCGATTTTGATGATTCTTTTTTTATTCGGAACTCATGTAGAAAATATAATTTCATATTTATTTAGCAATCACTTTTCGGTGAAGGAAAATACCGTGAGAATTCCGAATCGAATCCCAATAAGGCTTAGTTTTCCATCTGGGTTGGAAGGTCAGATGGCAGTCCCTTTCGTAAAAACTAGAAAACTAGTGCCGACGATAATTCATGGGATTAGGTTGCCGGGCGGACCCTACGTTCAATTGAACTAAGGCTAAAAGCTAGTAGGAATTATGACTAGCTTGTTATGATAGGCGCCGGCACCATACTAACTTTACAGTACACACCAACTAGTGTTACAGTGCACCTGCAGCAGCTGCGCCTGCAGACAGTAGCTGGTGATGATGGTCGCCTGCACCATGTGGTGCAGCAGCTCGCAACCAGCAGGATCTTCAGGACTAGTGTCACAGTACTCACTCGCATCCAGTTGAGCGGCGTCGTGGATCTGTTGAACAGCCGCTCCCTGAGGTACATGAGGTGCGCCTGCAGACAGTAGCTGGTGATGATGGTCGCCTGCACCATGTGGTGCAGCAGCTCGCAACCAGCAGGATCTACAGGACTAATGTCACAGTACTCACTCGCATCCAGTTGAGCGGCGTCGTGGATCTGTTGAGCAGCCGCTCCCTGAGGTACATGAGGTGCGCCTGCAGACAGTAGCTGGTGATGATGGTCGCCTGCACCATGTGGTGCAGCAGCTCGCTACCAGCAGGATCTACAGGACTAGTGTCACAGTACTCACTCGCATCCAGTTGAGCGGCGTCGTGGATCTGTTGAGCAGCCGCTCCTTGAGGTACATGAGGTGCGCCTGCAGCAAGTAGCTGGTGATGATGGTCGCCTGCACCAGTGGTGCAGCAGCTCGATACCAGCAGGATCTACAGGACTAGTGTCACAGTACTCACTCGCATCCAGTTGAGCGGCGTCGTGGATCTGTTGAGCAGCCGCTCCTTGAGGTACATGAGGTGCGCCTGCAGCAGCTGCGCCTGCAGCAGCTGCGCCTGCAGGCAGTAGCTGGTGATGATGGTCGCCTGCACCATGTGGTGCAGCAGCGCGCTACCAGCAGGATCTACAGGACTAGTGTCACAGTGCTCACTCACATCCAGTTGAGCGGCGCCGTGGATCTGTTGAGCAGCCGCTCCCTGAGGTACATGAGATGCGCCTGCAGCAGCTGCGCCTGCATACAGTAGCTGGTGATGATGGTCGCCTGCACCATGTGGTGCAGCAGCTCGCTACCAGCAGGATCTACAGGACTAGTGTCACAGTACTCACTCGCATCCAGTTGAGCGGCGCCGTGGATCTGTTGAGCAGCCGCTCCCTGAGGTACATGAGGTGCGCCTGCAGCAGCTGCGCCTGCAGGCAGTAGCTGGTGATGATGGTCGCCTGCACCATGTGGTGCAGCAGCTCGCTACCAGCAGGATCTACAGGACTAGTGTCACAGTACTCACTCGCATACAGTTGAGCGGCGTCGTGGATCTGTTGAGCAGCCGCTCCTTGAGGTACATGAGATGCGCCTGCAGACAGTAGCTGGTGGTGATGGTCACCTGCACCATGTGGTGCAGCAGCTCGCTACCAGCAGGATCTACAGGACTAGTGTCACAGTACTCACTCGCATCCAGTTGAGCGGCGTCGTGGATCTGTTGAGCAGCCGCTCCCTGAGGTACATGAGGTGCACCTGCAGCAGCTGCGCCTGCAGACAGTAGCTGGTGATGATGGTCGCCTGCACCATGTGGTGCAGCAGCTCGCAACCAGCAGGATCTTCAGGACTAGTGTCACAGTACTCACTCGCATCCAGTTGAGCGGCGTCGTGGATCTGTTGAACAGCCGCTCCCTGAGGTACATGAGGTGCGCCTGCAGACAGTAGCTGGTGATGATGGTCGCCTGCACCATGTGGTGCAGCAGCTCGCTACCAGCAGGATCTACAGGACTAGTGTCACAGTACTCACTCGCATCCAGTTGAGCGGCGTCGTGGATCTGTTGAGCAGCCGCTCCCTGAGGTACATGAGAGGTGCGCCTGCAGCAGCTGCGCCTGCCGGCAGTAGCTGGTGATGATGGTCGCCTGCACTATGTGGTGCAGCAGCTCGCTACCAGCAGGATCTACAGGACTAGTGTCACAGTACTCACTCGCATCCAGTTCAGCGGCGTCGTGGATCTGTTGAACAGCCGCTCCCTGAGGTACATGAGGTGCGCCTGCAGCAGCTGCGCCTGCAGGCAGTAGCTGGTGATGATGGTCGCCTGCACCATGTGGTGCAGCAGCTCGCTACCAGCAGGATCTACAGGACTAGTGTCACAGTACTCACTCGCATCCAGTTCAGCGGCGTCGTGGATCTGTTGAGCAGCCGCTCCCTGAGGTACATGAGGTGCGCCTGCAGCAGCTGCGCCTGCAGGCAGTAGCTGGTGATGATGGTCGCCTGCACCATGTCGTGGACTAACGTACACGCTATTAGTAGGATCTTCAGGATTAATATGGTTTGTGTCGAACTGTGAACACAAAAATTTAATTGAGAAAAAATTGTTTTTTCTTACGCGGTTATTACACCGAAGCAGCGTGCAAATCCACATCAGAGCGAGACAGGGTTATACACATACCTATAGTATAGCTTTTTGACAAAAAAAAATGTTTTGTGCATGCTAAACAAAACAAAAACTATTCTTGTGTCGTTAGTTCATCGGAAAGGAGATCGTCAATTTTTGTTAGGCGATTTGGCCCAGCTCATAAAGGTGCATATAATCATGAAATAGGTATCAAAACATTCGCCTTAATTTCTAGATCAGGGCGGTCATAAAATAATCATGAAATCGAACGGCGAAATTGAGAAATCGGGGATGAAAAAACATGAATGTGATAAGGACAATATTTAAAAGCGTACCGTCGAGTTCCGTATCTTCGCCTGGATTTTGACACATTTCCCAAAAAATCTTTCAAATTTGAAAGCATTTTAGTCCGTTATGGCCAAAAAACGTATTTTAGTACTCCTGACTATCAGTATATACCATTAAAGCTTTGAATTTCATTGGGTAACTTGGCAATAAATGGCCCCGAAGGCAATAGGCGAAGTTTGGGTGTTTTCTCCAATCTTCGCCTATGGGATGCCTTACCGCTAATTATAAACTTTTCTTGGACTTACACCTATCAAGTCTTATCTCCCTGGAACGTGTTAATATAATATGAACCTTAACTACACCAGACTAGGCACATTAAAAAAAAAAGTGTAGTAGGCGAAGATTGGCAACAGTCTGAAGTTGTTTACATACATTTTCTAAAATGATGCTAGGGCTGCCAAAAATTAACCAACATGTCAAATAAAGGAGAGTAATGGTTTATAAGTAAAAAAAAAGATTAAAAAAATGTTTATTATGTAAACAAAAAACGTATCTATTTTCGCTTATCAGTATTTTCGTAATCGAGATCAAATCAATCTTTGGCTTCTACACATAATTACCTTTTCAAAGTGAGACCGTACAACCGTATAATGATTGCCTTCTAAGGGTCCCTTGTTCATACCACGTACCTACTAGTACTACTGGGTACATCTACATATATCTTTAGGGCACAGCTTACTAACTTTCCTCCAAATCGCTAATCCCATTTCCGAAAAACCAAACATAAGAAAATATGTACATTTGGAAACAAATTTGACAACCCTAGGGGTAGGCGAAGTTCGGTAACAAGATGGCCGCCAAATACCCTCACCAATGTTTTATCCAATTGTGACTTCTAAACGTAAGCTAGCCATTAAATAATAGTTACATATTAAAAAGAAATAGTTACAGGATATAATCATGTAAAAAGTTTAACATTACCTGGCCTGTATCACTGTTTAAACCTGAAGTTAAAACACTGGCTTAAAAAAACGTATGGTCGGTGTCGCGCAAAAACCTCACTGAATGTCAACTATATGAAGTTAGCCACAGATAGTTCGAAGAATGTTGACACCCGAAAAAATACTTTGTATTTAGTAGTTTTGTGTAAGGCTTGCACTAGAACCATTTTGTTAAAGTCAATTTATGTAAAAATAGGCGAACATAGGTAGCACAGGCGAAGATACGCAACACGACGGTACATGTTTAAGATTACAGTATAACACAAAATAACTACCGGTTTTTTAAAGAATATCTACAAAATCTGACATGATAATGAAACGAAAATCATAATAAAATAATAAAAAGTCATATTTTGATCCTGCTGCTGATTTCTTGTATTTGGGTAAACAAACATAATGGCTGTCAAACTATCATTGCTCCTATTAACTAAACAATCGTAGCACTTATTACAAAGAGATAAGGTTTAGCACTGTTAGTGCGCTGCTACTAGTATCCATGAAGTTATAATTTTCAACTGGAGTATACTCTTGGGCCACAAAGTGAGGCCGAAAGAGAGAGTAATATAGGGAGCTGCGCATCGTTTTGACTTAGGGAGTTATAACGTCATTAGACAATAATGCCAGCATGACAAGTCAAAATGTCAATGTGTGTCAATTTTGTAACCAGTGCGAGTGAGGCACCGCCCCCATATTATCCCCTCTATCGGACCGTTTTTTCTAGTCACCTATGAACAACTGTTTTGCACGGTAATAAGGTTCATCCACTTTTTATAAATCCGTACTAGTATCAGACATTACTCAATTGAAAAAAATGCGTTTCGTTATCGAAAGAGCATGATATAATGCCGTCATAACGCCCTTAGTCAAAATGAGACACAGCTCCCTATATTACCCTTTCTTTTGGCCTCACTTTGTGGCCGAAGAGTATACTCCAGATTAAAATTATAACTTCATGCGGCAGACTTGGATGACGGTAACTTCATACATTGACAGTGTCAAACTATAATCATAAACTAGATTAGCAAAGTAAACGTAACTCCTTTCTGAAAATGTGCGATTTGGATCGCGGACGGATCAACGAAATTACTTTTTATAGTTTTTCTAATTCCCGTTTCATTTTCATGAAATATTTTGTCTAGTATCGTAATAAAGTGAGAATTTGCTTAAAATTGCAGAACAAACCTTATACGAGACCATATCGCAAGTGGGCCTGGAATTGACGATCTCCTTTAAAACGTGTGCTTTAGTTTAAAAATACGTATTAACATTGACCGATCCTGTGTTTCGTCATGTCCAACGATAAATTTATTATTTTAAAACAGCAAGAGAGAGTCGATTGATCTACATACCTCTGTTCCATCCACCGAAACATGATGGTCCCCTCCGCCATCATGAGATTGACCGAGCAGAGAGACAGGCACATCCACAACACGCTCAATATAATGAACGCCCACAGCAGCCGCAAAAGCCGTTTCGGGTTGGAGGAGGCCATTCCCTGCTGTGTATACGACGAAAGTAGAAATACCTGAAAACACATAGACCTTAAATAGAACGGCATATTAAGCCATCCACTAAACTACACGCACATCTTTTTAAAGGGTCAGCAACGAGTTGCAGGCGTACATAGGCTACGATGACTTCTTACTATCACGCGAGCTATATGCTTGTGTGCCACCGACGTGGTTTTTAAAAACATAGGCGTTGCTATGAGGAAATCATGGGGGCTATTAGGTAAAAACTAGTACTTAATCATAGGTTTGAATGTTGATGTCATTGTAATGCAATGCAGTATTTAAAACAAAAATGATGCTGCATTTTCTGTAAGTCAATATGAATTACAAGTAGATAGGCAACTCTCAAATTATCTTACCCGTGGCATAAGATTGTAGCTACTCATTATTGGATATTCTGAACAGATATACATAGAGCGTAGAGGAACCCTAGGAAGTGCAGTATGATGGGTCTGACGTACGTCAGCGTTTCGTTCCCGTACCTGTTTTTACGTCTCGTACTCGAGCGAGGACTCCAGTGCCAGCAGCATTAGTTCGTAAGTAAGTAAATATAAATTAGGTAACTAAAATTATCTTACCCGTTCCATAAGATTTTGTGGCTGCTCATTATTGGATATTCTGAACAGATATAAAGCATAGAGCCGTAGAGGAACCCTAGGAAGTGCAGTATGATGGGTCCGACGTACGTCAGCGTCACGTTCCCGTAGCACACCAATTTTTACGTCTCGGACTCGAGCGAGGACTCCATGGCCAGCAGCATTAGTTTGTAAGTAAATATGAATTAGGTAACTCAAATTATCTTACCCGTTCCATAAGATTTTGTAGCTGCTCATTATCAGATATTCTAAATAGATATAAAGCATAGAGAAACCCCAGGAAGTGCAGTATGCTGGGCCCGATGTACGTCAGCGTCACGTTTCCGTAGCACACCTGCTTGTACGTCTCGTACTCGAGCGAGGACTCCAACGCCAATGGCACCAGCTTGTAGCAGAAACCTCGATCTCGCCTGAAAATGCGGCAATATATAATATCGGTCGGTCGGCAACGAGCAAGTGAAACCTCTGGAGTTGCAGGAGTCCATAGGCTATGGTAGCTGCTTACTATAAGGCGAACCGTACGCTTGTTTGCCACCGTTGTGGTATAATAAAACCGGCCAAGAGCCATGTCGGGCCGTGTCTAATGGCGCTTGAAACTGTGCCGAAATATCGGAAACTCGACAAAACAAATACACATGGTAAATACCCCGTTTTAAATAGTTTTTGGGATGTCTTGTAACAGGCCGGCAACTACAGAACCCTACACTGAGCATGGTCCGACATGCTCATGGCCGGTTTTTTTCAGGGGAGCCCATAATGCTAAATTTGGGGTCACTCGAGCGTCGTCAGGAACTAGACCATTTTGAAGACTCATCATCAGCCTGTATCAGTCCACTGCTGGACATAGGCCTCTCCCATGGCACGCCACTGAGCTCGATTTTCAGCTTTCCTCTTCCAATCTGTACCCCACCTTGCTGCAGGGCGCCAAGCACTGCGTCTGCTGCCATACGGTCTCTACTCAAGAACCAGCTTTTCCCAATGGCCATCGGTTCTTCGGCATATGTGGCCTGCCCACTGCCACTTCAGCTTGCTTATTCGTCGAGCTATGTCGGTAACCTTGGTTCTCTGACGAATAACCTCGTTCCGGATTCGATCCCTAAGAGAAACTCCGAGCATAGCTCTTTCCATAGCTCGACGATTAAGACAGACAAGAGGCACTGGATAAAAAGTTTTGTTTTTAGGCTCTGTGGTATGGGCGATGAAAAGACTACATCGTAAAAAGAAAAAAGTTTGTGTAATGTATATACTTTCATCGGTGCTGGTGGGGGTACGTAGCTTCTATAGGCTTTCAAAGATTTTAAACAAATAAAAGGTCAAATGTACAGTCTGTAAAAATATGGGTGTACTGATGAGTACACCCTGAGTAACATCTTACTCGAAAATATGTCCCATAGTATCTTATTCCGTTGTAATAAGTGCGTAGTACCATATTTATGAGACGATTTTTGCAGCTGACTGTACTTGCTCGAGCGCGTCAGATATTCAAACTGGAGGCTTCTGACGTGTCACTGATGATGCAGTATGATAATCTGACAAAATGGATGATGGAATTGAGATTTACGATGGTCTTCATACAATAACCTCAAAATAAAAATTGATTCCGTCAGATTAAGAAAATTCCTCAAGATAAATGTCAGATTATGTATTAGCACAAACAAAGCATCAACTTGAAACAAAACGTCCGAATCCACAATCCACCAATTTTTTTGAAATTGCCCACTAACCAACCCACCAAGGGCGCCGGCTAAAAGTGGTTGAGGGAGATTTGCACGGGTCCCAATATATCACGATATCTTAATCTGACGCGCTCTGTCTGAGTAACTCATAAAATTCCCTCTTAGGCTCCCCTATCATTATTATAGGCCTCAGTTCCAAGATTTTTCCCATATTTTTTGGACCCCCTGTCTAGACTACTAAAAAAAACTAGAGAATGCAAAAAGAGGGGGGGGGGGACACATTTAAATTACATAGGACGTATTTCCGAAAGTATGGACTTTATCAAAAAATCATGTTTTCAGACCCGTATTCTTTTTGAAAGACCTATCCAACGACACCGCAAACACAAAAGGGTTAAAGCGAAAAAAATATCACCCCTACTTCATATGTACGGGGTACGGGAGGTAATAATAGGTTCTTTTTTTACCGTTTTCTCGGCGTGATTAATTAATATAACGTACTCATACCAAATTTCAGCTTTCTAGTGCTAAAAGCCTTGTTACACTTTACTTTTTTTGTGTCCTGACTAGCATCCTACTTAGGATCCTAACTTTTTTCAATAGTAAATTTACTTGCTAAATGAGGTTGCACTTGACTAAATTTAGAAACTAAATCATTTAGGAAGCTAACTAGGACAAGTGTAACAGGGCTTTTACGATCACTGAGCTAAGCCGCTGACAGACAGACTGACATGGCAAAACTATAGGATGATTGGTAAATTCACCGTATTCTTTGAAACGGGTTATACTTATTCTATAGCTTATTTGCAACGATACAATTTAAGTCCAGTCAACACGGGGTCGAACTCATTGGTTTTCGAGTTAATTGTGTTTTTAGTCATCGCCGGCCTGGTAATTGCGAAAAACTACTTGAATTTAGAATTAAAAAAAGCATTTTTCTAATAACCGATGAACGACTGGATGGATGGTTTTGACCCCTGGTTGACTGGGATTAAATCGTGATCAAATGAGCAATACAATAACCTCTGTCAAGGAAAACGGCGAATTACCAAACATCCTGTATTTTAAGGACTTACGGAACCCTAAAAAAAATTGGAAACATTAAATTTCAATATTGTTTATACCACAATAAACAGACCGTCTGGCATAAAATAATTGGATGCCGTAGCCTATGAGTGCTGGCAATATCGGCTATGTATTTATTTCATGCGGCTACTTAGGTAGATATTACATGTCTATCTGTAATAGATACCTAGACATCTGGGGCCCGTTTCTCAAAAGCTAGTAACTTGTAACACTGGCGGAAGTCACTATTGCAATCCTTAAATGTTATTAAAAAGGTACCTCTGCTTGTTTCATAACTCATATACAGCCTTTGGCCAGAAGTGTTGAGCATAGCTCTTTTTTGTTTACAATTTTGATGTTAAGTATTAATTCCCTATCATAACAATGTACGATGACGTAAAATGTTATATTTTATTGATATATCTATAAAAATTCACTTAACAACACTTTCAAGGTACCTATAAAATATGAAAAGTGGAGGTCCCATCCCAAAAATGGAATCTACCTAGATTGTCGGTGCGACAAATTGCAAATATTATATGCAGTTACTACTCACTTCAACAAAACATGCCTGTTCAGTTTGAATTAATTGATAAAATAACTTCAAAAAATATAGAAACGCCGGTCTAAACTTTCCAGTTTTGTATGAAAATCGCAAGGTTGCTCAACACTTCTGGCCAAGGCTGTATGTTACAAGCTTTTGAGAAACGGGTCCTGGGAGTTAAAATATAAAATTTTGTCAATTTTACCTGAAACATGCCATGTACTGAAGAATATATCCTAAAAACATAAGTACTGCAACTTGTGCAGAATGGAAGTGTGACAAACATATGGCAACTCTTGATGAATTTGACGAGTCTACAACTGGCCGTAATCCCATAATTGTTAAAAGTTTAAGGTAAGGTATCAATATCTGGAAAGAAACAACAATAAATTAGTAAGAATCAAAAATAAAGTTCGTTTGCAGGAAATTGCTTCCAAAAAGTGACTCGTTCTCATTGCTCGAGAGTATATAGTCGTAAGCAAGGAAAACGATAGGGTTTTACAAACGCGTGGAAATCTTCCTAACTAACTTCGTGCAAATATGTGTCTGCATCGGCTTTACTACTATTTTTGTACAAAACAGCATTGAAAGTCATCAGTTAAAGCACCTTATAGCAAGTATCTAACCATCACATCGAGGTATTACTTAAATCAGGCAAAATACAGTCGTCATAAAATATATCGGGGCGGCCAAGGTACTCAAATATATCTGAACATGCACTTTATCGCATTGACAATAGAGGCGTTGTTTAGATAATTGTGACCACCTTGGCTGCTCCGATATATCTGATGGCGACTGTACCTATTCATTATTTAAAATCGTGTAGGTATCTAAGTAAAAAAATATCACGTACCTTAGATTTACAATAGTGTAAAATAGCAGACGTGCTCATGTACTCCGTATCTGGAGATTCCGTTATTTCACCAATCTGAAAAAATGTGGTATCTAATTATTACGAAATTACACGCAAGGTAAACTCAAGGAAACGCCCCTAATGGTAGGTTTATTAAATAAATTCAACTCGATAATCAAAATTATAAAGGCGAGCTGCTTACATCTTGCATTTTCATTGGAGCTACATACAAGCTCAAATTGCAAAAAACTGAATAGAAGTGGTTCAAAATGAACTTGAACCAGGAAGACATTTAAACGCGATAAAGTGTAAAGAAAAAGTAATGTCGTTAAGCAGCACAATTATGTGGCATGGTAGATACATAGTATAATGTAAGTAGGTACTCACGTCAACACTGTTGGCGTCGAGGCTGGACCTCGTAGATCTCTCCATCGCGGGTTCCTCCAGCTTGTCTCGCCCCAGCACATGGCTGTCCAGTAGATCACTCGCTACGATATCGTTTGCAAATTTCACATTATCCAGTTTATTGCCCATATCTACACTTTAATTGCTAATATTGCCATTGAGCATTATGCGAAATGATAACTTAAACATTGTAATAACAGGGTAGTCACTCCTTGTGGCGACAACAAGCTTCAAGATTTAATTAAAAGAAGGTAATTGTAACTTACCGCTGCCATAAGATCCATTATTATTGTTCATCATAACGTACTTATGAGCCATTAATTCTGCCATTTATATACCTACGTCATAATATTTATTTGTTGAGTAACATTGTCTCTTTCTCACTAAGAAAACATCGAATATTAAAAAAGGATGCAATTCGTTTAACATTGAGCAAAACAATCGTTGCACTTACTATACGATATTTGCATGTTATTAATTGTTTATAGCGATTAAAATAATGCACTGGAAGGAAGCGGTGCGCAACCTTTTGGTACCTGCACAGTCATATAAATGTAAAACAATATTGACGATCAGAAAGAAAATCTGGTCATAAGGATCAGACCACTTATTTAGGTAAGTTAACTTTATCAGCAAACTAGATGTCTGGGTCAACGAGTAGGTAGGCTGGATCTCACAGATGATACAACTAGTATCAATGCTGATTCCAATTTGAATGCTGTAAGATGGGAAAACAGAACAAAAACTTGACATTATTTTAGCAGAGTATTTTGACTCGTACATGCAACTGATTCGTCACGGTCACGGCCACTGTAGACGTCATCAAAACTGTCAAAAGACCGGTTCTCTAACCCAAAAATAAAACCAAAGGTTTTGTATCAAAGTTGAACTCTGATAACCCTGAAGAGATAAATTAAGAGAAAGAATGCAATCTGTTTATTTTATTTTCATAAAACGCCCAGACTCCCAGACGGTAGATAACTTCGATACGCTTTTAAACACCAACATCACAATGAAATAATTTATATTAATCTAAAAAACAAAATAAAACAGTATAATCAAGTTTAACATAATTAATTTATTAAAGTAGTCCTTACATCAACCAACCTATTCTACATTTTAGGAAGTTTCTTTTTCATTAAAAATCCCGTTTTTCTGACGATTTGTTTCCTCTCTTGATAGTGTTTCTTCATTTTCCTCTGTGCTTCCGATTCTGATTTCTTGCCTCTCATTGTGAACTTCATTTCTCTGTTTCCACCAGTACCGGTGACGGTCGCGGTAAAGTTTTCCTTCGCTAACCGATCTCCTAGACTAGCCTTGTTGACTTTTGTAATTGCTTTGATATTATTGGTTTTTGGTGTTTCGTTGAATTCGTAAACCTTTCCCTTGTGTTCTGACTCGTCTTCGTTTTGGTGTTTCTTTCTGATCATTTTGTGTTGTTTCTTTACTTCTTTCACCCATGTCCGGTCGTCGTCCGAACTTTCGTCACTAGACTGATAAAGCTCCTTATCAGAGTCATTGTCCTCAGGTTCATCCTCCTAAATAAAACATGATTTTATAAGAAACACATAAAAGTATGTTTTAACAAACAAATATTTTTTAATTATTATTAAAATGTTTATTCCATTTAATATTTTAACCAGGCGGTTAAAAATAAAGTCTTAATGATTATTGTGTTAAGGTGGAAAATCATACGGATTATTATCAAGTAACAAACCGGAGTCCTGTATTCCATATACATATTGTATATTTTTTAATGTGGCTCTTACAATCATAGGAACAAAATAGCTTTAACATTTTGGATTATCAATGATCAAAGTACATACCTCCATAGGCGTAACTTCTGCTGATTTAGGTTTGGCTTTATCTTTGTCCAGCCTGGACAGCACGGGGTTTAGTAACCTGTACTCTTCAGCTGCCTTGTCCACTTCAAAGTCAGGATTTTCAAACATGGCCTGGAAAAATACATCTTCATTTATTTCTGTTACATATTTTAATCGTTTTTTTAAATGCGTGAAGGTGTAAGGACAAATTATAAAAATGGGTTGCAATGTGTGGTTCTGTGACCTAAGTGTTATAGGACCACATAGTAACGGAATCGGGTTTAGACTAAACTTGTTATAATGGTTATAATCAATATGTTATAAACAGGTAAATATTAACCTGTAATGTCCCATGAGTTAGGAGGCTACAATTTTTTTTTGCAACAGAATTGCATTTGTTTTGATCTAATCGAACTTTATTGCTAATTATTATTTATTTTTTCATTTCAAGAGAAAACTTAAGTGGTAGGTATACATCATTTTTTTCGCCAAACTGAGGACAGTTTGTTGGCGAATAATGCGCTTTAAAATTAAAATAACTATTTTGTATTATACCTACTTAGAAATTACAACAATTAAGTAATAAAAGTCTGCATATCTACAGCTACCTGTTTCATCCCACGAGAGCCATGGAGTATTATATAATTTCGTTTGGTTAGTTAGGTCTGTACCTAACTAACCAAACGGTGACTGGTGACTGGTGACTGTTCACCGGCAATAGTATCTTCCTACACGAAGGCCGCAAAAATATGTGACACGCTTGTATTTATAGGGCCATAAGAGGGTGTCACATATTTTTGTCTTCGTGTCTCGTGTCTTCGTGTAGGAAGATACTATTGCCGGTGACTGTACATACTATGAATTAGTATTAGTTGCTTTCGTGAGATGGAGCTGGCATCAACATTATAACCATATGTAAATAAATTAACTAATAAATATAAGTACTATGTATCTTTGTTTGTTATGTTTGTTATACTTGTATGGGTGGCCACTAGAGGACATGCACAGTTATTATAGCTTAAATTACAGCGATACGCACCTGATGGCGATGCGTTATCTTTCTTTAACATAAATAAAAATAATGACTGAAACGTAATCAACAAAATAAAACTTACTTTGAAACGGTTGTCCTTGAGAAGGTTGGATGGGTTCTTCTTCTTTCTGCCTTCATCATCCATAAGTCTGGACGCCAAGTCTCTGTTGACTTTAGGTAGGTTGTCTTCAATTTTGATTCTTGAAGGCCTGTCCTGTTCAATTTTCTCCCTAATTTTGCGTTTTTTGTATTCTTCGAACGCAAACGGATCTGCTATTGATTTGGCTCTCTTGTATAGTCGCACGTCCACAAAGTACCTTAAATATATCCAATGATTAATATAAAACTTTTCATAAAACGATATTTAGTTATATAAGTACCTTTGGTTTATAATATTGTCTTCGGTTGCCGCGATAGTTATTCATGAAGTAAAACAATTAAAAACGGATTTTATCGCGTGTATTGAGTTTAAATTACCTTTGGTTTGTCATTGACATATATTTTATTATTATTATTAAGTACTACATGAGATTGTTTACCTTATTTTACTAAGCATAAAGCATATATGTACTGAAATACTCATATAAGTCAGTGAAACCAGATTAATTGGGGCCTGGATAAATGGAGAAACCTCAAAAATTGGGGGTAATAAAATCAACGGGGCATTTCCGGTCCAATAGCACCAAAATAATTGAGATTATGAAACGTCTTTAAATGTAATTAATTTTTTCCCAGTTTTGCCTCTGTAATCGATCGCGTCGCTTTGATCTTTACGATTGAAATAGCGAAAGTTAAAATAAACTTACCCATGCATGTATGCTCTCAAAAGATTAGTGCCAAGAAGATGGTCCAGTCCCAAAGACTCTAGTTCTTGTTTGGTTACGAACTTATAGTCATCATACACTGTCTGTTTTCCTTCTCCTTCTAATTCGTCTGTCAAGTTGTCTAGGAAAGCACACCATCTTGGCGCAGGACCTACAATTTAAAAAAGCCAGTTGTATTGTATCAATTCCCATAAGACATAAAAAACGATATGTCACACCGCACGCGCACGCACACGTCACGCAAGCAGTGTGACATGTCTTATGCAAATTCTTTTTTTACAACGCAAGGGACGCGTACGTCTACGTGCACGTCTACGCATACGCAGCCGGAGTGGCTCGGCCTTAAATGGTCGAACTGTTTCGGCGTAAGTAGCAACGTTACAACCACAGTTGATTTATTTAATCGTTGATCGTTGGAAACGCATCACACATTTGAACGGTTTTTTTTTATCTTTATTTACAAGAGGGTTTTATCACAGTGATTATACCCTCGTTAACAACCCATTATATTGAAATTACGTCATCATAGACAACATAGAAAATGTCGGAAGTTTGTATATGGTAGCTGAGATTTTGTATGGAACCACAGACAATCTTCAGCCGGATATCCGTCTCCCGGCTGATTTTTGTCTATGGTAGCTGAATTTGGCGCTGATTTCCGCTAAATGTGTGGAGCGCCTAATATAAAGCTTTTCTCGCGGGCAAATAGACTGCGAAAATCAAAATGGGTCACTTTGTATCATTATGTCCATATAAAGAGTGTTTGGGTTGAACCTTCAATATTCTACATCTCCTACCATCCCACATTAAGGTCCTATAAGCACCACTGTAAGTCACGTCTGAAAATATGGATACATTTAATGTGACAAAAACATGTATCCAAGACCTTACGCCTCGGTAATAGATTCGTGGCTACATATTTTTGTCACATTAAATCAGGGGCGTATTTACCCTATGGCCAAGAGGGCCATGGCCCGGGGCGGCAGGCTGCCAGGGGCGGCGCAAGCCGCCCCGTGTGCTTGGTTCTGGGCGCCTTTTTCGATGCGCATTTCGATCGCATTGGGAAAATGGAATGTTAGTTACAACTTTACGGGTTTGTTATAGTGAAAACCAAAATTTTAAAAAAAATCTGACTTTCAGTTAACTATGTATACCGGCCTAAGAAATAATAATTTTAAACACAATTCCAAAACGCCATAATCTGTTTTTGTAAATAGTATTAATAAACATGAAGGGCGCTATTTCGTACTTATGCCGCCTTTTCATCTCTGCCATTACACATTAAGTAAACTCCATTTTTTTTCTAAAAGGGAGGACAATGTAACCATGCCTGGTTCAGTCAGTAAACTTGATCAAGTCAGTAAAAGCTGATCGTTGAGAATCCGCGATCCGGGTCTATAATATATCTTTCCTGATCTTAGCGTTCATCTTGGTTGCGTTCTTAAGTACTGTGTCGAAGCCCAGGGTCCAATCTGGTATATTTTCTCCTCCACTTCGCACCGATTTCGGCATCTTATTTAGAAAGCCCATTAATTGGCTCACATTGACAGATGTTGGGCGGGGCTCCTTTTGTGACGGCGTCACGAAACGGCACGTCACATCCCTTGCCTTTTTTTCTGGAACCTCGAATGTTAGAATTGCATGTTTTTGTTTATGACTTTTACGGAAGCGACTGCAGTAGGGTTTGCAAAACGAATATTTCGAATAGTAATTTGTATGGAAATTATTCGAAATATTCGTATTATTCGAATAATATTTGAATAATTGCAAACCCTAGACTGCAGTCTTACGTCTGAACACAAAAGGGAAAGCCTTCTCCAGTGCCTCGTCCGTTATATACAGCAAGTGCACCGACTTGCAGGCGAGGTTGGTACCGCCCAAAAATGGTGATAGGGTGTCTTTATAGTATTTTTGGAACTTAAAAATACGAGTCTGGTGCGTGGCGTCTTTACAGGAAGGATCTCGGCAAAGGAGCCAAGACTATATATTTGTTTCGGCTTACGGGGCACAATTTTGGACCGCGAAGAGACCGAAAACTAAACTCCGCGAGGATGCTCTGGCTTTAATTGCAGATAAAGGACACGGTTAATTTAATTTAAGAATAGAAAAGAGTTTAGATGTAAGGTTTCAGCGTCAGGGTCTGTTTTTTTACGTTACCTGTCTGGCGACCAAACGAACTGATTTTGAATGATAAATTTTTAAAATCATTAATTTGAATTACACTGTAATTTAATAAGGTAGACATAAAATATTCCCCATGCCAGTTAGGCAAATTGTAACGTTTTTACTAAATTTTTTTTATTAACGTAACTCCGTTTTTAGCGTAAAATAAAGTATGCACTCTCCAGAAGCTCAGTCGTCAAGTTACTGGGAATGGTAGTTTCGGTATGGGTTTTATATTCATCGAAAAAAAAGTTTAATAGGTCAGAAATCACTTGGTCGGACAGCCCTCAGCCTGGTCCGTTCCGTTTTCGGACATTTTTAGTGGTGCAATTTTGGGGTGTATGTATTTACCTCATCGAGTAGCAGGATGAAACCAACTTCATTTGATAGTTAAAAGTGATGATCTTTCAATATTTTGTAGTCGGACATCCCTCAGCCTGGTCGGTTCCGTTATCGGAAACTTTTAGTGGTGCAATTTTTGGGGTGTTTTTACTTCATCGAGTAGCAGGATGAAACCAACCTCATTTGATAGTTAAAGTGATGCTCTTTCAATATTTTTTGGTCGGTCAGCCCTCAGCCTGGTCCGTTTCGTTTGCGAACACTTTTAGTGGTGCACATTTTGGGGTGCTTTTTCCGTGTGTAGCCGAAATTTACGGCCCTATATTAATAAAATTTGGTGTGTGCGTGGCTTTTATGACTCGCCATATATTAGAGCACAGGATTTATTTTTAAAAACATATTTTAGAGGTGCACTCCCTACATGTAACTATTGCAAAATATATTTCTAATATGAAGTTCGGTACGATCTCAAAGGCCTTTTCTTATTCCACTTTCAGTTACATTACAACACATGCAATTTAAAGTATGTTAAAGTTTAAGGTTTTTTTTTATACATTAAACTAGCCTTTTCCCGCGGCTTCGCCCGCGTACTATAAGTACTCAAAAAGGATACGATACCCATGTTGATATTCAGACTTTGTGACCACATTTGCCCCTTTTGGGGGTTGAATTTTCAAAAAACCTGAAACACGTGTTTACTCATTTATCGTTAGGAATACTCCTGTGAAGTTTCGATTAAAATAGTCTAACAAATCTTGATTCGCCATACAAACTTTAGACCCCCATTTTACCCCCTTAGGGGGTGAATTTTGAAAAATCCTTTCTTAGTGCATCCCTATACCTTATAAGGAACCTACGTGCCAAATTTGGAATCTCTAGAACCAGCGGTTTGGGCTGTGCGTTGATATGTCAGTCAGTCAGTCAGTCAGTCAGTCAGTCAGTCAGTCAGTCAGTCAGTCAGTCAGTCAGTCAGTCAGTCAGTCAGTCAGTTAGTCAGTCAGTTTCTTCTTTTATATATTTAGATATTTTAGTAGATGTTGGACTATAAAGTTTTATTTTCTTTCTAGTTTCTAAAATATAATAAAAAAAACTTCCAAACTGCTCCTCGTTGAGGTAAGTGATCATACTGTGGCCGCCCGGCCCTTATTCCACCTTGAGCACATACACACGTTACCCGGTCCCATCACGCCTTTTGCACATCTTCGTAGTGAATCGATACCTCGGTACAGCGCAGCACGTTTCGCCGTGAAACCAGAGCGGATCGAGAGCGAATCCAGAACGGAATCAAAACCGCAAATATTCACTGCACGAATTCGCACTTGTTTCGCTCTCGATTCGCTGGAGTGACGCGGCGAAACGTGTAACGCTGTACCGCAGTGTCGATCCCGCAAAAGGCGTCTGCAGGGTGTTTTTTCAACGTTTGACCGTACACTAAGGCTTCAGAGAGTCTCGAGAAAATTTTAATATTTTGTCTAGTTAACTAACAGGGGCGGCAAATTTTACTGGCCCGGGGCGCCAAATTTCCAAATACGCCTCTGCATTAAATGTATCCATATTTTCAGACGTGACTGTACATGCTGACGCTGGTAACTCGTATATGCAGGCCGTAATATATATAAATGACTAGCTTTTGCCCGCGGCTTCGCTCGCGTCAAATTCGGGGTAACACGGTTCCCCTTTCCTGATTGCCCCCCGGAATGCTCCATACAAACTTCCACCCCCCATTTTAGGGAAGTGGGGAGTTAGAAAGAGACAAAAAGTAGCCTATGTCACTCGCCATCCCTTCAACTATCTCTACTTAAAAAATCACGTCAATTCGTCGCCCCGTTTTGCCGTGAAAGACGGACAAACAAACACACACATACACTTTCCCATTTATAATATTAGTATGGATGTGATGCGGAGAAACAGCGAGATTTAGGTAAGTATTGCATACCTAAAAGAGGATTTTATTACATAGTATGTAGGGCCATTACTTATGGCGCTATAAATGAGTTTAACGGGTGAACCGGCAAACCCCCTTTAGTAAGGAGATACTTCTGCGTAAGTGGCGCTGGATAGGATATGTTTTACGAAGGCCAAACTATCCAAGCAAGGGCTGACTTACTAAGTTCCTGGAAAAAGGGGTAAAGGTCTCCCTCGTACAGTCACTGGCAATATATCTTCCTACATGAAGGCCGCAAAAATATGTGCCACGCTCTTATTTGTAGGGCCATAAGAGCGTGTCACATATTTTTGCGGCCTTCGTATAGGAAGATACTATTGCCGGTGACTGTACCACCTGGTGGGGCATGGTTGAAAAGGAGGTTGCATCTCAGGACCATAAACAATAGAAATAACTTCTGATTCTGAGATCCCTGTCCCTGATGAAACCATCATTATCATCATTATGGGTAACCATTATTTAAAAAATCCAAAAAGATATTTGGACGTATGTATTTTTAGCACATTGACACGTTGATTATTTGGTATATTAGTTGGTTTAAATGTAATGTAAAGTTTAATTTACCTAATGATGGTATGTAGTAAACTTGCATCTTCTGATCTTCCACTGCCATCATTGTTAGTCCAGTATTGGGAATGATGCAAAGGTCATTAAAGTCAGCAGATGATTCAATGCTAGTATATTGTTTGCCCTGAAATAAAAATGTTTACTAGTTAGTAAATATTATACATATTTAAATGCAGATAAAACGTGACACTTTTTGGGAAAATGTACCATTTACGGAAGGGGCTTACAATTTCAATATCATATGATATTGAGAGATAAATGATAAATGAGACAAATAATTAAAAAATTGTTATAGTCATTTTTTTATTAAGTAGGCATTAACTTCAGATCGTCAACTATTCCTTGCATATTTTCTATATCTTTTAACTATTCCAAATAGAAACACATATTAAGCATTTTTAAATATTAACAACATACAGTGTTCTTATCCCATATTTTAACAACAGTAGAATCCATTGAATATACATATTCTTTTGTTTCATGGAACTGTACATTTTTAATTGGCAGGCCATTCATGTGATCCTTCACTAAAAGTGACTTGCTGGATCGTATGTCATACAATAGAACATGGCCAGTACTGGTCCCAACCCCCATTCGAAGTGGACCATCAAATTTTATGGATGTTATCACAGGTAAACTGTCATTTCTGAAAAAAAAAAACAACACTAGTTACTCGTACTTATTGGCCAAAGACAAGTCTTATTTTACTCATATTGTAAATCTTAGTTTTTATAGGTTTATGGAGGTTTTGATTATCGGTCATATTATGTGACTTATAATCGATAAATTATAAATGAAAATACAATAGTTCATATAAGTTGTTTTTATGTAATAGATAAACAAAGACTTGTAGCAACCAAATTGTACTCAGAAATGTAATTTACGTTTATTCTGATGGCATAGGGCAAAAAAATATACCTACTTGTGAAATAGATTTTAAAACACAAGTGCCCTGCTTAAATTCAAGTTGCTAGTTTTTGGTCTTTAAATACGTTTCTCTTTAAACCAGTAGATAAGTTTTGTAGACAAAAACCATCAATATGTATATAAAAAAATAAATCTTATACTACATTGATACTAACATAATCCTATACTATACCAAACATAAAAGACTGTCACATAAAACGCAAAAAAAATAAGTTATGATGGTTTAGCTCCTCATTTACCTTGCAAATTACATAATAATCAGGGTTAAGTGTTTAGCAATAACTTATTTTACTTTGATTCTAAAAGCTCTTCAATAAATTTGCAGTACTGGCAATGCAGTAAAAAACGAGGCAAATTGGGACCTACAAAAGGTTTTTTTTTTGGTGCTAGATGATAGCGTTTAATATGTATGCACATAAACTAATAGAGAGTTTATCTAAGAGTAAAAACATCTACAAAATGTTATCAGTATCATATGCTATCCTTTTTGAAATGTTAAACTTCATAGTGGTTATACCTGTATTCCGAGTCTGTGCAATGTAAGGCACAGTCTAGTATACCCTGCCTTAACTTAGTGCGTGGGTCCCAAGCTTCCACATGTCCACCGTCTGTGCCCACAACAAGCAAGCCATGATCTTCACTTACTGCAGAACAATTTATTTCATGGGCTTTTGTAACATATGGTGCCATGAACTGACCTACTTCTAAGTTTAATCTGTAAATTTCCTGCAATAACAATAATGGGATTTAAAATAATTTTAAACAAAAAAGAACCGACTTAGCATCCACCTTTCCAACAGCAAATGCTCGAGCTGCTGTAAAAAATACTCAAATCACTATAGGTGTGCCTATAATATTTGAAGCTTCGATTTCTCCAGGATCCCATCATCAGATCCTGACCTGGTTACAATGGGACCAACAGTGAATTATACTCTTTCAAACAAAAAAAGAACTTTCCAAATCGGTCCAGCCGTCTTCGAATAATCGGTGAACATACATAAAAAAAAAAAAAAAAATAGCAAAAACAAAGATCCCGACGAATTGATAACCTCCTCCTTCGAAATCTTGAAGTCGGTTGAAAAAGGACTAATAAGGCTGCGTTTCCACCAGAGACCAGATATGAGAAAGGATGCGTTGCGAGGAATGTGTTTCTTGGGCACCAATAGAATCACTTCATTTGTTTATTCTCGCACAACGCAACTCTAGGAGTGGTTCCTGGAAACGCAGCCTAAATGAAGAATTACAACAAATTAAGATATCCAGTTGGTAACTGAATTTAGTACTCAGTGCCACCTCAATATGTGACAAAATGTACACTAGGCTGCGCAATAATCACTAACATAACAGTACCCTCATCAGAGAATAAAGTTTGAGTAATAGGTTATAGCATCAAAAACATTTAGTCCACTTACAGATGACGCACCGACAACAAAGAGGTCACATGATGGCCGATGATATGCTATGTCTCTGCCAAACTTTGGAACCCTCAATCTGTAATGGCGACCATGCCCTACGTGAAATTCCACATATCTATCACATTGCAAGAAGACAATCTGAAACAAGAACAATATTTATAAATTTTAATCCGGCAGCACTCGCTACTGGGTAAAAAATACCACACGGTACTTGAACGATGAAGTATTTTTTTAAGTGAGCCTCTTATCAGACCAAGCTCTTAAGTACCCTCAAATAAGTGGTTAACGCACCCGCTGCCTAAACT
Organism: Pammene aurita; assembly: GCA_947086415.1. Classification (NCBI taxonomy): domain Eukaryota; kingdom Metazoa; phylum Arthropoda; class Insecta; order Lepidoptera; family Tortricidae; genus Pammene; species Pammene aurita. The sequence goes on from OX352293.1 coordinate 24,319,712, forward strand.
TAACTTCATTTTACGCTCAGCGTTAGACGAAATTTCTCGTCTAAAGTGAATATGGGTAAATAATACCCAGTAGCGACAGTTTTTGTTATATATTTTTTTCGTTACCTTGGGTGGAAAATACCCGGTAGCGACGGTTAATGTTATTATTTTTTCAATTTTGTTTTGAGAGTTTCAAAGATGAATCACCCACTCAAAGATAGTGAAATTGAGGAGTTGCTGGAAGAAGAAGACAGTGACCACGAAAGTGTATCGGAAACAGAGGATTTCGAGGAGTATAGTGATCATCAAAGTAGTACGGAGCAGGAAGGCGATGATTCTGACGCATCCTTAGAATCTGGACCTCTGTATCGCTTCCCGTCTAATCTTGAATTGGAGCTGCAAGATAATCTAATGGAAGTGGACGATATAGAAGAGACTAACGAGCCCGAATTTTATTACAGTTTGCCATCAGACTCGCAAGTTGAAGATGCGTCCCAGACAATTGAAGAGCATTGGGCAGAAAGAATAAAGCTGAGATTCCGCCTATTTTCATTTCAACCAAAGAACGCGAAGTCAACACTCAACAGTTCTCTTTTTGGCTCTCATAATGATTGTACTTTGGTGTCATATGTTGCAAAAAAAAAAAGTCGTTCTTTACCATGCACCATGACAGCGAAAAGGAGCTTAGAGAAGATAGAAAGCCAGAAATGATAATGGATTATAGATGTGATGTAGATGTTGTAGATGAGCTCTGTGCTACATATTCAGTCGCCAGAATGTTGGAGACATCAATGCGTACGTAATTGTAAAGGCTAATAAAGAAAATAGCGGAGCCGTAATGGCACAGAGGAGAATCGCCTTGAAGGAACTGGCTTTGGGTCTTGTCATGCCACACATAAAAAAGAGATCATCCGTACATAATTTGTCATCATTTATTAAAACCAAAATCAATTTTATTGCCAACTCGAATGAGCAAAATACGCCTGCTAGCTCGTCCACGATGTGTCCGCCTTCAACTGCATCATCTTGCTGTGCAGTATGTGACTGGAGGAAAGATCGAAAAACAAAAACAGCTTGTGAGTTATGTTTCAAAAGGATATGCCGTGAGCATACTACCCCAATCTGTGGCGAGTGTTTTGAAAAATCTAAGTCTAAGAGGAGAATCGCCTTGAAGGAACTGGCTTTGGGTCTTGTCACGCCACACATAAAAAACCGGCCAAGTGCGAGTCCAACTCGCGCACCGAGGGTTCCGTAAACACCTATAACAAGCAAAAACCTCTACGCGTTTACGAGGAAAAAGGTAGTAAGTAAAAAATTAAAAAAAATATTTTTTGTATGATTTTACTAAAAATGTCTACTTTTCGTAATTTTTCCTTTGTCTGTGCTATATGAAGTTTCTTCGTGCCAAGTTTCAAGTTTCTGAGTTTACGGGAAGTACCCTTTAGGTTTTGAGTTTCTTGCGAGTACTCAGTTTCAAAATATGCGACTTAAATTGCTATTTCTTTTGATTGCGTTGACATAAAAGTTTGGTTTTGCTACATCTGAAAGGTCCTATAGCCCTGAGTATTTGACATGAATTTCAATTTAATACCTCCACGCGTTTACGAGGAAAAAAGTAGTAAGTATAATATTTAAAAATTTTTTTTTGTATGATTTTAATCAAAATGTCTACTTTTGGTAATTTTTCCTTTGTCTGTGCTATATGAAGTTTCTTCGTGCCAAGTTTTAAGTTTCTGAGTTTACGGAAAGTACCCTTTAGGTTTTGAGTTTCTTGCGAGTACTCAGTTTCAAAATATGCGACTTAAATTGCTATTTCTTTTGATTGCGTTGACATAAAAGTTTGGTTTTGCTACATCTGAAAGGTCCTATAGCCCTGAGTATTTGACATGAATTTCAATTTAATACCTCTACGTGTTTACGAGGAAAAAGGCAGTCAGTTTAAAATTTTTAAAAATATTTTTTTGTATGATTTTACTAAAAATGTCTGCTTTTTGTAATTTTTCCATTGTCTATGCTATATGACGTTGCTTCGTGCCAAATTTCAAGTTTCTGAGTTCACGGGAAGTACCCCGTAGGTTTTGCGAGTGCCGAAAAACTCTAAAATTTGCAGCATAAACGACTGTATCTTTTGATTGCGTTGGTTTTTAAGTTTGATTTTTTCACAGCTGCAAGGGACAATAGACTTGAGTATTTGATATAAATTTCAGCTTGATACCTCCACGCGTTCCTGAGAAAAATGGTCTTGACAGACAGACAGACAGACAGACAGACAGACAGACAGACAGACAGACAGACAGACGGACAACAAAGTGATCCTATAAGGGTTCCGTTTTTTCCTTTCGAGGTACGGAACCCTAAAAAGAGATCATCCGTACATAATTTGTCATCATTTTATTTAAACCAAAATCAATTTTATTGCCAACTCGAATGAGCAAAATACGCCTGCTAGCTCGTCCACGATGTGTCCGCCTTCAACTGCATCATCTTGCTGTGCAGTATGTGACTGGAGGAAAGATCGAAAAACAAAAACAGCTTGTGAGTTATGTTTCAAAAGGATATGCCGTGAGCATACTACCCCAATCTGTGGCGAGTGTTTTGAAAAATCTAAGTAGTAGCAAATTTATCAATTTGTGATCTACAAAAAATATGGTTATGTTTGAAGCCTTTTTTCTCATGTTCGGTTTATTATAAAAGTATGGTGAATTGTTATTATTTAGTACGTAAAATTAGTCTAGTTTTCAAAATTGATCTTGATTTTGCATGTTTCCAAAGAAAAAAAAATGTTTTGTTGATTTTTGAATCGGATAAAGGAAAAAAAATATTTTTACTACTTTTTTTTATATAGCTCCCAATAACTAATAAATAAATATAATATAAAATATTGGGTGTTTAGTTTATTAATAACACTTTAATCTTAAGATATAATATGTTAAAGCACAATATTCAAGAGGTTTTACTTAAAATAATGCCATTTGAAGTCTGTGGTATTATTTACCCAGGTAGCGAGTATTTGGGCTTGTAAATACCTAGCGAGTACTGTCGGGTTAATAATACTTTTGATGACATATTAAATGAACTTTAAGTAAGAAGTAATATTAAAAAATAATTTAAGTAAGAAGTTGAAAATGGAAAAAGGCTGAGAAGACAATTTTAAGGACTACCAGTTCAATATTATAAACACAGTGAATCCTCCTTCTTGTAAAGTGTCGGCAACGCGCATGTGAATCCTCTGGAGTTGCAGGTGTCCATAGGTTACGGTAGCTGCTTACCATCAGGCGGATCGTATGCTTGTTTCCCACCGTCGTGGTATAAAAATAAAATAAAAATTATAAAACCAAGCAATATGATACAAAAAATTACCTTTGTATAATCATCACTCAATATTTCAAATGTGACTACTTCAGAATCAAGGCAACGCTCAAATTTAAGGGATAAATTATTAACATCATAACATTTTATCCTTGGCTTGTAAATGCCCGTTGCCATTATATATTGTCCATCTTTAGATGCCCTGATACTGGAACTGACTCCAGGCATATCAAACTCTTGGATAAGTTCGATTCTTCTTCGAAGGTCTACATTTTTTTTCAATAATGCTCGCTTCTTTCGTTCTGTTAACCACTGTAAAAGCAAAATGTGCTCATATAAATACTATGTTTTGGTTATAATCCTTTATCATGAAATTAACAACAATTTGACAAAACTTACATCTGGTAAAGATTTACCAGCACTAAGATTAAAAATCTTCACATTATCTATTTCAAGCACTTGCATTTTTTATAAATGTTATTATATTTTTCACTACTTTAGGTTATCACGGCATCAGCATGTCCATGTTTTTATCACTATTTTACTGTCACTGTCAAACATAGACATAGGATAATAACCGATATTAGACATTGCAATTTGTAGGGCCCAATCTGTCAGGTTGAGAGTTGTTAAAGCCCTGTTACACTTTCCTTTTTTTAGTGTCCTAACTAGCATCCTATTTAGGATCCAAACTTTTTTTCAATAGTAAATTTACTTGCTAAATGCGGTTACACTTGACTAAATTTAGAAACTAAATAATTTAGGAAGCTAACTAGGACAAGTGTAACAGGGCTTTAATAAGTAGTGACGACTGCAAGGTATTCTGACTAGTGTGCAGGACGTGGCGCTGCTCTGCACATAGAGATGCGGCTGCCGGGTATCTCGAACTGAAGCGCTGGACCCCCCGGTGCAAGGTGCCTTCCTGACCTTATAAGATGAGCTCACCTAAATCAATAGTAAGTAATAGTGCTGGAGCCCGCCTAACTGGAAATTTATCAAAATCCTAACCAATTTTCTTCTATATAGCGTTGTAGAGCCCATCTCGGAGATCATGAAAACATAAGTCTTAAAGGTCTTAAATGGCCATAAGTATGTATGGCGTCAAGTTGAAAATACAATTTTTTGGCCTAAATTTATCAACGAGCCTACCGCTCCAAATTTTGACACATGATTTAGCCCACGTCAAATAACCTACATACCAATTTTAAGACCATCCTGGTGGGCACATAAGATTTTAAGACCAGTTGAAGTTGCAATTTTTTGGCCTAAATTTATCAACGAGCCTACCGCTCCAAATTTTGACAGTAGTTAAAGGACCCATTCATCACACCAAATCCCAATTTTAAGACCATTCTGGTGGGCACATAAGATTTTAAGACCGTTTTAAGAAGTAGTCAACTTCATAGAAAAAATAGCAAATTACTATAAAATCCTTAAAAAAATATATTCTGCTGGCACAAACACAACTGCATATTCATATATAAGTGTCTTGTAATTAAAAATGCCCTAAAAGTATTCCGCAATAAGTCGAAAATTGGAGAAATTCGTCATAGCAGTACTTTAGTCACGGGGGTCTTAAATCACTAAAATTATTATTTATTTTAAACTTAATGTCACAAAATATGATTTGAAAAGCCAGACGTAATGCCTATAAACATTTTCTACCAGTCGCTCATAAGTCTAAACTGATAAGCGTCAAGTTAGGTGCCTGAGAATATATTACTAACTGAAAAATTAGTTAAATTTATTTTAAATCCTACCGTTCCAAATTTTGACAAACGACTTAGCCCACATCAAATAACCTACATACCAATTTTAAAACCAATCTGGTGGGCGCATAAGATTTTAAGACCAGTTGAATTTGCAATTTTTTGGCCTAAATTTATCAACGAGCCTACCGCTCCAAATTTTGACAGTAGTTAAAGGACCCATTCAACACACCTAATCCCAATTTTAAGACCATCCTGGTGGGCACATAAGATTTTAAGACCGTTTTAAGAAGTAGTCGACTTCATAGAAAAAATAGCAAATTACTATAAAATCCTTAAAAAAATATAGTTTGCTGGCACAAACACAACTGCATATTCATATATACAGTTAGGTGCATAATTGAACCAATGTGCATCACTTTGACATGTTTGTTTCATTATTTCAGAAGAGGCTAGTTATTAAGTTACTATTTTATTATTAATTGGTAACAACGCTAATAAACTTACTGACCTATTATGTTATTGTAGATAAAAATAAACATTTTCTCTATTAGATAATATTTGGTACTGACTCAGTTTTGCACCGACATCGTTAAATGAAGATAAGTCTTATCAATTATGAAAAAAATAAAAACTTTCAGGTTATATTTGTTCGTCTCGGTGTCAGCTATGTATCCATATGAAAGCCAATTTCGATTCATTGCATTCACAATCTTGATTTTTTTATTCGTCCATGATTTTGAACCAAAAACCGTTAAACTACATTTTTTTTATTTAACCCGATATTGATATTTTTCTTTTACACAACCAGGTAAGACAATTAGTTGAAATAGTACATTATATGCTCTTTAAAATGAGGTGTATGACTTTTATATCACTCACGTATTTTTATGGTTATCTCAGAATGAAGTCCGCTACAAAAATTAACTAACGACAAAGTTGTTCGGCCATTTGCCTTGACTCAGTTTTGCACCTGACAATACATTGCCAGTAACTAATTACAAAAATAAGCCTGATTTAAATGTTTGATAACTAAAATAATGGCCGTAGAATTCCTTACCTTAAATGAGTTACTGAATTGGGAATGCCTAAGAAAAAATGAAATAATGGGAAAAATAAATTAGGTGAAATTTCACAGTTTTCGGTATGAAATTGAGAAAAATGTATAAGTCGGAAGAAAATAATTTGTGAAGCAGTTTTGTAGCGGTACCCAAGGATTAATATTTTACGTTTAGAACTTTTATGTAACTTTGATTGTTATCAAATTATTTACATTTTACTAAGGTACTAATTTTGACTCAGTTATGCACCTAACTGTAAGTGTCTTGTAATTAAAAATGCCCTAAAAGTATTCCGCAATAAGTCGAAAATTGGAGAAATTCGTCATAGCAGTACTTTAGTCACAGGGGTCTTAAATCACTAAAATTATTATTTATTTTAAACTTAATGTCACAAAATATGATTTGAAAAGACAGACGTAATGCCTATGAACATTTTCTACCAGTCGCTCATAAGTCAAGTTAGGTGCACTGAGAATATATTACTAACTGAAAAATTACGTAAATTTATTTTAAATCCTACCGTTCCAAATTTTGACAAACGGCTTAGCCCACATCAAATAACCTATATGCCAAATTTAAAACCAATCCGGTGGGCCCATAAGATTTTAAGACCAGTTGAAGTTGCAATTTTTCGGCCTAAATTTATCAACGAGCCTACCGCTCCAAATTTTGACAGTAGTTAAAGGACCCATTCAACAAACCAAATCCCACTTTTAAGACCATTCTGGTGGGCGCATAAGATTTTATGAACATTTTAAGAAATAGTCGATTTCATACAAAAAATAGCAAAATACTGTAAATTCGTAAAAAACATATTTAGCTGGCACAAGCACAACTGCATATTATCTTGTAATTTAAAATGCCGTAAAAGTATTCCGCAATAAGTCAAAAATTGGAGAAATTCGTCATAGTAGTACTTTAGTCACGGGGGTCTTAAATCACTAAAATTATTATCAATTTTAAAATTAATGGAACAAAGTATGATTTGAAAAGCCAGACGTAATGCCTATAGGCGTTTTCTAACAGTCACTCATAAGTCTAAACTGATAAGCGTCAAGTTAGGTGCACTGAGAGTATATTACTGACTGAAAAAAATGACCTAAATTTATTTTAAATCCTACCATTCCAAATATTGACAAACGGTGTAGCTCACCTCAAATAACCCACATACCAATTTTAAGACCATTCTGGTGGGCGCATAAAATTTTAAGACCAGTTGAATTTGCAATTTTTTGGCCTAAATTTATCAACGAGCCTACCGCTCCAAATTTTGACAGTAGTTAAGGGACCCATTCAACAAACCAAATCCCAATTTTAAGACCATTCTGGTGGGCGCATAATATATTAAGACCATTTAAAAAAAATATTTAGCTGTCACAAACACAACTGCATGTTTATATTTAAGTGTCTAATAAGTAGTAATTAAAAATGCCTTTAAAGTATTCCGCAATAAGTCGAAAATTTTAGAAATTCGCCATAGCATTATTTTACTCGTGAGTAAAATAATGCTATGGCGAATTTCTATCGTATGCGCCCACCAGAATGGTCTTAAAATTGGGATTTTGTTGTATGTTTTGTTTGTATTGAATGGATCCTTTAACTACTGTCAAAATTTAGAGCGGTAGGCTCGTCGATAAATTTAGGCCAAAAAAAATTATTTTCAACTTGACGCCATACATACTTGTGGCCATTTAAGACCTTTAAGACTTATGTTTTCATGATCTCCGAGATAGGCTCTACAACGCTATATGGAAGAAAATTGTTAAGTTTTTTGATAAATTTCCAGTTAGGCGGGCTCCAGCACTATAACTTGACGCTTATCAGTTTAGAGTTTTAAGTGCCAAATTTAGGCCAAAAAATTGCAACTTCAACTGGTCTTAAAATCTCATGCGCCCCCCAGAATGGTCTTAAAATTGGTATGTGGGTTATTTGAGGTGAGCTTAACCGTTTGTCAATATTTGGAATGGTAGGATTTAAAATAAATTTAGGTCATTTTTTCAGTCAGTAATATACTCTCAGTGCAACTAACTTGACGCTTATCAGTTTAGAGTTGTGAGTGACTGTTAGAAAATGCTTATAGGAATTACGTCTGGCTTTTCAAATCATGTTTTGTGCCATTAAGTTTAATATAAATAATAATTTTAGTGATTTAAACCCCCGCGACTAAATTCCTGCTATGACGAATTTCCCCAATTATCGACTTATTGCGGAATACTTTTACAGCATTTTGAATCATAAGACAATTAAATATGAATATGCATTTGTGTTTGTGCCAATTAAGTATATTTTTTAAACGAATTTATAGTAATTTGCTATTTTTTGTATGAAATCGACTCTTTTTTTAAATTGTCTTAAAATCCTATACGCCCACTAGAATGGTCTCAAACTTGGGATTTGGTATGTTGAATGGGTCCTTTAACTAGTGTCAAATTTGGAGCGGTAGGCTCGTTGATAAATGAAGAAAAATAGCAACTTCAACTGGATTTGAAATCTTATGCGCCCACCGGATTGGTCTTAAAATGGGTATGTAGGTTATTTGGAGTGGGCTATACCGTTTGTTAAAATTTGGAACGGTAGGATTTAAAATAAATTTACGTAATTTTTCAGTTAGTAATATATTCTCATTGCACCTTACTTGACGCTTATCAGTTTCGACTTATGAGCGACTGGTAGAAAATGTTCATAGGCATTACGTCTGGCTTTTCAAATCATATTTTGTGACATTAAGTTTAAAATAAATAATAATTTTAGCGATTTAAGACCCCCGTGACTAAAGTACTGCTATGACGAATTTCTCAAATTATCGACTTATTGCGGAATACTTTTAGGGCATTTTTAATTACAAGGCACTTATATAAAACTATGCAGTTGTGTTTGTGCCAGCAAAATTTTTTTTTTAAGGAATTTATAGTAATTTGCTATTTTTTCTATGAAGTCGACTATTTCTTAAAATGGTCTTAAAATCTTATGTGCCCAACAGAATGGTCTTAAAATTGAGATTTGGTGTGTTGAATGGGTCCTTTAACTACTGTCAAAAATTGGAGCGGTATGCTCGTTGATAAATTTAGGCCAAAAAATTGCAACTTCAACTGGTCTTAAAATCGTATGCGCCCACCAGATTGGTTTTAAAATTGGTATGAAGGTTATTTGATGTGGGCTAAGTCGTTTGTCAAAATTTGGAACGGTAGGATTTAAAATAAATTTAACTAATTTTTCAGTTAGTAATATATTCTCAGGCACCTAACTTGACGCTTATCAGTTTAGACTTATGAGCGACTGGTAGAAATTTTTTATAGGCATTAAGTCTGGCTTTTCAAATCATATTTTGTGACATTAAGTTTAAAATAAATAATAATTTTAGTGATTTAAGACCCCCGTGACTAAAGTACTGCTATGACGAATTTCTCAAATTTTCGACTTATTGCGGAATACTTTTAGGGCATTTTTAATTACAAGACACTTATATATGAACATGCAGTTGTGTTTGTGCCAGCAAAATATATTTTTTTAAGGAATTTATAGTAATTTGCTATTTTTTCTATAAAGTCGACTATTTCTTAAAATGGTCTTAAAATCTTATGTGCCCACCAGAATGGTCTTAAAATTGAGATTTGGTGTGTTGAATGGGTCCTTTAACTACTGTCAAAATTTGGAGCGGTAGGCTCGTTGATAAATTTAGAACAAAAAATTGCAACTTCAACTGGTCTTAAAATCTTATGTGCCCACCAGAATGGTCTTAAAATTGGTATGTAGGTTATTTGACGTGGGCTAAATCATGTGTCAAAATTTGGAGCGGTAGGCTCGTTGATAAATTTAGGCCAAAAATTTGTATTTTCAACTTGACGCCATACATACTTATGGCCATTTAAGACCTTTAAGACTTATGTTTTCATGATCTCCGAGATGGGCTCTACAACGCTATATGGAAGAAAATTGGTAAGGATTTTGATAAATTTCCAGTTAGGCGGGCTCCAGCACTATAATGGAAACTTTTTGTTGTTAACAAGGACACACATAATGAACCATTCCTCAAGGAATTGTGATCCCCGTAAAGTGTGTTGCTGGTCCACAAGGACATATGCAATGGTTCTGAACGATGCATCGAGGCATAACATATTTGGAAGACGCTTGTTGTACATGACTGACTAACGTATCCATTACATCTGACGATTCATATCACTTGTCCCATACTTAGCTGTAGGCACTTGGTGACTGTTGTTATCATAAACCCATTTTACCCTTAGATGGTGCATACGAGGCATACAGCGAAGCAGATAGAAGTGACCACGACATTGTAGAAGCGTAAGGAACAAGCAATTCTTACCAAACACACCTAATATCTTTTCTATCGTCGCATCGTCCTCGACTTTTGTTGTCGTGGTCATATACATACTTAATATCTTTGACCATATTACTAATATATTTGACCATACCTAGTTGGTTAACTATAGTATAGTTTACACATATAGAGGAAGTCGCGACGACAGAAAGATGAGACGAAGCGTTCTCATTGTATAGAACTTTATGGGTTTTAGGGAGCTGAAGGTCGGGAGGGAGAGGCAGGGTACACAACAGATTGGGCTCTACCGGGGCCCTACAAATAGTGCTGGGGCCAGCTTAAATGGAAATTTATCAAGAAACTAACCAATTTTCTTCCATATAGCGTTGTAGAGCCCATCTCGAAGATCATGAAAACATAAGTCTTAAAGACCTTAACTTAAATGGCCACAAGTATGTATGGCGTCAAGTTGAAAATACAATTTTTCGGCCTAAATTTATGCACCCGCCGGATTGGTTTTAAAATGGGTATGTAGGTTATTTGAAGTGGGCTAAACCGTTTGTCAAAATTTTGAACGGTAGGATTTAAAATAAATTTACGTGATTTTTTCAGTGGAGCGGTAGGCTCGTTAATAAATTTAGGCCAAAAAATTGTATTTTCAACTTGACGCCATACATACTTGTGGCCATTTAAGATCTTTAAGACTTATGATTTCATGATCTCCGAGATGGGCTCTACAACGCTATATGGAATAAAATTGGTTAGGTTTTTGATATATTTCCAGTAAGGCGGGCTTTAGCACTAAAATGGCAATGTCTAATATCGGTTTAAAGGTTAATCCGGCTCTGCGCTTACGTCTGTAGACAGCTTTGAGAATTCAATCAACCGGAGTCGCCATTGACAGGCGTTCCCTTCTGCCGAAAACATATGACCAGTGGTCATACACATGTATGGACTGACGTTTATCTGTAATATCGTAATATATTAGACATTACGTACGAATTTGACGTTCCCCTCCCCCGCAAAAATCGGCAGACTTTGTTTGTATCGGAAATGACCAGAGAAATGGGATGACAAATAATGCTTGTCAACGATCAAAAGTGTGGCAAAAAAATGAAATCCATGTATGTGTCTAAATTGTCTATGTGAGCGTAAAATAGTGATGCCAAATACAACAGGTTAATTATCTATCGGTATTTGACTTTCTTATCGATACGTTCTAAAGGCCTCTACAGACGTGAGCGACTAGTCATAGTAGTCAACTGTGACGTCAGTTGACATCCCCACTACCAACTTGACGATTCATTTCACGCACATTTTCGACTAATATTATTACATTATCTAATAGTTAATAACTAATATGTTTGTTCTAAGCAAATTATATTCTTTAGTATAAAAAAATGTAAATAAACAAAATTATTTATTATTAAATTAAAAATAATAAATAAACAAAATTATTTCATAAAACGGAAAACGGAATTTCAAGTCGCCGTTAGAATAGAATGCGCATTCGATTGATCGCACGACCATTTTGACAGCTGACCTCTCATTCCAACTATATTTCTATCTCGTTCTAATCGTTTGACTAGTCGCTTGTAGGCGCGGCACACATTTGAGCGGAATCCAGCCCAGCTATCATAAATAAAAATCAGCCGCAGCATAAAAGTCGGAAATTTCTTTACGGCAGCTGAATTTTTGTATGGAGCCCATGTACAATATTCAGCCCGATTTCCGTTTTCGGCTGCTTTTTGACTATGGTAGCAAATTCCGCTAAATGTGTTGAGCGCCATATTTGAATGAAATAATACAAGTACTGCAAGGTAAAGAAATCTTTAATAATAAAAAAACCCGTTTAAAACGTGATGTAATAAGAACCTAATTTAATCTTCTTACGTAATGACTGAATTCTAAATTAATTTATTCATTGGATTTTTTGAAGCAATAATTATAATTTTCATATTGAACAGTTATCGATATAAGTCCCTAAAACGTTTTGTCAATCCCTAGCGTCGAATAAATGTTTCGGTTTTTACACAAAATAATCATGAATATTAACTATTATGATAAAATATTAGCACACAGTATAAGAAACACTGATAATTAATTGTATCTACTAAATACTTACACGATTTATTTTGCTAATTTGATAAAATATTGTTTCAAAGACATCGATCGGAATATCATGTAAACCTGTGAAATTAGTAATTACTTGGGTTTTTCCTATGAGTAATAGTCCATTCTGGAACACAACACGACACCATATTTCTCCTTTTTCATCCCAAGTTATTTTATTTACGATTGTTTTATATTTTCCACGCTAAAATATGAGCTGTCACGACGTGGGTACGTAAGCTAACTACCCAAATTCAAAAGCTGTCACTCCTTCAAAATGATCGTGTGTCTCTTTTGGACTCGTGGAATGTTCATATACGTGTTGGTTTCTCTTTTGCGCACTTCGCTTATCTTTTAGCGGCAAGCGCCATTTTATATCTATGGAAATGACAGACATGGCTACAGATTGGGCCTTACAAATTGTAATGTCTAATACGGTTTACACGCTACGTCTGTCACCAATGTTGTCACTCATGTCACTGTCAAAATTCCGTCAATCCTGTCAACTGTCAAGTCTCATCTCATGCCATAAGATATAATATACAGCATGGTTTGTGGAGTTAATATTCAAGTTTAAAGTAATAATTCAAATTATACTTATTTTTCTGTAAACGGTTACTCTTGTATACATCTGCAAATATATTGCGTGAGAAAACATCTACCTTGAATCATGGATAGGTCAAAAAAGAAACTACAATTACCAAAATCTGTTCTGGATATGAAATTTATGAAAAAAACTAAAGAAAGGATAGAAAAAGAATTAGAAAACACTCAAGACCATGAAAATTTATACGCAAATATTATCACGGACGAAATGCGTACTGCGTCTGGTAACTATGTATCAGAATCAAGTTTTATATTTTGCGAGGACTTGTTAGAAGGAAGACTCTCATTTAAGGGGATGAATCCAGAGATTGAACGACTTATGCGGGCTGACCAAAATGAGGATAGTGATGATGGGGAGATGCAGAAAGATATATCTGATGAGATATTAGCGAAGAAAATGGAAGCATTCCATAATAGAAAAAGAGAATCAAGTGATAAGAAACCACAAGGACCTAGCAATAAGAAGAAGAGGTTACATGAAGAGATAAAGACAATGGACAAAATTAAAAATAAAAATTCTTCAAAATTAGTTTCCAAGGCAGTTTCATGGACTACAGTTGAAGACCCTGAATAAGGATAAAATATTTGGGTGGAGTCCATGCTACACATGAAACAGTCTCCCCAATAATTACTTGTTTATTTTATTTAAGATTACACAAATTAAATACAAAGTTGGAATGTATGTGAGACTAACTTGCAGATGAATTGTAATGTTAAAAAATTATAATATTCATGTACTTGAGTACATATAGGTTGAATTTGTTTTACCATGTTTATTTTCAACTAGGAATAATAAATTTATAACAATAAATATTGAAAATCGTATTTATTTCAGTAGATATAATCCTGGTAGTTAAATTAATACTTGTTAAGTTTTTTACATGATTATTCAGTCTATTCAATTATCATTTCATGTCTAATTGTAACTTATATTAAAACATGCATGTGTAATTATCTAAGCATACATACACATTACATTTATAAGCAGTTATCACAGATTTTCCAGCATTTTTGGTGCAGTGCTAGGGTTATTATTATTATTATTTGAAGGCTATTAGATTTACTAAAAATATGGCTTGTGAAAATTCATAACCGGCCAGTCGTATACCGTAATAAGACTGTCAATGAAAGTACTGCATGAGTTTGTTCTTGCGGTACTATTTTAGGGCCATTTTATTGGGCTGATTCTGTATCCCTAGAATCAAAATCAATGCCATTTATAACTAAGTATTAATGTACAGTTGGTTGGTAATTAAATAACAATATCACAAAAAAAGTATGGTTTGGTTAAGGTTTTGCAGAAAAAATCTATGATCACTGTTTATAAGACACACTGCATTTGTATGTAGGGTCATGCACAGTTGATATAAAATTGCATGTATTTCCAAAAAATATTACTTGTAAATGTATGTTTCAACATTTTTTCTCCAAAGGGCCATCCATTATCAGAAGCCAAAAAAAGTCATTATAACAAGTAGAAGACAATGCATTATACATATCATTTTATCCTCCCCCTCCCACCCTCTTTCGCTCTACTTCTTGGTTAGTCTAGCACATTGATAAAAAGGTTGAAATTGATGCCATAATAATGTATTAAAAATAACAGTTTACATGCATTCAACTAAACACGCATTAATGTATAGAGATCAATCATGTACATGGTCAGAAATCAAAATGGTCATGGAAAAAAACATTTTGGAGCATACTTTAATTGGCTAACTACTGTATGATCTTATGCATATTTGTCTGACAAAATTTATGCATATAATATTGCAAAAAATATAATAGACTACACTCAGCGGGCATGTTTGGACTAAAGGCAGGCCAGCACACGACTAGGAGATATTTGTGATGGAGATAGTTAATATGTTACCTGTTAGATACATAGTAGTGTTGGTTTTGAAATCATTTTTCTAAAACCTACTAGGGGACTAAAACTAGATAGCATTGAGAATGTGCACACTTTATATACAGTTTCAAAACTCATGAGCATAATTATTTTAGTTATAATTTTATGAGTCTCGTCATTATATGGATAAATCTTTCAATTTGTTAAATTATAAAATCATACCTACTTATTACTAAAAGGGCATTGTAACCAAAGAAGGACGGAATTTAAAATCATTTTCGTGATAGACTAAAATGAATATTGGACTAAAATATATACATGGAATTCTAGATTTTGATTATAATTAATAATAAATTTAACTTTTTAGGTAAAGGCAGCATCTTAAAAAACGGTCGCATACAGTTTCCGGAAAGTTTTATGAAATACAGTTTAATACTTAATTAAAAGGTCACTTAGAATGCATCGTATATCATAGACACAAGACTTATAGCACACGTACGCACTAGGGTTCGAAATTATCAAGATAATTATGATCTCTGATATTTATCGCGATAATTATCCCCTCTGGATTTTTTTTCTATTATAGTTCAACTACCGATATTGATATTCACTCTATATTGTTTTTTGTGCATTTCGCCTTAACAAATTTAGGGTTATTATCAAATCGATAATTATCAGACAAAAAAATCAAGATAATTATCAAGATAAATCCTTTCGAATCCTGGTACGCACCACGACATACTGAACTGTACACATACGTCTACCACAGTTCTCGTGTATACGGTAAGGGTGGAGGTCAGTCGAGCCCCTGCTGCATGAGCGTGTGCAAGTCCCGGAAGGCGGCGCCGAGGCGGCCCTGCAGCGTCTGCCGCTTGAGCAGGAAGGCGCGCACGTCGAGCAGCAGCCGGTGGATCTGCGCGCACTTGGCGTAGCGCTCCTCGCGCGGGATGTCCACGCCCACCGTGCGCACCGGCGCCGACACGTTGGCGCGCACCACCGACGAGAAGTTGCGCACGATCAGCCGCAGCGCGTTGCAGCCGCATTGCATGTACCTGTATCATGTTACACTACACTTGTAACTCTTTTAAGAGCCCGCGCTTGTGTTTCATACAAAATCTAATTCTGCTTTCACGTCCAAATTTTTTTAAATGTCTGAATTCGACTGTATTACTAAATTATAGGTACAGCCTTGGCCAGAAGTGTTGAGCACCCTTGCGATTTTCATACAAAACTCGAAAGTTTACACCGGCGTTTCTCTTTTTTGAAGTTATTTTATCAATTAATTCAAACTGAACAGGCATGTTTTTTTGAAGTGAGTAGTAACTGTATAGAATATTTGCAATTTGTCGCACCGACTTCAATTCGCATTTTTGGGACCTCCACTTTTCATATTTTATAGGTACCTTGAAAGTGTTAAGAAGTGAAGTTTTCTAGATACTTATATCAATAAAAAATAACATTTTACGTCATCGTACATTGTTATGATAGAGAATTAATACATAACATCAAAATTGTAAACAAAAAAGAGCTATGCTCATCACTTCTGGCCAAGGCTGTAGGTAAGTAATATTCCTGCTACAACTGTGTCTTTTTTATTAAAATTTAAGAACTCAAAGTTGATATTGCAGGCTTTCACGGCTTGAGCCGCAATGAACGTTTAACGTAAAAGAAGAGAAGAGTCCTGCAAAATATATTTCGAACATAAAGTAAATACTTACACCTATTTTTAGTTATAGATATACTTACGATTCATATTTACTCTGCAGCAATTCGTATATTTTGGGAAGCATTAAAAGGCAAATGTCTAAATTCCACAGTGACCTGAAACAATGTAGCAAAATATAATAAAACGGCTTTCGCTCAACGAATATAAAATAAGTATAACATAACTTTAACAAACAAAACTTACGGTTTATGCGCCATGATGTTCAGAATATCTAAAATTACTGATGTGTCCTCCAGAGCGATTACAGATTCTAAGGCAAATTTCAAATTTTTATTGATTCTAACTGAATGGAATATCTGAAAAAGAAAACATAGATTGAATTAATTTTAAATATAGGTGAATAGTTTCTATTAAATAATTTGTATAAAAATATTAAACACAAATGTGTCGCTATTTCGGAAAAGGGGCTACTTTGTCGATATTTAGTTATTAGTACTTCCTAAAACTACATAAAGTACGCTATTAGTTAAAAAACGAAAGTCGTAATGGTATAAGTGGTAATGGTTATTTTTTTATTAAGCTTTAAATTTGCCTTAGTGAAAAAGCGACAAAGAACGTGGTTATAGTTAGTGACAGCACAAAACACGCTTGTACTTTGAAGTACTTTGAAATGGAGTGAATAGTACCAAACTAATCTACATAATTCTAGGTTACGAAATTGACTAAAATCATACCAGAAATCCTTACGTCATGCAAGCCTCAACATCAAAATGGGAAGATAGAATTTCTATGTGAATTTCGAATTTTTTTTCTGTGCATATAACACGATCTATAATTTAGACCTATAATTCTACACAACCAACGTCTGCTCGTGTTGTATCACAGATAGCGTACCTGCAGCGCCCGCTGCCTCGCGCTGAGCACGGCCATCATGGAGTCGTGTCCGCGCATCATGACGCCCAGCACCTCCTGCTCGCTGGGCTCGGGTCCGCCGGTGCCGTCGAGCGCCAGCGCGCTCTACACAACCAACGTCTGCTCGTGTTGTATCACAGATAGAGTACCTGCAGCGCCCGCTGCCTCGCGCTGAGCACGGCCATCATGGAGTCGTGTCCGCGCATCATGACGCCCAGCACCTCCTGCTCGCTGGGCTCGGGTCCGCCGGTGCCGTCGAGCGCCAGCGCGCTCTACACAACCAACGTCTGCTCGTGTTGTATCACAGATAGAGTACCTGCAGCGCCCGCTGCCTCGCGCTGAGCACGGCCATCATGGAGTCGTGTCCGCGCATCATGACGCCCAGCACCTCCTGCTCGCTGGGCTCGGGTCCGCCGGTGCCGTCGAGCGCCAGCGCGCTCTACACAACCAACGTCTGCTCGTGTTGTATCACAGATAGAGTACCTGCAGCGCCCGCTGCCTCGCGCTGAGCACGGCCATCATGGAGTCGTGTCCGCGCATCATGACGCCCAGCACCTCCTGCTCGCTGGGCTCGGGTCCGCCGGTGCCGTCGAGCGCCAGCGCGCTCTACACAACCAACGTCTGCTCGTGTTGTATCACAGATAGAGTACCTGCAGCGCCCGCTGCCTCGCGCTGAGCACGGCCATCATGGAGTCGTGTCCGCGCATCATGACGCCCAGCACCTCCTGCTCGCTGGGCTCGGGTCCGCCGGTGCCGTCGAGCGCCAGCGCGCTCTACACAACCAACGTCTGCTCGTGTTGTATCACAGATAGAGTACCTGCAGCGCCCGCTGCCTCGCGCTGAGCACGGCCATCATGGAGTCGTGTCCGCGCATCATGACGCCCAGCACCTCCTGCTCGCTGGGCTCGGGTCCGCCGGTGCCGTCGAGCGCCAGCGCGCTCTACACAACCAACGTCTGCTCGTGTTGTATCACAGATAGAGTACCTGCAGCGCCCGCTGCCTCGCGCTGAGCACGGCCATCATGGAGTCGTGTCCGCGCATCATGACGCCCAGCACCTCCTGCTCGCTGGGCTCGGGTCCGCCGCGCACGCCGCGCCGTGCTCCGCCGCCAGCTAACGTCCTCTACATAAAAAATGGGGATAAAAACCCATAGATCTTAAATGGTGCCCCCTAATTTATTTTATTTTCCCTCCTACTTTTTACAATAGGTGCCATCTACGCATTGCTTTGCGCGTTTATCTTTGGGTATTCTATAAAAGTAAACGGTTTAATCGGTTTTTTTTTTTAATTAGAAATATCGTCTTTTATCTTTGGCGTACGGATTGGATATATCGTAAATATGTATTTTAAAACGAGATATTGAATATTTTGCAAAAAATATCATAAAATTCTCGGGCTAAAATGGCATCAATTTACAAAGTGCTTTGGTTTTAAGACCACACTTAACCATTAAATCTTTTAGTAGGTCCCAGTGGCGGCGTGTCAAAAACACTCGTAGACAAGCCAGAGGCAAGTTGGCTTTTCTTTTCTTTCTGATCTGTAGGATAAGCTGGATAAGTAGTGCTCAGCTTTTAGAAATTAAGGTAAGCCGGTAGGAATTAAGGTCTATAGACGCCCCGCCACTGGTAAGTTCAGAGTACTTGTGTAATATGTCTTTACACATTACAACCACAACAACAAAACACCTTATTGACCGAGCGAGAGCGAAGGTCTCCGTTTTAGCTTGTGCAAAATGCATTAGTATTTCTCGCAATTTGCAACCGATTTTCGTAATTTTTCTGAGCAGCTTCTATAGTTTAAAATACGTATATTTTTTTGACGCTGTGCTTTTCGCAAAATGTTCTAAATGGTGGAAATTGGTACAAAGGACTTTAGCGCCATGCTCTATGGCACTTAAGATAATGCTCGCGAGGTACAGCTCATGGAGCCACTAGTACAGTATCAAACAGTAACTACTTCCCACACTTTCACATACATAATATTAATTCACATTATGGGTGATGCCAGACGAGCGTAATTTTTGAGTTGTGAGCCGCGTAATTTCTGCTACATACAAATGAGACAACTCATTATGCATCGCCGTGTGGCAAAATAGTGCTTTTGTATGAAACAGAATGTATCAGAAATTACGCGACTCACAACTCAAATAATTACTCTCGTCTGGCCTCACTCTAAATGCGAAAAATACAAAAACAGCTCAGTGAAGAATTTATACGTACGGGTAAAAATTCGTCAAGATCCAGCCCGACGGGCCTGTCCGAGGCAAAGGGCACGAACTCCGGCTCGTCTGTGTCTGTAGGCCGAGAGACCACCACGGTTTCCCTTACTATATTATCTACTCGTCGCCTGCAAAATAAATCATACAGTTAGAAAATACCATCATATCATACTTAACAAAACAAGTATACAATTCATTATTGAGGGGCTTAGACAAAGTTAACTTGATGTCACATAGATACCTATGAAAAATAAAAATAAAGCTTGAAACTTGTATTTTTTTTGTTAGACACAAACCTTGTTGTTTCTGAGGACGTCCTGGTAAAGGAAAGAGACCGAGGTCCGAGAGATGGCGGAGCTAATGACACTTCACTATTGCTAGATCTTAATAGATTCCCCGTTGCTGGAAAAAAATACTATGATCAAAGAGTGCGATTGATAACAAGTAGGTACATACATAACTCCCAAAAAATTTTTTAAATGTAAGCGCTTGTTATTGTACAAAGCAGTACAGCGCTATTTAGCTAAAAATTTACAGCTACACTGTCGCGCAATACGCGTCTTAACCTTTTTACCGCTAACGACCGATCTAGGTACACATACAGGTAACACATTGGTCGCTTTTGTACCATCGGGTTCAAAATTGCATGGTCAATTTATCAATGAATTCATTCATAAATTGGCCATGCAATTCTGAACCCGATAGTACCTCTCCGTGAATGGCAACGTTATCTTCACGAAGCATGTATGGTCACGCCCAGAGGACTAACATCTCATAGAATCAAACTATACATGTAAATGCACCATTATATCGTGACGTCATCCACGTCCCCCGCAAAGTAAAAAAAAACCTTTATATTAAGTATTTAGTTCGTCTACAAACATTCCAGATATTAATAACACTTACACATGTCGGTAGATTTAGATTCTTTACATGAGTTGTGTCGGTTAAGCGAGTTGGCTGCGTGAGGCATGACATAGTCCCGGGCAGCAGGCTTGGGCGCCGGGGCGAATGTGTTATCCTCTTTACCGTTGTTTTCCACCAACCCTGGGTTAAATTATTATATGAAAAATACATATATAATCATATTAATATAATGTTAATTAGGGCAGATGCCCTGTTTGTGGCCACTGTGCCCGTTTTGGCCATTTGCAACATTATTAAGGTATTAACAAATTAACAAGTCTATGGTTTATAGTTAATATAAGAGTAAATTATGGCAGCACAGATGGCACTGTCATCTGTCATGTATCAGTTGTCAGGAGCCATGGAAAAAAGTGGCCAAAAATGGCTCCTGGGCCCCTTTCTGACATATAAATATAGTTATATATTTTCAATTACTCACTCAATACATAAAGAGTGTCATTATTCCTTATTGACACAAAATGACGGCCATCTGAATAGACAAACTCTCCTTAAAGTGGCCAAAACCGGGGCATCTGCCCTATGTTAATTTAGCGAGCGTTAATGATGACATTATGTTGGTTTAGATCATATTACATCCTGTTATGTTACATTTTCGTATCCGTAAGTCATTCTAAACTAAATTAATGATGTGTCAAACAATTTAAGTGACATAGCAGCAGAGCTGCAGGTATAACATGAGAGAGGTTCACAAGGTAGTGGAGATGAGTGTCATTGAGTTATTCAGCTTAAATGGCTCTTTAACACAGACGTATAACTTTGTCCGGCGGCTTAAAAGTAAAGAGCCATAAAATCTTTATTGACACAAAATGACGGACGTCTGAACCATGGATTTATATGAAGTTGATCTATTCTTCGGTCGAATATATGCTTGAGGAAGAATTCATTATTTCTATCCACCGATCAAATAATACTCATGAAGTTATCATTTTAAACTGGAGTACCGGAGTATACTCATAGGTCACAAAGTGAAGCCGAAAATCATCTAGGGGACTGTGTCTCGTTTTGACTAAGGAGGTAATGACGTCATTAGACAATCAAAATTACAATATGTGTCAAATGCATAAAGCTCTATAAATGGAGTACGCTTCGCATCATCTTTCCAACATGAAGTTAAATACAATCTGGAGATCATACTTCGACCACAAAGTGAGGCCGAAAGAGAAGGTAATGTAGGGAGCTGCATCTCATTCTAAGTAGGGTGACCATATGTACTATTGTACATATGGTCACCCTATATGGTTATATGTTGTATTGTTGTATGTGGGATTGGGATAGTAGGAAGATAAATATAAAATATGCCTGTCGTAAGTATTGTCCAGAAAGAGAAGTCTCATAGTTCATATGGGTACTTAACTTATACATTCTACTGACTTAAGGAGCTGGCCACTTCAGATACGTTGACACAATAATAAGAGCAGAGAACCCCTCTAATTACTTTACTATTTTAAACTTATTGCTAGATCCAGGCATCTGGCAGCAATTTATCGCAGGACGTCAGAGTGACAGACCAGCAAAATATTTCAGTTAATAGGTAAAAAAAGTCGAAGCCTATCGCTAATATAATAACAAAAAAGTAAAAACATTGCGTAAAAACAAACAATACATTAACGTAACGTCTTTTTGCACTATTTTCCCCCAACAGAAACTCCTGAAAATGATATAATCTTATTAATTACATGATACTGCACTGCATCAAACCTAGAACTGTAAGAAATTTATTTCTTACAACTCGTTTGCATAACACCGATGAACAATTGCCAGATGTCCGCGTCTTAAAATAGGGGATAGTTAGTGTAGCAAACTAAAACGAAGTAAGTACAGGGGGTTCGTGGCTCTCACTATAGCGTCATATCTAATGTGGACAGTCCTCCGACTTTAATATACTTAAAGGTAAATAAAGAAAACATCAATACATCAAACTGCTCAATGGTTGACTGGAAGAGATCTCTTCCATGTACAAATATTGTATATTCTTCCTGTTGTATTTTTCTTTGCTGTACAAATGTTGTACTATAAAGTATATTTTAACGGCCTCCTAGCCTAGTCGGTAGTGACCCTGCTATGAAGCAGGAGGTCCCGGGTTCGAATCCTGGTCAGGGCATTTATTTGTGTGTTTATCACGGATATTTGTTCCTGAGTTATGGATGTTTTCTATGTATTTAAGTATTTATATGTATATATCTATTACATATATCGTCGTCTAGTACCCACAACACAAGCCTTATTGAGCTTACTGTGGGACTAGGTTGATTTGTGTAAGATTGTCCCATAATATTTATTGATTTCTTTATTATACTGTGACTACTACAATTTTTTGTATGGCCTTGTGCCATTTTAGGACCCTTTCGAAACTCCTGTCCTGTGTAAGTAATACTTAGGAACAGACGTAATACTTAGGAACAGACCATGTACTTATGTACACTTCTGTAAAAACAGCAAAACCGACCCGCAGCTTGCCGACATCATAGTCACCCTATTGTTTGACAATCTTAACTTGTTGTTAAATCGTAAAATTGAATGATTGTGGATTACCGGTGAAAGGAAAGTCTACTTTATTGTAAAGTCTCACCCCTGCACCCTTTCACGCAACATATCTTGACCATTTTTACTTAAAAATGTTGTTACGAAATGTTGTTGAGCTGAGCGGCGTCATTTGAAATAATATCAGTGACATATTATGTCAGTGATGGGACTGATGGGATGGGGATACCAGACCGTATTTTAAATATTACAAAACTTACTACTGTCTGCAATATTAAATGCAATTCTAATATTTACGCCGTAAAAATTTCAAAGCAGCTAAAAGGGAACAAAGTATTAATTCAAAATCTTGCAATAAATTATTATAAGTAGGAAGTAACTTCTAGTGTGTTACTAAAATAAATGTATATAAATAAAACCACATTGGTAAGTTTCATAAGTTGGCAGCATTGTGCGAGTGAAACACCGCCCCCTACATTATGCTCTCTATCGGACCGTTTTTAGGGTTCCGTAGTCAACTAGGAACCCTTATAGTTTCGCCATGTCTGCCCGTCCGCCCGTCCGTCCGTCCGTCCGTCCGCGGATAATCTCAGTGACCGTTAGCACTAGAAAGCTGAAATTTGGTACTAATATGTATATCAATCACGCCGACAAAGTGGTAAAATAAAAAGTGGAATTTTTTTTTATTAGGGTACCTCCCCTATACCTATACGTAAAGTGGGGAGTGATTTTTTTTTTCATTTCAACCCTAACGTGTGATATATTGTTGGATAGGTATTTAAAAATGAATAGGGGTTTACTAAAATCATTTTTCGATAATGTAAATATTTTCGGAAATAATCGCTCCAGAAGTAAAAAAATATGCGTCCCCCCCCCCCCCTCTAACTTTTGAACCATAAGTTTTAAAAATATGAAAAAAATCTCAAAAGTAGAACTTCATAAAAACTTTCTAGGAAAATTATTTTGAACTTGATAGGATGAATAGTTTTTGAAAAAAAATTACAAAATAATTTCTGAACTACGTTTGTAATTTAACCGTATAAGCAGGTGTTTATTGTACCTGTAATTTGTACAAAATTACAATGAAATGACGTGCTTTCAAATAAAGTAAAAACGGTGAAAATCGGTTCACGCAATAAAGAATTATTCCATAAAAATCATCTTCCATACTTTAAGCTCGCGCGCAATAGTTTACTTAATTTGCCGATATATGTCGCTGTACGTGGAACGCTCATATCATATCCTACATGGCGGTGTTATTAACTCTTAAGTGGGGACACTTACTGTGACGGACGGAAAACTACGGAACCCTACACTGAGCGTGGCCCGACACGCTCTTGGCCGGTTTTTTATTACTTTTTACTAGTGACCTATGAACGACTGTTTTGCTCGGTAATAAGGTTCAACTGTGGTTAGGGGAATATAGTAATAGTACTATCCGGATTGTATTCTGATCCGTGCTTTCCAAACAAAAAAGTCTGCCAAAATCTGAGGGGGGCGAGGTAGCACGCATGTGATGTTTTCAAGTCAAAGGTACATCATTGTCGGTTGTTAATACAGTTTATTTCTAAATGATTTTTTATGGCAGCAACGCTTTATTGACAACCGACAAAGATGTACCTTTGACTTGAAAACACCAAACATATTTGACATATTCTTTTTATACTTCATAACACTAAATGGAGTAATAGATAGTCGACTGTACACAAGTTAACATATGGTTCATTATTATTATTATTATTTTTTCTCTAATGGACTTTAGGGCGATGTTGCCCGTAGCCAACGTCAAGTGTTAAAAGGTGGGAAATTGGACGCGGAAAGGAATAGGTACGGTACGGAATTTGGAATATGAGCGGTCAATTCAGGTAAGTATATGAGGATAGAAAATACATATAATCATCGGTTGCAGTCTTTGCAAATGTCAAACGAAAAAGCCAAGGATCATTTTTGATTGTATTTTCAAACAAAATATAGAAGACAGCATCCATAAGCGCGTTAAATATGGAGAAATGTCAAACGTCAAATAGTTACTGCTCGTCAGAAAGAAAACGATTGTCTTTGAATCGATTCTGTAAACGAAGCTTGATTTTCGATTTAGGTTAAATCCTTTATTACGAAAGTAATGATAAATAAAGTAAAACTTTACTTACATCTGAAATGGTATTTCATCTTTTTGTAAACTAGACGAAATATAACATTTTTTACATCCAAAAACAGCGCATAAGAGCATTTTCACGGAGCTTGTTATCCATCGACAGCGATGACGAAAGTGCGTGACATCGATTATTGAAATAGTTTTTATAGATGTACTAGATTTTCCTGCCAATACTTTTGACAGAGGGGAAATGATACCTAAGGCCTCTCCTGGTTTAGAACTCTCTGGTCAAATGTGACAATTTTGTAACGAGTGCGAGTGGGACACCGTCCTCTACTATTATGCACTCTATCGGACCGTTTTTACTACTTTTTACTAGTCGCCTATGAACGACTGTTTTACTCGATAATAAGGGTCAACTGTGGTTAGGGAGAAAATGTAGGAATTAGATACACTTCATATAAATCCATAGTCTGAACATACAAACTCTCCTTAAAGTCCTATTTTGGGCCGTTTTCTCTAGTCTCCTAAGAAGTTTTTCGATCAGTGATATTTCGATAGTGATAGTCAATTTAGTTTGGCAAAAAAAGTAAAAGAGTTGTCCGCTTTAGTGTACGGCCGCAGTGACGAGCGTGAGGCGGCGCGTTAACCGTCGCGAATAGCGTTGCGTCGAACATCCAAGAGTTTTCATTAATTAGGTACAACAACAGTATATTTATTCATTTAAGATGACGAAATATGTAATACCTGGTGTTATTTATCTTGCAAGCGTTTTGGTGCTAACTGTAAACCAGCAAGTCTTTTTTACAAATAAAATAATAGTTATTTGTGCAACAAGAAAGTTGTTTTTTTTTGCGAGTGTTGATTTTGAGTCCAGAGTACCTAAGCGAAAGATTCTATAATTGAATCACGAGCAAAGTGAGTGATTCTAAGTTAGAATCTGGAGCGTAGCGAGTGACTCAAAAACACGAGATGTAAAATAACTTTGCTCTCATGTGACACATACAACTTTTCACCGCAGTAGTGAGAACATATTAAAGGTAAAAAAATATGTAGTTCGAATTTGTAATAGACCCCGAAGTATCAAGTGGCAGTTCATGGCCTTCACTAAATTAAAAAGCTACTTTGACTCACTCCCTGGAGTGTCGAAATTCGCACTTTCGTCACTGTTTTTTCGCGGGGAAGTAGGCTGGTTCGAGCTGCTGAGGTGAAAATAAATAAACAAATTTCTTTACGGTGAACGCGTCGCCATTCGCGCGTGGTCGTCAACACTCGAGCGGCCATTCAGTTTGTACCCAGTATTTTGGTTGCATAACAGGGGGCTTAGCCAAGATGACAACCGTTTGTAGAAAACGAATCGAACGAAACGCTATCCGTCTCTCTATCACACTAATATGGAAGAGTGAGCGAGAGCTACACGCTCACGCGCGTCACGTTTCGTTTCGTTTTCTGCAAATGATTGTCATCTTGGCTACAGGGCCAGGTATAGTCTGGCTGGCCAAAAAGTGTAGTAACAGTGGAAGTAATTCTTATCCATTTTTTTATTAGCGAGGGTACTAGCGTAAGAAAGAGATAGTATGATTGAAAATAAATGTATATAAATAAAACCACATTGGTAAGTTTCATAATGTCTATGCTATGCTTGAAGTAAAACAGTCCCTGGCCAAACTATAGCATTACTTACGTCAACTTTGTGTCAGATCTTAATAAAATGAGTGAATAAATGAATTACTTGCGTTATAAGTGGTTGCAAACTGTTACTACACGGTGACGTAACTAAATAACCAAATGCGACTGTGTCGACTCTTCCCCACTATTAGTCGTCTCAACCGAGAAGTGTCGTAACGGCGACCAAAAATGTTACCAGAATATTATGGTGTTTACACATAAGTTTCGACAAAATGTAGTAACTGCCAGGGACTGCATAACCGAAAAATACCGGTATATTTTATAATCGATATGACGTCATATCGGTTTTCAAATAGCGGTTTCGGTAGCGGAACCTTTATATTTCGCTATCGAAATATAACGGTAACCTTTATTTTTTCCGGTACCTTAAGCGATTTTTAAAGGTTACCGATATTTCGATTTTGGCGTCGTTGCCAAACTGCCGAAGCTGCCGTTTTGTCTTTCCGCTTATTTTTTTCGGTAACCGTTATTATACCGGTTTCGAACCGGTATTTTAAAGGTTTCGGTTACCTTTAAATCGATTACTGGTAACCGATATTTCAAAACGGTTACGGTACCGTTATGTTGGCGCGGCGCGCGTAACCTTTACACCATTACGGTATCGTAATGGAATACCGGTTTCATACCGGTAAAACCGTAACCGAAATCAGTCCCTGGTAACTGCGACTAAAAATGGCGTAAGAAAGATATGCTTGAAGTAAAACAGTACAGTATCTTACTTGTGTAGGGCTCGGGCTTGCCGGTGGTGGTGGCGGTGGCGGTGGTGGTGGAGGTGGGGATGCGCGAGTAGTCGGCGCGGTGGCGCTGCGGCGGCGACGGCTGCGGCGCGGGGCGCGGCGGCGACTCCAGCATCAGGTCCCGCAGCGACGCGCTCAGGCCGCCGCCGGGCTTGCCTAGGCATTCCTCAGCTGCAAATATAATAGGCATGGTGAATTTTTTTCATGTATGGTATCAATCGAGTCGTTTTGTTGTGAGGATCAAATGTCTATATGCGGCCAATTGCGTTAAAGCAACACAAAAGTCAGAAATTAGACTTAAAGTCTGAGATTTGCATTTGTTTCTCGAAACGCTCCTAACAAAATGACGTGCAAAAGTGACGTCACGATCACATAGTCGCTCTGTTTAAATTATAGAAAAATTATGAAATTGCTATTTTTACAGTGAAATGTCGCGTTTATGTAAAATGTTAAAAATCGAATGGTATCATTGGTTTTTTTTTATTCCGTACTATAAAAAATTTGAAATTTTGAAGCATGATATCTTTGAACCATTTAAATTGTTTTTTTTTTTAATTTTCACTTTATTTGGATATATTGGTAATTCTGCATCCTATCAATTAAATTTTATTGCATAATTCAACATGTGTCATCATCCCTATTACGTCAGCATACTCAGCACAGAGAATTACAGTCCGTATTCGCTCGACTATCTTCGTCATCATCATCATCATTAGTCGTTTCCTCAGAGCTGAGGATCGTGACATCATGTCCTTCTGTTAAAGACCAGGTTCCGCCATAGGCTTCTCTCCCTCGCTAAGCTATCTTCGTCAAAAGGGCTCGTATTAAGAATCTTAATTTAAGATCCCTTCGTCTCTGCCAGTTTTGAGTGATGACTGAGATTCTATGTTTTATATGAGTTCAATGGACGTTAATCATAGTTATAATCATAGACTAATAACCCAAGACCCCGCATAGCCGGGCGACCCCCGCTGCCACGCTCGAAGTAATTTCACCCTATTGTGAAACACTAATTTATTGTGACAGTAAACTTACTACGTCTCAATGGCAACCATTAATGTCTGACTCTCTCTTACGCCCCAAGGAGCAATGGCGCGTTCCCTATCTAGCATTGCGTGTTCCCCTCCCGCACCCCTTCTTTTTGGCAGCTTAGGTTTTAAAGAAATAACGCGCTAAGCGGAGTATAGAGATATCTTGTATATGGTTATAATGAAATTAACGTAGCCAAAATGTACGATTTCATTGGTTACTAATAGTATAAGAGCTCACGACACTAAAAAACCTGGCGGCGATGCTGCCACTGATAAGGCCAAGGACTTGGGTATGCAGCACTGCATTATCATATACCCTACCCCTCCCCTGCTTAGAGGAACAAAGGAAACCTGGGAGTCTTATCATATTAAAAACCGTTTTTTTTTAAATACGCTGCCTGGTTTTTTTCATTGCAGCACCGCCATTTCGTGTTCCCCTATTAAAGACGTAACTAATTATATATACAGTGTCGTGGGCTCTTTTACTAGAATAACGTCCTTAAACGTACCTATTATATGTACTTCTTCTCTGTCAGATGACACTGTATTATTTTATCAGATGGGAATGAAGAATGTATTTTCAGGTTATGCTTTGATTATGGGTTTTGTACCAGCCATAGCGGTCTGGCAAAAATCATTGTATGTTTAGAAATTATAAATTACAGTGAGATGACAGTGTTACTACGCACACAAATCTCCCATGACAAATAGTAGTACATCTACAGTACAACAATAAAATAAAATAAATTGTACTAAGCCGAAATTTCTGCAAGCGAATACTCAGTCTTTCACTTAAAAATTTGAAATTTCGCTTGCATACGTTTCTGAAATTAACAATGAAAAAGAATGGGGTTTTGTATAGCGGCTATCATGGTTTTATAATTACATCATTAAATACCTATTGATATTAATCTATGCTTACTTATCTGTTAGTAACATGGTACATTAATTCTTACTTGGTAATGAGTAGTCTTCAGACGACAAACTAGTTGCAGGTGGTGGCGTGCGATTTACTATAAACAAACAACAATTAAAGCCTTATTATTTATCTCTGACCGACAAGCATAGAACGGAAAAATCGTGCCCTCATAGCCAGCGCGCGCGGGGAACCTCGCTTATATTTTGGGCGTCATATCACGCGCTGGCGCTGAGAGCAAGACTTTCCGTGAGCGTGATTTGACGTCTATGACGGTCAAAGGGATAAGCACAAACATTTTAAACTATAATTGTTATTATTGAGTAACATACATAGTGATTTTCTTTCTACCATGCCACAACAAATAAATATACTGAATAAATATCAGCCTCAAATTAACTATTTGTTACAAGCTAGAGAATGTATTTCGATCGAAAAGCAGGTGAGAGTATGTACTCACACGCTCTGGAAGGTCGAAAGATTTCTGTGTAGTCATGGATGTTGGATATCACCGCGCCGGAGTCCTCGTCCGCCTCGGTGCCCGACGCGGACTCCTCCGCGGTCTTCTCGTCTAGCAGTGTCGACTTATGGATCACTTCAAGTATAAGAGCACATATGACAATGAGAGGCAAGATGTGATCCATATAGAAACAGCTTGGAAGACTAGAATATGTGTCAGTGTAGGGAAAAAGGACCCAATTGGTCGATACGGAGTTATTAGTACTTCCTAAAACTGCACAATAATACGCCATCTATTAGGCGGGACCACGCCTAACGAGCGGCCTCGCGAGGAAATTGCCGACATCATACTTTCCTTAATAAAAATGTTTTTTTTTTGCAATTTCTGTCTATCTGCTTTGTGCATATTGTGCATGTATCTCTATTCAATCCAATAATTGTTTGTAATACAGAACATAGAAAGTACCTATACTAGTTTATTGGTATTACCTTCTTTAGATGGTTTTTCTTTTGAGAAACTTTTCCTCACAGACTGTCCTTTCTGAAAGGGTGACAAGTCCCGTACTACAGTCGGTGCAACTGGTGGAGGTCCTCCAAATGGATGGACCTTGTTGAGATCAACTACTGACAAGCATACGTACGTCGAATGGAATGACCCAGCAATCTGTAATTTCAAAATATACATGTACTTAGAATAATTTTTATACTAAATTTAAACTTTCGTGAGACATACTATCACTATAAAATAACGGTTACACTCACGTCACTTTAGTCACTTCGCAAAGTGACTAAAGTGGCGTGAGTGTAACCGTTATATTTTATAATTTTTATACTGTATGAAAACATATAAATACAAAATTAAATAAAAATAGGTTATACGTTATTAAGCCATTGCCTAATGGTTTAGCAAATGAAATAAACAATTTATTTAATATCAAACTGTTACTGAAGGCAAGGGGATTTAACTCTGTCAAAAATATTTGGTTTGACAATATAGTACCCAGTACATGGCCAGTATATTTGCATAAGTGAAAAAGAGAACTTGTCATTTGTTGTTAAGATGATACAACATTATTCGTGACATCACAGTGATTGCTCTGTATAGTATTAATATTTACTCTATGCTCAAGAGCTCCTACTATTAGGATGTCTTAAATAAATCAATAGGCGCGTCTACACTTGACGCACCACCTCCCGAGGAAATTGACGCGTGAGGCAGCTCGGCTAGTGTGGGACTCGCCTCGCCCGAGGCATTGCGGCCGGCAATTTCCTCGAGAGGCGGTGCGTCAGGTCAGGACACGCCTAATCTATATATTCACAGTTATTGTGTACTTACAAGTTGTGTATGTGCAACCGTGATGTCATGTATTTGGCCCCAGTGCCCGTGCACAGTGTCAAACACCCGAGCGGGCTCCCAGCCTATCACATGCAGACCATCACTACCACACCCAAGAAGAGTTGTGCCATCGTCGCTGAACATCATAGATCTACAACCGGCAATGAAAACTGAGATTTAACATAGTTTCTTGTTTGCGGTTGTTTTATTTACAAAGAAGACTTGATAAGATAGGTATCTATGGGTAAAGTTAGTTTTCTACACCAAGTAACATAAATTCTACTGCTAAAGCAAATAATCCGCATCACTGTGAGGGCTCAATTTTTGGAATGATGTCCCTTATCGGACGGTTTGCGGATGGGGGCTAGACGAAAAAAGTCACGTGACCGTCACGAAAACGCGACACAAAGCCAACATGATTGAGAAACATGTTAAATGAAATAAAATAAAAAATAGAATAAAGGGAAGTGTAGTGAAAAGTCAAAAAAGTCAAAATGTCAAACATTACACAAATTCTAAAATTTAGTAACATAACTTTGTTCCAACCAAGTGTTCCATGACACTCACGTATTTTTTAAATTTTATTTGTGCTGTTTAAGTTTATTTGTATGTTTAGTTAAAAAGTATATACATATAACACTTTCTTTACATCCATTTACCTGGATAAGAAATCTATGTATTTGTAATTTTACTCAATGGTGTTTACCATAGTGTGATTTTGTACCTGATTGAAATAAACTCTTTTCACTTTTTGCCACTTTTGAAATCTATTTTAATGCTGTGAAGATTTAGAATTCACCTTATAACTTTACCACTGTATACTCATTAGGCGTGTCCACACCTGACGCACCGCCTCGCGAGGCAGCTCGGCAATTCCCTCGCGAGGCGGTGCGTCAGGTGTGACACGCCTATTCATTTACTCATTATTGAAGTAACTTAAGAAGAAAAGGCCGACTTTATTCCAGAAGGCATTTTTTACCAGCATTTTTTGCCATAAAATCATGAAGCCACAAAAGGCCAAAAAGATGCCTGCTAAAAGTTGTAGTAAATATACATTAGTACATTCCCATGTTTTACACATTTTGACTAGATCAAAATGTGTAAAACATGGGAATGTACTAATGTATATTTTTTTATGGCTTATAATTTTCCGGGTATCTAAAACATGAATCGGCAACTTTTCTAAGGCATATAATAATATAAATTGGCCGTGAATTAATATTTTAGCGACAATATTTTTTTACAAGCCTCAAACATGTGGCATCATATTATTAAAAAACGGCAGCAATATATAGCTGACCAAAAAAATAACCGGGAACTTGAAATAATAGGTTGGCAACAAAAATATTAACTTGGCATTTATTATTCAAAGCAGGCTTGGTTTAAATATTTGTTGCCAGCTATTTGTTTCTACCTAATTAGGTTTTAGGTTAATTAACCATTTTTGGGTATCAATTGCTGGTATCATTTTAATTACGGGAGCCCTGAAATTTCAGGAAACTGGAATATTTTTAAGGTTCCGTACCAAAATGGTTTAAAAGGAAGCATGGGCTACTCTGTCTTATCACAATGTCTATTTGCTCCGAAATTGCTAGATCGATTGAGCTAATTTTGTAGGTTGTATGTCCCCTGGTGCTTTAAGGGGGTAATTATGAAAATTAAGGGTCGGTAGGGTCATTGTTAGTTACCATCAGGCGGGCCGTATGCTTGTGTGACACCCTGTAGTGAATTTTGTTTTTCACTCCGTGTTTCACATTATAAAAAAAAAATAACCCTTTACTGCATACCAAGCCATTTCTGGCCGTTATAGCTTTCAACTTTATTGGTAGTGTGTAAATTAAAGGCTTTGTTTTGACACTGTACATTTTTATTTTTTGTCATAAATATCTTGTGGTGAAGCTAAGAATCGGACTCAAGAAAAAAAATAAAAAAATTGTGTGATGTATGGAACCCTCAGCGCGCGACTCCGATTCGCACTTGACCGGTTTTTAGGGTTCCGTAGCCAAAATGGCAAAAACGGATCCTTATAGTTTTGTCATGTCCGTCTGTCCGTATGTCACAGCCATTTTACTCGGAAACTATAAGACGTATC
The DNA here is from genome assembly GCA_947086415.1 of Pammene aurita. Taxonomy (NCBI): domain Eukaryota; kingdom Metazoa; phylum Arthropoda; class Insecta; order Lepidoptera; family Tortricidae; genus Pammene; species Pammene aurita. Next base: position 24,353,175 of record OX352293.1, read on the forward strand.
ATACTAAAATTTAAACAAAGTGTATTTTGTATGCCGCTATTTAGTTATGTAGTTCAATTGCAGAAGAAAATATTTTGGGGGTGGGGCGCTCCATACATGTAACTAAATAAAAAAAAAGTTTACTGAATATCAACATGTTGCTCATCAATAAATGAGGATGGAATGGAGGATGAGGTATCTTTGAACATATTCAATAAGTTTGCTGTTTGTGATTAAGTAAATATTTCAGAAATAATCATTGCGCAAGTCAGAAAAATTGTGTCTCCCTGTAACTCTAGAACCGTAAGTCCAAAAAATATGATTTGAGAAGATCGTTAGATAGATAAAGGAAGTATAGGTAGGTATTTAGATAATACCATTAATACCTACAGAAAACGCACCCTTCATATCTTCTATTAACTAGTTAGGTTACTATACAAAAGGCACCTTTCAGTTTTTCTAAATCATATGTTGCATATGAATTTTGGTTCTAGATATCTGACTATAGATACTTATCTACCAATATTCATAGACCCTAGTAACTTTTTAAGAATCCATATTATCTTATAATTACAGCTCGTGTAAAGTTACCCGTTGTACTAATATTGAATATGTAATTCACTTTAATTGCTTCCTAAATATTTTAAAAGTACCTTATTTTTAATTTAATAGGTAATCGTTTTCGATTAAAAAAAGGCATCTTATAATGATTCCCAGTTATAAATTCAGTTTTCAATATAATTATTTGATACCTACCTATAGTTAAACAATGGCTATTAAAACATTAAAAAACAGCCCATATTGAAATAATGTATGGCCCCAAATTAGTCTCAACCTATTAATTTTTATACCCATTTTAATTTTTTATAGCTACCCAAAATCAATTATTTAGCAGCTTGGCTTAAATACATGCCTTTTTTTATAGTATGTACATATTATTTAGCAGGCTTACCTAATAGAAGTATTTTCCTTTTCAAACTTAGATACCAATTGAAATTTCTCCATGTCCCAGAAGTTGACAGTCCTATCCATGCCACAGCTGGCCAGGAGGAACTCGTGGGGGTGGAACTTCACAGATGTCACCGCTGCAGTGTGCTCTCTGAACTCCTGCAGGACCTTGCCCACTCTCACGTCCCACACTTTGACAATGCCTGATAAATACAAACACACCAAAAGTTCATATACACCAGACTGACACAGTTGCGAGTTTCTCACACAGTAGGGTAACTGTACAACTTCGGCATAGCCATATACGTTACTTGGGAACACGTAAAGTGGTCCATGAATTTATAAACAAAACAACCCATTATTACTTTAATGAAGAATGACCAAGACAGTTAGATGGTCCCTTAACACTGAAAGTTAACTACTACTGATATAAACTAAACAAATGTTATTCCCTTCTAATGTGAATGTGTGTTAAACTTAAAAGTAAATCAATTTATAGTATTTTATCACAATTTCATAAACTGGACTTCGATTGATGATAAAACTGTATGTAATAACAGTATGAGTAAAAAGGTATAATAATAAACACAATTTTACCATCATCACATGCTGAGGCAATCCATTGGCCATCTGGACTGAACTGCAAACTATTCACCGCAACTCTGTGACTGGAATATGTCACAATACAGCCTCTTTTCCGTGTGTCCCACAGTTTAATATTATTATCACAAGAGCCGGTAGTTAAGTAATCCCCATACGGATGAAAATCCATGCACTTAATGGCGCCTTTGTGTCCAGTGAATGTCCTCAGTAGTTTTGCTGCTTCCAAGTCCCATATTTTCAGAGCTCCAGTCTGTGAGCCAGCACAGACTAAATCTTCAGAGTGGCCAAAACATACACATTCTACTGGGGTTGTGTGTCCACTCAAACTCTAAAAATGTCAATTAAATTAATAGCACTCTCAAATATCCATTACAAAAGAAACTTGATAATAATAAAAGATGTTTATTCAATAAGTTTGCATAAGTACGTAATAAGAGAATAGTAGATAATGCTTAATCATAGTGAAAAGGAAAGTGGCTTAGCTTATGTCTGAGCAAGAAGGCATAAAGGCACTACAACCTTCAATCACAGCAAACTTATATTGTATATTGATTTCTCACCATCAAACAGCTCTGCCTGCCGATGGCCCATAGATTAACTTTTTTGTCGTCGCCTCCTGTGGCTAAGACTTGATTGGATTTGTGCCCCATGGCCAAGCAGTTGACATTCGCCTTGTGGGCGACAAATTCCTCTGTAACATAGTATCATGCTTAACCTGTCTCATTTATGTATAATGAACACATATTGTTTCAATTTAATACATACGTAGTTTCCATGATCTTCTGAGTGTATCCATGATTGTTAGTTGTTTTCAAAGGTCCATTTCCATTTACGGAGAAGTTAACCTTGCGAACTGTTTGAAGAAAGCCAATCTATATTAAACAGGCATGACGTAGAAAGTTATCTGTAGAACCTAAATTACAATTAAGTGTTTAAAAGAAATACACTTGAAATCTTGATTGATGTATTTACTAAACAGTTGTTTTTATTTAGAATCAAACAAAATGAAAATGGATTGGATGGTTTATGACATTAGTAGACAGTGCAAACAGACACCACCACAGATAAACACAATTAATTTGACGTATAAAATACAGGTAAAAAGATAAGGCTGTTTATAGACAAATGGTCTCTCTGTTTTATATCACAGATTGATAACTAGTGTTTTATATGCCTAAGGAATGTAGGTTATTTCCTCTATTCTATCGTTCGTTCATTATTTCTATCCACAGATCAAATACTAAGGATCCACAACCAGCCCAAAAATATTGCCTCACAATAGTACTGCAAAAAACGACTCATGCGGTACTTAAACAGCTATTAGACATGGCAATTTGTAGGGCCCAACCTGTTGTGTACCCTGCCTCTCCCTCACCCTCCTTCAGCTCCCTACGAGCCCAACCTCCTATTACACCTCCCAACACAACAGGTTGGGCCCTACAAATCGCCATGTCTAATAACCGTTTTAGAGCTGTTTCCTTTGAAATGTCCGACATTATATATGTAGCACAAAAATAAAATAAATGCAGTTTGGGAAAATACTTGATCATGTATTACAACCCCAACGGCAGGTCTTTGTCATTCACTCACAGTTCGCTGAACTGACATTTCGATGCGATGTATCTCGTTTATATAATCTATACCTAATGGCAAAGTTCAAAACACGCTGACTATTGTAGTGTTTACAAAAAATATTTAAATATTGAGTTAATTATGAGGGCACTTTCGCCATTGTTGCAAGTGCCGCGTTACATGAGTAGTTTGCGTAACTGGTCAATAGCTCAAAAGTGTATGGTACACTATGTGCAAGGTCAAGAACCAGAGCCCAAAATAAGAGAATACTTTTACTACATAGATCATCAAGGGATGGTGCGTATCTATTTTGAAAGATTTTTCTTTTTGTTATATTACAGTTAAATATAGTAATTATGATCGCGAATTGCCATTTTCAGTCATCAGTTGCATGATATTTTAAACAGGAGGTAAGAATATGAAAGTAGTGTCAGGGAGAGAATATAATACATTTATGTTATATTTTGTTACAGTTGTTCCTAGATGATTCAAAAATGAAAAATTTTACTTCATGTTTTAAAGAAAAAAAGTTTTTAGAATTCTTTTTTAAAAGGATAAGACTGAATAAAACTGGGAGATATTCTCAAGACTTTCCATTTATATCCTTATGCGGGAGAGAAAGAAATTTTATAAGATGTGATGATGTTCCGATAGTGTACACACATATTGTTACTAAAGATATGACAGACTTTATAACTTATGGATATGCCGGTGAATTACTAATCACACCATTTGCACCTGATAAAATTTACATGTTACCCCTGACAGGCAGGGTGTATCACCCCGCTGATGACAAGTATGGAGGAATTGGCCTGGTACGATCCAAACTTTCTATTGAACTGAGTAAACATTTTGAATTTCATAATGGTGATGGACAGCCACCAACTCATTTCACATGGAAAAATGAGAAATATGAGCTAAACCAGAATTGGTTTCAAGAAAAAGCAACAGAGTATGGAATAAAAATTAACAGTAATCCTGATTAAGTCAATAAATATATTTCTAAATAAATGATATTACAATTAATTGTACAAAATGTTAACTAGTTCTTTTAAACTTAAGAATACAAATATTATTAAAATACTGTAACAGGTTTTGTTAACCACAAAACAGTTTTCTGTGATGAATCATGGTCACTGCTGTCCCTGTGATAACCAAATAAAGTTGTATAATACTTCTAACACATTTGTTTTACTTATAATCTCTGAAGAAATATTATTTTATGATATCAATTGCTTGCCACTAATATGTAATTGCTTCTTTATCACAGGTGTTTAATATGGCTATTTTATAATCTGTATTATACTGATAGTTCGAGTCATAACTTATGTAGCTTCGTCTTTGGAGAATGGTTGGTAGGATCCCGGCTGCACCCACGACATGCCCTGATTCATGCCCTCATCAGGTGTTGATGGTTTCAGCATTTGGTGTTTTGCTGAGTCATGGATTTTAGAGTCATAGGGTTTAAATGTTATGTAGTGTTTGTCTTCAGTGGGTGGGTCATCATAAACATGGTCAATGCTTGCTACTACACACTCCTTTACTTTTTCAGTGAAAATCTTTCTGTTTGTTTTATAGCTGAAAACATACAATTTAAGGTTTAACTGAAGTTGTTCATGTACTCAATAATAATATAAAACTTTTATATCATTCACTTACGCTACAGAAGCTTCTATATTAGAGGGAGTTTTCATGTTCAAATTGAGAAATATTAAATGCAAGTATTTCAATATGTGCCATATATGGTGCCTTTTTCTGTCCCAATGAGCGAAAACTTGGCTTAGATTAAGAATGCCTGTATTGGTGTCAACTGCAGGGTGATATAAATGTGAAGTAAATGCTAAAACCTGAAAGTAAGGTAAAAATGTGTTCAAAATTATGTAATTGATGATTTATTCCATTATTATACTTTATTGCATTATATCAAATAATATAAATGGTGGACTTAGCACCTTATGGCAATCTCAATCTCTGCAAGCCTACCAATGAGGCTAAGCAGAAATAATCAGTGACATTTTCAAGTAAAAGTTGCACCATTGTCCGTTGTTAAGAGTTTATTTCTTAATGAATTTTTATGGTAGTAATTGACAACAGACAATGTTCCTTTGTCTTGAAAACGTCACATATGTCTAGTGCAGGACTTGCATGGGATACTCATGCCATAAAATATTTTTAACTTAGTATGATCACATCACATCATAATAATTTTAAAGAAAAAAAATAACTAACTTCACTAAGGCTACACTACTATATTTCAAGAAATCCCCGCGATTTGTCCAGGATCCAATCATCAGATCCTGACCTGATGACAATGGGATCAACTGTCAAGTATTCCCTTTCAAACAAAAAAAGAGTATTCCAAATTGGTCCAGCAGTCTTCAAATCATTGGTACAAAAATAGCAACAACAACAAAGATCCTGATGAATTGAGAACCTCCTTCGAAATCTTGAAGTTGGTTGAGAAAGCATACTTATGAAATGTCTAATGTGAGTTGTTAAACAAAATTATTTTAGTAATCAGTTAGGAAAAAAGGAAAAGGGACAGGTTGTTTATTTACTCACAGGAACTTCTTCGTTGGGAAATTTGTCTGGTAATGTAAGAGTGAATCTGAACACGCCACCTTCATAAAACCCTGCTCTTACAAAAATAACGCCAAACCACTCTGAAAGTAGACATCAATGACACAAGTTACAAATTGCTTCTTTATAACAAGTTTACAAATAAAATAGAAATCTTCATGCTACAGGTAACAGTATCATGTGTGATTCTTACGAAATGAATTTTCATATGACGGTATAACATAAATCCCTTCCAAATTTTCAGTTTGCAGCATACGACTGAAAAGTTAAAACAATAATTAATTAATGCCTATTAGTGTTGTCATGTAATTCTTAAATGGTCAGGACATATAATGAAGTCATTAGTTTCAACCTGATATTAACTTTGAAGCCACATTTTGGAGCTATACTCACTATTCTGCCATAATTATGTACTCCTGATGGAACATGGAGTATAATTCTCTGATTTCTTTGACGTTACTATTTGTTTCTTCACTCATTTTTAATAGTTGGTGTTTAACAAATCTTAACTTATCATTACAGTAAACGCCCCTAAAGTTAAACAATATTAACTCAAAGTTCTTAATTAATTCTAAAATCAAAACTTAATCGTAAATCGCATCCGAGTAGTTAGTGTCATTTTCTTTTTTTTTATTTGACAATTGACAGTCGTATTTTACAGATAAGAGTAGACGGTACGAAAAGTAGACATTGTAAGGAATCAAGTAAGCAACATAATAGTACTGGAGCCCGCCTAACTGGAAATTTATCAAAATCCTAACCAATTTTCTTCTATATAGCGTTGTAGAGCCCACCTCGGAGATCATGAAAACATAAGTCTTAAAGGTCTTAAATGGCCATAAGTATGTATGGCGTCAAGTTGAAAATACAATTTTTTGGCCTAAATTTATCAACGAGCCTACCGCTCCAAATTTTGACACATGATTTAGCCCACGTCAAATAACTTACATAACAATTTTAAGACCATTCTGGTTGGCACATAAGATTTTAAGACCAGTTGAAGTTGCAATTTTTTGGCCTAAATTTATCAACGAGCCTACCGCTCCAAATTTTGACAGTAGTTAAAGGACCCATTCAACACACCAAATCCCAATTTTAAGACCATTCTAGTGGGCACATAAGATTTTAAGACCATTTTAAGAAGTAGTCGACTTCATAGAAAAAATAGCAAATTACTATAAATTCCTTAAAAAAATATATTTTGCTGGCAAAAACACAACTGCATATTCATATATAAGTATCTTTTAATTAAAAATGCCCTAAAAGTATTCCGCAATAAGTCGAAAATTGGAGAAATTCGTCATAGCAGTACTTTAGTCACGGGGGTCTTAAATCACTAAAATTATTATTTATTTTAAACTTAATGTCACAAAATATGATTTGAAAAGCCAGACGTAATGCCTATAAACATTTTCTACCAGTCGCTCATAAGAATAAACTGATAAGCGTCAAGTTAGGTGCACTGACAATATATTACTAACTGAAAAATTAGTTAAATTTATTTTAAATCCTACCGTTCCAAATTTTGACAAACGACTTAGCCCACATCAAATAACCTACATGCAAATTTTAAAACCAATCTGGTGGGCGCATAAGATTTTAAGACCAGTTGAAGTTGCAATTTTTTGGCCTAAATTTATCAACGAGCCTACCACTCCAAATTTTGACAGTAGTTAAAGGACCCATTCAACACACAAAATCCCAATTTTAAGACCATTCTGGTGTGCACATAAGATTTTAAGACCATTTTAAGAAATAGTCGACTTCATAGAAAAAATAGCAAATTACTATAAATTCCTTAAAAAAAATATTTTGCTGGCACAAACACAACTGCATAGTCTTATATAAAGTGTCTTGTAATTAAAAATGCCCTAAAAGTATTCCGCAATAAGTCGAAAATTGGAGAAATTCGTCATAGCAGTACTTTAGTCACGGGGGTTTTAAATCACTAAAATTATTATTTATTTTAAACTTAATGTCACAAAATATGATTTGAAAAGCCAGACGTGATGCCTATGAACATTTTCTACCAGTCGCTCATAAGTCGAAACTGATAAGCGTCAAGTTAGCCACTGAGAATATATTACTAACTGAAAAATTACGTAAATTTATTTTAAATCCTACCGTTCCAAATTTTGACAAACGGCTTAGCCCACATCAAATAACCTACATACCAATTTAAAACCAATCCGGTGGGCTCATAAGATTTTAAGACCAGTTGAAGTTGCAATTTTTCGGCCTAAATTTATCAACGAGCCTACCGCTCCAAATTTTGATAGTAGTTAAAGGACCCATTCGACAAACCAAATCCCAATTTTAAGACCATTCTGGTGGGCGCATAAGATTTTAAGACCATTTTAAGAAATAGTCGATTTCATACAAAAAATAGCAAAATACTGTAAATTCGTAAAAAAAATATTTAGCTGGCACAAGCACAACTGCATATTCATACTTAAGTGTCTTGTAATTTAAAATGCCGTAAAAGTATTCCGCAATAAGTCAAAAACTAGAGAAATTCGTCATAGCAGTACTTTAGTCACGGGGGTCTTAAATCACTAAAATTATAATTCATTTTACGGCCTCCTAGCCTAGTTGGTAGTGACCCTGCCTATGAAGCAGGAGGTCCCGGGTTCGAATCCTGGTCAGGGCATTTATTTGTGTGTTTATCACGGATATTTGTTCCTGAGTTATGGATGTTTTCTATGTATTTAAGTATTTATCTATTATATATATCGTCGCCTAGTACCCACAACACAAGCCTTATTGAGCTTACCGTGGGACTAGGTTGATTTGTGTAAGATTGTCCCATAATATTTATTTATTTATTTTAAAATTAATAGAACAAAGTATGATTTGAAAAGTCAGACGTAATGCCTATAGGCGTTTTCTAACAGTCACTCATAACTCTAAACTGATAAGCGTCAAGTTAGGTGCACTGAGTGTATATTACTGACTGAAAAAAATGACCTAAATTTATTTTAAATCCTACCATTCCAAATATTGACAAACAGTTTATCTCACCTCAAATAACCCACATACCAATTTTAAGACCATTCCGGTGGGCGCATAAGATTTTAAGACCAGTTGAAGTTGCAATTTTTTGGCTTAAATTTATCAACGAGCCTACCGCTCCAAATTTTGACGGTAGTTAAGGGACCCATTCAACAAACCAAATCCCAATTTTAAGACCATTCTGGTGGGCGCATAAGATTTTAAGACCATTTTAAGAAATAATCGATTTCATAAAAAAATAGCAAATTACTATAAATTCGTAAAAAAAAATATTTAGCTGGCACGAACACAACTGCATGTTGATATTTAAGTGTCTAATAAATAGTAATTAAAAATGCCTTAAAAGTATTCCGCAATAAGTCGAAAATTTTAGAAATTCACCATAGCATTATTTTACTCACGGGGGTCTTAAAACACTAAAATTATTATTCATTTTAAACTTAGTGGCACAAAATATGATTTGAAAAGCCAGACGTAATGCCCATAGGCATTTTCTACCAGTCACTTAAAACTCTAAACTGATAAGCGTCAAGTTATAGTGCTGGAGCCCGCCTAACTGGAAAGGGTTTAGCAGGCTAAGGAAGGACGTGTGGCCCCTGTGAGGAATAGTTGAATTGGTAAATGTCAAACTTTGTCGCCTCATAACTAGTAATCACTCCAACTTTCAGCCCTCTATCTTGAACTGTCACAGAGATAATGTCAAAAATGTATTTTCTTAAAATTTTTTTTCAAACTCGTATATCTCCTAATCCATAGCAGCTAAAGCATCGAAACAAAATCCCAGCTACGTAGTTTGAGTGGGAGTATACCCTATAATTTTATTAATATTTTATACGTGAAAAATAAAAGAAATAAATGTCAATTTATTTTTTGACAGCTCTTTCCAACACGTTTTTTTGAAAGTACAATTATGAAAAAAATCATGTAAATTGCTTATACTCGTAGTATTAGCTACTAGCGTACAACAAATCAATTGATTATATTTGGTGCAACATACTGTAAAAAAAAACTAACGAAAGTATTCAAGTATCAAGTGTAGGCTTCTGAACTGAAAGTTCGTTTTTAAGGTTTATGTTTGTTGCCTAGCATTAAAGGGTGTATTGTTTTTAATTTGACGTATGACTGTCAAAAAAGGTCACTGAACTACTGCTGTGTTAGCATTTGTAACTAATTTTACTAACTACTAAATCAACGAAACGACGGATGTGCTATATGTTTAATATTTTATAAACAAAATTAATTGGGTTCATTATAGTACACGTATTAACATAACGAATTAAATAACTCATTAGAGCAGATATCACAATATAAGTCACTTAGATAATGACTATCGTAATATTCGTCGTCCCAGGTATAGGACAATGTTATCCTGCAGTCATCGCAATATCCTTTTAACATAATATTTCGTCGTATAAACTAAGCGTTTGTCGATTCCGAGTAACATAACATTAGACATTATGATTTATTAGGTATGAGCTATCTTTAAATTATACAATACTATTATACAATTTATACGCTAGCACATTTAACATAATAGTGAATTGTTTAAGGGAATATACAACACGTTATGTAGAAGAGGAGTCCGATTTTTTCATAATGGCGAAAGTAAGTTTTAAATGTAAATAAAATAAAAAATAAAACAAAAACTTCATGTGTATACATTCTTTCAGATGGAAATCATAAAATCAAAAATATTTGGGCTCAACTTGCCACGGTTAATAGCGAAGCAACTGTTTTTACAGTCTTTACCAGATATTGAGATATCGCTCTCTGACGAAAATATTATGTTAAAAGGATATTGCGATGACTGCAGGATAACATTGTCCTATACCTGGGACGACGAATATTACGATAGTCATTATCTAAGTGATTTATATTGTGATATCTGCTCTAATGAGTTATTTAATTCGTTATGCTAATACGTGTACTATAATGAAACCAATTAATTTTGTTTATAAAATAATAAACATATAGCACATCCGTCGTTTCGTTGATTTAGTAGTTAATAAAATTAGTTACAAATGCTAGCACAGCAGTAGTTCAGTAACCTTTTTTGACAGTCATACGTCAAATTAAAAACAATACACCCTTTGTTGCTAGGCAACAAACATAAAACTTAAAAACGAACTTTCAGTTCAGAAGCCTACTCTTGATACTTGAATACTTTCGTTAGTTTTTTTTTACAGTATGTTGCACCAAATATAATCAATTAATCTTTTGTATGCTAGTAGCTAATACTATAAGCAATTTTCATGATTTTTTTCATAATTGTACTTTCAAAAAATAAATTGACATTTATTTCTTTTATTTTTCACGTATAAAATATTAATAAAAATATAGGGTATACTCCCACTCAAACTACGTAGCTGTGATTTTGTTTCAACTCTTTAGCTGCTATGGATTAGGAGATATATGAGTTTGGAAAAAAATGTTAAGAAAATACATTTTTGACATTATCTCTGTGACAGTTCAAGATAGAGGGCTGAAAGTTGGAGTGATTACTAATTATGAGGCGAAAAACAATTGACATTTACTAATTCAACTATTCCTCTCAGGGGCCACACGTCCTTCCTTAGCCTGCTAAACCCTTTATCAAAAAACTTAACAATTTTCTTCCATATAGCGTTGTAGAGCCTATCTCGGAGATCATGAAAACATAAGTTTTAAAGGTCTTAAATGGCCACAATTATGTATGGCGTCAAGTTGAAAATATTTTTTTTTGGCCTAAATTTATCAACGAGCCTACCGCTCTAAATTTTGGCAGTAGTTAAAGGACCCATTCAACAAACAAAATCCCAATTTTAAGACCATTCTGGTGGGCGCATATGATTTTAAGAAAAAGTCGATTTCATAGAAAAAATAGTAAATTACTATGAATTCGTTAAAAAAATATTTTGCTGGCACAACCATGCGCCCACCTGGTCTTAAAATGAGTATGTAGTATGTTATTCAATCAAATACAAACACTGAAAACATTGAAAAAATAATCAACCCAGCAGGATTTGAACCTCGCATCGATACGCCTTACCGGGGCTCGATCGCTTTACCAATTAAGCTATGGGTTCAGTTAATTGGTAAAGCGATCGAGCCCCGGTAAGGCGTATCGATGCGAGGTTCAAATCCTGCTGGGTTGATTATTTTTTCAATGTTTTCAGTGTTTGTATTTGATTGAATAACATACTATTGTATGAGTGGAATGCCCCACTTTAAAAAAACATGTAAAATAATTATGAGTATGTAGGTTATTTGAAGTGGACTAATCCGTTTGTCAATATATGGAACGGTAGGATGTAAAATAAATTTACGTCATTTTTCAGTCAGTAATATATTCTCAATGCACCTAATTTGACGCTTATCAGTTTAGAGTTATGAGCGACTGATAGAAAATGACTATAGGCGTTTTTCAAATAATATTTCGTGCCATTAAGTTTAAAATGAATAATAATTTTAGTGATTTAAGACCCCCGTGACTAAAGTACTGCTATGACGAATTTCTATAATCTTCGACTTATTGCGGAGTACTTTTCCGGCATTTTTAATTACAAGACACTTAAATATGAATATGCAGTTGTGGTTGTGCCAGCAAAATATTTTTTTTTCACGAATTTATAGTAATTTGCTATATTTTGGACCCGGGGTATGTCCTTAAACTACGTCCGGACCTGGGTATGTCCTTAAACTACGCCAAAAAGAGAGGTATGGGCACTGCGAATGGCATCTCGCTAAGTGTGGTAGGGCACGTTCAGCGAATGTCATCGCTCAAATCTGGAGCAGAGCCCGACTGGGGAAGTACCTCCACCTAACAGAAAACCACAGCCAAATAGCACTAGACCCTACTCATAGTGTTGTGTTCCTGCTGGTGAGTAAGGTTGCCAAAGAGCTCAAAGAGGACCCAGTGTGTTGACGATGAGGGACCTTCTTGTTCCTTTAGTCGTCAACACAGTGAATCCTCCTTTTTGTAAAGGGTCGGCAACGCGCATGTGACGCCTTTGGAGTTGCAGGCGTCCATAGGTTACGGTAGCTGCTTACCATCAGGCGGGCCGTATGCTTGTTTGCCACCGTCGTGGTATAAAAAAAAAAAAAAAATATTTTCTATGAAATCGACTATTTCTCAAAATGGTCTTAAAATCGTATGCGCCCACCAGAATGGTCTTAAAATTGGGATTTTGTTTATTGAATGGATCCTTTAACTACTGTCAAAATTTAGAGCGGTAGGCTCGTCGATAAATTTAGGCCAAAAAAAATTATTTTCAACTTGACGCCATACATACTTGTGGCCATTTAACACTTTTAAGACTTATGTTTTCATGATCTCCGAGGTAGGCTCTACAACGCTATATGGAAGTTAAGTTTTTTGATAAATTTCCAGTTAGGCGGGCTCCAGCACTATAACTTGACGCTTATCAGTTTAGAGTTTTAAGTGACTGGTAGAAAATGCCTATGGGCAATATAGGCATTACGTCTGGCTTTTCAAATCATATTTTGTGAAATTAATTTTAAAATGAATAATAATTTTAGTGTTTTAAGACCCCCGTGACTAAAGTACTGCTATGGCGAATTTCTCAAATTTTCGACTTAGTGCCGAATACTTTTAAGGCATTTTTAATTACTACTTATTAGACACTTAAATATAAACATGCAGTTGTGTTTGCGCCAGCTAAATATTTTTTTAACGAATTTATAGTAATTTGCTATTTTTTCTATGAAATCGATTATTTCTTAAAATGGTCTTAAAATCTTATGCACCCACCAGAATGGTCTTAAAATTGGGATTTGGTTTGGTGTATGGGTCCCTTAACTACTTTCAAAATTTGGAGCGGTAGGCTCGTTGATAAATTTAGGCCAAAAAATTGCAATTTCAACTGGTCTTAAAATCTCATGCGCCCGCCATAATGGTCTTAAAATTGGTATGTGGGTTATTTGAGGTAAGCTAAACCGTTAGTCAATATTTGGAATGGTAGGATTTAAAATAAATTTAGGTCAATTTTTCAGTTAGTAATATACTCTCAGTGCACCTAACTTGACGCTTATCAGTTTAGAGTTGTGAGCGACTGTTAGAAAATGCTTATAGGAATTACATCTAGCTTTTCAAATCATGTTTTGTGCCATTAAGTTTAATATAAATAATAATTTTAGTGATTTAAACCCCCGCGACTAAATTCCTGCTATGACGAATTTCCCCAATTATCGACTTATTGCGGAATACTTTTACAGCATTTTGAATCATAAGACACTTAAATATGAATATGCATTTGTGTTTGTGCCAATTAAGTATATTTTTTAAACGAATTTATAGTAATTTGCTATTTTTTCTATGAAGTCGACTCTTTTTTTAAATTGTCTTAAAATCCTATACGCCCACTAGAATGGTCTCAAAATTGGGATTTCGTTTGTTGAATGGGTGCTTTAACTAGTGTCAAAATTTGGAGCGGTAGGTTCGTTGATAAATGAAGACCAAAAAATAGCAACTTCAACTGGACTTGAAATCTTATGCGCCCACCGGATTGGTCTTAAAATGGGTATGTAGGTTATTTCGAGTGGGCTACACCGTTTGTCAAAATTTGGAACGGTAGGATTTAAAATAAATTTACGTAATTTTTCAGTTAGTAATATATTCTCAGTGCACCTAACTTGACGCTTATCAGTTTCGACTTATGAGCGACTGGTAGAAAATGTTCATAGGCATTACGTCTGGCTTTTCAAATCCTATTTTGTGACATTAAGTTTAAAATGAATAATAATTTTAGTGATTTAAAACCCCTGTGACTAAAGTACTGCTATGACGAATTTCTCCAATTTTCGACTTATTGCGGAATACTTTTAGGGCATTTTTAATTACAAGACACTTATATAAGACTATGCAGTTGTGTTTGTGCCAGCTAAATATTTTTTTTAAGGAATTTATAGTAATTTGCTATTTTTTCTATGAAGTCGACTATTTCTTAAAATGGTCTTAAAATCTTATGTGCCCACCAGAATGGTCTTAAAATTGGGATTTGGTGTGTTGAATGGGTTCTTTAACTACTGTCAAAATTTGGAGCGGTAGGCTCGTTGATAAATTTAGGCCAAAAAATTGCAACTTCAACTGGTCTTAAAATCTTATGCGCCCACCAGAGTGGTTTTAAAATTGGTATGAAGGTTATTTGATGTGGGCTAAGTCGTTTGTCAAAATTTGGAACGGTAGGATTTAAAATAAATTTACGTAATTTTTCAGTTAGTAATATATTCTCAGTGCTCCTAACTTGACGCTTATCAGTTTAGACTTATGAGCGGCTGGTAGAAATTTTTTATAGGCATTACGTCTGGCTTTTCAAATCATATTTTGTGACATTAAGTTTAAAATAAATAATAATTTTAGTGATTTAAGACCCCCGTGACTAAAGTACTGCTATGACGAATTTCTCCAATTTTCGACTTATTGCGGAATACGTTTAGGGCATTTTTAATTACAAGACACTTATATATGAATATGCAGTTGTGTTTGTGCCAGCAAAATATTTTTTTTAAGGAATTTATAGTAATTTGCTATTTTTTCTATGAAGTCGACTATTTCTTAAAATGGTCTTAAAATCTTATGTGCCCACCAGAATGGTCTTAAAATTGAGATTTGGTGTGTTGAATGGGTCCTTTAACTACTGTCAAAATTTGGAGCGGTAGGCTCGTTGATAAATTTAGGCCAAAAAATTGCAACTTCAACTGGTCTTAAAATCTTATATGCCCACCAGAATGGTCTTAAAATTGGTATGTAGGTTATTTGACGTGGGCTAAATCATCTGTCAAAATTTGGAGCGGTAGGCTCGTTGATAAATTTAGGCCAAAAAATTGTATTTTCAACTTGACGCCATACATACTTATGGCCATTTAAGACCTTTAAGACTTATGTTTTCATGATCTCCGAGATGGGCTCTACAACGCTATATGGAAGAAAATTGGTTAGGATTTTGATAAATTTCCAGTTAGGCGGGCTCCAGCACTATAACGATACCGACAACAAGGCTCTTAGACGCTGTTGTATCGCCATCTATTCGAAAATGACAAAACGATTACCAAACTCGAGTGGGCGCCAATGGGAATTTTGAACAAATCTCTAATGGGAATATAGATGTCACTAGTAAACGCGTCTTTACACAAGCAGACCTATTCTAGTCCCACAGTCACAGTATGACAGTAAGCTCAATAAGGCTTGTGTTATGGGTACTAGACCACGATATATTATATAATAGTTAAATATAAATAAAAACATACACAGAAAACATCCATAACTCAGGTACAAATATCAGTCTGTGATAAACACAATAACAAATGCCCTCACCAGAATTCGAACCCTGGGCTCGGTCGGAGGCCGTTTAAATATTTGTCGCTTCCACGTCGCTTCAGTTTTTTTAAAACGCGGACATACTTCATGTATAATTTAATTAATTATGTTAAGATTGTAGTTTGTTAAATCGTTACATTAAGTTATTAGAAAAATTTGCCTGCTGTACGCGGGTACAGTAGGTTTACACCTATTAGATGCCCATTGTTATGCATTGTGGTGACATAGTACCTATACTTACATACCTAATATTATCTATTAAGAATATCAAAGGGCTTGTGAGGTACCTAACTCGCTGTATAAGCCAGCGTACATAGGCTGCTATTTATATATCCGGAAACCGGGATTACAATCTTCTTAAATAGCATATTTGACCTCCATGGTAAAATTTGAACTTTATTAAGTACTGGCCGGTATATTTTTTCTTTCTTATTAACGCTCGTGTTTTGTTTTTGACGGGTTTTAAATGTCATCTCGCAGCAAGAATGGAACTCACTCGTGAAAATATTCGTGCTATGATTTATTATGATTTTCGGCGTGGTTTAACGCAACAACAGTGCATAGATCAACTAACTTCAACTTTTGGTGATGAAGCCCCATCTAAAACTACTGTGTATCACTGGTTTAGTGAGTTCAATCGTAGACGTAGTATGCTTACGGACGAAGTTAAGGCAGGTCGCCCGAAATCGGTCGTTGTACAACAAAATATCGAGGCTGTGCGAAAACTTATAATGGACGACCGACATGTTACGTACTGCGAGATAGAGGCGACTCTGGGTATTTCTATGACCAGCATTAATAGCATATTACATAATTATTTGGCTGTAAAAAAAATTTGTTCGCGTTGGATACCCCACAACTTAACAAAAGAGCAAAAAGATGCTCGCGTCGAATGGTGCAATAAAATGTTTAAAAAATATAACCGTGGTGACTCAAAAGCCGTTTATAACATCTATACAGGTGACGAATCCTGGATCTATGCATACGATCCCGAAACGAAGCAACAATCAACGGTATGGGTGTTTCAAAATGAGCCGAACCCTACGAAAGTTACTCGTGCAAAAAGTACATTGAAACAAATGGTGGCCTGCTTCTTCGGTATTAATGGCCATGTAGCTACAGTGCCACTAGAAAACTGTAGAACGGTTAATTCAGAGTGGTACACGACCATTTGCTTACCGGAAGTATTTGAACAAATTCGTAAAACTAACCAGCGACGAAGAATCATTCTTCATCATGACAATGCCAGCTGTCATACGTCACGCGAAACAACTCTATTTTTGGAGGGTCAAAATGTGGAATTGACGGGTCATCCGCCGTACAGCCCTGACTTGGCACCCAACGATTTTTATTTATTTCCAAATATAAAGAATAAATTACGCGGTCAACGATTTTCGACCGCTGAAGATGCTGTCGACGCATTCAAACAACACGTTATGGAGGTACCTCAGGCGGAGTGGCAGAAGTGCTTTAAAAATTGGTTCACGCGAATGCAAAAGTGCATAGATCATCAAGGGGAATACTTTGAAAAACAATAAAACCATTTTCAGCCGTGTACGTTTGTTTGTTTTTTTGTTTCCGGATATATAAGTAGCAACCCTCGTACTACAGCCCAATCTCTGCTCGAGAGTACCTATGGATGAACTGAGTAGGGTCAGGGAGGGAACAGTCGCTAGGATTTTTTCAAGAGGCTGTAGCATGAAAAATATAAATCCCTGAACTAATTGTTGCAAGCACAGAGCACAGTGCATTATTAAACTTTCATATGTAGCAAATATATTTGCTGTTACTTTCACCAAAAAAGATATATCCATTCTTTTTTAGAAATTGGGAATCGAGCCACTGTGTACCCGTTGCTGTACACAGTGACTAGGACCCCCTAGTACACAGTGGTTCTAACAGTACACAGTGGCTCGAGTCACTGCGTACTACGCCCTGTACACAGTGGTTCTAACAGTACACAATGGCTACGTAAGAATCGAACCTAAATAAACTTTATAACAAAAAAATAATTTTGTTGAATAAAACGGTAATTAGAATAGGTAAGCCTAATTCCGGAATAATCGTTCCTGATTCATTCTTCATTTAAAATAGGTACTTACCTAATAAATGTCGCATGATTTATTCAATTTCATTTTGAAAATAGATGTCATATACTTCAGAAAAAGTGACCAAACCCTCCGGTGTCCGAGGCCAGATTTTTCCTGAAGTATATGACATCTATTTTCAGTTTATATATAGTAGTGTAACTACTTAAAAATTGCAAATCAAAAAATATTGAACAAAATAATTTGATTTGCTTCAGGATTCACTTTCATTTTATAAAAAAAAGAGTGCGAGAATGATTTTTAATAATAAAAGAACTTTTATTCTTATTCATAATCAAGTAAATTTTAGCCCAACTCTGTAAGGTGCACAGTGGTTCGCGAGCCACCGTGTACTTTTCTGAAACGAACGACTGTTGACCTTCGCGCCATTTTGTATTTTAGATAGAACTAAAAACAAATAGAAACATCGAGGGCCTTGAGTTATCAGCCAATACTTAGTAGATTAGGCACACTCTTGAATAAAAATATAAGTAATTAAAAATCTCGTTCGAGTTAAGAAAAAAGAGAAGTGAAACTTACCTGGAAATGTAATTTTGATAGCATTCAACACAAAAACGCACCATAATACATTCGAATGGCGCCGAAGCGGCTCACTAACTAGTTCGTACATGATAGGTTACGGAACGCTTCCGATTGATGTAGAGGATAGACATAAAGCTCTTTCCGTTTTCCGCGCAGCACATTCGAGCCACTGTTCCCACCGAGCGACTGTACCCTCCCTGACCCTAACCTTTAATACACCTTGTAGGCTTGTAGGACCAACAAAATAAAAGTTCCGTTTTTTAGGGTTCCGTAGCCAAATTATAGTTTCGTCATGTCCGTCTGTCCGTTCGTCCGTCCGTCCGTATGTCACAGCCATTTTACTCGGAAACTATCCGACGTCTCTTAATAGAATTTAGACATAAGGTGTATTTTGTATGCCGCTATTTAGTTATGTAATTTAATTGCAGAAAAAATATTTTTAGGGGGGGCGCTCCATACATGCAACTAAATTAAAAAAAAAAAAATTTTACCAAATATCAACAGGTTGCACATCAATAAAGAGGTTTTTAAAAATAACATCTAACTTTTTTTGAAAATTTTGTGATTAACTGAATATTTCCAGTGAATATAATCCTTCGGCCATTTTTGAGTTATCTCCAAAAAAACTTCTTCCATAGGCATCAGATACGACCTTTTGGTATTAGGTTGGTTCTTATTCCATTGAAGGTACGGAACCCTCCATTATGCGTGGTCCGACACGCACTTGGCCGTTTTTTTATTTTATTAGCCAGGGTGTAGTGTACCCACTGCTGGGCGAAGGCCTCCCCTTTTTTTCTCGAAGTTCCGTTATTTTATCGAATTCGGGACTATATCTAGATAGTATTTATTCATAGGTACAGAACATCAGTTGATATTACTCAAATATTCTAGGATAAATTCTTTAATTCAATTTCTCATAGCGAGGGAGGGCTGAATGCGCGGGATGAGCCGCTTCAATTAGCCGAGATTATCCCACACGTGCTACGGGATTATCATTTATTGCGTGCCCTTCATGTGCGAGCAGTACCTACCTGCGATTTAATACCGTTTTATTGATGTTTGATACCTAATGTGTCATCACTGTAAAATATGATCTGACAATTTAATTATTTTTTTCTGATTTTATTGTCTACACGAACACGAGGAGCATAGGTAATTAGGTTGGTACCTATTTTAATTAAATGGTAAATTGTTTTTTCAAAAAAGATAGTAATTTGTAAAAATTTATATTGACTTATACAGTGTGTAAATCGAAAGACAAATTTGACATGTTAATGTTTAAAAGTTTTTGAGTTATGCGGACTATGCGGAGGTCAAAAGTGGCTCCAAATGGTTCATGTAGTATTACTCATGGTGCTGCTCGCCTACTTGAACTTGGCTTGACACGCTGTAGCGTGTCTAGATACGAGCAAAGTATTAAACCAGATATAGGATTAATTTGAGTTATCATTAATTTATGAGGTTTTTTACGTTACACTTAATTGTGATCTTGTAATTATTTTTTGAAAATTTACCGAGCAGCAATGTACTACAAATATGATCAACATTAATTAAGTATAGTCTGGCCAGCCAACGAATGCAGTAATGTACATCAAACAAAATAAATAAATATTATGAGTCAATCTCACACAAATCAACCTAGTCCCACAGTAGGCTCAATTAAGGCTTGTGTTGTGGGTAACTAGGCGAGGAATAGATAGATATAGATAAATACATAGAAAACATCCATAACTCAAGAAGAAATATCTGTGATAAACACGACTAAATAAATGGCCTGACCAGGGTTCGAACCCGGAACCTCCTAGGCGGAGTCTTTACCGAACCGACTAACAAAAGGAGGAGGAGGTTAAACAAAAACAAAAATATAGCAACACTGTAGGGAATCGAAAAGCAGCATTGTTATAGAAATTATTCGATGTAAATTGCTGCTTTTCTATCTGTAGAGAAAAGCAGCAATTTACGTCGAATAATTTTTTTACGCTTGGAGCGCGGTTTTGTACGATTCATTTCGAAAAATTGTAACTCTGCATTGATAATTCTGATAAATTATTCAAAGACGACTGGACTTATTTGATGTTTTTTGTTTTAAAGAGTATACTTTACAGTTGGTCCCATTGTAATCAGGTCAGGATCTGATGATGGGATCCTGGCGAAATCGAGGGAAATCTTAAACTATTACAGGCTGGCTATACCTAGGTGTATAGTGATTTGAGTATTTTTTACAGCAGCTCGAGCATTTGCTTTTGGAAAGGTGGAGGTTAAGTGAAGTCGGTTCTTTTCTGTTTAATAGTACATTACTTACCAAGGACTGTAAAAGAAAGAAAGCCCGAAATCGCAGGTATTTGTAACCCGAGCCGCAGGCGAGGGTTGTAAATATGCGATAGAGGGCTTTCTTTTTTACTGCCCGTGGTGAATACAAAATTTTACGTCTCCACCTGGCCATAATGCGAGTTTTACCGTCCGCGTAGCGTGCGGTAAAACTCACATTATGGCCAGGTGTGACGTAAAATTATTTTTCCAATAATTTTCATTACAAAACTAAGTCGAAAGGTAGCGGCACAGAACAAGCACTTCCAGCTAAAATTTCATAAATATATACTTACAATTTATCTTTTACGAGTTAAGAGTACATAATATGGCTGTGACGTACGAACGACGGGACGTGGCAAATCTATGTGGATTTCGATTTTGCTATTTTAGAATCATAAATGCTTTTAGTTGCGTTTATTGTCGCTTACTTAATAGTGAAATAATTTAGTGTCGCGAGATAATCTTAACACAAACAGCATCAAAAGTGCAATGACACAATCAGCAGGCCGGGGGCAGCTAGTATTTGCAGAAGCTGCGGAATCACACGGCTAATCCTCTCCGGGTGCACTCAGGATTTATTCGCTTTGTCGCTCGTAATGAACATTGTATTGCAATTATTTCCAATACGGAATAAATATGATGAATTGATGATATAAGGCAAAAATAGATTTTACTCCTTAAGCAATACTCTTTTTAAATATTTTCAGAGCCCGACTGGGAAAGTAATTACTTTACAGTTTAATATAAATAATGGACGGAAAACTGGCACCTGCTAATTTAGCAAAAAATGGGCGCAATTATGATATGTTATAGCTTAAAATAACCTAAACTAGACTATACAGAGTGAAATTTGATTTGGTAGGCCATACTGAACAACTTTTACTATGGGACCAACTGCGAAATCGCTAAAACTTTTTGGCTCTTTCATAGGTACATTTTGGCCGATCAGATGTCGTAGGGTACAGCCATAATGTTTCAGTACATATGTAGTACGAACAGCGCAGCTATGCAGTAAGTGTAATTTTATTTAATTATCGGATCTTATATGTAAGACACTACATCAAACAAACGGTTACGGCATAAAACAAGAAACATCAAACCATCAAGCGATACTCGTTCCAAATAAATAATTATCTACATTTTAATTAGGTATGCCAAGTTAGAAGTTAAATAAAGCTGTTTGTTTATCCAGGCAGTCCTAAATTACACGCTGCAGAGCGCACATCAAATGCTGACTTTATAGCCCAAACGCGCCTGCGGCACTTTGAAACGAGTAGCATCATCTTCACGCATATGCTTCCTCGAATTAACGTCTGTTTTCTGTGAAGAAAACGACAGTCGTTAAACACGTATAGATTACTACATGAAACAATATAAACTGCTTGTTTATAATAAAAAGAAAAGAGCTAAGGCATCCGGTGACGGGGTTACGTTATGACTTTAAATCTCTATCAATGTACCTAATATAGCCATGGATTGTGGATGTATCACCATGGAAATAACTTCTAAATAGCGTGGTTCTAATAAGAAACTACCACAACTATTTTAGTTAATTGTTTTGAGCCTTATTAATCTGATTATTTCTTAATTTAAGCTTGTCTAAGCGTTTGTCAATATATAAAAAAATGTTTACAACCCAAGTAACAAAAGCTTCTATAACTAAGGCCTTTTATCACCAATCAGTAATATAGTAGGCCTATAATGGTAACCATTGTGACTGCTTGTACTATAAAGGTTTTTAATAGAGCGTTTTGGTTCTATAAATTAAAGAGCAATTTAGTTCTATAAGTTAGCTCTTAGAACGCTTAAAGGACCATAAAAAAGAATCTTTAAAGTGTTGCACTGTAATAGATTTGCAAAAAGCGATTATAGTACTATTTAATACTATAGACACTTTACTCGACACTTTTATGTACCTATTATGCACTAATAATGCGTCGAATTAACTTTTATAGTACTAGTATTGTAGCAGTATCGCAAACACTATTACAGGATCAATCTGCACTATAAAAGGACTTTGCACGACCATTACATAACGTTTTAGCTTTTTAAATGCTCCCTCAACATCGCTATAGGGCTACCCAAATCCATTAAAATATGGCTGCCGTTTTCTGAAAGTGATAGCACATTAGCAGCACGACTGGAGCCCACGTGTACTATAGCAGCCACAGTCGGGACAAGTCCTAATTTTATTAATTAAAATTTAATTAAAACAGTAAAATTATGAAGGCGCATTGTCAAATTTGAAATCAGCATAATGATTTTGTCAATACAATTATTTTCGCAAGTGCAAGTACCGGCAGAATTACGGTTCACGAATGTTTTTTAGTATGTACCTTTATATGTCACTTTAAGGAACTAAAGGGACATGGCGAATGACTTACAAATATATTTGTTTAATTTCTTGTGAAATAACCTCACGACGACGACAGCAAACACGACGACAACGACGACACACGTGGCTTTTGGTGATAAAAAAGATCACTGGAATTGTTTACGGCGCAAATTAGCACTATAAACATGTTTTGGTTACTTTAATAGTTCCTAATTGTGACATAAACATTGCAGACATTTCAATTATAGAGCTGATTTATCACAGTGAGAGCCTTTATGTAATGTTTATAGAATAAATCAGTGATAAAACTAGGGCCTATTTGGGGTTAGGTAAAGGTTTACGACACCATTATAGTGCTAATCATGAACACTAATTAACACGTTCTAAAATGTTCTCAGGACTTTTATAGTGCCAAATTTTGCTACTTGGGAAGGCCTGAAAGCTTCTTCTAACATATATGAATATTGAAAGAGCCTATCGAATGAGCTTGGTTTCATCCTGCTACTTGATCAGGTAATTTGAGGGTCCAAAATGGCCACTTTGACACGTCGCTGTGCAGCTCGGACTTGTGCCCAAGGTTCCAAATTGCTCCTTAATGAGGTAAGTGATTATATTACGGTGGCCGCCCGGTCTATATAATTAAGTAGGTACGTATAGGGTGAATTTCGACTGCGATGCACACATGTTAAGTCGCAAAAGCTACTAAATAGCTACGCTTTATTGCAATGACTCGGCATAGACATTGACGCAGCTCTTGACAACTTAGCGCGGTCAGACTCTTAGAACATCGAACGGATAAAATACTTAGGGACATTTTGATACCTACTAAAATGAAAATTGAAATTCGACGAAAAAAAATGCTCACATCGAAATTTGTAGAACCAAGACAAAACGCATACTCCTACCTTACTTTTAAAAATAAATGTTGAACTGCTACTGCCTATTTAAGTTTTCTTACAAGAAATGTTAAGATCTTGCGGTTTGATTCAGTATCAATTTATGTTGTAGATATTGAATATAATAAGGGACGATACGAAAACCGCAAGAAGCCTCATGCCCTCCTCATAGGCAATCAAGTGTGAGACGAGCCGGTTTACGTGTCTTCGGGAAGCCGTACGACTCCTATGGTCCTGCACACTAATTCACAAAATATTATCTCGACTGTCACTGGAAAAACTTAACTCGGAGACTAATAATAACTATCCGTAATCGGAGGTCTGACTTATATTGGTCATGAAATGAAGAAGGTGTCTGCAACGCTGCGAATAAAAGCATGGTGTTGAGTATAAACAACTTTCTACTTCGGACCAACTTAACCCTGTCGTTGAACGTTTTCATGCTTCTCTAGTTATTGTTCAAAATGTTGACTACCTAGAAGGGAAACTTTTTTCTTTTCGTAAAGGAAGAATGGTATTACTAACAGTTTGTTTCATTACAATAACATGAATAACATAGTACCTATGAACTTTTTTTTTTCATTTATTAAGGAGCATTTTCATAAATATAATAAACAAATATGTCGCCCCATAACTAACAGAGTTTGAAAAAAAAATAATAAAAAAATTATATCACACATCTCTGTTCTTTAGACCGCACTTAACAATATTTAATATTTTTCCCACCACAATCACATCGAACCACATCGAACTGACATAATCCAATGGAACTGTCTTTAAAAAAAGCTGTTGTCTAGGTCCTTCATTTCAGGCACACTTCATCACAATGTGATACACATCTTCAACACGATTACATAAGATGCAAAATTCCGAGTTCACTTTACGCATGAGATACGCGAACTTATTTAATGGAATGTGTCCGGAACGCAATCTCAACAATAAAACGAGGTCCTGCCTGTGCCTACGTGGTGCCTACACACACAACGCCATAAACTTTATGGAGACAAAAAATTAAAAAAATCAACCATCCCTCCAATTTACTTAATTACATATCGATATCAACATTTTGATATACCTAAGTGAAATCGATTAAATAACTAATTTAATTTGTTATGTAGAATAAAATGTACCTTGCGATATTTGACACAGATTTTTTTTTTAAATATATTAGGTATCTTATCGTTATGTCCTACATTTTTTCACGAGTCACTATTATTTACATCTGATACTGCTACGAAGTAACATAACATAGTTAAAGGAGACAGCGAAATTTATATTAACTTGTTGCTCGTATTAGGCCCCATTTACACATTGATTAGTGTTTAGTGCGATTTCATACATTTGCTACTTGTGTTTAGTAACAAATGTATGCACTCGCACTTAACACTAATCAATGTGTAAATGGACCTTTAGTCGTATTGTGTATGCAAGTGCATTTAACGCCTCTGTTACTTATCGCGGGTGCCATCTATCAGTCGCACAATACAGTGACAGTGGACTAACGAAAGATTTATTACCGTTTGGAACCTGCGAATGAAGTTGTAACTTAAATATAATGATAAAATGAAATTAATAAATTCTTTGTAAAGTACAGTTACAGTATTTTTAACTTCCTTTTATTTATACATCATTGAGAATGAGAAGTGTAGTGTGTTGGCCAAATAAACAGTTTGTTGCTAGATAGGTACCTAGAGTACCTACCTAAAGTAGACCAAAATATTTTTGATCACATATTAGGTACGAGCGACGACTACGCCAACCGTTTTGAAGAAACAATAAACAAACAACTGCGAACTAGGTCCTAGATCACTTACATTATATTAGAGAATGGAAAGGTTTTTTTTTCTTTCTACCCTTAATTGTGTATTTTCCTATTTTTTTTCCTGGAAATCACTTCCGTAGTAGGGTAGACCGGGGACAATAGAAACACGTCATGATTGAAACAAGTCAAATTTCTCGATAACTATAATACCTACGCGTCTGATGCAACACTCGGAACACGCCGTCGGCCATGTTTGAATCCTTGGCCAGGAGCGCTCGAGCGCCGGTGCAAGACGGGATTGTCCACGAGCCAAACCAGTTTTTCGCGGTAAAAAGTAAGTATTTGTGCTCTCGTATATTTTCTTATAACTTCGTTTACTCTTGTATTTTGACTTATCAAATTATTTTGGTGTTATAGTTAGGAATAAACGAATGTTTTTAATGGACGTTGATCAGCGTTCGAGTCTTTTTTTATATAATATTTGACCTTGAAGTGAAAAACGTGGTGTGGGGACGATAGAAACAACTTGCTTGTGGACGATTGAAACTTCAATCGTCCTCGCGTTTTAATCGTCCCGAAAAGTAACCGACTTCAAAATATAAGGTTCTGTATTCGATGCACATGTTTGTTCTATTAATGTTCACAATTATTTGTGTAGTGTTTGACCTAGTTGATAAATAATGGATATACGAAGTTTTTTTTTTAAATCTGCAGTTTTTTTTATTCGAGGTTATGTGAACATTTGTTTTTAACCGACTTCATAAAAAGGAGGTTCTCAGTTTGACCAGTATGTTGATTTGACATGTTTGATATATAATAATAATACGTTTTAGCAACAACCGACTGCTGCCAACCGGCTGATTAAAGAGATCGACCTCTGCTAAAATGTATATCAGAGAAAGTTTAACAATTTTTTTTTTAATTGGCATATCGCTATGTTTTTGTTTACATAATAAAACAATTAAAACTGATTATTTTATTGCGTCTATTATTTCATTTTACATTTCGACGTCTGCAACACTCGTCACAGGGTGTATGGGAAAGGTTATGATTGGAACATTGTTATAGTTGAAACAAGCACTTTTGTATGAAACATAATAATGCTTGTTTTTTGCGATTCTTCATCGTTATATGTTAGAATTGCATTAAAACTTCTTTGTTTAAGGTAAATCTATAAGGTAGCAGTGACAAAGAAAACTAAAAGTCGCATACTCTTTTTTTATACCAAGTTTTTTTATCGAGATGTTCAGATGCTCATAAATTGAGAAATGTTTATGTTATGCTTACAAACTTTTGATGAGCTCATTGTATGTCGAGGTAGGGATGAAAAAGATTGAAACAGATGTAAGTACTTTTAATGTGCCGAAGATATTTGAGTGTTTCAATTGACCTCACATAGTGTTTTTATTGACACTCATATGACGTCAATTGAACCATACTGCCCCATTATCTTTATTAGATTATTGTCAAAAAACTATGGATTATAGACCATCCAAATATATTTTATTTAGGAACCAGATAACTAACCTTGAAATATTTTGAGCGTACATCTTTCTACTCATAAAAATATAACGGTCACAGGAGGTTAAAGGCAAATTGTTTCAATTGTCCCCGGTCTCCCCCTATTTTCATTCAAACAATTTTATAATTTAGGTTAAGAGGTATGCCAAATGAACTTACTTAAACACTGTTAGCTGGTGTATGTAGTTGATGTAGAACCAAGCGCGATCGCCTTTCCCACGCTCTGCACCAATACGCGGATTACACGGAATGCCCTTTTGGTGCTTCGCTCCGACACTGACCTGCGCTTTTTGCGCAAAAAGAATGGCCTGATAAATCACGGGTTCATTGTGCACGGGATCTGGATAGCGTTCGTTTCTGATTTCTCTTGTGCACGTCCCGAGTTTTTTGCGGTCGATCGTCAAAGATCATGTCGGCTACCTGCTCAATTTTGACGGTCAAGGTGCCGTCGGTCACAATATAACCTGCGATAGCATCTCATTCGAATGAGACGACTTAGCTACTTCCGCATAAAGTGTCATGTAATCTGCAAAAGATGAAGCGATAGCGATGGTTATTTTTTGGATTGAGTGATATTTCATTCAATAAAATGTATGATATATTAGATACAGTAAGCTGTATAAATGTAATCTTGTTTAACAAAAGCATGTATTGTGCATGTGAGCTATTTGAGTTAGTAGCAGTGGACAGTAGTAAGCACAAAACAGAAAAAATACAGTTTTGTGGTAGTAAGTATTACCTAAATTAAAATTAGGTTAGTTTTTATCCGGCTTGCAGGACTGATTATAAAATAAATACAAGTACATAGTCTTGTTGTATTACCACAACATGACATATTGATTAAAAGTATCGCCTAATAGTAGGTAGTTTATGTGACTGCTACATAATGATGGGCATATTGGGCATTAAAAACGAGTGTGGTCTTATAAAACGAACGACGAGAGTTTTATAATAATATCACACGAGTGTTTTAATGCCTGATTATGAAAGTACAGTTACATACATTACTACACACATAACTCCTCAAATCATGACCAACTAGATTGTCATAACACTCATAACTTCATAAGTCACAACTAAAGCTTGTCCCAGAAAAAAATGTCGTTTATTAGTTCGTATGGAAAAACATAAACAATAAAAAATTACCAAATTTTTGACAACATTTTATTAGAAATGTAGTAAACAAAATATATTTTTGTTATGTTTTTGTTCTATTGTTTATTCATCCAGAAACTTCGTAATTTTCTTTTGATACCTGCCATCAGGTTTTGTACGTCTGTGTCTGTGATTAGTTTTGAAGCTGTATTCCATTTTTAACCGACTTCAAGATTTGAAAAGAGGAGGTTCTCAATTCGGCGTGTATGTTTTTTTTATTTTTTTTTATTTTTTATGTTTGTTACTCCATAACTCCGTCATGTCTGAACCGATTTTGAAAATTCTTTTTTTGATTGTAAGTATATATATACAGATTGGTCCCGTTTTTGTCAAAACGCAGTTCTGATGATGGGATCCATGAGGAATCGAGGGAACTCCTCAAATCTTAAAGGCATACATATAGTGATTTTTATATTTTTATCAACAAAACCATCATTTTCATTCAAAACAGTGACATTGGATGAAGTAGAACTGCTGATGATGATCAGAACGGAACTCTTCAACGACGCATAGTTCACGTTTGGCGATTCGTCCTCTTCGCTGTGTTTGTTTAGCAAGTTTAATTGTCAGAACAAATGTTCGTCCAGCTCAAGTTCTGATGATGGGATCCATGAAGAATCGAGGGAACTCCTCAAATCTTAAGGGCTTACACATAGTGACTTTTGTATTTTTATCAACAAATCAAGCATTTTCATTCAAAAGAGTGACATTTGATGAAGTGGAACTGCTGATGATGAACAGAACGGAACTCTTCAACGACGCATAGTTCATGTTTGGCGATTCTTCCTCTTCGCTATGTTTGTTAAGCAAGTTAGATTGTCAGGACCAATTTTCGTCAAGCTCAAGTTCTGATGATGAGTTCCACGAGGAATCGAGGGAATTCCTCAAATCTTAAAGGCATACATAAAGTGACTTTTGTATTTTTATCAACAAATCAAGCATTTTCATTCAAAAGAGTGACATTTGATGAAGTGGAACTGTTGATGATAATCAGAACGGAACTCTTCAACGACGCATAGTTCACGTTTGGCGATTGGTCCTCTCCGCTGCGTTTTTTAAGCAAGTTATTTCATTGTATGGAATCTAAGTGCACCATCTATCTACAATAATCCTTCACCGGCTACCCCCATTGAAGTCGGTTTTTTTTTCTTAAAAATTATGCTTGAAGTTTTCAACTGATGTGGCGTTAGTTTTATGTTTTAAGAGTTTCTGCTTCATACGAGCCCAATAATTTTCTATAGGTCGTAATTCAGGGCAGCTAGGAGGATTTCGGTATTTTTCCACAAATTCGACATTATTGGCTTTGTACCATTTTATCACATTTTTAGAATAGTGGCACGTGGCCAGATCAGGCCAAAACAGAACTTGCTTCTTGTGTCGCTTAATAAACGGCAATAATCGCTTTTCCATGCACTCTTTAAGGTATATATCGCCTTTCATAGTTCCTTTAGCAAAGTATGGGGTGCTGCGTTTGCCGCAAGAACAGATCGCTTGCCATACAAGAACCTTCTTCGCAAATTTATCCGTTTTTATTACCTTGTACTCGTCATTGACAATTTTTCTATCGGTCCCCGAATAAAAATGATGTCTCGGCAGTGATTTAAAATCAAGCTTGCAATATGTTTCGTCGTCCATCACAGTACAGTACTTTTTTGTCGTTAATTTTGAATACAGTTTTCTTAATCTTGTTTTAGCGTCAGTTTCTTGTTTCGAATTTCTATTAGGCACTTAAGTTTGTTTAAACGTCTTTATAGAATTATTTTTCTTTACTCAGTGCACAGTTGATTTAGACGTTTATCCTTTTTAGCTAAATATCTTACAGATAATGTAGATTTCTTCAGCAAAGCAGCTATGATACTCTTCTCAATATTTTTCTTAACAAACCCGGTCTTCCGACCACTTCCAGGACGCCGTCGAATACCGCCAGTCTCTCTGAATTGTTTTAGGACTCTTTGGTCAGTTTTAACAGACGTGTTTAGCTCCATCGCCACTTTTTTCGTGGAAATCCCTTGATATTGGACATATTTGTACAATATTTTCTCATGAAGTTTTTCTTGTGGAGACGATATCTTTGAAAATGTGACTGTGACAGATTTTTTTCTAACATTAAATAAAGAAACGAGGTGCATTTAACGTATAACCAGCCAGTTGCAACCATTTTGATTGAAAGCTGATATACAAACGTTGCGTAAACTAACGACATTTTTTACTGGGACAAGCTTTACCAATACTTTTATTTACATTCAAATTTGGAACGTCTTCTGGTATACCGATTCCAGAAGATGATTAAAGTATCGGTCATAAGTAAATTTTACGATGCACTACAGATAAGTACATGTTTCTTAATCTCGGCCGTTAGTATCGTTTCTGAGCTTATTTGGGGAAGTTATGATATGGGTTTAGATAAACTAATATATAATATGAGTTAAACTCGCGCACGGACAGTTTTCAGACTATAATTCGGAAAAATATAGCCTCATTACTAAGTCGTGTGCGAAGTAGTCCCAACAGCATTCTAAGGGAAATTGCCGACAGGGCAAATAAAAAGTATAGCGCTATTTGAAGTGTAAATTTTATAATTGTAATTAAGTTACATTATTAAGACTAATACTAGATTAAGATTTTTGTTTGTTTGTTACTAACCTGTTTGTCCGAAATAAAGTAATTTTATTGTATTATTATTTTAAACGTAAAATAATATCTTTTCCTAACATAAGTACACCTTTTAACATGTATAATTAGCACGCTAAAGCCCTACAAATTACAATTAGTTTCAGTTAATTCTGATCACAGGTATCATGCTCAACGAGGCTTTGTGCATTGGAGCAAAAAAGTTAGGGGTGGCGATTCCTTTCGTGTTGCGCGCGCTAGTCAAATTAAATGCAATTAGGCATCGCATGTCCCGGCGCAGGCGCAAGGGTCGAGCCGAGCCCGTTTTAATAAAATAAAAGTTACTGTTGGACCGATATGTCCGTTATCGACAGCTTATACAAATTTGGACAAATGGAATTTATAGCAAGATTTTTATGTACATACATCAATCATACAGGATGTAACAAAAATAGTGGTGAACCGTTTAAGGGCATAATTGGTATCGTATTGAGAGTATTGCGACTAAGGAAAATTAGGAGAAAAAATAATGGAAACGAAAAAAAATTTTTTTTATGGAACCCGTAGTCCCAGCCGGCCAACTATTTTTTTATGACTATTATACACCGTGGGCTGGAATAACCCGACAGATCTTAACCACGAATTTCTAAGACCAAAAGAAGGAAAAAATATTGTGACTTTAGGTCAATTTCGCCAAAAAAAAAATTTTTTTTTCGTTTTTTTTTTCATTTTTTGAATGTTTATAGCACATGAAAAGCAAATGTTATTAATAAAATTATCGCCTAAAACAAATTGGTACATTTTTTTTTGTAAAAATTTAGTTTCTGCAAAGTGTTCCTTGTCACTTAGATATCTGTCAATAAGGACGTGTAAACTATATCCAATAGTGGCAACAACGCCATTAGAAAGGCGTTTTGTGATGAGTTATAATAAAAAGTGAATTTTTTTAAAATTGGTATTAACTCTGAAACTAGGCGTATTCCAGAAAAGTTTATGGGACATTTTAGTATCTAAATATGATCAGGAATACACTGTTAAAATCTGTCGGGTTATATGGGCCCACGGTGTATATAGATACAAAACTATTTTTTTTTCGTGAATTTTTTTTTCTTACGCGTTCATAATTAGAATACGATACCGATTATGACCCTTAAACGGATCACCGGTATTTTTGTTACATTCTGTATATTGTGATTGAGTTTATTTCTAAATGAATTTTTATGGCAGTAACGCCTTATTCATAACCGACAGTGATCTACATTTGACTTGAAAACGTTACCTATTTTTATTATTATTACCTAGAAGTATTTGAGCAGTCTGCACCAAAATGTTTATATATCTGTTTGAAATGTGTTGGATTCCTTCAGAAACTGAAAAGGATTAATAAACACTCTTCAATGTATTTGTGATAATAACACTGTGATAGTTTTGTGAGACGGAGCTGGTCGCACGCGCCGCACCTGTGTTGCCGCCCCGCTCTGCCCTCGCTCATTATATGCAATTTACGCCACGGAAATGTTCACATTCATGCTCGTTGAACAGTTCATAGTTGATTGCTTGCACTAAATGCTGTTGTAAAATTAACTGCAGCCGTCAAGCGTCAAACGCCTGTGAGACTTTATTCAGCTTGAGATCTTGGCCAGCATACATTAACGTAAATTGGTATTGGATTAGCGTAAATATGCATCAGGGAGATGAAGGTGGAACGCTTGGAAAGTCCATGGTGTATACGTGTATGGTGTGTGACTGAATGAAGGGATGAAAGGTACCCCATTTCTGATAAATGGGTGCCTTTCATCAGAGTTAAACACTCTGCTTTTCATTTCGAATACGATCAATACGAGGAAATGTGCATTTTATACACTAAAACTGAGCACATAACTTTTAGTAATTAAGTAGGCAGGTACCTCACTAGGCTGCCTCTATAGGTAGTTAGAGACTATATACTTACATATGTTCCGAGGCAATTGAGGCAAAATAATTGTCTTTTATGACATCGGTAGTTAAATTTTTATTTTATTTGTTTATTCCTCAAATCAAAAATATTTATTAGAAATATGAAAAAAACCGTGTCGCCCTCAACTAACTATTGAATCAGAGTTCCATATAGTATAAAAAAATATGCAAGGAGATACTTTCATATCGGGAGGTTCGAAACCTTCAATGTGAAGGGAAAAAATGTAAAGCAATATGGATGGCGTATATACCCAGCACTTACGTAATTTTGGAATGTAAGTTGTTTTCTGGTGACAAAGTAAAAATGGCTGCACCGATAATATTTAAAACGAATAATCACTTAGGTAAAATTATTTCAAATGACGTTTCCAACGCATTATTTTGGAATAGTGCTGTAGGTACAGGCAAAACCAGATAAAAATCAATTTTAAAATATCATAAGGATTTATTTACATTACTATCACAAAAATTGTATTATTATTTATTTTTTCTTTGAATTTATACAATTTCCTTAAAAATAAATAACATAATATAACACAAAGTAAACAAAAACAGATACTTTGATTGAATTAAGTAGCAAGGTCATACAATTAATTGTAAGTACACAACATTTACTCTACCCATACTCTGTTGTCTATTACATTGGTAATTTACATATGTGTGTATTATTTTATCAACTGCAAATTATTATTGATTCAAAGATGTAAGCACAGTGGATTTTTTTACACTGTTTGCCACTATTGTAGTTATAAACACTTGTTTTCTACTGTCATATTAATAAACTTATAATCTAACATTGCAGATTTTATACTAAAGAGCTTGACCCACGTGTATAATTTTTCATTCTTATCTCCAAGTTATTATTTGATCTCGTGGTATCGTGGCGGCGCCATTCGCATTGTTTTTGCTACTAGATATTATCTTTCCTTACTAAAATTAAATTAAAATGCCTTATCAATACGTCAACACAATAAGATTGCATTTGGTGATTTAACTGAATACGTGGACCGCTATTAATAAGTAATTTAATTCAAATTTAGGTGTTTAGTAAGTATGTATCAGTTAATGTCTGATGCAACGGCATTAGTTGAATCTTTAATATTTATATGTAATACTTATTAGATGAGTCACAGTCAGACTTTTGGTGCTACGTTTACAAAGACGAGAATATACACCCTCACAGTCAAAACTTTCTTTGAAAACCTTCATAGCTTTATCATTAACCGTTAGAAGTGAGGACGCCATCCAGTGTCCTTAATACACTACGCGACATGTCGATTTTGCTGCTAGCTGTTGTTCAACTTTATTCGAAGTTATTTCTGTAAAACAAAAAAACAGCGTATATTCTCGGCTTATTGGTTTACGAGATGAGAGCTCCCTGCGACTTCATATGGATAGCGTGCGAGGGGTGTGGGTGAGGATGCGCGACGTGCGCGGCGTGCGGCGGCGCGCGCGCCTGGTGGCAGCGCTGCGCGTGAGCGTGCGAGTGCGCGCGCAGGTCGTCGCCGTGCTCGCGGTACACGCGCTGCTTGTCCTCGAAGTCCCGCAGCCGCTGGTTGTACCGCTCGATCTGGTCGCGCAATGCTGCATCCTCAATAGCCGCTCGCTCTTCGTCCAACTCCAGACATCCGACTCCGTCCAGACGCTCCAAGTCAATCCAGCCTCGCCATCTTACGCATACGCCATTCATTATAAACTTGGATACTATGTGGGCCTGTCGACAAAAAACGATATAAATTACTACCTAAAACTCAGAGACAAAAAGTTGGACGGCACAAAAAATAAGCGCTGTTGGTGGCAGAACTATCAAGGAAGGAAATAAGTAGCATGTCTTTAAGGCGTACGAGTAGGGTTGCTCGTCGTATCAATGACCATAATTAAATAGGTTCGCATTTTTGTCAGTATGTTTCAGGTGTTTAGAATAATACACTTTTGGGGAATTAGCTATGAATTTTCTTAATCTAGACACACGGCAGTGTGTCCGCCAAGTTCGAGCAAAAAAAAGCGACACACCGGCCGTGGGTTATATTACACGAACCATTTCGGGCCAATTTCGACCACCCTATAACTCAAAACATATTTTATCTACGCATATGAAATTTCGAGTGTCTGTTGACATCCCCTTAATTGTCTAGAATACAAAATTTCATTATTCTACCTATAGCAGTTCTTGAGATATTGACGTCAGAAAATCGCTATTTTTACTATACACTCACTCACTGACTCACTGACTCATCAAAATCCTAGACCACTTCCAATGGTCGTACTGACTTGAAATTTGGCATGGAGATAGGTCTTAAGGTCAAAATAAAGGGAAAAATCTGAAAACGGCCAAGTGTGAGTCAGTTTTAAAAATAGCGAAGGTGTAACTTTGTTCTACTATGAAGTCATAATGAACTAAATGGGTCTATCTTCCAATGGTCGTACCGACCTGAAATTTGGCTCGAAGGTTTGTCTTTAGGTCGAAATAAAATAACAATCTGAAAACGGCCAATTGTGAGTCAGTTTCGAAAACAACGAATGTGTAATTTTGTTCTACTATAAGTAGGTATGGAGTGGAAATGAGATAAGACTTATTTAAATTTAGATACATACCAATTTAAGACAATACTTGTTTGTCTTAAAGACAAGAACAATAAAATTGTTCACCACTCTGTGTGTGTCTGTTGCGGGAACCGAACCCACGATTTACGAAGTGCAAAGCAGGTCACTAGGTACACTAGGTGCGCTAAATCAGTCAAACAAAAATGAAAAGACTATTTTTTCTCGCATAGTCTAAATAACTTCTAATTTTACAATTAATAAAATCGCAGATTCAAGAACATGGAAATCATATATACTCTAAGATGGAATTATATATACTACTGCCCATCTCACCCTCCGATACGCCACGGGATGAGATGGGATGGTACACTTCTAGGGCTACATAATAGGCCACCAATTATAATACCTACTGGTAGGTAGGTATTACCAAGTTATTAATTATCTATGTAGGTAGCGTACTTACAAACAGAATAAAGTACGTTATTGATGTATGTAATTATATGTAAGTAGGTACATTTTATAGGTGTAGGGAGCCAGTTTATTTGTAAAAATCACCTATAAATAAATAGTAAAATAGAATTAGACGCTTAGTATAAAGGGTTATAGTATAAAGTACATACCTAAGTGGAATGAGACATTTCCTAAAGCAAAAGTGATAAAAAAATAATAAAGAACCTACACCTAACAAAAATAAATGAAATCCCATCAAAAACATAAATGTGAAAGGCTGCCAAGTTCGATACTATGGGAATGCTTCGCCTATAAAAGAAGTGAGATCTGAATAAGTACCAAGTTCCATAAAAATACCTCAAATCATAAATAGTTATAGGAATGCACACTTGATTTCCAGCAGTTTTTAAGGTACATTTTGAATAAGTATCACGTTACATAGAAATACCTAAAATTATAATAGTCAGAGAAACGCACACCGGTTTTTTTAGCAGTTTCCTGATAACATTTATTATTTTCAGTACTTTTTATTTTTAATGATGTAACTTGGCAAGTTTTAATAGAAAATTATATACTTGACACATTGCAGTCCAAAGGTGTCGATTCATTGCATTGAAAAGGTGTGTGGTGTGTGAAAACTTGCCAAGTAACATCATTAAAAAGTACTGAAAATAATAAATGTTATCAGGAAACTGCTAAAAAAACCGGTGTGCGTTTCTCTGACTATTATAATTTTAGGTATTTCTATGTAACGTGATACTTATTCAAAATGTACCTTAAAAACTGCTGGAAATCAAGTGTGCATTCCTATAACTATTTATGATTTGAGGTATTTTTATGGAACTTGGTACTTATTCAGATCTCACTTCTTTTATAGGCGAAGCATTCCCGCATAGTATCGAACTTGGCAGCCTTTCACATTTATGTTTTTGATGGGATATCTTTTAATGAAATATTATTCAAGCAGAATTTTGTACATATTAAATTCCTTATTTTTAATTTACCGTAGAACCAATATAATTAATGGTACTTATGCGAGATAAAAACATGTAACTACCAGTTGCTTAATTTCTACTTTAAAAGGTTAATATTTAAAATGTTCAAGCCATAAGGCAAGCGACAAACTATGCTACATCAAACAAGAATGGTTTAAAAATTAAAAGAATAAGCATAATTATCGAAATTGCATCCTTGACGAGTATCTGCCACAATAACAGTTTCAAATGAAAGGTTTGTTGGCACCGGATGCGGAACAAAGAGCACGCGATCGGGTCCTTCGCTTGCCTTCTGTTGTTTGGCCATTTTGACTCGAAAAGTTGTTGCTCCATACCTACACAACGCTTTTTTTGTTTAAATTCCAATTACTTCGGTATAAGTATTGATGACTGAGTACCTTACCTATACACACTCATACGTATATACTTTTGTCATCATCATCCCTAGATTCATTATGTACTTATTCTACTAGTTGGGCTATCTAGAACAAATTTTATGTGCTGTTTGTCGGTTGACAGCTGTCACTGTATCAAAGAATAGCTTAGATCTTTCGTGATTTTCACTATAACCTTTGGCGCAGAATTTCTTAGGGATCTATGATATCTAATAATGACAGATGGGTTATGCACGCTTCAAAAGTGAAGCACTGAGTGACTTTAAACAATTGTCTCGAGTAATGCACCAACAAGCGAGAAATAGATAAACAGTCTAACAACGAGAGTGACAAAGATGTAATTAATGATTGTTAAACTAGATTAACATAACAAAATCATTGCTAGGTCATGAAATGAATTTGGAAGTAGGTATTTTTGTGCTCATTATGTTACAGCTATAATTATAACCAATCCATAGTAAAATGTCATTGTTAGGGATGTCATCTCCTGTTCCAACGACTAATCTAAACATTGAAGTTCCTAACAGAGTTGCGTTAACTATCGGCACTTAGATATAATTAAACATTTCTAACCCTATCTAAATTACCCTACCTCTCTACCCTACTTAGATGAAAAAAATGTTACAGTGCGGATGGGTCGTTGAGACGACGGATGGCTTAGGAATTAGAACATGTTTTAGGAGATTTTTAAATGTACATACTTAAAATAAAATGTAAATTAAATAGTTTTTTTATTACACATTTTGTATACACCTAAGAAAATGTAACCAACCAACAAACCAACAACTTCATTAATTATTATTTACAGATACCTACTCTAATGTTATACATACACGTCTCATTATTCGGAGTATCTATGTTATTACAAGTTTCCCTTTGCACCATAATTAAATTACATGGCCTGGACAAAGAGGGTAGTAAGAAAAGTGGGAGTGCAGGCAGCCATGATGGAGCGGGCGGAGCGGCGCGCGCCGCCGGGACGCTCTCCAATGGCAACTACCGTTTTCCCTGTATCGATTTTATGAAGTTAATTTTCCCCTCTTGCCTCGAGGGAATGTTCGAAAAATTCAGCAGCTCTCGTTTTATTTTATTTATGCATCAGAATAATGTTGCTGACTAGGTTGTGCGTTGGCTATATATTAGTTCTTATTTTCCTATATTTTATGACTATGATACAGAATAACTAATCCTACCTTCTTCCGAAGCTTCTTTTCGAGGAATAATATATTACAAAAAGTTAAGTATATTTATAATAAAAAGAAAGAAAGTAAGGCCTATTTGCAAACTAATATTTTATAAATCGTAC
Organism: Pammene aurita; assembly: GCA_947086415.1. Classification (NCBI taxonomy): domain Eukaryota; kingdom Metazoa; phylum Arthropoda; class Insecta; order Lepidoptera; family Tortricidae; genus Pammene; species Pammene aurita. The sequence goes on from OX352293.1 coordinate 24,392,049, forward strand.
CAATTTTATTAAATCAGTAAGTTACGACTATTTTCAAACGAAATATATTTCATAATTATTAATCAACCAAAGTAACACTTGAAAATTGGAGAAATAAAATATTTAGAGAGCCCACGACACTGAACCTAGTTCGATAAGTCTCCTAGATGAGATATATATAATTAGTTGCGTCTTTGACGGGGGAACACGAAATGCAGATGCTGCAATGCAAAAAAAGTGGTGGCGTATTTTAATTTTATTTGGAAACAAATAAAAAATCCGGTTTCTAGTACTATAAGTCTCCTAGATTTCCTTTGTTCCTCGAAGCAGGGGAGGGGCAGGGCTACACGAATGCGGTGCTGCAAGCCCCCATGCGTGGCCTTGTCAGTGGCAGCAGCATCAAAAGATTGTAGATGTATGAAAAAACAAAACGCCTGATCTTTATACGAACTGCAAGTCACATTAGTGTATAAAATTACATTTCAATCCATTAAGATGTAGCTAGACTTGAGACTAACGTGTTTAACGCACAAATTACTTTTTGAATTATTTTTAATTTTTTTATATATTTAAAAATCTGGCCATCGTGTTGTGACCAAATTTAAAGGCAGTAAACTAAAGAAAAAATCTAACTGGTATAAAAATTATTACCGAAGAAAATGAAACAACTGGTATAAAAATTATTACCGAAGAAAATGAAACAACTGGTATAAAAATTATTACCGAAGAAAATGAAACTTATAAGTAGTATTTCATAAACAAAATTATTGCCATTTAAAGAATTTCAAAAATAGCTTGCGCCATTTTTGACATGAGTCTTAAAAATATTGAAACCGGAGTTTATGTTAAAGGACAGTTAAACGATTATTACTATTACTAGTATCGTTTATTACTTAGAATGAGTGGTGCATTCGAGTATATTTACTATGTACTTGGACTAACTCCATACACATGAATGGCCATTAATAAAACTATCATTTTATAATACGAGCTCATATGCGCATCGAGGCACGCAGTTAAATGAACCAAATGTAAATAAATATACGTAAGTTAAGTATTCATACAGAAGCACAGCGGGTGTCTGGCGCGACGAGAGCGCCGAAGGGGCTAAATTCAATAAAGGAGGCACCATATGGATCGCTGCTGGGCAATATTGAGATATACATACATACTTATAGTGAAATATACTGTAGGTACCTACATAATACACGCATTTTAAAGACGGACTGGACATTTAAGAGTCCGGTAAACTTTTTTTTCCATTCGCTCAACTTTTTGATACTATAGGTATTATGCAATAACTAACGAAACTTCTATTAGTTTGATAACATATTTTGAAAGAACGTTTCTTATTAAGTTGTATAAGAGGAACGCATTTTTATTTTCTTGTTTCATTTATAAGTAATTCACTCTAATCTAACACTTATTTCGCGATTTTTGCTTGGAGAGGTGAAAAGAGTAAGGCTTTTATTGATTAGAATTAAGTTATACTAGTACGTTAAATACAAATACGTTGGAAAATAAGTCGTCTGAGGAATAAGTGGAACAGTTTTTTTCACATATATGTATATTTTTTTTAGGAAGAACATGTTTAGCTAGAGTAATTTTATATGAAATTGCTGAAGTTTAGGTGATATTTTTGGGAAGGTATTCAAAATCATTTCACAAAAATCAAAATACAGAAATAAACTATACTTCGTGCTTAATCAGATAATATAAAACATATTAGAGACCATAAAAAATAATAATTAACAATCAAGCGACAAGATTGCACGAATCAACGTCCTCACTAAACAAGCTCTGTAAGAATTCAGTTTTAAAGTAAGTATTAAATATTAATATAAATATAGACCCAAAGAACTTTTTTTCAATAACAAGACTTCAAAGTTCAAACTATCTTATCAAATACGATTCATGTGGGTAATTTCATTATTAGCGATTTTCGTTTTCAAATCGTTACCGGACTCTTAAACGTTCACTTTAGAATCCGTCAATATTTCATATTGTAACTTTGACTCATATAAGAGGAAATATAATATATAATCTTTTTCCCTATCGTCATTGAATTAGGGAAATAATATGTTTGAAAACGATGTTTTGATGTGAAGTTGTTTTTTTTTGCTGTGCAAGTCCGTATAATAATAACTAACGGTTATGGTTATTTTTTCGTTGTGCCTTTCAATACTAGCCTTTAAATAATTATTGTAACAATGCAATAAGATATTTATAGCAAGTGCCTGAATGAATATCCGTCAGCCCCAAAGCAACTGAACAGTTAAGTACATTTAGGAACCATTTATTTGTCTGTTGGTCTGTCCGACTGACTATATGCTTTTCTTAACTTTTGCACAACTTTAGTTGTTAAAACTGATTAAAATTTTAACGAGATTTATGCATTTAATATTTCCTTCGTCACACTTAAACATACATAATTATATCCGTAACTGAAGTAGTTACCACGCTACTTCAGTTACGGATATAATTATGTATGTTTAATTGATACTTTCTCGAAACGTATGCAATAGACTTTCATTATTAAACGCACCTACATTAGACGGACCGTCACATAGTGAATGTTTTTGGAGTTTATGACCCTAATTGTATGAGACGAACACGGAGCGTGACCAACACGTTATCTGTGGTGTTACGGCTTTATATTTCTTTCATTACAACTTTGAAAGGAATTTATGTCTTAATTTGAGTTATGACAATGTGGGCCGGAAGAGCCGCTGATGTTGTGCCAGTGAAGAATGACCCCATTAGTTTAATGCAGCCTGCTGTAGGACTAGGATGATTCACTATCAAACGTGATGATTCACTTGATTACCTAAATCAGGAAAATGATTGGAATAAGGCATACTTGTTATACTAGTTCTTAACTGTCGCGACGAGTAAGTTAATCAAATGATTATAGGGTTCAGAGCAATCAGCCATTAAATTAATAATTAAACCTACTAAAAAAAACTATTTTGTTATGTTAATCTTGTTATGTAAAACTGTAGACTGTAAGATAAAGCTTTACTAAATTGTTTTCTGTGTACGTACAATAACAAGTAGCAGAAACGTACTTAGCTACTTGGGCATGACTTAATTTGTGTTATCTTTAAAATTCATATTGAATTTCCTTATGTATGTAACGTGTTTATATTTAAACAACCATAAACTCTATTGAAATATCAAGTCTTATTATTTTATTAATGACATATAGTATGAAGTACCTAAGTGGCGAGACTGCTGTATCTAGTGACCAACAGGGAAGTTTTTGGAGATTTTTTTTAAAATATTTACCCTACTCTTCCGTTATATTGTAGTTGATAAGATTGGTTTATTTAATTACTAATTTAATTACCCACTGTTTTATTACTTGTTTGCACGTATACATTTGATTATTTTTACCGCAGAGCTTGGTATTGGTACATGCTTATTATATGTAAGTATAATATACCATGTTAATCCGAAGACAACAAAAACGGCTCACCTTGTATGGAAATTTCTATCAGAAGGGATTAGTTATCATTATCATTGAATTAGGTACTAGTTACACGCACGTGTACTTAGTACATTTACATAAAATGGATAGTCACTTCTTGGTTTATAATGGCTAGGCTTGGCTTCTATCTATTTATGTCCATTGTCCACAAGTCTTAATGCGCAACGATGAAGTAAATAATTATATATATGAAGTATATAAATATCTATACATACCTAATAAACGCGTATGGAGAAATGTCTTTGTCCGCGAACTAGATACACAAAAACCACAGCACAGAATTTCGTGAATTTTTGTATAGCAACAGGGTGTACCCTTGGCTGGAGCAATATTTAGGATATTTTTTCCTCCAAAACGCACACGAGGGAGCTGCGAGAACAGCCAGTTAGGGGGCGTCCATTAATCGCGGCATATTGTATAGGGGTGGGAGGGGGTCAAGAAAAAATCACCAAAGATCACCACAGGGGGGAGGGGGGTCTGGACACGTATCACGTGTAATTTTTTTGTTCCTTCGTGCTACTACTGTATTTCAATAAAATAAATATTTTCAACTTTTAAATGAACCAATCTGTGAAAACCAGAGTAAAATTTGCCTCGCAGTTGGACTTCTGCGTTCAGTTGAGCGGGCGAGGCGTCGCTATGCTTTATGAAGGGGGTCACTTAGATTGATCTCATTTTTATCAAAATCAAATTCTAATGACGGGATCCATGAGAAATCAAGGGAACTCCTGAAACTTTATAAGGAGACGTATAGCGATTTTTTTAAATCTAAAAACCAAACAATTGCATTTGAATAGTGCTATTTAGTGAAATTGAAACTGCTTGTGAAGACCAGAATGGAACTCCACGACAAGGTTTTTTACGTCTTGGGACTAATTGTTATGTATGACTCTTAGGGGGCGTCCATTAATCGCGTCATATTGTTTAGGGGGGGCGGGGAGGGGGTCAAGAAAATATCACCAATGATCACCACAGGGGGGAGGGGGGTCTGGACACATATCACGTGTAATTTTTTTGTTCCTTGTGCTATACTGTATTATGGTCAATAAAATAAAAATTATCAACTTTTAAATTAATCAATCTGTCAAAAGCAGAGTAAAATTGCACTGGCCACTATGCCACTATGATTGTAAATAATGTTTAATGGCATTTGACATATTATTTTGTGAAGTAGGTTTTTAGGGTTCCGTAGCCAAAGTGGCAAAAACGTAACCCTTATAGTTTCGTTATGTCCGTCTATCCGTCCGTCCGTCCGTGTATCACAGCCTTTTTACTCGGAAACTATAAAACGTATATCTTAATAAATATTTAAATATAAGGTGTGTTTTTGTATGCCGCTACTTAGTTTTGTAGTAAAATTGCTGAAAAAGATATTTTAAGTAGGGGCACTAATCCATACATGTAATTATTTGTCAAAAAAAAATTTTTTACCAAATATCGACATGATGCACATCACTCGACAGGTCTTTCAAAATAACTCTTGTCTTGTTGTCCTGAACATCAATAAATAAAAAATAAACATTGAGGTCTGTTTGAATTTTTTATTTATTTAGTGAATATCTTAAGAAAAAATCACCCCGTAAGTCTAAAAAACTTGTGTCCCCGGGGTGTCACTTTTGAACCAGAGATCCAAAAAATATGAAAAAAATTGAGAACATTATCGGTTTAGGAATTATTGAGTTATCTCCTAAAAACTCATTTCATACGCAGATACGATCTTTTGCTATTACTTTTTCGGTAGTAGGTAGGAAAACGGCGTAGTCCGACACGCACTTGGCCGGTTTTATTTCTATTACAGATAATTTTATTTTATATGTATACATGTAGTTTCATTTTTTTACCCTTTACGTGTACTTACGTTACGTAAGTAGGTTCACGTGTTAGAAAACTGTACTTACTTTAGTTAGCAAAAAATTACACGTCATATTGGACAGGGGGGGGGGGGGTCCTGAAAATATCACCAAAGATCACCATGGGGGAGGGGGGGGTCTAAGACAAGCCAAAAGACGCGATTAATGGACGCCCCCTTATGAGATGCACTATGATTGAAAAATTTTTTAGTGGCATTTGAAATATTATTTTCTTCACAGTAGGTTTATAGGGTTCCGTAGCCAAAATGGCAAAAACGTAACCCTTAATTCGTTATGTCCGTCTGTCCGTCCGTCCGTTCGTATGTATATTTATCGATTTAGGAATTATTAAGTTATCTCCAAAAAACGTTTTTCATAGGCAGATACGACTTTTTGATATTACTTTTTCGATAGTAGGTACGAAACCCTACCATACGCACTTGGCCGGTTTTTAGGGTTCCGTAGTCAACTAGGAACCCTTATAGTTTCGCCATGTCTGTCCGTCCGTCCGTTCGTCCGCGGATAATCTCAGTGACCGCTAGCATTAGAAAGCTGAAATTTGGTTCTAATATGTATATCAATCACGCCGATAAAGTGGAAAAAAATGTTTTATTAGGGTACCTCCCCTATACGTAAAGTGGGGGGTGATTTTTTTTTTCGTTTCAACTCTAACGTGTGATATATTGTTGGATAGGTATTTAAAAATGAATAGGGGTTTACTAAAATCATTTTTTGATACTGTAAATATTTTCGGAAATAATCGCTTCAGAAGTAAAAAAAATGTGTCTCTTCACACCCCCTCTAACTTTTGAACCATAAGTTTTAAAAATATGAAAAAAAAACTCAAAAGTAGAGCTTTATAAAAACTTTCTAGGAAAATTATTTTGAACTTGATAGGTTGAATAGTTTTTGAAAAAAATTACAAAATAATTTCTGAACTAAGTTTTGTAATTTAACCGTATAAGCAGGTGTTTATTGTACCTGTAATTTCTACAAAATCACAATGAAATGACGTGCTTTCAAATAAAGTTTCAAAAAAACCCATTTTTTTTGCTCTTAAGTGGGGACACTTACTGTGACGGACGGAAAACTACGGAACCCTACATTCAGCGTGGCCCGACACGCTCTTGGCCGGTTTTTTTTCTATTAAATATTATTTTAATGAAAATAGTGAGATGTGCATACATGTAGTTTCAGTTTTTTACCCTTCACGTGTACGTACGTTACGTTTTCACGATGGGGGAGGGGGGGGGGGTCTAAATCAAGCCAAAAACGTATGACGCGATTAATGGACGCCCCCTTAGTAATATATGGTAATATTGATATAACATCTAATTTCTACCATTAACTGTTAATTAGCTCAGGACGTGTCTATTTTCATAGCCAAGTTTAAAGGTTTTGGAATCTGGAAACGGGTTTCGTAGCGTAGCATAAGAACAGAAATGGAATGAAGCGAGTTCTCACCTTGCCATTCTCCTTCTGGAAGTCGCAGCCCCGGTTGTTGTAGGGGGAGTGGTCAAAGACCAGCTGCAGGTTAGTACCGGTGGCGGTAAAGGCGATCTCGGTGTGGCCTTCGCGACAGCCGCTAGTGAATCGCATCTGGCGTTCTTCTGGCGGCCGGTCGCGGTATCCTGTGTATCGTACCTGAACCAAAAGTATAAGTAACGTCAATTGCTACCACATTGCTTACGATGCTCAACTTTGCCTGGCTCGAAAAAACAGTGATTATCTATGCCTACCGAATATATACATATATATATATATATATGATTTCTCATAATGCCACCTTTCTCCCATCTCAGGAATAAGATATAAATAGCTGTTTGGTGAAGAACACCATGTTTTTCGAGCCAGGCAAAGTTGAGTATCGTAGGCAATGTTGTAGCAGTTGACGGTATTGTTAAATTAACATAAAAGTTAGCAGCAGATTTTCCTAGATTGTGCTATCAAACATAAAAGAAGAAACAAAATCACTTTAGAAGAGGAATTTAAAACTTATTTGTAAAACTACGTCGGATAGGTCTCATTTTCAAATATTTACACGAAACCCTATAAAAACAGAGGTATTGACCGAGAATCTTTATAATAATAACGATTATGGAAATGAGGTACAAAACGTAACCTTAGGAGTGCCCGTGAATTTGTAGCGGTTAAAGTGGGTACTTACATAATAAATTATGCAGCTAGTTTCATTGTTTTTCAGTTGTCTCATGACTGAGGGAAGCTTTTATCGAGAGCAGAGTATGTGTGTATTTACATGGTTAGGTAGAAAGTTCTTTATTTTATTTTGAACCAAAAAAACAATAAATCAGCAAAATTCAGTAAAAATTACCTATTTCTTAGTTGCCGTTCGCTAATAATCAAGGATCGGACAAACGCCCGTCATTTTGAAAATATAACCCTGTTCCGTACAATAGAGACTTCCTTATGTTAATAAAAAAAATAGTATTTTATGGATTTATTGGACCATAATTTATATCCAGTGACAAATTAATTAATGATTGACATTCCGAAAATTACTTTCGCCAATAAAATAGAATGACCAAAATTTTGTCTAAATTTTCACTTGTGAGTCGAGCCTATAACGATGTGAATTTAGGACCCATTTATGCGTTGAAAAAGTCCGTTCACAGTGTACGGACGTCATAGGGGCATATGTAATCGTTGACATTAGTATACTGTTCTTCCAATATGCTTGTGCCTCGGAGTAAATTTTTTCATGTATTTCTTTCACGGTGACGTAATCAGGATTCCTATTAAAAATTACTTGAAATTTTGATATAGCTCTAAAGAACTATTATATAATCTGTGGTCTAGATCTAAAAGAAAAGACGAAAAGACGAAGTTACACATAAAAGGATCATTTAAAATTGTTGAGGACATACATACTGTTTTACAAAATATTCCCGGGAGTTTTAGATCTAGAGCTATATCAAAATTTCAAGCAATTTTTAATAGGAATCCTGATTACGTCACCGTGAAAGAAATACATGAAAAAATTTACTCCGAGGCACAAGCATATTGGAAGAACAGTATACCAATGTCAACGATTACAGATGCCCCTATGACGTCCGTACACTGTGAACGGACTTTTTCAACGCATAAACGCCTAAATTCACATCGCTATAGGCTCACAAGTGAAAATTTAGAAAAAAATTTGGTCATTCTATTTTATTGGCTAAAGTAATTTTCGGAATGTCAATCATTAATTAATTTGTCACTGGATATAAATTATGGTCCAATAAATCCATAAAATACAATTTTTTTAATTAACATAAGAAAGTCTCTGCTGTACGGAACAGGGTTATATTTTCGAAATGACGGGCGTTTGTCCGATCCTTGCTAATAATGCATTCCTATGTTATTTAGAGTTTAGAATTGCAGGTGTTGAAATTGTTGGTCCCGGAACTAAATATAATTTTTATTTAATATACTAACTAATAGATAATTAATTGTATTTTAATCGTCTTGTCTTATGCAACTGAGCATTTTGCACAAAAATAGACGTTATTTAATATATTAGATAAGATTGTTGTGATAGGTAACAGAAAAGAGATTTCGAAATTTAAAAAAAGTAGTTTTTTGTTCATATTATAATAGTTATAAGTATAAAATATTGTAAATAATAAACTGGAAATACGTATATTTTGTAGGTAGTTGTGGAATACGAGGCGCAAGTCATACAAATGATATCATAAAAATATTCAGGTTAGTTATCCTGTTTCTACTTTAGTCGCGTAAATATGTACCTATACCTACAGCCTACCTACAAAGTGTAACATCACATAGACACACTACAAAAATTAACACTGGTAATAAGGGATAATTTTATAGTTTTTAATTTTGATGACTAGGTAGATAAACTTATATTAACTATAACATACCTCGCTTTCTCTGCTAAGCCTTTTAAAGAGATCATCTGACTCGAATTTGGCCTTCTGATCGGGAACCACTCGTGGCATCTTGAAGATGAATCTGGGTTTCGGCTGTTCGTATAGTCCAATAGAGTCAAAGGGTAACATGCCAGCCAGGGCCGAGGGGTCGCTCATGGCGTGCATAACACCAATCGGTCACACGGGCACCCAGCGTACCATCACTTTCCTGCTACACTGCACTGACTCAACAACCGATGATTCAAGTTTTACTTAGAAACGTCAAAATGAACGACGTGTCGGCGGTCTAGCGCGTGACTGTGGAATGAATGAACGCTCGCTGCGCGCATTGCTCGGCCCGAGTTTCCACCAGGGCGGAGTCGCCGCCTGGAGGGGAGACCGGGGCCCAATAAACAGGCCCAGAAGCGCCGCCCGACGCCTCTATGCCCGCTTTCGGGAGCTTTCGAGCGAAAAGAGGGTTTTCCCCCCTCGACACGTTTCAAAATAAATACTGTAAACGACAAGGCACATGAATGTATAATGATGGTATTATCCTCTTTCGACGTTTCGAGTGTTTTATGTATTTATATCATAGCTTTTGTTCCTTTGTAACGAAATAAATGTTGTTATGTACGAGTTTTATGAAAGGGGAGCAGGATCCCAGGATCCGATAGAACGTATGAAATGTGATATTATCGTATCGCCAGGCTCGGCAGTTGTATTCGGTGAATGCCTAATTGTAGGTATACACTGTATTGCATAAAGGGCCTGCATATAAGTTGCATGGATTTGCTCATGGGCCGCACTTTGACTATTGCACTGAACTTATTATTATAAAATTTTACCAACCAAAAAGATCGTTGTAAAGTTCGAAAGTGTCGGTACGTGGGTACTGGGTACGTCGGTAGATGTGTATTAGGTAAGTCCTGCATGGGTACCCAAATACTTAAGGTACTTATAAGTTCTACTTATATAATTTCGATTTCTAAATCTTTTATAACGATCGTATTTTAAATGGTTTTCAATTCCGATTAAACTGTTTTTTCACAATTGGTTGGTTTTTGCTGCTAAACCATACCATGTTATCGCATACTGAGTGCCATCTTGTTAAGAAAGATTTGTTACGTTACGTTAATCATAAACTGCCAATAATTATCTAAGATACATACCTAATTAATCCTAAAATGTTAAATTATCAAATGAATACTTTGGTGTTCCAAATATGTAGCTTTTAGTATGTTACGCGATCAATCAATTAAAAAAATGTAGAAAAATATAATATACGCGAAGTCCACGCTAATGCCTGACTTTTTATTTGGCCCTGAAAAAGTGTCGCTACAAACAGCTTACATACCTATGGCAATAATGTGCGTACGTCATGTCATGTATAGTCTAAAAATACCTTGACAAAAAAAACACTGCAAAATGTGAGTAGGTACCGGTTATGTCATGTCAACGCCCATGTAAATATTTTGATTAAATATTTTATTGGTATGATTTAACCATATGACCTAATTAATAAGAGGCCCATCTTAAAATAATAGATCTGCCACCAAACTTGCGCAGCAAAAAACACTGAATGCCAAATAAACTACATAGACAGGTACCTCATATTTTAAAAATCTCTTAACATGGTAGGTGTCATACCTATATACATTGTAAGAAACGTAAGGACTACAAATAATAGATACAGGTATTTTAAGTGTTTGTTACAAATTACCTACAATTTCCTAAGAAACAATTACACTCCAAACCTTTGTAGTACCTAATCAAAATGTTGTGTCAAAATAGTTGAAAATAATCTTTAACGTAACGATGTGTATTTTATTTAAGTATTACTTTTATTGGGTAAAATATACTGAATCTCCACTGGCAAGAAAATACAACATTATAAATATTACTTGAAACGGGATATTTACCATGTATATTTAATATACATGTCCACAAAAATCTGCCAATAAAATGTATTCTTTATGTCAATACCGTAAGCCATTCATTTCAATGACAAATTTTTGAGGATGGATCCTTTTCGCTAAACTACGTCCAATTTTTAACCGACTTCAATTTCATAGAAGGAGGAGGTTCTGTATTCGGTTTGGGCTTTTTTTTTTTATGTATGTTCACCGATTACTCCGAGACGCGTGGTCCGATTTGAATAGTTCTTTTTTTGTTCGAAAGGGTCTACTTCCAAGGTGGTCCCATATTAATCTGGTGCTGTTCTGATGATGGAATCTATGAGGAATTGAGGGAACTCCTCAATTTTTAAAGGCATATGTATGGCGATTTGGGTGTTTTCTTAAGCAACTCGAGGGTTTTCTCTCGGAAACCACCAATTTGATGATGTGGACCTGATAATGATGATTGTTTTTATGATAATGATAATGATTTTTTTTTATTTAGGATGTTCAGCGATTACTCCGAGACCCGTGGTCCGATTTGAATAATTCTTTTTATGTTTGTAAGGAAGTACTTCCAAAGTGGTCCCAAATTAATCTGGTGCTGTTCTGATGATGGAATCCATGAGGAATTGAGGGAACTCCTCAATTTTTAAAGGCACATGTATGGTGATTTGGGTGTTTTCTTAAGCAACTCGAGAGTTTTTTCTCGAAAACCACCAATTTGATGAAGTGGACCTGATAATGATGATTTTTTTGATGATAATGATAATGATTTTTTTAAATGTAGGATGTTCAGCGATTACTCCGAGACCCGTGGTCCGATTTGAATAATTCTTTTTATGTTTGAAAGGATGTACTTCCAAGGTGGTCCCAAAGTAATCTGGTGCTGTTGTGATGATGGGATCTATGAGGAATTGAGGGAACTCCTCAATTTTTAAAGGCATATGTATGGTGATTTGGGTGTTTTCTTAAGCAACTCGAGGGTTTTCTCTCGGAAATCACCAATTTGATGATGTGAACGTCATGATGATGATTGTTTTGATGATAATGATGATGTTTTTTTTAAATGTGGGATGTTCAGCGATTACTCCGAGACCCGTGATCCGATTTCAGGAATTCTTTTTTTTGTCTGAAAGTAACTACCTCTGAGATGGTTCCACATTAATCTGGTGCTGTTCTGATGATGGGATCCATGACGAATTAAGGGAACTCCTCAATTTTTAAAGGCACATTTATGATGATTTGGTTGTTTTTTTAAGCAACTCAAGCATTTCCTCTCGAAAACCAGTAATTTGATGGAGTGGACCTAATTATGAAGACCACATATGATAAGTGGAACTTTCCTTACATTGAGTTACGTATTATGAACTTTTTCTTATATAAACTTATACTTTTTCTTACGTGTAAACTATGTCCAATAGTGGCAACAACGCCATTAGAAAGGCGTTTTGTGACGAGTTATAATAAAAAGTGTAATAATAAAAAGTGTATTAAAAAAAATTGGTATTAACTCTGAAACTAGGCGTATTCCAGAAAAGTTTATAGGACATTTTAGTATCTAAATATGATCAGGAATACACTGTTAAAATCTGTCTAGTTATATGGGCCCACGGTGTATATCTTCACCGATTATTGCGAGATCCGTTGTCCGATTATGATAATTATATAACCACTAAAAATGGAAAAATAAAAACTTTTTACAAAAAAAAGATAAACCGACTTCAAAAAGGATAAAATAAATTATGATATTATTTATATGCGTTACAAACTGATATGTTTGAAGTCGGTGCCAAGCCAAAAAGTTACAATACCGGTCAAATCAGCTTCAAGTCTGAAAATCACAAAACATATCGATACCTACTTATATTGAAAAGGTGAATGTGAATCTATCTGTTACATTTTCACGTCTAAACTACTAATCCAATTTTGATGAAATGTGGTACCTATGTATATATTCTCTGATACACGTCTACTTTGTCAATAATCAGAAAAAGGCGGCAAATAAAAATAAAAAACACGTATGGTCAACCATAGAAAATATAAATATCGTGCCTTTTTCTACTGAAAAGGTATGACCCACACACCCAGTGTGTCTGACTATAGAAAAATCAATCTAGCCATTGAATTCTTTTACACTTCAATAAAACACCTTAGATGAAGTAGAATAAATAATTCAAACCGAAGCACGGGCTCCGTTCAAGATATGGTTAGGCCGACAACTAGTAAACAAATTTATTAACAAACATCATTATACTTTCTTTCTGTACTAGAATGAAAACCTACGTACAGTCAAGACCAGAATTAGTTCTATAGTATGAAGAACAATTCACTGAACACATACGCCTCGTTCGTATTAACTGTTTTGTGATTTTCAGACTTGAAGCTGACTTGACCGGTATTGTAACTTTTTGGCTTGGCACCGACTTCAAACATATCAGTTTGTAACGCATATAAATAATATAATAATTTATTTTATCCTTTTTGAAGTCGGTTTATCTTTTTTTTGTAAAAAGTTTTTACGTTTTTATGAGCACCCGATATTTCAGCGCAGTTGCATGCACCATCATCACGGAGATGATGATGATGACTCCGTGATGATGGTGCATGCAACTGCGCCGAAATATCGGGTGCTCGTAAAAACAAATATACATGGTAAATATCCCGTTTCAAGTAATATTTATAATGTGAATGACCATGTGAGCTTGAAATCATAAATACAACATACTTTCCTATATTAATCACCAAGCTGATAAAATCGCTTTAAACATTTAGACAGAAGTGAACGTTTGGATAATCACAGGGCCCGACACGTCCTTGCGTCCTTCGTCTTTTTTAACAAAAGAGGGGGTTCTTAAACGTATCAAATGTTGCTAAAGTATCATGGCGATCAAGATAACGTAAAGTATTGGCATTGTTGTTACATTTTATACTTACGGAAGCTATTAAACGCTTAACGTTACTTACTAAAAGAACGAAACATTTTAGAATACTTACATATATCGAGTGTCTTCATGATAACGGTGTTTATTCATTATCTTTTGATGTAAGTACCTAGTTGTTTGATTATTTCTGACACTCAAACAATATACATAATAAATGTATTACTCGTATCACGGATTAAAAACAGGAACAGAGTTAAAAAAGTAGGTATTGATGCAAGGAGTGATGTGGAATTTTGCTACTTCGTAGATATTCATTGTTTTAAAACACGTCAGTGTAATTTCGAAGGTTTCGTTTGATATTAAAATTCTTTAGACACTCCTCTAAGCAGCGTGCACGTGTCCTGCTGTGAAGTGTTTGATCTCGACATTCCCGGCGCAATGAGCGCGAGCTTTGCCGCCAACGGCTCGCCACGCGTCACCTCTCGAGCCCGAGGTCTGATAAGTGCTACAATTGTTTCAAAATCACGAACTCCCAAATAAGAAATATGTTATACCTAAATCTGAGATACTAGTAGTCCGCCTCGAACTGAAACTCGCAATTTTCTTGTAAACGATTGACAAATATAACAATACCCTAATGATGATTATTTCGAGCCTTCTAGCTCCATCATAACCTCTTGATCGATCATGCCCAAAATCTAGAGTTACCTATACGAACAATGTAAAAATGAATAAATAAAATCAAAATCGTTTTTAATAACGGTGTCAAGGTATTTGAATGGATACCAAAATTGAGATACATGCATTACAACAAATAAACTTTAAAGTAGACTTTTATTAGGAAAATTTTTGCAAGTTAAACCTATGCGTACCAGGGAACCAGTTAAATATAAAATAGTACCCACAGAAGAACAAGGGCGACATAAGCGCCGGACATAAGACGGCAAAATGTAATAGTGACAAGCACCAGATTCATCGATATAGGATGACAGCTATATTATTAATAATAAATATTATAGAACAATCTTACACAAACCGACCTAGTCCCACAGTAAGCTCAAAAAGGCTTGTGTTGTGGGTAATATTTAGACGACGATATATATAATAGATAGATATTGATAAATACCTAAATACATAGAAATCATCCATAACTCAGGTACAAATAACGGTGATAAACTCACAAATAAATGCCCTTACCAGGATTCGAACCCGGGACCTCCTGCTTCGTAGGCAGTCACTACTGACTGGGCTAGGAGGCCGTTAAAGGTTAGAGCTATATCGATGACCATGCAGATTAAATAACATTCGGTTGAGAGTTTCAGAGTGTTATGGTCGCGACTGTACCCACACCCACATATAACAGGGCACTAAAACAAGTGCGGCGAGTGATAAAACGATTTGACTGTGACATTTGAATGTACTATCAGTAATATAATAAGTACTTATATTGTAAGAGAACCTCTGTGTATATTTGACCCACTAGGCTAGGTAAAATATTTTATTTGTTTTGCGTGGTTCTTTCGCCAATCAACGCCCTAGTGCGAGTCGAAGTCATATCGCAACGGTACAGTACTTATGCAAGTGTACAGTCAACTGCTACAACTTTGCCTACGATGCTCAACTTGGCCTGGCTTGAAAAACATGGTTTTCTTGACCAAATAGCTTTTCATATCTTATTCCTGAGATGGGAGAAAGGCGGTCATCTCAGGAATAGAATATAACTAGCTGTTTGGTAAAGAAAACCATGTTTTTCAAGCCAGGCGAAGTTGAGCATCGTAGGCAAAGTTGTAGCAGTTGACGGTAATTTTTTATCTACAATATAACACATAATGCAATACTCACGCTTGCCACGGAATAGAATTAAGATAGTTAACTAGGGAATGAAAGGCACCCATTACGTCCATTACATATTTAAATTTTCAATAGTTCGTAATTAAGTTGTAGCCTTTTACCCAGTTGTACCATTTTTATATCGAATACATTAAAAATATCGAAGTCACATGTCAGAATGGAAATCAATCATATGATTAATCCATATTGAACAGAGTATTCATAAAAATTAGAAAAAAATATGTATCTCAACTTGGACGGAAATGAATCGCTTTTCAACCGCTTTAATAAATAAACCACGGACCAAAGAGGTTATAGCTTGTCTCTGGCCTTTATAGACTGGCAATAAACGTCATTTTATATGAAAATCACCCTTATTTGACAAATAATTGACTTAGCTGTCAGATATCTGTGCTAATAGCGTTGGGGTGCAGGTCGATAATTTAAAAATAGGACCTATATACATGACACGAGTTTCATAAAATTCGCCTCTGATCGTACATCTCATATCGACATGCCGCCAATCAATGTGTTACATCACTCTTGTCCCCTTTATACTGCATTTTTGAATAATTTTAATATTATTTTATTTAGTTATTTCTGCTATAATACGTTCGTATATGTTACTATTCCGTATTTTGTTGAATATTTGCAACAATTTATGGCACAAAATGGTGTTTCGAACTCATTTTATAACAATTTTAACTCCGCAAAGGAGATCGTCAATTTTTGTTAGGTGATCTAGTCCAGATTTTTTAGGACCGTTTAGGAATAATTCTTAGCTTTAAAACATCGTCATAATTTGTAGATCAGGACGGTGGCAAAAAAATTGCGAAATCTAATGGGAAAATTGAAAAATCATGCATTTAAAACTTGAATCTGACAAGGACAATATTTGAAAGCGTGCATGTCTATGATTTATATATTAATGTAAAAAAAGTACCGGTTTTTTAAAGAAAATTTACAAAAGCGGATTTAAAAACAAAACGGGAAATGGTGAAATAATAAAAAGTCATATTTTGATCGTATTTATAGTTCCTGTATTTCGGTAAACAAAGACGGCTGTCAAACAATCGTTGATACTATTAACTGAACATTCCTAACACCTATTGCGAAGGGATAAGGTTTACCACCGTTAAGTGCGATACCACTAGTATCTGACATTGCAAAATTGAAAAAAAGATGCGTTTCGTTATCGAAGGAGCATGATATTATGCCATTATGAAACCCACTTTTAATAAAAATGCAAAAATACGCATTTTCAATCTTTAGGCGTTTTAATACAGTCGATTTCTAATTTATACTTCCGTATTCGTAGGCTTAGATATTATTTTAATATTACAATGTTCTAACTTACCGAACAGTATCAAAACGCAGATTATGTAACGGTAGACATTGACAGTGTCAAACAAAAAAACAAACCCATTTCAGTGCAAGTGAAGTTAAACTTTATGTCAATGCCATAAGGACGTTAAGGACTTGTCTTGCTGTAGTTTAATCGCGGAAAGATCAACATAATGTTTATTTATTTAGTATTTCTAATTCCCCTTTAATTTTTTTGTATTATTTTCTCTACTTTAGTAATAAAATGAATATTTATTTTACATTGAAGTACAAACGGTATACGGTTTATGTCAGGTGGCCCAGAATTGACGATCTCCTTTCAAATTGACAGTGGCGCTAACGGCGCCCAAAGCGCAAGAGTGATACAAGCTTCTTAGTTCAAACATCATGTCTAGTCCTACCCCTCGCGCATTGCTGGTCTGTGAGATAAACAATGCTTTCAAAGCATGAAAAATTTTAATGTGTATGTGTACTAAGTTTAATACATTAGAAGCAAATAGTTTGTAATTGGTTTGTAACAATTGTAACATGTTACAACTGCAAATAAGTTGATACGAACAATTATTTCGTATGCTTGAGAGAGAAAGATTTCGTATGTTGTGTTTCATTAGTCTATACTTACTTACTTCTTAACGCTTTTCCTGTAATGTATAGGAAAACAAATATTTTCTGTATTTAATTTAGTATCAAAAATAAAGGGGCGGGGTTGTCACATAGAACTTAACCGACCTAACGTAATCTCTCTAACATTGATAACAAGGATGTTATTCAAATTATACAATCATTTTGTTCCCACAGATAATTTCAGCTTTGATTTTCCCACAGAATCTGGTCACACACACACCCACTACAGGCGACGCCTACAAAAATAGAAATAATAAGAAAATTTTACATAATAATATTATTTATAAGTAGAGATTTTAAAGGTCAAAATAGATTTTTTAGTAGTTAATACTTACTTGTATTGCATATCTTCATATCTTAAATATATCTGACAAGTTAAAACAAGGTTTTTTAGTAAGTAAATCCTTCTTAGTCTTCTTTCTCGTCTAGTTACTAAGCATAATCTGCATAATACAGGGTGTTTGGTCCATCGTTGGCCAAATTAAAATGGCGGATAGGTGGGGTCGTTCCCTATCTCACCACGCTTTCCAAAAATTTTTTTGACCGACGTGCATTTTTTTTTAATTTTTTTGTTGTTTTGAAAAGAAAATCAGGACCAACTCGTTTAAAATTAAATTTTGATAAAAAATAAGTGCTAGAGACATGCAATTGTTATTGCATCGTGATGTGCAACGTTGCACTGCTTTATTAAAGTGAAAATTTCGGACACCTAACGCTTAGTTTATTTTTTATTGGCCCTTGAAGGTTTTACAGCATGTAAAAATTTTGCCAAAGGTCAACTTTGATTTGCAATGAAAAAATAAATAAAAAAGATTACGTTCTTAAAATTCTTTTACTAAATTGTGTGTTTTATCCTCTTTCTAATGATGTAAAATAATCCCGGAAAACCTTTCATAAACTTGATTTTTCCGCGGTTATTGTAACGGACGCGACAGGCAAATCATCATTGCCCAAACATTGACGCCTCTTTTTTGAAATCCCGTAAGTAACAAGCGGGTTTGTTTTCTCGATGACCGATGAGGTTTGCAGGTTATTAAGATTTAAAACTTATCTTACGTTAATTTGGCCTTGGAGTTGAAGGTCAACTTTCACATTTCAGCGTGATAAGATAAGGAAGTGTTTTTGAAAACAACACGTGCAAAGCCGGTAAAGACTGCTATCTCCCTCTTACACAGCACAATACGTGCAGTTGTCTCTCTCTTTCATGGGTTAGACGTCAAACTGCTCTACCAAAGGCCAGCAGTAGGGCTAGATAAGACTGTGGGATCAGATTAGACTTTAGTCGTTATTTGACTGTCTCTGGTGGCTAACCCATTTCCAATCCTGATGTTGTTTTTTGTTGAGTTTTATTAGTGTTATTGTTAATCTCTGTTCTGTTTACTTCGTTTATTCGAGAATGGCAACATTTACGAATGAAGAATACGCGGATATTTTGATGGCGTATGGTAAAGCTGATGGTGTTGCACGAGCAGCGCAAAGAATCTACCAGGAACGATTGCCTAACAGACGATTACCACACCGGAACGTGTTTCAAAACACTTACCGACGCTTACGGGAAACTGGAAATTTGAACGTGAATGAACCAAGAGGGATTGTGGTGCGACACAATGTTGAAGTTGATAACCGGATTTTGGCAATGATTGAGGAAGACCCGACTAGAAGCATAAGAGATGTAGCTGCATTACTCGAACTTTCTATCTGGAAGGTGAGGAAAGTTCTTCGCCAAAATAACCAGCACGCATTTCACTACACTCCCGTACACGCACTGCACGTATTGTGCTGTGTAAGAGGGAGATAGCAGTCTTTACCGGCTTTGCACGTGTTGTTTTCAAAAACACTTCCTTATCTTATCACGCTGAAATGTGAAAGTTGACCTTCAACTCCAAGGCCAAATTAACGTAAGATAAGTTTTAAATCTTAATAACCTGCAAACCTCATCGGTCATCGAGAAAACAAACCCGCTTGTTACTTACGGGATTTCAAAAAAGAGGCGTCAATGTTTGGGCAATGATGATTTGCCTGTCGCGTCCGTTACAATAACCGCGGAAAAATCAAGTTTATGAAAGGCTTTCCCGGATTATTTTACATCATTAGAAAGAGGATAAAACACACAATTTAGTAAAAGAATTTTTAGAACGTAATCTTTTTTATTTATTTTTTCATTGCAAATCAAAGTTGACCTTTGGCAAAAGTTTTACATGCTGTAAAACCTTCGAGGGCCAATAAAAAATAAACTAAGCGTTAGGTGTCCGAAATTTTCACTTTAATAAAGCAGTGCAACGTTGCACATCACGATGCAATAACAATTGCATGTCTCTAGCACTTATTTTTTATCAAAATTTAATTTTAAACGAGTTGGTCCTGATTTTCTTTTCAAAACAACAAAAAAAATTAAAAAAAAATGCACGTCAGTCAAAAAAATTTTTGGAAAGCGTGGTGAGATAGGGAACGACCCCACCTATCCGCCATTTTAATTTGGCCAACGATGGACCAAACACCCTGTATATCTACCTAAAGGTTACTTGTTACAAAAAATACGATTTCTACTACCTCGAAAGGAAAAAATGGAATCCTTATAGGATCACTTTGTTGTCCGTCCGTCCCGTCCGCCCGTCCGTCCGTCTGTCAAGACCCTTTTTCTCAGGAATGCGTGGAGGTATCACGCTGAAATTTATATCAAATACTCAGGTCTACTGTCCCTTAGAGATGTGAAAAAATTAAACTTCTAAGCCAACGCAATCAAAAGATACAGCTGTTTATGCCGCAAATTTTCGAAACTCGCAAGGGAATCAAAACCTACAGGGTACTTCCCGTGAACTCAGAATCTTGAAATTTGGTACGAAGCAACGTCTTATAGCACAGATAAAGGAAAAAATGCGAAAACCGTAAATTTTTAGTTACATCATATAATAAAAATATTTTTAATAATTTTAAAGTTACTACCCCTTTCCTCATGAACGCGTAGAGGTATTAAATTGAAATTCATATCAAATACTCAGGTCTATTACAGGTCCTCGGCCACACTATGCTTCTCGCGCTGCCGCGATGTTGCCCTCTCCGGCCACACACTGCCCTACTCGCGCGCTAATGATATGCGGCCCTTTGACTCGCGCCAAAAAACCGACAAAATAGGGAGCGGTGGGCATGACGAGAAGCATGACGAGCGGCATGACGAGTAGCGCGGCCACACTATGCCTCTGCCTACTTCCCTCGCTACTTTCCACGCTGCTCGTCGAGTGTGTGGCCGAGGTAAATAATACCTTTAAGCTGTAACAAAATCAAACTTCTATGTCAACGCAATGGGTGAACTTTTACTTTTATTACCTACAATTTTGTACGGAACCCTCGGTGCACGAGTCCGACTCGCACTTAGCCGGTTTTTTTAATACCACGACGGTGGCAAACAAGCATACGGCCCGCCTGATGGTAAACAGCTACCGTAGCCTATGGACGCCTGCAACTCTAGAGGTGTCACATGCGCGTTGCCGACCCTTTACAAAAAGGAGGATTCACTGTGTTGACGGCTAAAGGAACAAGAGGGTCCCTCGTCGTCAACACACTGGGTCCTCTTTGAGCTCTTTGGCAACCTTACTCACCAGCAGGAACACAACACTATGAGTAGGGTCTAGTGCTATTTGGCTGTGGTTTTCTGTAAGGTGGAGGTACTTCCACAACCAAAACCTCTCTTTTGGAGGTAGTTTACGGACATACCCGGATCCAAAACCCAAAACTAAACCAATATTACACTTACCGTTTAATTAATTAATTTAAAATTAATTAACCTTAATGAAAAATTAACAATACCTATCATTAAAATAATTATCGTAAAATTCATAATTTTTTTTTATAAACATTAAATAAATTGTAAAAAACAGGGTTTGTAGTTTAAAGCACATCCGAAGTAAATAAGTTTCTCACGCGAAATCAAAACAGTGAACGATAAGCGGTTGTGACCACTTCCTACATGCACGAGCCCAATGATAAGATATTAATTTACTGTCATGGCAATAGCATATAGTCAAGATATTTTACAGTTTACTGCTATTATATCTACGCGGTAGCATGTCAAGCCAAGTTCAAGTATAACAGAACTGGCGAGCAGCAGTGTGTAATACGGTGACATGTATTTACCGTTAAATTAACTTTTTACCCCCTCATAACCAGTGATCGTACATTTTCCAGCATTTTTGGTGCAGTGCTAAGGTTATTATTTTTTTGAGGCTATTAAATGTTTGAACTAAGAATCAAATAAAATCAAAGCCACTTAGAACTAAGTAATAATGTAGAGATGGTTGGTAATTAAATAACAATTTAATAAAAAAACGTCTTTGCACCAATTTTGTTGGAAAATGTACGATCCCTGCTCATAACTCAAAAACTATTTCACATAAACATGTCAAATTTGGCTCATATATTGAAACTTGCGAGATACATATTTTCTCCAAATTTCATGAACAAACCTCAAACGGTTATTTAGATTTTAACGTCCAAAAATCGACATTTTTATCACGTAAATATAGACCAAAACTCTAAACCTGTTTCAGATAACCTAGAAAGTTCAAATTTGTTCTTCCAGATAGGTAGTTGGGTAAATACAAAGAAATAAATCAGAAACTACTATATTTTTATAATTTTATTATAATTTTTTTAATTAATTAATTCTATTAGGAACACTTGTAGTGCCTGTAATGTAAGAATTAGTAACAAAATTGATGACAACCTGTTTTTATGTGGATTTTAAGGTCTTCACGTGAATATATACCGAGTAGAATTGGTATTCTACCCTTACTTTTTTTAATCCAAACATATATCAGTTTTAGTACTTATTATATAACTACTTATAACTAAAAGTATAGTCGACTTTCGTATTTATTACGTTATTAACTAGACGAGTCATACCTTAGGCTTCAATATATTATCCTAAGTTTTAAGTAGAAATTATATTTTGTTGTTTTTTTAAATATATAAATTTATTTTATATATTAAAAAACCTTATAAATAAATTTCAGGACTGCCATTGAACTTGGCACCCATTTAGATCTCACTTCTTTTGTCGTTGAAGTCAACAACCAAGGCATATATAAAATGTATATTGAACTTGGCTCTCATTTCACATTTATGTATCTGATGTGATTATTAATCATCACTAATGACTTTATTCCTACACCTTAACTCCTTTAATCTCCTTTGTTAATTTATTGTAAATAATGTCTTACTTTAATACCGAAACTAAATGCAAACGTAGTCTTCTTAAACCCTTTTGCTGTCCGTGAAAATACATTTTATTGTTCTTGTATCTAGAACGTCACGTCATTTGCATTGTTTAAATATAAAAAATTGAGAAGAACAAATGTAGTCCAAGTTCTCACCTTGAACAAACCCTTTCATGTCGGCCAATAAATCAAAACATTGTTACGTACCGGTTCATTTCCATATTTGCTCTGTGACAATGACCGAAACACATTTAATTAATTGATTAATAAACCTTTTCATAGTTGTTCGTTGTAAAGCAAAAACTATGCATTGACCCCTACATTTAAAGACAAAAACCGGCCAAGAGCGTGTCGGGCCACGCTCAGTGTAGGGTTCCGTAGTTTTCCGTCCGTCACAGTAAGTGTCCCCACTTAAGAGTTAATAACATCGCCATGTAGGATATGATATGAGAGTTCCACGTACAGCGACATCTATCGGCAAATTAAGTAAACTATTGCGCGCGAGCTTAAAGTATGCAAGATGATTTTTATGGAATAATTCTTTATTGCGTGAACCGATTTTCACCGTTTTTACTTTATTTGAAAGCACGTCATTTCATTGTAATTTTGTAGAAATTACAGGTACAATAAACACCTGCTTATACGGTTAAATTACAAACTTAGTTCAGAAATTATTTTGTAATTTTTTTTCAAAAACGATTCATCCTATCAAGTTCAAAATAATTTTCCTAGAAAGTTTTTATAAAGTTCTACTTTCGAGTTTTTTTTTCATATTTTTAAAACTTATGGTTCAAAAGTTAGAGGGGGGGGGGGCGCATATTTTTTTACTTCTGGAGCGATTATTTCCGAAAATATTTACATTATCGAAACATGATTTTAGTAAACCCTACCCGATAATAGTACCCTAATAATAAAAAAAATCCACTTTTTATTTTAGCACTTTGTCGGCGTGATTGATATACATATTAGTACCAAATTTCAGCTTTCTAGTGCTAACGGTCACTGAGATTATCCGCGGACGGACGGACGGACGGACGGACGGGCAGACATGGCGAAACAATAAGGGTTCCTAGTTGACTACGTAACCCTAATAAAAAACCATTCGTCGAGAAAGGGTTACAACGTGTTTGTATTAACATGTATTTTAATGTGAGGCACGGTTTGGGCAGTCCAGTCATTTGTTAAGTTCTTTTATTTTCCTGTCACCCTTTTACAATTAAGTAGTTTTTATAGTCCCGGAACAATGTTCTGATGATATTGTAAAAAATTAAAATTCTCAAGTTTTAGGTAATGTTGATTTTTTACAAAATTTTATAAGAGTTTTACATAAAGTCCAAAGGCGCTAATTGCTTTGCATGGACTGCCGTCATAAAATCTAATTTTAATATAATTTTGACATTCGTGCTAAACTGTTCCACGCTTTGCTCTTTTCTTTTGCAAAGTTAGTGCTAATTCGAGTGGCAGGACTCGGCTCAGCTACACAGTTTTTATACGTTTATCTACAACATAAAGAAAATATCCAATAAAAAATTTAATTCAACTTACGAGTATTCAATTGTTACTGAAGTATACTTTTGTCAGAAAAAACTGGTTTATTAGGTATTATTTAACTAATTTATATTAAAAATATATTGTTAGAATATCACAAATTGAAAAACTGACTAACTACTCATTTATAAATAATTAAGTATGTATTTACATTTATACAAATCAGCCTATTTATATAATAAAATTGTTATTTTTTACTAGTTTCTACAGAATTAGTAAACAATTATGCATGATGTCTAGGGATTTTTTACCATAAACTAATATACATTATATTTTGAAGACTGTTACTGTATTCGTTACACGATTCGATGAAATCGGCTCGATAGAAAATAGTTCCGAAGTTACGTTACAAAATAAGCAGTAAACAGTTTTTTTTAACCAAAAGGTACACCTATAACTAATTGTACGATTACAATCAAAACTTACTCATACTAAAACCTTAATTGTTTTATATTACATGCTTAGTGCGCATTTAATTACCGCAATTTTTAAATTTTCAATGAGCTCTCATATTATAAATACTAATCGTTACATGTTCAAAAAGAGAGGAACTTGAATTTAGCCTCTTAATATTCAATTAAATAGTATAAAGTGTGTTAGTAATTTCGTCAAAAAATGTGTGGTGAATCTACATAAAAACATTTTAAAGTATTAAAACTTGGTCCTAAATGTCAAAAGCACGGTATGGCGATGGTGCACAGCTGATGAACATTTGTGGACGAAATTGGTGAAAGGTGAAAGGGAACTTTTTGATTTACAAGGATACATTATTCTTTCACTAATTGATAGCGTAGGTATATTGTGTACTTTTTACACGAAGGATTTAGACAAAATAAACGAATAAGTAGGATTCTACCAATTCTACGTTAATATTAAATTTAAACTTTCGTGAGACATATTTACTATCACTACAAAATATAACTGTTACACTCACGTCACTTTAGTCACTTCGCGCGACATGTTTCGGAGAGCTTAGGTCTCCATCTTCAAGCACTAAGAGTGCTATTTTGAACCGGCCCGTAAATTGACGTGAGTGAAACCGTTATATTTTATAGTTTATAGTCTACGTTAATAACTTATTTTATTTCATTTTATTATTCTAAATACGTTGTCGATGTACCTACTTACGTAGAAGTCCCATGTGTGGCTGGCAAAAATCCATTTAAATGTTTCTGTGACATGATCTAATTCGTATTTCGTTCCTTAGTAAGTTTTCTAATGCACCGGCAGATGCCAAAGAGATCCGCTGGGTCGTAATCATAAACCGGCAAAGAAGCCGTCAAACATTGTTTATGCGAGTGATTCCGGCCCCTTTGTCTTCGCCGGCCCGCGTGGCCTTCCAGCGACACCCTCATAAAAGGCGTAGCAAAAACATCACTAATGGTTGCTGATCCCATTCCGAGGCAATAAAATGCAACAAAATTAGCTTTGTTAAAATTTGTAGAAACTGTAAACATTCTAACTGCAGTAACGGACCATTAGGCCAACTGCAATTAAACAATTGTACTTTGTGCTTCCAACCTTTTACAATCTTTAAGAAAAGGAAAATTTGAAATAAAGGTTGTGTTATTATATGACATGCCGAACTATAGTAGAATGAACCTAAATATTACCTACCTATTATAGTAGGGTACTTACTCGGTAAATCTGAAAGTAATATATACATGGTAGCCCCATAAAAGAATTTTATTTCAAAAGGAACATATTGTTCTACTTTAATTTTGATATGGTCATAGACATAATATAGTCGGTACTTCAAACTTTAGATAAAAGTTGTAAATTGAAGTTTTTAGGGTTCCGTACCTCGAAAGGAAAAAACGGAACCCTTATAGGATCACTTTGTTGTCCGTCTGTCTGTCTGTCTGTCTGTCTGTCTGTCTGTCTGTCGGTCAAGACCATTTTTCTCAGGAACGCGTGGAGGTATCAAGCTGAAATATATACTCAGGTCTATTGTCCCTTGGAGCTGTGAAAAAAATCAAACTTAAAAGCCAACGCAATTAAAAGAAACAGTCGTTTATGCTGCAAATTTTAGAGTTTTCGGCACTCGCAAAACCTACGGGGTACCTACTTCCCGTGAACTCAGAATCTTGAAATTTGGTACATAGCAACGTCTTATAGCACAGATAAAGGAAAAATTGCGAAAACCGTAAACTTTTAGTTACATCATATAATAAAAATATTTTTAATAATTTAAAAGTTACTACCCCTATATACCTACAGGTTTGTACGGAACCCTCGGTGCGCGAGTCCGGCTCGCACTTGGCCGGTTTTTTTATGAGTGAAATGCTACAATATTTAATTGACAAAATAAATTGTAGAAATCTAATTCTCCTTAAAAAACCCGAATAGGCAAGATGTAATATATTTATTTTTGCTTTAATTTGAAAGAATTGCACGCAGAATAAATAGACCACGAGTGTATTAAAAAATTAAAATACTATAATTTATAGTTAAAATTGCTGTTACAAACTGACAATTAAATTTTCGCGCCTAAACGGTGCTACAGTCCCTGTGACGTCACTCGCCTAATAGTCGTGATATTTGTTCATCCTTGGTTCTATGGATGGTAGAAGGTAAGGATGACAATCTCTATGTTGCAAAAGTGTCCGTCAAAAGTCGTTAAATTCCGTCATATGAGATTGTCATCTTTTACTATACTATCCATAGTTGTCAAAACAGGAGTGACGTCACCAGACGACAATTGGTGGATTAAAATACGTTCCGTTTCACATTACTTCAAATCGTAATTATTGTTTGAAATTAGTATAAATTAAAGTAAAAACGTTTTAATAGCTATTTTTTTTTCAACATTTTGATTACAAAATAATGGTAAATATTATAGCTGCATCTTCACTATTCTTAAATCTAGTATATTCCATTACGTGTCAATCCGCCAAAATTATGTCCTGACTTCACTATAGTGACGCAAAACAAAACTCAAACCATCGCTGACCATCATCGATGATTCCTTGATACGTGACTGGATTTAGCACCGGTTTCGATTGTTGCCTTATTAAGGCGGTACAAATTAACGTCATCTAGTTTACGATGCACGCGTATGACGCACAGACAATTCAAGGAAAACCAATGCTGAATGCTATAGCGTTTTAATATGATTTGATTAGTATAAATAAATAAAACTTAAAGTAGGTACGATAAGTCTTAATCCCAAAACGTTAATACTTAATGCTATCTTTTTTCAGAGTTAGGAAATATACTCGACTTATATTTCTTAGTTCGGGCAGCTAACAATAACACATTGGTAGATGTTGTCTTCAATATGTATGTATTTATACGTATTATACCAGTGTATTTATCATAGGATATCATTGTAGAGTCAAAAGCTTCCCTGCTCCTATAACGTATATACTATAGTCTATATAACGTCAATATAAATAAAGCATAACTTGCGTAATTCAGTGGCTTATTCAACTGAAGTCTAAAAATCAAATACAGATCGAAATGAATATCATTGTTAATCTTGAAGCAAATCAAATTATTTTGTTCAATATTTTTTTTTTTTTGCAATTTTTAAGTAGTTACACTACTATATATAAACTGAAAATAGATGACATATACTTCAGAAAAACCATCATCATCATATCATTGTTAACTTTTTTTCTTACTCCGTCAGTCGGTCGTTATTACCTATTTTTGTTCAATCGCTTTTAACTTAATTTTAGCCAGAAATTAGGTAAGTATGAGCTACGTATCTTATTTTGGTATATTTACAGTTTATCATGTTCCGTGTCTACTGACCAGTGCTTGATTGGCACGCTTAAAAAATAACATGATGTAAGTCAACATCTATGTGAAAAACACAATTAACATCTAGACAAAGTTCGTGATCGCCGTCCGCTTGTGTACATTCATACGTACGGAATTACCTGTCTTCTTACAATATCGGGGAAATACCTTGGAATTCCTCAGTTCGCGAAGGTGAAGTCAAGTTGAATGGTGAATGTTTTTTACTGCTAATCCAATTATTATTTTAACGCGAAGTATGACAGTCGACGAAAATAGCCTGGGTCCACATTGCCTTACACAATTTTTAACGTAAGTAGGATAATTGTGCTAGTTTTCGTTCACACTTGTCGGTTTTCCGTCCGTAGTCATTTATATATTCATGATTTTCTTATATTATATCAGCGAATGTCATCTCGCTCAAATCTGGAGCAGAGCCCGACTGGGGAAGTACCTCCACCTTACAGAAAACCACAACCAAATAGCACTAGACCCTACTCCTAGTGTTGTGTTCCTGCTGGTGAGTAAGGTTGCCAAAGAGCTCAAAGAGGACCCAGTGTGTTGACGATGAGGGAGCCTCTAGTTCCTGTAGCCGTCAACACAGTGAATCCTCCTTTTTGTAAAGGGTTGGCAACGCGCATGTGACTCCTGTGGAGTTACAGGCGTCCATAGGTTACGGTAGCTGCTTACCATCAGGCAGGCCGTATGCTTGTTTGCCACCGTCGTAGTATAAAAAAAATATATTAAAGCTTAAAATTGAAAAAATCTACGTAACAATCAAATTTAACGACCTTGAAAACTTTTTCCCGAATTAATTTAAAATGTGTACGCGAAAGTTTTAAACGTTTTTTGTTGCTTGCTCCAGTTTTTGTTGCTTAACATGTTTTCGTGACACTTTTTCGAGTGAATTGGGGCTATTTTTCTAGTGCACTAAGGTAAATCGTAAACTTTCATCGTTATAATATTGAAATATAAATATTGTGCAGTAAGTACCTACACGTTTACTTATTAACTACCTACTGTTAGAGTCATAAAGGAAAGTTAGTTACCTATATATTTGACTTTATTACTTTACAGAGTTTTCTTCAAGGACAACGTAAACGGGTTGCTTCGTATAGATAGACACAAGTGGCCTATCCCACAAAACTTTACAAGTGTACAATTCGACAAAATTGTGCAATTGTAAACAAAAAAATGTACCACAATAATTACAAATATGTATTCGTTACAAATTTGCAGTGTACAAATATGTCACTTTTGGGAAAGCGTATCACAAATAATAAAGGCATGTCACGACAGCTACGTAATTGTAGGATTGTTGATTTGTAAATATACAAGCGAACAATTGTAATGTTACAACTACAAATATGTAACAATTTATTTAGCTACTTTAATGTTGAAGGTAGTTTCACTTTATACATTAATTACGTTAATTATAATTATATAGTGATCTATCTACGAGCATAACCTACGTACCTAGATACCAACTGACATTACAATGGACTTGCAAGCTAAACTGACCATTTAAGACCTCATAAATGAAAACAAAAACATTATATTTGGTAAATTTAGTGATATATTGACGTACACTTTGAAAATAAACAAATGGAAGGAGATAACGCAAAATTTAAATGATTTAGGATTAATGGAAAAAGATTGGAAATGCTTACGAAACACTATGTGGCAAAATTGGAAAAGGCGTACAATGGTAAAGTACCTACCTTTTTTTTACCGGATTCTCAATTTGAGTGTATGCATTTTTTTCTTATCCAGTATTTCGTATATCACTATTACTATTACTAGATTACAATTAGATTATGGTTGTAATCTAGTAATAATAGTAGTAGGGTCATAAATTTAATTTAAAATAAATAAAATTGGGGTAATTTATATTGAAATTAACGTATAGTATATTGAACTTGTATAAGTATATTGGTACCAGTGACGTGATATTGGGATCCTGAGCCCAACCATCTTAAAACAGTCAGTAACTGTTGTTTAGGATCAAGAGCGTGACTTCTTCGTGTCGGATGTCTAAGGTTTCCACCAATAGTCTGTAGTATATATTCAACGGTAGATTTACTCACTCTGATTAAATGTGAAATCCGTTATGGTCAAACTTAAATTTATACGTTCTCTATATGTCCTAGGACATCTTACAATTAATTCTTCTTCACTATCACTGCTACTTGAACTAAACATTTTGTGGTACAAAGGGTTGGAATCGCTAAATTTGATAAAATATACTGCAATTACTAGTATTCGTATAGAAGCAAGAGGGTGTGACACACGTTTAAAGAATTGTTAATTTGTAGGTACAATTCTACATATATGTATAATTATTACTACAATTTAATGTAGCACAAAACAATTGTCAGCTACAAATTTGTACGTTTTCCGGAAAAGTATGTAAAGTTTTGTGATACAATAAATTGTAGACTTGTCGATACAATTTACATATTTGTAAGAATGTTCCTACAAATTTGTTACTTGTATTGTGGTACGCACACTTGTATAATTACAAACTTGTAACTTGACACTTGTAAAATTGTAATTGTAAGTTTTGTGGGATAGGCCACTGGTGGCTCATTTTCATAGTCCTTGTGTGAATGCTTTGATTTTATTTAAGGCGCTAGGCGCTGATTGTGGCCGAAAACTGTTACTTTCTAAGGGATATATCTCAATAACGGGTCATTCAAAAATTTTGAAAAAAATATATGTTAATTACCATTTCATGTACAACATTGTCAACGTTTGAATAACTCGTGTAACGTATAGTTTCTCCGTTATGTTAATGTAACGAAATGTCGTTTTACGGTTAATTTTGCTTATATCTACTGAACTGCTCATTCGATTTAAAATATTGTTGAACTAAAAAATGTGTACTACAGAACACTACAAACACAACGTAGGATATTTAAATTGATTAAATTTTCTTAAACAACTTGATCATAATTCCATATTTCGTGCGTTGGTAGCTCGAAAACGGCGTTGCTGGCAGTCGTGAGCTAGCTTTGAGACGAGGAGGCTGTGTCGCTCGTCGCTCCGTGCTTCTCTTGTACTACATATACTTGTGCTTGGCCCGTGAGCAATAATATCGGACTTACTGTGCCTAAAGACTAAATAACTGCAGAGGGTTCATGCGATGCGCACATATCGTGTCTTCCCGGAATCAATAATGTATAGACGTAGTTTTATCTTTTATGATAATGTACTCGTATGCATGTTCATGTACGTTCGTATAAAAAGTGTATTTTATTTAGATTATAATACAAGTAAAAAACAAATGAAATAAAAATTGAGAAAAAACAAAAATCATGAATCTCACAATGCTCTGAAAACAAATTTGGTCATGTAAGTAAACTACAATTATTATGTTTTAGTAGACTAATGCATCACGCAAAATAAGATTAGTCGTCGAGTTGCGGAAATCTGCTAGTACTGCAATACAATAGACTAATAATTAATTTAATAAAAACTCCAAAGGACCGAATTTATTTAAGAATACCGTGTTCTAAACGAATGTAATATGCGTTTTATTTTAAGATTAAACACAACCTTTAATGTTATACTTTATACTAATTTATCAAATCTAGAAATTGCGAAGTAAACTGCAAAGGATTGCATATAAACCGGCCAAGAGAATATCGGGCTATGCTCAGTGTAGGGATCCGTAGTTGCCGGCCTGTTACAATACATCCATTCAAAAGGTAGTTTATAATAGTAGTTTATGCAACTGATACATAATTAGGGGCCTTAAAACACGAGTGGGGTTTAATGAAACGAGCGCAGCGAGTTTCATTATAGGATCATACGAGTGTTTTAAGGCCTAATTATGTACAGTTGCATACATTACTTTATCTACACACATATTGCAGGTACTCAAAGATGGGTTCAGAAGCCGAAGGCAATTGACCTGCATTACAAGGTAGATAGATACAAGTGCTGAAACATACCCACAGGTGTAAGCTTAATAAAAATAAATAAATTAGAACCGATAAGGAAAGTATATTTACGTCACACCTGGCCATAATGTGAGTTTTACCGCTCGCTACGCTTACGGTAAAACTCGCATTATGGCCAGGTGGGGACGTAAAATTGTGTACTCACCACGGGCAGTAAAAAAGAAAGCCCTCTATCGCATATTTACAACCCTCGCCTGCGGCTCGGGTCCCAAATACCTGCGATTTCGGGCTTTCTTTTTTTTACAGCCCTAGGTAAGTAATGTACTATTATTTATTATAATATAGTTAATAGTAAACATTTACATTTTCGCAATTAAAAATGTTTCGACAAACAATAACTGACAAGTTGATAACAGAAATGGCGGCCGTACAAACCATAGAGAAATATATATATGTACAAACTTCTGTCGCGAGTTTTTTTTAAATATTAGCCAACGAACGAAGTCCTTATTCTCATGTCATCCGAGATCAAAATGTCGTGCGGTTTATGTCATAAAATATATCGTACTGACGTTTCGTATCGACAACATTTTAAAATCTATGGATACTAGAATAGAAACCCATTGAAATTGTGTTGGTTTTGACAGCTGTTCCAAATTTGAAACTCATAACTTAACAATCTTTGAGCATGTAAAGTTAAAATTACATTACTGCCACAGATAAGAAACTTATCATAGTGAAATCGTTTGTTGTAATGCTGGTCATTGCCTACGGTTTTTGAACGCATTTTAGAGGACTTACAATATGAGTGTAGATAAAGAGATATTTTGTGGCTCGTACGTTATTTTACTATAAACATAACTCAAAAACGGCTTAAACGATTTTATTCCATATAGTTTTTATTGAAAATACGTAATAAGTATTTCAATGGCCTCACTTCCGGGAATTTTCCCAATTTTTTTTGGACCCACGGTTCAAAAATCAAAGAGCATTTTAACTTTCGGAGCTATTATTTACGAAAGTATTCGTTTTATCCAAAAGTTGTTTAAGGCTTATTCTTCTTGAAAGACCTATCCAACAATGTGTTTCAAATACTTATTGTTTTACCAATTTGTAGGCGTAATTAAAACACATACTCACACCTAATTTCAGTGTACTAACTATCACTAGGCCAAGCAAATAAGATCTATAAAAAGTGTTTTGAGGAATTAATTCCCAGCAGGCTGGAAATCGTTTTAATCCCTTCATGTGGTCCTAAATCCATGTAATCCGAGTTTGCCCAATCCCAAGAGGTGTGCATAACTTTTTAGCGAAGTTTTTGCTCTTTGTCAGGGTTTTGCTTGTAGCTCTAAAACAGTACGTCCGACGGAAAATGTCACGTATATCAGTATTAAAGAGGGTTAAATTCGGCCTCGAATGAGTATCTTTACTTCTAATTCGGTTCACCGTTACAGCTGAAATCAAAAGTTATAAACCGGGAAAATGTCCCATTTAATTGAAAAACTCATATTTTGACTTCTATACCACATATCTTTGAAACAGATGACTCCTGTTGAAAAACCTATAAAATAAAAGTTGTAGAGAATAAAATTTCACGTTATATCGATATCTCAATTTTCAAGTACGAAAGACTAAATTTGGCATGAATTCAAAATCAGTTGTTTCTAAATAGTTGCATATTTTCTATAAAATATGAGGTGTTAGGCCTTTATTTAATGCATTAAATTGCAAATTTCTAAAACGTACCCAATCAGAAAACTATTTATACATCGTGTTTTTTTCATTTCCGGTAATTCCAAGGGTATATTCCTGAGCTTGACTTAAGTATATTTCTTACAGACGCCAGTGTCCTAATTTGCTCCAGTTCTGAGGTAATCGATAATTCTTTTTCGTCTTTCTGATTGTGTACATTTTTCTTTTAGTCTGAGAACCTGCTATAAAGTCTTGTAACTGTATGTTACGACAATAAGATATTAATTTTGTACTAAGCAGAAATGTCTGCAATCGAAATTTCAATTTTATAATTGAAACAAAAATGGAAAAATTCGGACCGGTGTTCCGAAAGGTTGCAAGTTCGAATCTTGCTCGTTACGGTGAATTTTTCCATTTTTCATTCAATTCTAAAAATTTCAATACAATATGTTCCCTTTGTATCTATGATTGTTAATATTCGAAATTTCATTGACATATCATAATGATCAATTGTTTGGTTACGTTAATATACAGAGTGGGGAATCAATCAACAACTACTGAACCTATTTGACTTAACACACAGGTGCATCATTTTGTAGTGGGTTCTCAGAGTAAAAAATAAATAAATGTAGGTTTACACAATTAGAAGGCATTAATTAAATATCGATTACCCCAGAACTGGAGCTAATTAGGACACTGGCGTCTTTGAGAAATAAACCTAAGTGAAGCTGAGGAATATTGAAATTATTGAAAAAAAAAAAACACGGTGTATAAATAGTTTTCTGATTGGATACGTTTTATAAATTTGCACCTAAATGTTCTTAGTTGTAACATTGCATTAAATTATGCCTCACACCTCATATTTATGGAAAATATGCAACTCAGAAGGAATTACTAAAAAACCGCTTTTGAATTCATGCCAAATTTAGTTTTTCAAAATAACTGAATATGAAAATTAAAATGTCTATATAACGTGAAATTATATTATCTTCAACTTTTATTCCATAGGTTTTTCACCAAGAGTCACCTGTTTCAAAGATATGTGGTATGGAAGTCAAAATATGAGTTTTTCAATTAAATGAGACATTTTGCCGGTTTATAACTATTGATTTTGGCTGTACCGCTGAACCGAATTAGATGTAAAGATACTCATTCGAGGCCGAATTTAACCCTCTTTAATATTGATATACGTGACATTTTCCGTCGGACGTACTGTTTTCGAGCTACAAGCAAAAACATGACAAAGAGCAAAATTTTCGCTAAAAAGTTATGCACACCTCTTGGGATTGGGCAAACTCGAATTACATGCATTTAGGACCACATGAAGTTAGTAAAACGATTTCCAGCCTGCTGGGAATTAATTCTTCAAAAAAATCTTATTTTCTTGGCCTACACTGAGCAAAGCCTGATTGAGATTCTAATAAAAAAATGCTGATATTTAAGAGTTCAACGTATGTAAGAATAAAGGAAAAAGGCTTTTTTTTTATACCACGGCGCTGGCAAACAAGCATACGACCCGCCTGATGGAAAGCAGTTATAAAGCCCATGGACGCCTGCAACCCCAGAAGATTCACATGCGCGTTGACGACCCTAAAAAAACTTTATTATGTCGGTGAAATGCAAATAAATACTTTTATATTATTTATCAACACAAGTAAATAAATAAATTACTCTAAGGGCCTGTTTCACAATCTTCAGATAAACTTATCTGCCAGTTAAAATTATTGCTATCCTTTTCTCCAGTCATATAAAAGAAAAGGACAACAAACATTTATCTGACAGATATGCTTTAACTGGAGATTGTGAAACAGGCTATAAGGGTTAATACTACCTATCAAATATTTTTAAAAGACCGGCCAAGTTTGTATCGGACCACGCATAATGTAGGGTTCCGTAGAAAGTAGTTTCTTGGAGATAACTCAAAAACGGATGAACCGATAATATGTGAAATAATTTAGACTTAATTTAGGCTATTATATTTAGACTTTCGAAGCAATTATTTCTGAAAATATTGACTTAATAAAAAAGTTTTAAAAATCCTCTATATATATATGTATATATATATATATTAAAAATATGATATTTTTAAAGCCGTATCGTACAACATGTTCATATTTACAAAAAAAATATTTTTGACATTTAGTTTGGCATATGTACGTATGGAGTGCCTCACCTAAAAGTTTTTTTAGCAATTTAACCAGAAAACTAAGTAGCGGCACAAACACACCTCTGGATAAAATTCAAGTAATATATGTTTTATAATAAAAATGGCTGTGACATACGGACGGACAGACGGACATCTTTCAAAAAATTTTTAAGGGTTCCGTTTTTACCATTTTGGCTATGGAACCCTAAGAAGTTTTTGCGCTGTGTTATATTTTAAAGATCTAAATTTAATGGGCTTACAGCTCTTATGACAATTGTATGACAATTTCGTGCACAAATACCGCTCCTTACATGTGCATTTTTACTATTCGCAACTCGCAACAGGCTTAGTTTTGTTAATTTATCGTAATTAAGTGAATTTTTACGGTTAATATTTAAAATCGCAACAAAAAAATAACCATCTGTTAAGCTCACTTGCACAGCAAAAAAACAAATTCACATGAAAGGTTTTTTTGCTGTACTAGTCAGTATTTTTTAATTTTTTTCTGATATGCGGAATATTTTTAACCATTTCGTAAATTCATAAATATTTTGCCGCTCACTGTACTTCAAATTCAATATCTAGGTTTTTATTTTTTTACATAACAATCTACTAATCGAGATCGTTATTAGTTATCTTATTTAGTAGCATTCCTAAAAATGTCACCGTAGTACTTAATCACAGTATTCAAATCACAAAACATCCACAAAAGGATTAGGTATAATTATTGTAAATCTGTCCGCGCGCCTCTGCGTAAAGTCATATTCTTTGAACATTATTGCGGTGATATTGTCTTCGGTTGCCGCGATAGTTATTCATGAAATAAAACAATTAAAAACGGATTTTATCGCGTGTATTGAGCTTAAATTACATCCCGACGTTTCGAACACTTTACAGCGTTCGTGGTCAACGAGTCGACTGAGGAAAAATGTACAATTACCTCCGTTCAAAAACTATCACAATATGCAAACCTACCCACATATTAAATATTAAACAAATTTAGTGTTTGCACATGCCAGAGGGGCCTTTATAAAAACAAATTATTTATTATTACAAAACAAATTATTAAACAATTTATTTTATTATTATTAATTATTATTTTTGTTTTTATTTTTTAAATTTTTAAAATTAGTATTAAATTATTATTAGTGTCCACACTGTCCACCATTATGGTCTCACAGTCCTATGTCTAGCTTGCTCCTTAACCAAATGAATAACTGGATCCCAAGCTGGTGGTACCGAAAAACCATCCTCTCTGTTGAAATTTGGATATTTTTTAATCTCGATTGCCTCTCGCAACATCCGGGGAATGTATCGTTTCTCCTTGACGAGGAATTGCGGTTTGTCAAATTTAACTGAGTGGTTGGGCCTATCCATGACATGCTCACAGACAGCTGACCTTGGTCGACGGTGCTTCACATCGGCTATATGTTCCTTTACCCGAGTAGAAATGCTCCGCTTAGTCTGGCCTACATATGATAGACCACATTCACATTCCAGCCTGTAGACCCCTGCACTCTGTAGAGGAGTAGCCGACTTCACTGACCTCAGGAACTGTGACATCTTCCTCATTGGCTTAAAGTAAGTTTTTATAGAAGCACGTTTCAAGATGTTGCCAATCCTGTCAGTGACTCCTCGGACAAAAGGCAAGATGGCAGGCCGGCGCTCAACTGTAGGAATCTTCATCCGAGCCTTCTGATTGAGCCGTGGAATCTTGAGCCCGTTCGCTTGAAGTGCATCCTTGGCATGCCGGAGTTCCGCCGCCAGGTGCTGCTCATCACATATCCTCTGGGCTCTCTGAAACAAAGACTTGCCTACAGTAGCTAGCTGACTGGGGTGGTGGTGTGATCTACCATTCAAATATCTATTTGTATGTGTCCCTTGATCTAGATGTTGCAGGTTTGGTTCCTGATTGCCCGGTGCCTCCTAAGTTGTATGGGTTACCGAAGATACACAAGGCGGGTGCCCCGCTACGTCCAATAGTGAGTCAAATTGATGCTCCAACTTACAAATTGGCTCAATACTTAGCAGGAGTCCTTTCATCTTTACGGGGTAATACTAGAACACAAACAAAGGATTCTTACCATTTCATCAGTGACATTAGAGACCTTACATTAACTGATGACGAGATCATGGTCAGTTTCGATGTCCAGTCACTCTTTACGAGTCTACCGGTACAAGACTGCATTGAAATTGTGAAGAAGAGGTTGCGTGAGCAGAACATGTCTGTAGAATATGCTAAGCTCTTGGAACACTGCCTTACATCAGGATATCTACTATGGAACAATGAATTCTTCCTGCAAGTCGACGGTGTAGCCATGGGGTCCCCGGTATCTCCAGTAGTCGCTGACATCTTTATGGAGGACTTTGAGGAGAGGGCGCTCTCATTGGCTCCCGTGCAGCCGAAGATTTTCAAAAGATACGTAGATGATACTTTTACTATATTACCTAAAAATAGTGTTTCAGTTTTCCTTGACCACCTCAATTCCATTCATAGTAAGATTAAGTTTACCATGGAATTGGAAAATAATTGTTCACTGCCTTCCTTAGATGTACTAGTATTGAGAAACCCCGATAATACCTTAGGCCGCACTGTATATAGGAAACCTACACATACAAATAGATATTTGAATGGTAGATCACACCACCACCCCAGTCAGCTAGCTACTGTAGGCAAGTCTTTGTTTCAGAGAGCCCAGAGGATATGTGATGAGCAGCACCTGGCGGCGGAACTCCGGCATGCCAAGGATGCACTTCAAGCGAACGGGCTCAAGATTCCACGGCTCAATCAGAAGGCTCGGATGAAGATTCCTACAGTTGAGCGCCGGCCTGCCATCTTGCCTTTTATCCGAGGAGTCACTGACAGGATTGGCAACATCTTGAAACGTGCTTCTATAAAAACTTACTTTAAGCCAATGAGGAAGATGTCACAGTTCCTGAGGTCAGTGAAGTCGACTACTCCTCTACAGAGTGCAGGGGTCTACAGGCTGGAATGTGAATGTGGTCTATCATATGTAGGCCAGGCTAAGCGGAGCATTTCTACTCGGGTAAAGGAACATATAGCCGATGTGAAGCACCGTCGACCAAGGTCAGCTGTCTGTGAGCATGTCATGGATAGGCCCAACCACTCAGTTAAATTTGACAAACCGCAAGTCCTCGTCAAGGAGAAACGATACATTCCCCGGATGTTGCGAGAGGCAATCGAGATTAAAAAATATCCAAATTTCAACAGAGAGGATGGTTTTTCGGTACCTCCAGCTTGGGATCCAGTTATTCATTTGGTTAAGGAGCAAGCTAGACATAGGACTGTGAGACCATAATGGTGGACAGTGTGGACACTAATAATAATTTAATACTAATTTTAAAAATTTAAAAAATAAAAACAAAAATAATAATTAATAATAATAAAATAAATTGTTTAATAATTTGTTTTATAATAATAAATAATTTGTTTTTATAAAGGCCCCTCTGGCATGTGCAAACACTAAATTTGTTTAATATTTAATATGTGGGTAGGTTTGCATATTGTGATAGTTTTTGAACGGAGGTAATTGTACATTTTTCCTCAGTCGACCCGTTGACCACGAACGCTGTAAAGTGTTCGAAATGTCGGGATGTAATTTAAGCTCAATACACGCGATAAAATCCGTTTTTAATTGTTTTATTTCATTATTGCGGTGCATCGCGGCGGATTTACGCACGATCGCAATGAGAGGGGTACGCGGGTGGCGCGGGTAGAGAGCGCCCAAACGCTCAAGGACTCTCCGGCGATAATTGTCTTAAGATGTCCTATTAGAAGGTAAACCTTTCTAGTAAGTAACGTCTGGTAGTCTTAAATTTTTTATTATACATTCAAAATATTACTTTTGCGTACTTAACTTGCAAACCTGCCAACATATTTAGCCTCTTAAATCGATGCAAAACTCAAGCAATGACATACAAACCAATTACTTAACTACACAAATAAAATCAAACAAGGAAAACTATGATATCAAACTACACCAGGGGTTTTTACGCGAGATTCTAGGAAGTAGGTTCACCAACCTATCACCAATGTGTGATCCACCGATCACACAGAGATACGCTCTCCGTATCTGTCTGGCAAAGTTAGAGAGCGTAGGTTGTATCACATGATCGCGCTACATCGGAAATACCTCGCTAGTCACCGTCGCCGCGCTAAGGTCTAAAACAAAAACGTTGTAAGAATGTGTGTATAAAATATATTGTTGCTACCTTATAAGAGTGAGAGCCCAGAAGGTTCCGGCGCCGTCAGTCGCCGAGTGCGTTACGTCATTTCTGACGATACCACTACGGAGATTACGGGCAGATGACCTTAGATCAATACTCATAGTATAAAGCACGGCCAAAGAGAGAAGATACGTTTATCTTTTTAGCATATAATGATGACACAATTTGTTGCAGGTAAAGTAAGATTTGTTTTAATGTCTGAATGTTGAAAATAAGACTTAAAAAGCTCTTCCTGCCATTCGGACATCTACAAAATTATATCTATAGGTTAGGTACTGTGATGCTCTTAGGAAAGAGCTCTTAGAAGACTCTTAGGAGACTTTTTGGAGACCTGTATAGCTTTACATGAATACGCTTGAGTGTTAGCTAAATAAGTCGGTCAACTGGAGGGTAAAACACAGAACTCAAGTAGTATTCAATTTATATAATCGAAGAAGTCTGCTTGATTGAATAGCGCTTTACTACTGTGTAAATTAAAGTATTATGGTGGTCGCAATGATATATGTATCATAAAAAAATCTAGAAAAGTATGTCTCTTTAAATCAGTAATAAAGGTTTAAAAGAAAAGTTCAAATTCTACAAACATTAAGCCGGTTTAATCGATGTAAAAAATATGAAGAACCATTAATCAATGCTTTTTACTATACACTCTCCAGCTAGCTGTATCGCTTACACGTCATTACAGAAAGCTTATTTTGTTAGGAGCGGACGGCACCGTTTATAAAGCGTTATCTTCAAATAAACACATTAACAAGTTTAATAATGGCGATGATTAATGTGCGCAGGCTGACGCGCACTTTGCGCCGAGGGCTGAGGGAGGCGCGAACACGACACAGCGTATAGGGTGCAAAATCGCAAAATATAGCGGAAAAGGCCCGCTCCATACTAAACCATTTGGCGCTCTACCTCTTTCAACAGAAAAAGGATCAAATGATGTACACAGTACAAGAGTGAAGAGGGTTAAATAGGTACATACTTACATACATTTCAAGTTATATTTTTTCCCATTTTTGTATTCTTTGTCTACAAACTTATACAGTCAATGTCCAACGCAAGCAAGAGGTAGTAACTGAACAAACAATTCATAAAATATTTTTCACTTGTTCTCGTCGATCTTGATCTAGAAAATTGTAACAATTATCAATGCGTCAATTTAAACTGGTTCTCTTCTAATGATACTCTAAACTAAAGAAGCGTTGTGATTACTGATGTGCCGTTGGAAAGTTTCCAAAATTGCGAAATTTTCCACATATGAAAATTTCGGAAAATTCTCACAATTTTGTATGGGATTTGAAGCTTTCCATTTCTTAAATTTCCAATTTCCTATATTTCATATGAAATTTTCGAGAAATTTCTGAGAACATTTCCAATTATTTGGAAAGTTTCCGCAACTTGCACATCTGTAGTTGTGATTGTGAAAAACAACCAGAGACCGGCTCACGCGCCCCATGCAACTTGCTAGGTTCTCGCCCGCCCCAAATGACCAGACATTATTTAATTGAATGAGAAGTAAAAGGGTGACAATTGTCATAGAAAACAAAAAAAGGGAACCCTTTTTGCGAGAATGCCACGATGAAATATTGCGCCAGCCGTGCATAGTAACAGTTGTCCTTTAGCACGTATGATAAATAGGTAGTCGTTATTAGTTATATTATTATGTTATTAAACAAAGTAACAGTAAAGAATAATATGGCCACTACGTCTAAGTATTTAAAAAATGAACGTAAACTTCCTTCTAAGCCTATTTATTTATATTTCTGTGAAGTAAAGCAAATAGATGCAGGTGAAATACAAACAGCGATGAGTGTTAAAAGGAACTATAAATCACAGGATAAGATGTTTACGTAGCTACCTTCTTGTAACGAATAGGTTAGGCGAAAAGTCGAAAAGAATCTATAGATCCCGACTGACATTCGCTAACTAATGATCCCGTGTCACAATGCGTCCGCGCCGCTCCCCGCCGCGCGACTTCGAAATCATTGTTATCCAACATTTATAACACTTCAATGTTTGATTTGTGCGAATTTGCGACATTAGCAAAAAATCGATTGATATGTCACGTTTTTATTACTGTTTGTATTGCTACCTGGGTCCTTTATGCCAAGTGAGAAAAAATAAGGGTAGCTACTATTGCACATATCGTCGACAGATCGAGCCTTTCACGCCACTCGCCGGAATGTGACAGATCTATGAGTCGTTGACTTCATTGTGCTGTTGGATATGTCGTGAAGGGCGGATAATCGATGCTCTTTCGGAGAAATCGCGCTTTTGCATTGAAGCATTAAAAAACGAGATTCAATAAATGTACAGGACGAGGTCGAGGTCCACACTTTCACAGTAACTCAAAATTACTTTACAGGTTAAAAATCGTGTTATGTTTTTTTAACGGAGTACATAGTTTATTAAGTCAGGAAATGCTAATTATGAGTATAGTTATATTCACATACAAGGATTACACATACACATTTCCGCTTTTTATAATTTATTTCCTATTTTATCGAATGTACGAGTATAATCGATGATTGTTATTTATTTGTTTTTAGTTGTTGAACACGTTTTTAATTTGGTATTATAATATAGTCAACAACCCTTGTTGGATTTTTACCAATAAAAACTAGTGACTACTATTTTATTTTAAAAACTAATTTTTAGGTCTATCACTACGAGTATTTATTTACCCGGTTTTAGTGAATCATTATCAAACATCGAAACTTTGCATGAACTATTTATTGTAAATAGATTTTTGTCACCCGTGTAGTGTAGAGTAATAAATTGTAAAAAATTAACATGCAACAATATGTGAAGGGCGTGAGGCGTGAAATCAAATTGTCGACGCGAACTACGGTGACCATATTGATATTTTAATTAGATTTACAAAGTCCGCTCGCAGCGCGGCTCCCGGCACGGCATCAGCAACTCTTTGGCCGCTCTAATGGCACCCCGCGGACCTCATTCAAGGGTTGTCGGGGCCCATATTGTGCACACTCAATATTTACTCCCAAATGCATTACTGTAACAATGCTTACTTAGTTTTTTAAGTTTTCGACGCAGCTTCCGTGTTATCGTTTTCAATGGGTTTGGGAATGTCGTTCGAGCCGTAATTATAGGGCAGCTCAGCAGGTCGCTCTGCATCATAGTAGCGAACTAGCGACTGCGAAATCATAATTGCTTTTTAGCCCATACAAGATTGTACACCTTTGTTATTAATGAAAAATTGCTTAGAAATAATTACTATTTCTAAGTAATAATTATAAAGACGTTGAAAAAAAGAAGTGAAAAACAAAACAAGTACCCATGAGCCAAAACACACAAAAAAGAAATGAATGTTTCTTGAATCCCAAATGTGTAGACTGTACCACTTGTAATCGGACAAAATGATGCCGTGCCGACCTTTTTTTGGTCTAAACCACACTATACCAAAATTGTGGACATTTATTCCGCTATTTTACATACCTAATTAATAACTTTTGGATACAGATAATTCAAATTAGAATCTAAATCTTTTTACGAACTGCTATTTAGTTTTCACAAATTCATTTGTTTCCGTAATTTTAGTTTCAGTTAAAATTTATTTTTTCTCGTTAATGGCACCTAGATACATCTAGAATTAGTTGAAACTGGGGGGCGATTTTTGAAATTCGAGCGCTTGAATTCAAGGAAATCAAGCTCGAAAATAGTCGATCACAAACATTTGTCGCTATTATTTTCCCAAGAAACAAATCGTTTAATTAACCATAATTTTAAATTCCTGTCGCTGTTATTTTTAAACTTCCATTTCAGGGTTTTAGACAGAGTTTTAAATGTCAGATTCGAGCGCTCGAATCTCAAAAATCGCCCCCCTGTGTCGGCTGTGTCACTATGTGTAACTTAACAGTAAAACAAAAGAAAAATGTCCCTTAACAAACGTTATGTTAAAATTTAAAAATCGATCTCTAGAATATATATAAACATTTTTGCTATAAAAATGTATTCTCAAGTTTCATCGGATAAAGTAAAAAATGTCCTTTAACAAATGTTATATATGTTAAATTGATCTCTGGAACAGGAGCATCTACCTACATTATATTAACATTTTTGCTATAAAATCGTATTTTCGTAGATTTCATCGGATAGTCAT
Source organism: Pammene aurita (assembly GCA_947086415.1). NCBI lineage: Eukaryota > Metazoa > Arthropoda > Insecta > Lepidoptera > Tortricidae > Pammene > Pammene aurita. The sequence goes on from OX352293.1 coordinate 24,436,431, forward strand.
ATGTGACAAGGGTTCAACAGGGTGATCTGACGTTATTCTCCCAACACGTGCGATTTGTCGTCGCGGGGCGACGCCCGGGCCCCTGCGGGCCGGGGCTGCGCCCCCGCTGCGCGCCGTCAGCTCACGCTGGGCCGTCAGCATACAGAACTCTAATTGACACACTAAAAAACGTCACGACGCATAAAAGCGTTTATTATCCCATGTTGTATGATTTTTCGCAGAAATATTTTTTGTTGGAATAATTTTACGCTACCCTATTTTATTTATCTACAAACAATACGTCGGTTGTCACACTGGCACCGCTTCCGGATGCGTCTATGGCTACTGGCTCGCACGCTGTCGCCGCATGCGGAAAACGCAACAGTGGAAGGTCAGCCTAAATCTGTGTCTGAGCACGATATTTATTTAGATACCTCACGTAAGAAGTAAACAAGTAAGAATTTGCGCAACCTATTGGCTGGTTCCATTTTCCATTAAGTAGATCGTCTTGGTAGACCTTGACGTACATAGATGGCTGAACGAAATAATAAAAAAGATGGGAGATCCTAAATATAGAGCCTAAGGGGGCACTCTTGATGGTAAGCAGCTACCGTAGCCTGCACAAAACATTTATGTGTCAGTATAAAAATCCCAAATCCCAACTGTCAGGTGTTGCCATAACAGCAGATTTAAAAAATGAGGCAACAATTTTCGCTGGCTTGTTTAAGTAACAATCAGCACATGTTGGCCAAAAATGTGACGCAAACATAACTAATTGGCATTTAGTTATTTAGTAACGATTGTAGCGAATGGTAACTACGAGTGTAGGTAGGCACATTGTCGGAGCGAACGCCTGCGCCCCGCCCGGGGGCAAGTATCTGCAGAATGCGTGTAATTATTTATTTGCCCTCCTAACCCTCGCAGCTCCGTTTTCAATAGCCATACAAATAAATGAATTCAAAGAGAATACAATAATAGAATGAAATTCAAGGAATGTTCAGTGCACTCCTCCGCTTTTTATCAAAAAAAAGTAATATAGGTATTATTGAGGTCCCATTACCAAGCCGTGCATATGTACGTATGTGTACACAAATTTATTTCTTTTGGCTTTTAATGAGAATCAATTATATGAGAAAATCTATACCTTAGTTTTCTATAAAGCAGATTAAAATGAGCACAAACACGTGAGAAGATTTTGACGTTTAACAGGAAGTTACACATTACGGACATTAAAAAATATTTCATTGTGAAACATCAAATAAAACACATTATAAACATGCAGGTATAAGTAGCCGTTTTTTTAAATGTTCAAAAAGTTGAAAGAACGGCTTAAACGGTATCGTTTTTCGTAATAGAATGGAGGCAGCGACGCACAATGCCCTCTGATAATGCCGGAGACAAATACCTCGCGTTACGTCGCTACTATTTTGACATTTTAATTTCACCCCTTGCTAGAAATCCGTTTTGAATGGCGTCGGGGGCGCAACGGGCTTTCAGCTCTACTGATACATGTATCGCAGAGTCTTGATTGACGTTTATCGCTGGGATTAAAATACAATTAAATTAAATTTTAAATAGAGCAAAACTTTTCAACTGTTAACCCTTTTAACGCCCGTCTCTGTAGTGCCAATCTTCAAGCAGTTAAAAGTAAGTACAATCAACCTACTAAAGTAAACTTTCGAGCTGATTTATATAAAGGTCTTCAGATTAAGGGACGTAAATTGCACAGATACGTCAACAATGGGCTAAAATTTACAGATTTGTGCGTGTGTGCGGAGTTGTCGATTAGAGGTAATTTGTGTCAATCATTGGCATTGTCCGGGCACGTCCGCCTCCACTAAACTAGCCGGCCCGGTCGGACCATTCGCCCTAATTAAAAACCGAGCCCTTTACAAAAGTCAATCGCGGGATTAATGTTTGACGGGATTGCACCGTTTTCAGAATACTTTTGTGCTCTCAAAGCGCATGCTATTACGCCGTCAATCTAACTATAAGAGATTAAATTTTATGAATAGCGCCGAGGAATCTTATTTTCTAGATGTAAATACATAATTTAATCATTTTTTGTGAAAAACCGAGTGATAACAAAAAGCTAATGAAAATACAAAACATAGACGTTTGTTTCCTACCTAATATGTAATTACAAGTAATAGTAGATAGTAGTACATTTATACATACAAAATTCTAATCCCCTGGGAAAATCGCTATCTTATTGATTTACGAAACCGAGGGAATATCGGCGTGACATTTTCATTAGAAATAATAACTCGTTTTATCGCCTACACAAAACCAATTCCGTGACTCAATTTGTTTGCATTTTCGATTTGCACAATTCTTGATTTGCGGTGAACGTTCATAAAATCGGAAGCTGCTGTCCTGTTTTAACAGGGGAATAGCTGTATTAGAAAAAAAGAGATGGGTATAAACATTGTAAGGGTTGCATTGGTCGCGCCTGGGCTAGTGGCAACCCTTTCCCTGCGCCGGGGCCGGGACTGGTAAACGGTAATTTGATTTCACGCGCGTTTGATGATTAATGTCAGTGCCTTATCGCTCCATATTTCACCGATTTAGTTAAATATCCTTTTTTTATTGTTGTACCGAACGTGTGAATACAACTTAATCCGTAATGTAAACTGCGGTTACTTGCCAACTTAATACCTACTGAGGAATTGTGATTGAGTATGACTTTATCTTGTTTTGTTTTTTATTTGACTCTTGTGCCCAAATACATAAAAAAATACTTACCTAAAAAGCTTCTAAAACCATATACCTAATAAAAATATCGACTTGTTTCAGTATTCACTAGATTTTCTGCTTAGTCAAAATAATAAAGCCTAGCAAATAGCCAAGCAGTGAGATCACAATCTATAAATGGTGTCAAAATAAATTTAATTGAAAAATAAATATTAATCTAAACAGGTCACCAACCAATAGCATGAACCTTGAGAACTGTCTGGCCTTTAATAATCAATAAGCGCCACGTGGCCTATTAAAGTGAGATATCAAGTGTGAAAAATATTGTTGCCTATTTGCATCTACGTACTTAATCAGTACATTAATAGGGTGTTTAAATGGTAACCCCCTTATTCATAATCGTCTAACAAGCCACATTTAGTAAATTTATGTTTTGTCTGTTTCTAACACAACTGTCAAATTGACAGGAGGACAAACGATTATTACTTAAGAGAGAAATGTTTTACTTTCAACAGCTAAATCTAAGTTCATATAGCATCGATATGTTAGATACGAGGAGTCCAATAGGTACCTTCTTGAGATTAGTGACAAGTAAAGTAGGTGGGTAGTATATTTCAATTAATCTGCCGTCCATAAAATATTAAAACATGAAACAGTAGGAGTTAAATAAAGCTTAATTAACACTTTCTAATAAAAATATATGAAATATAATCAATTGATCATTAAGACTGTTTTTTAGATAAACTGCGAAAATGTTATTGCCATCCACTCGAGAGTTTACCTTAAGTAAGTACATACCTCAAGATATTTTTCAACCTTTGTTGAGCGCAAACGCTTGAGTTTTCTTCATATTGGTCTGATTCTTAGTATGTAAACCACAGGTACATTTTGTACCTGTGGTTTACAATTTATTGTAAAAAAATCGATTATGATGATCATTAACAGAATTCACATTGCTTTACCTAAAGTTCTAAACATGCGTTATATGTATCCCAATAGTATTCAATTCACCGTTTTTAAGTATTATGTTTTTCCTCTACTGTAAGTGACTTGGTGAAAACTTTAGGCTTATTTGTGAATTAATCAATACATAAATCAATAAGTTAGGTAATTAAAATCATCTAGATCAATGTTATTTTTTACCAACTCAATATTAGTAATTGCTTTCAACGACTACTGCAATTATCAATTTTATTTTGATTAAGTAGTTTTTTTAACCATTACACTAAAATTACATGTACATGTCACGTATTTGATAGACTTAATATTTAAACAAATTGAAATTGATAAATATTTATAATAAAAATCACCGCCATATATTCTATTCGTAACATTTTTATTTCATTCGAGTAACATACAGAGAAGATCGAACCGCGACAGACGCTTGGACTATATCGCCCGTACTTATAACTCGCAGCGGTGAATCGCGAAATATACCTGCGGTGAAGCGGGGCCGGGGGGTGAGCAAACGCCGGATGCTCAAGGCTATCGAGGTAGGCACGCGTCTTAAATATTGCTGACAAACAAAAGTTGAATCTTAGCAAAGTTGTTCTTTGTAGTAATTTTGATATGAAATATGAAATTAACTGAAAATAAATACATGTTAAGGCGAATATTCGGCGCTTCAGTCGAGAACAACTCCGAATTCGGATTCGACCGTTCTCTAGTTGTAAATAGTAAATACATATCTAGTTCATAGTTACAGTATAAAATGTGTAACAAAAATCTGGTAATCGTTCCAAGGCGTACTTGGTATCGTATTCTAATTATAAAAAATAAAACAAGAAAAAAAATTCACAAGAAAATAAGATGGTTTTGTATGGAAGGTTGGTGGGACAACCATACAAAAAAAAATTACGCGTCCAAAAAATTTTCTCCTTTTTTTCTTAGTCACAATCCGATACCAATTATGCCCATACGGATCACCAGTATTTTTTACACCCTGTATTATGTCTACTACGGAAAAGGCACCGTGGTGTAGACGGGCCATATCGATCGGCTTGCCACGCGTGCTGCGCAGGCGTGCCGTAGCCGTAGCTAGGTGGCGTAGCGTGGCGCGTAGCTGATATGTATTAAATACCTAAGTACCTAACTATAATAGAGGTTATAGATAGGTTAATTGCTACTGGTAGGAGGTAGGTGCATATAATTGGATGCTGATAAGATAAGCAATAAAAACAAAAAAAATAGAAAATTTATAATGGGTTACTCACGTAATTTAAGTCGATTTTTATCATCGTAAAGTGATCGAAACATTTCGAGCAAAAATCGACTTAAATTACGTGAGTAACCCGTTATAAATATTTTAATATGTTAGAGTCTCACGAAAGTTTAATAGTTAAAAAAAATGATATTTGAATGTCATTTTGTAGCCTGTTTACTGATTTACGGTTTGCAAAAATGACCAAAGTGATTTGAGGTATTAATCCAGCAGTCGTGTACATTTCACATGGAAAGTAATCGGAACTCAACGGAACTTTAACCGGTTGCTCTGGGGAATACTAGGAAGACTCTCCTAAGTTTTCGACCTCGAGGACCCTGTGCTAACTTGGAGGTGAAACAAAAACTTCAAAATTGTCAGACTTTTTTATTTTTTCGCTTATATCTCATAACATAAACTAAGCATTTTTGTGTACACATTGCGTGACAAAGTTAAAGAGCAATAAACTTCCTAAAAGTTAGCTGTCAAACCAGATTTACAGGCCAAATATTAACGAAGATACAGTTAATATATAGTTTAGGTTCCAGTATGGCGGCGAAACCAATTTTCTTTGAAATTCCGAAAATTCATGACTGTTCAAGTGTTAACCCTTGATATGACAGTTTAACCTTTTCGACGCCAACAATGGATATATCCGCCCCGGATGTTCAACGCCAACAACGGATATCCGACGGATATATCCTCCAAGTTACCACAAGGTTCTCGAGGTCAAAAACTTATGAGAGTCTTCGTAGTATACCCCCAAACTAACCGTTAAAGTTCCATTAAGTTCGGATTACAGCTACTCTTATCTTTATTCGACATAACTGCTGGATTAATATATAAATATAAAAAAAAAAACAATAAATAAAGTCAACACAAATCCCATTCAACGTTCTTGTATAATGTCAAGAAAGTTTCACGTGTCGGTACAGTTTTTATTCGAATTCGCTCAACTTTTTGATACTATTTTTACTGTAGGTAACTAACAAAACTTCTATTAGTTTGTGAACATATTTTGAAAGTTTGTTTCTTTTTAAACTGCATAAGTGGAATAGTTTTTCGATTTTATGTTTCATTTATAAATAATTCACCTTAATAGCTATTTCACGATTTTTGCTTGTAGAGGTGAAAAAAGTAAGATTTTTATTGATTAAAGTGATGTTACACTAGTAAAATATATAAACACGTTGGAAAATTAGTCGTTTGAGGAATAAGTGGAACAGTTTTTTTTTTTCATTTTTATACATATTTTTTAAGCAAGTGTATGTTTACCTATAGCAATTTTAAGCAAAATTGCCGAAGTTTAGTTGGTGTTTTTGAAAATGTCTTAAAGTATTTCATAAAAATTAAAATGTAGAAAACTTGGCTTTATGCTTTAATTAGATAATATAAAACATTTTGGAGGTCAATACGAATAATAATAATAATAATAAATAATCAAGCGACATGTTTGCATTGTACATATCATCGTCCTCAATAAACGAGCTCTGCAAGAATTGAGTTTTCGGGTATTAAATAATAATAAATGTGTACCAAAAGTATTTTTTGCAATAACAAGACTTCAACCTATCTTATGAAATGCAATTCATGTGCGATTTTGATTATTAGCGATTTTCATTTTCAAATCGTTACCGGACTCTTAACCCACTATTACGATAATCACTTTTTGTTGAAAATCTACCGTGTTAACTCATACAGATTTTTAAAAATGCATGTAGAGGGTTCTCATTTTACTTATACATTCGGATGGTTAAAATTAGAAAATATTGTAGGTAGGTACTTAAGTTATTATTGCAAAACTAAAAAACAACGTTATTTATGAGTTAAGGGACTTGATTGATTTTTGCAAAATGTAGTTTAATGCAGAATTTAAACTTAAAAAGTGTTATGTGCTTTGACACATTTTATTTTTTGGAATATATGCCACATTTTATAATTAAACAGGAGAAAGTTAAGTGCCATAACTCATATTTAGAGAATTTTAATGTTCCAAATTATTTAGCAATAAACAAAAGGGCGAATATTGCCGCAAACAGTTTTTTTTAATCATACAAATAAATAAGTAGTTTTTAACATGTTTCAGGTAATCAACAACAGTTAGTTTATCAACCGACTTCAAGATTTCGAAGGAGGAGGTTGGAGGTTATCAATTCGTCGGGATCTTTGTTTTTGCTTTTTTTTATGTATTATCACCGATTATTTGAAGACGGCTGGACCGATTTGGAAACTTCCTTTTTTGATTGAAATAGTATACTTCACAGTTGTCCCATTGTAACTAGGTCAGGATCTGATGATGGGATCCTGGAGAAATCGAGGGAACTCTTCAACTAATATAGGCACACCTATATAATGATTTGAGTATTTTTTACATCAGCTCGAGCATTTGCTTTTGGAAAGGTGGATGCTGATAGAAGTCGGTTCTTTTTTGTTTAAAATGATTGTATATTTAGTTTTTATAACATAATAATTATAACACACAAGTAATAGTAGTTTATGTAACTGTTACGTAATAAGGGTCCTTAAAACATGAGTGTGGTTTTATGAAATGAGCCGCAGGCGAATTTCATAATAAGATCACACGAGTGTTTTAAGGCCTAATTACGTACAGTTGCATACACTGCTTTATCTACACTCATATTATTTATTATAAATGCCGTATCCGGAAATCATAGAATGGCCGCCATTCCACCGCCGTGGCCATCTCGATTGTGTCGGCATTGGCCAACTCGATTGTGTCGGCGCTCGCGCGGGACCAATCGAGTTGGCCATGGCGGTAACATTATGTTATCAAATTCGATGTTCCAAATTTGAAACTCATTGCTTAACAATATTTGAGCATGCAAAGTTAAAATTACGTTACTGCCGCAGATAAGAAACTTATCATAGTTAAATCGTTTGTTGTAATGCTTGTCATTGTCTACGGTTTTTGAACGCATTTTAGAGTACTTACAGAATGAGTGTAGATAAAATACTTTAAGGCGCCATTTTCTCAAAATAGTGGTCATGTGGGTTAACACATTATTGCTTATCAGCATCCAAGTAGTTCTCTTTTACTTTTTATATAAATTTAAATTATTACTACAATGCCATTCATAATTGTTAGCTCTCTGAATAAGAAATAAACATTAGAGTTATGATACGAACACTTGGGTCCCTTAAGCACCTACATATTTTAATGGAATTTAAATAATACCCGTAGGATAAAATGACCGAAACGCTAATTGAATATACCTTACTTTTTATATATTGTCTGTCTACTATAAATGTCACAAAGTTTCCTGTAAACCTCTTTGTAAATATACAGTAGGTACAGGCTGATTTCGAGGTATTTAGCGCGATAGTGCTAGTGTAGCAAGAGAACAAGGCATGATACAGAATTAAAAGATGAACCTAATGATATTGGTGATTACTTTTTTGCTGGGATCTTAACCAATAACCGGTATTCTCAAAAAAACCTTAATCCTGTATTAAGGTTTTTTTGAAAATACGGAATAATTAAGGATAATATTTAATTAGTTTATGGGCTTCATTTAGAACTCAATATCAAACAACCTTGGTGTTATCCGATTGCTTGGTTAAATTTTAAAAAAAGACACCAAATAACGAAAAGAGAACGAAAAATCGGTATTTTAGTATGGAGCAAAGCACGGTTCTCAATCCCTGATTGGTGATCACTTAATTGATCAGTTACAGAGCCAGAAAAACCCAAAAATCATTCTGTATACTAATTTAAACGTTAAGCTCGCACTGTTCCTTTCAAACTTAGTAATGTTCGACTTAATTATGTCATATGTAAAAATTGTTTAAGTATAAACTATATACGAACTTTACGCACTTGGTTAAAATGTTAAATGATTTTTGATTGAATAAAGCTGCTTCTTCACTTTAGACCTTAGACCGTACCTTTCCTCGCACTTCCTATCTACTCACTCACCAAAGTAAGCAAACTAAGCAATGAAACTATGTAGAACTACGAATAATTTAATTATGCAAGCAATTCCTTTAGTGATTAGAAATAAAGGAAAAGTAGAAAAATCCACCGCCTCAGACGAGACTCGAAGTCGCGACTCTGAAATGCATGCCCATCGCTCTGACCTGAGCTACTGAGACAGGCATGTATCCCAGAGTCGTGAGTTCGAGTCTCGCCTGAGGCAGTGGATTTTTCTACTTTACCTTTATTTCTAAACATTGTGGTATAGCAGACACTCTGCTTAATATAATATTAATTCCCTTAATGTTTAAATCTTAAATAGATATAATGTAGATTTTTAGTAGCTGCTAAACTGCATTTAGGTACCTAAATATAAGTATAGGTACTTACGTATACATAGACTGTTAAGAATCTTAGTTGTTAAGAGCATTTTTAAGTTTTTTTTAGCTACATGTTTACTTACAAGTTGCGTTCTTTAGCACACAAATCCTCTTAGCTAAAAAGAATCTCTTCTTTGTGAGATCCATACATTGGGTTCTCGGATATGTGTCTAAGTAATCAAATAACATTAATGCCCGTCCTAATCCTGGCTAATGCCTTTGTCCTCCAGTTTCATGCTCCGCTACGCCCCCGCTCCAATATTTGTTTATCCACTGTGTACCTATTTTTATCGCGATGGCCTTTTGTTAAAACTTAGAGCTTTTTTGTGCAAAAAAGCATTTTTTAGATAAAAAAACGTCCGATATAGAAACACGTGGCGCGTGATTGATCACGGGGCATCATGGCGACATGATATCGATATCAATTATCAAGCTAACGTTGTATTTTAGGGTCAGAAATTGTAACAGTGGTATAGTTAAGGAAACTTTCAAATATCAACTCTTATAATCACAATCGCGCCCTTTATTTTAATTTCGCGATCAATATGCGTGATTTGTGCGTGATCCCTAAGTGTGAACATCTGTATTTGCGTATCGGGCTCCCACTCCTGTACCTATACGTAATATAAAGCCGTATTCAAATAACTTTAATCGCTTAAGTACACAGATCCGCGACAAACGAATTATAATTATTCATATGCGACGGCGACAATCCTTTCGATCCATCGAGCAGTGTTTGCACAATGCCCGGTCATTTGATTTTGAATCCGAAACTCGCATAAAACCATGTGTTTTATATTCTGATTAATTCTCGATTTACGACACAGTTCGATGTAGTAAAAAGTAATTAAGTAATAGCTGGAATTAAACTAAGCCAAAATTCATTACAGCATGTTTACCAAAAGGTTGTTATGGAAATAATATTATTAAAAATAAAACCTTAAATTAGTCTTATCTGGAATTTCATTTTTCGTTGAAATTATGGTTTGAAGGCATCCATAATGCTAACGTTTACCGTTTACCGCACCGGGCCGTATGCCGTATGCTTGTTTGTCATCGAAGTTTTATAAAAATAGGCAAATGACAATTTAGTAATCGTACAGAAGGGAAGTTCTACGTAAGCAGAATATTCCGAAATGTTAAGATGTTCATACAAACGCCGATCAGAAAAAAAGTACCTACCTATCGTACCTATTAATAATAAAACCGTCAACATTCCAGTTCGTCGCATGCAGATACTGAAACTAATTTAGCACCTCCTTTAGTTGACTCGCATAAAAGCTTCAATTAAAATAACAAAACTGTATGACAGTTAATATTTAACCCTTCCAATGTATTTTTTATGGTGCGTAGATTGTCAGATGTGATTGATATAGTGATGTTCGCGGTGTTCGTGCGCAATCGGGCGCGCATGCGAGTTTCGCGCACGACAGCGCACGACACCGTGTCGTGTTCTCGGGTGGCATCCATCATATCACATCGTCAGCACCGTGAAATAGTTGGTACTTAACTGTCATGTACAGTTTGACGATTTCATATATTCTATTTATGTACTTAGTAAATTATTTACAACGGTACAAAACTCAAACCGCTGTGTTTCAGAATCCGATATAATGGTACTTCGTTAATAAAAAATCCCTAATAAATGATGATGAATTATTCTACCACAGCCGCACAGTACGCTCTAGAACATTTGCCACTTCTTTGTAAAATCCGATAGATTGTAAGCAGCGCTATCAAACAGCAGCTAGGCAACATTGATACCTACAGGTAATTTGTTTCTTAAGTTATGGCGACTTTTCCTATGAAATCTAGCAACACATTTTAGGCCTCGAGTTAGTATTTTATCTAAAGTTTATGTAAGACTATCGAACAATATTAAGTTCTATTGCTTATACTCGATCTAATCAATGAAAAAACACATCTATTAAACCATAAACAACAATAGTCTCATTTCCACCAGATGTGCGATAAACGTTATCAAGAGGGTTAACCGTGACCTCATAAAAAACGGAATTTATTTCATCTCACAGCCCTTGCCCCGAAACTAAGACAGCGAAGGAAATAATAGAAAAATATCGTAATTAAAATCCAACCCTTCCTGTCGTTGCACCATTTATGGAGGGATAAAATTGGAGCGAGGCGCGCGTGACCGATGCGATGATATAGTACACACTGCGCGGCAAGTGTATGAGGAGCCCACGCACACGAGGGCTAAGAGTGAGGACCATTCTGTGTTGCTAGATATAGTTATTCCGCAGTTTACTCCGATTTTTTTATATTGAATCCGATAGCCAATTAAATTAAAAGCGGTCGGCATTTTTTATCACAGTTACTACCAATATTAAACACATATACTGTACTACCACCAGGATTAAGGGAGAAATTTATAAGGATTACATTCCATATTCTCACAATCTTAATTATGACAGTGACCGCATGAATGATTGAATTAGATAAATAATTTCCTTTGAAGCCCAAACTTTTCAGGGTTCCGTAGCCAAATGGCAAAAAACGGAACCCTTATGGATTCGTCATGTCTGTCTGTCTGTCTGTCCGTCCGTATGTCACAGGCATTTTACTCGGAAACTATACGACGTATCTGAATAAAATTTACACATATGGTGTATTTTGTATGCAGCTACTTAGTTATGCAGTTAAATTTGAAAAAAATAAATATTTTTAGGGGGGCGCTCCATACAGGTAACTAAATTAAAAAAAAAATTAACCAAATATCAACATGTGACACATCAATCGATAGGTCTTTCAAAATAACATTGAGGTTTCTTTGACAATTTTGTGATTAAGTGAATATTTTCTGAAATAATCGCTTCGAAAGTCAGAAAAGTTGTGTAGCCCCCCCGTAACTTTTGAACCGTAAGTTCAAAAAATATGAAAAAATTTGAAGAGATGCGCCGCGAGAAGAACGAAAATTGTTTTGAACATTATCGGTTCAGCCATTTTTGAGTTATCTCCAAAAAACTTCTTCCATAGGCATCAGATACGACCTTTTGGTATTAGTTTGGTTCTTATTCCATTGAAGGTACGGAACCCTCCTATGCGTGGTCCGACACGCACTTGGCCGGTTTTTTTAGGATTAATGAAGATATCTTAGACAGATTTAAACAACGATCGAAAATGCCCGTAATAAAAACGACGAATTATTTAAATTTTACAATATCTTAAAATAGTACTTACACATGATTTATATTTAGTTTACAACCGATGCTTCCGCCAACATACGGCAACATTACAACCACGGCAACGCGGACGTTCGCATACAATATGCTGCGCCCCAGACGACCCGCGCACACAGGCAGGGTTAAGCGATCTTTAATTATCCCTTCAACTCGTTTACGTCATGTGTTCATAATAAAAACACGGTTAAAAATCTATTTCCGGTATAACTAACGATCCATTTCTTTAATTGCAGCAGGTAAACGAGCAGACATATGATAAGTCCAAATGTGTTCCTTTCGCATGTTTCGACCCAGTACTCATATTCTTTAGTTTAAGAATGACCTCGATGACAGTAACAAAGATGCTTTATTGAAGATCAAACTTCATCTGGCTGACCTTAGGCAGTTAGCTAGTTTTCAATAAGCATAACAAGCCGTAACTCTGCTCGACGTGCACAATAACTTCGAACAATAATAAACGGTTGATTGAGAAACAAAAGTAGATATCGAAGTAATTTACCGAGAACTGTTATTAAGGGTAATTTGGTGGGTCTGCTGGCAAATAACAGAAGCTGCTTCATCTCCCGTGGACGTGAGAAGGCGGCGCCGCCGATGCGAAGAAGCCCTCGCGCGGATCGTCACGTTTTATATTGCCCACAAATGTAAATAGTATTTTTGTACAGTGTTTTGGTCAGTGGCATAGTGCGGTAAGTGAGTTTTAAAGCAAAATGTCAGACCCCTTTGCTTTTTAGGATAAATGCGCCATACTTTAATTATGGAGCATTTGTCATTAAGCCACCGGACAAACTATAACTAGTTTCATATAATTAAAATGTTATATAGTTTGTTATATAAAACTAATATTTTATGAGTAAGTTTATAAAAAATATTACTTCTTTAATGCCACGAAAGGGACGTTTTCTTTCTTCTGCCCCGGCAGCTCTAATTTTAACTCTAAAGATTTTTTACTTGAGTAAATTGTTTTATTTTGTGCAAGTAATTACCTACGAATAAATACATAACAGTAATTTAAAGTTTTTAATTGAAGAATAGGTACTATGAATGTTACAAACAGAAAAGAAATAAGATTAACGCAAATAAAGGAAACATTTTTTCTCCTTGAATCTCGATTACATTCTGAAAGCTCTTTGTGACTGTATTTGGAGATGGATTTTCTTTTATCGAATTACTAAACATAGATACACAAACATTACAATAAAAGATACAAAAAAATTGTACGTGTACAAAAGATTAAGTAAGAATAACATTAGATAAGTGTGTTATGATATGCCGCCTCTGAACAACTATTGACTTCAACAAAATTTAAATGTTATGGCTCAGAGATTAAGGTTTCTTTTTGAAGGTAATAATTACTGGTCCAGCGAGGTGCGATACGCGAGTTGCAGCGCTGTTTGTTGCATGTTAAAGTATGCGTGAATAAGAGATGCTCAGACGAGTATTGATTGGTATTCAATAGCAGTGGCATGAATGGGCGCTTGACAATACGGCTGCCTTGCTACTTTTGCTTGTAGCATTATAATCATTGTAACGTTCTAATACGCTAGCAGATCTGATTTAATTGTTAATATCATGCGTGAAACTATTGAATTTTTATAAGTCAAGTTGACCTTTATAACAATTATAACAATTCTACCCCAATTTTAGGCAATTACAGCTAACATAGCACTAAATAATAATTGGCGTAGGTTTTTCTATAAAATAAGTACGCAAAACATGTTAGATACAAAATATTATATTATGTTATTAAACCCTCAGCCTAGCAGTTCCAGAGCTCGTGGTAATTAACTTGATCGTCTTGATCCAGTGCTCGCAAACTGAACAAACAACAGAACTAAGGTATGTGCTATTAACGGCCTCCTAGCCCAGTCGGTAGTGACCCTGCCTACGAAGCAGGAGGTCCCGGGTTCGAATCCTGGTCAGGGCATTTATTTGTATGTTTATTACAGATATTTGTTACGGAGTTATGGATGTATTCTATGTATTTAAGTATTTATCCATATTTATCTATTATATCTATTGTCGCCTATTATTTACCCATAACACAAGCCTTATTGAGCTTACTGTGGGCCTAGGTCGATTTGTGTCGAGATTGTCTTATAATATAATATTTACTATAATATTATTTATTACTGGACTGTTTTTAACCTTACAGCTCTCGCTACAACATTGGCACAGAAGGCGCTATCTAGCGAGAACGTTTGAGAGGCAGCGAGCCGGCAGCGCGCCCGCACGCTCCACCGCGCGGCAAAGCACCGCCGTCTCCGGTGGTCCAGGCACTAGCCTCTTCAATACCCTGCACCATTCTCATCCAGTTAAACCTCTCTTTGTAAAACTGAAGACTGAATGGACAGAACTCATTGCAACATTGTTATCTCGCTCTCAATCGAGTGCAATCTACCGTGCCTGCACTTATTGAGCTCAGCAGACATTGCGACGTCGACAATCGCAAGATACAAGCGTATTAGCCTTTCTGACGGTTGATCAGTTTTATTGAGCTACTTGAAATCGACACAAAGAGACAACATTCCTGAGTAAGCTTTAGTATAAGATAGCTTTTTCAATACATGGAAGTTAAATCGCCATTTTACATTACTGTAGTGTAGTATTAATACAGTACAGCCAATTTCTCCAATATCTATACGATTCGTTGTACAAAAATATAAGGTTTAAGTTCTTTTACACATATTGTTGTCTAATTAATCGTATAGATATTCGGGGAACTCGACTACTTATACCTATACTCATAATGACTCATGTAATAACACAGAACAGGGGGGCGATTTTTGAGATTTGAGCGCTCGAATCTGACATTTTAAACTCTAAATAAAATGATGAAATGATGTTTTAATAATAACAGCGATAGAAATTTAAAATCACGCTTATTTAATTTAAGCTATTAATTATATGCAAAGAGAATGGCGACAAACTTATCTGTGCGATTATTTTCGTGCTTAATTTCTTTGAATTCGAACGCTCGAAAGGCAAAAATCGGCCCCCAGATATTTGGCGTTTTCAAGTCAAAGATACATCGTTGTCGGTTGTTAACAAAGTTTATTTCTAAATGAATTTTTATGGCAGAAATGCCTAACTGAATTGACAACAAAATATCACATAAATACATTACTTGCTTACACGGCGGAAAGAAGTTGCAATGACTCCAGAAATAAAATTTAAGAAATTTACCTCATGTATAAGTAGGTATATATAAGTAGGTAATTCTATTTTAAGTTCAAATTTCTTCAAGTTTCATCTCGACTTATCAACTAATTCCCGCCATGAACGGAATTAATCAAAGAGATACGCAGTTAAACTTAACATTTTCCTCCAAAATTGAACATTTTTGCAATGCCTACTTGCAAAAATAAAACTTCTATACTTGTTGCATTACCTATCTATATGAAACACAAAAACGTAACGTAGAAAAAAAGAAAAAGTTTGGAAGTCCCCGACGATATTTCCATTCCAAGTAAATAGAACCCTATCCCTACCCGTCATCGTTTTTTAATTGGGTATTATCCTAAGTACTAAATGCAGTAATGAATTATTAAGATAATATCGTGCCTACGCATTATGTTGGACAAAATAATGGTGACATGGAGCGGAGATCCGGAAACAAAGGGGCGTCCCGCGCACGCGCCACTTGAAGCTCGTTAGTGCATACACATCGCACAATGCTAAAACAATACTAGCCCACGTTGCCATTATGCTAATTGCACAACCATTGTTGGTATAACTTTTCAAACCATTTACTCTTTTCAAAACCTTGCCAATAGAAAGTTAGCAAATTAATCGGGACTGCTGTTTGTTGACACTCATCACTGCCATTGTTCTTCAAGAATCGAGGTTAAAGGACGCGGTTTTAATGACTCTTCAATCTTAGTCATCATGCCGGTTGTTACTTTGTATGCAAAACACAAAAAAAATATCCTCGTCTAAGGATGTATGAGTTGTACTTGCAACAGTTGCAACATATGTCATACTTGGCAACGAGGAATCAATATTATTAAAACATTATACACCTACGTATGTACCTAAAACAATATTAGGTACGTAGGTTTTTTAAAAAAAAGGGAGAGATGTTCAATTATGGTGTATTCAATCAAATTGATAAAATATACTAATTAATAGAATTCGTCAAAATAAACTAAATCTTGCATTGAATATACCTACTACATGTTGCTATTATTGGTACAGACTAAAAAAATATTGAAAACAAATTTGTAATAGGTCATCATCATCACCACCAAAGCCGGAATTCTAATAATAATAATAATCTCGACAATAATAAACGGTCAAACGATCATTATTAGCACGGATATTAATTACGTACGTGGAACAATCATGCAGTTGCCGAGAGCTGATAATGCTGATATCAAGAGCACCGGGCAACAAACAAGCGACAGCGTCGACAAAACTGCCCTCGAAACATAGAAAGTTGTATGTGCGTCGGATAACATACAACACGTACGCTTTTTGGGTAAGAACAGCGAAATAATGTCGGCAATTAAACGGAGCAGCGCCGGCGCAGCGTTAACTGCTGCCTAATGTATCTATTAACAAATGTATTTGCCGTGTTTGGGCGCTCGTAAATTCTGGGAACAACTGGAGCAGTTGGCTCTTGTCGTCGCTATTATAATATATCATTGTGTTTTAAATAGCCACTTATAAAAGTACGACTGCTCTGTTTGATGGGGATCAGTAAAATCCAAATGGCGCGGGAGTTATCCCAAATTAGCAATTAATCCTTACCTAATTTGAAACATAAGTAGAAATATATCTATCTACCTACAAATAAATGGGTCATAGGAATCTATCTTTATTCCTCTGAAATCATTTCAGAATCCAGACTAACTGGAGACTGAGGGTAAGTAGGTATAGTCATTTGAAATAAAATAAAAACGTTAAGCCGTTTTTCACATATATTAGGTATTAAAATTCTTAGGCAATTTAACGAACTGGTAGGTAATTTCCAAACATTTGAATTGATATGATCAATTCAGATGTTCGGAATCATCTCAGACTGGTGACCCGCATCGTATCTATATCAAATACCTACCTGAAACTGAGCTATGATGTTTAACGATTATTAGACAAGGAAGAGTCGGATATTTTACTTTAAGCGTTCCATTCGAAAGCAATTAAGCTGTTAAGGTCCGAAATGTGACAGATAAATTCACTTTAGTAGCAATATGTGAAGATTTTAAAACAACATTCTTCCAGAGCATCATCTGTCTCCGAAAGCAATTTATTAAGTGTCAGGGCGCGCCACCCGCGCAGGCACGCGCGCCCTTCTCCGTCCTAATAACTTAACCCCCTTTTGTTTTTCTACATAAAGCTCACAATTTATTTATGAGATCTCCTGATTATGTCTCGGCACGCGCCTCGGCCTAATGCCGCTCAGCTCTCAATTTAAACGATCAAAGATGCGTTGCGTACCAATTGAATATTATTGTTTGTTTAAATTTTAAATGCGTTAATGTGCAGGCAAGAAAGAATTCAGCTTTAAACCATTTATGATATTATACGATATTATCTAAAATATGAGAATGCGCTTCACAACATTAAAAACATTTTTTTTTACAAAGAAGATAATGTAGTTTGTACTGTATAGTATTTGGTATAGTAATACCTAGTAATACAAGAGTAGGCCATCTTTACGTTTAGGTACTTCCGGATTGAGACAAACATGGCGGTTGTGTCTTGAGTAGTTTTTTGTTTCTTGTTCATTTCGTAGTTCTGTTTGTAGGGAGCAGCTATCTCGCAAAAAGCAAGGCCTCTACCCTACAAAGTCAAGCTCTAAGAGCAAATTTTTAATATACTCTTGTCACGCTACCTTGCATGATACTGGCGAAATTGTCCCAATGGACGGAAGCTATTTACATCAAATAAAGACTGAACTCTTACATAACCCAAGTAAGCAACTTGATGATTTAAAAGGATAGAAAAGGTGTATTAGCTTTCATTTGTAATCTAGAGTGGGTTCTATTAACTGAACCTTTTGCTTTAAGTGGTCAAATGGTACTAGTGTAAATAGTACCGTATTTACTGTTTTTAGTCTACATTTTATTCTAATTTAATCCTCTCAGTCCTATATATTGATATTTAAGACCCCTGCCAACAATATGAGCTCGCCCCCCGAACTCAATATTTTCAAGTGCAAACAAATGGGTTTGGAAACTTTTTAATTTAATTTTTGCGACCCCAGCGGTAATGAGATGCTACATGTTGAGATTTGAAGAGTCGTCCATTGAATTGTCGAAAATATGCCTTTCACGTCGAGTTGCGAGTGTCGCGTTGCTTGTCATTTAAATAATATCCATACAAAGCAGGATGACACATCGTGACGGGCCATTGTCGCTGTCAATACAAATATCCCTCCAACTTTAACATAACAGTCCCCATCACAGATCAGATACAAATTCTTGATATATGTATTTGATTGGTAGCGTTTTTGCTTCCTTTCAATTTTTAGCGTAAATCCCAACGTGGGAAAAATAATATGACCAGAAAATTTAACAATTTTCACACACTATTTAATCATTGAAAAGTTTCGAAAGGTAGGCTTAAGGCCCTGTTACACTTTACTTTTTTTTTTAGTGTTCTAACTGGCATCCTAATAAGGATCCTAACTAGTTTTAATAGTAAATTTACTGGCTAAATGCTACTACTTACTTTTACTGACTATTTACTAAATTTTGAAACTAAATCATTTAGGAATCTAACTAGGATAAATGTAATGCAACAAGCCTTTTAGATATCCGAATCTTTCCTACCTACTTAAATATCTTACGAATTTCCGTTTTATTACTTACTAGCGACCCGCCCCGGCTTCGCACGGGACTTTTTTGTAGACCTTTTATGGTGTACAATACTGTAGTATATTATTTTGATCTATCTCGTAGAGATCAGTCTGCGTTTGCAATGTAAGCGCAAAAAATGTGTTTATTTACATCACATTAGAAACCTCAAAAATTATCAGTGTTTCTCTACTATATTATGCATGTATTATACATCTAAATCTTCCTCTTTAATCACTCTATCTATTACCGCAATCGAACCGCATCAAAATCCGTTGAGTAGTTTTAAAGATATATATAGGGACAGACAGCGGAGAGTGACTTTGTTTTATACTATGTAGTGATAGTGATGTTAGATATCAGTAAGCTACAAGAAATTCACGAACTATTTAATTCAACTTGCTGGTAGTCTCGCTTGAAGGAAAGACACTCATTGCTTCTGCTGCCTCAAGTGGACACCAAGATCGTACGTATGTCTATTATTTTATTAGAGCGAGTTCAATTGTTTTAGGGAAGACTAGATTTCGTTAGATCTTATCTTTATCTACCTCGAAACGGTACCTATTGCGTTTTACAAGCCCGCACTGTGTTACTTGTAGGTGGTGGCCATGTGGTTCTTAATTCGTCGGATTTTTTGTATTTTTATTTTATGTGCATACCTATATAAACATCGTCCTTGTGAAGTCGGTTAAAACAGCGAGCGATTTGTAAGCCGTTTTCTCGTGACGGCTACCACAACATTCGTTTAGCCTTTAAAAAGATTGCGTAGGTTACGGGTACATACCTAAACACGATGCATTAAGTTTTCTGATTATGCGGGCACCGCAACGAAGAAAAGTTTGTGGTTTTGTAGCCTTCATCGGCAATCGGTCGCGCGTCGTAATTTCGCGGTTAGTCCCCGACACGCGGATATTTCTTCCGCAGGTCCATTCAGCTGTAAATCAAAAAACTCATTAGAATCTTGACCTCAATAATGGCAAAAAAGACTAGGCAGTAATATATAAAATGAAGTGGCGAGGGACATTTTAGTCTTAATTTAATATCTTCTTTGTAAATTGTTTTTCTGAATTGTTTATAGGTACACTCCTCTCCTAAAAAGTTTGATGTGTTATCTTCTTATCATTGTGTTGTATACGATTTCCACTGTCCGTGCGTACATGTAAATCTTAATTCCTAAGGTGGTAAAGTTTGTGTGGAATGAGTAGTGTCGTGGTTTATCTTGGAACTTTTTTCTCTTCTTAATTAATTACGACACTTCTCCTTCCGCGCAGACTCTCCTATTACACTTTCTTTTATCTAAATGCAGGGGTTCTTAACCGGTGGTCCGCGGACCAATAGTGGTCCCTGGAAGGGACTATTTTGGTCCGCGAATATACAGAAAGAACTACCCTTTGGTGACATTCATCATAACGTTCATAGTTTCTAGAAACGAACTAAGCGAATAAACTAGGTGTTATATCGTTTCTGATTTGCTTGGACCATTGGGCACATCCCATGGCATCGACGGTAAGCTAAGCGGAAGACCGCGTCGCGCACCGTGTGGTCCGACTCGTCCAACGTATCCATCCACGTCATGTTGCTCTAGGCTTGTGACATCGGGAGCACAGACGGTCGGGTTACAGCGGCATCGTTGAAGCGATGCTGCGTTCATTAGGTATAATACGGGTAGAAAAGAAAAAAGCTTAAAAATGATTTTGTAGCGATCTCGATCGTTTGTTTTGTGAATATAATAACTAATAATAAGCCTCCCGCCCGCAACTCCGTCCCGGTAGATGTCGTTACATTTTAAATCCGGTTTCACCTCTTTGGAAATTCAACCCTATTTCCAACAAAAAAAATACAGGAGTACGGTAACATTTGAAGAAATTTTGTTCTCAATCATTTCAATATCAGGTTCTAAGATTAAAGTTATTATGTAACCACCTAAGAATATTATACGAGCACCTATATAATATGTATGAATGAAATGAAATTGTTTTGTTCCAGAAAAGTTTTCCATATAGGTATATATACGTCCAAAGTATAGCGGATATAGCGGCTACATATATTGAAAGTGGCACAACAATAACTATAGACGGAGAGCCTAGCCACGTCAGATATGACACAATAATGAGAGCGCCGAAACTCCTCTCATTAGTTAGCTATACTATGCTTATTTCTAGATCCGGACATCTGGCAGCTGTAAAATGGTGGAGGTCAAAGAATGCAAACAACTTTAATAATACAAATTCTAGAGTTCTGGTTTTGATGCATTATTATGAGAAATTATATAAATAATTAGATTATATCATTGCCAAAACTTTCTGACGGCGGAAAGTAGTCCAAAACTAACCATAGTTTGTCGCCTACTGTTTCTGTTTCCGAAATAATACATGTTTTTGGCTCTTATGCTAAAATATAGGCCCCGTCTTCTTTACCTAAGTAAGACAACTTCAGCAATTTTTACCTATTTAAGGATTACTTTTTTCTAACTAAAAAAATTTTGCTAGTCGGTCACTCTGACCTCCCCCCATTAAACGCTGCCAGATGCCCGGATCTAGCCATAAGGATAGTATTGCAATCTTACTAGACGGGATTCGCTGCTCTCATCAGTATCTACCTACCTTGGTAGGCTACCTACTGCGCTTTAAGGCGCTAGGCGCTGATTGTGGCCGAAAACTGTTACTTTCTAAGGGATATATCTCAATAACGGGTCATTCAAAAATTTTGAAAAAAAATATGTTAATTACCATTTCATGTACAACATTGTCAACGTTTGAATAACTCGTGTAACGTATAGTTTCTCCGTTATGTTAATGTAACGAAATGTCGTTTTACGGTTAATTTTGCTTATATCTACTGAACTGTTCATTCGATTTAAAATATTGTTGAACTAAAAAATGTGTACTACAGAACACTACAAACACAACGTAGGATATTTAAATTGATTAAATTTTCTTAAACAACTTGATCATAATTCCATATTTCGTGCGTTGGTAGCTCGAAAACGGCGTTGCTGGCAGTCGTGAGCTAGCTTTGAGACGAGGAGGCCGTGTCGCTCGTCGCTCCGTGCTTCTCTTGTACTACATATACTTGTGCTTGGCCCGTGAGCAATAATATCGGACTTACTGTGCCTAAAGACTAAATAACTGCAGAGGGTTCATGCGATGCGCACATAA
Source organism: Pammene aurita (assembly GCA_947086415.1). Classification (NCBI taxonomy): domain Eukaryota; kingdom Metazoa; phylum Arthropoda; class Insecta; order Lepidoptera; family Tortricidae; genus Pammene; species Pammene aurita. Next base: position 24,458,773 of record OX352293.1, read on the forward strand.
CGTGTCTTCCCGGAATCAATAATGTATAGACGTTTTATCTTTTATGATAATGTACTCGTATGCATGTTCATGTACGTTCGTATAAAAAGTGTATTTTATTTAGATTATAATACAAGTAAAAAACAAATGAAATAAAAATTGAGAAAAAACAAAAATCATGAATCTCACAATGCTCTGAAAACAAATTTGGTCATGTAAGTAAACTACAATTATTATGTTTTAGTAGACTAATGCATCACGCAAAATAAGATTAGTCGTCGAGTTGCGGAAATCTGCTAGTACTGCAATACAATAGACTAATAATTAATTTAATAAAAACTCCAAAGGACGGAATTTATTTAAGAATACCGTGTTCTAAACGAATGTAATATGCGTTTTATTTTAAGATTAAACACAACCTTTAATGTTATACTTTATACTAATTTATCAAATCTAGAAATTGCGAAGTAAACTGCAAAGGATTGCATATAAACCGGCCAAGAGAATATCGGGCTATGCTCAGTGTAGGGATCCGTAGTTGCCGGCCTGTTACAATACATCCATTCAAAAGGTAGTTTATAATAGTAGTTTATGCAACTGATACATAATTAGGGGCCTTAAAACACGAGTGGGGTTTAATGAAACGAGCGCAGCGAGTTTCATTATAGGATCATACGAGTGTTTTAAGGCCTAATTATGTACAGTTGCATACATTACTTTGTCTACACACATATTGCAGGTACTCAAAGATGGGTTCAGAAGCCGAAGGCAATTGACCTGCATTACAAGGTAGATAGATACAAGTGCTGAAACATACCCACAGGTGTAAGCTTAATAAAAATAAATAAATTAGAACCGATAAGGAAAGTATATTTATTTATTATAATATAGTTAATAGTAAACATTTACATTTTCGCAATTAAAAATGTTTCGACAAACAATAACTGACAAGTTGATAACAGAAATGGCGGCCGTACAAACCATAGAGAAATATATATATGTACAAACTTCTGTCGCGAGTTTTTTTTAAATATTAGCCAACGAACGAAGTCCTTATTCTCATGTCATCCGAGATCAAAATGTCGTGCGGTTTATGTCAAAAAATATATCGTACTGACGTTTCGTATCGACAACATTTTAAAATCTATGGATACTAGAATAGAAACCCATTGAAATTGTGTTGGTTTTGACAGCTGTTCCAAATTTGAAACTCATAACTTAACAATATTTGAGCATGTAAAGTTAAAATTACATTACTGCCACAGATAAGAAACTTATCATAGTGAAATCGTTTGTTGTAATGCTGGTCATTGCCTACGGTTTTTGAACGCATTTTAGAGGACTTACAATATGAGTGTAGATAAAGAGATATTTTGTGGCACGTACGTTATTTTACTATAAACATAACTCAAAAACGGCTTAACCGATTTTATTCCATATAGTTTTTATTGAAAATACGTAATAAGTATTTCAATGGCCTCACTTCCGGGAATTTTCCCAATTTTTTTTGGACCCACGGTGTAAAAATCAAAGAGCATTTTAACTTTCGGAGCTATTATTTACGAAAGTATTCGTTTTATCCAAAAGTTGTTTAAGGCTTATTCTTCTTGAAAGACCTATCCAACAATGTGTTTCAAATACTTATTGTTTTACCAATTTGTAGGCGTAATTAAAACACATACTCACACCTAATTTCAGTGTACTAACTATCACTAGGCCAAGCAAATAAGATCTATAAAAAGTGTTTTGAGGAATTAATTCCCAGCAGGCTGGAAATCGTTTTAATACCTTCATGTGGTCAATTATATTATCTTCAACTTTTATTCCATAGGTTTTTCACCAAGAGTCATCTGTTTCAAAGATATGTGGTATGGAAGTCAAAATATGAGTTTTTCAATTAAATGAGACATTTTGCCGGTTTATAACTATTGATTTTGGCTGTACCGCTGAACCGAATTAGATGTAAAGATACTCATTCGAGGCCGAATTTAACCCTCTTTAATATTGATATACGTGACATTTTCCGTCGGACGTACTGTTTTCGAGCTACAAGCAAAAACATGACAAAGAGCAAAATTTTCGCTAAAAAGTTATGCACACCTCTTGGGATTGGGCAAACTCGGATTACATGCATTTAGGACCACACGAAGGTATTAAAACGATTTCCAGCCTGCTGGGAATTAATTCTTCAAAAAAATCTTATTTTCTTGGCCTACACCGAGCAAAGCCTGATTGAGATTCTAATAAAAAATTGCTGATATTTAAGAGTTTAACGTATGTAAGAATAAAGGAAAAAAGCTTTTTTTTTATACCACGGCGCTGGCAAGCATACGACCCGCCTGATGGAAAGCAGTTATAAAGCCCATGGACGCCTGCAACCCCAGAAGATTCACATGCGCGTTGACGACCCTAAAAAAAACTTTACTATGTCGGTGAAATGCAAATAAATACTTTTATATTATTTATCAACACAAGTAAATAAATAAATTACTCTAAGGGCCTGTTTCACAATCTTCAGATAAACTTATCTGCCAGTTAAAATTATTGCTATCCTTTTCTCCAGTCATATAAAAGAAAAGGACAACAAACATTTATCTGACAGATATGCTTTAACTGGAGATTGTGAAACAGGCTATAAGGGTTAATACTACCTATCAAATATTTTTAAAAGACCGGCCAAGTTTGTATCGGACCACGCATAATGTAGGGTTCCGTAGAAAGTAGTTTCTTGGAGATAACTCAAAAACGGATGAACCGATAATATGTGAGATAATTTAGACTTAATTTAGGCTTTTATATTTAGACTTTCGAAGCAATTATTTCTGAAAATATTGACTTAATAAAAAAGTTTTAAAAATCCTCTATATATATATTTATTAAATTATGGTTTTCCTTTCATTTAATTTATGAAGTTTGTTAGAGAGATTTCATCCTTATTATTGACCCTAACGATCGATGCAATAAAAGTACAGGTTGCAACTTTTAAGATTTTAGTCGGTTCGATTACCGGGTGCAACAAGCGAATTTTTAAAAATCTTTGAATGCAGTTTTCTTTCTTTTAAAAAATAAAGGAATGTTTTCTTTGAGTAAAATTTTCTATCTACAGTATTAAGAGTACTTCCCCTTCAGGTGGCATTAAAAATTTCCACCCTGTATATATAAGATATTTTTAAAGCCGTATCGTACAACATGTTCATATTTACAAAAAAAATATTTTTGACATTTAGTTTGGCATATGTACGTATGGAGTGCCTCTCCTAAAAGTTTTTTTAGCAATTTAACCAGAAAACTAAGTAGCGGCACAAACACACCTCTGGATAAAATTTAAGTAATATATGTTTTATAATAAAAATGGCTGTGACATACGGACGGACAGACGGACATGTTTCAAAAAATTTTTAAGGGTTCCGTTTTTACCATTTTGGCTATGGAACCCTAAGAAGTTTTTGCGCTGTGTTATATTTTAAAGATCTAAATTTAATGGGCTTACAGCTCTCATGACAATTGCATGACGATTTCGTGCACAAATACCGCTCCTTACATGTGCATTTTTACTATTCGCAACTCGCAACAGGCTTAGTTTTGTTAATTTATCGTAATTAAGTGAATTTTTACGGTTAATATTTAAAATCGCAACAAAAAAATAACCATCTGTTAAGCTCACTTGCACAGCAAAAAAAACAATTTCACATGAAAGGTTTTTTTGCTGTACTAGTCAGTATTTATTAATTTTTTTCTGATATGCGGAATATTTTTAACTATTTAGTAAATTCATAAATATTTTGCCGCTCACTGTACTTCAAATTCAATATCTAGGTTTTTATTTTTTTACATAATAATCTACTAATCGAGATCGTTATTAGTTATCTTACTTAGTAGCATTCCTAAAAATGTCACCTTAGTACTTAATCACAGTATTCAAATCACCAAACATCCACAAAAGGATTAGGTATAATTATTGTAAATCTGCCCGCGCGCCTCTGAGTAAAGTCATATTCTTTGAACAATATTGCGGTGCATCGCGGCGGATTTACGCACGATCGCAATGAGAGGGGTACGCGGGTGGCGCGGGTAGAGAGCGCCCAAACGCTCAAGGACTCTCCGGCGACAATCGTCTTAAGCAATCTCATATATTAGGATCTATAGCCTTTACAGTGACGACGGTAAAGCGTGCCATTGGCGTAGGCGTCTATGCGCATTAAGGGTGGTTATGCTAGTTTCCCGTCCAGATTCAGTTTACCGTCCACCTGATTTCTACAAACATATGGAAAAATCTTTTCAATGTCAACAAATTCTCTATTTATAGTTTATTATTTAGTAGATTTTTTTTAAATTCTAAGCTTTTATTTTTGCTATAAACTTGAATATTAATATATAATTAATAAGTATAGATGGAAAACTGACACATGTGGACGAAAACTAGCACAATTACCCTTTAAAAGGGATGATTAAATTCGAAAGATAGTGTCATAAAAGCATTTATTTTAAGACTTTAAAGGCTGCACGTCCGAACGCACTGGTCGATGTAGCCGCGGTTGCAGCAGGAAACCGCAAACTATCCGACTAAATAACTACACAGCACAGCGTATCAGATCTCCGACCAGTTGGTAATACGTGGTAATACTCAGTCTTTTTTTAGTCAATACATAAACACTTAAGTACTTATGTAGGTATAAAAATAAGTAGATAATCATCATACATCTAAATGTGTACTTTTGTAAGGATTGTATATAATGACTCAAGTGAGTACAATTTTTTTTTTTTTCTGTAATCCAGATTCCAGAACACAACCACAATTTTTGGAGGAACTAGAGAAAACTCTAGTCAAGCTATCAAACTTAGAGCCTCAAAATATTCTTAGACTATATTCGTCTATTTATACATCCTCTATGGCCGTACGCCGCCACTTGTCCCGGTAGAGCCAATTTTTTGCAGACGCAACGCAACCTTACGAATGTCGTCTACCCATCGAGCTAAGCTCACCTACATTTTATAATAAATCATAATTAATGATAATATTTTGAATAATACATAGATATAATTATGTATTGTTAAATCAATTTTGTTTTACATTTCTCATGCATGCAGTACAGTAGGTTAAATTTGCAGCGCCATCTTCTGGTAATCAAGGAAAAATGGTATTTTGTCTTAGAACGCCATCTAGTAGAAACTCACAAATATCATCAAAACGCTTTCTACCACAGATATTCTACAGATACACTGATTGGGAGCATCACAAAAATTATACAATGCAGCCAACATAAGCTCCATTCACTAATATTTTTTGTATATACTCGTAAAAATATTTTTTTAGGTACAAATATTTTAATGTAAAAAGTCAATGATATACGATAATCACTTAAATTATTATAACAAAGCAGTTCCATGTTTTTATTAATTAAAATCTTGAAAGTTACAAAATCGCTTGAAAGAAAAATTTAGTTCGCTATTGTCAATTTGGTGACGTTACCGCAAAATACGTAGTATCTACTAAGTAGTCTGTGGAAAGCGCGGGAAACGTGAAACGCGGCGGTTGTGATTCTTGGTTTTGCAAAATTTTAATTAATTTTATGTGAGATTGAGATCAGTAAATTGGTAATTTGTATATATTTCAGTTTATATTCTGTGTAAATATTATTTTTTGTTGTATATATTGTAAAAATTCATCCATAGATAGGTAAGTTTTTGTAAATATTTTCAATGGGGGACGCGGACGAGCCCCCTGATCCCGGAGGGGGAAACCTCCAGGTTGCTATGCAGGTTGCTGATACTTCTGTAAGTAGCAAAAAAGATATTAAAAGAAAGGTTTACAAGAATAAGAGATGTAGTGACTGTAACAAAAAGAGGAAGAAAAATAATGGCGGGGAATATGTTTGCGAATGCGAGACTCTGCGGAAAACCCAAACTCATTCTACTCCTAACACTGTTACTAATACAAACCCCTCGGACAATGTAGATTCTAATAATAAGGGCAATACAAAAGTTAGCAGAAACTTATTTTCAAGTTCTGATGTTGCGCTGTTTATGGTGCACGTTCAACTAAAACAATTCGAAGCAAACTCATCCCTGCACCCAGTGTCTTTCGGAAAGTTTTTGGTTAAAAACGCTTTTAAAAATGTTATAAATGGAAGTGTCAAAAGAATTGGTAGGACTAGAATTTCCATGGCTTTTTCAAACCACATAGATGCTAATTTGTTTGTTACTGATGCACGCCTTGAGCAACAAAATCTCACCGCATTCATCCCTTCATTTTCAGTGACCCGCATGGGCTTGACCCGTGGCATTCCGAAAGAATGGTTAGATGAGGAAATAATATCTAACATCTCTGTACCTGTGGGTTGTGGAAAAGTGCTTAAAGCACGACGTCTAAATCACAGAGTCATTATAAATGGTTCTGTTTCTTGGCAACCGTCAGAAACAGTTGTCTTAACTTTTGATGGTCAAGTCTTACCCAAACGAGTCTTCTCTTGTTACAACTCTCTTCCTGTTGAACTTTATATTTTCCCCACTATCCAGTGTTTCTCCTGCTGTAAATTTGGACATACTAAAACTAATTGTAGATCAAAGCCTAAATGCTTTAAGTGTGGTGATATGCATCTTGGACACACCTGTTCAGTTGAGGAGGATGATGCCATTTGCTGTTTGTGCAATGGTTTTCATTTTGCCACCAACAGATCTTGCCCTGAACACAAGAGACAAAAAGACATCAAGTTATCCATGGCAAATAACTGCATCTCTTATGGGGAAGCAGTGAAATTACACCCAGCAGTCTCAAAACCTTTTGCTGATATCCTTATGTCACAGCCTCAACCACAAGTTCAGTCAAGATTACCCGGCAGCCTCAATCATCCAGCACCAAGAGCATCCATGCAATCTCATAGCTATAAAAAAACAGTATTTTTGATACCACGTGCCAATCTGAGAAAGAGTAGCCCGGGTTATGATGTAGCAGCACATAATGCAATAATTCGTGAATCGTCTTTCCCTTCTTCCCCAAATGGCTGTGCACTACAGCATCAGGAATCTCGCAAAGAGACTGAATCTGTGGACGAGGCTATTGAAGCCTTAATGTCCCTCTTATCTAAGCCAAACTTTAAGATACCGTCCCACGTTGCCCCTAAGCTTGATGCACTTGTTAATACTATCAAAATCAATGAACACAATAATACAATCGAATTGCAGGAGCATAATGAATAAAAAACATGATTTAATTTATTTGTTAAACAAATTTAATCCATTCGTTATCGCCCTGTCTGAGACATGGCTCAAGTCTGGAGCTCTTCTTAGAGCTACAGGCTATACATGTCTAAGAGAGGACCGTCCTGACGGGTTGGGTGGTGGAGTAGCTTTACTCGTCAGGAATTTCATATCTTTTTCACCTTTTCACCTTCCATCACACAGTGAAGATTTTTCTATCGTTGCTGCCATTGTAAATAACATCTGTATCATCTCTGTATATATTCCCCATCCATCATCATCCATTTTCAACGAGCTCGAACAAATAATTTCTTCTCTTCCATCCCCCATGTTAATTTTAGGTGATTTCAATTCACATCATCAACTCTGGGGCAGTGCCATTTCAAACTATAATGGAAACTGTTTGCTGAATATTTTAGATGAGAACAATCTCTGTGTGTTAAATACTGGTTCTCCAACTCGCCAAACAGCACCTACAGAATCAGCTAGCGCTGTAGATTTATCCATTTGCTCCACTGATCTTGCATGTTCCCTCACCTGGCACACCTTAGAGTCAACATTTGGTAGCGATCATTATCCTATTATAGTTTCATTTCCTTTATCTATTCCGCCATCTCAAAGGCCTGGCCCTATGCTTAAATATAATTTATCTAATCCTGATTGGGATCTTTTTAAAAGCCACATAGAGGATAAATTGTTAGATTTGCCAAATTTTGAAGACAGTGATGTAGTCAGTTGCTCGGTTGCTTTAGCTCATGTGATAACTGAAGCAGCTGATGAAGTATTTCCTGTTAAAAATAGTGCAACAGGTAAAATTCCTTCTCCCCCTTGGTGGGATAGTGATTGTTCCATAGCAATTAGAGAACGTAAAGAGGCTGAAAAACATTACTGTGACTCGATGACTAATGAAAATTTTGAAATGTATATGCAGATTGCACGCAATACTAAGAAGTTATTACGTTAAAAAAAATATGATGGATGGAGGCGATTTTGTGCATCTCTTAATCCTAATGTAAAACCTTCAATAGTATGGAATAATATTAAAAGATTTAAACATGCTTTCAATGAACCCTCTAGACATACATTGCCCCCTAACCTTGCTCAGCAATTCATGAATAAACTAGCCCCAGCATCAGTTCCCGAAGAGTATGTTTTCCAACCTCTAACCTTTTCATTTGATTATTTATACTGTTCTACTTTTAATGGTCCTTTTAAAATAGAGGAATTAAAGGGAGTCTTAGCAAATTTAAAAGATTCTGCACCTGGTGAAGATGGAGTTCCATATTCTTTTCTGTCAAATGCCAGTGATGGCATACTGATTTATTATTTACACATAATAAATTCTGTTATTCAGTCCGGTATAATCCCAGATGCATGGAGATCTCAAATAGTCATTCCTATTTTAAAGCCCAATAAACCAGTATCTGATGTTTCCTCTTATCGTCCAATTGCCCTTTCTTCTGTATTTGCGAAAGTAGCTGAACACTTAGTTAAAAATAGATTGGAATTTTTTGTTGAAAAAAATCAGCTGCTCTCTCACAGTCAATTTGGTTTCCGTAAAGGTAGATCTACATATGATAGTTTAGCAATATTTGTTTCCGAGATTCGTTTGGCATTTTCCAGAAATGAATCTATAGTAGCTACTTTTCTGGACATTAGTGCTGCATATGATGTTTTAGTTTCTGTATTACAAACAAAACTTCATAGGTTAGGAATACCAACTATGTTGACCAATTTCATTGTAAACCTATTGTCTCAAAGGTCTATAAGTCTTCGTATTGATGATAAAAATAAAATTTCTCATTTTGTATGGAGAGGACTTCCTCAAGGTTCGGTATTAAGCCCGTTATTATATAATATCTATACATTCGATTTAGAGGCATCTGTAAATGGTTTGGTAAAAGTCTTACAATATGCTGATGATTTGCTATTATATTCTCCAAACCTATCTATTGAACAGGCCAGCAGAAACATTACTACTTCTTTAAGTTCATTGAGTGCATGGCTAGATACCAATGGTTTAGAACTTTCTGTTAATAAAAGTGCAGTTGTTGTATTCACAAGAAAATTGATGCCCCCTCCGATTATTGTTCAATTTGGTAACTGTCTCATTCCTGTCAAAAAAGAAACCAGGTTCCTAGGAGTTATTCTAGACTCTAAATTATCAGGCCTTCCGCATTGTGATTATGTAGTCTCCAAATGTGAAAAAAATATTAATATCCTCAGGTGTGTATCAGGTGTTTGGTGGGGTGCACATCCATTTTGTTTAAAACTCATGTACAATGCCTTAATAAGGAGTATTTTAGATTATGGGACTTTCTTGCTAGAACCAGGAAGTGTTGCAGGATTCCAAAAATTAAATAGTATACAGTCTAAAGCTCTTAGAATCATTTGTGGTGCCATGAAATCTAGTCCAATCAATGCAATGCAAGTTGAGTGTGTTGAACCACCACTTCATTTACGACGTCAGTACCTTTCGGACAGATATGTTTTGCGTTGTTCCCAATTTTCAAAACATCCTCTCTGGAATATCTTATCTAATCTTTCACTTCATATAGATACTTCAAACTATTGGAAACACAAGAGTCCTCCTTGTTTAATTAAAAGTTTTGACAGGCTTAAATCTATTCAAGCTCCTACTGTTAGCTCTTCAACACTTCCAATTTTTCAGTTTGACTATGAATCTTTAACACTTGTCCCATCAGTTCTACTGGATATAGGAATTTCAAAGAATGATGTGGAACAAAATCAACAATTTCTCGGTTTCATTGGAACAAATTGCCAAGGCGCTCATCACATGTATACAGATGCTTCTAAGCTGTCAGTCAATGGCTGTGTTGGCGTTGGAGTACTCCATACTCAATCTAATATTTATCAAAAAATTAAGCTGCCTCCAGAATCTTCTGTTTATAGTGGTGAGTGCTTTGGTATCCTGAAAGCAATAGAGTTCATCATTATTATGCACCTCAAAAAAACAATTATATTTTCAGATTCTCTAAGCTCACTTCAGGCAATATCTAGATTCCCATTTAAATCTAAATCGAATAACCCACTTATTTATCAAATTCGCAGCCTACTGTTAAAATGTCGCCTTAAAGGGTATTCTGTTTCTATCGCCTGGATCCCTGGTCATAGGGGGATTAGAGGGAATGAAAATGTAGATGAGATAGCTCGAGATGCCATTATTTCTGGGGACATGTTTCCATATAAAAATATAGCTGAAGACTTGCTGGCACTACCTAGGCTTGCCCTACGAAGGGCATGGAAGAAACTGTGGGCATTGGGTGCAGGGGCGTTTCATTATCGGCGCATAGAACCATCAATTCCTGTTAAACCATGGTTTTCTAAAATTACCCTGTCTAAACCTGCTACTAGTATGCTAATCCGAATGAGGTTGGGTCACGCATGTACACCAGAACACTTGGCACGACTGCAACGTGTGCCCAGTTCCGCATGTAGTTGCGGAGCTGATCCTGCGGATTTTAATCATATCATATCTTTTTTGCTTCTAATTGTCAGTTATATGATGGCTCTGAATTATTTAACAATCTGTCAATCCTTAAAGTTCCGTTTCCCACATGTATTTCAACACTCCTTCATATTAACGATAACGATATATCTATATCCACTTCTATGTTTAAAGCATTATATTCATTTATTTCATATAATAATATCAAACTTTAATTTTACCTATTCCTGATCCAATCCTTCTCCAAAATTCCGTTTATTCCGAATTTTTATACCTAATTCCGTTTCCCCGTTTCACTCGTCTGGCTGAATGCGCCAGGAGCGCGATGCCATTATAAAAAAAAAAAAAAAAAAAAAAGTAGTCTGTGACCGCAAACGAGTTGTCATGTAAATCGGAAATCGGAACAAAATGTTGAAAAAAGTGATGAACATTGCTTTACTGATGATTGTTTGAGTGTTGGTTTCCATTTCCTGCGTATTTGCATTATTTGTTACACAAATTCACCGTGTTACGGTTGGATATTGCCAAAAATACTACTATTATATTGATCTAAAATGGATGCGAAGAAATATACTACACCAAACTTGCCTCCTACTCAAAATATATTGGAAGACATAGCTAGCTCTGATAATAAAGTTAATGATTTTAAATTGGACTCAGAAAATGAAATCCTGAGCCAAGCTTATAAATGTTTCCAGAGTTTCGAGAGTTTACAGAACGACACAACAAAACGCAGTGAGCTGACATTGAAGTTAGAAGAACTAAACCAAAAATTAGTGGAAAGTATACAGAGCATGAACCGAAATTCAGTTTAACTTGTTTTATAAAATACAGTTTTAATAAAACAATGTTTATTATTTCTAATTATTTTATTATACTACCAAGTTGTAACAATTCCTCTTCTGTTACTAAACCCAGATAGAACATGCAAACTAAAGCCGCACCTTGCTCTGCAAACTTTTTATTTTTCTCCCAAAATGACGAAGTATATTTTTTTCCATTAAATGTAATTATTGTGTGAAACAATTTAGTTACCTGTTTTGTATCATAAACTGGCAAGGCATGGCCATTTTTTCCAGCCCAAGCATGAAGTCGCGCTTTAGGCAAATTCAAATCATCAAAGTTGCCTCGTATAAAACATACCTAGAAAATAAATGTAGTTAAGACTAACAGGAAAATTTGATAATCATAACAAAAGAAATACTTTTTAACAGCAAGTATTTTGAGTAACCCTATAGGTCCCACACACACAGGTATTTAACACATTCAGTGCCGAAAAGCAGACTCGGGTAGGTATTTTATGATTTCATTCCCAGGCCAGACGACCCAATAATCAGGATTGTAGTACTACTGCTTTATATGATGAAATTTTTGTGGCCTAGTGCAGATGTCTTGTTTGGCTGGGTAGCAATGAAAGTGTTATAACATTTTAGCATAGAGAGAAATCTTACTTTCATTTGTTGTACTCCATCAAGGTCATCAATTACTTTTTGTTTTTTATGAGGCGGTTCCAAATCCTCAGGCGTCACCTGCCATCTTCCCTGTATCCCCATTTTCTGATATTGCGACTGTTTCTCTTGGCAATATTCTCCCAAGTCCCAGATGTCACTGTTAACATAAATTCAAATTGAGATTGTAAACAATTAAAATTAAGATTGTAAAAATCTTTACCATCTCAGTTGAGTATTTTTTTTTAATAAATAAATTGTTTATGTTCTCTATAAATGTGATCATGCATATAGACTCATGATAATTATTTCTGGACATTAAATATTAACATTCAATTTATTAGCTTTTATACCAACCATATTTGTTCAAGTGTCTGACACTCTAAAAACTGCCTTCCTCTAGGTGTCTCCTGCAACTCTCTTAGAATGTTTTGCACACAATATTTAGAATTTGATGGTGAATTATCATAATCAACAGCAAGTTTCAGGTACTCCTTAATGACGGTGTCCATTGGCAATAAACCTTCTTTTCTAAAGATAGAGCAGTTCCATTCAGCCACCCTGGCCAGCATGACACTGTTGCATCCAGTCATTTCTTTGAATTTTTGTATGTCACTGTGTTTTTCTATTTCTTTAGATCCACCACTGCAAATAAAATAAAAATAGTGTTTGCTTATTAAGTATTATGCTTATGATAGTGATTGGTAACATCTTACAAAATATTTTTATAATATTTTCTATGGTACACACTTCTATTTCTGACTGTACATCTACTAAGTACAGCATTGTCAAGTAAATTACAGAAGTATACAAAATTTCAGCTCAACTAGACTTCAGAAATTGGTTGAAATTTATCTTACAAGATTTGAAGCACAAATATATATTCAAGCTAAATACAAGAGTGTAAAAAAATGGATTGCAAATTTTGACGGACAACTTACATATTTACTTATATACTTACATTTCGTAAGTTAAATAAAAGCTTGTAATAAACATGTATTAATTAGAGTATGGTGCACTAACATGAAATGAATAATGTAAAAATATTGTCAGAACTCACTTAGCAATTACTGGTATTGGTACCCTCTCTGCAACATAACGGATTACATCTGTATGAACGGCATGTTGCGGCCTCTCCTCTTTCGTCCTGCCATGGATCCCTATAGCCTTAATGCCCGAACTTACTAATTTATTCACTAGTTCCAGTGTTTCTTCTTGAGTTTTTAATATTCTTATTTTGCAGCTGACCGGTATAGATAGATTAGTGACTAGTGTGTTTAGTATCTTCCATGCTTTGTCTGGTTGACCCATCAGGGCAACCCCCATTCCACCTTTGATGGAAAATTCTTTGGGACAACCCATATTGATATCTATTGCAGCCACATCATGTTCCCTGAAAATAGATAAGTAATTTATTATATAATAAATTACTAATATAAGTACATAAGTAATGTAACACATTACATAACATGTTTTTATGGTTTTGTACTCACACTAATTTTGCAACTTTTAGAGCTCTCTCTGCATCACATGTGCCTAATTGTAGGACAACCTTGTCTTTCTCTTCTGCACATGTTCGGAAAACAATTGTGCCGTCTGTCTGGTCAACATAGTCTATTGTTTTAAGTATATCTGAAATAAAACAGTTTTGAAAGTATGCTAGGCAACTAATGTTATTATTCCATAGACGAGTTCATGGAGGATAAATTGTAATATGTAATTACTTAATGTAATTTATAAGTATTTAATGTAATTACCGTATAGTTTCTATATTATATAAAACTAGTTACAAGAAACGTTGTTTTACCCTATCTGGGTCCATGTGCTAATCATGTACTAGGTTGCAAATAAAGATCTCTATCAATCTGTCTCTATCATTTTAATAAGTAAAATGACATATTTTAGCAGCTCAAATAATGATTGTGGCAAAGTTACTGATAATACATTTATGCTACTAATATATATTTTAAAGATATATAAATGCTAACCATTAATTCTACGCTTTGATCGTAAAAACTTCCAATCAATTAGTTCTTCTGTGTATACAATATCAGCACCATAACGAAGAGCTAATAATCTCATAGGTAAAGTGCCTATGCGAACCATAGGCGCAAGTATTAATTTATTTTCATAAGATAACATTGTAATAACTAAAATAATTAATTATTACGAATAATAAACACATCACATAACCTCTTTCCACAACGTTTCGTTACCTTACGTTTCGGTACTGTTTGTCAGTCAGTTTTGTTTTGTCACATTCACAATATTCACATGTCAATGTTATCATACTGACAGAAGTGACAGATGAGTTGGGGTATGCATGGTATAAAACGGCTATTAGACATGGCAATTTGTAGGGTCCAACCTGTCGGGTTGGTAGGTGTAATGGCGCCTAAAGAGTAGGCATAAAGCTCTATAAATGGAGTACGCTTCGCCTCATCTTTCCAAACAAAAAAGTCTGCCAAAATCTGAGGGGGGCGAGGTAGCACGCATGTGAAGTTTTCAAGTCAAAGGTCGGTTTCAAGTCATTGTCGGTTGTTAATACAGTTTATTTCTAAATTAATTTTTATGGCAGCAACGCTTTATTGACAACCGACAAAGATGTACCTTTGACTTGAAAACACCAAACGTATTTGACACATTCTTTTTATACTCCATAACACTACATGAAGCAATAGATAGTCGACTTTGTATACGTTAACAAATGGTTCATTATTGGATGCAGTCTTTGGAAATGTCAAACAAAAAGCCAAGGATCATTTTTAGGGTTCCGCAGTCAACTAGGAACCCTTATAGTTTCGCCATGTCTGCCCGTCCGTCCGTCCGTCCGCGGATAATCTCAGTGACCGTTAGCACTAGAAAGCTGAAATTTGGTACTAATATGTATATCAATCACGCCGACAAAGTGGTAAAATAAAAAGTCGAAAAAAATGTTTTATTAGGGTACCTCCCCTAAAAGTAAAGTGGGGAGTGATTTTTTTTTCATTTCAACCCTAACGTGTGATGTATTGTTGGAGAGGTATTTAAAAATGAATAGGGGTTTACCAAAATCATTTTTTGATTCTAACTTTTGAACCATACGATTTAAAAACACGAAAAAAATCTCAAAAGTAGAACTTAATAGAAACTTTCTAGGAAAATTATTTTGAACTTGATAGGTTGAATAGTTTTTGAAAAAACAATACAAAATCATTTCTGAACTAAGTTTGTAATTTAACCGTATAAGCAGGTATTTATTGTACCTGTAATTTCTACAAACTCACAATGAAATGACGTGCTTTCAAATAAAGTAAAAACGGTGAAAATCGGTTCAAGCAATAAAGAATTATCCCATAAAAATCATCTTCCATACTTTACGCTCGCGCGCAATAGTTTACTTAATTTGCCGATAGATGTCGCTGTACGTGGAACGCTCATATCATATCCTACATGGCGGTGTTATTTTAATTCTTAAGTGGGGACACTTACTGTGACGGACGGAAAACTACGGAACCCTACACTGAGCGTGGCCCGACACGCTCTTGGCCGGTTTTTGATTGTATTTTCAAACAAAATATAGAAGACAGCAATCCTTAAGCGCGTTAAATATGGAGAAGTGTCAAACGTCAAATAGTTACTGCCCGTCAGAAAGAAAACGATTGTCTTTGAATCGATTCTGTAAACGAAGCTTGATTTTCGATTTAGGTTATAGTACATTACTGCAGAGACCAGTAAGTAAGCTTTCCTGGCTGAGTATTTAGTAGCCGTCCGAGTCGAAGACGAGGACGGCTACAATACGAAGCCAGGTAAGCTGATTACGGTCGAAGCATGTATAGTGCTTTTCTCAAACATGTAAGGAAATAAAATTACTTGTTTAGTGCTTCAGTTACTGGCTGAGTGATTTAATGTTGTATGAAAATCCTTTACGTACGTCGCGCTGAACCTGCCTTGGAATAGAGTCCCTACTGGTCTCTAATTACTAACGTAACAGGAACATTTCCGAGCATGTTTGAGAAAAATCTTTTATTACGAAAGTAATGATAAATAAAGTAAAACTATACTTACATCTGAAATGGTATTTCATCTTTTTGTAAACTAGACGAAATATAACATTTTTTTACATCCAAAAACAGCGCATAAGGGCATTTTCACGGAGCTTGTTATCCATTGACAGCGATGACGAAAATGCGTGACATCGATTATTGAAATAGTTTTTATAGATGTACTAGATTTTCCGCCAATACTTTTAACAGAGGGGAAATGATACTCAGGGCCTCTCCTGGTTTAAACGGCTATTACACATGGCAATTTGTAGGGCCCAACCTGTTGTGTCCAACTCCTGTCGGCGTTGGGCCCGTTATTACACTTTCCCTACAAATCGTCCCTACAAACCCTACCTCACCAACAAATCGTCCCTACCAACGTTTACAGAGATGCCTTCAAAACATCTAAAAAATGTATTTTAGTGAAGCACGGTGATAGTACTTATAACAGTATACATTAAATAAAAAACCGGCCAAGAGCGTGTCGGGCCACGCTCACTGTAGGGTTCCGTAGTTTTCCGTCCGTCACAGTAAGTGTCCCCACTTAAGAGTTAATAACACCGCCATGTAGGATATGATATGAGAGTTCCATGTACAGCGACATCTATCGGCAAATTGAGTAAACTATTGCGCGCGAGCATAAAGTATGGAAGATGATTTTTATGGGATAATTCTTTATTGCGTGAACCGATTTTCACCGTTTTTACTTTATTTGAAAGCACGTCATTTCATTGTAATTTTGTAGAAATTACAGGTACAATAAACACCTGCTTATACGGTTAAATTACAAACTTAGTTCAGAAATTATTTTGTATTTTTTTTTCAAAAACTATTCATCCTATCAAGTTTCCAAATAATTTTCCAAGAAAGTTTTTATAAAGTTCTACTTTTGAATTTTTTTCATATTTTTAAAACTTATGGTTCAAAAGTTAGAGGGGGGGGGGGGACGCATATTTTTTTACTTCTGGAGCGATTATTTCCGAAAATATTTACATTATCGAAAAATGATTTTAGGAAACCCCAATTCATTTTTAAATACCTATCCAATAATATATCACACGTTAGGGTTGAAATGAAAAAAAAAAATCACTCCCCACTTTACGTATAGGGGAGGTACCCTAATAAAAAAAAAATTTTCACTTTTTATTTTACCACTTTGTCGGCGTGATTGATATACATATTAGTACCAAATTTCAGCTTTCTAGTGCTAACGGTCACTGAGATTATTCGCGGACGGACGGACGGACGGACGGGCAGACATGGCGAAACTATAAGGGTTCCTAGTTGACTACGGAACCCTAAAAAAGAAAATGTTTTTATTATTATAGATATTTAAATGACCGCTCGAGCTGCCTGAATCTAACTTCATCTGCCAAACCCTTCTATTATTTAAATACAAAACTAGATAAATATATTAATTACCAGCGAATCTACACATTTTAACTTTTATTTTAAATAAAAAACCAGACGGAATGTGTAGAAAATTTATAAATAAAAAAGGTAAAATAACTCTAACGACCTCCATAAACAGCTGCGGGTGTCGGGGCACTGCCGATCGCCCCGATCGCCCTAGATCGGGACTCCTACTCCCTAGGTGCCATTACACCTACCAACACGACAGGTTGGACCCTACATATTGCCATGTCTAATAGCCGTTTTAGAACTCTCTGGGAGTAGGCGGTCGGCAGTGCCCCGACACCAGCAGCTGTTTATGGAGGTCGCTAGAGTTATTTTACCTTTTTTATTTATAATGTTAGCCATTTCTACACATTCCGTCTGGTTTTTTATTTAAAATAAAAGTTAAAATGTGTAGATTAGCTGGTAATTAATATATTTATCTAGTTTTGTATTTAAATAATAGAAGGGTTGGGCAGATGAAGTTAGATTCAGGCAGCTAGAGCGGTCATTTAAATACCTATAATGAAAAAAAAACAGTTTCTTTTTTTATTTAATGAGTACTATCACCGTGCTTCACCAATACATTTTTTAGATGTTTTGAAGGCATCTCTGTAAACGTTGAGCTAGGGCCGGTAGGTACAATTTGTTGGTGTATGAGGTTGGGCCGGTAGGGGCGATTTGTAGGGAAAGTGTAATAACGGGCGTTGGGGTCGACAGGAGTTGGACACTACACTACAAGTTTTGGTAAAAGATAATTATAACTTCTAAATAAGAGTGGTTTTTATTAATAAACATTAAAGACACAACAGGTTAGGCCCTACAAATTGCCATGTCTAATAGCCGTTTAATAGTACTTTACTGCAGAGACCAGTAAGTAAGCTTTCCTCAAACATGTAAGGAAATAAAATAAAATAAAACACAGGGGTATATGGGTATAAAAATTTATTTTATCATATTAGGTATATCGCTAAAATTAACACAGGGTTATTTACATTACATACAAAATAGTTGCAGAGACAAGTCTTTATATAAACTCAAGAGCAAAAATATTAGGTCACTTTGTATGAGAAATCAGTACAAAGTGACCCGTTACTTTTGCTCTTGAGTGTAGATATATAGTTATTGTATTAGATATATCAGCCCATTATAGTTACTATAATAGTTCATAATTATACTAAACTATTTAAGGGCTCACACACACACAAGAGACTTTTCTCGGCTACTATTTTGCCCTTCATACCTAGGAAGAGTTGTGAAATGTATGGTGCCCCATACATTTCACGACTCTTCTCTTTGTATGCGCATAAAGTGTAGCAAACTGCGACAAAGAGAAATAAATCGCTCTGAAAATAAGTTGATCGTGCATACGCCCCCTAAAAGTTTTAATTATAAATCATTTCTAAAGGTTGGCTGCTATTGCCAGTTTCGATTCAATAGACACTGCAACATGGTACACCGTCATATCTTTCAGCTCAACCTTTAATACAAAATATAATTTAGAAAATCATTATACTAGTTTCTGAACGATATGTCACAACGAGAACGACCCAACGACCCAATGGAAATTGACATTTATAATAACCTTAAATATTTTTTCAACATATCGGAACTCGGACGTCGCAATATTCGTTGGGAATAAGGGAACAAACAAACATAAAGTGGCTACCTATTTACATTAACTGTACAGTACAACATTCATAAAAATGAAATCATGAGGGGACTACCTACAGGTAAGATTGAAATGCAAAGTCTTACTAATACTCACTAAACATTCTTAAGTGTCTAAGATATGACCACTTACTTATATTACGTACTTTATCATACATTTAGAATCAATCATAACGTGAAAACTTTGTCAAAGTTATTATTAATTTATGTTGAATGTGATATTGGACATGTTAGGACAGTTACTTATAGATATTTTTATTGTTTTTCCAGGAACAGAAATGTTGGTTTGTTGTATATCTGTTGAAGAACCTGCTTGTGATGGTACGATATGTGCGGTGGACTGCTCGCTATTTCCAACATCTTGATGAGAAGGCGGTGGCTGGGGATTTGATTCATGCAGTGATGGTTGTGGACAATCTGTCAAATTTTGAACCTGGCAATATGTACTTGAAGATGAAGGTTGAACTTGAATGGATGGAGGTTGTTTTACATTTTGCCGAATGAAACCTGGAGGATCTTTGGAGCAGCCTGGTTGTGGATTTTCATACAAAGATTCATAATTCTGATGCGAAGAGTTGTATTGATTTTCTGTGTTTGTGCTACTTCTTAATTTTATGTTTTCTGTAATGTTTTTTGATATTTTGTCCTTGTTTCCTATGGAGTCTTCAATGTAACCTTCTGCAACCTTATCCGACTTCCAGTCACCATGCCTTTTAAGAGCTAGAAGGTCGGCTCCAGAGTCTGCCAGAAGTGTTGCTGAACTACGTCGGAAACTATGTCCAGTATATAAGTGCGGGTCATCTAAATTTAAAAAAGTTGCAATTTTCTTAGGCATTGAAGCTATGGTATGCCGTCCAATTACTTGTTTAGTGCATTTGGAATTCTTGTAATTGAGAAACAATCTATCAGTAATTGTGTCCTTGGGCCGCAAGTCATAATATTTTTGAAAAATATTTTTAAATTCATCCCGGACCAAAAATGATCTATCTATTTTTGTCTTAGTGTCTCTCAATTGGATTACGATTATATCGCCTTGAAATTCAATGTCTTTGGTAGTAATCATACTTAATTCCAATCCTCTGCATGCTCCTGTTATGCCCAAGATCATGGCTACCTGTAATAGATAATAGTAGATATATATTTCATTACCTAGGCTTTTTTATTAAATGAATTAAGACTTTTTTGTAAATATTCAGTCATAAAATTAATATGTAGAATATGTTATTGGTGTCCTGATTAGTTTTAGTTAAGTTTTTTGTTAGGTAGGTACATTCATTATTATTTATTAAATTATAGTCAGACCAAAACTTTTTTTGTTATTTTTTGTATCTTATTAGTGCAAATGTGGTTTTGCTAGGACACTGGACAGAGCAGTAAATTATCAAGATTATGTAGTTACTTCATTTTTATGCAAGTAGGTATGTAAAATATGATTAAATAGTCAGATTTGCTTACCTTTATAGCAAGATATGTATCATCAGGTGCGCAGTTGAGGAAGGTTTCTATGTTTTCACTGCTAAATATTCTTGCTTTCTTGGCCTTGTACCCAGCTGAATTCCTTTTTAACCAAGCACGTAAGTTTGAAAAACTCTGCATGTCAATATTATGTTTCAGCTGCATTGTAGCCTTCATCATGGAATACATTGCCCATAATGATGATGGCTTTTTCGATTGAGCCATTTCTGTGAAATAGGCCAGGAAAACTGTTTCCGAAAAGCTATGTGCATTTTTATCTGCCCTCCATTTAAGGAAACTTTCGTACCATGTGATATACCTCTCTTTTGATTTAGCTGGCAGCAAATTGTTTAAAGCTAATTGCGCCTCGGCTCGTAGTTCCGGAGGGGTCCCATCAATTTCCATGTCGTTTTCGTCAGAAGTCATTTTATTAAAAATTTTAATACTATCCAAGTATCCAAGCAAGATAAAATTATTCGTTATCGATGAAAGAAAACGATGCAATAAAATATATGTATTTATTTTCCCTCCAATTTTTTTTTTTTATGTTCGTATTTTTCTTTCAACTTGTTACCGGTTATTCGAGATTAAACTGTCTTTGTCGATTTATTGTAACATATTCGGTTTTAAAATAAAGTTTTTGGTGTGTTAATAATAGTTTTATTTATAAGTATTACTTTTTGTACCTACATAAAAACCGGAAAACACAGAAAAATATTGCTGACCTTTTTTTTCTGGCAGAATGACTCGAGCCTTTGGCATAGTAAGATTGATCAAAAATTTAAAACAACTTCAGTTACTGGCCGAGTGATTTAATGTTGTATGAAAATCCTTTACGTATGTCGCGCTGAACCTGCCTTGGAATAGAGTCCCTACTGGTCTCTAATTACTAACGTAACAGGAACATTTCCGAGCATGTTTGAGAAAAGAATATAATAGTCTACTGACGTAAGCGACTGGTCAAACCTTAGAGAATTCAACCAACCGGAGCGGCCATTGACAGGCGTTCCTCTCTGCCGAAAACATATGCCCAGTGGTCATGTTTATTGTATGGACTTACGTTTATCTGACCTGGCTATTTGTACGTTACGTACGTACGAATGGCCATACATTTGCGTTCCCCTTCTCCGCAAAAATCGGGAGACTTTTTGTATAGAAAACGACACACATGGTCTCCGGTTGGTTATATTCTCTAAGGGTCAAACGTAAAGGCCCTGTTACACTTTACTTTTTTTAGTATCCTAACTAGCATCCTAATTAGGATCCTAATACGGCTGTTAGACATGGCAATTTGTAGGGCCCAACCTGTTGTGTTGGGAGGTGTAATAGGAGGTTGGGCCCGTAGGGAGCTGAAGGAGGGTGAGGGAGAGGCTGGGTACACAACAGGTTGGGCCCTACAAATTGCCATGTCTAATAGCCGTTTAACTGGTTTTCATAGTAACTTTACTTGCTAAATGTGGTTACTCCTGACTAAATTTAGAAACTAACTCATTTAGGAAGCTAATTAGGACAAGTGTAACAAGGCTTTTAGAACTAGATGGAACTGGATGGAACTATAGTTCAAAAGAGAGTCTAGCAGTCAAACCGGTTGTGTTGATCAATCGAGGAGCATTTTTACGTCTTTAGACTTAGAAAATTCAACCTGGATGGAGAAGTCATGTCTGTCATTTTCAATACAAAAAAAAGTCTGCCGTTTTTTGCTGGGGAGGGGAACGTCAAATGTATGGCTATTCGTATGTAACGTACAAATAGTAGGCCAGATAAATGCAGTCGATACATGTGTATGACCACTGGTCTTGTGTTTTCGGCAGAGGGGAACGCCTGTCAATGGCGACTCCGGTTGGTTGAATTCTCTAAGTCTTTAGAATACGGTCATCAAGTTGGCGCCATATCGCGGCGAGTATAGACCCCTTAAAAATGTTGCGGTGTCGTGTTGACGCGAAATGCAAACGTGAGTAGACCCCCATTAAATTAAATAGAAAAATACTGGTTGCAATTGTCATATTGACGTATTTTTCTTTCGCTATCTTGTCTATGATATTTAACTTTTGTCTACGGTATTGTTTTGTTGTGAACGCGGTGAGCAAAGTAAATTTCAGTTCTTTAATGCTTTGGTAAAACAATGGATATGTTAATTTTAACTTAGTGACATTTCACCCAACTTTCAGCAATAATGAAGCCGACCGTTGCTGCTGACGAAATGTTTCCTGAAGGGGTTGGACCGTGGATGGATTTAGAAGAAGTATGTACCATTAAGTGAAGTAAAGGTAGATGGAGATCCTAGATTTTTTGTTTTTTAGAACTAAATTATGTCGTGTATTTGTTGCAGGCAGGTGGTCCATCAAATCTTCTCATGGATTTGGCTGCAAATGAGAAAGCAGTCCATGCAGACTTCTTTAATGGTACTTTTATAATTAAAGACAGGACTCCCCATTTAGTTTTATTAATATAATTTTGTTCTGGCTGTATTTTCAGTGAACACGAAATTGTTTCTGCATCTCTGAAGTTTTCTCTTTCTTTAAACAGCCAGTTCTTTGACTAGGCAATAATTAAAATCATTTTTTTTTTCAGATTTCGAAGATTTGTTTGATGACGATGACCTGAAATAGAATCTGGCTGTTGCTGTATCTAACTTATTTATAATTGTATAATATGTTATAAATTAAATTATATAAGATTTCGACATGCAAAATATTTGAATACCTTTTAGACCCAATGCTTTCAGGAATGTACAGTCAACATCAAAGACGTGTGTCTTAACTCCATTGTAATTAATAAGGTGCAGAAGTGTAAATGTCTTTGACATCGACTGTACATGCAACTGTGGTTGGCCATAGTTGCCATGTGTGGCAGACTGCAGTGTGTTCAGGGCTTAGAGTTTTATGCAATTATATTCATTGACTATTTTACTTAAAAAAATTTTATGATACAGTAGAACCAGCTTCATACAATCATGTTTAACCATTGACCAAAAATGATACATCACATCACTAACGCCAGGCAAAGCAAAGTGCATTGTTTATGCGAAATTGAAATTAGCTGAATCTTGCGTAGGTCCCTACTGCATAAGCTAAGCTGTTGGCTGTAGCCATCGTTGGCGTCCATAGCACGAATTTTACACAAAATCCCGAAACATATCCAAGCATGGCATGGGCTTGATAAATAGGAACATTTTTTTTTTTATACCACGACGGTGGCAAACAAGCATACGGCCTGCCTGATGGTAAGCAGCTACCGTAACCTATGGACGCCTGCAACTCCAAAGGAGTCACATGCGCGTTGCCGACCCTTTACAAAAAGGAGGATTCACTGTGTTGACGACTAAAGGAACAAGAAGGTCCGTCATCGTCAACACACTGGGTCCTCTTTGAGCTCTTTGGCAACCTTACTCACCAGCAGGAACACAACACTATGAGTAGGGTCTAGTGCTATTTGGCTGTGGTTTTCTGTAAGGTGGAGGTACTTCCCCAGTCGGGCTCTGCTAATTTTATTTGTATGCCTAAACAGACAACTGGTTGGGAAAAAAATTAAGTTTTTAACAGTTCCATTGCCACGCCGAAACCCAAGACCGTCGCCGAATGCCAGCGATAAAACAGATAGCTACATAGGACTCGTTAGGGGCGCCCAAAGGCATACTCGGAACAATGTTGCACGCCCGGAACTCCTCTGGGGAGCTCTATGGTCCAAAAGGACTCTGGGGAGTCTTTTGGCATGGCCTCTATAGTCGTCTATAGCTAGTATAGACTGAACACGTCCGGGAATCGTGTGCAAGTGAGCAAAGTTACTGAGAACTCCGTAAGGCAGTTCCTGGCACTAGAAGGGTTAGTATTGCAGCTACATATTATAAGGGAGTAATGCCATTATTAGACAACTCACAACAATGCCAGTAAGTTAATGTTTCCCATGTGTTTATAAGTTTTACGAGTGACAACACCACCCTGTACTTTGATGCTCTATTTCTCCTATGACCATCTTTCTTGCTCGGTAATAAGGTTCAATTTAGTTTGTCAAAAAATTACTAACGAGACGTCCTGCTTACCAAGTTGCGATTCAATAGGCACGTTTTGTTTTAACCCGATAGCTTCGATTCGACAGTGGACCGTTTTGGAAACACGTTCTAGTTTAGTTATTGAAGAAAAAAAAAACTTCGTACATGATTCATAAAATCGTTTTATTTTCATTTCGTTTGATATTCGACCATGTACGTTGGCAACATATTGTTTGACATTGCATTGTACAATAGTTGTATAAAACGAGGCCGCACCGGTCGTCGGACATATGATAAAACTTGTGTATGAATATAAGTAAAGCCCGTGGTGATATAAGTATCGCGCCGCGGCGCGGGTGCTCGCTACACGTCGACGTCGCTGCTATCGTCGCTGAAAAACACACAATCAATTTTAAAATTTACGGTAAAACAAAAGTACTTCAAATAATTCAAATATACTTAACACGTTCAGTGCCGAAAACCCGACTATCGGGTATTTAATGATTTCGTTCCCAGGCCGGACTACCCGATAGTCGGGATCGTGGTACAGTCAAGTGTAAAAATATGGGTGTACTCATCTTACTCAAAAATATGTCCCATAGTATCTTATTCCGTTGTAATAAGTGCGTAGTACCATATTTATGAGACAATTGTTTCGATACGTATTTTTGCACTTGACTGTACTACAGCTTTATATGATGAAATTTTTGTGGCTTGACGCGGATGTCTTGTTTGGCTGGGTGGCAATGAATGTGTTAAATGTACAATTTACATCAAACGGCCGCAGTCAGCGCGCGGTTTAACACTTTCGCAACCGGACAAAATTTTAAACAATACCCCAGAAACCGACAGAACCCGCCAGGCGGGCTACGAAGTACAACGCAATGCCGCACACCGCGTGCCCGGCATCTGAACATACATTACGAGTGCCTACCAGGCGGGTTCTAGGTAGTCAAAGTGTTAAGCTTGCGTCGACCGTCCAGTGGCGCCCTCATTAGGGGGATTGTGTTTCCTAATAAACGAATCAATTTCTGTATGATCCCTCGGTGTTAAGTTGTAGTCCTACTAATTCCGTAACTTATGATCTTCGTGATACAGTTTTATATTACTTACTTACTTTTGGTTTCATCACACCTAAACGGAAAAAAGTGGCCACCATTTGCCGTTTAGGTACGGAAGCAAAAATACGCAAAATGAAACTACGTGACAAGACCAAAAGTTGCGGAATTAGTAGGACTGCAACTTAACATAAGGGATTATACAGTAATTGATTCGTTTATGACGAAATACAATCCCCCAATGAGAGCGCCACTCGAGGGTCGACACAGTCTTAATAGAGCCGAAGCAATTTGAATCTTATACAGAGTAACTAGTTAAATTTCCTTATAAATAACAGCGCCTCATCGCGCGGTTAGCTCGCGACCATTACTGCAGTCATTTAAATATTTAATTAATCGTATAGAATAGAAGGTTTAAATTCCTTTCCCGCTAGTCGCTAGTAGGACGCGCGCCAACTACGGTGCCCCACTAAGCCGATTGGCGCTATCTCAAAATCAAATTCTCTTGAAAATGGAACTCTGGAGCCACAGAATTTAAGGTATAACTTTGCATTCAATTTTTTTCTGAGATAGATTCGGCTTAGCAGGGCAGACGGCTATTTTATATGAATTCTAGGTAATGAAATAATTTTGATCAACGTCAGGCACTCTACGCCTCGCCTCATTTGTGCTTTTCAGTCGGCAGTGCAGGTTAGTCAAGGTCTACCAAGGAACTTAATATTCGTATAGAATTTGCAGTAGGCAAGCAAACCTTGAGGCGTGTAAATTATAATTATGGCCTTATATATATATAAAATCACGCCACGCATACCTACGCTTTTGTTTGCCCCTTCGTTCACTATTAAACATTGAATACATTCATAAAATTACTATTACTAGCCTCCCTAGTTCTTACAAGCTTCCACTCCTTTTCATGTCCTAGCACTAGCAGTCGAGTCAGCCTACTGTAGAGCCCTCTACTATTGTAACCAACATACCGGTAGGGTAATTGTAGAGAAAAATCTAAAACTTAAAAAATTTAAAGACGTGCAGCATTACGAGTCTCGATCGCCGTTGGTTTTATTCACAGACGATATTCATTGATGCAGTTTTTACATGGATAACGAGGTCACCAGACATCGGCTCAATTTTATTAGTAAAACTCTACGATAAAAAAAAAAAAATTTAAACTTTATTTTAAATTTTACATGTTTACAATATTACATATAGGAGCTCAGTTGCAATCTCTATTTTTTGAGATTCGAACAGCACATCTTTATCCTAAACCCATTTGTACTATAACAAACCAGGTTTACTCCTGTCACTATTTTTGACGCTCACATACTAAATTAGTACGGGAGCGCCTATGTGTGGTGACCGCGAGTTGACCTTGTGCTTCACCGTGTAGTTGAGGTGATCTGTGGTTTTAGTAGGTCTCGCCAGGTCCCCCGTACCTGTACTCCGCGGGCTCGTCGTCGGGCTCCGCCTCGGGCTCGGCCGCCGCCTCGCCGTCCCCCTCGGCCTCCGCCTCGGCTCCTTCCTCATCTTCTACAGTTTCGTCAAGTTCCTCTTCAAGCATGGTAGAGAGCTTCGAACCAACGCCTCGACCCATTTCTGAAAATCGTTAAATGAGGTATTTTGTAAAATTTCCTTGTATATTTAACTTGAATAGGTTGAAATATCCACTGCCTCAGGTGAGACTCGAACTCGCGACTCCGGGATACATGCACGTCACGCGTATGCATGTTGTTTCTAAACATTGTAGCATCGTTAGTAGACGATCTGCTTGATAAAAAAATAATTGTGAATAGGTAGGTAAAAAACAATATATATATATTTATTTTAATTTTAAATAAATTTACATAAGTCCGACTGATCAATCAGATGCTGAGGTTATTTATAGGGTCACGTCCCTCCCAATATACTAGATAATACCAAACAACGGGCATGTAAATGGGTTGGGCATTGTTAATAGGCGGGTCCAAACCTGACGCACCTCGCGAGCCGGTGCGTCAGGTGTCGACCCGCCTATTGGGCAACAATTTTTTTTTACTTTAGAAGAATTATCGGTGCTATAGTTGCTATACAAGCGCACGAACACACTCCAAACTGAAATCTGTTTGAGGTGACCTGTTATCAAAAAATATATTTTATCTACACTCATACTGTTAGTACTCTAAAATGCGTTCAAAAACCGTAGACAATGACAAGCATTACAACAGACGATTTAACTATGATAAGTTTCTTATCTGCGGCAGTAACGTAATTTTAACTATGCATGCTCAAATATTGTTAAGCAATGAGTTTCAAATTTGGAACATCGAATTTGATAACATAATGTTACCGCCATGGCCAACTCGATTGGTCCCGCGCGAGCGCCGGCACAATCGAGTAGGCCATGACGGTACAATGGCGGTCATTCTATGGTTTCCGAACAATTAATTTAATATATATAATATGAGTGTAGATAAAGCAGTGTATGCAACTGTACGTAATTAGGCCTTAAAACACTCGTGTGATCTTATTATGAAATTCGCCTGCGGCTCATTTCATAAAACCACACTCATGTTTTAAGGACCCTTATTACGTAACAGTTACATAAACTACTATTTTTTGGTCTGGGAATGCTATTACAATTCGTCCCTCCGGAGTCTCCGAACCGGGCGAAATTAATAAAAACTACTCACGTTCCACATAATACTCTAACGATTTCGGTACCATGCTCTTAACTCTTTCAATTTGTTCTTCTGTACATTCTCCTTTATCTAAACCTGAAAATAATAATAAAATGTTTTACCACAAACTGACCTACTGCTATAGTAAGCTCATAATTAGTAAATTATATCGACACTCGGAAAGAGGTTTGCTCGGACTCAAAATCATAATTAAAATCAGGGGAATAATTACGTCAAACATTAAAAAGAATTAGATATTTACCATATAAAAGACCCATTCTCTTCAATATGTCTATATCATCGTGAATCTGGAACCTTTTGTTGAAATTAAACATATACTCTGTTCTGAAAACAGAGATATATGTCAATATTAATCATATTAATATTATAAATTAAATGCAATTGAGAATCTCCAACAAATACTTTGGAAGTATGGATATGACTGAACGAAGGATGCTTTATTCATTATTTCTACCGAAAAGATGTAGTACTCAAGATTGACTATTACGCCTATATCTATTACGCGTCACCTTGAAGGGAAGGCCAAGCTGGCATCCAAAAAGCTCGATGTGCTAGAGCGAGGAGATACTTCACTCCAGGGCAGAGACTACTTCTATAAAAGTCGCAAGTCGGACCCCCCCACATGGAGTACTGCTGTCACCTTTGGACGGGAGCACCTGGATACCAGCTTGGGCCCTTTGACTTGTGCAAAGGCGCGCTGTGCGGATCGTCGACGATCCCAAACTCACGAGCGATATTGAACCTTTGAGTCTAAGGAGAGACTTTGCCTCCTTAGATGTGTATCGCTTGTACAATGGGTTGTGCTCAAAAGAATTGATATGATGCCCACGGCAGCTTTTTACCGCACCGCTCGCCGCCGACAGAGTGTTCATCCTCACACCCTGGAGCCCAAAGGGTCGCGCACAGTACGGTTTAGAGGAATCTCCTCCCATGAACGCTGCGGCTGTGGAATGAACTCCCTGCCGAGGTTTTCCCAGCGGGCTACAGTATGAGGTTCTTCAAAAAAGGAGTGAATAGGTTCCTAAAGCGTAGGCAACGCGCATGTGAATCCTCTGGGGTTGCAGGCGTCCATAGGCTACGGTAACTGCTTACCATCAGGCGGGCCGTATGCTTGTTTGCCACCGTCGTGGTATAAAAAAAAATATATAGGTATATCAGATTACAAGGCCATGTTTACTGGCCTGTATATTCAATACATAAAAAAGATAATAACGAATAGTAAACTTACTTGTCATTTGATATACTACAGTCGATAAGTGCCTTATCACTAGTATTCACAACTATAAACGGCAGATGAATGGCCGAGGATGGCGACGGTTTCACACCTTTGCTCTCGGCCTCTTTATTTCTTTCTATTAAACTTTTAAATGAGATGTGCTGGAAGAAAGTTAAAATTACTTTTTAATAATAAAGCCGTGTTCAAATTACACACAGAACGTAGCATTCGCGCGAGGCGGTTTAAAACGTTCTTGTATTTATTATGGAGTTGCGATAAGAATAGGATGAGACTCAACAGATTTGCCATATGGACTTAGAGCTGGCCATGTCAGTTATGACACAATAATGAGAGCAACAAAACCCGTCTGGTTAGATTGCTATACTATCTTTATTGCTAGATCCGGGCATCTGGCAGCTTTTAATGGGTGGAGATCAGAGTGACAGACTAACATTTTTGAATTGGAAAATAGTAATACCAAAATAGGTAAAAAACTGCCGAAGTTGCCTCAGTTATATATAACGGACAGGGCCTAGTATTTTAACATTAGAATAAACAAAACCGTAGGCGACAAACCATGAATTAAAGATACAAATCCTAGAGTTCTGGTTTTGATGCACTATTATGAGAAATTATATAAATAATTAGATTATATAATTGCCAAAACTTTCTGATGGGGGAAAGTAGTCCAAAACAACGTGTAATGTAACTCATAGTTTGTCGCCTACTGTTTCTATTTCCGAAATAATACGCAATGTTTTTTGTTCTAATGCTAAAATATAGGCCCCATCCTCTATAAATAAGACAAATTCGGCAGCTTTTACCTATTTTAGTATGACTTTTTTCCAACTGGAAAACTTAGCTAGTCTGTCACTCTGACCTCCACCCATTAAAAGCTGCCAGATGGCGGGTTCTAGCAATAAGGATGGTTTTGCATACTTACTAGACTGGTTTCATTGCTCTCATTATTGTGTCATATCATATGTGACGTGGCCAGCTTTTAGTCCATAATGTCCGCTGGTTTGTCGCAGTTAAACATACCGCGCGTAATCTGGAGAGAGCTTAAGTCGAATAATCATTAGTAAGATTGACTGAAAATACATCTATTGCTGATGCTGACTGTACTTCTATAATTCTTTATTATTTATCAAACTAACTGATAGTGATAAATTGATAATGCTTATACCGGGTGTGGCCTTTAATAGGAGCAAAAAATTAAAACGTAGATTCTACTCCTCAAACTAGACAATGTTTGCTCAACGACTTTTGAAAGTTATGTAGATTTTAGATTGTCTCTTTTTCATACAAACTAAATAGTATTTTCAATGTACATCAAGTTCCGCCTAAATGACATCGCCTGTCAGTCTTGTCACCCTATATACAGATATTAATCAATGTCGTAGTACATACATTGCGTGTTCGAATAAACTATGAATAAACTTTAAACTGTAATAAAATTCAAACTAAAAGTTATTTTTAAAAGTTGTTGAACAAACGTTGTCTAGTTTGAGGAGTAGAATCTACTTTTTAATTTTTTGCTCTTATTACAGGCCACACCCGGTATAGCAACAACATTGAAATACCTGTAAAATAAGTTCTTGTAATTGTTGAGTTTTCTTCTGAATCTTTTCCAGTTTTTCTTGTTTCTCCTTTTCTAGTGCTGTGCATTCTTGTACCGAATTAGTTGGAAGTCCTAACCACCGAATCTCTTTCTTTTCTTTTGAAATTATGTTCATAGCCATTAACACATTGAGGGCATCATATACTCTCCGGCGAATATTCTTTTGGTCATATTGCTGAAACGTGAAGTTCTCTGAGTTCTCAAAAAAGTACGTATTTCACATGGAAGCGAGCTTCGGGGCTTATAGTCGCGTGTCAAGGTGCGAAAACGCCTCATAAGGATAAAAGTGCACTATGTGAGTCTGCATAGCTTAATATAATTTCTAGCACTCATGGGCTATGATGGACGCGGTTATTGATGTGATGACAGGTTTTTTTTTCTATCGATAACAGTAGCGGCACGTCAAAAATAGTTATGGGCAAGCCGGAATTTAATGAGCTCTATAGCTCATTAAAGTTCTAAAGTGGCTGAAAATTAGGCAATCCGGTGGGAATCGCGTTCTATGGACGCGGCGCCACTGATAGACAAACAGTGTTGTTTGCTCTATCATAAGTATCACAACGATAACCATCCATGCGCTTACTGCAACAATTTTAACCACTTTAAAATATATCTACAGCAAAAATACGTATAATGTTACATACTTGACTGTCAGCTGAGCCATGCATGCCAGCCGAGAACTCCAACACTAATTCGTCAGCAACCTCATTGTATGATGTAAACCCTTTAGTCCTCACTTTTTCGCAAACTTTCATAGAGAAATGCCGCAGACCTTTTCCAACTTTATCAGCATGCTTACGTCTTTTTGTGGTACTGTAATCATAATAAAAACACATTATTTTAAAAGAAAGTATTGCATTAGATGAGGGGTGATGCCTATAAAGATCTTCCTCCTAGCGTTTGTTCCAGTTTTTTTTGCTCTATTGACCCTGGGGTCCGCTCGGCAACCTAATCCCAGGAATTGGCGTAGGCACTAATTTTCACGAAAGCGACTGCCATCTGACCTTCCAACCCGGCGGGAAAACTAGGCCTCGTTAGGATTAGATCCGGTTTCCTCACGATGTTTTCCTTCACCGAAAAGCGATTGCTGCTGTAAAAAGTACTCAAATCACTATAGGTGTTCCTATAATAGTTAAAGAGTTCCCTCGATTTTTCCAGGATCCCATCATCAGATCCTGACCTGATGACAATTTTTTCTTTTCACACAAAAAAGAATTTTCCAAATCGGTGCAGCCGACTCCGAATAATCGGTTAACATACATAGTTTTTTATTAGCAAAAACAAAGATCCCGACGATTTGAGAACCGCTTCGAAATCTTAAAGTTCTAATCAACAAAATTCTAATGCAGTAACAGAATCGCGGTTGGCTTCCTTTATTGTAATAAAAATCATTCATTATTTATCGCCAAAAGGGCTGATGAGATGACAGATGTTGAATTTTACAACAAAATCTAGTGAAATGGACATGAATAAGCAATGCATCATGACACATTGTCATCTTTGTCTTCCTAACGTTTAGTCACAGCTATGCTGCCTAAGAACCGAATGCCAAAAAATGATATAGTGCTAACTTTTGCGAAATCGTCTGCCATTTGACCTCCCTTTTGGGTTGGCCAAAAGTAATTTAGAAAGGAGAATCAAAGTTTGACATTCCTGGTCTAAGCTCTAAACGCTCCTTCCTAAATGCTGCAAAAACATCATGTCATGCCTCCGCAGCAGCAGACTTAAAAGAATGTAAATACAACAAAAAAAAAAAAAACCGGCCAAGTGCGAGTCGGACTCGCGCACCGAGGGTTCCGTACAAATAATACCAAGCAAAAGTTGTAGTATGTTTATTACTAATTTCAATTTAATACCTACGCGTTTATAAGGAATAATTTTTAAGAAAAAAAAACCGACTTCCATGGGGGTAGCCGGTGAAGCATTATTGTAGATGGTGCACTTAGATTCCATACAATGAAATAACTTGCTTAACAAACGCAGCGGAGAGGACAAATCGCCAAACGTGAACTATGCGTCGTTGAAGAGTTCCGTTCTGATCATCATCAGCAGTTCCACTTCAACTACAATAATATTGCTTTGCTATTCCGCGGTCGTGCTAGTTGATTAGTGACTACCCGTTATACTTATTTGCGTATTTTTTGCATGCATTAATGTTCCCACCCTCCCGCCGCAAAAACAAATACGCAAACAAATACGACAAACCACCACCAATAATACCAAAACTCGACACGTGTTTCGCCTCTCTACGAGGCATCCTCAGGAGCTGCTGGAGATGTTGTCGGTCTGACGTCCGGCAACGGGAAGAGTTCCACTTCATCAAATGTCACTCTTTTGAATGAAAATGCTTGACTTGTTGATAAAAATACAAAAATCACTATGTGTAAGCCCTTAAGATTTGAGGAGTTCCCTCGATTCTTCGTGGATCCCATCATCAGAACTTGAGCTTGACGAAAATTTGTCCTGACAATTAAACTTGCTAAACAAACACAGCGAAGAGGACAAATCACCAAACGTGAACTATGCGTCGTTGAAGAGTTCCGTTCTGATCATCATCAGCAATTCTACTTCATCAAATGTCGCTGTTTTGAATGAAAATGACGGATTTGTTGATAAAAATATAAAAATCACTATATGTATGCCTTTAAGATTTGAGGAGTTCCCTCGATTCCTCATGGATCCCATCATCAGAACTGCGTTTTGACAAAAACGGGACCAATCTGTATATATATATACTTACAATCAAAAAAAAGAATTTTCAACATCGGTTCAGACATGACGGAGTTATGGAGTAACAAACATAAAAAATAAAAAAAAAAAAAAAAAAAACATACACGCCGAATTGAGAACCTCCACTTTTGAAATCTTGAAGTCGGTTAAAAAGGTAGTAAGTTTCAAATTTAAAAAAATATTTTTTGTATGATTTTACTAAAAATGTCTACTTTTTGTAATTTTTCCATTGTCTATGCTATGTCGTCACATACTGCCACGTACATACTGTACGTGTTGCTTCGTGCCAAATTTCAAGTTTCTGAGTTCACGGGAAGTACCCCGTAGGTTTTGCGAGTGCCGAAAAACTCTAAAATTTGCAGCATAAACGAATGTATCTTTTGATTGAGTTGGCTCTTAAATTTGATTTTTTCACAGTTCCAAGGGACAATAGACCTGAGTATTTTATATAAATTTCAGCTTGATACCTCCACGCGTTCCTGAGAAAAATGGTCTTGACAGACAGACAGACACAGACGGACAACAAAGTGATCCTATAAGGGTTCCGTTTTTTCCTTTCGAGGTACGGAACCCTAAGTGTGTATGTCGTAACTAATGAGTCTAATGACGTTTGAACTAATAGAACTTACTATTCTGGTGGTGGATCATTATCCGAGTCATGCCTCCGCCGGGACGTGCTGGACATGGTCGGCAAGTAGCTGGCCTTGCCGTTACTTGTACTTGTGCTCGTTTCTAGTTTTGATGTCACTGGCACGATGTTGGGCAAGCTCTCGATGATGTTAACCTCGGCAAATGCGTTCTGCTCCTCTTCTTGTGTCTGTATCTTTAACAAAAGTCTAACTTCTAAAACGGTACGTAATTATTTTATCAACTTCGCTACCACTTCCACTTGATCACAGGCCAACTCTTACCATAAATAGGACCAACTGTAAAATGTGTAGTTACTATATTTTAAAATCCTGTGCAAAATAAGTGTCATATTTTTTTTAAACAAGCTTTTATCGCAGACAGTAAATTTTAGTGTCCGACCGAAACATGTTTTTTTGCCGAAACCGAAACAGAAGGTTCGGCTTTGACTCCAGTTTGGCCGAAACCGAAACTTTGATGGACAGATTCAAATCGTACAATTTTCAGCTACATGTTGATATTTGGTAAAAAAAATATTAGAAATGAATAAAAAAAAAACTAAATAGCAGCATATAGGGTGTCAGGTGTCTTGGCTTTTTACGGGTGTGTCCGGCCAAATAATTCCTCATCCGGCCTGTCCGGCTTTTGTCTGACTTACGCTACGCGCCAATCACGCCAGTGGCACGATTCGAAAGACCAGCGTAGCGTGTGCAAAAAAGGCATGTCCGGCTTTTGGGATCAAATGTCCGGCTAAATTAAGCGCGGAGTCCGGTTTTTTCATTTTTGGGCCTGGTCACCCTAGCAGCATACAAATATACACCTTGCGTCTTAATTTTATTAACATACACTTTATAGTTTTCGAGTAAAATGGCTGTGCCATACGGACGGCCGGACGAACATGACGAAACTATAAGGGTTCGGTTTTTGCCCTTTTGGCAGATTAAGAAAAATGTTGAAAAATTCGGCGCTGCCGAAAGGTTCGGCCGGTTTTTTGGCCGAAACCTTCGGTCGGACACTAGTAATTTTCTTGCTAAATTCATCCACTGTTTAACCAGACATAAAATACCACGATGTGTGCGTGTCGCGCGTAAAGAAATCGGGTTTGTCTTCACGGCGTTACGTCTCCTTATTTCACATGTCTATGTGTTCAACAAGATGATTCTGACAAACACCCAACAACCCCAGCTACATTTATTTTATCGCATAGTTCTTATGACCATCTGCGAGTTTCATCATCAGACCAGTTCGATGGTAGCTATCAATATTTTGTATTGTCGTCCAACTTAGGGGGCGTCCATTAATCGCGTCATACGTTTTTGGCTTGTTTTAGACCCGCCCTCCCCCATGGTGATCTTTGGTGATATTTTCAGGACCCCTCCCCCCCTCGTCCAATATGACGTGTAATTTTTTGCTAACTAAAGTAAGTACAGTTTTCTAACACGTGAAAACGTAACGTACGTACACGTGAAGGGTAAAAAAATGAAACTACATGTATGCACATCTCACTAATTTCATTAAAATAACATTTAATAGAAAAAAACCGGCCAAGTGCGTATCGGACCACGCATAATGGAGGGTTTCGTACCTACTATCGCAAAAGTAATATCAAAAGGTCGTATCTGCCTATAAAAAACGTTTTGTTGAGGTTTTTGGACTTGATAATTCCTAAACTGATACATATTTTTTGGATCTCCGGTTCAAAAGTGACAGGGCACAATTTTTTTAGACTTAAGGGGTGATTATTGATATTTGGTTGTGATTATTGAAATTGTTACATGTATGGAGTGCCCCCCTCCCTAAATATATATTTTCAGCAATTTTACTACAAAACCAAATAAGTAGCGGCATACAACAATACACCTTATGTTCAAATATTTATTAAGATACGTTTTATAGTTTCCGAGTAAAATGGCTGACATACGGACGGGAAAACGGACATACGGACGGACGGACGGACATAACGAAACTATAAGGGTTACGTTTTTGCCATTTTGGCTACGGAACCCTAAAAACATACTGTGAAGAAAATAATATTTCAAATGCCACTAAAAATATTTACCATCATAGTGCATCTCATAAGAGTCATAACAATTAGTCCCAAGACGTAAAAATCCTTGTCGTGGAGGAGTTCCATTGGTCTTCACAAGCAGTTTCAATTTCACTAAATAGCACTATTCAAATGCAATTGTTTGGTTTTTAGATTTAAAAAAAATCGCTATACGTCTCCTTATAAGGTTTCAGGAGTTCCCTTGATTCCTCATGGATCCCGTCATTAGAATATGATTTTGATAAAAATGAGATCAATCTAAGTGACCCCGTGCATAAAGCATAGCGATGCCTCGCCCGCTCAACTAAACGCAGAAGTCCAACTGCGAGGCAAATTTTACTCTGGTTTTCACAGATTGGTTCATTTAAGTTGATAATTTTTATTTTATTGATATATTTGAAATACGGTATAGCACGAAGGAACAAAAAAATTACACGTGACACGTGTCCAGACCCCCCACCCCCCTGTGGTGATCATTGGTGATTTTTTCTTGACCCCCTCCACCCTATACAATATGACGCGATTAATGGACGCCCCCTTACATGGGTACCTATGCTAGCATTTATTTATTTATTTCGGACAAAGAAATCCATATAGTGTTAGTATTACAATAGAACTTAAATAACTATGTTAGTACCTAAACTTAAGTGTTGAGAGATCCAGTGCCTGATTAGGGCGCTATCCCATCTCTCTGCCACGACGGCCAGGAGACTGTTGTGGCTGGCGCGCACTCTGCGGAGCGTCGCGGCGCAGCGCTTACGCAGCGTGGCATGAAACCCGTCCACATGTGCATCGGCGAACATGCCCGACGCACTGCAGTACCGAGGCAGCCTCAACAGTACCCTGAACGCGTCATTGTATTGTACACGCATAGCATACATGGTACGCTGCGTGTACCTCGTCCACAGGCAACAGGCGTACAGCGAAGTACAGTACGCTCGAAAGAGTGTTACTTTAACCTGCGCTGTACACCTGCTGAACCTCCGGGCTATCATGTTGGCCCTCACGGCCAGTGCCCTACGCTTGCGTTCTATGTCCGCGTCGTCACGCAGGTCACCGGTGACCAAGTGCCCAAGATATTTAAACGTGTAAACCCTTTTCAGTTGTACGCCATTCAGACGAATTTTAGCTGAACCATACATCAGGAACTGGTTCAATCAAATCTGGTTTATAAAATTCTACCTAAACAACAAACTAATTGGCAAACATTGTGATTTAAGTAAAAGCTTGTAATAACTTACTGTAGACACTGAAAACATTGAAAAAATAATCAACCCAGCAGGATTTGAACCTCGCATCGATACGCCTTACCGGGGCTCGATCGCTTTACCAATTAAGCCATGGGTTCAGTTACTGAGTTGACGAAATTCTCAATGCCTTCAATCATCTTTTTGCATTTATTTTTATATCGACCTTATAGCAGCCGTAAGCGACATCTAGGTGCTAACTACTAGAGTTAGATACCCTTCCCGCCGACCCTTTTACAAGTGTCACAACGGAAATAATAGATGGCGCTGCTATCAACTCATAGTTATTTTACATGTTTTTTTAAAGTGGGGCATTCCACTCATACAATAGTATGTTATTCAATCAAATACAAACACTGAAAACATTGAAAAAATAATCAACCCAGCAGGATTTGAACCTCGCATCGATACGCCTTACCGGGGCTCGATCGCTTTACCAATTAAGCTATGGGTTCAGTTACTGAGTTGACTCGAGTTGAGTTGAGTTGGTTTTATAACTTACTGTAGCTTCTTCTAGCTCC
Organism: Pammene aurita; assembly: GCA_947086415.1. Taxonomy (NCBI): domain Eukaryota; kingdom Metazoa; phylum Arthropoda; class Insecta; order Lepidoptera; family Tortricidae; genus Pammene; species Pammene aurita. Next base: position 24,497,142 of record OX352293.1, read on the forward strand.
ACAGGTTCAGTTTTCGGAACCACTTTTTGCAGGCGAGTAAATGTATCAACTGGTACTTGAACCAATTCTGAAAAGAAATAGAGAACCTCTTTAAGCTTGAAAAAATAATATTTAAAAGTTAGGTGCAGGTGTTTTTTTTTCTTCATACCTAACAAGTTCCTCTTTACTTCAACACTTATATGAGTATATAAAAAACCGGCCAAGTGCGAGTCGGACTCGCGCACCGAGGGTTCCGTACACTGATGGGGGGGGGGGGGGGGGCTACACAACTTTTCTGACTTTCGAAGAGATTATTTCAGAAAATATTCACTTAATCACAAAATTGTCAAAGAAACCTCAATGTTATTTTGAAAGACCTATCGATTGATGTGTCACATGTTGATATTTGGTAAATTTTTTTTTTTAATTTAGTTACCTGTATGGAGCGCCCCCCTAAAAATATTTTTTTTTTTCAAATTTAACTACATAACTAAGTAGCTGCATACAAAATACACCTTATGTGTAAATTTTATTCAGATATGTCGTATAGTTTCAGAGTAAATTGCCTGTGACATACGGACGGACAGACAGACAGACATGACGAATCCATAAGGGTTCCGTTTCTTGCCATTTGGCTACGGAACCCTAAAAACCAACTTCCATGGGGGTAGCCGGTGAAGCATTATTGTAGATGGTGCACTTAGATTCCATACAATGAAATAACTTGCTTAACAAACGCAGCGGAGAGGACAAATCACGAAACGTGAACTATGCGTCGTTGAAGAGTTCCATTCTGATCATCATCAGCAGTTCCACTTCATCAAATGTCACTCTTTTGAATGAAAATGCTTGATTTGTTGATAAAAATACAAAAGTTACTTTATGTATGCCTTTAAGATTTGAGGAGTTCCCTCGATTCCTCATGGATCCCATCATCAGAATTGCGTTTTGACAAAAACGGGACCAATCTGTATATGTATACTTACAATCAAAAAAAGAATTTTCAAAATCGGTTCAGACATGACGGAGTTATGGAGTAACAAACATAAAAAAAAACACACGCCGAATTGAGAACCTCCTCTTTTGAAATCTTGAAGTCGGTTAAAAAAGGCCGTGAGATTATAAACATTCATCATCTCACCTTGGTTTTGAACAGAAACATGATAGGTATATAAAAAAACCGGCCAAGTGCGTGTCGGACCACCCATAATGGAGGGATCCGTACCTTCAATAGAATAAGAACCAAACTAATACCAAAAGGTCGTATCTGATGCCTTTGGAAGAAGTTTTTTGGAGATAACTCATAATGGCTGAACCGATAATGTTTAAAATATTTTTTGTAGGAAGTATTTGATAATACGCATTTTTATTTTTTGGCGCACAATTTTTCTGACTTTCATAGCGATTATTTCTAAAAATATTGACTTAATTACAAAATGTTTAAAAAAAACCCGATTTTATTTTTAAAGACCTTCGATTGATATGCATTATTTTATTTTTAGTTACATGTATGGTATTTTTTATTCTGAAATTTAACAACATAACTAAGTAGCGGCATACAATATACACCCTATGTCTAAATTTTATCAAGATACGTCTTATAGTTTTCGAGTAAAATGGCTGTGACATACGGACGGACGGAGAGACGGACATGACGAAACTATACCTAAGGGTTCCGTTTTTGTAATTTTGGCTACGGAACCTTAAAAATTACAAAAACTATACCTAAGGGTTCCGTTTTTGTAATTTTGGCTACGGAACCTTAAAAATTACCTTAGGAGGGGAGTGCTGACTCATATTTTTTGTATCAAAAAATCAGGTATATCCTATCTGAAGGATGCAAGCTTGATATATTGTGTGAAATACTAAACAACCTTTACCAACTGATCAATAGGCGCAGTTAAAGGGTTAAAGAGATCTTTCCCGTTGGATATATGGATATTACTTATCATTTTATGATTAATATGTACCGTATCTGCAGTACAGTTCCATAAGTCTCGTAAAATAGGTACTGAATCTGGAGGAGCCCAAACTTGGTATGTTTTGAAAATTATTGTTGTTTTAATTTTTTAATGGCTGAAATGAAATTATGTAGTATATTTTTAGAATCGTCCCAAAAAATTCTTTCATATGATACCACACACGAAAGGTTTCCATACAAAAAAAAATGTGACTCAGCACTCCCTGCCTAAGGGGTTTATTTCAAAGAACTGCGGATAAAAGAATTGTTTTGACCTCTAGTTTGCGTGTGCCAAACGGCTAAGTTGTACATCGATTTGCGGTTTTGTTTTGTGTACACCGTCCACTAGCAGGGATACTGTGCAAAATCATGAATCATTATCAATTTATCATACAACAAAATATTCATATTTTTCTTCAAATTAGGTAGTTAAAACAGTTTCAAACGATTGAAGTTTTATTTTTCACATGTCCGAATTTTAGTCTCTCACTACGCATCGTTATGCCAGTTGTCGCTTTTTGCGTGAACTTTACAGAGCGTAAGTAACTGTTTGTTACCTATTCCAAACAAGATACTTACCGAATTTGATGAATTTCAATAGGCGTGTCCAAACCTGACGTACCGCCTTGCGAGGAAATTGCCGCGCGAGGCAGCTCGGCTAGTGTGAGCGCGCCTCGGCCGAGGCAAATCCACACTAGCCGAGCTGCCTCGCGCGGCAATTTCCTCGCGAGGCGGTGCGTCCGGTGTGGACGCGCCTAATGAGGAAGGGGAAGAATTGACATAGCTAGTCTATTTGCGGATCTAGAAAAAGACAGGTATGTGCTATTGTCCGTTGTCACTAACCACAATAGAAGCAGTCCATTTGTGTGGCTTACCTAACGCGACTCATTTAATTAAAAGGTGTTTATGCGTAACACCTCACATATGTCTACAATACTACATCAGCTGACATAATTGTTATATGCTCTACTCTACAACAATGTCAGTCACTTTAGATATCTAATTACGTATAGCATAAAATATATAGAAATAGACATTCTTATTAAAAAAATGCCTCGCTTAATAGTCGGGTAATGCAATATATTTATTCCTAGTTAGGTATGTGTGTGATAAGTCCTCTTGTCTTAAAAACCTAACAATACTTTTAGTGTTACCCATGCCCTGTCAGTTATTTAAGGAGGGCAATGATGGATTAGCAATAGTATGGTACACGGTACCTATATCAGATCCATGGTATGATTGGATATTTAATACAAAACATCCCAGATCTTGATATAACCGAAAGACATTACATAACAACTTATAAAAAAAAAGTGTATCTTCTATCTTAGAAAAGATATAAGCGATACATTGAATTGAAATTGATTACTCAAACTCACACACTACACATTTTATTTTTGTATTGCATAATCGCTTGGCATATTAAGGAAAGAAACAAAAAAGCAAATCTGATAACAAAACACAAAGTATCTCAACAAGGAAATTAACAAATGTATGAATTTAACTTTGATCACTTGTGTCTACTATGGACAGAAAGGTTAGTTTTTATGAAAGATAGATGCTTGAATTAAGACTACAAAATATAAAAACAACTTTAGTCATAACAAGAGAAAAACTAAGTATATATATATATATATCTATAATAAGGTCATAGAGTTTGTCATGAGATAGATAGACAAACAGTTTGCTGCAAGTCATATAAAAATGATATTGCACCTAACCTAAAATTTTGTCTGTTAATACATTATGACAAAGTAGAAATCTATGAAACTAACTAACATGTAAATCTATTTTAGTTACACTTTAAGAACTGAGCAGTAAGCACTTAATAATGTGCCAGAGTATAAATATAAGGAAGTCTTACAAACTACAATATATCTATTCAATTATTTTTCTCAAAAGTAATGTGAGAGCTACATACCTTTTTGTCATTGAAACAGTTTGCAGCACAGAAAAAGCAAATAATGTAACCTTATGTTAATTATTAGTGTAACAGGAAGTCACAAATCAGTGTTAAAAAAATGTTATAACAAAATGTTAGCACTTACTTGATGCACATTTAATGCCACTCAATTTAACTGTCCGGTAGAAAGGGGCCTGTAATTGAAGCACCATTTATTTCATTAGCAAATAAAAGTAGATGAAGTGTACAGAATGTCATGTAAGTACGACTGATCTTCTATCAGAGGCTGAGCTGTTAGGATTTATTGTTAGAGATTACAGTTTACATATAAGGACTTGCAATATGAAGTAAGCTAAGCATTAAACTATTAAGATAATGAAGGAAAACATTGATAGTATTTTGACCTTGGTTATTGATTTTAAAATAGGTTTTTATAACAATTTACTATCAAGTCTCAAGGAAAAACGAAATCAGATACGCATCATATACCTATTTAAAGTGATAAATAAGAAAGCAAGCAAAGTAAGCAAACCAGTATTGTTGTTACCTGTGTATTGACCTCTGAGGTGGCTGGAAGCTTAATAATTTTTACAGGATTCTGTTTAAGCTTAATCTGACCAACAGTTTGATTAGAGTTCTGCACTACTTTAACCATTTGAGGCTGTCCTAAAACAATTAGATTTTTTACACTTAGCAGGGGGTTAATTACGTCTAATTTTCGCTTGCTTGAAGTATATGATATCTGAAATACCTTAAAGAGTACAATATTCAGGACATTACAAATAATAATATAAAGATAAGTAGTTCTTAATGACCATTTTGAAGGTTATGCCACAGCCTGTTTACACACGTAAAGAAAATGCCGGGATCGCGCCTTTGGCGCTTCAGGCGGAATCTTAGTTTAAACAACCACAAAAGGGAAGGCCTTGTTGTAAATCGATTACAAAGGAACTTCCGATGTAATAAATGGAAAAATATGAGTAGAAATTAAAATATAACAAGTAATATTAATAAAAGTAGACTTGGGCTAGCGTAATTACTAACCATTGGCGTCACGGATAAGAAAATTTACTGTACTACTTTTCTGTGACATTTTCTTTGTACTCTTAGCAATTGCGCACCCATTTACATTTCTCTCACAAGGACGGTCAAACAGAAATATAAGTTTGTTAAAGACCAAACAAATTAGTTTGATACTGTACGATCAAAATGGCGACATATAATTTTGGTACCAGTTTGATTGAAAGACACTGATCGTAAAGTCAAAATGCACGTTTTTCAAAGCACATAAAAGTCTCAGGTCTTTTGTAAACTTTAACGCAACATGATCACTATTTAAACTAATAAAAATACAAATATAAACGCGGCACAACTCTACAGTTAAAACTCATCGACGGGCCCAAATACCAGCTGATTGGATTGGATTTGGATGACGCTGTTCACGTGGTACCCATATAATCCCACGCCCGGGAATTTTATATGTCCGTTCCGGAAAAGGCGCGAAAGAATAGTGCCATCTAGTGTATGTTTTATTAGTTGAAGTGTTGCATATAAACAATGATTTTTTTCCATCGTAATGTTGGTGTTCCTCCTCAACAAAAGAATTTCATTTCATATGCGACGAATTAAATTAAACTTTAGCATTATCTGTGGTATCTGTCAATGCCAAATGCAGGCAGAGAGAGAAACATGTCATGGCCTGTGGCCTATACAACACAATAAACATAACCTTAACCTTTGTTGTCTAAACATAAACGGTTATATTTGTCGTGTTTAATTAATAAAAAGGTATTTGTGCGCGTTATAAGTAGTAATTCCAGCTAAGAAATATATCTGACAAGTTCTTAAACCATGTTTATCATATTATGTTTGAGTTTGTTAAGTTTTCGTGCATCTAATTCAATTAACTTGAAGGACTTAAATGTACCAGCAGAACATCTTCCGTATGTCTTCAATGCATATCCTAGTATAGCTAAATCGTGTGCAGAAGATCCACAATGCCCTTATAAAGCATTAGCCGGAATGAAAGCTTGTTGGGGTTTTGAACCCACCTGTGAGAGAAGTAATTCATATCATGTTCGACCACGATGTCCTGGCGATCATCGAGGTTGGGTTAAGACGAAAGAGGCACAATATGATACTTTCTTTACTCAAGCGGATTTTGGTAAGTTGTTCAGAAACTATATGTGAAGCATTCCTTAGGTCCTGAATTTTTAATTAGGAATTATTCATTCAGTATGGTCTGGAATTCGAGCTTGCAAAGTAAGAACTTAATGTAGTTTTGTTCAAAGTACACATTGTTGTATTTCTAAACATTTAGCAAAAACCCTTTTCAGACAAATATTATTTTTCCCATGGTACAGTCACCTGCAATAGTATCTTCCTACACAAAGGCCGCAAAATAAGTGACACACTCTTATTTGTAGGGCCATAAGAGTGTGCCACATATTTTTGCGGCCTTCATGTAGGAATATACTTTTGCCGGTGACTGTACCTGGCATTGCTTTTTTTATGATGGTGGCAAGCATATGACCCGTAAGATGACTGATGTAAGCAGCTACCGCAGCCTATGGACGCCTGCAACTCCAGAGGGATCACATGTGCGTTGCCAACCTTTTAGAATGTAAGAAAGAACACGATACTGCCCTTGGGAAAACCTGGGCACTGGCAGGGTGTTCCTGCGACAGCTGGAGCATTTGCAGAAAAAAATTAGGTTCCAGCGTATGAGGATGAACACCCTGCTGACAGCAAGTGGTGCTGTGGTACACACCTGCTGTTGTCATTATATCAAATAATTCTTCAGAGCACAACTCATTGTACTAACATACCGCCTTGCCTTATTGCCTACCTAAAGTTGCTTAGAGAAAGAAAGGATTACCAGTACATATAGATGTTTATTTATTTATTTTAACTTCTTTTGCACAGTGTTACAAATTGTAGACTTAATGCCTCAAGGGCCTTGAGTCAAGGCATTTGCTTCCAATAGTGTCTGAGAAGAATATGGGAACCCTTTTTATGTTTTAAGATGTTTAAGATGGCTTATATTTTCAAATCAATTATGCAACAAACGTTTCTCTATAGACTTCACAATGGAAATTGGACATAAATCGTTAATAGATGTTTAACTCTTTCCAGGCTATGTCAAAGAGCAAATCAGTGAACTGATGGTTATGTGTGAAGCATCATATCCCGATGACTCATCCTTGGAATGCTCCAAGTATTTAAGGTAATATTACTTAGCAATTATCAGTAATGACTACATTTCAGATAACCTCTTACCATCAGGTGTGCTGTGAGCTTGATTACCACCAATATGGTACAATTTGTGATATTAGATTAATATTTTGTGTTTACTTTATTTAAATTGAAAATACTGTAACAATTCAAATGACACTCAGTACAAGCATGCATTCAATGAAACACAAAACTTAATTAAGTTGCAGATGATGTTATTTACAATGTTTTGATATATGCTATGCATGACCATGACTCTTTTATAAAAACAAGAAAAAAAAATTAACTAAGTACACAAGACATCAAAAACTTTCTGTAAAAACTGTTTAAAAAAAAATGTCTGCATTGGTTTTTTCCTATAATTTTTTTGGTGATTTTATAATCTCTTATTGGTCTTTAAATAACTGGAAACAAATGTGGTACATATTGGCATAAAACTTTGGCTCAAACCTGACCCAAGGCTCACACAAGACTATGACTAACTCACATATTTGAATCTTGTTTATTTCATGCCGCCTACACAATTGGCGTATGTATCTAAATATTCATGTAGTGTTTTTCTCCTATTACGCAATATTTGAGATACAACACAAATATTTGGACAGACAAGGTCAAGCGTGTTGGTGCCATCATACATCTAATTATTTATTTGTTGTAGATTTTGCAGAGGCCGTAACCTGATGCTTAATTTCACTGGGTTGATTGGCCGTGGGGACAATCTGCGGTACAAATCTGATATTCTTGGTCCTGGACAAATAGGTAAGTAAAACCAGGCGCAATTTTCATTAGGCGTGTTCACACCAGACGCACCACCTCGCTAGGAAATTGCCGCGCGAGGCAGCTCAGCTAGTGTGAACGGGCCTCGGCCGAGGCAAAAGCACGCGCGGCCGCAATGCTTCGGCCGAGGCACGCCTACACTAGCTGAGCTGCCTCACGCTGCAATTTCCTCGCGAGGTGTGTCCGGTGTGGACGCGTCTAACATGAAGTGGGGGTGATTTATTTTTTCGTTTCATCCCTGTGGTGTGGGGTGTCGTTGGATAGTTCTTTTAAAAAGAATACGGGTTTGCTAAAACAATTTTTGGATAATATCAATAGTTTCGTAAATAATAGCTCGGAGAGTTTAAAAAATGGGTGGCCCCTGGACCGTGGGTCCAAAAAATATGGAAAATGTTAATGAAAGTGAGGCCTAATATACCAAGTGAAGAAAGAAGATTGGAAAAAGTTTTTTGGAGATAACTCAAAAATGGCTTAATGAATAATGTTCAAAACAATTTTCTTAGAAAGTATGTGATAAGCCATCTTCTCAATTTTTTTCATATTTTTTGGATTTACGGTTCAAAAGTTACAGGAGGGACACACACACACACACACACTTTTTCTGACTTTCAAAGCGATTATTTCAGAAAATGTTCACTTAATCACAAAATGGTCAAATAAACCTCAATGTTATTTTTAAAGACCTATCGATTGATATGCCACATGTTGATATTTGGTAAAAAAATAATTTGAAAGGAGATCGTCAATTTTTGTTGGGTGATCTGGCCCAGATTTTTTAGGACCGTTTAGATGGTTCTTACCTTTAAAGAATCGTCATAATTTCTAGATCAGGATGGTGGTAAAAATATTGCGAGATCTAATGGGAAAATTGAAAAATCATGCATTTAAAACTTGAAGCTGACAAGGAAAATATTTGAAAGCGTGCTTGCATATAATTTATATATTAATGTAAAACGGGAATCATGATGAAATAATAAAAAGTCATATTTTGATCGTATTTATACTTCCTGTATTTTGGTAAACAAAGACTGCTGTCAAACCATCGTTGATACTATTAACTGAACATTCCTAACACCTATTGCGAAGGGATAAGGTTTACCACCGTTAAGTATCTGACATTACAAAATTGAAAAAAAGATTCGTTTCGTTATCGAAGGAGCATGAGTTCTTATATAATAATAAATAAATAAATAATGATATTATGCCATTATGAAACCCACTTTTAATATTCAAACTCCGATCAAAAATGCAAAAATACGCATTTTCAATCTTTAGGCGTTTTAATACAGTCGATTTCTAATTTAAACTTCCGTATTCGTAGGCTTAGATACTATTTTAATATTGCATTGTTCTAACTTACCGAACAGTATCAAAACGCAGATTATGTAACGGTATACATTGACAGTGTCAAACCAAAAAACAATCCCGTTTCAGGCCAGGGTAAAGTTAAACTTTATGTCAATGCCATAAGGACGTTAACGACTTGTCTTGCTGTATTTTAATAGCGGAAAAATCAACATAATGTTTATTTATTTATTTATTTAGTATTTCTAATTCCCGTTTAATTTTTTTGCAATATTTTGTCTACTATAGTAATAAAATGAGTATTTATTTTACATTGCAGTACAAACTGTATACGGTTTATATCAGGTGGCCCAGAATTGATGATCTCCTTTAGTTAAATGTATGGAGCGCCCCCCCTATAAAATAATTTTCTGCAATTTAACTACATAACTAAGTAGCGGCATACAAAATACACCTTATGTGTAAATATTATTAAGATGCGTCTTATCTTATAGTTTCCGAGTAAAATGGCTGTGACATACGGACGGACAGACGGACATGACGAAACTATAAGGGTTCCGTTTTTGCTATTTTGGCTACGGAACCCTAAAAAACGACCTTTAGAGTATGTGTGTGGTATTAGTGTCTCTTGCCCGTTCTTTTTATTTTAATTCAATCTTATAAATGCATCATTAAAATACTATTCCAGGTGGCTTCTGCAAGTTTCACTCGCACAGGCTCAAGAAAGAAGCGGAGCACTTCAGCCAGCTGCAATCATGGGCTTCCGAGCTTCAACATTTCGTGAAAACGCCTTCCAGACCCGTGGTTAATGGGTTGTGCGATATCACTGTTGAAAAACCTACTTATATAATGAAGCTAGACGCAAGTAAGTGTTTTATCGTCACAGCATTCTCGTCACATTCTCGTCTAGTTAAGGCGTTTCAGACACTTCTCACAGATCTAAATTCAGCATACAGATAAAAAACTGAACATTGCTGAATTTCTTATCTGAATGCGGAATTCAGATTAAGTGTGCAATGCCACTTAATGATGGTTTAATTTGAGAATATAAAATTTAATTTCTCTTTGATAATTAATCAAAATTAACGGGCATTGGTGTCCCAAAATACATGTTTTCATTCTTCCAAATCACTACTAACGAGTTAATGACTCGTCAGAGGAAAAGCAGTTACAAATACAAAATACAAATGCGTTTATTTAATTACTTTTTCACCTCAGCAGCTCGAACAGAGGTTCTTTGGTGCTCAATAACAGTGAGCAAAATTCAATTTTGCTGCTAGCGTGAGACAAAATGACCTTGAGATGTTCTCATAAAAAGACAGAGAAGGTAATATTTTCAAACTTCATATTCTCGCTTTTCTTTTTTATTTGAATACCAGACCCCCGATGCACAGCTAAAATAGCTTGGAAACTTAATCACAAGATTTGGCGCAGGCACTAGTTTTTAGTAAATGTGCTATTTGTAATAAGTGGCGCAATTGGATCGGAAGTCAGTAAAAGAGGCGAGAATTGAGTGGGCGTCAGTGAAAATAGAGCGGAAGACAAGCGGAACTGGGTGGAAGTGGAACGGAACTGGCGGAATTGGAGCGGTACTGAAGCGGTATTCAGTAAAAGTTGCGGGAATTGAGTGGAAGTAGAGTGGAAGTGAAGCGGAACTGGTCGGAAGTGGAGGAAAACTGGCGGAAATGGGGCGGAACTAGACGTGTGCGCCGCGCCGGCGTGGCGTAGCCGCGCCGTGGGACCCACGCCGCCGCCGCCGCCGCGGATTTCAAAATCCACGCCGTTGGCCTAAATTTCAGAATTCGGCAAAAAATTGCCAATGATAATTACCGATGAAGGAAAGTCCGTTGAAAATTTTACAACGTATATTGACGAATTAAACCATGAAAACATCTACACATTGAAATATTTAGGGTTTGGTAAATTCCTTCTCTTTCGGGAGATTAATAAATGAGTATGATTAACCGCTCACCTAACAAATACGAAGTCGATGGCCTAATTAATAAGACTGGTAACGGCTATAATAATCCTGCCACAAAATTGTACCACCAACAAAATTATCCTGAGAAAATAAGTGTTTTTGGTGGCAGGATTGATCCTTAATACTGAACGGTATGTTTGGACCTACTGCGAGTCAAAAAAAGGATCTTCATCATCACTAGTCGCTCCCTCAAAGCTGAGGATCATGTCCTTCTGTTGAAGACCAGGTTCCTCCATAGGCTTCTATCCCTCGCTAAGCGCATGGCTTCTTGCAGTTTTAATTGCATGGGTGCAGTGATTTGGGCACACGATTTTGCAGGAGGAGGGCCTCTTAGTCTTGTGCCTTCAACTTTTCCCGTCATGATGATCCTCTCCAGGCTATCCAAGGAGCGTCGAGAGAGGTGTCCGAAGTATGTGAGTATGTGGTCCTGGCACGTCGTAGACAACCTGTTTTATGCGTAGCTCCTCTAGTATGGAAGTATTAGTGCGCATCGCATTCCAAGGTATCCGTAAAAGCCGTCGCCAACACCACATCTCAAACGCGTCGATACGGCTTTTCAGATCTGCCTTGATAGTACAAGATTCAGAACCGTATAGGAAAATTGGAAACACCAGGGAACGCTTGTCTAACCTTAGTCTGCCTCTGTATGCCGCGATCTCTCCAGTTCCTATATAACTGAGTCATAGCACCCTTCGCTATTTGAATTCTTCGGATGATTTAGCGTTCACAGCTACCATAGCTAGATATAAGTGAGCCGAGGTAGGTGAAGGCGCTGACGCATTCTAGGACTTTCAGTTCTAGGCTTCGTGGAGGAGACTGTTTCCGGTGTACGAACATTAACTTGGTTTTCGCATGGTTGACGTGAAGTCCTAATTCGATGCTCTCCGCTTTAATTCGCCGGAACATAAGACACATCTCCGCCTCATTGGAAGCCAAGAGTGTTGTGTCGTCAACATAGCGTAGGTTGCAGATCGTTTTGCCGCCAATTGATATGCCACCATCCCAGTTCTCGGTGACCTTGCGTAAGATGATGTTCCATTCACGACATCTCTCGATGATCTGGCGCACGATGAAAATATGCTCCCGTATCTCTCGTCCAGACACAAAGCCAGCCTGCTCTGCAAGTATTTGCTGCTCCAGGAACTTTGTCAATCGCGAATTCATGATGTAACGAAATACTTTACTGGCATGCGATATAATAGACAAAGTTCTATCGTTGTCACATTTTAGCGTCGAGCCTTTTTTTATGGAGAGGTATAACCATGGATTCAGTCCAGTGTCTCGGGAACTGGCCAGTTCTCCACACTTTGCAGCAAATCTGGTGTAGGAACTGTGTACCTTCCCCACCTAGATTATTTAGGAGACTAGCGCATATACCATCAGTACCCACGGCATTCATTTTCACACGTCTGATAGCGTTACCACTTCGGAAATAAGTACGTCCGGCTCTAGTGGATGCGCAGCGTCATTCCGCACTAAAAGATATCCCGGAACTTCTCGATGGAGTTGTTCCGAATAGTATCTCCATCTAGCCAACACTTTGCCAGAGTGTTTCCATCAGTATCCGCTATCTGCCAGCTCCTAGGTTTGTAGTCGTGGGTGAGAAGTTTGACTTTCTGGAACAAGTCTTTAGAATGGGCAGTTGCAGCATGGTTTTCGCTTTTGTCACACAAAGCATGGATTGAATTATTCTTATCGCGCCTGCATGCCCTTTTCACGCAAGTGTGTAGCCTGGAATACTCCTTTCTTGCTATGTCTGTGATAAGGACTTGTTCTTTGAGAGTCCTCTGTCGCTCAATAAGTTCCCAGGTAGCATCAGAAATCCAGGGTTTCCATCTTGTTTCGGACACAACCGCCTTGAAGCCATTCCATGTTGTCTCTGTATCTTCAAAAAGATCCCTTATAACGTCCTTTATCTTGAGAAGCAAACTTCAAGCGAGCTCCCGCAAGACAGGACCGTCTAGCTTGTCACATTTCTTGGTAGCTGGCCTTGGTACACGCTTAGATGGAGTAGGCTTTGAAAGGATCTTAATTTATCACAACTATGGATAACATCAACATGAAAGCGATTTCCGAAAAATAGGCAGGACTGAAGCAAACGGCATTATATATATATATAGTTTTATGTTCCTTGTTCCTAATAAGTTTTTGATATTTAACATATTTTTAATGCGAAACGTGAGCCTTGCAATCGTTGGCAAGTGACCTTGACGCCAAAATTTCCCGGCGCGCCGCCGCCGCGGATTGTTATGGCGGCGCACACGTCTAGGCGGAACTGGAGCGGAACTTGAGCGGAACTCATTAAAAGTTGCGGGAATTGAGTGGAAGTTATTGGAAGTAAAGCGGTACTAGGTGGAGGTGGAGCGGAGCTGGCGGAACTCGAGCGGAACTTAAGCGGAACTCATTCAAAGTGGCGGGGATTGTGTGGAAGACAGTGGAAGGGGAGCGGAGCTGGGTGAAAGTGGAACGGAACTGGCAGAATTGAAGCGGAACTTGAGCGGAACCCATTAAAAATGGCGGGAATTGAGTGGAAGTCATTGGAAGTAAAGCGGTGAACTAGGTGGAGGTGAAGCGGAACTGGCGGAACTGAAGCGGAACTTGAGCGGAACTCATTAAAAGTGGCGAAAATTGAGCGGAAGCGAAGTGGGATTGATCGGGATGGAGTGGAAGTTAGTGGGAGTGAAAAATTATTTAAATTTTCTGCTATGTTCTCACTGCTGAGGTGAAAAGTTGTATGAGCAACATGAGACCAAAGTTATTTGCACCTCGTGCCTTTGAGTCACTCACTACGCTCAAGATTCTAACCTAGAATCACTCGCTACGCTCGTGATTCTATTATAGAATCTTTCGCTTGCTCGGGACTCAAAATTAACACTCGAAGCAAAAACTAACTTTGCTCTCTTGTTGCACAAATATCTATTTACAGTTGTTCTTAAGATATAGAAAAGCAAAAAACAAAAAAAAGAAGCAACAAAAGCAGACTACAAACATGTAACATGACTACAAAACAAACTAGCCATCCACAGGTGCCCGTGCGTTTCCTATCTTTTGTTGAGAAAAGTGAGAGAAAAGTTGTACTTTGAATCCTCTGCTTACACTCCTGTCGTCACTATACATGTAATCCGTACGTCAGGCGCATCGCATAGTTCAATAGAGAACATGTGTGAAAATTATTTAATTGAATTTGTTGCATAAACACGTTCAATAACCCCAAATTAATATAAATAAGTGGAAATCCGTAATAATTTTTAACAGCTTTTTAAAGATTTTGCGGTTTAAAAACGTAAAATTTTAGGCTTTTTTTTTATACCTCAAATGTATTTTCGTAACCTCAGTTCGATTACTTATGTTCTAACAAGAAAAAAAATGTATGACAACTATATAGCTAAACGCATTTTTTCGTGCCTAAAATTACAAAAATCTTCCAAAACTTGTTCCTTCCAAACAGTTTTCTGCAACTTTGTGGTCGGTGACGTCACAAACCTCACACTTTTTGTATGGGGCGTTTTGACGCGCGGAGACGCCTAACGTATTTTCACATTTTTGACGTTTCAGGGCTATCTTGAATCAGTCTTGAATCTGTCTATCTAACTCGAAATGTTACCATAAAATGAATAAAATGCCTTGTACTTCATATTCTTTAATTTAATTAAGTAGGTAGATGTTCGAAATGACAACCATTTTTTTGTATAGCTAAGTAAAAGCTTTTTTTTTTCAATATATGTATGCAGTTTTTCTTGTCCCTAATACCGATGATATGGTTCCTAAGAACAGGGGCCCGTTTCTCAAAAGCTTGTAACTTGTAATACAAGCGGATGTCACTTTTCTACAAGTTTTGCTAGAAAGGGACTTCTGCTTGTATTACAAGTTACAAGCTTTTGAGAAATGGGCCCCATCTTATTATGTCTTATAGTTACAGACTTGCCCATACTGATCGATCTAACTGTGAATAGTAAGTACATCCTACAGCCGAGACGTACGCCTGACAATATTTTTCTATAGCCCACACAGTATTTTTTATAAATGTTATTATTATCCACCACATCTCTTTAATAATTTTATACAATAAAGACTTTTAACGGCCTCCTATTCTAGTCGGCAGTGACCCTGCCTATGAAGCAGGAGGTCCCGGGTTCGAATCCTGGTCAGGGCATTTATTTGTGTGCTCATCACGGATACTTGTTCCTGAGTTATGGATGTTTTCTATGTATTTAAGTATTGATCTATCTATTATATACATCGTCTCCTAGTACCCACAACACAAGCCTTATTGAGCTTACTGTGGGACTAGGTTGATTTGTGTAAGATTGTCTTATAGTTATTTATTTATTTTTTATATTATTGTCTATACTTAAATCAATTTGTTTATCATAATTTTATTGCATAAAAAAAATAAGTACAAATCGCAGACTTAATGCCTCAAGGCATTCTCTACGAGTCAACCATAGGGACAGACAGAACTTCGCTAAAGTGGGTGCTGTGAGAGAAATCTTGCTGATGTATATTTATTTCAATTTCAATGAATCGATTTCTGTTTTTATAATTCCAGCTGTCAACATGTATCACCATTTCTGTGACTTCTTTAATTTATATGCATCACTGCACGTCAACTCGACTCACGCGACCACCTTCTCGAGGGACAACCATATCCTGGTTTGGGAGACATTCACATATGGTTCAGCGTTTGAAGACACCTTCAAAGCTTTCACAGTGAATCCTATATGGGACTTGAAGAAATTCAGAGGGAAGGTGGTGTGTTTCAAAAACGTTGTGTTCCCACTTCTGCCAAGAATGATTTTTGGTTTATACTACAATACTCCTTTGGTAAGTGACAAATAAAATGTTCTACTTAAATTCCTAACGGCCTCCTAGCCCAGTCGGTAGTGACCCTGCCTACGAAGCAGGAGGTCCCGGGTTCGAATCCTGGTCAAATAAATATTTGTGTGTTTATCACAGATATTTGTTCCTGAGTTATGGCTGTTTTCTATGTATTTAAGTATTTATCCATATTTATCTATTATATATATATCGTCGTCTAGTACCCATAACACAAGCCTTATTGAGCTTACTGTGGGCCTAGGTCGATTTGTGTAAGATTGTCTAATAATATTTATTTATGTATTTATTTATAATTAAGACTTCAAGTACCTGTTAACTGATTAGGTCATAGCAAACCCTATTGCTGAGGTTCCCAACCTTTTACCACTTGCTTCTCACCCAACGTTATGCTAAAACACTACGCCCCCTAGGGGCTGAAAGGGGAGTCAAAACCGGGCACCGTCTGCGCAGCGGTAAAGGCCTTATACATGTAGTTTAAATCTGGAGCCGCTCGCTGCGCCTCCCCCTTGTATCATTCTACGCCCCCCAAGTGGGTCGCGCCCCACTGGTTGAAAAATCCTGTTATATTGGAATATATGAAGGTTCATTTAAACTGTACCCATCGTATACTTCCGGGTACTGATGTGCAAGTTGCGCAAAGTTTAAAAAAAACTTGGGAAAGCTCTCGGAAATTTCCAGAAACTTTCACACGAAATATAAGAAATTAAAATTTAAGAAACGGAAAGATTCAACCCCCATACAAAGTTATGAGAAGTTTCAAAAAATCACATCAGTACTTCAGAGCAGTGCACAGTGTTTGAAGGATTAATCGTACAGAAATGAATAAGTTGCTGTAACTTCCATTATTTATTGTATGTTTTAGGATACTTAATTATTCTTATCCTTTCGGTTTCCATTTTACAGGAATACCTGGTGATAATAGTAGTGTAACTTTGTTTCAGATATATGGCTGTGAACGCAGTGGATTATTCCATGCGTTTTCAAAACACATTCTACACTCATTCAACATCAAGCCTCAAGTTCGCCAAAATGATAAAATTAGAATAACATTATTATCCCGAGGGACCACCTTTAGAGCTATACTGAATGAAAAGGAGATAGTGAAGGCGTTGCTCAAAGTGAAAGGATATCACGTGGAAAGAGTTGTGTATGATAGATCAGTTCCCTTTGCTAAGCAGTTGGAAATGACTCACAACACAGATGTATTTATTGGCATGCATGGGGCCGGTCTAACTCACCTTCTCTTTTTACCTGACTGGGCTGCTGCGTTTGAAGTGTAAGTATCTAACCAATTGTGTTAAAAAACGACAGATTACACTTTTACAATTTTACAGAATTTATTTTATTTTGATTTGATTTGTTCGTTTATCCTCATTATCATTAAAACATGTTTTATTAAAACCTTTAACGAACCCTGACATACACGGTGTCGCATGGATCAAACGAATACAAATTATAGAGGACCTCAAGAGCTTTCTACAGAATGAACACCATGTAAATGGAAAGAAAAGTAAAATAATGTGAAATATTAACCTTCATGGCCTCGCAATAACGCGCTTTTAAAGAACAGCCATGATTTCATTGTCAATTTATACGCATAAACTTGTTATTTAGGTACCTACATTGATTTTTAGTAAAAATATGCGTTAAGGAATAGGTAACTTTTCAATCAAAACTGGAGTTTATTTTGCAAATAAAAAAACAACTGAATATGTCTCTGGACCTTTTAATTAGTTTTCGCTGAACATACATGGGGGTCCAATCGGCAGCTCTTGAGGTTTTCATTTGTTCCATACTGAACGCGACGCCGTGGATACGCGATTTACAATTTTGAGCCAAAATCTTTGATTTCTTTTTGTCAATTTTAATTGACGGAATTTCTTATTATATGACTTTACCCATAGCTTTATATACAAAATATAAACTATGATAAATAATATAAAGAACTAATGAGCCCTAATCCTGAGAGTTGTCAAGAAGATGCTTGCGCACACAGCATATATCTAAACAGCTTTGAATGGGTTCCTTACACTGCTAGCGATCATACATACATCTTTGCATCAGTGGTTTTTAAATTTTTTTGTATATACAGTATTTAACCATTAAGACTGAAAAAAAAACCTCAATTCAAGCATCATCGCCAATCTATACTCGTAGTCCTAAAAATTCTGTACAAGAAAACAATACAAAAAGATGATGTTACAGGTGGTCTTTTTTGAGACCGTTGCTCTATAAAGGTTTAAATGAAGATCTATCCTATGTTTAAGCCAGTAATAGTAGTTTATCCAACTGATACATAATAAAACCTTAAAACACGAGTGGGGTTTAATGAAACGAGCGCAGCGAGTTTCATTATAGGACCACACGAGTGTTTTAAGGCCTAATTATGTACAGTTGCATACATTACTTTATCTACACACATATTGCAAGTACTCAAAAATGGGTTCAGAAGCCGAAGGCAATTGACCTGCATTACTAGGTAGATAGATACAAGTTAAAAAATTTTCGACAAACAATAACTGACAAGTCGATAACAGAAATGGCGGCCGTACAAACCATAGAGAAATATATATATGTACAAACTTCTGTCGCGAGTTTTTTTTTAATATTAGCCAACGAACGAAGTCCTTATTCTCATGTCATCCGAGATCAAAATGTCGTGCGGTTTATGTCAAAAAATATATCGTACTGACGTTTCGTATCGACATTTTAAAATCTATGGATACTAGAATAGAAACCCATTGAAATTGTGTTGGTTTTGACAGCTGTTCCAAATTTGAAACTCATAACTTAACAATATTTGAGCATGTAAAGTTAAAATTACATTACTGCCACAGATAAAAAACTTATCATAGTTAAATCGTTTGTTGTAATGCTTGTCATTGTCTACGGTTTTTGAACGCATTTTCGAGTACTTACAGTATGAGTGTAGATAAAAATATTTGTATTACCTGCAGCTACAATTGTGAGGATCCGAACTGTTACGCTGATCTGGCGCGGCTTCGCGGGCTCAAATATGTCACTTGGCGGGACAAAACGAAACTGGTACAACAGGACCAGGTAAGTCACGCTCTCGCCTACAATTTTTGGAAGGCGAATTTCTTCAGAACTCTGGTTAGGATTTTATTGAAATTGAGTTGTGCTGCTCAGAACATTTTTTTTTAAATTGCCTGTATACAGACCCAACGTCTAAAATACGAAGACATTAATTTTTTCTAACATGTCATGTTTTTGAAACATTCAATTCTATGGTTATGACAAAATAACAGTCTTTGGTTAACAAGTAAATGATAATAGGTTATGGGCCCATTGTTCTTGTACATATAAATAAAGCCTGACCAGAAATATATGATCATGCACCATGTTGTGGAATTTCATTGGAACTAATTTCTTATACTGGCAATAATTTTAATGACAAGATGATATGTGTCGCTTAACTTCAAACTCAGGTAAATCCATTCGACCCTTTTGTTAATATCAAAATAGCTTAATCTGACAGATGGATTTACCCGAGTTTGAAGTTAAGCGACTCATATGATGATAGGCTGTCATTGTTGTCAGTGTCATTGTCGCGGTTTACTTGAGTAATATTAAAGTGTTGAATATTAAATAATAAATTAATAAATTATAATTTTATTTTATTAAAACGACAATAAAATAAATCTTGAAGCAAATCAAATTATTTTGATCAATATTTTTTTTGATTTACAATTTGTAAGTAGTTAGTTACACTACTATATATAAACTGAAAATAGATGTCAAGATGTGAATAGATGTGATCTGGCCTCGGACACCGGAGGGTTTGGTCACTTTTTCTTAAGTATATGACATCTATTTTCAGACAAAAAAATAAACCAAAATTATCCATAGTCAAGAGCGAAACATTGTAAATGGTGTATATAATAAACTGCTGTAAATAATACGCTCGGGAAATGAAACTATTTTGCTGTGAAACATTTTCAAATTAACATTAGAGCTGACAGGTAAACAAATCAAGAACTGTTGCCATATAAATGAGAATAATAGCGCCCTCTTGACAATGATCATATATTTCTGGTCAGGCTTTAATAATCAATTATTTATACAGAAAAACATAAACATACATTTTCAAATAGGCTAATACTCTTTACTTTTCTTATGCCTTCTACCTGAAATAGGCGAAAAAAAAGATTTGTGCATATTTGTCAAAGAGCCATGTCGGCAAACGATTTTTTGGTTGGTTTTGGTTTTATGTTCATGTTTTGGATTATCTAAAAAGCTTCATTAAAACTGTTCTAAACTGTGTCACCGTGAGTTATCTAAACCTATTATAGCAAAAACTATACAGAAACCATGTGACTAACATTTTGATAAAGAATTTTTTTAATTTTTTATTTGTGATATCTATATAACTGTTAAGTATACGTTATATTTAGTTAAGTAGAATCGAGAATGTTTTATGCTTTTTTGCCTTGCTACTAGTTTCATTCTGACAATCTCGCATTTCGTTCTTTATCGTAGAAAAATATTATTAGTTTTACTTGGTACTTACGTAAAGTAAATACATAGTTTTATTAATCCTTTGACTGCCACACATGTCTGAGATACTGTTTAAATATCTGGAAGCGATCGTCAATTTATTTGTAAATATCATGTATTCCAGTCTGGTGGTCAAAAGATTAATAACTAATACAAACTTCATATTAATTATAAATATTTGTTCTATGTTTTAGGGTCATGGACCAGGCGGTGGGTCGCATGCGAAGTTTACCAACTACTCGTTCGACGTCGAGGAGTTTCTGCGTCTGGTGGAGGAATGTGCGGATTACGTGAGAGAGAGGCAGGATTTTAAAAACTTCATTGAAGCGTCCGCACAAAAGAGAATGCACGAAGAGCTGTGATGTATTTTTAATTGTTTTTTTATAGAAAATTATTGAAGTACCTATTAACACATTCAGTGCCACCTAGTGCTACGTGCTACGCTCGTAGCCCGTAGCCACGTATTCGTCGTATGTAGCGCGTAGTAGCTACGAACAGAGAATGTGTTAATTAACCGATAAGCAAACTCGAATAATACATGGTATAAAGTCTCGTTATTTTTGACCCCCCCTCCCCCTTGGTGATATTTGGTGATTTTAACGCACCCCCTCCCCCTGCCACAAAATCACGTGATAATTATGATGCGGGTACCCTTAGACGCTAAGCAAGTCTAATGTCGTTTCTACTGTATTGCGTATAAACAGGCATAGTAAAAATCTGCTATAATCCAGCAGTTATGTCGAATGAAGTTAAGGGTAGCTGGAAAGTAATCCAAACTCAATGGAACTTTAACGGGTAGTTTGGGGGTATGCCACGAAGACTCATAAGTTTTAGGGGGGGCCAAAAACCGTTTTTTTTCAGTTTTTCGCTGTTATCTCATAAACTAAGCAGTTTTTGTGTACACCTTGTATGGCAAATATATTTCCTGCAACAATAAATTGGCTGTATCTTCTTTAATATTTGGCCTGAAAATCTGGCATGACGGCTAACTTTCACAAAATTTATTGCTCTTTAGCTTTGCCATACAAGCTGTCTACAAAAAGTGCTTAGTTTATGAGATAACAGCGAAAAACTGAAAAAAAGAGGTTGTTGTCCCTCCTCCCAAGTTCCACAGGGTCCCCGAGGTCGAAAACTTAGGAGAGTCTTCCTAGTATTCCCCTAAACAACTCGTTAAAGTTCCGTTGAGTTTGGATTACTTTCCAGGTTAAATGTACATAACTGTTGGACTATTGTCACTTAATACAAAAAAAAAAGGATTATAAGATCTGACAATGTTTTTTAGTAAAATTGTTGTTTTTGCTTTCCCGCTTTGAAAAATAATTACACGTGATATGTTCTGACCCCCCCTTTCCCCAATCGTGATCATTCGTGATATTTTTCTTCCCCCCCCCCACCCTGAAACGATCACATGATTTCTGGACAACCCCTAAGGTTGAATTTAGTTTGGCAATAACTTAAGTTAAGAGAACTGTTGTGTAGATGTATGAGTAGGTTCGTGGTGGCACTTCTGGGCAAGACCTTGATTGAAGTTGTCAGTTTCCAGTGACATTCAGATCTGAAGAGCCCTTTTGGTAATTACAATTTACTGTTTAATAATCCAACTTAACTTAACGAGCGTATTTTGTCAGTATTTTTAATATTATTATCGTATGCTTATTCTTAGCAGACGTGTCTGCTCAAAATAAATAATTTTAAGGTTAATTTAATTTAAAAAGATGAAGGCGTTATCATTGCTTTTATAACCATTAGTTGGAAGCTTGGTCGGAAGGGACAAAGTCGGTTATTCCCTTGAAGCTAAACGCGTAGGAACGACATTAATGTATCGTAAAATATTAATATATCTGATATATTTTTCAAAAAGTAGAACATTATTGAGATGTGTAAAATACGTTCTAGGTCAGTAGGTAATGTGTTATCAGTATTAACAAGTACAAGTAATATTTATTTATACACAGAATAATGACAATTTGGTACATACTTGTACAGATCCATAACGCAGTTTTCGTCAATAGAGTTAAAAGTGTTAAAACCCAGAGATTGTAATTAACTCCAAATAGGTACCTATCTTTTGTTGGAACTAAATACATACTTATCCTGTCTATGGTTTATGGATTTAACATAATACAAAAAATATGTAACATATTAAAGGATTCCAGCGGCATCTGCTCAGCTTCCTAATTCACAGGAAGCGTATCCAAAACGGGTTACCGGTAGGCTAGACGTTTTATACAGGCTCTGGGTATATATACTTACATTACCTACGCAATTGCGGAATAGGGGTTCCGATCCGATCTAGTTCGTATTTGGTTAACCGTAAATGACTTGCCGAATCTAATTGGGTACTTTCCTGGGTAAAAAAAATATAATTCTATTTAGTCCGTCAGTTAGATTATCAAAAAATATTGGACACGTTTTTTTTATGTTGTCAATCAAACAAAAATTGGTGAAGATATAGACCGTTAAAGTTCCGCGTGACGTCACATTATACTAAAAATTGTACTGAAATGTGACGTCACGCGGAACTTTAACGGGCTATATCTTCACCAATTTTTGTTTGATTGACAAAATAAAAAATACGTGTCCAATATTTTTTGATAATCTAACTGACGGACTAAATATTTTTTTTAGGAGTAGCCAATTACCATCGGGCCGTATGCCAGTTTGCCACCGTCGTGGTATAAAAAAAATGTGTAAATGTTACGGGTTCGTACGTTTGGACCGGGTACTTACCAGATGACAAGTTAGTTATATTTGTACCTATTAGGGTACCTATTTGGAAACTTGACAAAGCGTGTTGTGGATAGTATTTATTTATGTAACTAAAAAGTATTATAACTTTATTGGATATACCTTAATTTCCTAGTATTGAATATAAAATAAATCCGAATTGGGCGGCTTAAGACTGCGTCGACCGTCCAGTGGCGCCCTCATTGGGGGATTGTGTTTCCTGGTAAATTAATCAATTTCTGTATAATCCATCCTGTTAAGTTGTAGTCCTACTAATTCCGCAACTTATGATCTATGTGATACAGTTTTATGTTATCACCTAAACGGAAAAAAGTGACCACCATTTGCCGTTTAGCTAATGATAATGAAGAAAAAAATACGCAAAATAAAACTATGTGACAAAGATCAAAAGTTGCGTAATCAGTAGGACTACAACTTAACACTGAGGTATTATACATAAATTGATTCGTTTATTAGAAAATACAATCCCCCAATGAGGGCGCCACTGGACGGTCGACACAGTTTAAACAATGTATGTGGGATGTGGGCTATCACATCACTAAGTAGGTAAGGTACTTATACTAGGTAAATGCGCGCAAGCGTTTTGCTTTAAGGATGAGAAGAAAAACACAAATAACAACAACACATCTCTGTCGATTCCGATTAATGTTTAGTTTGGGTATCACTTTTCTTAACTCTTATGTGTGAATGTACTAAGTAACTATTTATATAATTATTACTAATTGTTGGAAAGAAGGAAAGAAAATTCTCCAAACTTACGTCAATTAACTGCAATGGTTAAGTTTTTTTCTATACATCGCACTGAGGGGCAGTTTGCTTTTTAAAAGTAGCCCAATTTCGATATATTTAGTTTTGCATGCTGTAATCGGATGATCAGACTTTTACAGATAGCGCCAGCATAGGTTGTGTCAATCCTACTAAAAGTGTAAAATTCTTGTCTTTTTTGGAATTATTTGATCTGGAATGACCACTGAATTTTTCGGAACTTATATAAGAAATATTATTTGATATTTCTCGTCCCTTTTCGGTGAAGGAAAACATCGTGAGGAAACCGGATCTAATCCCAATGAGGCTTAGTTTCCCTCTGGGTTGGAAGGTCAGATGGTAGTCGCTTTCGTAAAAACTAGTGCCTACGCCAATTCCTGGTATTAGGTTGCCGAGCGGACCCCAGGGTCAATAGAGCAAAAAACTGGGACAAACGATAGGAGGAAGAAGAAGATCTGACCTGGAATTTGCTAGCCTTTTAAGCCAAATCCCAAACAAGTGATTAGGCACGACCTTTGCTGGCGTCATCTGGCAAAACCTTTGACAGTTGCGTTTCCCATTCCTGCATGCAAAACAAGTTATAGAAAAATATCAGTTTTTAATGCTTATAATAACATATTTTGATACTAAATAGGCGGGTTTATACCTGACGCACCGCCTCGTGAGGAAATTGCCGCACGAGGCGACTCGGCTACAGTGTGCACGTGCGGCCGCGCGTGCGTTTGCCTCGGCCGAGGCACGTCAGGTGTGAACCCGCCTATTGATAATTTACATGATTAGGAAATTCTCGTAGACGAATTCCATACATAGTAAGATACTACCATAGACTAATAAATAATTACCTATTAAAATTTGTCCGGAAAGAGAAGTGTCGTAGTTTATAAGGAAGCTCATACATTCTACGACACTTGTCTTTCCGGACAGACTCTAAATATAATTGTAATTATTTGATGTGACAGTAAACAAGTGTGTTACCATGGCACCCATTAATGTTTGTCTATCTCTTATGCACCACGGAACAATCGCGCGTTCACTGTCTAGCATTGCCTGCAATCGCTCGGTTCCCCTCCCGCACCCCTCGGCTTTGGCAGCTTTGGTTTCAAAGAAATAACGCGCTAAGCGGAGTATAGAGATATTTAGTACATGGATACTACCTATAGAAAGCACTATTACCATGGATTACTTTTTTCTACTGATGTGATTGTTATATTATTTGTGACTAGCTTTTGTCGAAAGTGTAAACATATCTTTGACATCATCTGTACAAGCAATATAGAGCTCTTAAGCTAGCCCTAGAAAATGTGACACAATGACGAGAGCGACGAACGACGAAATCCCTCTAGTTAGTTTACTATGCTATACATACTTCTTACTAGAGCTTGTGGTCCTGTGATCCAGAGGTCAAAGTGAGACGCCAGCTAAACTTTTCAGTTACAAAAAAAAAGATAAAAGTACTTTGCTGAAGTTTTCTTATTTTTATAGGGCTGGGCCTACATTTTTACATAATAACAAAAACATTGCGTATTATTGCGGATTCATAAACATTGGACGACCACTTATAAATAATGTTATACGCCACTACTTTTCTCCAACAGAAACGTCTGGCAATTATACATAGTAATTAATTACGTAATTATCCATAAAGCTGTATCAAACTCAGAACTCTAGAAAATGTATTCTTCAAGTGGTTTACCATTCTCTGACCCCCAACGAAACCAGATGCCCAGATCTAGAAATAATATGGTAGATGATAGTACCTATAGCAATCTAACTAGAAGGCTTTCTTTGCTCTCGTGTGTTGATTGTGTCACATTTTCCGGGGCTAGCTCTCAGTCTAAATAGTGATTATGTTTGCTGGACTTACGTCCTTTTACTTAGGAATATAATTATGTTGGTACGTCATGTACTTTTTTTTGCTATTTTTATATTTTATATATATTTAAAAAGGGCAACTCTTTTGAAATGACAGTTTTTTGCTTAACGGGAACCTAAATTATGTACATAGCCGCGAAGAAGAGAGACAGTTAATTTTATTATATATTTAATGAAATAATTATTTATGTATGTATAAATCATATCTACGTTTTGAGTCGATATTCCTACATTTGCACTACATATAAGACTAACGGTTATCGGTTCTCCAATGTTTTATTTCCAGTCGGTAGAGCCAGATTTAGAAAAAAGTAATAATTTTTTTAAATGTTTTTTTAAAGCATGGTCTAAAAAACGCTTTTTTGGATATTCAAATGCTGCGAAGGTTCTTAAATATACGAAATCTACATACGAGAATATGCTGGGTTCCTCCCTGACGTCTCTAACAACTGAAGAGATATTTTAGTTTTAAACTAATCAACACAGAAGTAATGGCCAGAAAATCAGTTTTTTGGCCTAAAATTATTCGACTCAGCTGCACGTAGAGCAGTGATGGATAAGCCCGTGCCAGCTATAATTTGGTCGTAGCAACGGACGGGCGATCTGCCGCGACGATCGCCCTCGACTATACCAACTATAACTACTTTCTCGAGATTATCGGGATCTCTACGCCCTACGTGACCACAGTAGGACAGAATTATCTCAAAAGCATATTGTCGACAGCCTCGTTTTGATCTTCAGCTGGTCTAGGATTGACATTTTGGTTCCCCTGGCGACCCAACTAACTAAACTTAACTTGATACGTATACGTATACGTATTATGTAGTCGTCAACTCTCCATCGACCTGAGAACCAGGCTCCTTCAATGCTACATCTGGCCAGTTGTTCTGTATGGTTGTGAAGCGTGGACTATGAAAGCTGAGCTCCGCAGAAAAGTTGAAGCTTTCGAGATGTGGTCTTACCGACGCATGCTTCGTATTAGTTGGACGGACAAAGTGACAAATGTAGAGGTTCTACGCCGAATGGGAAAAAACCTAGAACTTGTCCGTACCATAAAGCAAAGAAAGGTAGCCTATCTCGGACACATAGTGCGTCACGACCGGTATTCTCTCTTGCAGACCATAATGATGGGGAAAGTACCCCGGGAGCGCAAACCTGGAGGACGCAAGTTGTCTTGGCTCCGTAATATCAGGGAATGGACGGGGATAAAGACCGTTGAGGAACTGTTCAGATTGGCTCTCAACAAAGACAGTTTTAAGAAGCTGACTGCCAACCTTCAGTAATGGAGAGGCACCTGAAGAAGAAGAAGAAGAACTTGATTATAGCGGCAGTTAATGCCAAATGATTTGCTACCAAATGCTTGTCTAGAGCGTTTAGGGTTGCGCGGAACATGCGACCGAACGCAGGGCTCTGTGAATTGCGGATTTTCAATGAAATCGCGCCTGTGCCCATAACGCTCAAAACAATGGTCATCCTGAGCAGAATAATTAGTAAAGTTTCAGATTTATCTCTACACGAATTTAG
This sequence comes from Pammene aurita, assembly GCA_947086415.1. Classification (NCBI taxonomy): domain Eukaryota; kingdom Metazoa; phylum Arthropoda; class Insecta; order Lepidoptera; family Tortricidae; genus Pammene; species Pammene aurita. Next base: position 24,524,547 of record OX352293.1, read on the forward strand.
TGGAACCTATTGACTTTGTTTTAATGCTTAAGATAAAATATCTGCTGGAAGGTGAATATCGGGAAGGATTTCAGTTTAGCTGGATAGCTACCATTGTTGAAAGTTGTGCCAGCACCTTCTGAGGAGGCAAAAGAAGGAAATTAGGCATCTGAGGAAGTCAAGCAAACATGCATAAAATGCTATCTTACATGTATGAAACTTTGTTCAGATACAAAAACAGTTATTTTACAAGAATAAATTATTAACAAAGTAACCATGGAACAATTTATTTAAGTTGCAAGATTTTCTGTGTGTCCGGTGTATATTTAAGAGAGTATCCAGTGATTTTATTATACTAATTGCGACTTTATTACGTTCACGATTATACAATTCGCAAGGCAGTTACAGGGTTTCGAGACAAATTAAGCATAATACTGCGCTGTTACAATTTTATGGGACCCAGCCCGTGAAATGGTTTTATTATAATAAGATTTTTTTTGTTACTCTAGTAGGGTTTCCCACTGCTGGGCAAAGGCCTCCCCTCTTTCGCGCCATTTAGTCCTGTCTAATGCACACACCCGCCATTCTTCAAGATGTGTCCAAGAGCTAAATAAAAAATCGAAATATGGAGTATCAATTTATATGCTTTCATTTACACTGAAACGAGTCGTAAAATACTTAAACATATAAGTATTAATTTAAACTATATTCCACAAAAAAATGTACAAATGTGTAAGTACAAATTTGAATCATTGGTTCGAAGTTTTATAGGTAATTGCTTAGCTGTATTATGAGCAATATTATATCTTGACAATGACCTTTATTATACAATATATATAATATGGAAAAAATTATAATTAAACCTCATCTATTGAAATAGGTATACCTACTGATTAATTTGCATTTATTTGGCGTGGTCTACGTGGTCTATGTTCAAGTTTAGGTCTGTACTGTACCTGTTTGTACCAACGATACCTAGCATAAAATCGCCCAAATCCAAAAGGATTGTCCGCTCTTATTTCATCGGCTCGTATTATTTATATGTTCCAATTTTCTCCCGTTTCAAAATTGGTATAATAACTCCGTGGAATTTCAACGCATCAGTTACTGTAGATATATTTCATAAAAGGTAGCTGTATTGTTATTCTCGAAATCGGCGATGTATGTTGTTGATATTATCTGGTTTATTTATTATTTCGCGAGTGCACCGCTAGTTTAATTGTAACAGCGCCATCGAACGTAAGTTCCGTAATTACAGTCCGCGATATTCAGATAAATCGTCCGAGAGATTGGACGAGTGCGAGCTTCGTTGTTATTGCTATAGCGTATTGCGCAGGCGATCGGGCTCTCGTCTTATGCAAACCAGTATAAGTATCATTTGCGACTCCGACGAAGGTATAGCCTTGGTGAAAAAAACCGGCCAAGTGCGTGTCGGATCACGCAAAATGGAGGGTTCCGTACCTTTAATGGAATAAGAATCAAACTAATACCAAAAGGTCGTATCTGATGTCTATGAAAGAAGTTTTTTGGAGATAACTCAAAAATGGCTGAACCGATATTGTTCAAAACAATTTTCGTAGAAAGTATGTGATAAGGCGCATCTTCTCAAATTTTATCATATTTTGGACGGTTCAAAAGTTACAGGGTGTACCCCCACACAATTTTTCTGACCGTCGAAGCGATTATTTTTGAATATATTCCCTTCATCACACAATATTAAAAGAAACCTCGATGTTAATTTTAGACCTATCTATTGATGTGCAACATTACATGTTGATATTTGGTAATACATTTTTTTAATTTAGTGCCCCCCTAATAATATTTTTTTTCTGCAATTTATTATGTCTAAATGTTACTAAGAAAATGTTATTAAGATACGTCTTATAGTTTCAAAATAAAATGACTGTGACATACGTACGTACGGACGGACAACGGACATGACGAAACTATAAGAAACATTTTGGCTACGGATCCCTAAAAAGTAAACATTCATGCGTTTTTCATATTAAGGTCTAGATTTTGATTATCGCTTCCGTTATTGTTGCAAACCTTTTGTTTCTATTTCTTTGTCAAAACCCTGGTGGTAGCGTACCTAACGGTTATATTACATATCAGTTAATATATTTTTTCGTGATATACAACGTGCCCGTGAGCATTGCGAGAGATTTTAACCACGCATTTCTGAGGTCAAAAGAATGAAAAAACATTATATGACTTTTGTTGTAAAACGCCAAAAAAAATTTTTTTATTTTATTTTATTTTTTCAGTTTTTTGGAATGCTGTTCTACATAAAAAGTAAATGTCATTAGAAAAAAGTAACGGAAAAAGTAAATTGCTACATTTTTTCTCGTAAAAACTAGTCCATGAAAAGTGTTTCTTAGGTCTTTGATATCAGTCAATAAGAGATGTCTAGACTATGCCCCATACCGGTGAGATCGCCATCAAAAAATCATTTTACACTGAGAAACAATTCAAAATGCAATTTTTTGTAAGTAGTATTTACTCTGAAACTATGGCGAATTTCGGAAAAGTTTAAAGGACATTTTGTTCTCTAAATATGATCATGAATACACTGTTAAAGTCTCTCGCAATGCTCACGGGCACCGTGTATTTATGAATAATTATTGCGAGGTGCGACTCTGTCTGTCAGTATGTTCGTCAGTTTGTCTGTTCAAAATCAAATTTGCTCCGAAATTATTGGACTTATTGAGCTGACATTTTGTACTCGTATGTAAGTAGGCGACGAAAAGGCGGAAGTATACGGCTTGTTATTATTATTATTTATTTATTCAATAACAATTTTTACATTGTGTCTGAATGTTTACAATTAAAAATTAACCTAGTATATATATACCTGTACAATAAATAATAAGTATAATAACATACTAAACATGCAATATTTACAAGAGGAATCTAATTTACACAAATATGTTAGTTAAATTCTAATTACGTGCACATGAACAGCAAAAACTATGTCAAAAAAGAATAATCATCCAGAAAGAAAGAAAGCATTAATAAAATAAAATTAAAATTATAAAGTCCAATATTAAAAATTAAAAACAAAACATATTAATCATTAAAAATCACTAATGTCATAACAACATTGTGTTGTTGTGAAAATACATAACGAATATTTATTTGTAATTTTAAAATAGCTAGTTTCGAAGTTAAGTATTTAAGAACAAAGGCGAAAATGATCATTCTACCCCTTATTTTGGAGGAGCCCAAGAATAAAAATAAAAATTGAAAATAGTTACGTAGCCCACGGCCAAGCGTGACTCGGACTAAATAACTTTTTAATTGTGTGATGTAGGTACGGCACCCTCGGGGCGCGAGTTCGACTCGCACTTGGCTGTTTTTTTATGATAGTTAAACCGGAGACCACAGTTCACCAGGTTTGGTTTAGTGGAATGCTTGTCTGCTTTGGTAAGCGATTGATACAGGGTCTTCTCGTGCGTCCGTACGTCCCTTCGATGACTTATCGGCCATTACTGTTACACTATCTCGAAAGATCCTTTTCACCAATCATGCTAATTTTAAAATTACAATTAATTCCTTTTAGTGAGGTATATTAAGTAAATGGAATACAAAGTATTTATATTGTGATTAATTTGAGGTGAAATCTTGAATGTTGTATAATGTGTCGGTTGTGATTTAATTTTAAGTACCTAAGTACACCCAGATTCAAAATTGCATGGACACATTATTAATTAATTCATTCATAAATTGTCCACACAATTTGAATCTCACAGTACCTATCAAACGATTTATGTAAACAACAACACTATGTAATGTTACGCAAGGGAAATTATTACACTTTATTAATATTTTTGGCTAATTAACCTATTGTTTATTTTATACGTTATTTATTAGCGCTTTTGTGACCAATAAATAGGTTTCCCTATCTAAATTGGATTTGTCTTGGCATGATTTTTTTATTAGATATACTAATTATATCTGCTATTCTTATCAAGTAATTGAACGGTAAGGGTAAGTCGAATTCGCTCTCCGAGGGTTTCATAGATTTCATGTTTTTAAATATATTTTTTTAGGTTGATTTACGCTTCACCTTTATCGAACGAGCGGAGCGTAAGCGAAGTGAAGTTCTTACAGACAACTGCGGACACAACGGAACTGTCAACTGGCTACGTAGACGTCTGTGCATTTCGATGGCTTTTTGCTTTTGAATAGTTATTCCGCGATAACTTTAGTATCGTTTTTCTGATCTTTATGAAATTTGGTGAGGTTGTAGCAGAGATAAGTACAATTTGAGAGTTCGTTTATGTGCAGGATCGATCAAGGGGTTATGGAGCTAGTAGGCATGAAACGATCTTCATAAGGGGCTTGTTATATTGGTCATTTCGTTAGCAAGTAAATAGCGAGTTCTCAGTTCGAGGCGGACTATTAGTTTGAAATTTTATTATTCTGTTGTAAATATAAATAAATTACACTGGTAAATGGTATATTATATAATTATTCTGTTGTAAATATAAATAAATTACAATGGTATATGGTGCATTTCGTCGCCTAGTACCCATAGTACAAGCTTTGCTTAGTTTGGGACTAGGTTGATTTGTGTAAGATTGTCCCCAAATATTTATTTATTTATTTATTTATTTGTCCTTAAGCCGCCGGCTATACGAAATACATGTGGCCGCTACTCAGCTGATAGAGGGACAGCGAAGGCTTAATTCCATTTGTCACCCTTCCGCTATAATCAGAACCTCAAAAACACAATACAACTGTTGATATGAAGTAGTATGAAGTGAAGATTAATCTGTATAGTGTAATCTGTTGGAATGCTGTAGACAGAAATACATTCGAAAAGAAATTGTTAATCGTAAAACAATCGCGTTTAATACGCAGGCAATATTTACAGAGGGAAATTAATGATAGCCGCGCGCGGCCGCGGGGCCCGTGGGCTCGTTACTTTTTGGCGTAACCAGATTGTATCTCGAAATAAATATGAAAGGGCTAATTGAAATAATCTCAATTTGTGAAATATTTATTTTAGAATTGTTAAGTAATCAAATAAATATTAAGAGACAATCTCACTCACACAAATCGACCTAATACCATAGTAAGCTCTATTGAAGGCTTGTGTTGTCGGTGCTAGTAGACTATATATATGTAATAGATAAATACTTTGAAATAGATAGAAAACATCCATAACTGATAATTAATAGAAATAATTATTATTAGGCTAAGCAAATAAGACGTTTTCGAAGAATGAATTCCCAGCCGGCTGGAAACGCTATAATTCCTTCATTTGGTCATAAATTCCTGTAAATCCTGTAATCCAAGTTTTTCCAATCCCAGGAGGTGTGCATAACTTTTTAGCGAAATTTGTGCTCTTTGCCAATTTTTTGCTTCTAGCTCGAGAACGGTACGGAAAATGTAATTGTTTCAATATTGAAGAGGGTTAAATTCCGTGTTGAATGAGCATCCTAACTTCTAATTCTGTTAAGTGGTAAATCCGAAATCAAACGTTAGAAATCGGGAAAATATCTCATTTAATTGCCATAATAAACCATTTTGGCTTCCATACCTTTCAAACAAATTATTCCTGTTGATAAACCTATAAAAAAAAGTTGTAGAGAATAAAATTTCACGTTATATAGACACTTCAATTATCAAATTCAGTAATTTTGAAAGACAGATTTGTCACGAATTCAAAATCGTTTTTAGGGTTCCGTAGTCAACTAGGAACCCTTATAGTTTCGCCATGTCTGCCCGTCCGTCCGTCCGTCCGTCCGCGGATAATCTCAGTGACCGTTAGCACTAGAAAGCTGAAATTTGGTACTAATATGCATATCAATCACGCCGACAAAGTGGTAAAATAAAAAGTGGAATATTTTTTTTTATTAGGGTACCTCCCCTATACGTAAAGTGGGGAGTGATTTTTTTTTTCATTTCAACCCTAACGTGTGATATATTGTTGGATAGGTATTTAAAAATGAATAGGGGTTTACTAGAATCATTTTTTGATAATGTAAATATTTTCGGAGATAATCGCTTCGAAATTCGGAAAAATTGCGTCCCCCCCTGTAACTTTTGCACCGTAAGTCCAAAAAATATGAAAAAAATTGAGAAGATGTGCGTTATGATAAACTTTATAGGAAAATTATTTTGAACATTATAGGTCTAGCCATTTTTGAGTTATTTCCAAAAAACTTCTTCCATAGGCATCAGATACGACCTCTTGGCATTAGTCTTTAACTCTTAAGTGGGTACACTTACTGTGACGGACGGAAAACTACGGAACCCTACACTGAGCATGGCCCGACACGCTCTTGGCCGGTTTTTATTGTAAATCCTGCTAAGTTGCATATTTTCCATAAATATGAGGTGTGGGGCCTACATTTACGAGTAATGCATCGTTATGACTAAGAGCATTTCAGTGCATATTACTAAAACGTACCCAACTATCCAATCAGAAAACGATTTATACATGAGTTTTTTTATTTCCGTTAATGTCAAGGGTACATTCCTGAGCTTAATTTGAGTATATTTCTGAAAGACGCCAGTGTTCTAATTAGTTCCAGTACTGAGATAATCGATATTTCATTTTTGTGTTTCTGATTGTGTAAACCTACATTAAACTATTATTTTACTCTGAGAACCCGCTACAAGCGTTAAGTCAATACAATACAATACAATGCTCTCGGACTGCTCATGTTCGAGTTTACATTGACATGTCATAATTTTCAATTGTTTGGTAGAGTTAATTATAATACCCTAACACCCTATTAATATTAGGGACCGATTGGGGAATCGATAAATAACTGCTGAACCTATTTATATGAAACTTGGTATAGAAATAGTTTGAGTCCGGAAAAATTACATACTTACAAAGTAATTTTTATCCCAAAATACCAACTCTTAAAAAAAAGAAAAGTGGGTTAGTGAGGTGGTAGGTATGGAGAATTATTAACAGCTAAACCGATTTAGATTAAATGCTGTTGTTCTGGGACGTTTTTATCCCAGAAATTATCCCTGAAGGGTGTGAAAAGGGGGCGGAAGTTTTTTCTATGACACAGAACACCCTCCATCATTCTATCGTCGGCTTCCAAAAGAAGCTTTAACGAAAAAGGTGTGAGCGGGAGCTAAGCTGCCTCGCACAAGAAGAGACCTCTCGCTTCGTGGCCTTACTTCTAAAATGGTCAACTAACGCCTCTTTAGTTCCGGCTTTTAACTTTTGCTTTCGACTATACCACTGCAACGAATTAAAAGTTTAAGATAGTCAATCGACGCAGAATTTAACCTTCTCTAATATTGAACGGCTGCCCTACGTACCGTTTTTATGCTAAGCTAAGCAATCCCCCATTTTCGTAAAAGTCCATCGTATTGGTCCACGCGGTTCGCGGTATATTGAATGAAGGTTGTAATTTAATTTAATAATATTTTTTATTAGTTACTAGGTACCGATTCACCAAAACTGACGTTAACGAAATACTCAAAAGGAATTATGGTAGTCGTACTAATCGTAGTAGGTATGTCGCACCGGACTGTTACAAGAAACTTTCTAGGGTTCCGTAGTCAAATAGGAACCCTTATAGTTTCGCCATGTCTGTCCGTCCGTCCGTCCGTCCGCGGATAATCTCAGTGACCGTTAGCACTAGAAAGCTGAAATTTGGTACTAATATGTATATCAATCACGCCGACAAAGTGGTAAAATAAAAAGTGGAAAAAATGTTTTATTACTGTACCTCCCCTATACGTAAAGTGGGGAGTGTTTTTTTTAATTTCAACCCTAACGTGTGATATATGGTTGGATAGGTATTTAAAAATAAATAGGGATTTAGTAAAATCATTTTTTGGTAATGTAAATATTTTCAGAAATAATCGCTCCAGAAGTAAAAAAAATGACCCCCCCCCCCCCTCTAACTTTTGAACCATAAGTTTTAAAAATATGGAAAAAAATCGTAAAAGTAGAACTTTATAAAAACTTTCTAAGAAAATTATTTTGAACTTTTTGAAAAAAAGCCTTGAGAGATAATATAGATGTAAAGCAGCTGTCTAAATTGACAATGTCAAATAATTAGTTTCTAAATGTCTCATAAATTTGTAAATTTGTAACTTTTTGAAAAGAAAGGTTGCATATGGTAAAAAATATTATATCGATGAATGGTGACTTTGTTAAAAAAAATTGAAAAATAACCCAAAACATTTACGACATAACATTTAGGTGTTCCTGAAATCGATTTATGAAAATAAATGTTAAGTACTTACTTCCAATTTACGAGTAGGTACCATACTAAGTACATTAGGTAAATGAATAATTTTATTATTCAAGCCTAAAATAATAATTATAAAAACGACTCCATACCTTTTGTGTGAAATTTGCCACCGGTACTCCGCCCTCTAGTCATAACATAAGGCTGGATTATTATTACATTATTATCATATTATCATTACATTAAACAGTGTCATATGTTTCTTGACAAACATGCACATTTCAAAAATATAGAGAGATGGTAGGGTCAATATGCGTTTGGATTTGAATAGGGGTTCACAATCCTCCAAAAACTCGGCACCACATACATTTCGTATACATCTCCTCTGTAGGCCGGACCTTATTACACTGGGATAGGGTCTATCAATGGTCAGTCGGGTGTTACTGTTTTGTTGGTGGTGGTGGAAATATAATGTAATAGATATATAGCTTACTATAGAATTTGTAAACTGGAGCCTCGTCTGCCAACAAACCACACTCTGGTTTGGCAGAAGAACTGTTGTTAAAAAATTGTAAGCCGTTTCGTGAATAAGCATTTATTTATTTATTTATTTTTATTTTATTTTATTTTTGCGGTCTTCGTGTAGGAAGATACTATTGCCGGTGACTGTACAACATTTTCATATTGGTACCTACTTACTTACCTAATTATATCAAGGTTCGACCTTGTCCTTTTGTATTTATATACGTTGTATTGTATCATGTCAGTAATCATGGCACTGGGTTTTTTAACTAGATACCTACAGAAAGCTCTGAAAAAAAACTCTTGGCCGGTTTTATTTTTTTATACTTACCTAATCAATGTATTTTGAAAGAATTGATGTTTTTTTAGCCAGTTTACTCCAAGTCTTGTAATTCTCTTGTACTTACGTCAATACAGTTATGTTCTTACAAATTTTAACTATAAAACTTTCGTGAGTCTAACTAACTAGACTAAAATAGTTATTAACGGGTTACTCACGTAATTTAAGTCGATTTTTGCTCCATATGTTTCGATCAATTTACGATTATTATTCCCACGAGCGGCCTTTCGCGACGGCAGCGTGCCGAGCAAAAATCGACTTAAATTACGTGAGTAACCCGTTAAATATTTTTAATACTTCCTTATTTATTTACAAAAAAAATAACTGTGTAAGTATCTAAAAATGACGGTTAAATTTGATAGAAACTTTTAAGTTAGACATAAATCCCTGTATTTTTAATACTTACGCATAAAGCAGTATCTTAAGAAAGAGAATAGTCATGTTTTGCAGGTTTAATAAGAAATAGGCACGTGTTAGCTAAAGCAATTAAACAGTACAGCATTCCGTACACAGTGATAGTTATCAACTTGTTTTAAATATCTGCGCCATATTAATGCCAGTATTATGCCAGTTAAACTAAATATAGATTATTGAATTATTTTTATGTTAAGCAAGCATTGCTATGGGCCGCATTTTTATATTTTTTAACGTTTCAAGCTTTACCTATAACGAATAGGGTTCTTTATAATGTTGATGTGTATATTGTGTCCAATATTGTACTGTATTGTATTGTAGTACGGGCAGGTTTCCGCAACTCGATGGCTAGCGCCTATTTTGCGTGATACGTCCAATAATGGAGATAAACAATTGAGGTAGTACCTATGCATTTGTTTTTGGGCTCCGTTATCCTTCTTTTATGACTTATCACTTATCAGCATTGAAAAAATTGTACGTGAATTAATATTGTAGTAGGTAGCGAGAAAATAAGTTAATTTAGCATTTTGTAAGCCAAAAACCAAGACACTGTTAGTACATGTTTATTTACCTTCACCCAAAAGCTATGAAATCGGATCACGCGTGTATGGAATTACGAGACAGAGTAAGAACTTTTTATTGCTCTGGTGTGTAGTTAAGTATCGCCCTTAGTTCGTTTACCAGTTATTAAAATAATTTGTTACTTAAATGATAATCTTGTTTACATTTATACCCTTTTATGTTCGATTGGATATGGAACTTACATTAAGTTTATTTTAATAACAGAAAATAAAGTTGTGAAATATTTTAATGTGGTTGTTTTACTTGTGGCCACTGTTTTTTTAGGTACTTACCTATTTTGTAAAATTATATAAATTTGTACTTTTAATTGGCAATATTAGTTTACTCGTCTTTTAATATTAGTGTAATTACTCATATGTAATCGCGGTCGCGTTGTGTAAAACAACTTAATTAATCGGTTTCTATAGAATTCTCGATAAGGAAGCTATGAATGTGGGGATATTCAAATATTTACTGTCTAGTGTTAAACCTATAAAAAATCTATTGTAGTACTTACCATAAAAGAGGACCATGACTATTTTTTTCTTAGTCTAGTAAGTAGGTATTTGATAATTTACCTACTCTTCCTAGTTAATAGCTGGTATAGCTACTGACTTTAGATTAGGCAGTTACACTATAGGTACTTTGGTCTTAAAATTGTACTAGTTGGATAGTCCGTATATCACGGCTCAAGGCAAGTCTGTCAAATGCCAGTTATGCATTTAATCAGCTATTGTCAAGTGTTTTTTTTTATAAAATATACATACTTTTCACGTCTCATGCTCAAAAAGAGTGTCATATTATGCTTACCAAGGCGGAATAAAGTAGTACATTTAGCCTCTATGGCAAATGTGTATACATATTTATGATTTACAAACCATTTTAAATTGACCAATCACAACACATCACCATATTAAATCCACCAATTGCAACACATGTCGAAGTTAATCGGAACGCAGGATTATTTTTTGCGTACCTATACTGTTTTAATAGTTTAATTCCTTTAAAAAAAACATTGTATTTAGTATGAACCAACCAGAATATAGCATTGTTAAATGGACCAATCAGGAAACGCAATTAATTTCTTAAAACATGAGGTGTTTTTTAGTCCTACTTCACAATCATTGAAAATATATTAAAATCTCTTGGAAGCGCTCTAAAGCGCTAATCATACTGTCATCTGTGGCATTTTTTCGCGGTGTTTATTATTTTGTATCTGTGTTAAAGCAGTTAAAAAAATAAAAAGACCTCCAAGTTAGTCCTCACCTTGGATTAGTCATAGTGCGTTTACATATTGCGTAAATAATAAGTTTTTTTATGTTTTCGCAATCGAAGTATGTATAACTCTGGTCTAAAAGCCATATTACCACTCACTTCGTTCGGGAAAATAACCACCTCGTGGTAATATGGCCTACTTTAGACCTCTGTCAAACAATCTACTATTATTATACGTAACAATTACACGTAAAATCTAGAACAGGGCATATTTTGGACTTTTAAAAGGGTTTATTTACACTCACATTGTAAATCCTCTAATACGTGTTCAAAAGCGGTCATTGCCTAGCCAGCATTACAAGAACCGATTTTATTATGATAAATTATTTATCCACCACACTCGTATTTTAAGGACCCTTATTACGTAACAGTATAAAGTACGTAACATAAACTGTTATGACGACCTCACACGTCATCCCTTAAAAAAAGTTGATACATTTGAATTGTATACTCACATGGACTAAAATACAGAATCACAATCGTACTCGTATACAGCACGGGAAGACCGTTTCCGTCTACTCGCCGAGTTAAAAATAGTACATTGTTGTAGAGGCTTGAAAGTAAGCTATAGGTGGATCGAGTTAGTTCGAGGGCCGACCCGCCAGGGGAGGCCCTCGAAGATACGAGTCCACCTATAGCGCTTTCGGCCGAGATATTACATAGTGCTTTTCACGACTACTGTGAGGAAATAAAAAAATCATTTTTCATAATAATATAAATGCTTTAATAGAATAAATATCCAATTCAGTATTCCATTCCCGCCTTTTTAATTTTTTTTTCACTTTCGTTTTTCCTTCAAACCGACTCATTATTTAGAGGCGTTTTTGATAGAAAACCACAAACGGCAAAAAAAGTAAAAACGCCTTAAGGGTGAACAAATGGTTTTGACGTTTCTTTTTTTTTAAACAGGTAGTTGGGCCGATAAACAACCTTATTTTATTTTTGAAACATAAAGTTGTGCCAAAAAAAACCTTTTAATGTTTTTAATGAATGCAATGACATAACTGGACAATTTGCTTCCCAACTAATGACATTTCATCGCTACAATAACATTGCTGTAGTGGTGGATAAGGTGCTACAGCAAATGCTTACTTTCCAGCTTGGATTTTGACCATCTTTTGTCACATTTCCGAACAGTAGCGTGAAAAAACCCTTTGTTATCTTATTTGCTTATTTTGCTAATACGTTTTAACGATATTGTAAAATATAATATTTAAGTATCATATGTTCCGCCTAGGCCGTTTATCCTAGATTAAATAAGTAACCTTGTTTCATCCGATAAAGCCTTACTTTAAATCATTGACCATATTTTTTTAAAAGTTAGAAACTGACCAGTAATTGACCCTAGTCCCACCGTCTCCCACCTGACGGAAAGTGAAGTCGGAGCCTACGATGTAGCTCACTGATTATGTAACAGCTCATTCACTCTTGCTTTAAGGAGACCCAATGCGTGCTGATCAGGGAATATAGTAGAGAAATAGGTTTGCCCTGTATAAAAGTGGTAGTCTAGGTCTAGTGGAGTTGGTAACGCGGGTGTGGGTGGTCGAGGCTCGCGCCGGCGGCGGCGATGCGACGACGCTGATTCATGTCCCGATAGCGATCGCAGGCGCCGGCGCCCAGTGCTATTTTCTATATTTATCACCACGGGCCTACTATCTGCACACTACTGAATAAAGGCATTTATAACCTCCTTGAGTTAAAACCACTCATTTCTTTTTACTATCATTTAGCTTTGCTCACTTACCTGCAGGTTGAATGGCCAGGTTCTGCAATTTTGCTTTCGTTGTTCTTTACTCTACCTACGTATGAGCTAATCTGTCGCTAACCTACACAATATTTTGTTTTTAGCAGACTTCAAGATTTCAAAAGAGGAGAGAGAGAAGATTGTTCTCAATTCGGCGTGTACGTTTTTTAGGGTTCCGTAGTCAACTAGGAACCCTTATAGTTTCGCCATGCCTGTCCGTCCGTCCGTCCGTCCGCGGTTAATCTCAGTGACCGTTACCACTTAAAACTTGAAATTTGGTACTATAAATAAAAAATAAAAATAAAAATGATTTATTCGTTAACTTAAAACCTTTACAAAATTCAGGTTGGTGTCTCTTTTTAAGTATGCAAGATACCTGTGTCAAGAGACACCGCTCTTCCTTATTGGTTTGCTTATGCTAATAACAACCATTGGTTAGAATAAACAACAACAAATTTAAGTTAAAAACCTTAAAATGAACACTACAGTATCTATGTATATTACAAAAGTTATAAATAAAGAAAAATTACTAAATATCTATGAACCACTTATGTGTGTGTGTGTGTGTGTGTGTGTGTGTGTGTGTGTGTGTGTGTGTGTGTGTGTGTGTGTGCGCGCGCGTGTGTGTGTGTGTGTGTGTGTGTGTGTGTGTGTGTGTGTGTGTGTGTCTGTGTGTGAGTGCGTAATTGTAAGAGGTTACTTTATTGCTAGTAATATATCTTCTAAATCTTCTAATTCCGTGTAGTTTTTTGTTTTGAGCCAAAAGGTACTAATAAGTATATCAATCACGCCGAGAAAGTGGTAAAATAAAAAGTGCAAAAAAATGTTTTATTAGGGTACCTCCCCTATACGTAAAGTGGGGAGTGATTTTTTTTCATTTCAACCCTAACGTGTGATATATTGTTGGATAGGTATTTAAAAATGAATACGGGTTTAGTACAATCATTTTTTGATAATGTAAATATTTTCGGAAATAATCGCTCCAGTAGTAAAAAAAATGTGTCCCCCCCCTATAACTTTTGAACCATAAGTTTTAAAAATATCTCAAAAGTAGAACTTTATAAAAACTTTCTAGGAAAATTATTTTGAACTTGATAGGTTGAATAGTTTTTGAAAAAAATATACAAAATAATTTCTGAATTAAGTTTTTAAAAAAAATACAAAATAATTTCTGAACTAAGTTTTTAAACTCTTAAGTCCGACACTTACTGTGACGGACGTAAAACTACGGAACCCTACACTGAGCGTGGCCCGATACGCTCTTGGCCGGTTTTTTTTTAATGTATGTTACTCATATGTTACTCCATAACTCCGTCATGTCTGAACCAATTTTGAAAATTCTTTTTTTGATTATAAGTATATACAACGTGTTACACCCGAGACTAAAACCTGAAAACTGTTTGTTCAGAATCGAGAGTGGAATCGATTGCAGTATGTCTTAATATGGGTATACTTTTTCTTTAATTTTCCAATTTTTTCTTAAAGTTTCTAATACTACAGTTTACCATTTATCAAGAGGTTAGGAGATAGAGGTTGAATATTTAATAAAGGCTGGCAGCTTTGACAAATTTGTTTTTCATTGTACATAGTGTCATGTAGGTTGTCTATGTCAAAGTATGTCATCCTATGTCATGTAATACAAATTGACAAAGTAGGTTGATAGGTTGACATGACATGACACATATAGAGATGTAACAACAACGCAACAAAATGTAGAGTTAACAATTGAATAGAATTGCAAGGAAAACTAAACATCCGAATATCTTTCGAAATAAGTAACTGATTGAAAAATAAATACTCGACATTAATTAGCAATAATAAAAATCATTTGGGGTGTCTGGGGTTTTTAGTGGCTCAAGTAACACGTTGTATATACAGATTGATCCCGTTTTTGTCAAAACTCAATTCTGATGATGGGATCCATCACGAAACGAGGGAACTCCTCAAATCTTAAAGGCAAATTTTATAGTGATTTTTATATTTTTATCAACAAATCCATCACTTTCATTCAAAACAGTGACATTTGATGAAGTAGAACTGCTGATGATGATCAGAACGGAACTCTTCAACGACACATAATTCACGTTTGGCGATTTGTCCTCTTCGCTGTATTGGTTAAGCAAGTTCGATTGTCAGGACAAATTTTCGTCAAGCCCAAGTTCTGATGATGGGATCCATGAGGAATCGAGGGAACTCCTCAAATCTTAAAGGCATCCTCCTCCTTGATTCGTATTCCTATCCCAGGAGGTGTGCATAACTTTTTAGCGAAATTTGTGCTCTTTGCCAATTTTTTGCTTCTAGCTCGAGAACGGTACGGAAAATGTAATTGTTTCAATATTGAAGAGGGTTAAATTCCGTGTTGAATGAGCATCCTAACTTCTAATTCTGTTAAGTGGTAAATCCGAAATCAAACGTTAGAAATCGGGAAAATATCTCATTTAATTGCCATAATAAACCATTTTGGCTTCCATACCTTTCAAACAAATTATTCCTGTTGATAAACCTATAAAAAAAGTTGTAGAGAATAAAATTTCACGTTATATAGACACTTCAATTATCAAATTCAGTAATTTTGAAAGACAGATTTGTCACGAATTCAAAATCGTTTTTATTGTAAATCCTGCTAAGTTGCATATTTTCCATAAATATGAGGTGTGGGGCCTACATTTACGAGTAATGCATCGTTATAACTAAGAGCATTTCAGTGCATATTACTAAAACGTACCCAATCATCCAATCAGAAAACGATTTATACATGAGTTTTTTTATTTCCGTTAATGTCAAGGGTACATTCCTGAGCTTAATTTGAGTATATTTCTGAAAGACGCCAGTGTTCTAATTAGCTCCAGTACTGAGATAATCGATATTTCATTTTTGTGTTTCTGATTGTGTAAACCTACATTAAACTATTATTTTACTCTGAGAACCCGCTACAAGTGTTAAGTCAATACAATACAATACAATGCTCTCGGACTGCTCATGTTCGAATTTACATTGACATGTCATAATTTTCAATTGTTTGGTAGAGTTAATTATAATACCCTAACACCCTATTAATATTAGGGACCGATTGGGGAATCAATAAATAACTGCTGAACCTATTTATATGAAACTTGGTATAGAAATAGTTTGAGTCCGGAAAAATTACATACTTACAAAGTAATTTTTATCCCAAAATACCAACTCTTAAAAAAAAGAAAAGTGGGTTAGAAGTTAGTATGGAGAATTATTAACAGCTAAACCGATTTAGATTAAATGCTGTTGTTCTGGGACGTTTTTATCCCAGAAATTATCCCTGAAGGGTGTGGAAAGGGGGCGGAAGTTTTTTCTATGACACAGAACACCCTCCATCATTCTATCGTCGGCTTCCAAAAGAAGCTTTAACGAAAAAGGTGTGAGTGGGAGCTAAGCTACGCCTCGCACAAGAAGAGACCTCTCGCTTCGTGGCCTTACTACTAAAATGGTCAACTAACGCCTCTTTAGTTCCGGCTTTTAACTTTTGCTTTCGACTATACCACTGCAACGAATTAAAAGTTTAAGATAGTCAATCGACGCAGAATTTAACCTTCTCTAATATTGAACGGCTGCCCTACGTACCGTTTTTATGCTAAGCTAAGCAATCCCCCATTTTCGTAAAAGTCCATCGTATTGGTCCACGCGGTTCGCGGTATATCGAATGAAGGTTGTAATTTAATTTAATAATATTTTTTATTAGTTACTAGGTACCGATTCACCAAAACTGACGTTGACGAAATACTCAAAAGGAATTATGGTACGCGTACTAATCGTAGTAGGTATGTCGCACCGGACTGTTACAAGAAACTTTCTAGGGTTCCGTAGTCAAATAGGAACCCTTATAGTTTCGCCATGTCTGTCCGTCCGTCCGTCCGTCCGCGGATAATCTCAGTGACCGTTAGCACTAGAAAGCTGAAATTTGGTACTAATATGTACATCAATCACGCCGACAAAGTGGTAAAATAAAAAGTGGAAAAAATGTTTTATTACTGTACCTCCCCTATACGTAAAGTGGGGAGTGTTTTTTTTAATTTCAACCCTAACGTGTGATATATGGTTGGATAGGTATTTAAAAATAAATAGGGATTTAGTAAAATCATTTTTTGGTAATGTAAATATTTTCGGAAATAATCGCTCCAGAAGTAAAAAAAATGTGCCCCCCCCCCCTCTAACTTTTGAACCATAAGTTTTAAAAATATGAAAAAAAATCGTAAAAGTAGAACTTTATAAAAACTTTCTAAGAAAATAATTTTGAACTTTTTGAAAAAAAAAAATAATAATTTCTGAACTAAGTTTGTAATTTAACCGTATAAGCAGGTGTTTATTGTACCTGTAATTTCTACAAAATCACTATGAAATGACGTGCTTTCAAAACTCTTAAGTGGGGACACTTACTGTGACGGACGGAAAACTACGGAACCCTACACTGAGCGTGGCCTTACACGCTCTTGGCCGGTTTTATTTTTTTATACTTACCTAATCAATGTATTTTGAAAGAATTTGATGTTTTTTTAGCCAGTTTACTCCAAGTCTTGTAATTCTCTTGTACTTACGTCAATACAGTTATGTTCTTACAAATTTTAACTATAAAACTTTCGTGAGTCTAACTAGACTAAAATAGTTATTAACGGGTTACTCACGTAATTTAAGTCGATTTTTGCTCCATATGTTTCGATCAATTTACGATTATTATTCCCACGAGCGGCCTTTCGGGACGGCAGCGTGCCGAGCAAAAATCGACTTAAATTACGTGAGTAACCCGTTAAATATTTTTAATACTTCCTTATTTATTTACAAAAGAATTAACTGTGTAAGTATCTAAAAATGACGGTTAAATTTGATAGAAACTTTTAAGTTAGACATAAATCCCTGTATTTTTAATACTTACGCATAAAGCAGTATCTTAAGAAAGAGAATAGTCATGTTTTGCAGGTTTAATAAGAAATAGGCATGTGTTAGCTAAAGCAATTAAACAGTACAGCATTCCGTACACAGTGATAGTTATCAACTTGTTTTAAATATCTGCGCCATATTAATGCCAGTATTATGCCAGTTAAACTAAATATAGATTATTGAATTATTTTTATTAATATCTTATGTTAAGCAAGCATTGCTATGGGCCGCATTTTTATATTTTTTAACGTTTCAAGCTTTACCTATAACGAATAGGGTTCTTTATAATGTTGATGTGTATATTGTGTCCAATATTGTACTGTATTGTATTGTAGTACGGGCAGGTTTCCGCAACTCGATGGCTAGCGCCTATTTTGCGTGATACGTCCAATAATGGAGATAAACAATTGAGGTAGTACCTATGCATTTGTTTTTGGGCTCCGTTATCCTTCTTTTATGACTTATCACTTATCAGCATTGAAAAAATTGTACGTGAATTAATATTGTGTTTTATTATTATTGCTAATTAGTATAAATAATTTAATACTTTTTATTTATACTTAGAACTTTATAATCTTCAACGAGAACTGCAGTTTAAGCAGTTACTTGCCTATAGGGTCATATTTACAAGTAGGTAGCGAGAAAATAAGTTAATTTAGCATTTTGTAAGCTAAAAACCAAGACACTGTTAGTACATGTTTGTTTACCTTCACCCAAAAGCTATGAAATCGGATCACGCGTGTATGGAATTACGAGACAGAGTAAGAACTTTTTATTGCTCTTTTTTGCTTTTTTTTGCTGGTGTGTAGTTAAGTATCGCCCTTAGTTCGTTTACCAGTTATTAAAATAATTTGTTACTTAAATGATAATCTTGTTTACATTTATACCCTTTTATGTTCGATTGGATATGGAACTTACATTAAGTTTATTTTAATAACAGAAAATAAAGTTGTGAAATATTTTAATGTGGTTGTTTTACTTGTGGCCACTGTTTTTTTAGGTACTTACCTATTTTGTAAAATTATATAAATTTGTACTTTTAATTGGCAATATTAGTTTACTCGTCTTTTAATATTAGTGTAATTACTCATATGTAATCGCGGTCGCGTTGTGTAAAACAACTTAATTAATCGGTTTCTATAGAATTCTCGATAAGGAAGCTATGAATGTGGGGATATTCAAATAATTACTGTCTAGTGTTAAACCTATAAAAAATCTATTGTAGTACTTACCATAAAAGAGGACCATGACTATTTTTTTCTTAGTCTAGTAAGTAGGTATTTGATAATTTACCTACTCTTCCTAGTTAATAGCTGGTATAGCTACTGACTTTAGATTAGGCAGTTACACTATAGGTACTTTGGTCTTAAAATTGTACTAGTTGGATAGTCCGTATATCACGGCTCAAGGCAAGTCTGTCAAATGCCAGTTATGCATTTAATCAGCTATTGTCAAGTGTTTTTTTTTTTAAAATATACATACTTTTCACGTCTCATGCTCAAAAAGAGTGTCATATTATGCTTACCAAGGCGGAATAAAGTAGTACATTTAGCCTCTATGGCAAATGTGTATACATATTTATGATTTACAAACCATTTTAAATTGACCAATCACAACACATCACCATATTAAATCCACCAATTGCAACACATGTCGAAGTTAATCGGAACGCAGGATTATTTTTTGCGTACCTATACTGTTTTAATAGTTTAATTCCTTAAAAAAAACATTGTATTTAGTATGAACCAACCAGAATATAGCATTGTTAAATGGACCAATCAGGAAACGCAATTAATTTCTTAAAACATGAGGTGTTTTTTAGTCCTACTTCACAATCATTGAAAATATATTAAAATCTCTTGGAAGCGCTCTAAAGCGCTAATCATACTGTCATCTGTGGCATTTTTTCGCGGTGTTTATTATTTTGTATCTGTGTTAAAGCAGTTAAAAAAATAAAAAGACCTCCAAGTTAGTCCTCACCTTGGATTAGTCATAGTGCGTTTACATATTGCGTAAATAATAAGTTTTTTTATGTTTTCGCAATCGAAGTATGTATAACTCTGGTCTAAAAGCCATATTACCACTCACTTCGTTCGGGAAAATAACCACCTCGTGGTAATATGGCCTACTTTAGACCCTTGTCAAACAATCTACTATTATTATACGTAACAATTACACGTAAAATCTAGAACAGGGCATATTTTGGACTTTTAAAAGGGTTTATTTACACTCACATTGTAAATCCTCTAATACGTGTTCAAAAACGGTAGGCAATGGCCAGCATTACAAGAACCGATTTTATTATGATAAATTATTTATCCACCACACTCGTATTTTAAGGACCCTTATTACGTAACAGTATAAAGTACGTAACATAAACTGTTATGACGACCTCACACGTCATCCCTTAAAAAAAAGTTGATACATTTGAATTGTATACTCACATGGACTAAAATACAGAATCACAATCGTACTCGTATACAGCACGGGAAGACCGTTTCCGTCTACTCGCCGAGTTAAAAATAGTACATTGTTGTAGAGGCTTGAAAGTAAGCTATAGGTGGATCGAGTTAGTTCTCTAAGTTAGCCCTCGAAGATACGAGTCCACCTATAGCGCTTTCGGCCGAGATATTACATAGTGCTTTTCACGACTACTGTGAGGAAATAAAAAAAACATTTTTCATAATAATATAAATGCTTTAATAGAATAAATATCCAATTCAGTATTCCATTCCCGCCTTTTTAATTTTTTTTTCACTTTCAAGAAGCGTTTTTCCTTCAAACCGACTCATTATTTAGAGGCGTTTTTGATAGAAAACCACAAACGGCAAAAAAAGTAAAAACGCCTTAAGGGTGAACAAATGGTTTTGACGTTTCTTTTTTTTTTAAACAGGTAGTTGGGCCGATAAACAACCTTATTTTATTTTTGAAACATAAAGTTGTGCCAAAAAAAACCTTTTAATGTTTTTAATGAATGCAATGACATAACTGGTCAATTTGCTTCCCAACTAATGACATTTCATCGCTACAATAACATTGCTGTAGTGGTGGATAAGGTGCTACAGCAAATGCTTACTTTCCAGCTTGGATTTTGACCATCTTTTGTCACATTTCCGAACAGTAGCGTGAAAAAACCCTTTGTTATCTCATTTGCTTATTTTGCTAATACGTTTTAACGATATTGTAAAATATAATATTTAAGTATCATATGTTCCGCCTAGGCCGTTTATCCTAGATTAAATAAGTAACCTTGTTTCATCCGATAAAGCCTTACTTTAAATCATTGACCATATTTTTTTAAAAGTTAGAAACTGACCAGTAATTGACCCTAGTCCCACCGTCTCCCACCTGACGGAAAGTGAAGTCGGAGCCTACGATGTAGCTCACTGATTATGTAACAGCTCATTCACTCTTGCTTTAAGGAGACCCAATGCGTGCTGATCAGGGAATATAGTAGAGAAATAGGTTTGCCCTGTATAAAAGTGGTAGTCTAGGTCTAGTGGAGTTGGTAACGCGGGTGTGGGTGGTCGAGGCTCGCGCCGGCGGCGGCGATGCGACGACGCTGATTCATGTCCCGATAGCGATCGCAGGCGCCGGCGCCCAGTGCTATTTTCTATATTTATCACCACGGGCCTACTATCTGCACACTACTGAATAAAGGCATTTATAACCTCCTTGAGTTAAAACCACTCATTTCTTTTTACTATCATTTAGCTTTGCTCACTTACCTGCAGGTTGAATGGCCAGGTTCTGCAATTTTGCTTTCGTTGTTCTTTACTCTACCTACGTATGAGCTAATCTGTCGCTAACCTACACAATATTTTGTTTTTAGCAGACTTCAAGATTTCAAAAGAGGAGAGAGAGAAGATTGTTCTCAATTCGGCGTGTACGTTTTTTAGGGTTCCGTAGTCAACTAGGAACCCTTATAGTTTCGCCATGCCTGTCCGTCCGTCCGTCCGTCCGCGGTTAATCTCAGTGACCGTTACCACTTAAAACTTGAAATTTGGTACTATAAATAAAAAATAAAAATAAAAATGATTTATTCGTTAACTTAAAACCTTTACAAAATTCAGGTT
Organism: Pammene aurita; assembly: GCA_947086415.1. NCBI lineage: Eukaryota > Metazoa > Arthropoda > Insecta > Lepidoptera > Tortricidae > Pammene > Pammene aurita. The sequence continues at coordinate 24,546,543 of OX352293.1, forward strand.
GGTGTCTCTTTTTAAGTATGCAAGATACCTGTGTCAAGAGACACCGCTCTTCCTTATTGGTTTGCTTATGCTAATAACAACCATTGGTTAGAATAAACAACAACAAATTTAAGTTAAAAACCTTAAAATGAACACTACAGTATCTATGTATATTACAAAAGTTATAAATAAAGAAAAATTACTAAATATCTATGAACCACTTATGTGTGTGTGTGTGTGTGTGTGTGTGTGTGTGTGTGTGTGTGTGTGTGTGTGTGTGTGTGAGTGTGTGTGTGTGTGTGTGTGTGTGTGCGCGTGTGTGTGTGTGTGTCTGTGTGTGAGTGCGTAATTGTAAGAGGTTACTTTATTGCTAGTAATATATCTTCTAAATCTTCTAATTCCGTGTAGTTTTTTGTTTTGAGCCAAAAGGTACTAATAAGTATATCAATCACGCCGAGAAAGTGGTAAAATAAAAAGTGCAAAAAAATGTTTTATTAGGGTACCTCCCCTATACGTAAAGTGGGGAGTGATTTTTTTTCATTTCAACCCTAACGTGTGATATATTGTTGGATAGGTATTTAAAAATGAATACGGGTTTAGTACAATCATTTTTTGATAATGTAAATATTTTCGGAAATAATCGCTCCAGTAGTAAAAAAAATGTGTCCCCCCCCTATAACTTTTGAACCATAAGTTTTAAAAATATCTCAAAAGTAGAACTTTATAAAAACTTTCTAGGAAAATTATTTTGAACTTGATAGGTTGAATAGTTTTTGAAAAAAAAATACAAAATAATTTCTGAATTAAGTTTTTAAAAAAAATACAAAATAATTTCTGAACTAAGTTTTTAAACTCTTAAGTCCGACACTTACTGTGACGGACGTAAAACTACGGAACCCTACACTGAGCGTGGCCCGATACGCTCTTGGCCGGTTTTTTTTTAATGTATGTTACTCATATGTTACTCCATAACTCCGTCATGTCTGAACCAATTTTGAAAATTCTTTTTTTGATTATAAGTATATACAACGTGTTACACCCGAGACTGAAACCTGAAAACTGTTTGTTCAGAATCGAGAGTGGAATCGATTGCAGTATGTCTTAATATGGGTATACTTTTTCTTTAATTTTCCAATTTTTTCTTAAAGTTTCTAATACTACAGTTTACCATTTATCAAGAGGTTAGGAGATAGAGGTTGAATATTTAATAAAGGCTGGCAGCTTTGACAAATTTGTTTTTCATTGTACATAGTGTCATGTAGGTTGTCTATGTCAAAGTATGTCATCCTATGTCATGTAATACAAATTGACAAAGTAGGTTGATAGGTTGACATGACATGACACATATAGAGATGTAACAACAACGCAACAAAATGTAGAGTTAACAATTGAATAGAATTGCAAGGAAAACTAAACATCCGAATATCTTTCGAAATAAGTAACTGATTGAAAAATAAATACTCGACATTAATTAGCAATAATAAAAATCATTTGGGGTGTCTGGGGTTTTTAGTGGCTCAAGTAACACGTTGTATATACAGATTGATCCCGTTTTTGTCAAAACTCAATTCTGATGATGGGATCCATCACGAAACGAGGGAACTCCTCAAATCTTAAAGGCAAATTTTATAGTGATTTTTATATTTTTATCAACAAATCCATCACTTTCATTCAAAACAGTGACATTTGATGAAGTAGAACTGCTGATGATGATCAGAACGGAACTCTTCAACGACACATAATTCACGTTTGGCGATTTGTCCTCTTCGCTGTATTGGTTAAGCAAGTTCGATTGTCAGGACAAATTTTCGTCAAGCCCAAGTTCTGATGATGGGATCCATGAGGAATCGAGGGAACTCCTCAAATCTTAAAGGCATCCTCCTCCTTGATTCGTATTCCTATCCCAGGAGGTGTGCATAACTTTTTAGCGAAATTTGTGCTCTTTGCCAATTTTTTGCTTCTAGCTCGAGAACGGTACGGAAAATGTAATTGTTTCAATATTGAAGAGGGTTAAATTCCGTGTTGAATGAGCATCCTAACTTCTAATTCTGTTAAGTGGTAAATCCGAAATCAAACGTTAGAAATCGGGAAAATATCTCATTTAATTGCCATAATAAACCATTTTGGCTTCCATACCTTTCAAACAAATTATTCCTGTTGATAAACCTATAAAAAAAGTTGTAGAGAATAAAATTTCACGTTATATAGACACTTCAATTATCAAATTCAGTAATTTTGAAAGACAGATTTGTCACGAATTCAAAATCGTTTTTATTGTAAATCCTGCTAAGTTGCATATTTTCCATAAATATGAGGTGTGGGGCCTACATTTACGAGTAATGCATCGTTATAACTAAGAGCATTTCAGTGCATATTACTAAAACGTACCCAATCATCCAATCAGAAAACGATTTATACATGAGTTTTTTTATTTCCGTTAATGTCAAGGGTACATTCCTGAGCTTAATTTGAGTATATTTCTGAAAGACGCCAGTGTTCTAATTAGCTCCAGTACTGAGATAATCGATATTTCATTTTTGTGTTTCTGATTGTGTAAACCTACATTAAACTATTATTTTACTCTGAGAACCCGCTACAAGTGTTAAGTCAATACAATACAATACAATGCTCTCGGACTGCTCATGTTCGAATTTACATTGACATGTCATAATTTTCAATTGTTTGGTAGAGTTAATTATAATACCCTAACACCCTATTAATATTAGGGACCGATTGGGGAATCAATAAATAACTGCTGAACCTATTTATATGAAACTTGGTATAGAAATAGTTTGAGTCCGGAAAAATTACATACTTACAAAGTAATTTTTATCCCAAAATACCAACTCTTAAAAAAAAGAAAAGTGGGTTAGAAGTTAGTATGGAGAATTATTAACAGCTAAACCGATTTAGATTAAATGCTGTTGTTCTGGGACGTTTTTATCCCAGAAATTATCCCTGAAGGGTGTGGAAAGGGGGCGGAAGTTTTTTCTATGACACAGAACACCCTCCATCATTCTATCGTCGGCTTCCAAAAGAAGCTTTAACGAAAAAGGTGTGAGTGGGAGCTAAGCTACGCCTCGCACAAGAAGAGACCTCTCGCTTCGTGGCCTTACTACTAAAATGGTCAACTAACGCCTCTTTAGTTCCGGCTTTTAACTTTTGCTTTCGACTATACCACTGCAACGAATTAAAAGTTTAAGATAGTCAATCGACGCAGAATTTAACCTTCTCTAATATTGAACGGCTGCCCTACGTACCGTTTTTATGCTAAGCTAAGCAATCCCCCATTTTCGTAAAAGTCCATCGTATTGGTCCACGCGGTTCGCGGTATATCGAATGAAGGTTGTAATTTAATTTAATAATATTTTTTATTAGTTACTAGGTACCGATTCACCAAAACTGACGTTGACGAAATACTCAAAAGGAATTATGGTACGCGTACTAATCGTAGTAGGTATGTCGCACCGGACTGTTACAAGAAACTTTCTAGGGTTCCGTAGTCAAATAGGAACCCTTATAGTTTCGCCATGTCTGTCCGTCCGTCCGTCCGTCCGCGGATAATCTCAGTGACCGTTAGCACTAGAAAGCTGAAATTTGGTACTAATATGTACATCAATCACGCCGACAAAGTGGTAAAATAAAAAGTGGAAAAAATGTTTTATTACTGTACCTCCCCTATACGTAAAGTGGGGAGTGTTTTTTTTAATTTCAACCCTAACGTGTGATATATGGTTGGATAGGTATTTAAAAATAAATAGGGATTTAGTAAAATCATTTTTTGGTAATGTAAATATTTTCGGAAATAATCGCTCCAGAAGTAAAAAAAATGTGCCCCCCCCCCCCTCTAACTTTTGAACCATAAGTTTTAAAAATATGAAAAAAAATCGTAAAAGTAGAACTTTATAAAAACTTTCTAAGAAAATAATTTTGAACTTTTTGAAAAAAAAAAATAATAATTTCTGAACTAAGTTTGTAATTTAACCGTATAAGCAGGTGTTTATTGTACCTGTAATTTCTACAAAATCACTATGAAATGACGTGCTTTCAAAACTCTTAAGTGGGGACACTTACTGTGACGGACGGAAAACTACGGAACCCTACACTGAGCGTGGCCTTACACGCTCTTGGCCGGTTTTATTTTTTTATACTTACCTAATCAATGTATTTTGAAAGAATTTGATGTTTTTTTAGCCAGTTTACTCCAAGTCTTGTAATTCTCTTGTACTTACGTCAATACAGTTATGTTCTTACAAATTTTAACTATAAAACTTTCGTGAGTCTAACTAGACTAAAATAGTTATTAACGGGTTACTCACGTAATTTAAGTCGATTTTTGCTCCATATGTTTCGATCAATTTACGATTATTATTCCCACGAGCGGCCTTTCGGGACGGCAGCGTGCCGAGCAAAAATCGACTTAAATTACGTGAGTAACCCGTTAAATATTTTTAATACTTCCTTATTTATTTACAAAAGAATTAACTGTGTAAGTATCTAAAAATGACGGTTAAATTTGATAGAAACTTTTAAGTTAGACATAAATCCCTGTATTTTTAATACTTACGCATAAAGCAGTATCTTAAGAAAGAGAATAGTCATGTTTTGCAGGTTTAATAAGAAATAGGCATGTGTTAGCTAAAGCAATTAAACAGTACAGCATTCCGTACACAGTGATAGTTATCAACTTGTTTTAAATATCTGCGCCATATTAATGCCAGTATTATGCCAGTTAAACTAAATATAGATTATTGAATTATTTTTATTAATATCTTATGTTAAGCAAGCATTGCTATGGGCCGCATTTTTATATTTTTTAACGTTTCAAGCTTTACCTATAACGAATAGGGTTCTTTATAATGTTGATGTGTATATTGTGTCCAATATTGTACTGTATTGTATTGTAGTACGGGCAGGTTTCCGCAACTCGATGGCTAGCGCCTATTTTGCGTGATACGTCCAATAATGGAGATAAACAATTGAGGTAGTACCTATGCATTTGTTTTTGGGCTCCGTTATCCTTCTTTTATGACTTATCACTTATCAGCATTGAAAAAATTGTACGTGAATTAATATTGTGTTTTATTATTATTGCTAATTAGTATAAATAATGTAATACTTTTTATTTATACTTAGAACTTTATAATCTTCAACGAGAACTGCAGTTTAAGCAGTTACTTGCCTATAGGGTCATATTTACAAGTAGGTAGCGAGAAAATAAGTTAATTTAGCATTTTGTAAGCTAAAAACCAAGACACTGTTAGTACATGTTTGTTTACCTTCACCCAAAAGCTATGAAATCGGATCACGCGTGTATGGAATTACGAGACAGAGTAAGAACTTTTTATTGCTCTGGTGTGTAGTTAAGTATCGCCCTTAGTTCGTTTACCAGTTATTAAAATAATTTGTTACTTAAATGATAATCTTGTTTACATTTATACCCTTTTATATTCGATTGGATATGGAACTTACATTAAGTTTATTTTAATAACAGAAAATAAAGTTGTGAAATATTTTAATGTGGTTGTTTTACTTGTGGCCACTGTTTTTTTAGGTACTTACCTATTTTGTAAAATTATATAAATTTGTACTTTTAATTGGCAATATTAGTTTACTCGTCTTTTAATATTAGTGTAATTACTCATATGTAATCGCGGTCGCGTTGTGTAAAACAACTTAATTAATCGGTTTCTATAGAATTCTCGATAAGGAAGCTATGAATGTGGGGATATTCAAATATTTACTGTCTAGTGTTAAACCTATAAAAAATCTATTGTAGTACTTACCATAAAAGAGGACCATGACTATTTTTTTCTTAGTCTAGTAAGTAGGTATTTGATAATTTACCTACTCTTCCTAGTTAATAGCTGGTATAGCTACTGACTTTAGATTAGGCAGTTACACTATAGGTACTTTGGTCTTAAAATTGTACTAGTTGGATAGTCCGTATATCACGGCTCAAGGCAAGTCTGTCAAATGCCAGTTATGCATTTAATCAGCTATTGTCAAGTGTTTTTTTTTATAAAATATACATACTTTTCACGTCTCATGCTCAAAAAGAGTGTCATATTATGCTTACCAAGGCGGAATAAAGTAGTACATTTAGCCTCTATGGCAAATGTGTATACATATTTATGATTTACAAACCATTTTAAATTGACCAATCACAACACATCACCATATTAAATCCACCAATTGCAACACATGTCGAAGTTAATCGGAACGCAGGATTATTTTTTGCGTACCTATACTGTTTTAATAGTTTAATTCCTTAAAAAAAACATTGTATTTAGTATGAACCAACCAGAATATAGCATTGTTAAATGGACCAATCAGGAAACGCAATTAATTTCTTAAAACATGAGGTGTTTTTTAGTCCTACTTCACAATCATTGAAAATATATTATAATCTCTTGGAAGCGCTCTAAAGCGCTAATCATACTGTCATCTGTGGCATTTTTTCGCGGTGTTTATTATTTTGTATCTGTGTTAAAGCAGTTAAAAAAATAAAAAGACCTCCAAGTTAGTCCTCACCTTGGATTAGTCATAGTGCGTTTACATATTGCGTAAATAATAAGTTTTTTTATGTTTTCGCAATCGAAGTATGTATAACTCTGGTCTAAAAGCCATATTACCACTCACTTCGTTCGGGAAAATAACCACCTCGTGGTAATATGGCCTACTTTAGACCCTTGTCAAACAATCTACTATTATTATACGTAACAATTACACGTAAAATCTAGAACAGGGCATATTTTGGACTTTTAAAAGGGTTTATTTACACTCACATTGTAAATCCTCTAATACGTGTTCAAAAACGGTAGGCAATGGCCAGCATTACAAGAACCGATTTTATTATGATAAATTATTTATCCACCACACTCGTATTTTAAGGACCCTTATTACGTAACAGTATAAAGTACGTAACATAAACTGTTATGACGACCTCACACGTCATCCCTTAAAAAAAAGTTGATACATTTGAATTGTATACTCACATGGACTAAAATACAGAATCACAATCGTACTCGTATACAGCACGGGAAGACCGTTTCCGTCTACTCGCCGAGTTAAAAATAGTACATTGTTGTAGAGGCTTGAAAGTAAGCTATAGGTGGATCGAGTTAGTTCGAGGGCCGACCCGCCAGGGGAGGCCCTCGAAGATACGAGTCCACCTATAGCGCTTTCGGCCGAGATATTACATAGTGCTTTTCACGACTACTGTGAGGAAATAAAAAAAACATTTTTCATAATAATATAAATGCTTTAATAGAATAAATATCCAATTCAGTATTCCATTCCCGCCTTTTTAATTTTTTTTTCACTTTCAAGAAGCGTTTTTCCTTCAAACCGACTCATTATTTAGAGGCGTTTTTGATAGAAAACCACAAACGGCAAAAAAAGTAAAAACTCCTTAAGGGTGAACAAATGGTTTTGACGTTTCTTTTTTTTAAACAGGTAGTTGGGCCGATAAACAACCTTATTTTATTTTTGAAACATAAAGTTGTGCCAAAAAAAACCTTTTAATGTTTTTAATGAATGCAATGACATAACTGGACAATTTGCTTCCCAACTAATGACATTTCATCGCTACAATAACATTGCTGTAGTGGTGGATAAGGTGCTACAGCAAATGCTTACTTTCCAGCTTGGATTTTGACCATCTTTTGTCACATTTCCGAACAGTAGCGTGAAAAAACCCTTTGTTATCTTATTTGCTTATTTTGCTAATACGTTTTAACGATATTGTAAAATATAATATTTAAGTATCATATGTTCCGCCTAGGCCGTTTATCCTAGATTAAATAAGTAACCTTAATTGTTTCATCCGATAAAGCCTTACTTTAAATCATTGACCATATTTTTTAAAAAGTTAGAAACTGACCAGTAATTGACCTTAGTCCCACCGTCTCCCACCTGACGGAAAGTGAAGTCGGAGCCTACGATGTAGCTCACTGATTATGTAACAGCTCATTCACTCTTGCTTTAAGGAGACCCAATGCGTGCTGATCAGGGAATATAGTAGAGAAATAGGTTTGCCCTGTATAAAAGTGGTAGTCTAGGTCTAGTGGAGTTGGTAACGCGGGTGTGGGTGGTCGAGGCTCGCGCCGGCGGCGGCGATGCGACGACGCTGATTCATGTCCCGATAGCGATCGCAGGCGCCGGCGCCCAGTGCTATTTTCTATATTTATCACCACGGGCCTACTATCTGCACACTACTGAATAAAGGCATTTACAACCTCCTTGAGTTAAAACCACTCATTTCTTTTTACTATCATTTAGCTTTGCTCACTTACCTGCAGGTTGAATGGCCAGGTTCTGCAATTTTGCTTTCGTTGTTCTTTACTCTACCTACGTATGAGCTAATCTGTCGCTAACCTACACAATATTTTGTTTTTAGCAGACTTCAAGATTTCAAAAGAGGAGAGAGAGAAGATTGTTCTCAATTCGGCGTGTACGTTTTTTAGGGTTCCGTAGTCAACTAGGAACCCTTATAGTTTCGCCATGTCTGTCCGTCCGTCCGTCCGTCCGCGGTTAATCTCAGTGACCGTTACCACTTAAAACTTGAAATTTGGTACTATAAATAAAAAATAAAAATGATTTATTCGTTAACTTAAAACCTTCACAAAATTCAGGTTGGTGTCTCTTTTTAAGTATGCAAGATACCTGTGTCAAGAGACACCGCTCTTCCTTATTGGTTTGCTTATGCTAATAACAACCATTGGTTAGAATAAACAACAACAAATTTAAGTTAAAAACCTTAAAATGAACACTACAGTATCTATGTATATTACAAAAGTTATAAATAAAGAAAAATTACTAAATATCTATGAACCACTTATGTGTGTGTGTGTGTGTGTGTGTGTGTGTGTGTGTGTGTGTGTGTGTGTGTGTGTGTGTGTGTGTGTGTGTGTGTGTGTGTGTGTGTGTGTGTGTGTGTGTGTGTGTGTGTGTGTGTGTGTGTGTGTGTGTGTGTGTGTGTGTTTGTGTGTCTCTGTGTGTGAGTGCGTAATTGTAAGAGGTTACTTTATTGCTAGTAATATATCTTCTAAATCTTCTAATTCCGTGTAGTTTTTTGTTTTGAGCCAAAAGGTACTAATAAGTATATCAATCACGCCGAGAAAGTGGTAAAATAAAAAGTGGAAAAAAATGTTTTATTAGGGTACCTCCCCTATACGTAAAGTGGGGAGTGATTTTTTTTTCATTTCAACCCTAACGTGTGATATATTGTTGGATAGGTATTTAAAAATGAATACGGGTTTAGTACAATCATTTTTTGATAATGTAAATATTTTCGGAAATAATCGCTCCAGTAGTAAAAAAAATGTGTCCCCCCCCCTCTAACTTTTGAACCATAAGTTTTAAAAATATCTCAAAAGTAGAACTTTATAAAAACTTTCTAGGAAAATTATTTTGAACTTGATAGGTTGAATAGTTTTTGAAAAAAATATACAAAATAATTTCTGAATTAAGTTTTTAAAAAAAATACAAAATAATTTCTGAACTAAGTTTTTAAACTCTTAAGTCCGACACTTACTGTGACGGACGTAAAACTACGGAACCCTACACTGAGCGTGGCCCGACACGCTCTTGGCCGGTTTTTTTTAAATGTATGTTACTCATATGTTACTCCATAACTCCGTCATGTCTGAACCAATCTTGAAAATTCTTTTTTTGATTATAAGTATATACAACGTGTTACACCCGAGACTGAAACCTGAAAACTGTTTGTTCAGAATCGAGAGTGGAATCGATTGCAGTATGTCTTAATATGGGTATACTTTTTCTTTAATTTTCCAATTTTTTCTTAAAGTTTCTAATACTACAGTTTACCATTTATCAAGAGGTTAGGAGATAGAGGTTGAATATTTAATAAAGGCTGGCAGCTTTGACAAATTTGTTTTTCATTGTACATAGTGTCATGTAGGTTGTCTATGTCAAAGTATGTCATCCTATGTCATGTAATACAAATTGACAAAGTAGGTTGATAGGTTGACATGACATGACACATATAGAGATGTAACAACAACGCAACAAAATGTAGAGTTAACAATTGAATAGAATTGCAAGGAAAACTAAACATCCGAATATCTTTCGAAATAAGTAACTGATTGAAAAATAAATACTCGACATTAATTAGCAATAATAAAAATCATTTGGGGTGTCTGGGGTTTTTAGTGGCTCAAGTAACACGTTGTATATACAGATTGATCCCGTTTTTGTCAAAACTCAATTCTGATGATGGGATCCATGACGAAACGAGGGAACTCCTCAAATCTTAAAGGCAAATTTTATAGTGATTTTTATATTTTTATCAACAAATCCATCACTTTCATTCAAAACAGTGACATTTGATGAAGTAGAACTGCTGATGATGATCAGAACGGAACTCTTCAACGACACATAATTCACGTTTGGCGATTTGTCCTCTTCGCTGTATTGGTTAAGCAAGTTCGATTGTCAGGACAAATTTTCGTCAAGCCCAAGTTCTGATGATGGGATCCATGAGGAATCGAGGGAACTCCTCAAATCTTAAAGGCATCCTCCTCCTTGATTCGTATTCCTCAGTACTGAGGGTCGTGACCTCCCTTCTGTATCACTCTCTCTCGTGTGATCTTTCTCCATCTGTTTCTGTCTCTAGCCGTGTGGATGGCGTTGTCAAAAGTAGAGTCAAGGGCGGTGCGAACCTGGTCAGACCAACGTATAGGGCTGCGTCCACGAGGTCTTTGCCGGTCACGATGAGCTTCTCCAGGTTGCCACCATCTTTCTTTGCAACGTGACCGAAGTATTCAAGGACTCTGCGTAGACATTCGGACGATAGCCGCGAGGAGATCCTAAGTTCTCGCAATATGGAGACTGTCCAGGGGATACGGAGCATCCATCTCCAGCACCACATCTCAAAGGTGTCAATGCGTTTGCGGTCTGCAGCTTTCAGTGTCCAAGTCTCAGCGCCATACGAAAAGATCGAAAAGACTAGAGTCCTACTAATTTGGTCTTGGTTTTAACGGAAATGTTACGATCTCTCCATATTTTTACAAGCTGAGACATTGCGCTCTTAGCCATGTCGATTCTCCTGCGCACTTCCTTCTCACACGAACCATCGTTACTGATGATGGAACCACATCTCTCACTCTTAAAGGCATACACATAGTGATTTTGTATTTTTATCAACAAATCAAGCATTTTCATTCAAAAGAGTGACATTTGATGAAGTGGAATTGCTGATGATGATCAGAACGGAACTCTTCAACGACGCATAGTTCCCGTTTGGCGATTTGTCCTCTTCGCTGTGTTTGTTAAGCAAGTTACATTGTCAGGAGAAATTTTCGTCAAGCTCAAGTTCTGATGATGGGATCCATGAGGGATCGAGGGAACTGGGAGGTAGGAGGAGGGAGGTATAGTGATTTTAGTATGTTCATCAACAAATCGTTGACCATGACCTGCTACTCTGAATAACTTGCGGGTCTCTTCAAAAGGAATAGAATGGTTCGCCTCCTATCTATCTAATTGTGTTCAGGCAGTCCGTGCCAGCCGATCACTCTCTGACTGGTGTGCGTTAAACACTGGGGTTCCTCAAGGTGGTATTCTTTCTCCCTTTTTATTTTCTGTTTTCATTAACTTGATTACCGCCAAAATTCGTAGCTCTTGTCATTTGTATGCAGACGATCTGCAGCTGTATGCAGACGATCTGCAGCTGTATGCTCAAGCTGACGTTTACGATATTAACACTGCAATTTCTTTGTTAAATTCTGATTTGGAACATGTAGCAGAATGGTCTAGTTGCTTTGGGATTTCTGTTAATCCAGCCAAATGTAAAGCCATTATTCTAGGAAGCCAGCGCCAAATGTCTAAATTTAGTACAGTATCCGTGGCACCGATTCTGTTTGAAGATAATGTCATTCCTGTGTCCGATAAAGTTAAGAATCTCGGGTTAGTTTTTGATTCTACCATTTCTTGGAGCGGCCAAATGGCAGATATAAGTCGGAAGGTCACGGGAACACTAAGAACTCTTTATAAATAAATAAAAAATCTGCCAGTATTTAAGTACAAAAAAGATGTTAGTGCAGGCATTGATTATGTCAATTATTGATTATGGTGATGTGTGCACTACGAATGTCACTCAAGAACGCCTCAATAGACTTGAACGCCTCCTCAACAATGGCATACGCTTTATCTTCGGCCTTCGTAAATACGATCATGTCTCCTATTAACGTCGACAACTCAACTGGCTCTCTGTTCGTCGCCGTAGATCCCTCAGAATCTTCTGTACCCTCTTTACAATTTTGTTTGAACCTTCTGCTCCTAAATATTTAAAAAGTAAGTTCTTGTTTGACGCCCCTCGTCCTGGCTGTGAGCTGCGTACTGCCAGAGCTCTTAAGCTTTCCATTCCATTTCACCACTCGGGTTTCATGAGTAACTCCTTCGTCGTCCAGGCAAGCCGTCTCTGGAATTCGCTTCCCCTCAATATAAGCAAGTTTGCTTTTAAGCGGATAGTATCCATCAATATAGTATTTATAAATATATTGTAGTATATTAATCTATTGCAGTAAAACACTTCTATAATTGCATTAACACGTTTAATTTCGAAGACAAAGTAAATTATTTAAGATTAGCAAAAGTAGTCAGATTATTTAAAATTTAGCATTTCACGTAAAAATTACGATAACGGTATCTATATAAGGATATTTCACATTCAATAACTTCCCTAGTGGTCAGAATGTAATTAAATTACAATAATAAAAATATTTAAAATTAGCACTTCACTTAAAAATGAAGTCAACTGTACCTATATAAGGATATTTCACATTCAATAACTTCCCTAGTGGTCAGAATGTAATTAAATTACAATAATAATAATATTTAAAATTAGCACTTCACTTAAAAATGAAGACAACTGTACCTATATAAGGATATTTCACATTCAATAGTTAGCAAAACCGGTAAGTAAAAATAAAGACTCGGCTGGTAATAATTTGGCTGCAGGAAAATAATGGGTTAATGAGGCGGGTGATATGGATGGTGACAGATGATTCGCTGGCTGAACGTAGCCTAAATTAAAGAGCCAGGTCTTTATACGCCCGTCAAACGAGGCAATTGGAATTTGGGGAATTTAGCAAAACAACAAAAAAACTATTATGGCACAGAAATACTGGATACAAAGAAAAGGGATCGGATTTATAACGTTTTTAAAAAAATGTAAATAATATGATATTCTCGAAAGCAGGATGGCTAAAGCTGTAGTTTTTGAATTGAAAAGAGTTCGTGGGCAAGTGTCCGCTTTGATTTAGGCGGACCCAATAGCTCGCTGAACTCCTTTTCTCACTTGGAGAGCCCGCTGGATGCGGACTCTTAATTGTCCGACGATGGTGGAGAAACCCGCGGAAAACGCGGCAGCTGCAGACCGTCTCGCCGGTCCGGCACCCACAAGTGCCTTCCGGAATCCTTCCGGCTCAGGCGGTCCCTCTGGTTGCCTTTTTGTCCGGCGACGTATTTGGTTTTTAAAAATTTGTATTTAATAATGTATTAGCACTTGCTATATAATGTTTGAGCGCAAAGATCTACAGAAATAGATCGCACTTCAACTCGATGCAACTAAGCAAATTACAGCAAAACTCTCAGACCAAAACCAGAATATCTCTTTTTCTTTAAAAATCTCCCGTCGCTCTGACACACTCAATCAAAAATCAACTTTTTTCTTTTTGACAATCTGGAATACCTCAAAAATTCACATTCAAAATTAGCGCGAGTATTATCTCAATTTTATAACTGCCAGACGTATTACAAAATGCGGACTGATATAAGCGCCATCTACCTGTAATGCCGTGAATCACAATGTACGCTTTTTATATATCAACCGTGACCTAGCCTTAGACCTCCCTTAGACACAGAAGTTCAGAAGTTCTAAAGAAAGTCGACAGATGTCGTACGATACGTAGCGTCATGCTACAGCATCTCCCTACCAAACAAAGAAACAAACGAACAACAACACAAGAAAACACAAGAAAACTAACCCCAAGCAACAAAAAAACACAACTTAATGCTAAGGCCAAAAAAGGTACAACAAGAGAATCCTAAACGAATTCCAAAAAAACAAAACTAACCAGTTATTAACATTACCCCTAAAGACTAACCTAATAGATTAACAAGATGACAAAACGCCAACCAACGCGTCACGCGGTCCAAGACGTGACGGCCGGGATAGGACAGAAACTGCACCTGGCCACAGATCTTAATCCCTCACATCGAGTCATCAAATTATACAACCAGGCTATCATAGACCGGGAAAGATAAACGAAGCCTTAAGCACCAACGGTAAAAAAAAGTCAAATCTGGAAAAAGGAGCAAGGAAACGCTCAAACGAAAACAAAAAAACGATAAGAAACGAATCAAGCAAGGATTACCGATAAGGGAATGGCGGACTAAAGCGCATTTTAGAATTTTGAGAAAACTGAACGGGCCGAAAGAAGAAACTATTTCAAGATGTCTTTAATATGATAGGTACCGACGTGCTCGGAATCGGTATCAGCCAGTACATATACCTGTGGAGACATCCGTCTAACCACACGGCACCGAACGAAACGTGGAGCGAATTTACCGCCTCGAAAAGGATCAGCGGATCCACGCTGGAAATTCCGGCGCCAAACGATTTGGTCACCAACGATTCTTGGCGAAGAACGGTTCGTGTTGAACTTGGCGGCGTTACGATGAAAGGCTAAAGCCATCGAATCAGAAACTTTATCGTACACCTCACTAAGCGTCTGAAGATTCGAAGCGCGTTCCATCCGGCTGAGTCCCACATCTTGGTCCACAACCTGATTCTCAACACGTTCACGAATCATTGACAACTCGCGGCTGTACATCAAAAAATTCGGTGTATAAGCAGTAGCCAAATTTATACAAGAGTTTAAATAAAGAGCGACCCGATGTAAATGACCCGACCAACTGCGTTGGTCATTTTCAACTAAAATGCTCAAAGTAGTAATCACGACCTGGTTATATCTCTCCACAACATTCGCTTGTGGCGAATAATATGGGGTATAACACGGACCTGGAATATTATAGCTCGCCAGGAAATCCAGAAATTGACGACTATGAAAAACTGTAGCGTTGTCACAGAGAATGTTAGTAGGAACACCGTACCGCAAAATAACCTCCGACTCTAATGCCATCGATAGTGACCTCGCATTTACCAACTTCAAAGGGACCAACCAAACAAACTTGGTAAAAACGTCAACCAAAGTCAAAATATAACGACAACCATTACGGCTAACCGGTAAAGGACCAATTAAGTCAATGGAAAGAAGATCCATTGGAGCCGCAACACGACGAGGAAATAAGCGAAGTCCACGAGGTTGTGAATTTGCAATTTTATAAGACTTGCAAATCTGACATTCGGAAAGGAACCTTGTAACATCACGCTACATATTCGGCCAATAGTATAAGTCACGAGCTTTTAAATACGTTTTCATAACACCAGGATGAACGTTGGGAAATCCATTATGAATTTCAGCAACCGCCTCTCTAGTCCTTGAAGCAGGAAGAACTATACGCCACGGATTAGGTGCTAAAGGGTTTTCGATAGATACCCTGCGCATTAAGACACCATCCCGAAGAGCAAATGCAGTAAACATTTGAGGATTGTCCAAAACTCCCTGGTAAATTCGTTCATACCAAGGATCTCCAGAAGGATCCATGCCACGCGCGAATGAGATAAGCCCAACTTGAGCGCGGGACAAGGCGTCAGGAACAACATTAAGGACACCCTTTTTATGTTCAATCTCAAAATTATATTGGGAAATCAAAGTTGCCCAACGAGCCAAGCGCCCGGTAGGATTATCAAGGGTGATCAACCATTTAAGAGCAATATGGTCAGTAATGATCTTAAACCTCATTCCATCGAGATACCCGCGGAAATGCTTTATGGAATCAACAACGGCGAGAAGCTCATGTTCGGTTGTCCCGTATCCACGTTCAGCTTTAGTGAATAAACGAGAATAATAAGCAATTGGATGTTCAACGCCGTCAAACTCTTGAGCCAGGACCGAGCCTAAGCCAACCTGGCTAGCGTCACATTGAAGGATAAAAGGTTTCGAGAAATCCGGGCAAGCCATCAACGGAGCGCTCATCAAGGCATCCTTCAATTTAGAAAAAGCTTCACTAGCACTATCGTTCCAATCTATGGGATCACGTCCCTTTCTCTTACCGATAAGTGCCGTCAGAGGAGCAATAATCGAAGAAAAACCATCCACGAAACGGCGATAATATGAACACATACCAA
Organism: Pammene aurita; assembly: GCA_947086415.1. NCBI lineage: Eukaryota > Metazoa > Arthropoda > Insecta > Lepidoptera > Tortricidae > Pammene > Pammene aurita. Next base: position 24,562,801 of record OX352293.1, read on the forward strand.
TGAAAGCACGTAGAGACTTGGCAGAAGAAGGGGTAGGCTAATCCCTAATAGCTTCTAATTTCTTCGGATCAGTTTGAAGACCACGCTCATTGACGATGTAACCGAGATACTTCAATTCAGACTTACAAAACTCGCACTTATCTAAATTAACCGTAAGACCAGCTTCTTTCAACCTATCACGAACCTTACGAATAAGCCGCATATGACTGTCAAAATCACGAGACACCAAAATCAAATCATCAACATAGCCGAAGATAAAATCCTCAGACTCAGGGGTATATTCAAAATTGACAATCATGTCAGTAAGCCTCTGCATCTCGGACGCAGCGTTGGTTAAACCAAAAGGGAGACGAACGAACTCAAAGAGGCCCCTTTGGGGTACAATAAAGCCCGTCTTCTCACAACTGGCCTTATCAGCTAAGGGGATTTGCCAAAAGGCGCTCCTAAAATCCAACGAAGTTAGATATTTGGCACCTCGTAGGTTATCAAGGATGTCCTGGACGCGCGGGAGAGGGTATGAATCCCTGATGGTAACGCTGTTCAACTTCCTACTGTCCACGCAAAACCTGACACTACCATCTTTCTTGGTAACCATCACAACTGGGGAAGCCCAGGTTGATCGTGAGGGACGAATAACGCCTGACTCTAACATCTTGTCGATCTCTTCGTTGAGAATCTTGAGTTTGACTGGAGATAAGGGATAGTAACGTTGGCGGATGGGCGAACCAACAGTCTCAATCTTATGCGAAAGCCACGAAGTACAACCTAATCCAGCTTTATCAGAAGAAATCTCCTCAAACTCGTCAATAACAGATTGGAGTTTTGATTCCTGCAGTGGTGCAAGCACCGTACGAGGGTGGACATAGCGAACCTCACTTACTCGTGGGACTGCGACAGGAACATGATGTGAAGCGATGTAAAGCTTACCTGACAAACCATCACGGAATGCCTTCTTTAAAATGTCAATGAGACCAACAGCATTCCAAAACTCAATTCCTAAAATAAATGCAATAGGAAGATTACTGCTCACTAGACAGGGGTGCAGAACGCGAATGCCACTAAAAAGAATGGGGACGTCCAAACCGCCTAGAATTTCAATAGGAGAATTGTCGGCGGAGACAACATAAGGCCGGATATCCTCGTGATATGTTATACCGAGCTCCGATAAGAGGGATATATCAATTAGTGAAACCTGAGCACCAGAGTCCAAAAGAGCTCTTACCGAAGAGCCAGCAACTAAAACATCAATAAAAAGTCTATTATCCGGGGAATTATTAATATAAACGGGCGACACCGATGGACCTCTCAGTGCGCCACTTATTCGTTTTTTGACGGACCAGAATTACAACTAGGACAATCGCGTGTGATTGCACCAACACGCTTACACTTGAAGCACACTGCCCCTGAAACGTTAGGACAATTACGATAGTTATGACCAGTTGCATCACACTTCATACACACTATAGAACTGGGTTGACCTACAACTTGAGCACTAATCGGTGCAATAGCCAAACGGGCTGGTCGTGAACCTTGAAAGGCTTCAAAATTTTTCGCGACTTCTAACAAACCATCAATATCCCTAACCACGTTAGTTGCAAGACAAGGATGATATCTAGGATTCATTCCATATTTAATAATGTTAAACAGGTTGTCTTCGGAAACCGGTGTACGAAGCTTTGCGTTTAGATCGCGCGCCTGAATAACAAAATCAACCACTGACTGGTTGTCCTTCTGTGATAAAGCGCGAAGTTGGCTCTCAAGCTTGAAATCGAAATCGGCTACGTCGAAGGTTTTAACGAATTCAGACTTTAATTCCGCGTAAGTAAGACCCGGATATCTGATTGCCCTAAAATGTTTCAAGGCAATATCTGACAACAATTCATGGAAACGTCTGACAATATATGAAGGATTGACGTTACGCGCCATACCTTCTTCCTCGATTCGAAAGAAAAATTCGCGAACACAAGTGTTCCCGGAAAAGTTCAAGTTCCATTTCGTAAGTGAATAATCTTTGAAAGGAAAAGGCGGGGGAAGTCCGGACATATGCATCACCTGGGGTCGTGGTTCAGAATCAAAAAACTGTTCTTCATCGTCTGCCATTGGATCTAAAATCCTCGGATCGTGCGAGTTTAAAGATGAGTGCGCATGAGGTGTCTCAGCAATTGATCCTTCATTACTTAAGTGCGACATGGCGAAAAGTCGAAAGTTGTCTTGCGTTGCAAGTTCAAACAAAAAATAAAGTTAATCGGCCTCAAAATTAAAATCCGAAGTTCGAGTATATCAGTGGTCTAAACCAAGCGCTTAAGTCAAAGAAAGAAAATAACACTCAAAGTCTAGATGCTAAGTTAGAGTTCGAATTAAAAAAAAACAAGTTCAGTTCCTGAAAAAAAAAACGCAAATCATACATTCTACGAGTATGTCTGACTTACCTGCGAATTCCCTAACGTCTACGGGCTCTAAATACAGGACTAAAACGGTAGTATTCGGGATATGTTACGGGTAATTGAGAAAAAGGCATAAGTAAAGGTCAACAGATAAATTCGTTTTTTTTTTAAACATAAATAAAAGCAATATTTTAATATGACGGAATTCTGGTTAATGATGGGACGTAAGGAGGCAGCAGGCTGAAACAAACCAAAATCAAGGTTAATAGAACCGCGACCGGTCTACGGTCACCGTCTCACAAATCCAAAAAAAAAAAATTAATTACAATTATTAAAAGTAAATCCAGAGTTCTTTACCTTATCGGGCGCCATTTTGCAGTAAAACACTTCTATAATTGCATTAACACGTTTAATTTCGAAGACAAAGTAAATTATTTAAGATTAGCAAAAGTAGTCAGATTATTTAAAATTTAGCATTTCACGTAAAAATTACGATAACGGTATCTATATAAGGATATTTCACATTCAATAACTTCCCTAGTGGTCAGAATGTAATTAAATTACAATAATAAAAATATTTAAAATTAGCACTTCACTTAAAAATGAAGACAACTGTACCTATATAAGGATATTTCACATTCAATAACTTCCCTAGTGGTCAGAATGTAATTAAATTACAATAATAATAATATTTAAAATTAGCACTTCACTTAAAAATGAAGACAACTGTACCTATATAAGGATATTTCACATTCAATAGTTAGCAAAACCGGTAAGTAAAAATAAAGACTCGGCTGGTAATAATTTGGCTGCAGGAAAATAATGGGTTAATGAGGCGGGTGATATGGATGGTGACAGATGATTCGCTGGCTGAACGTAGCCTAAATTAAAGAGCCAGGTCTTTATACGCCCGTCAAACGAGGCAATTGGAATTTGGGGAATTTAGCAAAACAACAAAAAAACTATTATGGCACAAAAATACTGGATACAAAGAAAAGGGATCGGATTTATAACGTTTTTAAAAAAATGTAAATAATATGATATTCTCGAAAGCAGGATGGCTAAAGCTGTAGTTTTTGAATTGAAAAGAGTTCGTGGGCAAGTGTCCGCTTTGATTTAGGCGGACCCAATAGCTCGCTGAACTCCTTTTCTCACTTGGAGAGCCCGCTGGATGCGGACTCTAATTGTCCGACGATGGTGGAGAAACCCGCGGAAAACGCGGCAGCTGCAGACCGTCTCGCCGGTCCGGCACCCACAAGTGCCTTCCGGAATCCTTCCGGCTCAGGCGGTCCCTCTGGTTGCCTTTTTGTCCGGCGACGTATTTGGTTTTTAAAAATTTGTATTTAATAATGTATTAGCACTTGCTATATAATGTTTGAGCGCAAATATCTACAGAAATAGATCGCACTTCAACTCGATGCAACTAAGCAAATTACAGCAAAACTCTCAGACCAAATCCAGAATATCTCTTTTTCTTTAAAAATCTCCCGTCGCTCTGACACACTCAATCAATAATCAACTTTTTTCTTTTTGACAATCTGGAATACTTCAAAAATTCACATTCAAAATTAGCGCGAGTATTATCTCAATTTTATAACTGCCAGACGTATTACAAAATGCGGACTGATATAAGCGCCATCTACCTGTAATGCCGTGAATCACAATGTACGCTTTTTATATATCAACCGTGACCTAGCCTTAGACCTCCCTTAGACACAGAAGTTCAGAAGTTCTAAAGAAAGTCGACAGATGTCGTACGATACGTAGCGTCATGCTACACTATATATATTCCTAGTATTTTATTTGTGTATTTTAATGTAGATTATTACCTTCTTTTTTAGCTAAGCTTCAATGATTTTAACTGACTATTCTCTTTCTTTTCTCTGCACCTTTTTGTCATGTCTTTGTTTAGCCCAATAGTTGACTGGTAGAGAATGCCTTTAGGCATTAAGTCCGCCATTTGTACATTTTATGTCGTGTGCAATAAAGTTTAAATAAATAAAGTAGTTATACTTATTTGATGAAGGGCAACTGCTGATGATGATCAGAACAGAACTCTTAAACGACGCATAGTTCACGCTTGGCATTTGTCCTCTTCGCTGTGTTTGTTGAGCAAGTTAGATTTTCAAGACAAATTTTTGTCAAGTTTGAGTTCTGATGATGGGATCCATGAGGAATCGAGGGAACTCCTCAAATGTTAAAGGTATAGTGATTTTAGTATTTTCATTAACAAATCAAGCGTTTACATTTAAAGAAGTGACACTTGATAAAGTGGAACTGCTGATGGTTATCAGAACGGAACTCATCAACGACGCATAGTTCAAGTTTGGCGATTTGTCCTCTTCGCTGTGTTTATTAAGCAAGTTATTTCATTGTATGGAATCTAAAAGTGCACCGTCTACAATAGTCTTTCATTTAATTAAATTCAGTTTTTTCTTATTTTTTTTTTCTTTTTTTGAGATGTAGGTATATATACTCGTAAGGATGTAGTAACTTTATGATGAAGCGTCAGTACCCTGGTGTAGTGCCAAAGCGTGCGGCCTCCATTCCGGGGTCATAGGTTTGTATGAATGTGTTTTTCCCAAATGTTGTGCCTACCAAGTTAGGTACCCACACCCACCAACCTTATGTTATGATGTTTAAATACTAGTCGCTTTTCGGCGGGATTTACCAAGGGCAAAAATACCGTGAGGAAATCGGACTAATCCTAATTAAGCCCTTTTTATCTGGATTGGAACGTCTGACAGCAATCGTTTTCGTAAAGCAGGTTGGAGAACGGAACCCGAATCCAAGCTCCCTATAACCGGGGCAGCACTAAAAAGATGATATGAATTGCGGGCATAATACCTATCTACATTGTACAAGGTATAATATGTTCATGTGTAAAGTCTGCTCTCAACCACAGGCCACCAGTGTAAGGGACGCAGTTATACGACGGAACGAGATTGCAGTATCGTTTGCTCCCTCTAACGCATAGCTGTGTCCCCATGATGGCCTATGGTGGTAGCAGACTTTACGATTGCAGTGTAAACCATTAAGTCGGTACTTACTTTAAAATTTGTAGGTGCATAATTCTTATTTTTTGTTACGAGTAAAATACACAACCACCAGACAAATAGAATACAATACCTACTCTGACAAACACATAAACACAGTAATGTGCATATTAGGTATACCGCTTATATGTAAGTACTTCCTCCTCTTTACAAAAACACGGTTATATCTAAACCAATAACTCTAGAGGTTAGTTACTGCGATTACGCAATGACCTGATGTCAAGTGGATCAACGGCACCTGAGAATGTAAACTGTACTTCACCCGAGAAAGAATTAATCTTAAGTTCGTTTGCCCCCACAATGGCAGGTCGGATCGAGGCAACAAACAGAAGGTAACAGAACGAAGACAAACATTCGTGGCTCTTTCAAAAGCGTACAATAGTCGTCATCAATTACGAGCAATAGATCGCCCAACATCATTTGTCCGTCCGTTACTCGACTGGGGCATTCCCACGGCTCGGGACGATCGTGTTTGTTGTCGGAATATGTCCAACGATAAAATAGTAATAGAAAATTGTCTCTGATTGCCCTCGCTCTCTTCCTAAGCGCCCTCTTAGATTTGCGTTCCCGTTTTTATTGTTTCCATCATATTACGAGCTTACTTGTGATTGATTCAAATTCGACATGACTGATGTAACGGAATCTTTTTGACTTACTAGGTGTAGAGTATTTACCAATAAAATATGATTAGTAAAGTGACTGAGCGTAGGTAACTATAAGCATCTGCCTGCAATTTCATCTGCGTAGAAGTTGATAAAATATTCAAATTGAAGCTACACGGCCTTAGAAAAAATTGTATACCTAGCCTTTAACATTTCAAGTTTGTACCATCAACTGTGTAATGTGGCTAATGTGTCAGTTTATTTTAGTCTCTTTTATATATTTCTATTGCATATATCGCACAAAGATGGTTTTTAATTAGGGTCAATTTGTATAGGAATTTCACTTTTCAGCTGGTGTAAAAATCCAAGCTGGAGTAAGGCTTAGTGTCTATAACGGAACCACCAGTTCATGTTTTTGTCAAGTAAGGTACGAGATTGAAAAGCTTATAGGTACTTGTATATGTCACTATTGTATATACCTATACCAACAATACTTTTACTGTGAGTGTTCAGAATATAGGTGACCCGTTAAGTTCAGTTTTTTTTTAATGATTTTATAGCTCTAAATTTAGACTTTACATTTGGCTCTACACATTCACGTCTGCATATGACTCTACGGCTCAACTTTTTGACTAGGTACACATTAACGTCTACATATGACTTTAGATATTCGACTTTACTATGGCTCTACACATTGGATTCTACAATTGGCTCTACATACATACTCGACTTTACATACGACTGTGCGGTATGGTTCTACATATTCGACTACATATGGGCTGGCTCTACACATTCGATTCTACGTATGGCTGTAAACTCAAATTTACAACCGCCGTTTTTGTTAAAGCTTGATAATTTTTGTGTACTTTCTTGTAAGACCGTAATAATAACTATCTTAACATCTACTAAAATTAACTTTGCCTTTTATACTAATTTTTCCTGTGCAATAAAGTTTAAATAAATGAATAATATTATTTGTTATGCATGTTTTGGCATTCACTCGAATATTTCCTTTGGGCGCAGAGCAATATTTATGACGCTTGCAGCTTATATGTTGCATGAATTCACGGATTTAATCCTTGGTTTATAATTATGCAGAACGATGCATACCGTTGTTCTCTTGATGTTATCAAGAACAAGACCGGAGAGAAATTGCTCCGATCAAAAGATAATCTCGCCGGAACCAAAATTGCTCATCGATAGCGTCCTGCCGCTTGCCATCAGCCCACGCCCTACGTCAGTGCTTAACTCTTTTTAATTTCAAGAGCTTTGTACCTTAAAATTGGCAATTTATTTCGTTAACACCCAGAACGTGTCGCGTCCTCGTACTCTTGTAGAGCATTTATGTTATTTATTTTATTTATTGATTGTAATAATACGATCACGTAAAATATTGTTGTTAAATAACATTAAGTATCCCAATTTAAGAAAGAAAGCAATATGTGGGCGTGTAGTTTTGGTGCAACATAAACACCCATGATACTTTTATTGTATCTTCATTTTGTTCCTTCAACAACAAAGGCAAATTTTCTGTAACTCATTTAAATATTAATTAGAATAAGATAGTTGTGCGCATGGGAATCCTCTAATTGTGAAATAGATACACTTACTATACAGACACTTACTATTCCGAAATAGATTTTTCGGTGATTGTCAGCCACTGACGTAGGTATTTTTTACATGAACCTAATAAAAGATAAACACGCTGTTTTTTTAATTAGGACGTCTGGGGTATACTCGCTCTGTTTGAGGGGTTAAAATATAAATAAATTTCATAATAATGCAAGTAAAATGCAACCAGTCTTTTACTACTTGCGACTTACGAATTTGTCACTGATTACGCGTTAAAACTACGATGATATTGGTGATTGTAAAGTAGGTAGGTAGTTTTAAGACTAGGTATTTTCAAGCGCCGTAATTAAATCATTTTATTCACAGCATTGAGTAACAGGAGATGACATCCCTAAGAAATTCTTTGTCCCAAAAGTCTATACTACTCCTTGATTCTGTCATAGCTGTCAACCGCCAAACATGGCGCATAAAATTTGTTCTAGATGTCACATCTAGTAGAATACATATTAAATCTATGATTTACAGGATATTTTCTTAAAATGATAATACTAACAAAATACATAAACTCAAATAAAAGTTAGCAATCACGAGGTGTATATATATTAAGTTTTAACAATATTTTGCTCCAAAACATATAACACTTAACAGTCTTATTTGTAGAGCTATAAGGGCACAGATACGAGCCATAATACCTACCTACAATATTCTTACAGGTGACTCTAAGTACTGTTTAAAATACAATTTTTAGAGTGTTTATTATATTTTTTATTGTTGTGTGTTGTTGTGTTGAAATAAATCTATTATTATTACACGTAATAAAAAAAATTGAGATACCTTCAAAATATTTTATTTAAGGTTTTTCCTTATTATGGTAAATAATGATGCCTTCGTTTATTGTTGAAATTAAATTGATATTTGTATGTAAGTATAAGTACTTACTCAACGTTTTAGTAGGTAATATTACTGTCGCAGCAGGATATTACTATATCACGGATGTAACCATCTTAATGCGACATATCTGTTACCTCGAGTTGGAACATAACATAAGGTCGGATTTCAAAAAAGCCAACTTTTCAGGAGATAAAAAAAATTGTGTGCCAATATTTCACACATGAATTATGAGGGACCAGTCATTATTTTTTTATATATTAAGGAAGGCCTTTGTACCTAATATTCTGATTTAATGAAAACATTTAAATCTCTTTTTACGTCGCATCTACCCACACCTCACATGCACAGAATAAATAATAGTAGGATGTCTATATTTTAAATGCATAAAGTTTCAAGTCAAATACCGCCATCCACAAAACTTCTAATCAAATCTATGAAAAAAGACAGATATGATGTTAATGTTTTATGCTTGGTGAAAATCTAGAAAATCTTTATATTATATTTTATGTACTTTCTGAATATCGGACACTAACAATTTTAAATAAATATCAGCGTCAGCCTGTTAGATTAAGAACGCGCCATTTATTACCGAAATGTTAAAATATAATTTTGGTCAGATAATCACATGCGACGTTATTAAATTCGAGTCGAGATTTATTTCTTCGGATGCTATCCTCTAGGGATCTGAATATTCCGCACCATTCCTCAATTATATTTGTAATAGTAAGGACATTCAAAGTTAAGTCTGATTCGCTGCAATGATAATTTATCCGTGGGTATCATGCTACCTATTCACTACTATTCAGGCGGAGCACTTGAACTTCACTTTACTGTTATTATAATCACTTTAAGAGCCTTAATCGTCGACTGGTTTTACGCGTAAATAAGCAAATGGGCAGTCACAGGAGCAGTTCGAGCTCCAGTTGGAATCGATACTACGTTACATTTATTGGTTAAGCTATTTATAGAATTATGCCTCCGAGTTAACAGGCTAGATTTCGACTATCCGCGACGCTGGCGAAGTTCACTAGAGCAGCGCATTACATACATTATTATTAGTTCCAGATTTGGGTCACCTCACATAGCCTCATTCGGTCTCTCGGCCAATAAATATCAGATTAAAGTGCCGCTATTGTAGCCTTCACGCACAAACTAGTACCGTGGCTTTCAATAACGGTTCGCACTATGCAGATTATCATTGCGGCGATAACCACGACGTGAAAGCGATACGGGCGACACGATGTGGAGTGAGCCTGGGGTGCTGCTGTCCCGTCGCATGTGTCGCACGTCACGCCGTTCTTCTGACGTGACAGGCTTTCTGCTCTGTGACGTGAAGTGTTATCAAGGCAATGTAGCTCGTGCTGCGTGTCATTCAATAGGTATTAATGTGATATAGGCATTGTCTAATTAAATATACACTTATCAATTTGTGATAGTTACGCGTAATGAACCAATAAGTTTTGAGAGTTTTTATCATTTGCAGTATAACAAACCTATACCCGTTTCCCTAATAATAACCTTTTATGAAAGGACTAGCTTTTGCCCGCGGCTTCGCTCGCGTTAAATTCGGGGTAACACCCATATAACATTTCACCCCCTCTTTTAAGGGGTTGGGTGCTGATTTCCAAAAAATAATGATGTACGATTTTTTTGTTAGTCACAAATAGTCCGCATACCAATTTTTAACTTTCTACCTTAAAAATTGCGGATTGCTCCATACAAACTTCCACCCCCCATTTTAGGGAAGTGGGGGGTTAGAAGTAGCCTATGTCACTCTCCATCCCTTCAAACACACACATACACTTTCCCATTTATAATATTAAGTATGGATGTGTGGTGCACTCTGGGGATTCGTAATGTAATCCAACCATATAAATTGTTTCACATATATAGTTTCAAAAATAAACAGCATATACCGTATCTGCAATCCAATTCTGGCGTGCTACAAGTAAAAATAAATGAACGTTAAGGTCAAAACCGTATGACGAAAACTGATAATAGGGTCCGAACGCAACAATTCAAAACCCACCTAAATAAATAACGCGAGATTGACGGTTAGCCTAGAACTTGTCACCGAACAGATGATGGGCCAAATGAGGTACATTCAAAGCATTGGAGTCATAGGTGAGCTTGCGACAGATTGTTTCCTCACTGCCGCCCGCGCGGACAATGCGCGATTGCCACTGCCTCGACCAAGACACTCCACTCGCAATACTTCTGTGTTTGATGATGTCCAATTATTACAAATTGCAATTATCTATGTATCTGTTTGCTTGAAGCAGAATTCAGTATATGTACATATATATTAGGTACTTAGTTCGTAACTCTAGATATATGTAGGTCCTGTAGAGTTTACTTTAGATATACGAACTGTGTTGTTCTGTTATTAATATTTTTTTATTGATTATTATTCTGACTATATGCATAATTTTAATCTGCGTAGACGCATCAAGAAAAGTTAGAATTAAGTTTTTTTAAACTTATAATCGTAGCAATAAAAGCGCCAGTACATATCATTCGTTAATTTTCAGAAGAAAATATACCTATATTTACTACGATTCATTTATTTATTCGTACCGATGGCGAAATATGAGACACAGAAAATGTATTAATAAATCATAAATGTAATTATGAGCTTAACTCCAAGGAACTAATGCACTTTCAGGTGATAGAGGCGCTATTTAGAAAATCGGAAATAATTATTTTAAAATTATAAAAAAATATTTTTTGGCGTTTGTACTTTTTCAAAACAAGAGCCCATTCTTTAGCCACCATAGTCTGCTTTAGCATCTACACGTCGTAAACTAACCATAAACTTTCTCTACAGAATATTTTCAATAAATCTTGAACTTGTTTATGGTTTCCGTTTACCATTCACAATGCTTCAGTACTTGAAGTGGTATTTAACGTCATGACTCATGTGTGTTGGTATGTGGGGTGATACAATGTGGTAACCGAATTTCAGAGTTTAATTAAAGGCACATAATTTCAAATCCGCTGTCTCTCAGTCACCATGAAATGAATAAAATCTATATTTTAATAAATTTTAGGTGAAAAGAGAGGTGACATACAAGAGTAATCAGGTACTTACTTTTAGACGGAGAGCTGGCCACGTGAGATATGACACAATAATGAAAGCAAGGAAACTCCTCTAGTAAGTTTGCTATACTATGCTTATTTCTAGATCGGGACGTCTGGCAGCTGTAAAGTGGTGGAGGTCAAAGAATGCAAATAACTTAAAGAAATCAAATCCTAGAGTTCTGGGTTTGATGCAATATTATGGGAAATTACGTAATTAACTAGATTATATTATAGCCAGAAGTTTCTGTAGCGGGAAAGTAGTGCGAAAGGATGTATAAGGCTTACAATTTTCCGGGTATCTAAAACATGAATCAGCAACTTTTCTAAGGCATATAATAATATAAATTGGCCGTGAATTAATATTTTAGCCACAATATTTTTTTATAAGCCTCAAACATGTGGCATCATATTATTGAAAAACGGCAGCAATATATAGCTGACCAAAAAATTTACCGGGAACTTGAAATAATAGGTTGGCAACAAAAATATTAACTTGGCATCTATGATTCAAAGCAAGCTTGGTTTAAATATTTGTTGCCAGCTATTTGTTTCTATCTAATTAACCATTTTTTGGGTATCAATTGCTGGTATCATTTTTATTATGGGAGCACTAAAATTTCCCTTTAGTACTGTTTGGTAACTAAAATTTCGTAACCAGCTACAGAATGGGAATCAAGATTCCCAGTTTAAAGCCGGTTACGTATGGGACCAGTGTGTTACCGTTTGGTAACTAAATTTGGTAGATAGCTACAAAACAGGAATCTAAAATTCCCTGTATGTAGCCAGTTACGAATAGGGCCAGAGTAGTACCGTTTGGTAAATAAGTTTTGTGATTGGCTACAAAATGGGAATCCAAAATTACATTAAATCAATAGGTAGGTAGGTTAGGTTCGTTAGATAGCTTCAAATGCTCGAAGGGCAAACCGCCCAGAAATAGGAGCCCCGCGAAGCGGGGCTCGTCTACTTGAGTTGTGAAGGAAATGTTTTTTGAAAAGAAACAGTCCGACAAACTCCAGCTAACTCCAACAACCGTGGTTACGAATCGGTAATTCAAAAGTCCATTTTGTAACCAGTTACAACCCGGGATTTATTTTTCCCGTTTCGAAGCCGGTTACCAAACGTGGTTGCAAATCGGTAATGAAAAAGTATTAATTTGAAGCCAGTTACGAATTGGAATTTCTTTCCCGTTTCGAAGCTGGTTACCAATTTTTAGTTACCAAACGGTACTAAAGGAAAATTTCAGGAAAATGGAATATTTTTAAGGTTCCGTACCAAAATGGTTTAAAAGGAAGCATGTACTACTCTGTCTTGTCACAATATCTATTTGCTCCGAAATTGCTAGATCGATTGAGCTGAAATTTTGTAGGTTGTCCTCTGGTGCTTTAAGGGGGTAACTAAGAAAATGAAATAAAATGTTTTGCAAACCATAGGGTCATTGTTAGTTATCATCAGGCGGGCCGTATGCTTGTTTGCCACCGTCGTGGTATATAAAAAAAGGTGTCTGCGCGACCGGTACGCATGTTCGTTAGGTAATGGTCGTTTTCCACATGAATCTTCCATGGCAATATATTAAAACCGGCCAAGAGCGTGTCGGGCCACGCTCAGTGTAGGGTTCCGTAGTTTTCCGTCCGTCACAGTAAGTGTCCCCACTTAAGGGTTAAAATAACACCGCCACGTAGGATATGATATGAGCGTTCCACGTACAGCGACATCTATCGTCAAATTAAGTAAACTATTGCGCGCGAGCTTAAAGTATGGAAGATGATTTTTAAGGGATAATTCTTTATTGCGTGAACCGATTTTCACCGTTTTTACTTTATTTGAAAGCACGTCATTTCATTGTGATTTTGTAGAAATTACAGGTACAATAAACACCTGCTTATATGGTAGAATTACAAACTTAGTTCAGAAATTATTATGTAATTTTTATTCAAAAACTATTCAACCTATCGAGTTCAAAATAATTTTCCTAGAAAGTTTTAATAAAGTTCTACTTTTGAGATTTTTTTCATATTTTAAAAAACTTATGGTTCAAAAGTTAGAGGGGGGGGGGGACACACATTTTTTTTTACTTCTGGAGCGATTATTTCCTAAAATATTTACATTATCAAAAAATGATTTTAGTAAACCCCTATTCATTTTTAAATACCTATCCAACAATATTTTATTACGTTAGGGTTGAAATGAAAAAAACAATCACTCCCCACTTTACGTATAGGGGAGGTACCCTAATAAAACATTTTTTTCCATTTTTTATTTTACCACTTTGTCGGCGTGATTGATATACATATTAGTACCAAATTTCAGCTTTCTAGTGCTAACGGTCACTGAGATTATCCGCGGACGGACGGACGGACGGATGGGCAGACATGGCGAAACTATAAGGGTTCCTAGTTGACTACGGAACCCTAAAAAAGATTAAAATTCTGAGTAATTTGTATTTTTAAATAAACCCGTAGTACCCGTAGTATGCAATTTTCCCTCTAGTTATTACGTATTTTGAATGTATACATTGAGCACTTGAGCTTTAGGTAATACCTACATCCAAAAGGTAGGCACATGATTACTATCTAGGTATCAGTTATCTTTTCCTTTAAAACTTAAGAAGGTGTGGTCTGTGTAGAAGTAAGGTAGGCGACTATACCTCTTTTTTTCACAATAGAAAATTAACGATCCATTTCGCCTATGTATCTTTTTTTCAGCCCTATGAGGGAAAACTACGACAATCGCACGATTTTTCTAATCTAAAAAAAGGAAGTATAGATATTTAGGTAATATCTACACAAAACGCACTCTTCATATTTTCTATTAACTAGGTAGGTAGGTATTTAGGTAATACCTACACAAAACGCACCCTTCATATTTTCTATTCACTAGGTAGGTAGGTATTTAGGTAATACCTACACAAAACGCACCATTCATTATGCTCTATTAACTAGGTTGGTATTTTGTTAATACTATACAAAAGGCACCTTTCATTTTTTCTAAATCATAGGTATGTGGCATATGAATTTTGGTTCTAGATATCTGACTATAGATACTTACCTACGAATATTCATAGACCCCAGTAACTTTTTAAGAATCCATTTTATCTTATAATTACAGCTCGTGTAAAGTTGCCCGTTGTACTAATATTGAATATGTAATTCACTTTAATTGCTTCCTAAATATTTTAAAAGTACCTTATTTTTAATTTAATAGGTAATCGTTTTCGATTAAAAAAAGGCTTCTTAAAATGCTTCCCAGTTATAAATTCAGTTTTCAATATAATTATTTGATACCTACCTTTGGTTAAACAATGGCTATTAATACATTAAAAAACAGCCCATATTGAAATAATGTACTGCCCCAAATTAGTCGCCAACCTATTAATTTTGGTACCCATTTTTAATTTTTATAGCTACCCAAATTCAATTATTTAGCAGCCTGGTTAAATACATGCCGATGTATAATGCAATTTATAGGCAGTCGCCTACTGTTTTTGTTTCCGCAATAATACACAATGTTTTTTGTTCTAATGCTAAAATATGGGCCCTGTACTCTATAAATGACACAATTTTGGCAGTTTTTACCTATTTTGGTGTTTCTTTTTTGCAACTGAAAAACTTTGTTGGTCTGTCACTCTAACCTCCGCCCATTAAAAGCTGCTAGATGCCCGGATCTAGCAATAAGGATGGTAAAGCAATCTAACTAGACAGGTTCCATTGCTCTCATTATTGTGTCATATCCGTCGTGGTCAGCTCTTAGTCCATGAAATCTTAAAGTCGGTTAAAAATATTGTTCTTTAGGGTAGGTACCCTCCGTACCTACACATGAAGTGGGAAGTAATTTATTATCTCTCCAACCCTATTGTGTGGGTGGGGTATCGTTGGATAGGTCTTTCAAAAGGAATAAGGGTCTTCTAAAACAATCTTTTGGACAAAACTAATACTTAAGTAAATAATAGCTCCGAAAGTTAAAAACCGGCCAAGAGCGTGTCGGGCCACGCTCAGTGTAGGGTTCCGTAGTTTTCCGTCCGTCACAGTAAGTGTCCCCACTTAAGAGTTAAAATAACACCGCCATGTAGGATATAATATGAGCGTTCCACGTACAGCGACATCTATCGGCAAATTAAGTAAACTATTGCGCGCGAGCTTAAAGTATGGAAGATGATTTTTATGGGACCATTCTTTATTGCGTGAACCGATTTTCACCGTTTTTACTTTATTTGAAAGCACGTCATTTCATTGTGATTTTGTAGAAATTACAGGTACAATAAACATCTGCTTATACGGTTAAATTACAAACTTAGTTCAGAAATTATTTTGTATTTTTTTTCAAAAACTATTCAACCTATCAAGTTCAAAATAATTTTCCTAGAAAGTTTTTATAAAGTTCTACTTTTGAGATTTTTTTCATATTTTTAAAACTTACGGTTCAAAAGTTAGAGGGGGGGGGACACATTTTTTTTTACTTCTTGAGCGATTATTTCCGAAAATATTGACATTATCAAAAAATGATTTTAGTAAACCCCTATTCATTTTTAAATACCTATCCAACAATATGTCACACGTTAGGGTTGAAGTGAAAAAAAAAATCACTCCCCACTTTACGTATAGGGGAGGTACCCTAATAAAACATTTTTTCCCACTTTTTATTTTACCACTTTGTCGGCGTGATTGATATACATATTAGTACCAAATTTCAGTTTTGTAGTGCTAACGGTCACTGAGATTATCCGCGGACGGACGGACGGACGGACGGACGGGCAGACATGGCGAAACTATAAGGGTTCCTAGTTGACTACGGAACCCTAAAAAGGGCCATGTTTGATGTTACTCTAAAAACGTCACATTTGTAGGTAAGTATATTTTTCAATTTTTTTTTAATACCACAACGGTGGCAAACAAGCATACGGCCCGCCTGATGGTAAGCAATTACCGTAGCCTATGGACGCCTGAACCCAGAGGATTCACATGCGCGTTGCCTACCCTTTAAGAACCTATACACTCCTTTTTTGACCCCTTAAGTTTGGGATTGCGCGCCTTTGCACTGACTCAAAGGACCCAAGCTTGTATCCAGGTGCTCCCGCCCAAAGGTGACAGCAGTACTCCATGTGGGGTCTGACTTGCGACTTGTATAGAAGCAGTCTCTGCCCCGGAGTGAAGTATCTCCTCGCTCTATTGAGCACACCGAGCTTTTTGGATGCCAGCTTGGCCTTTCCTTCAAGGTGACTAGAATGCCCTGCCCTGTAAGGGCGCAGCAGATCATTAAGGAAGAAATAGGCTAAACTGTCAAGTCCTCAAGTCGTAATTATATGGCATACTTAACGTTAGAAAGACGTCGCATCGTCGCTGCTGGTGAGACGCCGACGCTCGACAAACGTCGTGTCGACGCCGCGTCGGCGCTGGTGAGACGCCGACGCTCAACAAACGACGCGTCGACGTTGGGTCGACGCCGCGTCGCCGCTAGGCGTGTGCTCGCCCGACGTCGACGCTCGAAAGACGCTAGTGTAGGGTGGCCCTTATAGCGATAGGCCTGTAATTCGGCGGGTCCGAATTATCGCCCTTTTTAGGCACAGGGTGCACGAGGGCAGTCTTCCATGAAGACGGCACTTGTCGTTTGTGGTAAGAGAATGTGAGCACAACTGCTGGTATGCCGTCTGGCCCGCTCGACTGCTCCCGCCGGACATCACTTTGTTTGTTTAATATGATCAAATTTCGCAAAATAAGTATCGGAATAATAATACGAACGTCGTCATAGATAAAGATATCTCGAACTCTCGAAAGATCAAAGGTGGGCATTGATTTTGTGCCAGACAGCTTAATTTTGAGATACTTATCTACATAGGCAGGTAGGTACGTAAAAAGTGACTGAATGACCCAACGTGTCAAGGTATTGATATATTCCAATAAACGTCGGTGTGTAAGTAGCACTCGATTAAACAGCAAGGTCAAGCTGTCAAATGTTTAGAAAGTATTGCAAGTGCCAGCTTCATTGTTGAAGTCTCAAATGACGCTTTTCATAAATTGATGAGTGACCATCACACCTCAGATTGATAAATAGCGTGAACGGTAGAGGATAATTTCAAACAACAACCCGACTATTGAGCAATTTGTACTTGTAGCTATTCATTAATTACATAGCGAGTAAGCACACCTGCATCGGCTAAGCAAACGGAACCGATGCAGGTACATGTAACGTGATTTATTTACGCAAACAGATTATTTATCTATTTATAGCTATAATAAATGTAGCATGCTATAGAATCACGGTAATAATATTCTATTCAGTTTAGTTCCGGTTTGTTGATACTAATAAATATAAGATTAAGGTACGAGTTGACGTGTTTTTTACTAAATTTTGTATAAAAATACCTACACTACTCATTGTATTGCACCTTATAAATTGTATTTACTTTTATATAGATTTTTACTTAATTAGCATTATCGTAGATCGCAGGGCGACTCCGGTCGGTTTCGAGTTATGACCTTAATTTTATGATGTTGCCCAGTACAATTAACTGCTACTTACAATAAATTTTGTTAACTAAATGTATATAAGTATCGGTATTCTCAGTGTGCAGGAGTTACAAACTGAACTTAGAAATATTATTTTAAACATTCACTATGAAAAAATACATAAATTAACGGTAAACGATTATTTATTAAGAGAGTTGCATTGTGTAGAGAACAGGGAGGCAAACATTTTGAGCATTTTATTAACAAAATTTATTGTAAGTAGCAGTTAATTGAACTGATATGATTTTATAAAAATGTGAAAATTCCTGATTCTTTTTATTTAAGAAGCTACGTTATTTAGAAGATATAAATTCTTACGAAAGAGGGTTTCGATCAGTACAGTAAAATTGCAGGTTTTTTGTTACCACATTTAGCGGGTTCAATGCCCGGTTCAGACAGGCGATTATTTGAAAAATTCTTTAAATGCAGTTCGTATAGTTTTAAAAATAAAAATGAAGTCTACTTTCAGTAAAATTTCCTATCTACGTTATTTAAAGTTCTTCTCTCCATGTGGCAAAGTCGTGGGACGCCCTGTATATGACAAAAGCCTATATTTCGTTTTTTTTTTTAAATTAGAAAATAGTATATTGTAAATGTTATATTGAGTATTTAACAATATTTTGATCGTATAGTTATTTGCACAAAATATTTTATTTTTATCATTGTTAATGTTCTTGTGAATGTTGCACAAAAAACCTAGAGAAGAAGAGGTTTGAAACGGATGGTTCGATTTTTAAATATTTTCTCGCGCCATCTGTCATTCCATTCGTATCTCAGCCATACCTGCAGAGTTTTTAAGAATTTGAAGCCTATTGGGATTCTTATTTAAGTAAAGGTATTTGTTTGCTCTATTATTGTGTGTTTGGTGGGAGGGTTATGGAGCAATCAGAGGAAGGCCCAAGTGGCATACAACAACAAAAGCCACCCCCACCAAATCTTTTACCATCACCTAAGACAATTGCTTTATTATTTAGTATTATATAATAAAACTATTAAATAACGTTAGAAGAACTTTTATTTACGAAACTGTATTAATAAGTGCATATTATGATTGTCAATTAAATCATTTTCGTGAATACTGATAACTAGACGTTAAGTTTGCGTTTTAGAACGTACGTGCGTCACTGTCCGTTTTCCAATTTTCACGTGTCTCTAATGCTATAATCAAAACGAAATTCTTTTATTGTTGTGTTGGATTATTTAATCTGCAAATTGTTATTATTTATTTACAAATGTAAACTCTTAATCATGTTAACTAATCGTTTGTTGGTGTGCTTGCAGTGTATTTAAATTGAACATTCAAACAGAACAGGTTAGAACAGGTTGGCAACTACTGTTTCTATGTTTACTCAATTACTAATCTAAAAAAAAAGAACTACCTCGTATGTTCATAAGTCTTGAGACGAGTTTGGTTAGTGGAATAAAAAAAATTGCAACTGGCAGCTAATAAAAACCTTCTTCAATTTCATAATTAGAATGTTGTCAATTAGAAAAATATAAATTTGAATGTATTTTTTTCATTCTTCGCTGAAATGGAGGGAACGAAAGGTTTGCGTGCAACAGTGATTTCTCTGCATAAAGCTGGAAAAAAACCTATGGAGATTTTTAGGCAAGTGAAATGTCTTAAAGCCAGTCGTAATTTTGTTTACTACACATTAAAGCGGTACAGGGTGACAAGTTCTCTTGATGACCGTCCGAGAAGCGGCCGTCCTCGCTCAGCTAGGACGGCAGCTAACATTAAGTTGATCAGGGAACGGCTTCGCCGAAATCCGTGTCGGACACAAAAGAAGATGGCTCTACAGACCAATATTTCCAGAATATCGGTGAACCGGATATTGAAATACGATCTCAAAGTAAGGGCCTACAGTCGAAGAAAAGTTCACTACTTAAATGATCGTCTAAGAAAATTAAGGCTCGCTCGATGTCGGCAGTTGCTAAAGAGACACGATCATAAAAATATTTTGTTTACCGACGAAAAAATCTTCACCGTCGAAGAAAAGTTTAATCGACAAAACGACAAAGTTTATGCCAAATGCTCAAAAGATGTCCCGCCTTCTGTGTGAAATGTCCAGCGAACGCATCACCCCGCTAGTGTTATGGTGTGGTGGGGTGTTTCGTACGAAGGTGCAACGGAGCTGCATTTTTGCCAACAAGGAGTTAAAGTGAAGGCACAAAATTACCAGACTGAGATCTTAGAAGGCGTAGTGAAACCACTATCAAATACTCTTTTTAAAAATAAAGACTGGATTTTTCAACAAGATTCAGCTCCGGCACACAAGGCGAAGTCAACTCAGAAGTGGTTAAAGGACAATTTACCAGGGTTCATCAGCACAGAAGAGTGGTCATCATCAAGTCCAGACTTGAACCCGCTGGACTACTCACTTTGGACTGAATTGGAGCTGAGAGCCTGCCGCAAGTCTCATCCAAATCTTGAGTCCCTAAAGCGAGCCCTGTGTAGAGAGGCGAAGCGTATTCCGCTAGAAAAGATTCGTGCCGCTATTGATGATTGGCCCACACGTTTGAAGGCCTGTGTTCATAGCAATGGCGGCCATTTTGAATAGTTTTTATTTTTTTTTGTATTAAATTAAATGTTTGGTCAGTTGTGTAAATTTTGTTAAAATACATTAAATACTTTCCAAGAAAAAAAAGTTTTTGTTCGTCTCAAAACTTATGAACATACGAGGTATAGGGCTATAATAAGCTATATATAAATATGAAGCCCTAATAATCACAAACCTTTATTTGATTGCTGTGCCAAAATGAAATGAAACAATTTGAAACGAACAAGTGAAACAGAATCATATTAAACTGGTTTAACTCGTAACTTGTAATTCAACAGTGGGTGTCATCGATAAACAAATACACGTATCCAAGAATAACTCCTTGGCTTTTGACCACGTGCGAGTGCTAGTATTGTAATATCACAAGTGCTCTTTTTTCACCGATCTGAAGTGTTACTTTAGCTTAAGTAAGTATTGTTGGGACAAGAGGCTTTTATATGACGTGTGATACGTTATTGTGGGTCTTATTGTTCATTGTCAGGTGTGCTATCGGGTAGTGTCTCGATCGAACTTTGTGCGCCTGACTTTCACTCGCCGGTTGCCGGTTAGTGATGAATCATTCTATTAAGGCAATGTTTACACTCGGATAATCTAAAACCCTTGGAATATAATCAAGGACACTGAAAACGGGTCACGACGTATGGATTTATTATACGAAATTATTTAATTTAATTAGATAGTAGATATCATAACCATCCTCCTAGTGTTAGCCACGGCTAATCCTATGAACTGGCATAGGCACTAGTTTTCACAAATGCAACTGCTATCTGACATTGACGTTTATGTTTCAAACTTTGCTTACTTTACGATTTCATTGCCCAAATAAACTGAACCCTTAGCAGGGGCGTGGCACTGCGATATTTCGCCAGAGCCGGCGGCCCATAATTACGGGCCCGTTAGTTCTAGATCTAGGCCGAAAAGTATACATATAGATATAATGCGATAGAGGGAGACGGCTACGTTATGCACGTTTGGCATATTAGCGTACAGTCGAGGACAAAGAGATGTATACACTTTTGGACCTTATTACAACGCAATAAGGTCCAAAAGTGTATACATCTCTTTGTCCTCGACTGTACCTAATCCGGATTTTATTACATAGTGAATCTTCTATTCCTAGTACGATAATCTAGTTTGAGTGCGATCAGTCCTTGACTTTAAAGCCCCACTGACGGTGGCACCCAATGTATTGATTGTCGTAGTCAACAATCAAACTTCGCTTGAAATATAAGTACATAGTATGACTGTAGATGGAGAGCGGTGCAAGAGCATAAATTTTCCTCTTGTTGCACCACTGCCTACCGTTAATTCCCTGGGTAAAATGCTCTTAAGTATTATTCCACCGGAGTTTTAAGGGACTCAAGATATTAATTTAATACAGTTGCGTAAACTATTTATCATCCTTATGATTTTTTGTCATGTAACTGATGTTATACAATATTTTAATGCAGTTAAGACATTTATTGTGACTTAATGTTTTTTCATGTTGAATAATTATTTTAAGGGCACATAATTGCGAATAATCTGACAGTAATTGTTAATGTAAAAGACCAAATATATTGCCTTGTTTTTCATTTAAACGGTTGAGTAAAGCTCGACTCATGAAGCGCTGGTGGCCTGGCGGTAAGACGTCAGACTTTCAATTTGAAGATCGCGGGTTCAAGCCCCGGCTCGTACCACTGAGTTTTTCGGAACTTATGTACGAAATATCATTTTTGGGGTTCCGTAGTCAACTAGGAACCCTTATAGTTTCGCCATGTCTGCCCGTCCGTCCGTCCGTCCGCGGATAATCTCAGTGACCGTTAGCACTAGAAAGCTGAAATTTGGTACTAATATGTATATCAATCACGCCGACAAAGTGGTAAAATAAAAAGTGGAAAAAATGTTTTATTGGGGTACCTCCCCTATACGTAAAGTGGGGAGTGATTTTTTTTTTCATTTCAACCCTAACGTGTGATATATTAATCTTGAAGCAAATCAAATTATTTTGTTCAATATTTTTTGATTTGCAAATTTTTTGGTGACCGGGTGGTCTAGTGGTCAGGACGTCAGCCGCGAAAGCTGAAGACGCCAGTTCAAATCTGGCCTCGGACACCGGAGGGTTTGGTCACTTTTTCTGAAGTATATGACATCTATTTTCAGTGTGATATATTGTTAAATAGGTATTTAAAAATGAATAGGGGTTTACTAAAATCATTTTTTGATAATGTAAATATTTTCGGAAATAATCGCTCTAGAAGTAAAAAAAAATGTGTCCCCCCCCTCTAACTTTTGAACCATAAGTTTTAAAAATATGAAAAAAATCTCAAAAGTTGACCGTTAGCACAAGAAAGTTGAAATTTGGTACTAATATGTATATCAATCACGCCGACAAAGTGGTAAAATAAAAAGTGGAAAAAAATGTTTTATTGGGGTACCTCCCCTATACGTAAAGTGGGGAGTGATTTTTTTTTTCATTTCAACCCTAACGTGTGATATATTGAAAATAGATGTCATATACTTCAGAAAAAGTGACCAAACCCTCCGGTGTCCGAGGCCAGATTTGAACTGGCGTCTTCAGCTTTCGCGGCTGACGTCCTGACCACTAGACCACCCGGTCACGGCGGAACTTGACAAATTTTCTCATGTATATGCAATCTCTGAATTTGAAACGGCTAGGCGCCGTTGACCATACTCTAAGGGCATGCGCAGTACGTGCTTGCACCTCCTATCCGAATCTCTTACGTGATTCTGGTATAGCGAGAGAGATGGTGCTGCCATCTATGAATCTGGAAGCAAATCAAATTATGTTGTTCAATATTTTTTGATTTGCAATTTTTTAAGTACCTAGTTACACTACTATACATAAACTGAAAATAGATGTCATATACTTCAGAAAAATGTGTGATATATTGTTAGATAGGTATTTAAAAATGAATAGGGGTTTACTAAAATCATTTTTTGATAATGTAAATATTTTCGGAAATAATCGCTCTAGAAGTAAAAAAAAATGTCCCCCCCCCCTCTAACTTTTGAACCATAAGTTTTAAAAATATGAAAAAAATCTCAAAAGTAGAACTTTATAAAAACTTTCTAGGAAAATTATTTTGACCTTGGTAGGTTTAATAGTTTTTGAAAAAAATTTACAAAATAATTTCTGAACTAAGTTTGTAATTTAACCGTATAAGCAGGTGTTTATTGTACTTGTAATTTCTACAAAATCACAATGAAATGACGTGCTTTCAAATAAAGTAAAAAAAGGGTGAAAATCGGTTCACGCAATAAAGAATTATCCCATAAAAATCATCTTCCATACTTTAAGCTCACGCGCAATAGTTTACTTAATTTGCCGATAGATGTCGCTGTAGGTGGAACGGTCATATCATATCCTACATGGAGGTGTTATTTGAACTCTTAAGTGGGGACACTTTCTGTGACGGACGGAAAACTACGGAACCCTACACTGAGCGTGGCCCGACACGCTCTTGGCCGGTTTTTATATTTACCAGTCGCTTTTCGGTGAAGGAAAACATCATGAAACCGGATCTAATCCCAACAAGGCCCAGTTTCTCCTGTTGAAAGTTCAGATGGCAGTCGTTTTCGTCAAAACGAGTGTCTACGCCAATTCCTGGGATTAGGTTGCCGAGCGGAAACGACGCTCAATAGAGCACAAAGCTGGGAAAAACGTTAGGAGTAAGAGTAAAGTTCTATTCATGTTGGATATTTAATAGTCCCCATAATAAAGCTCCTATCTACAGGCAGCGTAAAACTTTTGGAAAAAGTAAACAAATGTTGACAGGGATTGCTATGATCTAAATACATAAATGAAGAAACTGACTGACTGACTGACTGACTGACTGACTGACTGACATATCAACGCACAGCCCAAACCACTGGTTCTAGAGATTCCAAATTTGGCACGTAGGTTCCTTATAAGGTCTAGGGATGCACTAAGAAAGGATTTTTCAAAATTCACCCCCTAAGGGGGTAAAATGGGGGTCCAAAGTTTGTATGGCGAATCAAGATTTGTTAGACTATTTATTCGAAACTTCACAGGAGTATTCCTAAAGATAAATGAGTAAACACGTGTTTCAGGTTTTTTGAAAATTACACCCCTAAAAGGGGCAAATGTGCTCACAAAGTCTGAAAATCAACATGGGTATCATATCCTTTTTGAGTACTTATAGTACGCGGGCGAAGCCGCGGGAAAAGGCTAGTTTTACATATAATATTCACAGTTCACGAATCACATATATTTTACCTAAACATTAAAGTAAAATGTACAAGGTTTCAGTGCAAATACATTGTCGATAGGACGACGGTATTCGTTCTTTGTGTGATTAAATGTGATTATGCGGAGTAAAAAATGTAAAGTGGTTTGTTTACACTTTTCCCCTTTTCTCAATTTCTATTAATCTATTGCTATTGAACCATAGTTTACGTGTATTGCTTTTTGCTTAATTACGTAAGAATAAGTGAAACAAACAGCAATACATTGAACCACGTACATCATGCTGGTTAAGTTGAAGTTTGGTAGACCAATTGAAATAGCAAGTAGGTACCTATACAGAGTTCAGCCTTGTCTTCTAAATCTATATCTATAAATATATAAAAGAAGAAACTGACTGACTGACTGACAGACTGACTGACATATCAACGCACAGCCCAAACCGCTGGTTCTAGAGATTCCAAATTTGGCACGTAGGTTCCTTATAAGGTCTAGGGGTGCACTAAGGAAGGATTTTTCAAAATTCACCCCCTAAGGGGGTAAAATGGGGGTCCAAAGTTTGTATGGCGAATCAAGATTTGTTAGATTATTTTATTCGAAACTTCACGAAACTTTACAGTTTTTTGAAAATTCAACCCCTAAAAGGGACAAATGTGGTCACAAAGTCTGAAAATCAACATGGGTATCGTATCCTTTTTGAGTACTTATAGTACGCGGGCGAAGCCGCGGGAAAAGGCTAGTATCATATAAACAAACATTTTTCGAAGTCATTATCACACTTTTCTCTGGGATTATCACTTAAAATGTACTTAAAGAAACTCACAAAGTTATGAATTCAACCGAGTGACCACTGAAAATAATAATTTCTAATAAAATAAAGATAAAAATAGTAAAAGATACAAGATATTTAATCTTCAATGCACTTATGAACGTCATAGAAAAAAAACTACCACCGGTTCTAACCCTACACCTCTGACCCGAGAAGTATTATAACCGGCAAGAAGCTCGGCGGGACTTATTTTTTCAAAACAGTAATACATTAGATCTTAAAGATACACAATAATGCGTAGTTATATAAGAAGACATATCAAAACAGATTGAGAGACAGACAATGTACCTATTGTTTAATTAAAACTAAATAAAATGAAATAATAATATTAAAATCCAAATCTGATTGCTTCACAAAACGTTTGATATGCTTTACTATCTGAACTGTGTCCTCTAAATGTTAGATGATTTTGTAGTAGTTTCTGGTTTGGGCCATGCATCTTTGTCCGTCATATAGTCCTCGACCCTGTAATAACCCTTTGACATTAAAGTTTTTTTCAAATATTTCTTAAAAGCAGGAAATGATAAATTTAAAGCATCGACGGATAACTTGTTATAAATGTGAATACCTTGACCAAAAAATAACTTATATGCTTTGCGGATACGACTACTTCTCATAGCAAGCTTGTTTTTATTTCTAGTGTTATAGCTGTGGACGTCAGATTTTTTTTGTATGTATGTATATTCTTTACAACAAAAATAATATTGTCATATATAAGTATATATTGGGACGCAACAGTTAAAAAATAATTTATTTAAATAGTTCTCTAGATAATGCACCTGCCTTTAAGTTATACAGTTCGAAAGCGAATGGCTCTTTTTTGTAAAAACAAATATAATAGTATGGAACGAATACTTATAAAATCTATCAAGGTTTTATATTCTACCATTGAATTTGCTCTAACTTAATAGGTATCTAAATAGGCTGCTATCCGGTTTAGTGTCTTATTACTTTCTGCTTCCTCAGCTTTATTGACATTACTCTTGTTTCGTCCATTACTGAGTCGTCTGGGACAAGTGAACATTGTGAGAATTGGAACGGTATTTGCCAGCGAGGAGGTCCCCGAGTGTGTGGCTGTATGAGCATGGACATCGGACATCAGAGACGAGATAAGGCGGAGGCAGCGCGTGTCCTGCGAAGCGCCTAATGGCCGACGCCGCAGGCGCAACGTGCCTTACAGTTTAAATTGAACGTCAAGCTATCGATTTGCATAAATCACACTGTTACCATTTTCAATTATTTGAACGGTCACGTAGAAGCTTTTAGACGTACTTGAAAAACAGCTTCGACAGGTTGCTTATGTTGGTAGCGCAACAGTTATTGGTCACGGGTTCCGTATCCATACAGTATAACATATATTATTAAATTATGTCGGCTCGACAATACGTAACGACGATGTATCTCTTCACAGAAAATAATGAGCTTGGTACAAAATTCATATTTTAATATGTATGACATGAGTATTAAGGGAAAGCTGACGATGTGAATAATTTTTTATTGCGTGGATTCATTTATTATTCGAGGTTCGACTTCCATAAATTATGATCCTTTATTTTGACAATATTCGCTGTAAACACCGATTTTTTGAATAATACTTACTTTCAATTTACATTGATACCCTCGTACTTTTTCCTGATAGTGAATAAGTTATTATGCTTTTGGACATTTATTATTTTTGGAAAGCAAAAAAATACAGGTCGGTGTGTCAAACCAAAATTCAAAAAGTATCAGTCAACGCAAATATTTCCTGTGTCAGATTTTTTTTAAGCTCCGATGCAATACAAAGGGGTAGTACGTTTATTGTGTGAAACTGCGTGTTTTTAGTCAGTCTGTGTCATCGTAGCGATCGAAGTTAAACACCTCGTTTAGCTATTTAAAAATCTAATTAAAAATATTGCTAGTTATATGTTAAATGGCAACATGAATACCAATTTAGCCCGCACATGTTATGTAATACCTAATACTATTATAAGAAACACAGATCAATAGTTTCGACTACCTACTTAGGTTTATTTCTTTAGCCGAGTGCGTTAAGTGTTATTTATCGTCATTTGTTTATAAAGTTTCAATCGTCAGATAATTGAAATGAAGTTGTCTTTCGGCAATGAAGTGGTACATTGCCATAAGCGGGACGGGATCAAGCCGTCGCGCAGAGCTGCGCCTGCGCCACGCCTGCTGCTTTCCGCGAACAACTCGACGACTACGATAAACGTGTTATTCATTCAATTAAATATTTATGTATGCGCCCGTTCGGAGCCTCGTCACATCATTGAATGATAACATAATTAAGACGTAGATGTGCTCATTATGCACGCACGCTTACTAAGAGTTTTTGGCGTTCAAACGGATTATTAGCATCTGAGGCATAGATAATTTTCTTCGTGCTGTATACGCTTGCATTTGTAGGCCGTCGATTTTTTTTATACCACGACGGTGGCAAACAAGCATTCCGCCCGCCTGATTTTTTATTTTATTATTCAAATAAGTTACACCGCAGCATTACAGTAATAAAACCAAGGCACTCTGAACTACAGAAAAATATGATGACTGATGGTAATCTGTTGCTTATGGACGCCTGCAACCCCAGAGGATTCACATGCGCGTTGCCAACCCTTTAAGAACCTATACACTCCTTTTTTGAAGAACCTCATACTGTAGCCAGCTGGGAAAACCTCGACAGGGAGCTCATTCCACATCCGCAGCGTTCGTGGGAGGAAATTCCTCTTAAACCGTGCGCGACCCTTTAGGCTCCAGGGTGTGAGGATGAACACCCTGCCGACGGCGAGCGGTGCAGTGATAAAAAGCTGCCGTGGACATTATATCAAACAGTTCTTGAGCACAACTGATAAAACACACATAAGGAAGCAAAGTCTGTCCTTAGACTCAAAGGTTCAATATCACTCGTTAGTTTGGGATCGTCGACGACCCGCACCGCGCGCCTTTGCACCGAGTCAAAGGGCGCAAGCTGGTATCCAGGTGCTCCTGCCCAAAGGTGACAGCAGTACTCCATATGGGGTCTGACTTGCAACTTGTATAGAAGCAGTCTCTGATGCCCCGGAGTGAAGTGTCTCCTCGCTCTATTGAGCATACTTATATGTAGTTAGTTTGTATTTGCATATTAAGGGCCTGTTTCACAATCTCCAGATAAACTTATCTGCCAGTTAAAATTATTGCTATCCTTTTCTCCAGTCATATAAAAGAAAAGGACAGCAAACATTTATCTGACAGATATGCTTTAACTGGAGATTGTGAAACAGGCCATAAATATGTTTACCTATACTATATTTATTATGTGAACCGTCGAGTCTGGTCATGGTCTGCTGCGAGGATGTTGGATCTTCTTTTTCGTGTGACTGTCTGTCGTCAACTGTCTCAGGTCTATTGTTTTGTCGTGGCTATTATAATTTTAAATTTAAAATTCGTCGTTCCAGAAGAGTATACATATGTAGTCAGCTAGTCGGTAAGTCTATGGTTTCATCGTTGGAAGCCCTATAATATTGGATACATTAAACTTCAATTATTTACAATATTTTATTTAGTTTTACCTGCCCCGTTGTATGTAATCAATTTTTGCGAGTTAAATTTGAACCACTTCCCGGTTTCCGATTGAGCTGAAATTTTGCACGCATATGTATATAGCGTAACAATGCAATATTAAGATGACATGGAGCTAATCTGATGATAGTGCTGGAAGGTGGTCATATTTATTTATCGTATGGCTACATGTCACTGGATATAGATAGGCATTTCTTCCCTGGGGTAGTAGTAGTGGGAAAGTAGATGATAATGAAATCCAGTGAGTGCTGCGAGGTCCAGATGCCCATAGGAACTCCTCAACTACTCAATATTATCCCGTCGTGTTTGGACTCGTTGCTTTCGTCTTGTTGAGCAGTTTTTTTTATACCATTGCGGTGGCAAACAAGCATACGGCCCGCCTGATGGTAAAGCAGCTACCGTAGCCTATGGACACCTGCAACACCAGAGGTGTCACATGCGCGTTGCCGACGCTTTACAAAAAGGAGGATTCACTGTGTTGATGGCTAAAGGAACAAGAGGGTCCTTCAGCGTCAACACACTGGGTCCTCTTTGAGCTCTTTGGCAACCTTACTCGCCAGCAGGAACACAATACTATGAGTAGGGTCTAGTGCTATATGGCTGTGGATTTCTGTAAGGTGGAGGTGCTTTCCCAGTCGGGCTCTGCTCCATATATGAGCGAAATGATATTCGCTGTGCTGTGCCCTACCACACATAGCGAGATGACATTCGCTGTACCCATACCTCCCCTTTGGACGTAGTTTAAGGACATACCCGTGTCCGGACGTAGTTTAAGGACATACCCGGGTCCAAATAGTTAGTTAGTCCGGGGTTAGTTAGGGCTTATACAAAGAAAAGTACAGTTAGCAATAAAAACTTGTCACAAAAATGAATTAAAAAAAAAAGCTTGTTTCTAGGTACAGTCACCGGCAATAGTATCTTCCTACATGAAGGCCGCAAAAATATGTGACACGCTCTTATTTGTAAGGCCATAAGAGCGTGTCACATATTTTTGCGGCCTTCATTTAGGAAGATACTATTGCCGGTGACTGTACATTAGATTTTGGCTACGTTATCTTGGCCCTGAAAAAGGCGGCAAATATAAAAAATCTGCCTATTGCAACACCGTGTATAAGGTGAAAAACAATAATGATATTTGAACAATTAATATTTTTTCTTACGACATAGTTACACATGACATATCACGTATGCGAAAATGACTCTTACCTGCTGCAATATATTCATTGTTTTTTAAACATATAAACTAATTTTAGGCTCTCGCTCGAAGTGTGATTTCGTGTGCGTATATTGTGCACATATCGTGTGTGTATTTTTACGATTTCTACAATAATTGTATGTTTGAGGCGTGTAATGATTATATCCTGTACTACAAGTTCCATATTAGTTCCTTCAGAAAATCAAAATAAGTCCAAAGAGTACATTCTGGGGTTGTTACTTTATGTTGCATATCAAATATCAGAATTATCACAGCGTACTTTTGTACGATATCTGATGCCTTTTTTAATTCGTTAGTTTTGTATAAAATCACTTGCTGCTCGTTTTATTTTTCTTTATACTTATAAATCATAATAATAAGTAACTGACGCGATATCCTTTGATGGTTTTGTCAAAGATTTATATGAAAACAGTGAAAAAATCGTAATATTTTTCCTAAATATCACCTCAAATAACAAACCATTGACACACTTGACTGACTTGACATTCAAAAAATTGTTGCCATTTAATAAGTTTTAAACAAACTTCAGGGCCAAGACAGCGTAGCCAGAATCTAGTCGACAATTAACTGCATTATCAAGCTTTTTCTTGGAACATCATGATGAGTTGCAAGTTATTTACTTTCTGTGGTGGAAAATTCTAAGTAGGTACAATTAAATATACCTTGCGAGAAAATAATACGCGCAACCTCGCGTCAACACCAACAGGTTAGTCAACATAATGGAGTTAGGTACCTACCTACTGTTTACATATTAGACCGTAAGCCAGGAACACATTTCGTTGGTAATCGCGTCCCAGGCGGTGTGAAGTGGTTAAGGGCGATATATAATGAAGCCCCGCAAAGGTCAGCTGCCACTCCGTTGGTGGGTGGAGGAATGGCCGCCGCTTAATAATAATTATAAATATATAAAAAAAACACATCAGCCGGCTGTATCGCAGTGAAAAGACCGTCAGCAGACGATACGACTATCTTCAGGGCATCAGAACCGTCTTTCCAGCTCGAGACAGCCATCTGATGACTTTTCATGTTTACGAGTAGGTATACCGGCATATAAACTATCATCTGACGAATCGTCAAAATTATTAGAAGTCAAGCTGGAGGTAATTAGGCTGGAGGTAAATAGGGAATTTCCTTCAGTGTGCTTTTCAGTGGGTTGATTTTTTGAAGGGGTTTCCTTTTAAAAAAAATGAAATCATATTAAATTATCATTTTTGTATTTTTTGTTTAGGTTTTGATTTTTTTACTATTTTTTTCATTAGTTAAACATTACGAAAGCCAAGCATGTTGAATTAGGATTCTCCAGAAATTACTTAACAAACAAATAGTCATAAACTTTAAATTAATAACTGCTTTAATTCTATGCAATTATATAACATTTACAAAAAGATAATAAATGATAAAGCATCTTAAGGATCAACTACATGTTATATGTTTTTAGGGTTCCGTAGCCAAATGGCAAAAAACGGAACCCTTATGCATTTGTTATGTCTGTCTGTCTGTCCGTCCGCATGTCACAGCCATTTTACTCGGAAACCATACGACGTATCTGAATAAAATGTACACATAAGGTGTATTTTGTATGCAGCTACTTAGTTATGTAGTTAAATATGAAAAAAAAAATTTTCTAGGGGGGGCGCTCCATACATACATGTACATACATGTATGGAGCGCCCCAATAATTAAAAAAACATTACCAAATATCAACATGCAACACATCAATCGATAGGTCTTTAAAAATAACATTGAGGTTTTTTTGACCATTTTGTGATTAAGTGAATATTTTCTGAAATAATCGCTTCGAAAGTCAGAAAAATTGTGTCCCTGTAACTTTGAACCGTAAGTCCAAAAACATGAAAAAATTTGAGGAGATGCGTCTTATCATATAATTTCTACGAAAATTGTTTTGCACATTATCGGTTCAGCCATTTTTGAGTTATCTCCAAAAATCTTCTTCCATAGGCATCAGATATGACCTTTTGGTATTAAATAGTTTGGTTCTTATTCCATTGAAGGTACGGAACCCTCCTATTTTTGTTTAGTTAGGCTTCTATCGCTAGAGAGGTAGCTATTTTTAACTCACGCAATACCTACCTATAAGTACTCGTTGTCTAAATGTTACCGTATTGTCGTTCACAGCTATTATGTTTTATCTAGATACTCGTAGTAGCGGAATATTCAAATATACAACGATTTCCAAGTATAGTCAAAATGACTTCATTAAACAGCAGATCAATGCCAATGATCTAGCAGAATATTTCATTGGCTCATTAAATTTTATTATCTTTTTCGCCGTAGATTGTTTCCCTTTCTACGAGCATTGTCGATATGCTTATACAGGATGTAACGAAAATACTGTGGTGATCCGTTTAAGGGTATAATTGGTATCGTATTGAGAGTAAGAAAAAGTAGGACAAAAACTTTTTAGACGCAAAAAAAAAATATGGGACATGTCGTCCAGGCTGGCCAACCCTCCATACAAAACCAAATTTTTTTTTCGTGAGAATTTTTTTTCTTAGTTTTTCATAATTTGAATACGATATCAAATGTGCCTTTAGGATCACCAGCATTTTTGTTAGATCTTGTATTAGAATAGTTGTATGGAGTGTTATAACTTATAAAGAAACAGTTGAGTAAACGGTGTTTGCGTCTACCTTAGCCTTACCCCTTCTGTACTCATTACCGCCGGGACCTGTCGCATTCTCATTTAATCGGGTGCGATTAGCGTACCTGGAAAATTAACTTAGAAGTATGCTCGCTGCTCGCTACGGCACGAGGAGATGGCAATTAAAGCAATCATAATTTAACAAAACAAGAATAAGCTCTACTTAGCGCTAAGGACCTCTTTTAAGCGTTATTAATGTTATTATATTACCATACGAAGACATTTCCGTAAATATTGCGAGTTGCGAGCTATATGGTTGCTTCGGTGAGATTGTTATCTCTGCTCCGTGGGCTATACGTATACAGTACTATGACTTACTAACGTTGTGTTCCGTATGTTTGAGAATACGCTAAGTAGGTACCACGTGAGCTAGTTAAGCAGCGCGCATTGTGTTTTGCTAAATCGATTTATGTCGACGGGCATTTGGGTTCGCCATTGATATGCTGGATGTCAATCACTCTCGGGTCAAATCGTTTTCAGAATTCAATTCTTTCTGAAAAAATAATGTGAGTAAGTAGTTACTTAAATAAGTATGATTATTGTCAAGGTCTTTATTTTTATTTTTAGAATTTCGATTTCGGTTTACTATTTATTTCAAATTTATATCTAACAAAAAAAGACCATGTTGTTCATAACATTGCGTATTTTCCTTGATTTTTAGGGTTCCGTACCTCGAAAAGAAAAAACGGAACCCTTATAGGATCACTTTGTTGTCCGTCCGTCCGTCTGTCAAGACCCTTTTTCTCAGGAACGCGTGGAGGTAGGTATCAAGCTGAAAATACTCAGGTCTACTGTCCCTTGGAGCTGTGAAAAAATCAAACTTCTAAGCCAACGTAATCAAAAGATACAGCCGTTTATGCCGCAAGTTTCCGCAAATTTTCGATACTCGCAAGGGAATCAAAACCTACAGGCAGGGCCGGACCTAGGGTAGAGCGAGTGGAGCGGCCGCACTAGGCGCCGGATGGCAAGGGGGGCGCCAAAATGGCAAAAGAGAAAAAAAAAGTTTTAAAAGACGTGAAAATATTTACGCTTGCAGTTGCGCGGTCGTTCGGTTCACGGGTTTCGGTAAAATTACTGGTGTAATTAACCTTTTTGTATATAATTTTGTTGGTTTTTTGTCATTTCAACATTTTTTTTAGGCGTGACTTGCTGCTTTTCTCTCTTCTTCTGCTTGCGCTGATCTTGAAAGGCGCGAAATAAAGGCGCCGAAAACTTAACGTTCTTTATAATTTTCTAAGGGATTGGGTTTATCAGGATTACATTTTTTTTTTTTTTTATTCGCTGTATTTGATTTTAAAAGGCGTGAAATATAGACTGATAAAGGCACTGAAAAAGTAAAGTTATAATTTTTTTGGTATTTTTGTTATTTCAACATTTTTTTGGCGTGACTCGCTGCTTTTAATCTTGAAAGGCGCGAAATAAAGGCGCCGAAAAAGTTACGTTCTTAATAATTTTCTAAGAGATTGGGTTTATCAGGATTATATTTTATTATTTATTGTTTAAATCGCTGCTTTTGATTTTAAAAGGCGCGAAGTAAAGGCGCCGAAAACGTACAGTTATAATTTTTTTGGTATTTTTGTTATTTCAAGTATTTTTTTAGCCGTGAATCGCTGTTTTTAATCTTGAAAGGCGCGAAATACAGGAGCCGAAAAAGTTATGTTTTTTATAATTTGCTAAGAGATTGGGGTTTATCAGGATTACATTTTATTATTTATTGTTTAAATCGCTGCTTTTGATTTTAAAAGGCGCAAAATAAAGACTGATAAAGGCGCCGAAAAAGTAATGTTTTTTTTGTTGATATTTTTGTTATTTCAACATTTTTTCTTAAGCGTGACTCGCTGCTTTTAATCTTGAAAGGCGCGAGATAAAGGCGCCGAAAAAGTTACGTTCTTAATAATTTTCAAAGACATTGGGTTTATCAGGATTACATCATATAATTTATTGTTTAAATCGCTGCTTTTGATTTTAAAAGGCGCGAAATATAGACTGTTAAAGGCACCGAAAACGTACAGTTATATTTTTTTGGTATTTTTGTTATTTCAAGTATTTTTTTAGGCGTGACTCGCTGCTTTTAATTTTGAAAGGCGCCGAAAAAGTTACGTTCTTTATAATTTTCTAAGGGATTGGGTTTATCAGGATTACATTTTAATATTTATTTTTAAATCGCTTCTTTTTATTTATTCTAAAAGGAGCGAAATATAGACTGATAAAGGCGCCGAAAACTTTACGTTCTTTATAATTTTCTAAGCAATTGGGTATATCATGATTAAAATTATTTTTTGGTTTTTAAATCTCTGATTTAATTTTGAAAGACGTGAAATTAACCCCAATAAAGGCGCCGAAAAAGTTACGTACTTTATAATTTTCTAAGCGATTGATTAACCCAATTTGGGTTTATCAAATTTATATTTTATTATTTACTTGCTTTTGCCACGACCTTATCTGTGTGGGATTAACATTCGCCATAATTAATGAATAAAACGCCTTGGTAAAATGGAATAGTAAATATTAATTTAGGGAATATGCTATTTTAAGTCAGCAGTGAGCAACAATTTCATACAAACTTCCACCCTCTTAAGCGATTATTTCTGGGACAAAAACTATCCTATGTCTTTTCCCGGGACTCAAACTATATTCATACCAAATT
Source organism: Pammene aurita (assembly GCA_947086415.1). Lineage (NCBI taxonomy): Eukaryota > Metazoa > Arthropoda > Insecta > Lepidoptera > Tortricidae > Pammene > Pammene aurita. The sequence continues at coordinate 24,598,564 of OX352293.1, forward strand.
TCATCTAAATCGGTTCAGCGGTTTAAGCGTGAAGAGGTAACATACAGACAGACACACTTTCGCATTTATAATGTTAGTATGATTTTTTTAAGTCACTTCTTTTGATCTTGAAAGGTACGAAATAAAGCCTGATAAATCCTCGCTCATCTCTGGTGGAAACGCAGCCTAAGCTTATATAAGACAGATTAATTGAACGAGCAGAGCGTAAGCGAAGTGAAGTTCTTACAAACAAATTCGGCTACAGGGACGTTTTTCTGATCTTCATGAAATTTATTGGGGTTGTAGCAGAGATACATATAATTTGAGAGTTCGTATATAAGTAGGATCGATCAAGGGGGTGTGGAGCTAGAAGGCGAAAAAAAATCTTGAGATGGGTCTTGTTATATTGGTCATCTCGTTTGCAAGGAAATCGTGAGTTCTGAGTTCGAGGCGGACCACCAGTTTTTTCATTTTCATTACTAACGAAGGGCGCCAAAACCCGATTTCGCTCTACCCTGATCGAGGGCTCAGGCCGGCGCTGCCTACAGGGTACTTCCCGTGAACTCAGAATCTTGAAATTCGGTACGAAGCAACCTCTTAAAGCACAGATAAAGGGAAAATTGCGAAAGCCGTAAATTTTTGTTACATATTATAATTTTTTTTTTTTTTAATAATTTTAAAGTTACTACCCTTTCCTCATTAACGCGTCTCCTATAAGCTGTAACAAATCAAACTTCTATGTCAACGCAATGGGTGAACTTTTACTTATATACCTACAGGTTTGTACGGAACCCTCGGTGCGCGAGTCCGACTCGCACTTGGCCGGTTTTTTATCATTCGATTTAATTTGTTCGTTCAGTTTTCACAGTTAAAATTAGTTCATGGTTACCGATCACTACGAGTATATTACTAGTTATTTCAAATCTGAATATCAACACTTGTTTGCTTATTTAAAGAATGTTTATGATTTGAATTCTCGTTAAGGCATAGTCCCGCCTGTATCGTCTATTGTTTGTAAGACATTATGGCCCAAATACGGAGCGCACACCTGTTAACGCTACCCTTATCAGATACCTATGATACTATAACTTAACCTACTTTATTGCCTCACTCCTTTACACCGAGGTTAAATATAACCACACAATTGTACATTCAACTGAATCATACAGAACTAGTTTACCTAGTTTAATATTACCTAGGAAAAGTACCTAACCAAGCTAAATTGCCAACAAATGTAGAAAGCAAGGTTTAGTTTCTAACCGTTATCATCGTGCCTTTTATTTTGTGTGTGCCAAACGGCAGTTTGTCGTTGTATAGAGAGATAGTTAAACCCACAAAAGGACTGGGTACACTTGTGTCGATGGTCTTAAATTGGATGTGCGTGAGAAGTAAAATCTGGTGAGTGTTGTAGGGATGTCGATTTGGGTGCCGTTACAGTGTTATGTTGTCGGGTCGGGACGGTGTTCGGACGCGGCCGAACGGTCGGCGACCAAGGTGCGACAAGGGCGTGCGACGGACCGTTCCAATTTACGGGTCACGAGCGGACCACTCGCGAGCCGACCTATCTGCTTTTCCTCCATAATTGAATCCAATGGCGTGGGAGACTCGACACGGCTAAATAAAATATATCTGCACTATTGTTAAATCTTACTTTGTTGTGACAACAATAATCTTTGTTGCTTTCATAAATTGTGTGTTCATCTTAGATGTTAAATTAGTTAGATTACGTAGGGTAGATAGAGTAACAATAGACCATGGGCCTGTGCCTCGATTAACCGATACAACTATTTTATCTAAAATGTGTTAGTGGTTTGATTACTCCTCATCTTTGAATGGAATACCAATAAATTCCAGTAATGAATTCGTGTATTTTATGTTGTCTTTGTTTACCTCTTAAATATAAAACTTCTAACATTTTGTATGAGTATTGAAATGTCTGTTATTTCACTTACTTCCCTACATAATACTACAAAAGTACCTACACTTTTGACGGTCATTAATTTTTTACTGAAACGTCTTTATTCAAGATATCTTTTTAAATCACATTCTATTATTAGAATTCCAATATCTGTATGTTTTCCTACCTGTAGTAAGCGTAGGTAAGCGTTTAACCTGATCAAGAATGGCAGACATCGCGTGGTGTAGTGGTCGCTCCGTAAGCCTTTTTTGAAAGTGCGTCGGCGTCGGCGCCGGCCCGACGCTGCCGCAGGTGCGCACGATATTGTCGCGAACTACACTGCAGACCATGCTAGGTACACAAGTGCAATCGTGCACTTTTAGATGTATCGTAAGACCGTGCTTTCTATGTTGTAGTCAATGCTAGGCTCGATTTAATTCAATAGGTAATTGTTTTTTTTTCTGTTTTGAACCAATTGATGCATGGTGTTTGCCCGATGCACTTCCCGATACGCCAGGCTCAAAAGAGCCGCGGCAAAAAGTTAGGACAAACGCTAGAAGGATGATGATGTGCTCGATGCACTTAATATTCATGGCGGTTTTATTCTCTAAATTCTGGTAAACGCGAATGCGATACGTAAATAAACGAAGGTGCATATTGAAACATCTACGGAGTACGGGCTATCCCGAAAGGAGTGCATGTCCAAGTAAGTGCAGTTTTTACTTAATTGTGTTGTGGTAGCGTTTGATCCAAATTTAGACAAACGGGCAGCCGTATAAGACAGTGCGGAGAGCGCATTATAAGGCGCATAAACTGCACTGCGGCCGCTCGAAAGGTTAAGGGCACAAGCCACCACGTGGGAGGTGCCAGTTTAAGAAACCCGAGATCCTGTCTTGTTCACAAATGGCGTCCATTTTCACTGCAACTTTGTCCTGTAAGGACATTAAACAGGTACGAAACATTGATACCACTATTATTTTACACAGATTTACAATACATGTTAGTATAGTTACCTAAGTTTTGTTCTTCAATCGCTCCACGTCTGTGTCGCTGCGATATTTTCGGTGAAACGAAATTAAATTTAGGTTCCGCAATCTTCATGTAAAGTAATAGTGCACGAAGCAATGCTAACACATAGGTTTCGTAAAGTAATGAAATGAGTAGGTACCTACTCAAACAATCACGCATCGTAAAGCTCCCAAGGTAACGTTCACACAGTCAAATATTATAAGAAGGGTTGTTTTATATGGCAACGAGTAAGTGTTGCACGACTCAGCGAGGCCAGGATAGTGCATTACGTGTGCGCAAGCGCGCCGCAGTCGTGCACACGAGTCGGTTCATTATCGCCCGTGATGCATTTGCTGCCACTGCCGATGCCGCCGCCATCCCGACGTAAACCCACCTACCGAATTAAATCTTTATTGAGTTAATCAGTAGTAAAACTAGATTTATCGCAATTGCTCATATACCTAATGCCGCAGATTATGTTTTGCTAATTTTAAGTTAGATACATGATGCGCTAAATATAATCTATTGATGTTATTTTCTACGAAACTGGTTCCAACCTAAATTTTGTTTTGCTAGATCTCGCTAATATTTACGCCAGTAGAATTAAGACATTAAAATAGAAGTTTAAACGTGGTATAGGTGATCGTTTCCTGAATTAATAATTCATTATTGACACTTTGTTTTGAAGTAGCAGGCCAACATACGGCACGAAACATACGTCAGGTGTTGTTTGGGAAACATCTTCACAGTTCTGTTTGATTTCCAATGCTAAACGTGCCTGATGGTAATCCATAAGGAAAATCTCTTCAAATAAATAATCAATTTCAGCAGTAGGCAAGTAAATACTGTCGTGCCTGCTTGGAAAAAGTGTATACGTCAAAAAAATTGTTTTTATTATTTCTTGAACGACTTTTGGTTTTTTGTTTAAAATATCAACCCCAAGATTACCATTCCTACTCTAAGCAATTGAGAACATGCGTGAAAAATATTTTATCTAGTTTTTTCAACAACACCAAATTAAAGTAATAAAGTAAAAATCAGCAATTCTTATTTAAAAAAATTGCGAAGATATTGCACTGATTTTAATTTCAGAACATTCAAGATTCCATAAAACAAAGTAAAAATTCAGCATTTTTTAAAATTAATAGAATGTATTTTTAATACTTCTTAGGGAAAACCGGCCAAGAGCGTGTCGGGCCATCCTCAATGATATTTTGCGGCACTTACGTCGTTTTACTATGCGGCACTTACGTCCTTTTTACTAGGCGTTTTTATAAGTGTTCAGTTATAAGTGTTATAACTATAACTTAAAAACTACTCAACTGATTTTATTCATATTAGTTTGTTGAAAGTACTTATTAGTTTTTTGGACGCACGGTTCAAAAGTTACAGGGGCGGACGCACTTTTGTAAACTTTTGCAGCTATTACTTACGACATAATCCAAAAATTGTTTTAGAAGACCCCTTTTTTAAATAGCTATCCAATGACTACCCACACGATAGGGTAGGAGCGAAAAAAAAAATCATCTTCACTTCATGTGTCCTCCCGTACCCTACCCAACCCTAAAAAATCATATTTTTTCAATTTTTATTTAACCACTTTGTCGGCGCGATTAATACAAATGCTCACACCACATTTCAGTTCTCTAACCGCGGACAGACGGACAGAGAAAAACGTGAGTGGTTTTTCTCAATTCTCGCTAAAACTGAGATATGTATATATGTACCTAACTTATTGTTTTGGCGTAACACGGCCGCGCAGTTTGTTTACAGACATCAAGATCTACCTAATATCTAGTGCTGTGAAACGCAGTAGGTAAGTAAGCGTTAAGTAATAAGACCTGTACTATTAATGCCTTCGTCAGCAAATTCAGGTTGGCGATTCACCGTGGTCTTAATTCCTATCGATGATTTACAACTTGTTAATAATACCGCAAGTTAAACCGCATGCCATAAATCAAGATCAAGAAATGTAGCTTAAAATGAAAATATTGATTATAATGCCGGTTTACTTGGTTTGCGATTTATATGTATGTAACAGATTTTGTGGATTTTTACTCCTTTACTTTGGGGACCTTCTTTTACGGTGATACTTTATCGAAAAAACAAATCTATCTAGACACACGGCAGTGTGTCAGCCAAGTTCGCTGAGCTGCTGAGCAAAGCCACAAGTACACATGTTACAATTTTTTTTTTGTAAATAATGAAATAGAGTTCCAATTATTTTAAACAATGGCTTTTAGTCCCAACAATATTTGAGCAAAATTGGGAATTCGTCCGTCACGTAGATTTAAAGAAAAAAAACCGGCCAAGTGCGAGTCGGACTCGCGCACCGAGGGTTCCGTACAAACCTATAACAAGCAAAAGTTGTAGTATGTTTGTTACTAATTTAAATTTAATACCTCTACGCGTTTACGAGGAAAAAGGTAGTAAGTTTTAAGAATTTAAAAAATATTTTTTGTGTGATTTTACTAAAGATGTCTACTTTTCGTAATTTTTCCTTTGTCTGTGCTATATGAAGTTTCTTCGTGCCAAGTTTCAAGTTTCTGAGTTTACGGGAAGTACCCTTTAGGTTTTGAGTTTCTTGCGAGTTTCAAAATATGCGACTTAAATAGCTATTTCTTTTGATTGCGTTGACATAAAAGTTTGGTTTTGCTACATCTGAAAGGTCCTATAGCCCTGAGTATTTGACATGAATTTCAATTTAATACCTCCACGCGTTTACGAGGAAAAAGGTAGTAAGTATAAAAACTAAAAAAATATTTTTTTATATGAATTTACTAAAAATGTCTACTTTTTGTAATTTTTCCATTGTCTATGCTATATGACGTTTCTTTGTGCCAAATTTCAAGTTTCCGAGTTCACGGGAAGTACCCCGTAGGTTTTGCGAGTGCTAAAAAACTCTAAAATTTGCAGCATAAACGACTGTATCTTTTGATTGCGTTGGCTTTTAAGTTTGATTTTTTTTACAGCTCCAAAGGACAATGGACTTGAGTATTTGATATAAATTCCAGCTTGATACCTCCACGCGTTCCTGAGAAAAATGGTCTTGACAGACAGACAGACAGACAGACAACAAAGTGATTCTATAAGGGTTCCGTTTTTTCCTTTCGAGGTACGGAACCCTAAAAATAAAACAGTTTGGGGGTTTATTGGGTATTGTTGACCCCCAGGTCGGAGGGGAAGGCTTTGAAAGAACTTGGTTTCCAGTTAGATCTGATTTATTTTATAAGCTAAACTGTTTAAGAACTTGTCATTCATTTACATTCATGTTTTTGATGGGATTATTTATACGTAGTAGGTAAATTACGTTGCCAATTGTTTTGCCTCTGCTTTTCTGTTTGTGACTTGTGTATACTTTGTTTCTATAATTTGAGGTGTGCAATAAAGTGTATTTATGTTATGTTATGTTATGTTATGCTGCGTGGCGCAGTTAAAATAACACATACTTAATGCCGGCTTTCGAGTAATTAATTTTGACTTCCAAATCGCGGCTTTAATTTTGCGAGACGGCAATATGTATGTAGTAATTGTTGAAATTTTTTATTAATAAATGTCTCATTCTCATTCAGTAAATATTTGATCTGGACTCGTTAAAATTGGCATGTACAAAAATAAAATAAAATAAGATTATTTTTGAAAAGCAATGTCAAAAATAGGTCGGTTTCAGAGAAGTAAAATTTCTTTTAGGTTCCAAAATTTGTACGCGCAAATTTAGATTCGACAGTTCGTATCGTATGAAAACTTAAAAAGATCTTTAGTGAAACATCTAAGTTTTGAGTTACTTTTTTGTAAAAGACGTAACGTGATTGTGTTGACAATGAGGGACCCTCTTGTTCCTTTAGCCGTCAACACAGTGAATCCTACTTTTGTAAAGGGTCGATGTTAATGTGACACCTCTGGAGTTGCAGGCGTCCATAGGCTACGGTAGCTGCTTGGTTGGTCGTGGTATAAAAAAAAATACTTTCATAGCTTGGTATAAAATGTGATTTGTAGAGTAACTCTATATCGTATTCGTTAACAATAAAAATCGAAATCTGAATAATTATGACATAGTCAAAGAAATTCCATTAAAATAATAAAAAACTAGTAAAAATATGTGTAATCTTGCAATTTATACGTTCTGTTTTTATTTCTACGCTACTTGTAAGTACCTACTTAAACTTGAAATTATTTACAAACATTATTGTACTTTTCGCTTTAAGTTAAAGATTTTTATAATAATTTATGTTATTGGGACCGCAGACGTTCTGCCGGTGAAAAATTAGGAGAATGTTAACGTCCGATTTGCACGTGACGAATTGGCTTTTAGGGTCCCCTTCTCGAAATAAACTCTCATAGCTTTCCATGACCTTAAATTTGCCTCGTTCTTTTTATTATATTTATATGTCCCTACATGAAGGTATTGTGTATAAAAACATTAATAACCGTAAATGAGTCTAAACCATTTTAAATTAAATCTTTTATATTAACAAATAAAAAGGTTTCCAATACACTTCTTAAAATCCGTGTTTAATTTGTTGGTGGGTTCCTATTCAAATGTAGCTAGCTTATGTGGTTCATGATGTATAAGTTTATCTGATATCTTAGTAGTTTTAATTGTTGACATGTAGGTACATTCCAAGGCGCTCTGGACTAGAGCTCCCGCTACACGTGTTACACGCGGAGACGAATACCCGTGTACTTAAGACCGGCGGTGCTAAGGAACCGGTTTACACGAACCGCCGTCTCTTGGAAACGTTTCCTGTCCACGGGTACACGGGTAGTTAATACCGGCCCGAACGGGTACGAAGTAGTTAGAACCGATTCAAATACGGTTTATTTTAATTTTATTCGTTTCTTATTCGTAGTTATTTTTTACCACCACTGGGGACGAAAGTCAAAAAAGCAACCCATGTGCAATTTACTAGTTTATTTTTGTCTCATAAATAAAAGCCATATTTTGAAACAAATAACTCAGGAGGGTAGAAACATCATGCTGGATCTTTAACTAATAATCTCCTGTCAAAGCTTTCAATAAAAAAGCGAAAACAACGGATATCACGTTTGTTACAATAGATCTATACTAGTGAAATAAAGAACCCTTTCTCTTATAAACGAACTGAAATAGGCATATTTGCGGGTGTCATTAAGACGGTGTTTCTCAAACAGACTAATTGATTCGAAATGTTTGATGCGTTCGTGAGGCAGGTTTCATGCGCGGTAGTCATTACCGGGGTGACAGATGTGAGTAATAAATACAATTTTAACACGGTTAGAAGAAAGAATCATGGACGAAATGATATATCCGCGTCCGTCATAATTAGTAACGCAGGTGTAATTTGTGTAGTGTTGGGCGTTCTGCCTTATTGGTGTTTCTAATTATGAAAGTTAATTTAACCGCTTCATATCGCGCCCGCGCCCGACTCTCGCGCTATCTTGTAATCGGATTGTCTGAGTCAATAAGTTTTATTCCATATAATCATAGGTAAGTGGTTTAAATGTTTCTTGACTGATTTGAAGCAGTTATTTAGGTGTAATAAATAACAAACATCAATCATCAATATCTTATCTTTTCAATACAGCAATACCAATTCACTTAGTTTAAGCCCTTAATAAAAACGAACTAACAAAATTATCTTTCAGCAAAGAGCGTAGAAAATATTGAAAAAAAAAAGTATTTTTCGAAAATTTCATTTTTGTGACAAGCTTTTCTTGCTAACTGTACTTTTCTTTGTACAATCCCTAACTGCTCCCCATAGACGAATGCAAAGAGCCCAGTCACGACGCGCTAATGTTTAGGAGGAGTTCCTATGGTCACCTTCCAGCTCCATCATCAGGTCAGCTCCATGTCATCATAATATTGCATTGTCACGCGAAATACATGTTCAAAATTTCAGCTCAATCTGAAACCGGGAAATGGGGCAATTTTAACTTGTAAGATTTGATTACAGACAACGGGACAGATGAATCTAAATAAAAGCTTGTAAAAGTAACCCTAAAGCTAAAAAGCGAGCTAACAAGACATTTAGAACCACCAAAGCATTATCCTTAACTCAACAGGATTCCTTTCATTTTAAATTACGACGAAAACACGTGTAAAAGACAAGCACTACCAATTTATTATGCTATTAGCGTAGATTTACGCTACACTATGAACCTGTCAACTTGATACCCAATTACCTGTGCTCGTCATTGCTTGGAAGGTGGAACAATGAGGTGTATGTTCGAGGATATATGCGCGGGCGCATGGCGATGCAGCGCCGAGGTGAGCTTTGAGGTCACTGCTCTGACCTGCGCGTGGGCGCGCCCGTTTCCGCCCGCGAAACCAAATCATTGCGCTCAGCACTCCTAATCTCTGAAGATATAGTACTCAATTTACACACATCAACTACTCACCCACCGCGCTTAGTGAGGAAGCTAACAGGGAGCACTCGGACTTGACAGCGTACTGTGGGCATGGGCAACGTTCGATGTCATTTTCATAAGGTTAGATACCTTATTATAAGTATTAAATACAGACAATTGTATATATTTACCTATTTAAAATCCACCCCCGTTATTCCAGAACAGAGTATCTTTACTCTTATCATTTTCAATATTATAGACATTATAGTCCTCGTGACTCCTGATCGTAAGATGTGACTACTGATAGCAAATATTTTTTACGCTGGTAATTATAAATAGCTATAATTTTGTAGGTACTTTCCTATCACTTGTTGGCAAGGTACAAATAAACTGTTTAGTCTTGTAATCCGAGATTAAACGTGATGTAAATTACCTTTACGCAATAAAATCATTGGTCCATAATAACGATTGTTTTTAGGATTCCGTACCTCAAAAAAAACCGGAATCCTTATAGAATCACTTTGTTGTCCGTCCGTCTGTCTGTCTGTTTGTCAAGACTCTTACAAATGTAATACTGTATACGAGTATATGTCTGCGGTCCCTTCAGGGACATTCGCGTTCGTGTTCGTTCGCAGAAGACTCAAAACCTATTTGTATATGGTCGTTCTATAGACTTAGGATATTGAAAATTTGGCAAGATGGAAGGTTTTATAGCACAACTAAACGAAAATGACCGAAAATTTATAACTTTTTGTTCCATTACAATTTTTTATTGAAATTACAATCTTACAAGGCTGCTTCCCTTGGACCTAGAATGATGAAATTTGGCAAGAAAAACGGTCTTACAGCAAGGGAAAAATCCGCAAATCGTTGTTTTCCATCACAAAAAAATGCTATTACAAACTTATTTTCAGTTAGTAAAATAATCACAATCTATGTCGATGTATGGAGACAATACTTTTTTTTAACGGTAAATTCAAAGTTTGTCCCTCCATATTTTTTTTCTTTTCGTTACTGCAATTTTCGGTGATTGTTTAAATTGTGTGATGGACGGAACCCTCAGGGCGCGAGTCCGACTCGCACTTAGCTGGTTTTTTTTTGGGAATTTGAGTAAATTAATGTTTTATATATTAAAAGGGCCCTCGCAACACTCAGAGAAACTATTTAGGTATTATTTTTAATACTATCTGTCCACTGTGTTATTAGTGGGGACAGTGGCGAATGTATCTAAGTAAGCGAGTCCCTAAATAATATTGACACTTAAAAATAAGTATTCGAAATAGACTAAATACGAGTGGAATAGATGACTAAGATGACGTCAGAAACCTTAAAACTACTGTGAAACTGACATTTTAGTATGAAAAAATAAATAGGTTCTATAGGTACCTACTTAATGTAATAGTTATTACTGAGCTATTTAATTTACTGTCTAGTTTGATTTTATTACTACGACCAATGAATTGTAAAGTGCGAGCTTATTGCTTATTTATAACAGGTCAATAATAACACCATATTTTTATACTTGTTTGACTGCCACTTGATCATAAATTTTAAAGAGGCAACCCACTTGCTATTTGGTTCGGCACGTTTTAGTTCCAAGTTATTTGTAACGAAAGTGAACAAAGCAATATGGGTATGAATATTTAGCTTCAAAATAACGGGTATGCATCATCGCAGACCACAAAAGAAAAGAGGACGACATTAACTCAGTGTCTATATTATAATAACAGGTGCCTTCAAAGAACCAACTCACATGGCTATAATTTATTGGATGTTAAAACGTTTTAAGAGGTCACGACTCCACACATTAGTGCAAAAGATTTTTTCCGGTTTCATTGTTAGTTAGCTCATGCATTGTTCGTCCGCGGCACTATCGGTACAATTAATAGTTTAAAACAATCACTTTTACAATGGGGAAAAGCTCCGTTAGTTCACTTCATCTGCGTCAAGAGCCGGTGCCGAAATGTGTTTATCGGCCATCTCCAGATCGGACACCACGTCCGAGGACTCGCCACTGGCGGTAGCTAAATAAGGAGACGGCTTTTATTTTTATTTAATTTTAATGAGTTTGTCATTTATTGATTTCCTGACTTTCATTTTCATCGGTTCACCCTGTTTTGGCATATTTTTTATTCTACAATTCTGTCTTGCATAATCAATATAATCATAATTAGCTTTGTCCATAAACTTTTTTGGCATACTAAAGTTTAGCATAGGTTGCTTTGGCAGATTTTGTTAGTCCGAATATTATTTTTCATAAAGTGGTTATTCCGATTCGTGTCTAGGCATAAAGCATATGTGTATATGATTGTTTAGTCGAATACGATTTCGCAGAATTATATTCTGTAGAATAATTATAGAAGCGAATATTATTAAAACGCCCAATACAACTATACCTTTTCAGCAATACTGCAGTGCGTTACTGTTGAGATCGCAGTTCTAACTTATTTTATGCGTTACGCATACCACTCGAGTGCATAGGGTGGCCTGAGTGGTTGTATGGCACTCCCTTCACTAAAAAAACCCAGCATATGCCGCTTCGCCGCGTTGTTCTCCTTCCGCGGTTGCCCGAAGGCCCACCACGCTAGGCGCACCTTTCTCCTCGGCCTCCATCCTGTGGTGTGACGGACCCCCCCGAGCCCGCCACGTGGAAGCCATGGATGCCAGAAGATTTCCCGGCACCCAGCGGTGGATTAGGTAGATGGCTCCGCCGCCATCCACAACTCGGCTGCAGAAAATAGGAAGAACGGCGCACCTTATCACCTGCACTTGTCTTGTGCAGCCCGACTGACGCCGTTTCAGCGCAACGGCCCCACCAATCGCCGTTCTAACCTAACCTAACTCACTTATCCGTAGTACTGCGGTTCTGTTGAAGTCACAGTTCTAATCTAACCTAAGTCACTTTTTCCTTGCAGTGCGTTTCTGTTGAGGTCGAATTTGATTTTCTGCGTAGCGTAAAATGAATGTTAAAAATGGGAAATATGCCAAACACAATTGGCTACTTTCCTAAAAAAATATATTTAGTCCGTCAGTTAGATTATCAAAAAATATTGGACACGTATTTTTTATTTTGTCAATCAAACAAAAATCGGTGAAGATATAGCCCGTTAAAGTTCCGCGTGACGTCACATTTCAGTACAATTTTTAGTATAATGTGACTTCACGCAGAATTTTAACGGGTTATATCTTCACCAATTTTTGTTTGATTGACAAAATAAAAAATACGTGTCCAATATTTTTTGATAATCTAACGGACGGACTAAATAGAATTATATATTTTTACCCAGGAAAGTACCCAATTATGGTAATAAAATATAATATTCGGCTTCAATAGTAGTCTGCTTAAGAATTCGCGGACAAATAAATATTCTAAATGTTGTGAATTATACCAAATAAGGTTTCGGCTACATTATTATTCGCCGAAAACCGGTTATGCCAAGACTGTTATGCGTAGTGCATTTCGGACAAATAAAAGTATGCCAAATGAGTTGTTTAAGTCCCATTACCTAAATTTAAATATTTAGTTTATGTAAAAAAAAATCTAAAAAACTGGGTATCTTTTGTAGACATTTCGATTCAAAATGACCTGTTTTTTTGTCCTTGAGTGTGCAGGAATATTTAAGATCTTATTTTAGATGCGAATACATCCAGTATTCGTCACAAGCAATTTTTTTTTACAACATCAAATAGTGGTATTTATAGTCGTTCTGGTTGACATTATACGACTTGATGTTAAATGGGTAAACGTAATGAATGATATATTACTGATCCGCGATTAGAATAGGGTTTAGAGTTGACAGATCTGCCATATATTTACTTACGTCAAAATTAGTATGGATTGACAGCTATCAAAATCGTATTCCCATCGCGGGTATACCTACTTCAGTTGGTAGTTATTTATTAAATTTTCGGCTTAAACAAAACTTTTTGACCCATAGTCGGTGCCGTCGGTGGTGTACACTTATTTATACGGAAAATGATGATGATGGAATTTCCATTTGCAGAGCTAATCCTTTAGGCTCTAAGATTAATTTAAGAAGGGGAGCCAATCAAATTTTTGATGCAAATTTTTGACGAAGTGGGGGGTGCCCCCCGTAATTAATAAAAAATAAAAAAGGGCTATATCGTCAAGTTTGATATAATTTTCGTGTAAAGCAAGGATGCCGAATTCATTTTTGGTATTTTATTTATACCTTTCCATATAAGAAAACTGAGAAAACATACAAAATATGAAATCAACGTTTGATATTTTTTTGAATAAATGCCTATATCTTTTTAATTTATGGTCGTAACATGAAAAATATATTTTCATAATAAAGCCGTGTTATTCCCCTTTATAAAAAGTATATAAATCCTATATTGGTTATAATATCTGTAACGAAAAAAAATATATTAATAAGCCTGTTTTCAACCACAATCTCATTATATAGGAAAAACGATGTGGTTTGAGCTCTAATGCTTGCCAATTATATCTTTCACAACTAAATGGACGTCAACCATTCCAAACGCTATTGTTTACCTTGCCTTTGTATGCTTGTTATAATCCGTATAAGTGAAATAAAGAGTTCTTTTAGAAGATACCGGAACCAGTTACCAATAAATGGGTATTAGATCGAGTAAGTATTTGGTAGGGTAGTTTTTAAAAACTATCAATTTAGTAAGCATATCATTGAGTTACCCAAAGGTAAGCGCTTGGCCGGTACGGATTGGAGGAGGAGAGCAGAAGATCGAGCACAGTGGCGTGCCATGGGAGAGGCCTATGTCCAGCAGTGGACTGATACTGGCTTCTGCTGCTGCTGCTGATAATGATAATGTAGCGCTTACCGAAATGAAAATCCAAAATGACGTTTATCTATCAAGCTAATTTCATCTCTATTGCTAAGACATTAGACATGGACATAACATTGAATATAGGGTAACCATATAATTTTGTAACCAAATAATAGCGTTATTAAATAGAGGGGTTCGCCAGTCCCTGTAATCTAGTGACGTTTTCAAGTGAAAGGTACATCATTGCGGGTTATCAATAAGGGCCCGTTCATTTTTGTAGAGAGAAAACTTCTTCTACTGAGGACAGTCTGTTGGCGAATAGTGCGCTCTAAAATTAAAAGAACAATTCTGTGTTATTGAAAATACATGTCATATACTTCAGAAAAAGTGACCAAACCCTCCGGTGTCCGAGGCCAGATCTGGCCGGAGGGTTTGGTCACTTTTTCTGAAGTATATGACATTTATTTTCAGTTTATATATAGTAGTCTAACTACTTAAAAAAAAAAATGGAACAAAATAATTTGATTTGCTTCAAGATTAATTCTGTGTTATACCTACATAGATATTACACAAACTTATTTGAAAATTTGTTAATTTATTATAACTAATATTTACATAACTAAATGCAAGTCTGCATATCTAAAGCTACGTGCTCCATCCCACATCTCCATAATTTTGTGGAAATCTGGTGCACACCTTAAGTTCTGATGACAATTTTACAATTTAATAGATTCAGTATCATTGTAAATCCAAGATAGCTGTCACTACAGAATGCCGCGTATTACACATTTCTTAACAAACCTCTCAATCAAGTATAAAATGAAAGGGATTTATTAGTAGAACACAGTGCATTGCGGATCATAAAGTAAGCGGAGTTTAGACAGTTTTAGTAACATAACAACTTGAAAAGAAAATAAGTATTGTTTAGGTAAATTCAAAAGCTTTGATTGAAAATAAACAATGATATAGATAATGTACAAAAAGCTATAAAAATAATTCGGTAGGTTCTAGGTACCAGTCATCACACCACTCTTCTCATCAATGTAGCTAGAGCATTGAAAAGACAAAAAACTAAAATCGTGGGGCGCTTGAATCTTTTATCAACGTACAACGCCTAATATCATTATAATATATATGAACTTAAGGTAGGTACGCTACGCTAGTGGTGTGATGAGTGGTATCTAGGACCTATCGATTATTTTAGCCTTGAGTACATTACCTGCATCATGATTATAATTATTTTCAATTAAACCGTTTAATATACGTTTTTTAACATACTAATTTAACTACTATTGGAAACGGGGTGTTTGCCTAACTCAAATACATGGTAAATACCATGGTCAATACCATACCAATAATAATATTTTAATAGTATCTAGTCAAAACAGAAAATAATTATTTTACTTATTTTATTTATGGCCGGGATACGAGACTTTCAAGCCAAATCTTTATTGGATAACTCTCCACTATAATGTGTTACAAATATAACAATTGTTTTCCCCACTTGCCACAAAAGTAGGAACATTCATATATTTTTTGCAAAAACGGTTGAAGTTACCACAAAACTTTCAATAAAGGAAATATTCTTCATAAAATTCTCTACAATTCTTGCCTTTGAAGTATGTTGCTAAGACTTATAGTTTTCAATATATGTGTCGCGAAAATTTTAACCCCCCCTTTGTACCCCCACCGCACCATAAATTTAGGTGGCTCTGCTTCCTAAAATGGCCTATGGGTCCTAAATTCTCACTATGCAAAAGGTGATCCCATCATCACTAAAATCGGTATAATGCCCTTTGTTGTCGTGTGCACCACCGACTACCATTATAGCCACGTGATGAGTCAAATAGGCCCCATATTCCCCATTCCAAAAACTACTTCCTACTAGGTACAAAGCTCATGTACATTTGTTACTTGCCGAACTTGCGCAAAGACACAAATAATATAAAAGAGTGTATTTACTTATTTAAAACCGAAAAACAACTTAACTAACATAGTTTAATTAAAATCATATGCATATATAAGAAACTAGCTTTTGCCCGCGGCTTCGCTCGCGTTAAATTCTCCATACAAACTTCCACCCCCCGTTTTAGGGAAGTGGGGGGTTAGAAAGAGACAAAAAGCCTATGTCACTCTGCATCCCTTCAACTATCTCCACTTAAAAAATCACGTCAATTCGTCGCCCCGTTTTGCCGTGAAAGACGAACAAACAAACAAACACACACATACACTTTCCCATTTATAATATTAGTATGGATATATTTGCAACTAATAACTGACACTTGAAATATGTATATCATTTACAATACCTATTAGGAGTGTTTTGTAATACTAGTTCTTAAACGCGAGGTTATACTAGGTATATGTCGTTTCGTGTCTACGTTGTTATGTAGGTAATTAATAATCTTGTGTATCCTTTTTCTTTAATTACCATATCTACACTATTTAAGTCTTAAACACGTGGGTGGATCACTTGCTTTTCTTCGTCTGCCATAAATCAGTTTCCATATTGTTTTATCTGTGCCACGCATAAAAACCATATTTGCATACACATGTAGCCAACCACAATGGTCGATTTAATTACGGTTCATTTTTTGTATGAATTAATAGCAGGTCTAAATATGAGAAAGAAGGCCTTGTTCTTTTACATTGTTAAGGTAATGGATAAGCCCTTTGGTGTGTTTTTTTTTGCAAATTTGGGTTTCGCTCTCGGTAAGAAATGTTGGTTTCAAGCTTACTCACTATTTTAATGACTTCTATTGCGGCGATAGATAAGCACCTATGGACGGCTCGAAAGGTCAATAATCGAGATAATTATATAAAAATCCAACACACGCTATAGAATCCTTAAAATTGGTGTATTCAAACGAGTATGATAAGTAAAATCTAATTTTTGCACTTTTTGCTATCCAGTCCATAAATAATATTATAATAGAGCTACGACATAACAGATGATAATATCAATTATTCTCGTGTCGTATCTGTATAAAGCTTAGAGAACTTTCATAAATACCTATGTTCGTGGTAAGCGTTTACACTCCAATATTTTTTGGCACCAGCCCATTGTATGCAAATGAACAAATGAATGTTTTCACTGCAACAAAACAGAGTAACGGTTCTCTTAAGTGAAGATTTGTCGGCCAATAATAATTATCGCTGACTTGTAACAAATACTTCATGCAAGTAGATCTGACTGTTGGCACACGTAGGTGGAGTAACCTACCTACTTGTCATTGTAAGGAAGTCGTCGTACCTATTTATCGTTCTATTCTATCATAAGACTTAGCTGGCTGCAAATACATCGTCACAAAGTGTTGTCCTGCGTAGACCACGCTCCCAGCGCGTCTTATAGGTCACTAGTTCTTCTTGTCGAGGGCCGTGGTTGCCACCTTAGGGCTTTATGGCTCATTCTTTTTCCGATTATGTGGCCAAGCCATTCCAACTGCCACTGTAACTGCCATTGCCATTATGTTAGTCAGTTTGTTAGATAATTTCACCATGCAGCGCTTTCGAGAATAGGTAATACTCAATACCTTCATAGATCCGCTATAACCAAGTTGTCGTTTGCGGTGACTGAGGTGGTGCCTTATACAATCATTGTATATTGTCTAGTCTAGGGCTTTAATTGAAGAGAGTACATTTTTGGATAAATCGCCATGGATATGTTGAATGGCATTCAGAACTAAATAATCCGCAATGGCACTTTGCTGTTCCGCACTTCGTTGAACATGATGAAATGAAATTATTGTGTTAACAATACATATAAGGGGTTCAATTACACATGTCGCTGTATGCTGGGCTACTGAACTAGCTGCAATGCACCACCTATCGTAGTTTCATCAGGGATTCCTTAAAATCAGACGATGCGATAACGCGGAAGAAATCATAATTTCGTCAACTGAAAGTGATATGCGTGCCAGTGGCTGTGACTAGCGACTGATTCAATTAGTGATTGTGCGCGATCACTTGTCGCCGGTCGGTCCCGCCGTGACGAAGCGCTCGGCACTCGGCACCGCTCTCTGCTTGATGCGGTGATACGATCTACTTTTCAACGAGACAATGTCGTGATGTTTTAAGCTATGATCTAGAAAGTAAATGGCTCATGATTTTGGGTTACCATTAACCTTTAACAAATTTGGCTGTTAACAAAATAGTGTATGAAATTACTATCTTTAATGTAAAACTAGATAGATACGAGTTGGCCTAAATATTCGTATAAGATGGTCCATAATAACCAAATATGTTTAATGTTATTCTGAATGTTTGCGTTACGTCGGTTAGTAAATGTGAACTACCATCACCTACTCACATTTAATTTTGTTGAATCTTTTGTGTTGTCGTTCACTACCTAAAGGTGGTCCTCTGGAAAACATCGCTTTTTAATGATAAGACCGCACTTTGTCAACCACTATAATTATAAATTTTAAGTACAAATAATTCGGGTCAGTACGAAAAACTATAATATCTCCTAAAATTATAAAGCTAGGAGCCTGAATTAAATTGTATATTATAGATAAATGCATAGTTAATAAAACAACGTCAAGAGTTAGAGATGATATTCACTTGTTTATTTAATTAACATAGTAAACACGATATCAATTAATTATAGGTAAAAAGCAACCGTGGTACCTCACACACAAAACTAAAAACAAAAAAAAAGTAAAACATATCAATACTTCGTATTGCCTCCTCGGGCTCTTCTTACAGCTTCTAAACGATTGGGCATACTGTTTATTAAGTTTCTTATGCGTTCTTGCGGGATATTAGCCCATTCTTCCACTAACGCCTGTTTCAGGTCTCTAAGTGTAGCTGGGGCGGGGTTTCGATTTCTTACACACCTTCCGAGCTCATCCCATACGTGCTCAATCGGATTTAGGTCCGGGCTTCTCGAGGGCCAGTTCATAGTGTTGATGCCAACCTCCTCAAAATAATCTTCCACAATCTGTGCCGTGTGTGGCCTGGCGTTGTCATGCATGAACATTGAGTTTTCACCCATATTAATTAAATATGGGCCTACATGCTCATTAAGAATCTCTTCCACATACCTGGCACTAGTTAACGTTCCATTTTCTATCAAAACTAATTGCGTGCGACTCTCTGAAGAGATTCCAGCCCAAACCATAACAGACCCACCACAGAAAGCAACTTTTTCTTCAAAACAGGCTGGAATAAAACGTTCACCTGGCCGTTTGTAAACTCTTCGCCGCCCGTCATGTGCATAGTGCATAAATCTGGATTCGTCAGAAAACATAATTCTTGCCCATTCTTCGGCACCCCATCGCCTGTATTCGCGTGCGTAAAGTTTCCTTGCAGTTCGATGCCCTCTGTCAAGTTTTGGGCCATTTGCCGGTCTATGTGGCGTCAAATTAGCTTCACGAAGCCGCCGCCTTACAGTCTACTCGCTGACGTCATCTCTTCGGGTCTCCCGAAGTCGGTTTTTGACTTCAACTGCAGTGAGATGCCGATTTCGGAGCATTGTTGTTACAATAAATCGATCTTCTCTAGCCGTAGTACATCTCGGCCTGCCGGTTCCTGGTCTTCGAAGGTTCCTGCCAGTGTGTAGGAAACGTTGGAGGACCCTCTGCACCGTAGATAGTGACACGCCTGTTCTTCTTGCTGTATATCTCTGACTTCTGCCTTCTTGTAACAAAGTGACGATACGTGTACATTCATCTTGTGTTAGCGACATGATAGTAATTCAATAATGACCATCAAAGTCAACAAAAACTGCCTTTTATAATTTTGCTTTGACAGATTAAAAACAAAAGTGAGAAAACAATCAAAAGTGAAATAAGCTCAATTTGAATTTGGTACCAAATTCGACTTTTTTTTTAATAAAACTTTTTCCAGAATTCTTGTAGAACATTGAAGGTTCAATTTAATTCGATATTAAATTCTCTTTAATACACAGTTAGTTTCCTGCACATACCGCTATTAATGTGCAAAATATAAGGGTTTTTGACACTGACCCGTATTATTTGCTCGCGAGTGTATATTACTGATTTTCTGTATTACCAATGAACAATAAATAATATTATATTGTGGGTACATTTAATAACCAAATAATGAATACCTTCAGATTTAAGAATTGTGATGACCGATATCTACTGAAATTGTCTAATAAACTGCCTGGGGACAATAGTAGAAGTTAACTAGGTTTTCTGGAATATAAACACAAGATGTAAAATACTTAAGTCTGAAAAGAATTTGATGTAAAACAATAAATAACTGCAAATAATTGTAGGTATAATGCTTGTGCGATAAAACCTGACCGCATTAAGCTATTATTATTTTAAAATGCTTAGAATATTTGTAACGGTGCCGAGATTATTATCTGTCATCATTATCCGATTAAATGCTCACTCTAATTGATGGAGTCAACCGTGGAGTAAAGAATGTAACATTCAAGCGCTCTGCGCTACAATTTCGTTTTTATATCATAGAGTTTACTAAGAGTGTTTCACGTTTATTTACAGTAGATAATTATTATAATTAAACAGTTTGCCAAGTGATCCTAAATAAAATAAAACCAGCTGCTTATGAAAGCTCAAACCTACATTCCAATTAATTAAACCGTTGAATTAACGAACGCTTTAAGCTTCTTAAGACCTGGACGTCCATTTTAGATACTAAAGATTCCTGTTCCAGTTTATCTAAAGTTAATAGTTGAATAGTCTGTCTATGATCAAAGCTAACGTAAATTTGTCTTGAGAGATATACACAGGGCGTCGTCCGATGGCTCAGTGCAATTATTGTCTTGTCACTCCACCGGAGTTACGCGCTCCATCCACCCAGAACATTTGCTTTATGTGAGATTACCGATCCTGGGAAGCGATGCATGCGGCGGCACCATAACATACCCACCGACCGTATTTATCAATTACAGGCAACGGATTTTAATTTCCAAAGTTTATTTATTTGTAACTTATAAACAAAAGAATAGTTTTAATTAATCTTTTATCAATTAGTTAATGACGTCAAGTGAATTTAATAACGCTCTTCTTTTTATTTTTTTATTGCTAAACGCTTGTCGTATAGTGGGGGGCTATGAAGGGACACTTCCTCGAGTGCCTTATCATTCTTTCTTGATCCGGTTGATCCGGAGGAAAGGAAAGGGCTCCTGGACGGTGCATCGTGGGGGCAATGGTAAGCGATCTCTTGGTGAAGGATTTCTTACTGGTGCTGCATTAGCCCCAAACTCCCACACACCCCCACATACATGATCAATATCCTGTATGTGGAGGGAGGGGGTAGTTTCGCACAGGGGTACTCATTTAGGGAGAGAACTCCTGAGTGTTGGCTGGCGGAGGCCTTCGGGCGAGGGACAGGAATACCGCCGTCCTGTATAAAACTGCGGCCCCGTAACTTGTCTAGGCAGAGGACCTATGATGACGGATCGGCGATTAACACCAAGCCGATGTTGGGTGTTGGCTGGGAGGATGACCTTTATAAAAATTGTGAAGGCATTCAGAGGAGGTAGAACCCGGTATTTTCCACCTTGCTCCCGGCGTGAGGTTGTCATGACGAACCAGCGTGTGGTGTCACCCTGCACGCTACCTTTGGGAGGGGGAGCTTCGGCTTCGGGGGCTTCGGCCCCGATGAGGGGACAGCTTCGGCTGTCGCAGCAGGCGATGTTTACCTATCCCGTTCACCGCCAC
The DNA here is from genome assembly GCA_947086415.1 of Pammene aurita. Classification (NCBI taxonomy): domain Eukaryota; kingdom Metazoa; phylum Arthropoda; class Insecta; order Lepidoptera; family Tortricidae; genus Pammene; species Pammene aurita. The sequence goes on from OX352293.1 coordinate 24,620,203, forward strand.
CAACGCTGCACGACGGATATACCGTGGATGGTTTAGTTGGTAGTGTCGGCCGTTGCTGACGAGTCCAACATATCCGTCCTAGTTCCCCGACTAGGCGGGATGCCAAAATGCATTACCAACATAAGAGAGGTTGATAGTCTTTCCTTGATGCCGGTCTTCTCCATTCATACTACCTACAGCTTACGTATTTAGCTGTTTGTAGCTCTACGAAGTACATATAATGTACATATGTAATAATGAGTACATGTAATGTACTCCTACCCTACCCCATTATTAAGAAACTATTGATTAAATGTAACGCGCTATTTGCAAATATAATAAAACCAGTACAAACTGTACAAAGCTATAATAAAGATATAGTGCAGACTCACTAAATATAGTGTCGTAATTTACTTTTGTGAGCAGGTTGTCAAGAATGACGTCAGATCTCGTGAGAGCACTCGTGGGCGGGACCATTTTGACTTTTGGTAATTACATTCGGACACCTTAGACGGACAGTTAGACGAAATAGGCAATTACGTTTCATCATAATGTACTGTACTGTTCCAACTAAACGCTTGTTTCATGCGTGCTGTCAAATGAGGACGAATCCAAGTTGTGTCAAAATATGTAAAAGAGCCTTAAATCGACTGCTTTAATGGTTCTTTAGTGACCCAATTGCTATTTAACAATGCAATATTAATATTCCTTGTTTTGTAAGTCGTTACTGAACTGTTCCACCGTCTCAGATGCATAACGGAACCTCAAAAGGTCAGCCTGCTCTAGTATTTTTGACAAGCTGTGATCTTTGTCGTCGAAAGATCTTCTTAATAAACAACGATAAGATGCCTGTAGAATTCAAGTATGAGGTACTTATAGTCACAATTTAGCCTAGTTTTATGACTTAATTATGGCGTGGCATACTATATCAAATCTGATGAACCAAAAAATTAAGTTCGAAGAAGCTCGAGCGGCGATATTATCACGCGAGTAATTTATGGCCCAAATGAGGGAACGTCGTGCGTTCACAGAACGAGATGGTTGAAATATTAAGGCATAAATTATTGCGTTAGAAATCACTAATTGCGTCGTTATATCGATCTCCTTTGTTTCACAACACGAACAATAGGAAAGGTCAGTGTGAAATCGTTTTAACTTCTCCCCGTGTTCGTAAAATGTACTTTCTCTGGTAAAATACGACTGCCCATACGAATACTAAACGTATCTAATAGTTGTATGGGCGTATATGTTTTTCGTTGTTTTACAGTCAATTTTATTGGATAATAAATAAATCACATATAGCCCCTGTTTACCGTAAAACTGTTTAACTTGATCTACAATTCTTACCTACTCATGCAAGAAATAATCACAATATGAATAATAGGAAGTACCTACTTAAAATTCTTACTGAAATTGAGTACTTGGTAAACTAAATAAATCCTAATCTAATAAATCTTATAATAGTAGAAGAGCCCACGACACTAAACCTAGTTCGATGATACTCCAAGATGATATATACAAAAATACGTGACGACTGACAAAGCGCGCGAGTGATGTGCCTCTTGCAACAAGGGTAGTCTCGCCCTATAATTTCATCACGTTGCTGTTATAAAAAGATCAGGCGCTAGGTTTAGGCGTACATCTACAAGCTTATCATGCTGCAGCCACTGGTAAGGCCAATCACGGGGCTTGCAGCAATGCATTATCGTATATCCCTACCCCTCCCCTACTCCGAGGAACAAAGGAAACCTGGGTATATACGCCGCCAGGTTTTTTGCGTTGCAGCATCGCCATTTCGTATTCCCCCCATTAAAGACTTAATTACTTAATTATCATCTGGGAGTCTTATCGAACTAGGTTTAGTGTCGTGGCTTCTTTTATTATAAATACTCAAATATCAACCCCATCAATGTCCGGAATCGAATTTTAAGGCAGCGGTGGTGAAATGATGACTATGACCGATACTTTTCAAGACAATATCCTCCGTAACAACATGCGATCGAAATATACCTCAGTATTTAAGGCGCGTGCCTACCTGAAATTACGTAAAATGGTTACTTTTAACGGCCTAAGGCTCGTAATCTATCCAATCAAAAATTCTGAAAAAAATATATAGATTTGTTGTCAATATAATTATTGTTTGAAATATTTGAAAAAAAAAAATCATGTCAAAATAAAATATTTAAATTAGGACGTTTTCAACATAAAAGTGGCTTCTGCTCCTAAACTAGATAAGATATTTTCACGATTCTTTCGGCATAATATTGGCAACATTATTATCTTAAAAATTGGTGTTTGTTTTTTTTAATTAAAGATTTCGTTTAACGTTAAATTTAATTTAAGTGGAATCAATAATTCGAGTATAAAGCAGGACTCTGTAGAACCGTGTTTTTACATTGTTTGGCTTGGTTTGGTTGTGTGTGTCGTGTCGCTTGCGGCCGGTGTCGTGCGCGCGCCCGATGATCATGCCCCGCAGCCTCCCCGACCGCTGACACACGATCTATTTTCAATCGATCTACAATTCACCTCATTTGCATGCATATTTCGTTACTTCTTTTGTGCGGTTAGGGCAATTCGCAAAAAAAGTGCAGCTTTCACTTGTCAATGCTAAATAGGTTTCGTTAAGAGCCTAAATGATAGTAAAAACTAAAAAAAAATTGTTACCTTTTTTTTATTTATTAAATTGTATTACAATCTGTTTCTTAGAATATGTGTTAAATTAGTGCTCCACAAAACTACATTAAGTTTGACTGTGGAGTCAGGTATCAGTCTCATATTTTGCATGGGTGCATACAAACAAAGAATAAATAGGTAGGTACTTAATTTATAATAGGAAATATTATGTATGTAATCCCTAGTTTGAGATCAATGTGTGACTTCAATACTCTATAGGGCAGTCCCCCTATGGGGTTTCTAAGAGATATCTTTTTAATTGGTTTTTAAATTTATTTCTTTTGGGTTCCTGTAGGGTTGCAAATAGAAAAAAAACAAAATGTTTTTTTTTCAAATTTATGAAAAAAAACATGAAAAAAAACCTGGCACCATTGTTTTTTTCTAAATAAGGTTTTTTTTCAGATGAACAAATATTACGACAAACACGGTTTTTCGTGATTTATTCATATATGTAACTTAAAACTAAGTACATTAAAGTAGGTATGTCTGTTATGTAACTAAACTATTCTCAGTAAATGCGAAAAAAACTTTGAACTTATTCACTAGAACTATCAGCAGCATAGTACCACTACATATTTCATTAATATAAGTTTAATAAAACCAGAAATTAAAGTTTTTAAATTAAATTAGTTTAATAGTTAACATAAAGTCTAAAACAACCGTATACGAGTATTAACTGTCTTGCAAATTTTGAGATTTCGTACTTTTGAAAAAAAAACATATTCCAGAAAAAAAACTGTTCTTTTTCACGGTTTTCTTTCAAGTTTTTTTTCAAGACAGAAATAAAACCGTTTTTTTGCAACAATTCCTGTACAATGTCTCCGGGCAATGAGTTTAGCAAGTATATATATATACGTTTCTTTAAAGTTCTATCTCCATAAAAGTTAAATATTCTAGGTACTTCATATTTGCCCGCGGTCACTGTCCTGGAGTGCGATTTTTGAATCTCACCAAGTGACTAATTCTCACCGATGTGAGTGATTTACTTTCGGAAATCACTCACATCGGTGAGAATTAGTCACTTGGTGAGATTCAAAAATCGCACTCCTGGTGTTATGGTTATGACTGACTGGGTTCAGAATGTTCAGATATTGTTGACTACCGTGGCTTTTTAATGATAAAAGATACTTGAGTTTGGAAGTTACTGGTAAAATTTGACATGTTTTAAATATTTTTTTATTTATTTATTATTATTATTATTTTCTAAATATTACTTATACATACATATACACTCACCTAAGTATATGGTACCGCGATAATTATTGAATGTTACAATAACACGGATTATGTGGCGTGTGTATAGTATGCTTATAGGCGTGTTTTTCGTTTTTGAATTTATCCCGACGTTTCAAGCACGTTGCAGCGCTCTTAGTCACGGGATATACTTTTACGAAATATTTTTTAGTGTACCTACATTTTTTATTTTTAAGAGGGTGTATTATGTTATTGAGTAAGTATATTTGTTATGTTCAATTAAAACTTTGAAAACATAGCCAAAAGCGCTTATACAGGGTGTAACAAAAATACTTGTGAATTTGTATCGTATTGCGAGTAAGGAAAAGTAGGAGAAAAATTTTATGGACACGAATTTTTTTTTTTATTGTATTGGACACGTGGTTCCAGCCGGCCAGCCCTCCGGGCCTCCATATAAAACCAATTTTTTTTTCGCGCGTAAAAATTTTTCCTTGTTTTTTCATAATTAAAATACGAAACCAATTATGCCTCTAAAAGGATCCCCAGCATTTTTGTTACACCTTATATGTACTAAGTTTTTTCGTTAAGTAGGTTCGTATACTACGTACCTATCATTTTCCGATCATACTCGCAGTACTTATTCATTCACTTAATTATAGGTAAATTTTATAATTTACTAGCTTTTGCCCGCGGCTTCGCTCGCGTTAAATTCGGGGTAACAAACCATACAAACTTCCACCCCCCATTTTAGGGAAGTGGAGGGTTAGAAAGAGACAAAAAGTAGCCTATGTCACTCTCCATCCCTTCAACTATCTCCACTTAAAATCAATTCACAAAAATCACGTCAATTCGTCGCCCCGTTTTGCCGTGAAAGACGGACAAACAAACAAACAAACACACACATACACTTTCCCATTTATAATATTAGTATGGATAGTATGGATGATATGATTTCCTTTATGATTTATGTATGTCATTCATGTCATTACTATATCAATGTTCCTATAAGTAAATAATATGGGTATTTAAAAAGTGGACTTACTTGCAAATTTAGAATCACCCTAATGTCTGTAGCCTTTGGAATGTGCTACTTGGCTAGAATTTCATGCAAATTTTCCGGAACTAAGTTGGCATTAAGTACTGTGTACAGTGTGTGCCTACTGTGTATTATTTAAGCCTAGGATACCTTTACATATATATGTAATTATATAATAGCCATTATTTTACATTACGAGTAATAAACGAGTATGATCTGCTATCCACCACTAATATGTGGGTAATTACTAGTATGTACCTAATTTATGCCTACATATTTACTTACCTAATTATAAGTACCTAGGTAAGTTTATTACGTAGTAAACAATTAATATTTTATTATTCACACATAAGTAAAACTATCCAGGTTGTTAGACCATCTAGAATTTCTTTGTAACATATGTGATACTCTAAAAAAATTTCTTGGCATTTGGTTTTTATAGTTCTGAGAATTTAAACAAAGAGTCTGGGTTCTTATAACTTCGGTAGCCTACATTCGCCGTGATATCACGATTTCGACCAAAGTTATTCCTTGAATGATTGCTTTACTATATTAAAGATTTAAATACGGGACAGTAGAAGATAGAGAGATTCATAGAAGAGCTTTGATATCATTGTAAATCTATTTTACTTGCGCGACTGTTTGCTAGTGTTCGTTGTTAATTTAAGAGCTTCAACACTTAAATCTAATATTATTATTATTTTACTTTGCACCTATCAAAGTGACATATTCGTTATCAAAGCACTTCCTAATATTTAATTGTAAAATGTAAAGGAGGCAAGTAGTGTAGTTACAGCTCAGGTGCACGATCACAGCTAAGTGAGACGTCCGCTGGGGCGCACGCGCCGCGATCCGCCGCTAACTATGTAGATCTTTCCCACGATTTATGCTCAACCTTCGATTTTTTTCTAGTACAGACCTCCGTCAATGTGGGAAATAAAATATGAATGTCGGGTAGAATCGACATATTATTCATATTTAGCAGGTTATATTGATTTGACAACAACTACTCGTGTATGAAGATTGTGAGATTTATCTATATAAGAGTATAAATATCTTTATTGGAATCCATTATAATTGATATGGTTTAAATATATATATATATATATATATATATATATATATATATATATATATATATATATGTAACTTTTTCTTGTACCTATTTAATTGACTTAGGCTCTTATTTTCTGTAAAGAAATATTTTGGATACAGATATTAACTTAAGTCGGCCTTCCCATTGCATGATTTAAGCATAATGGGTATGCATGCCGCTTCTAATGTGTCTTGCTTTAACTACTTAGTGTGTTCCTTTGAAGTGAAATAGTCAATTTTAGATTGTTACTTAGTATTCGAGTATATTTTTTTACCAGACGGTGGCAAGGAAGAATACAGCCCGCCTGATGGTAAGCAGCTAGTGCAGCCTACAAACGCCCGTAAGAGAGATATTAAATGCGCGTTAAGAACGTCGTTATATAAAGGAGGATTGCAGGAACACAATATAATGAGTAGCCCGACGTAGGTATCCAAATGAAGCTAGTACCACAGATTATATAATAGTTCTCGCTAGTACAGTAGTACTTACATAGAGTGTAGTATAATTTTTTTAATAAAAATAACTATAATACGGGTCCATAGTTCTAGTGTTATTGAAAAGCTAGTAAGTAATAGTGTTCTTTAATGTTAATGATATAAAATTATTCTAGACTCAATTAAACCATGGCAAACCTAAATAACTACTTAGTACATTTTCTACCTACCTAAATCTTTGAAAGAATATCTTTAGATCTGCAATGGATTCCATTTTAAATAGGTTTATGAACTTAGAGATGATCTAAGTATGAGGCATCCCAGAATTTCAAAGTTATTTCTAGTGGTTGAGATTGATACTGGAATCGTTTTGTAAGTTACGTAATTTTTGCGATCTTGTATCGATAAAGTTAAACGTGACTTAGCCAACTCTGCACTGTTACTTAACGGCCAGTACGGCCACCAATTCGGCATTAACACAAAAGACGTTATTGATAATCTTAAAGTCATTTGTATCATTAATTTTAAAATATGCATCAGTGAAAATTAACATATAATGAATTGCCTTTGTGTGAACTTGCGTAATCATATTCATTATATTTAAGGTGTTATATCGCTTAATAGTTCCGAATAACCTTCTTAAATATAATTCATTCAAGGGTAGCTGAAATATTTTTCATAGGTGGCAGGAACGTCAATGAAGATATATTCCCATCAATTTAATATTTAGTGGGTATAAGGTACATATCCGACTCTTTTGATTTATTTTGTCATTTTGCTATATTTTATCAAAAATACCAATAATATTAGACATGTACCTTAGGTCTTAGGATGTAGAACTCATGCCAAAACACCGGCCAAGTGCTAGTCATACTTGCGCCCTGAGGGTTCAGGGTTCCGTATATCACACAATTTTTAAAATCACCGAACATTGCAGTAACGAAAAGAAAAATTGTATTGGGGGTATATGTAAAAATATACACGGTGTAACATGAGAAAACCGAATAATTTTAACAGCGTATTCCTGATCATAATTGGAGACTAAAATGTCGTATTAACTTTTCTGGAATTCGCCTAGTTTCAGAGTTTCTACCAATTAAATACAACACACATTTTTTATTGTGACTCAGTGCAAAACGCTTTTTTGATGGCGATTTCACCCTTTATGGGGTCTAGTCTAGACATTCTTATTGACAGATATCAAAGTGCCAAGGAATACTTTACGTAAACTATTTTTTACAAATAAAAATGTACTAATTTATATAATTCAACAGTTTTACCAATAAAATTTATGTTTTTATGTTCAAAAGAATTTAAATAATGGAAAAAATGCAAAAGAAAAGAATTTTTTTTTGGCGAAATTGACCTAAATTCATATAATATTTATTACTCCTTATGACCTCAGGAATTCGTGGTTAAATCTCTCGCAATGCTCACAAGCACCTAAACTTTGACTTTGCCATTAAAAAACTGTTATCTCCATGCGTCGACATAGGTCGCTATTAGTTTCAACTGCAAATAAGTTTGTAATCGCAATTTTTGTGATGGAACAACAAGTTACCGATTTGCGGACTTTTTTCTTTACTTGTGCTTTAAGTCCTTCCTTCTTGCCAAATTCTAATAGTTTTATGGGAAGTATCCTACAGGTTTTGTAAATTAGTACTCATAGGTTTTGAGTCCACTGCGAAGTGTTAGAGAGTAAGGCTTTGGATTGCGTTGACTTAGAAGTTTGATTTTTTTTACAGCTGCAAGGGACCGCAGGCATAAGTATTTGATGCACAAATAACCTCAACCACTAGATAGATCATAAGCACAACTCGAGGTCACCACACATAGGCGCTCCCGTACTAATTTATTACTTTTATTAGTATGAAAGAGCGATCGCATATTTCAGTTGAGTTAACGTTTTTGCGGTTAATTACTCATGTGAATTAAAAATATCTGTAAAAATCAAGTTATAGGGTTGAACCTACAAAATGGTGTAGAATACTATTGAAATGTGCTGTTTAAATCGTACAGATTTACGAATACAATTATTGAGCTTATGTGTGGTAACCTCGTGCTCCTTGTAAAAGTTTAATGATGAGGTGTCTGTGTAGTCTGTGATTTGATGTTCATTTCAACTTTCAACTTGATACCTCCACGCCTTCCTGAGAAAAAGGGTCTTGACAGACAAACAGACAGACGGTGATCACAAACAAAGTGATCCTATAAGGGTGCTATTTTTTCCTTTTGCAGTACGAAACCCTTAAAAAACATACCGCTCAAAATGCTGATTAAGATTTTCCCAGTCAATCCTTCTCTTGTACACCCCTAATAACAAAACAAGTTGTTCAATAATTTATTAACAAAATGTGTTTTCAGATGAACAGTTTACCTGTAACCAATCCAGTAAGCAGCGGTCTCTTGTTTCGTTCCGGCTACGGGCCATCGCCGCACGTAACCGTCCTGCGGTCGCAGCGCACCCGCCGGTTCCCGACACCCTATACTAATTAGATAAGCACGTGTCAGGTTCGCGGTGCTACATGCACTGCTTTCTCTCGGCGACAAGCGAGTACGCAGTCAGATGTCCTGCGCACTCTTGGCGATGTTCTCTACAAGCTCTAACTGTAATCATTGTTTTTTACCCATCAAGAGGTTTTTTAATTATATTTTCCATTAGCAATTGGCACTCATAAAACTCGCACCACCGTATTTTTTTTAAGACAAATAATGTATTATTATAATTTATTTATTTTCAACTTTATTGCACAAAATTAAAAAAGTACAAAAGGCGGACTTAATGCCTCAAGGCATTCTCTACCAGTCAACCATAGGGCCAAACAGAGATTTGCTAAGGTGGGTGCAGCGAGAAAATGAGATTGTGACATTAACGCCTCGTTAAAATATTAAGCTTCAAAATATAATGAGGACCATCCTATAATTTTAAAATTTTGCTTCTCAGGTTGTTGTTTGGTTGTTTGTTGTAATATCAATGTCTATTGTGTTATCTGAATTGTTTTCTTATTTTGGGGTGTACAATTAGGTAAATTTATTAATTTTATTATCTTGTCCAAAAGTAATAAAACGTTGTAGGTACAAGTTCTTCGGCATATGTCTCAAAATATAGGGGATGGCTAGTAAGAAAGCAAATTGAAAACAGACGGAAAACCAAAATAATTTTATTATAGACTTAGTAATCTTAGTATAGGTATATAAGTTTACTACACCGTCGTCTAATAAAATTGGGTTACTTTCCTCCTTGATAATGTGCGGAACAAGTTCCTACCTCAATTATTTACGCGCTATGAAATTGCAAATTTAATCCTCAACCATCGTCACCCGTAGCTAATGTAATCGTTGTTTAACTATCCGTTATAGTGTTTGCTTTCTTTATTGCCGATAATGACACGCAGCGTGGACGATTTCTCATCGGTGCGGCGTCGCCGGCGCAGGCGCACGCAGGCTAATGGCGACTGATCTCGATGTACGGCTCGATAAACATCGCGGCCGCACACTTAATGCTTTCTGACCGACACAAAAATCATCCCTCTATCATTTTAATGGCGACTCTCTTATCTACTCGCTTTGTGAAAGCTTATATTTCTTACGGTTGCGATTGTACTTTAAACTGGTATCGGTAAATAACAGCGCAGGCTGTTGCATTGCAAGTTGCAACTCGTCATTAAAGTGTTACAAAAGTAATAGATTATCTTTGGTCAATACCAGTTTACACATGTAAATCTGTGAAATGTAATGATACCTTATTTATCTATTCGCAAGTTTCCGAAGACTATATAAATAACACAAATATAGATGGCAATCAATGCAGCACTGGCTGAATTCCTTAAGCAACTAGCAATATTAGCTCACGCCGCGGCCACCGAGTATAACGAGGGCGAACATTTTTGAATAACTAACAAATAGTCTAATATCGAATGAAGCCATCAGCAGACTAACGAACGCTTAAGTCAAACAATTGTTATAGCATTCCGTGAACTGCACTGCACTTGGTTGGTCTAATAGCCGGAGAGCTAGCTACGTCAGATATGACACAATAATGAGAGCGACGAAATCCCTCTCGTTATTTTGCTATACTATGCTATGTCTAAATCCGGACATCTGGCAGCTGTAAAGTAGTGGAATAATGCAAATCACTTTACGAATACAAATCCTACAGTTCAGTTTTGATGCAGTATTATGAGAAATTATATAATATCATTGCCATAACTTTCTGATGGGGGAAAGTAGTCCAAAACCACGTATAATGTAATTCATACTTTGTCGCCTACCGTTTATGTTTCCGAAATAATACGCAATGTTTTTTGTTCTAATGTTGAAATATAGACCCTGTCCTTTATACCTGAGACAACTTCGGCTGTTTATACCTATTTTGGTATTACTATTTTCCAATTCAAAAATTTTGCTAGTCTGTCACTCTAACCTCCACCCATTAAAAGCTGCCAGATGCCTGGATCTAGCAATAAGGATAGTATAGCAATCTGACCGGACGGGTTTTGTTGCTCTCATTATTGTGTCATATCTGACGTGGCTAGCTCTTAGTCCATAAGTTGTATAGGGAATGTATAGCTAAAGAGTTCTTATTAATTAGGTACTATGAAGACCTTGAGGTTTTAGTTTTAGTTGGGTGGGTATTTGTAACCGTGGAGCAAATTCAAATATGTAGATATTCTATAACAAACAATCCTGCAATTAATAATAACTGTTAATAAAAAAAAACCGACCAAGTGCGTGTCGGACCACGTATAATGAAGGGTTCAGTAGAAAGCAGTTTTTTTTGGAGAAAACCGGCTTAACTTATAATGTTAAGCCGTATCTTTTTGATTTTTTTGGACTTACGGTTCAAAAGTTAAAGGTGGGTTTGTTTAATGGACTTACGGTTCAAAACTAAATTTTTTAGACTGTCGAAGCGATTATTTGTGAAATATTGACTTAATCAAAAAATGTTGTAGAAACCCCAAAGTTTTTTATGTAGGTACTGTGTGTGGAGTGCCCATCCTAAAAGCATTTTTTTCTGCAATTTCACACCAAAACTACCTAAGTAGCGGCACACGAAACACATTTCTCGATAAAATTTCATCAATATATAGTTTATAAATAGTTTACGAATAAAATGGCTGTGACATACGGACGGACGGACGGACAGACAAATGGACATGACAAAACTATAAGGGTTCCGTTTTTGCCATTACAGCAATGTTCGATGATTGGGAACCCACAGGGCGCGAGTCTGACTTGCGCTTGGTCGGTTCTAGTAATGAATTTTCTTGTCGTTATTGATCGTAAACAATATACAGTGTGGCCTTAGCCATTGGACGATGTCTTAAATCCTACGTGGGATTTGTTCTCAGGAATACTCTAACGCATTTTTTAAAATTAGAACAAAACTAGAAAAAATATTCTAAGAAAAGTATTTCCAGTATCCAACAACGAAAAGAAACATACGGTATTAGGAATTAGCAGTATTTTTGACAATAGCAGTATTAGTGACACGTCACGTCAGAACAGCGCGGTACATATAGGCATGTTTGTCGGTGTTGGCACCTGCCATCTCACCCATTTGTCACATAAGACATTTTTCCAGTCAAAATATAATTGGAGTCATCAACTCAAACTCAAACATTTATGAAGTAAGTAAGCCACAAGGGCACTTTTACACGTCAGATAGTTTATCAAAGTAAAAGAAAAATAAAAAAACCGGCCAAGAGCGTGTCGGGCCACGCTCAGTGTAGGGTTCCGTAGTTTTCCGTCCGTCACAGTAAGTGTCCCCACTTAAGAGTTAAAACGGTTAAATTACAAACTTAGTTCAGAAATTATTTTCTATTTTTTTTTCAAAAACTATTCAACCTATCAAGTTCAAAATAATTTTCCTAGAAAGTTTTTATAAAGTTCTACTTTTGAGATTTTTTTCATATTTTTAAAACTTATGGTTCAAAAGTTAGAGGGGGGGACACACATTTTTTTTACTTCTGGAGCGATTATTTCCGAAAATAATTACATTATAAAAAAAATATTTTACTAAACCCGTATTCATTTTTAAATACCTATCCAACAATATATCACACGTTAGGGTTGAAATGAAAAAAAAAAAATCACTGCCCACTTTACGTATAGGGGAGGTACCCTAATAAAACATTTTTTTCCACTTTTTATTTTACCACTGTCGGTGTGATTGATATACATATTAGTACCAAATTTCAGCTTTCTAGTGCTAACGGTCACTGAGATTATCCGCGGACGGACGGACGGACGGACAGACATGGCGAAACTATAAGGGTTCCTAGTTGACTACGGAACCCTAAAAACTACACCGGTTCTAACCCTACGCACCTCTGACCCGAGAAGAATATGAATTGAAAAAGTCAAATAGGATGAGGGAAGTTTCATAGTGTTCAATGAGGATACTGTATTTTTTCATGATCATGACCTTTTAATTACATATAATGCTCCAAACTAAGAAATCGTAATTTGTCAATTTCGTATTTAGAATGCACAATCAGTGCAGTGGTTACGACACTTACGACACCGCACCGATTGTGCATTTTAAATACTCTAACGTATACAAGGTGTAATGAAGTCGGTTAACAAAAATAGTGGTGATCGGTTTAAGGGCATAATTGGTATCGTATTCTAATTAAGAAATAAAAAAAATCACTCGAAAAAAATTTGGTTTTGTATGAAGGGTCGGCCGGCTGGGAGAGACATACAATAAATAGTAGTTTTCGATACAAGTGCGAGAAGTATTCATTTTACACGAGCACCGAGGTTACTTGACCCGAGCCGATAGGCGAGGGTCAAGACTCGGGACGAGTGAAAATGACACTTCCGCACGTCTGTCGAACAACGTTTTTTAATACAATTGCGAAAAAACTACAATGAAATAATAGTAGATTGTTTGACAAGGGTCTAAAGTAGGCCATATTACCACCAGGTGGTTATTTTCCCGACCGAAGTGATGGAAAATTGTTCGAGTGGTAATATGGCTTTTAGACCAGAGTAATGCATACAATGTTTCACTTCGATTGCGAGAAAATATCATAAAAATACTTATTATTTACGCACAATAACTAAACTAAGGTGAAATTATGGTATAACTTGACGGTCTTTTAATTTTTTTAACTTCTTTGACATAGATACAAAATATCAATACCGCGAATGAATGCCACAGACGACGGTATAATTAGCTCTTTAAAACAGCTATTAGACATGGCAATTTGTAGGGCCCAACCTGTTGTGTACCCTGCCTCTCCCACACCCTCCTTCAGCTCCCTACGGGCCCAACCTCCTATTACACCTCCCAACACAACAGGTTGGGCCCTACAAATTGCCATGTGTAATAGCTGTTTTAACAGTTTAAACACACTTTAAAGCGTTTCCCAAAAAATTAAATCTTTTTTAATGATTGTGAAGTAGGAACTAAAAAACACCTCATGTTTTGAGAAATAAATTGCGTTTCCTGATTGGTCGATTTTAACATTGCTGTATTCTGATTGGTTGATATTAAATACAATTTTTTTTAAGGACTTAAATTATCGACGTTCCGATTATCTCCGATATGTGTGTGTTGTGATTGGTGGATTTAATATAGTGAAGTGTTTTGATTGGTCAATTTAAAATGCAATATATCTGCAAATCGTGCGTAAAATCAAACTTTACGCACGATTTGCAGATCAGATTACTTTTTAGCACTAGTGCATAAAATCAAACTTTACGCACGATTTGCAGCTACATAAAGTAAACTTTTTGAGCAATTGTATTAAAAAAATATTTTCGGGTCCAAAAAATTTTTCTTCTACTTTTTCTTAGTCGCAATAAGAAACCAATTATGCCCTTAAACCGATCACCACTATTTTTGTTACCTGTATGTACGTTTCGGCTTTATCCAATGGATAAGGACACTCTCTAGTAGTATCCCATATTTCTTTTAAAGTCATTGTCTTCTAGGAATGAGGGTTTCCGCGATTGAGATTTTCACTAGATGGCAGCACCGTGACGACAGGTCTTTTTGGCAGTAGCTGTCAAAATCCACCAATCAAAAATCATATGGTTAAACATGATTGGTGGATTGTGACAGCTAGACCTGTCGCCACGGTGCTGCCATCTAGTGAAAAACTCGATCGCGGAAACCCTCATTGTCATCATTTCATCAAACGTAGGCAATTTAAATCACAAAAATCGGTTTATGGATATATTTTAGGTACCTTTCGTTTAATTAACTATGAAATGATGTGTTTAAGTCTCGATAGAGTTACGTCCATAAGGAAAAGTAATTTGTAAATTTGATAAACATAATAATATAAGTACTAAATATGTACTTATACAACACCCCTAAAGTAAAATAGGGGAGAATATGTGCAATGTGCATCAACTTTATTCGTGAATATTTTGGCGAAAAAATTCCGTTAATCTGAAAGCGATTAAATTTTACCTTGATTACAGCAGAATATAATGAATATTGGATAATCGGAATAAAGTATTTTACTTGATTATGCAAAATGTTCTTATGAAGTTTGATTGGTACCCGTCTGGATCGTGCAGGTATTTAAAATTTAAACTTGTAGGTAGGTACTTATTTGTATCTGCATTAACAAGAATGATCAAAAGGTGATCCGAAGATTACGGCTCATAAATTCAAGAAACACAACTTTTTTTGGCATCTAACCTGTTTGTTACGATGTTCAAAAATATAATAGTGGAAAATTAGAGTCAAAGAGTTAGAAACAAGTAAAAGGCTCGGGCTCCTAAAGGGCTCCATGCAAGTAACACAAAAATCATGAATAAGGCAAGATATTCACTCTGCCTGCTTTATGTCCATTTTTTTTTATGAAATAGACGAATCGCCTGATGGTAAGCAATTGCCGCCGCCCATGGACGCCCGCAACACCTTATCATAAGCGCGTTGCCGGCCTTTAAGATGGGAATATGCTCTTTTCTTCAAGGTTTGAAGGTCGTATCGGTCCGGAAATACCACAGATGACAGTTCATTCCATAGTTTTGTTGTGCGAGGCAGGAGGAAGTTTCTGGAGAAACGCACAGTTGAGGACTGACAACCATCTAAGTGGTGATGATGGGAATGCTGTCCGGTAGGACGATGGCGGAAAGAGGCGGCAGGGATTAATCCGAACAATTCCTCGGAGCACTCTCCGTGATAGAGGCGATAGAAGATGCAGAGCGAGGCTACATCTCTACGCAGCGCCATGGAGTCAAGCCGATCCGTTAAATCCTGGCAGCCGACGATTCGAGGCGCTCTCCGTTGGATGCGGTCCAGAGGGAGAAGTAGGTACTGGGGTGCTTCCGCCCACAGATGAGAACAGTATTCCTAATGTGGGCATACCTGTGCCTTGTAAAGCTGGAGGCGGTGGGCCGGATTGAAATACTGTCTCGATCTGTTGAGCACACCGAGCTTTTTTGAGGCCAACTTTGCCTTACTCTCTAAATGGCCGCGGAACTGAACTTCACTCGAAATGTCGACATGTTATTTGTAAAGCTTTCCTTACATTCGGTCTCACCTTGTTGCATTCAGACTTTAGAAATTACCTAGTGCCGTATTATAATTTTAAAATACACAAAGAATACATTAATAAAAACTTTTTACAAAAAAAAGATAAACCGACTTCAAAAAGGATAAAATAAACTATTATATTATTTATATGCGTTACAAACTGATATGTTTGAAGTCGGTGCCAAGCCAAAAAGTTACAATACCGGCAAATCAGCTTCAAGTCTGAAAATCACAAAACAGTTAATACGAACGAGGCGTATGTGTTCAGTGAATTGTTCTTCATACTATAGAACTATTCTAATACGGTATTGACTGCACGTAGGTTTTCATTCAAGTACAGAGAGAAAGTATAATCACGCGTCTTATGATGTTTGTTAATAAACTTTTTTACTAGTTTTCGGACTAACCATATCTCGAATGGGGCCCGTGCTTCGGTTTGAATTATTTATCCTACTTCATCTAAGGTGTAATATCGAAGTGTAAAGGAATTCAATGGCAAGATTGATCTTTCTATACTCAGACACACTGGGTGTGTGGGGCCCACCTTTTCAGTAGAAAAAGGCGCGATATTTAAATTTTCTTTGGAAGGAATACGTGTTTATATATTTTTTTATTTGCCGCCTTTTTCTGATTATTGACAAAGTAGACGTGTATCAGAGTATATATACATAGGTACCTCTTTTCAGACGTGAAAATGTAACAAATAGATTCACATTCACCTTTGCAATATAAGTAGGAATCGAAATGTTATGTGATTTTCAGACTTGAAGCTGATTTGCCGGTATTGTAACTTTTTGGCTTGGCACCGACTTCAAACATTTGTAACGCATATAAATAATATAATAGTTTATTTTATCCTTTTTGAAGTCGGTTTATCTTTTTTTTGTAAAAAGTTTTTATTTTTCCATTTTTAGTGGTTATAAAATTATCATAATCGGACAACGGATCTCGCAATAATCGGTGAAGATATATAAGAAAAAGTTCATGATACGTACTCAATGTATAGAAAGTTCCACATATCATATGTGGTCTTCATGATTAGGTCCACTCCATCAAATTAGTGGTTTGGGAGAGGAAATGCTTGAGTTGCTTAAAAAACCAACCAAATCACCATACATATGCCATTAAAAATTGAGGAGTTCCCTCAATTCCTCATGGATCCCATCATCAGAACAGCACCAGATTAATGTGGAACTATCTCAAAGGTAGTTCCTTTCAAACAAAAAAAACCTTTTTTTTGTCCGATTTCTCCTGAAATCGGACCATATGGGTCTCGGAGTAATCGCTGAACATCCTACATTTAAAAAAATCATGATCATTATCATCAAAACAACCATCAGTATGAGGTTCACTTCATCAAATTGGTGGATTTCGAGAGAAAATCCTCGCGTTGCTTAAGAAAACACCTAAATCACCATACATGTGCCTTTAAAAATTGAGGAGTTCCCTCAATTCCTCACGGATCCCATCATCAGAACAGCACCAGATTAATGTGGAACCATCTTAAAGGTAGTTACTTTCAAACAAAAGAAGAATTCCTCAAATTGGACCACGGGTCTCGGAGTAATCGCTCAACATCCTACATTTAATAAAATTCATCATCATTATCATCAAAACAACCATCATCAAGAGGTCCACTTCATCAAATTGGTGGTTTTCGAGAGAAAATCCTCGAGTTGCTTAAGAAAACACCCAAATCACCATACGTATGCCTTTAAAAATTGAGGAGTTCCCTCAATTCCTCATGGATCCCATCATCAGAACAGCACCAGATTAATATGGGATCACCTTGGAAGTAGACCCTTTCAAACAAAAAAAGAATTATTCAAATCGGACTACGCGTCTCGGAGTAATCGGTGAACATACATAAAAAAAAAAGCCCAAACCGAATACAGAACCTCCTCCTTCTATGAAATTGAAGTCGGTTAAAAATACAATCCATCTCAAAAATAGCTCAAACACACACCAAATAATCAACCAATATCGAAGTTGTATTGGAGATGCATCAAAATAAATTTATCAAGCGAATTCTGATATTTCTGAGTCAGACGTTTTGGCGTTAGCTGTATTGCAGTTGAATTGAAGTTGGATCGTGTCTCAATGTGTTACTATAACACGGCCCCCTGAATTTGTATGCGCGCAAGTTAGCTTGTCTGGCACTAAGTATTTACGATTACTGTCCAATTGTACGATTAACGATTCACCTTGTATATTACTTATTAGAGCTATACGGTTTTCTTAGTTAAACTAGCTTTTAAGCATTATAAAGTATACAGTTTTATTAAGCGTATACTATGGTAAGCACTTACAAGGTGAGTTTACTTAGTGAATAAGTACTTGGTTGAAAGTTTGTCCTTTAAATTGATGATGTCGTATAAAAGTGTTATAGTGTCGCGAGGTGGATGTTTAGGAGCGCTATTATAGTACATACTTACACTGGTTTTCGCAAAAAATACGAACAGCATATCGGATACCTGAGTAACTATAATATACAATACTAGCTTTTTCCCGCGGCTTCGCCCGCGTACTAAAAGTACTAAAAAAGGAGGTTCTCAGTTAGACTCGTATGTTTGTATGTAGGAATGTATGTTTGTCGGCGATCATCTTGCGTTTCGCTGAACTGATTTAGAAGCTGTTTTCGGAAAAGTATTCGTTACATTTTGGAGGTTTCGGTATACCACGTTTTGAAGACGGCGGATCCCTCATTTTTTATTTTAAAGAAATTATTGCAATAATTGTTTAATTGTTACGCCATCAACGACTTACTACCGAGAGATTATGATTAATACAGATTTCTACTCTTGAATAGAAGCTTTTCCCCGCGACTTCATTTGCGTGGAATTAGTAATCCACCCTCCTTTTTACCCGCTTAAGGAATGACTTCTGGGATAACAACTATTATATATCCTTCCCCAGAACGCAAAATATCTCCACACCAAATCATCTAAATAGGTTCAACGGTTATTAATTTCCCATACAAACTTTCAACCCCCGTTTAACCCCTTAAGTGTTGATTTCGTAATCAGCGGCCCGATAAACCATAGAAACAATACCCATGTTGATATTTAAATTTCGTCACCACATTTCCCCCTTATGGGTTGAATTCTCAAAAAAGCTGAAACACTTCTCATTTATCGTTAGGAATACTCCTGTAAAGTTTCGAATAAAATAGTTGAACTAATCTCGTGTCCCATACAAACTTTGAACCCCATTTCCCCCCTTAGGAGGTAAATTTTTAAAAATTATTTCTAAGTGCATCCTTATGCCTTATTATAAGGAGCATACGTACCACATTTGGAATCTCTAGAACCAGCGGTTTGGGCTGTGCGTTGATATGTCAGTCTGTTTCTTCTTTTATATATTTAGAAGAAGATTGCAATTTGGCACAAATACTTTCAAGAATTTTCATGTCCACAATATTAAATTTCAAAATCGATGCCATTTTCTTAATAAACGTCCCAAAAAATCACAAAAACGACACCCATATGGATATTTAGACATTTCAACCCCATTGTACCCTAACAGGGAGATGGTATTTCACGTCTGCCACGTCGGATTTTAAAATCGTTGTTGTTTTCGTAATCAACGACCCGATAAACCATAGAAACAATACCCATGTTGATTTTCAGACTTTTTGACCACATTTCCCCCTTTTAGGGGTTGAATTCTCAAAAAACCTGCAACACGTATTTACTCATTTATTGTTAGGAATACTTCTGCGAAGTTTCGAATAAAATAGACTAACTAATCTTGTAATTATTTTTACTTGTTTTTTTTTAAAGTGGGTATTCCACTCATACATTAGTATGTTATTTAATCAAATACAAACATTGAAACATTGAAAAAATAATCAACCCAGTTTTGACTTGAACAAACATCGATACGCCTTACCGGGGCTCGATATCGCTTTACCAATTAAGCTATGGGTTCAGTTACCCATAGCTTAATTGGTAAAGCGATATCGAGCCCCGGTAAGGCGTATCGATGTTTGTTCAAGTCAAAACTGGGTTGATTATTTTTTCAATGTTTCAATGTTTGTATTTGATTAAATAACTAATCTTGTTTCCCCATACAAACTCTGGACCCCCATTTCACCCCCTTAGGGGATGAATTTTGAAAAATCCTTTCTTAGCGCACCCCTAGACCTTATAAGGAACCTACGTGCCAAATTTGGAATCTCTAGAACCAGCGGTTTGGACTGTGCGTTGATAGATCACTATGTCAGTCAGTCAGTCAGTCAGTCAGTCACCTTTGAGTTAGAGAGACATATATATATATATAGATGTATACTTAGGTTTTTGTAGCGGATAGTAAATCGACATTTTTTGAATTAACTAACCGAAAATAGATGTCATATACTTCAGAAAAAGTGACCAAGCCCTCCGGTGTCCGAGGCCAGATTTGAACTGGCGTCTTCAGCTTTCGCGGCTGAACTAACCGAATAAAATTTAAGTTCTGCTTCTGAATAAAGGAAGTTAAAATTGATGTAAAAATATTTAAAAATATGGCAATGGTTTCGATATCACGAAGTGTCAAAAAAGCTAAGTCGAATACCACGCAAGCTCGGCGCACGCCATAAGTTCTCACTCGTGGACACTGTTCGACTGAAGTGAAGGTATGTGCTCGTTGGTTCGCGGCTTGCACTTTATAAAATTAATACTAACTATTTTATTTGCCATAACCGCCACGCCTCATCACTATTTTATAATGTCATGAATTTATTAGGTTTACTTTATAGTGTACGACTAAATACCAATTTATAAATACGTAAATGAATAAATTATTAATGGAAAGATTTACTGTTGATAATATTATAAAGCTGATATAGCTTCCATAAGTAAGACGTTACAATGTTGGTGGCTTACCTACATTGTTAAAGTCATATATACCACTGGCCACGGCCAGCCGCGTGACATAATATGTCGCGTAGGTAGGTATAACCGTTTAAGATGAACTAACAAAATTCGATACGAAATTGTATTTCAGTCATAAATCATGGCCATAAATATTGTCTTCGTAGTAGATGTATTACCTACTCATGTTCGTTTTACTTGAGATAATAAAGATAAGACTTTTTATGTTTTCTGAGAGAACACGTGCCACCCGTGCTTTAACGATTTTTACAGCTTAATATTGATCAAGTTATACAATGTATATTCTCCGTGAGTCCTGTAATGGGTTAGCGTTATCTTCCGGTCAGCGACACTGAAATTAATAGACTACAAATCACTGGTGGACTCAGTAAATCACAGTGTTTATGAGTCATTCAAGTCTCCGGTGTGAGGCCGAGCGACCTCCGCACTGATTTGCAATCTCGATTCCTCGATGCAGTGCTCTAATATACGAGTACATCATTTTAATACCTACTTAGAAACTAATTTGAATTTGAGTGTCTATTTAAGTAGGTGTGTCTAATAAGTCTATTTGACTGTATCAGATTTTTAGGTTTTAGATATGAATACAAATTTAATCATTATACATCGCGTTACATATATTATTGTACTATTTGTAGTTGTTTACTTTAAATGATAGTACAGTGGAAAACAAAAATATAATAATGAATAAGATACAGCTATTTAACATTAATAGCTTATCTTACGATTGTAGCCACTCGTGCGTTTCTCTTCTCTGTATTTTGCTAGTATTAAAGACTGAGGTCTAGTATTTAAGACCAAGTTCGGACTAGCCAGCCTATTAGGGTTCATAATAGTCAACCTCCATAAGGTTTGCATTTGGGTCGCCCTCGAATCGTCCGAAATCTATGAGGAGGTTTATATATATTTAGATTTATATACAATTCGAAAGAAAATGAGATCAGTCATTGGATTTTATTTGCAAAAGCTTTCATAAACGCAATGCTATTAAGCGGCTGCTGTATCTGTCTACGGCCGCGTAGGCCTTTGTTGATGTGCATACAAGCCCTTTTGTAGAAAGTGTTCTATGTGCGTCGACGCAAAGCTTCCAGTTTTGGGAGCGAGCACGCACGCGATGACTGGCTTCATGAATATTTAGATGAGCAGTGCTTCATTAGCGCAGTCACTTGTTCGTCGAAGGAAGCGGGCGTGTCGGGATTGTGTTCTCCCTGTAAGCCTGTGTGTCGTCGTCGGAGCACCTCTCAGTGCACCATGGGTTCATTGAACCAAATATGATTTATTTATATTCTCATAATCTTTATTATACATTCACATTATTCAATTGAATTCTTAAATCGCTTATCAATTGTAATTAAGAGTCATAGATTTAGATCAGCTGAAGTTCTTGAACCGAGCTTTGTAAAGAACAAAATAATCATTCATACCTATAAAACATATTCTTTTTGTTTAGAGTTAACCTGTTAATTAAAATTTTTGGAAGCACATTTGCCCTGTTCCTATCTGTCGTGGTAAATTGTGATCCCATCAAAAACATAAATGTGAAAGGCTGCCAAGTTCGATACTATGGGAATGCTTCGCCTATAAAAGAAGTGAGATCTGAATAAGTACCAAGTTCCATAAAAATACCTCAAATCATAAATAGTTATAGGAATGCACACTTGATTTCCAGCAGTTTTTAAGGTACATTTTGAATAAGTATCACGTTACATAGAAATACCTAAAATTATAATAGTCAGAGAAACGCACACCGGTTTTTTTAGCAGTTTCCTGATAACATTTATTATTTTCAGTACTTTTTAATGATGTTACTTGGCAAGTTTTCACACACCACACACCTTTTCAATGCAATGAATCGACACCTTTGGACTGCAATGTGTCAAGTATATAATTTTCTATTAAAACTTGCCAAGTTACATCATTAAAAAGTACTGAAAATAATAAATGTTATCAGGAAACTGCTAAAAAAACCGGTGTGCGTTTCTCTGACTATTATAATAGGCGTTCCCCTAAGACGCATATGGTACTTTATTCTGTTTGTAAGTACGCTACCTACATAGATAATTAATAACTTGGTAATACCTACCTACCAGTAGGTATTATAATTGGTGGCCTATTATGTAGCCCTAGAATTGCACCATCCCATCTCATCCCGTGGCGTATCGGAGGGTGAGATGGGCAGTAGTATATATAATTCCATCTTAGAGTATATATGATTTCCATGTTCTTGAATCTGCGATTTTATTAGTTGTAAAATTAGAAATTATTTAGACTGTGCGAGAAAAAATAGTATTTTCATTTTTGTTTCACTGATTTAGCGCACCTAGTGTACCTAGTGACCTGCTTTGTACTTCCTAAATCGTGGGTTCGGTTCCCGCAACAGACACACACAGAGTGGTGAACAATTTTATTGTTCTTGTCTTTAAGACAAACATGTATTGTCTTAAATTGGTATGTATCTAAATTTAAATAAGTCTTATCTCATTTCCACTCCATACCTACTTATAGTAGAACAAAATTACACATTCGTTGTTTTCGAAACTGACTCACACTTGGCCGTTTTCAGATTTTTACTTTATTTCAACCTAAAGACAAACCTTCGAGCCAAATTTCAGGTCGGTACGACCATTGGAAGATAGACCCACTTAGTTCATTATGACTTCATAGTAGAACAAAGTTACACCTTCGCTATTTTTAAAACTGACTCACACTTGGCCGTTTTCAGATTTTTCCCTTTACTTTGACCTTAAGACCTATCTCCATGCCAAATTTCAAGTCAGTACGACCATTGGAAGTGGTCTAGGTTTTTGATGAGTCAGTGAGTCAGTGAGTCAGTGAGTGTATAGTAAAAATAGCGATTTTCTGACGTCAATATCTCAAGAACTGCTATAGGTAGAATAATGAAATTTTGTATTCTAGACAATTAAGGGGATGTCAACAGACACTCGAAATTTCATATGCGTAGATAAAATATGTTTTGAGTTATAGGGTGGTCGAAATTGGCCCGAAATGGTTCGTGTAATATAACCCACGGCCGGTGTGTCGCTTTTTTTTTGCTCGAACTTGGTGGACACACTGCCGTGTGTCTAGATACTTGGCGTTTTAACCTCTAAAGTGTCAATGTTTGCAATAGCGTCATGTCATGTCACTTCTAAGCTTTAGGTGTCACGATCTGTCAAAAACTCTAGAGCTGAGCTCCAGTAGTTATTAGCTATTATTGAAGGGTCCTATGAACTTTCACCATATTAATATTCAGCGTTACCCCTGTTACCTATTTAACCTCTCGCGAATCAACGCCATTGTTCCGACACCGAAATGAAAGTTCTTTATATGCATATTACATCTTCGATTCGACTGATTATCAGTATTATCACGTAAACATAATGGGTACTTAGCTATGTATATGTACGAGTATAATACAAAGAGCTCAAATAAATTCATAAGAAATACCCATTAACATTAGGTGCAAGTATCTAACATGTATTTAAAATATCTTTTAAATTATTTAGTCATTAGTTGATAGGTATTATAAAAAGATTATCAAATAATATACCTACTTATTTGTGTTTGGGTGATCTGTTGATTTCGCGGGAATTCTATCACCAAGTTTCAGTTCTATCAAAAAAGGCATTTAGAGGTTGTATATAATTACTGCTAATTAGGCTTGAAATGTTTGTTGGAAGTTATTTATAAAGTGAATACTTACCACGTCAGAAATCGTCCGTTATATTGACTTTTAAAAACTGCGAAATTTTTACATTATTGTCATTACTTTGTTATCTAAGTACATAGTTATTCGTGCAGGGGATGGTTTTGTAACTGATGTTTTCAAATAAATTGTTAGTACCTACCTAAAGGATATAAAATATATTATGATGTTAAATCCATACTAATATTATAAATGGGAAAGTGTATGTGTTTGTGTGTGTTTGTTTGTTTGTCCGTCTTTCACGGCAAAACGGGGCGACGAATTGACGTGATTTTTTAAGTGAAGATAGTTGAAGGGATGGAGAGTGACATAGGCTACTTTTTGTCTCTTTCTAACCCCCCACTTCCCTAAAATGGGGGGTGGAAGTTTGTATGGTTTGTTACCCCGAATTTAACGCGAGCGGAGCCGCGGGCAAAAGCTAGTAATTATTATATAATTATCCTAACATTGTGAAAAACTTCACGAATAGTAGAATAGTATCTATAAACAAAAAAACCCCGTATCCATGCTACTACAACAAGTTATTTTGCATATTAGGGAACTATTATACGAGTATGTATTTCGTTAAGCGTTAACACTTACAAAATTCGTTCTCAAATGAGCGAAGCAAGGCGCGTGCGCTGTTGAACATGATGAGTTCTTGACGTTGGCTTATTACAATTGTGAAAGTAAGATATTTAAGCGGTTGAGCTCTGTACCGTTGACAGGGACAAGGCGCTGGGACGGTCGGCGTGGGCGCGCGGCTCCCGTACCGCCCCGACAATACGCTGCGCCCGCGCCGCGCCGCCGCCGCCGCCGCCGCGAAAACTACAAACCCATTGTGCTGTACCGAGCAGAGGAGCCTTCATTAAAACTTGACTTACCTATTCCACGCAGCGTATTAAAATGAACAGGTTATGCTGGAGCAGCATTTAGGTAGATGCACCCCCTGCATTTTGTGATCCCTGTCACACATTGGCAAAATTTCACAACTATATCAGTAGCAGCACAGAATTTAGGCTAAGGGAGTCCCGCCCCAGGCAGTCAACAGTCGTATACGAAGAACCATAACAAGAAATAAAAGAATGAGGATGTTCGTCAGACGCGAGATCATAAAACGAGCCCTAAAATGTTAAACGACTGCTCAAAATTGGTGGTAAGAAGAAATTACAAAATAAAAGGACGAGATTACGGTACTTTGAATGAATTTTCGAGAGAGTCCGTCTTAACCTATATTTCACTTTATGGGTGAACGATTTTTACAACCTACTGCCGGACAATCCAAATGGCGACGACTCTGTAGAAAGTTTCTGAAATGATTGCGCTTAAGCAATAACCCTTAGTAAGATTATTTTTTACTTGAATAATCTTATATGTATAGGAGTTATCATTTGTGGTAAAGAAAGTACAATTCAAGCAACTCTCCAAAACCTGGTTTCGTTCACTTGCTTTTATGGAGTCATACGCATGTGTATAATCTTTTCGTATCTTGTTTTGTGGTGGTAGAAGTATTTACGCACGCTTGTCACACGGCTGGTTGGCGTGTAAAGTGGATTTCAGAAGTAACAAATCGGAGCTTGTCGGTGACAAAGGCAAAAGCGACCGTTGCGTCGCAGGCGGCACGGCGGGCGTGAGCGTCGCGCGTCCTCTGTCGCAGGCCGTATGACAACGCCCGCGATGACTGATTGTGTCCGTCCGTCGCTCCGCACTCGCTCTCTTTGTCCTCTCAAAATAATCCGCCGCGTCGTGATCTGGAGTCTAACGGTGCAGGTCCGCCAGCCTATTGAGCTCACTCTCAGTAATAGGCACAATTTTTCAAGCTTTCACATAAGTCTCTGCTAATACCTGTTAAGTTAAGCCAAAAATCCATGATGTGATATATTGTAGTGATTGTGTTTGACTGAGTAAATATGCTTGATAACTCAACTAATTAGTCACAAAGTTGCTTACGAAATGGAGACCTGTATTGTATGAATAGGTAGCTCGCTGCTAACGATACTATTAATGTATTGACTATTACAACCTGTTTTAGTAGTAAGGGTAAATCATATTACACAGGCACACCTGAGACTTGTGAAATGAATTATGAGCGAAAACGCGTGTGAGAGGTTGTATCCTTTATATCTAAATACCTAGTTAGTTAGTATAAGGTAAACATGATTCCAATTATTCGTATCGTTTGTTACGGGACATATTTCTGACATCAGCTGTTTGCTGCGCATATATAAATTTCCAAATATTTGAATAAAATAAATGTTCACGTGTATTCAAGGACGCTCTTGAGGTTAAAGTCATGCAACACAAGTTCTCACACTGAGGTTAATCCAATGTGTGTTAAAATCTCAGGACTCACCTGCACACAGCCAACCACCTGTTAACTGCAACTCCGCAATATAAAAAAGAAAAAGAGCGAGCGCCAGCCAGTGCAAAAAACAAGAATCCAAGACGACACGTTTGGAAAATAAAAAAAGCTCTCGCCCACCAGATGGTCGCCCCGACGCGCCGAGAAACCCGCTTTTGAGCAGGTTGTGATTGTGACTTACCACGCATATTCATTTGCGCTTTTGAATGTGGTGAAAATTGAATTACAAAGCCGATTGAAATGTGTTATGATAGTCTAATAATCTAGTCGCTTTAGCGCACTAGGTGCTCACTTCTATTATTACTATATTATAACCTATGCCTCTGAAAAAACTTATAAAATACTTAAAGACGTGTGTAAAATATTTACAAACACGTAGTTCTTAAAATGAATAGGAGGATACCAAAAAAATATGCCAAACTAGGTATGAAGGATTTTTTTTTATAAAACTACGTAATATCTTAGCAATTTAAAATACCTTCTTCGGTGTCTTTAAACGACGGTTTTTTTGAACCAGGGCCGAGAACCCGACTGTCGGGTTCTCTCTTCGTAGCTACTACGCGCTACATACGACGAATACGTGGCTACGGGCTACGAGCGTAGCACGTAGCACTTGCTGGCACTGAATGTGTTAATATACTTATTGCACTCAACAAAAAAGCGCTGGTAGCCTGGCGGTAAGACGTCCGATACTTTCAATCCGGAGGTTTCGGTTTCAAACCCCGGCTAGTATCTATCACTGAGTTTTTATGGAATTTACTTATGTACGAAAACCCAGTCGCTTTTCGGTAATGAAAACATTGTGAGGAAACCGGGCCTAATCCTAAAAAGGCCTAGTTTCTTCTCTGAGTTGGAAGGAACTAGTGTCTACGCCAATTCATGGGACAGTTCAACTATTTTGATAAAAACGGGACTAAATTGCGTACACTTACTTTCTGGGAACACGGCAGTGCCCCCGCCAAGTCTAGCAAAACAAACAACAAACGCACGGCCGTACCATCCTCTTCCATAAGCCATTAAGTATTCAGTATTTTAGAAGTAAAACTCATTCAGAGCTTGCTTTCTAATAAATATCTTGTACCTTCTAGGTTCGTATGAGTTAGTTATCATTTAAAAAAAGCTATAACTCCCTTGGAAGTAAAATGCCATTTTCCTCCCGCTCGCTTCACTTGCATGAAATAGGATGTATTGACACCTGCTCAGGTGTGATCAAAACGATATAATATGACAGCTTTATTCAAGGCATCAAGGACCAAACAAATACTTACTGTTCTACTTATCCGCGAAGCAATACAATGTACGAGTATTATGGGTTCTTTGCATACAAATGCGTTTCAGCTTTTACATTATCGGTATAATTATTAAAAAACGTACTAATTTTGAAAACCTAATGATAAATTGACCCTATTCCGCATGTAACTAGTAGGTGCAAAAGTAAGAAAAGAAATCGCAGAAAGTGGACTATCCTATATAAATATTTGATATTATTATTATAAACTACCCGATTTTGAGATTGGGTTGCATCATTGTTAGAGTTTAATGAGAAGTATATATACGTATAGTAAAGATTATCGACTCGGTTCAATTTGTAACAAGTCTGTCTGTATAATACCTGCAGTTATGGTTTCTTTACCTTAAATAGTTTGTTATTTTTTTGTAAAATCACCTTTGTATCCGTTTTATCCGAAACAACCGGATATCCGGATCAGAAGAATTTTAAGATCCGGAATGGGTCCGAAAAATCGACGAATATTGCAAACCCTAGTCCCGCAAGCGAGTTTTACTCTAATTGATAAGGTGGGCGGTAATAATGATCGATGACTTTTATTAAGAGTACAGTCGCCATCATATATATCGGAGTGGCCAAGGTACTCAAAAATATCTGAACATGCATTCTATCGCCTTGACAATAGAGGCGTTCAGATATTTGTGACTGTACATAATGTGACGTCAATGCACATTTTTATTTAGGTAGGTATAATATTATATTTATATGTAGGTATGACGTCAGTTTCTTGTTTTAATTTGTGTATCAATATTCGTGATTTTACAACAGTTTTAGAACTCTCCGTTAGTGACCCGTAAATAAATGAGTATCCAAGCTCTGTGATAAAACCACGATAAAACAATATCCGTACCCCGAAACGAAAACGAAAATAAATCGGTTGAACTGGCCGTCAATTACCTATGTACTTACATGGTTAAGTACCATACCTCTATAATTCACACTCGTACTGGATACATCCGGGCTGAGTAGCACTACTACCCCGAACATTGTACTTATCGCATTTATATACATAGATAAGGTCATTTTTACATTTCGTGGAGCCACATCAAAATCTATAGATTGATTATCTTTTCTGTGTTACTTTATTATAATGGTTGCTGATAATATTGTTTCTACAGTATTCGTTTAGCGGCTCGCGCAGAAATTAATTGGCCATATGTTTTCGTTACGTTATTCATTAAAACCATCTCTTTCTAAAGACAAGACCCCATATGGTGCAATATTTTTTTAACTGCAAAAACACATTGGAAATGTTAAACCGACAAAACAATCAAATAACAACCGAGACAAAAAAATCGGACGTTCCAACCTGTTTTAAATTTAAATAATGTGTCAAGTCATCTCATCACCTTAGTTCCTGTTCCTTTTCTTTTATCTTTTAAACTGTTTTACAAATGAGACCCCGACGAGGCTTCACGCAGAGCGAATATATGAAGGTGTTAACTCGTACACGGGGTCCTTTTTATATCTGAGCGTTGTACAACGAATTTCAAATGATAAGAATTATTATTAAAAAATCATTGACCTAATGGATATCCGTCAAACATACCTAATTATTACATATTGGGATATAAGTATGTATTGTATACCTATTATATTTAGTTTTGAGAAAAAAATCTTTAATAAAAGTGTGATTGTAAGAGTTTATGTAGTATTTGATTACGTTAACGGGAATGTTGCTTGAAGTGTCGTTGGTTACAATAAAAGTATAATCCGATGGGCAGCTACGATGCTAATGACTTTTGTCTTGAAACTGGGTTGTTAATGAGGCTACCGTAGTAAACGTCATTAGTTGAAGATTGGGTGTATTAATTGCTTCAGCACTAGCCGGGAAATCGGCCCGCCTTCGCAATTAGTTCCCAGCTTACTAATGCCCGTGTAACTTATGGGCGACGATAGCAGCCGCCTGGTGTCGCTCATTAATGGATAGTATCCATTACTAATACACTTCAAACAACATTTCACATTGTAATTTAAGAGGTAATCATTTCATGTGACAATAGATTACCTAACCTAGCTCATACCTATTCAATATTCTCGTAAAGTACCTACTAAATAGCCTCCTATAAGTGTTCCTTTAATTAATGGAAAAGAGTGAAATGTTTCGATAACAACTGTGAGTTAAGAATTTAATCACAGATCTTATAACACCCCCGGAACGTTAACGTTAATCAGTAACAGCTGTTAAAGCAATTAGTTTTTTGTAAAGATCTCTTAGTTTTAGCAACATTGGTCACTATAAAGGACACAGGTGGACGAATAAATAGCTGAGTAGCAAAGGATAGGGGCGCTACCTGTACAAACTCGTGTCGTGTGCGCACCTGTGCCCGCATGCCCTCTTATAGGCGATAGATTAATAAATTGTGATCACGCCACGTTCAGCCTACGTCAAACCACTCTATATCATACACATTGAGGCCTCCCTCTGCATCAGTCAAATAAAAAAACTCAAACCTGCCGTAAACCATATAAGTGTGAATGTGACACGGGGTATGACAATTAGTTCGTTATGGCACTGCCATAAAAAGCGCTGCAGACGCTTGTATCATTTCTTTGTACCATTGTTGCTCGTTTGAATCTCAACAATCAGCTCCAAATCACCAACAACATTACATATTTTGATAAATACGTAAAATATGATTAATACTCCAGTAATATTTATTCTTATTTCATTGTTGGGATATCAGAATATTGGAAACATTCTGCTGAATCAAAGACAAGATACAATCATTCAATAAAATAATAAATGATCCCACTCCGGCACATCAACACTTAAGTTGTTAAGGGCACTTCATAATTTATACTGCGCAAGTGCGCACGCGCTACTAAGAAGCACTTATCGGCTGCGTATCACAGCAGAATTGAAATATCTTTAAATGTTATAGTCGTAAATATTACTGGCATTGACACACTCATATTTCCTTTGTTTATTGTGTATTTCATTAGCCCTTCATTGCAGTCAATTGAAATGCCGATGCAAGTGTATAACAAGCTGATGTTTATTAGGATGAAGACGTTTTCGGGCGGGATGCGCAGCCAGCAGCTAGCCGGCGGCGTCGCGGGCGCGGGCCCCGGGGGGCGCGCTTGCGTCGGATCTTATCGCATTTATCTGCTATATTGATTGCGCCCGTGTCGAAAGCCTCGCCTGGCCAAAAGCGACGCAAACGCAGATTGAAACCTGAATGTTCAAGATGATTGATTACAACGTAATGGATACTGACACTTTGGGACTCACAAAAAATACCGATGCGACAATGTATAAAGTATTTATGAGTCGTGCTTTTGGTTATTTGGGTATACCTATATTGGCACGCATTACGGCACGTGCCATATATCAATACATGCACGATTTCCAATTCTTTGTACAAATAAAAAACATTTCGGGTTCTTTCTTCGAAGCACGCATTGTTGTAATAAAATGCATAGCATTTTTGTTTTTACCTTTAAAATTATCCTACCACATTACCAATTACGGAAATTTCACGCTCTTACGGCCCATAACGGTGATGTAATGAGTTTTAAAGAGCTTTTTGAGCCCGTGGAATTCAAAATCTCTGCAAACAGGCAGGATCTTAATCTGAAGATTGAAGATCGCCGGATATTTTACTCAATTTTTTTCGTTCCGTATTTTCTCTTAGCGAAATTTTCTTCGGAGCCTTATTTTGACGTTGAATGTGATTTATGATCGTATTCCGAAAATCATTACATATAAGTAATACGTTTAACGTCAGGAAGAGACACTTTAAATTCATTAAACGTATGTTCGGCTGTCGGTATAAAATGGTAACATAATTTAAAAAAGTTCGCGAATTTTGATGAGGCTAATGCGTCGTCGCGGTCCAGCATGTTATTAAGAATAATAACGGGTGATAAAGCTGTAAATTGCGAGTGCGTGAGGTCGAAGCACCCGACAGTCGTGGCTCCCGGACTGAGTGTCCACCGCCAATTGATGGATATTACCTGCCGCCGAGTCGCCGAAAAAATCGAGGCAAATGCACTTGTCAAGAGAGGTCACGATTGATCTGATTCACTTTTCTGATATTTAAGAGGTAGCATTTTAAAGTAGTTTTAATGTTAAGTAACGGTTACATTCACAAAGGTCCGCGGACTCGAGTTTATTTTAGCACTCGATCGATATATTTATAACCCTCGACACAAAATGAGGGTCGTTATAATTTTGAGTCTGATGTGTCTATATGTGTCTGTCTCTAACACCGTAGCGCTAAAACGGTTTAGTCGATTTAAATGCCTTTTTTTAAAACATGTTTTCTAGCGTGTGATTTTAGACATTGCATTGTCTAAATCGGTTCAGTCGTTTCGGGGGTATTCCTTAATTTTTAATTACCTAAATTATTTATCATGGTGACATATTAGGGCGATAATCTACGATGGGAGCCATACTTTTATGATTACTACTGCTATAACCAAGGCATAAGCAAGCATCAGTATTAACCCAGTCGAAAATCTGGTGCATAAGGATAAGGCTAGGCCAAATTTATCCAACTGAATCCACAGGACTAGGCTCTTACTCGGCTTAACGGCTGCTGCCGTGAACTACCAAACAAGAACATCAACTTACCTTGCTTTCTAAAGTACAGAAGTGTTCATCGTCTCTTCATATGTAGGTATAAATAATACATATATCAGTTAAGTTGTTCGTAATAGGTTAGGATGTAACGGCGCGTAACATCCACCTGTCGCGTGCGCGGCGCGTGCAACTGCCAACGGCGTGCGCGCTAGCGTGGCCGCACTTGCTGGTCACCAGCGTCACCCACCGTGGCGGCGGAGCACCTGACGCTCCAGTGTGTCGTACTCCTGTTTCTATGACAATGACCAAATATACATTTTAAGTGACCCGCCCTGTATAAAAAGCTCTGAGGGCTCTACGCCGTCAGCTTACAAATTGTAAAAGAACAACTGAGTTAGGAATGATGATGAAGATTCGGTTTACAAAACCAGCATAGGGACGGGACATCAGCGCATAAAAACGTTATAAATATGTAATTGGATTGCTTAATTTGGGAGACTATTGT
Source organism: Pammene aurita (assembly GCA_947086415.1). Taxonomy (NCBI): domain Eukaryota; kingdom Metazoa; phylum Arthropoda; class Insecta; order Lepidoptera; family Tortricidae; genus Pammene; species Pammene aurita. The sequence goes on from OX352293.1 coordinate 24,653,359, forward strand.
TTCGAAAATGTGGTAAAGTTCGTGTTGATAACATAATCGTATATTTTATTTGTGTTTACAAACGGGAATAAACTATATCTTATAATATTAGATTTTAGTTTGTTACTTGTTGCCAACAAAATGTTGTGAATAAATTATAAATTAAATTATAGGACATACTTAGATTGCTGAGGCACGTTTATACTTATGGACCAAAGAGGTTTTAGTATGTCTCTGCCCCTCATAGACTGAAAAAAAACCGTCCTTTTATATAAAAACCACCCGTGTCAGTATATTTAACAAATAACTGTGTAGCTGTCAGATATCTGTGTACTAGTGTTGGAGTGCAGGTCGATACTTTTATTAATATATTGACGAGAGAATCTGAATAATCATTATAATCAATCAGCAGTAATATTACGCAGGAAGTAACTGTAATAAAAGTTTTTATAATAATAAGTATTTTTGAGATTTTTGGCGTGATATACCTACTTTATCCATTTATACAAAATTATTCTGTTACTTAGAAACTGATACACAACCCTTAGCTTAAACGGAAAATAGGACCTAGAAACATGACAGGAGTTTCAGTTTCATAGAATTCGCCTCTGAATCGTACATCTCATATCGACATGCCGCCAGTCAATGTGTCACATCACTGTTGCCCCTTTGTACTGCATTTTTAAATAATTCTTAATATTATTCTAATTAGTTATTTTTGGTATAATATCGCTCGTATATGTTACTATTCCGTATTTTCTTCAATAATTGCACCAATTTATGGAACAAAATGGTGTTTCGAACGCATTTGGCGCATGGCGGTAACAAGACGCAAAGCGCAAGAGTGATACAAGCTTGTTAGGTAAAATATCATGTCTAGTCCTACCGCTCACACATGCGCATTGCTGGTCTGTGGTTTACACATACGTAAATCATTTATTAAAAGCCAACACGACGCAACATAGTGTCAGCTCGTGTGAATGGTACAGTCAGGAGCAGAAGTAGCTAAGCGGGAGAGGCTCTTAAATAGTTCCATAACAATAATGGCGTGATTGGCGTGTCAAGCACATTTAGAACACTTCACCCGCTTAGCTAACTACTTTTGCCGCTGGCTGTGCTAAGTATGTTGTGAAAATATCTTTCCAAAGTTGATATTGGGTAGGCGTAATAAATGAATTATAAGCGTTGGTATAAAAACCTCTCATACATAAAACCTCTATCTATGTAACAAGCTCGAGAGTGCGAAAAAAGTAGTACTTATTCGTTTCCAGCCTATTTATAGTAGTATATAAATTATACTAGTAGAAAATCTCTTTATTGGACCAACAACCAAACATAAATACTACAGGAATATACAAAATATGAAAAAAAAATACTTTGGTTGGGTACCTGTTTACGCCCGTTCGCTTATGGTCGCTTTCATAAGTTGCATATTACATACTAACAAGTATGTGAAGTATTAGTAACCCGAAGAGCACAGTGGGAGATACGAAAATATTAAGGATGTAAGTAATAACGCCGCACTGGGTGGCCGCAGGCGAGCAACTAGATCGCCTACGCTTCAACGCAGCCAAAGGTTATCAGAGACCAAGCACGGAGATTTCGCAACTTACAGGTGTATTTCAGATTTGCAACTTTAAATTCTTTGCATAATGAGATCGAATACAGTTAGGCTACTTTGTTAATTTACGAAGAGGGAAGCTTTAGCTGGCTTGACTTTAAATATATTAATGCACTATTAAATTTAAAAGACTTTTCACCTCACTGGCTCGGAAAGCTATTTTTTATTCTTTAAAAACAGATAGCAAAACTGCATTTTATTCACAAGAGTGCAAAGAATATTTGAAATTCGAACGTGATATTAGTCACTTTTTTAAACATAATAACATGTAAAGGCCACTCCAGACAGGACGATCTTCGCCCATCTGATTAAATTGTCTGATCAAATCAGGTGCTGTGGACGCAAAAAATATTTTATATTTAATTGTATTCAATTAAAAACATTTAGCGTAAACAATTTTGTTTCATGATTTTACTATACGAGTAAAACGCTTTACATCTTTCAAGAAATATTATTTTGATCGATCCATTTTAATTGATGAACTACCTGTCGCAGAATAATTCGAAAATTGTGCATTGTTTTTGTTTTATCTGTGACATGTAAATTTTTAATTTAAAAAGTTATTTTTGTTTACTTATATTTTTAAGTTTCAGGTTGCGGGTTTTATTATTTATTAATGTAATATCTGCCATCACCTTTCAATAAATGTATTAAATCAACGCAAATACCAGTTGAGATATTTATGCAGGTACTTACGACAGGTGTAATACATTTTTCGTGATATATGTGACTTTGAGGTTATGTAGAGTTTTGTATCGAATTATCATTTCAAGTTCTTTCTTTCAGTGTAAAATCTAATAATTGAAGCAAAAACTAGTGCTAAATGAAGTACAAGATCATTTGTTGCATAGGAGCAAGTGCTGCATATTGTCACAAAGCAAGAAAACACTAAAATTTAACAGGTTTAAGCACCAAGCATCCCGCTACCTACAACAGGCTTTTATCAAGCCTTTGAAATGTTTTCCTTTATGTACCTACCTAAGCTATGTATAAAATAAATAAACACCAAAACCTCACATGCGTTTATTGATTATTCAATTATACAATTCGTACATTAGATTAAATAAGTGCCTATCTAAAATAGTCGTCAAACGAAACGATAGAAGGAAATCATAATAAATAAGTAGGAGTATACTGAGTGATGTAACTAATATACATGTAAATTAACATGACTCTCTTATTCATACAGATAATGAAGCTAATCCTGTTCCATTCTAAACTGAAAAGTTGTATTTTCTGGTAGATATAGGTAGTTACTCGTTTCCCTCGACTGGCCTTATGATTTTAGCAATCATTGTAAGTATCAATGTTTAATTCCTTCCTGGATGTCAACTATTGTATTTTGACCGCATAATCTTCTGTCATTTTTATGTTGTTATTTTAATTTCTTCGCACCTTCTTTTTCATTGTAAACTCATAAATATATCAGAATTATCAATTATTTTATTATTCAATGCAGACTTTCAATTTTCGAAATGACGTACAAAAGCGCGCGACAGGCGTCCAAAAAATACTAAGTTTTGTTTGATGTACATTGCTGCTTTTCTATGGAGCAATGCTGCTGTTCGATTAGCTTAGTGTTGCTATATTTTTGTTTGATGTACATTGCTACTGCGTTCGTTGGCTGGCCAGACTATATTTTTCTCGCTTTAGTGAGGTGAAAAGATTTGTGTTACACTCGGCTGCAAAGTTATTTTTACGTCTCGTGTGTTGCAACACTTGCTACGCTCAGGATTCTATTTTTGAACTACTCGCTTCGCTCAGGATTCTATTTTCGAACCACTCGCTTCGCGCGCGGTTCAACCATAGAATCCATTCGCTACCTCGCAGTTCAACCCTAGAATCCATTCGCTAGCTCGTGCTTCAATTCCACACTCGCGGTTAAAATACAACTTTGCACCCTTGTATAACAAATAACTATTAAAATATATTTAAAAAAAAAGCTTATTATTAATAAAAAACACAATTTTTACATTATAAGCTCAATTTATAGAGATTTTTTTGCCAAGCGAAAGAGTAGTTTTATTTTTTATGCATTACATAATATATGATAAAAAAAAATTTACGTTCAAATAATGTTTTCTTAATTAAATTATATTTTTAACAAATTAACTGTAACTGCTCAAACCCCTAGGTTGTCTGCTACATTTCTAGGAAAACCATTCAGGATATTAGGTAAGTGAAATGCACCATATCGGGTACCTATATTTTCATGTATGTTGATGGATTCTGAAACATAAAATTGCATCAATCACTAACAAAATCAAGCCGCGTGAGAATAAATCTGTCGAAAATGTGCACGAGTCAACAAATACAATGCCTCACAATTGATGGAAACTTGACTTACCCTTAGTAACTTCATAGCCACCATTAACGTTCATTGTCGCGGAAAAAATATGTTAGTTAGGTATTCAGCATTTATACAGGGCACGTGCTGGGCTCGGGCCGGCGCGTGCGCACCCGCGCCACGCTCCGGCGCACCACACCCTCTACCCCTATCCTCGTGACATTACCACTTTTTACAACAACGCTAACACTCATCTAACCGTCATGTGCACGACAGTTGGTGTTAGACGTAGATAACAATTGAATCCAATAATTAACATGACCATCCAATTAAACAAAGAGCCCGATAACCATCGCCAAATGTGTATTACTTAATTTGGACTGCGTATGCTTATGGTAATCCTGCTCACTCGCGTGGCGACTTTTAAGCATAAAACCTCCAAATTTTATGATAACTTTCACAATTTGCTTGCCATATATATCCGAATAATGCAGTAATAAGACGGCAGTCTCATAAATGCTTATATTTTGGTACAGATATACCAGTAATGATATAAATATCTTTAAAAAAGGTAGACCGAAAATTCATATTCGGAACTCGCTACGATGCATTCACCTTACTTTTGCGTAGGTAACTAAGGTAGATACTAAAAAAACCTAGATTTACGATAGAAGTACTTCTAGGCCCCAGACGGAAATTATCAGAACTTTAGAATACAAGAGCCTAGAAATAGCAGATGTGAATAAAAACAACGAAGACTCCAATCCAATCAGACTTCAGAGTATTAGGACAACAAACCAGAAGAATTGTTAATTCACAGATCATAGGTACCCATACATTAATACAAATGTTACATAATAAGCAAGTAGTAATCGACAGATGTTTATAAGATGTTAATAGAGTGGACAAGGACGGTCGCCATGTTATGTGGCGTTGCCGGTGTGCAGGAAGGACAGCGCGCACCGCTGCGGCATCGAACGCGGATGCGGGCGCGGACCGAGCCGGCGGTGCTCGCGCACGCGTAGTATTTTATTTATAATTACGGACTACGGCCCGAGACCCGGACCTGTCGCGATTTCACCTGCTGTTATTGCCATTTTATTCATTGTTATCGCCTTTATTACGCTGCTTGTTACAGATTTTACTGTTTGCAGGTTTTAACGAATGTGCTTAATGATGAGAGTATCTTAACGCTGATTTCTCCTTATAAACACGCATATGTAACGATCATCTCAGTGAACGGCGTCCGTTTAATTGATATGATTAAGTTTTAATGTATTTCTTGATGTACATGTAAAAGGAAAGTATAAGTGTAGATGTTATTTGCCATTTACGGTCCACTTTCCTGGGTAGATATCTAACATAATAAACGTTCGTGATGTCTGATCGTGATTGCTTTTATTTTAGGGTTTTTTGAGTTACAATTTGAGCCCAATCGATCTCGCCCGCAGCGACATCGAGCGCGAGCGCCTTTTTTTATTGCTATTATTATTGGAAGAAGTAATAGCTCAGGTGGGAGTGACCTCAGTTAGCATTTATGTGGCCGTAGACCGTCCGTTTAGTAATAAAATGTTATTTGATTCCTAGAAGATTAATTCTCGTATTTTAAAGTAGAGTAAGCTAAACCTGTAGCATATTACATAACTAAAGGGTTCGCAGGTAGGTAAAGTTACTTGGAAATCCTATTACAAGTATTTATTAAAAGCATCAACGTGTATTAGGATATTAACTTATCATTCATAGTTAATATATTAACTACAAACTGTTGAGTGGATGAATGATAGAAATGGCGATGTAAATGAGTAGATCGCAAATATGATGTAACCGGCCGGGTCGGAGGTGAGAGCCTGCGCCCGCGCCCACGCGCCGTACCGTTATCTACACTGCTTCATTTTTAAGAGGACTATTGTCTGATGCGTCACCGTTCTATAAACATATAACTGCAGACCACCTGCAACTTTATTGTGTAATCAAGTTTCTGATAGACGCCATGTTTTTGTTTACAAATACAAATTTGTACAAAAATACATCATATATCAACAATTACCACCATTTAAATCATACTCGAGCAATTTGCATCTGTATAGTACTACTTTTCGATTGCCATATTTTAGTAAGACACATAAAATACACCATAATCCACATGGAGACGTTAATAGTTTAAAGGTACGCTTGCAATCAGCAGAGAATTATATAGGAACCTATCGACTTACGTTATCTTCGCTTTCCGTTTTGACATCACTGGCAAGGTCACAAATTGTTCCTTTTCTTAATGCTATACCCATTCCCAAGGAGTATTACCTAACAGCTCACATTCCTTCTATTTAAGTAGATACCAACTTTTTATCAATGTTTAGTTGCAGATTTAGTTGATTCTACCTGCATAGAAGTTTATGTGCATATTGTTGAGATGTCCCTCAACCATCTGCAGCGGACTGTTGCCCAGATTTTTAACCGACTTCAATTTCATAGAAGGAGGAGGTTCTGTATTCGGTTTGGGCTTTTTTTTTTTATGTATGTTCACCGATTACTCCGAGACGCGTGGTCCGATTTGAATAGTTCTTTTTTTGTTTGAAAGGGTCTACTTCCAAGGTGGTCCCATATTAATCTGGTGCTGTTCTGATGATGGAATCTATGAGGAATTGAGGGAACTCCTCAATTTTTAAAGGCATATGTATGGCGATTTGGGTGTTTTCTTAAGCAACTCGAGGGTTTTCTCTCGGAAACCACCAATTTGATGATGTGGACCTGATAATGATGATTGTTTTTATGATAATGATGATGATTTTTTTTTATTTAGGATGTTCAGCGATTACTCCGAGACCCGTGGTCCGATTTGAATAATTCTTTTTATGTTTGAAAGGATGTACTTCCAAGGTGGTCCCAAATTAATCTGATGCTGTTCTGATGATGGAATCCATGAGGAATTGAGGGAACTCCTCAATTTTTAAAGGCACATATATGGTGATTTAGGTGTTTTCTTAAGCAACTCGAGAGTTCTTTCTCGAAAACCACCAATTTGATGAAGTGGACCTGATAATGATGATTTTTTTGATGATAATGATAATGATTTTTTTTTAAATGTAGGATGTTCAGCGATTACTCCGAGACCCGTGGTCCGATTTGAATAATTCTTTTTATGTTTGAAAGGATGTACTTCCAAGGTGGTCCCAAAGTAATCTGGTGCTGTTCTGATGATGGGATCTATGAGGAATTGAGGGAACTCCTCAATTTTTAAAGGCATATGTATGGTGATTTGGGTGTTTTCTTAAGCAACTCGAGGGTTTTCTCTCGGAAATCACCAATTTGATGATGTGAACGTCATGATGATGATTGTTTTGATGATAATGATGATGATTTTTTTAAATGTGGGATGTTCAGCGATTACTCCGAGACCCGTGATCCGATTTCAGGAATTCTTTTTTTTGTCTGAAAGTAACTACCTCTGAGATGGTTCCACATTAATCTGGTGCTGTTCTGATGATGGGATCCATGACGAATTAAGGGAACTCCTCAATTTTTAAAGGCACATTTATGGTGATTTGGTTGTTTTTTTAAGCAACTCAAGCATTTCCTCTCGAAAACCAGTAATTTGATGGAGTGGACCTAATTATGAAGACCACATATGATAAGTGGAACTTTCCTTACATTGAGTTACGTATTATGAACTTTTTCTTATATAAACTTATACTTTTTCTTAGGTGTAAACTATGTCCAATAGTGGCAACAACGCCATTAGAAAGACGTTTTGTGATGAGTTATAATAAAAAGTGTATTTAAAAAAAATTGGTATTAACTCTGAAACTAGGCGTATTCCAGAAAAGTTTATAGGACATTTTAGTATCTAAATATGATCAGGAATACACTGTTAAAATCTGTCTAGTTATATGGGCCCATGGTGTATATCTTCACCGATTATTGCGAGATCCGTTGTCCGATTATGATAATTATATAACCACTAAAAATGGAAAAATAAAAACTTTTTACAAAAAAAAGATAAACCGACTTCAAAAAGGATAAAATAAATTATTATATTATTTATATGCGTTACAAACTGATATGTTTGAAGTCGGTGCCAAGCCAAAAAGTTACAATACCGGTCAAATCAGCTTCAAGTCTGAAAATCACAAAACATATCGATACCTACTTATATTGAAAAGGTGAATGTGAATCTATCTGTTACATTTTCACGTCTAAACTACGAATCCAATTTTGATGAAATGTGGTACCTATGTATATATTCTCTGATACACGTCTACTTTGTCAATAATCAGAAAAAGGCGGCAAATAAAAATAAAAAACACGTATGGTCAACCATAGAAAATTTAAATATCGTGCCTTTTTCTACTGAAAAGGTGTGACCCACACACCCAGTGTGTCTGACTATAGAAAAATCAATCTAGCCATTGAATTCTTTTACACTTCGATAAAACACCTTAGATGAAGTAGAATAAATAATTCAAACCGAAGCACGGGCTCCGTTCAAGATATGGTTAGTCCGACAACTAGTAAACAAGTTTATTAACAAACATCATAAGACGCATGATTATATTTTCTTGTACTAGAATGAAATCCTACGTACAGTCAATACCAGAATTAGTTCTATAGTATGAAGAACAATTCACTGAACACATACGCCTCGTTCGTATTAACTGTTTTGTGATTTTCAGACTTGAAGCTGATTTGACCGGTATTGTAACTTTTTGGCTTGGCACCGACTTCAAACATATCAGTTTGTAACGCATATAAATAATATAATAATTTATTTTATCCTTTTTGAAGTCGGTTTATCTTTTTTTTGTAAAAAGTTTTTTAAAATTTATTTTTTGTTATACCAAACGGTAGCACACAAGCAAACGGCCTGATGGTAAGAAGTCGTCGTAATATATGAACGCCTGCAACTCCAGGGGATTCAAGTGCGCGTTGCGTACCCTAAAATATAAGTTTCTGTCATTAAGAAATATTGAAGAAGCTTGCAGTATAAATGAAAAACTTTCTAAAATGTTCAAAATCAAAAGTACCTTCTATTCTTTTATTATGTAGGTACCTATTGATTTTTCAAAATTTATTAAATTAGGGTGCTGCATTTCAACAGTTAGATTTTTAACCTTTTGACCGCCGTCGTCTGATATACGAGTATAAGACAAACTGACAATGTAAATGATATCTTCGTAAATTATGACACAAATCAAAATTGAAAGTTAAATTTTTGACGTATGGCGGTCAAAAGGTTAATAGGGTCTAAACTCGAAAGTACCGATATAAACTTTTTCTTTGACGTCAGTCGTCACCGTCAATTATTTTATCCGGTTCTAAATGTACATTTGTACAACTTTGGTAAACAAATGCCATTTAAATAAAACGTTGCATACCCTACGAAGGAACCCTAAATAATCGCATTCAGTGGTGTCTGGTCTCGCCTTGTAACGCGTCGGGTCATGTTTTATTTTCTTCCTCACCCGCATAGCATTACGCGGTGACAGATCGCCGTGGTTATTATTCCATGCTAATGATCGTGACGGGAATTTGGACCGACTGCTTTATGGTATGCCTAATATGCGTTCATTATGAAAAGGTAACCGATTTTTTAAATTATTGTTGGTGTTTAATTAATAATTATCGATGGAGAGAGTATCTTAGCCCGAATAAAAAAACAGTTAATATCTATTTTAGCTAATGCAGTATATTAGCATTAGTAATTAATAGGCATAGCATTAGTAATGTAGGCGATTTGGTATCCTACTGTAAGCCTATCAATGTAATGGATATAATAAAATAAAATAAAATAGAATACCTACTCGTACTTAGAGCGCAGGGCCTCGATTCGACATGGCATAGCTGACAGTAGCTTGCGAGACAACTATGATATCACACTTTTGTGACAGTTGAAATTTGGGGTGGAATCACTCAAGAGTGACATATAAAATGGTGGCCATAGCCATAGACAAAACGCTCTAGCGAGACCTACTGACAGATTGACAGTTAGGTATGGACACGTGTGGACAGATGGATATCACTCTATCCACTAGCGATACAAGTGTGACATCCACGTTTCACAGTTTGGCATGTCGAACTGGGAGCCTGGCGGTAAGACGTCCGACTTTAAATCCAGAGGTCTCGGGATCATATCCCTGCTCGTACCACAGAGTTTTTCGGAACTTATGTATGGAATATCATTTGCTATTTACCAATCGCTTTGTGCTGAAGGACAACATCGTAAGGAAACCAGACCTAATCCCGATAAGGCTTAGTTTCGCCTCTGGGTTGGAAAGTCAGATGGCAGTCGCTTTCGTCAAATCTAGTGCCTACGCCAATTCATGGGATTAGGTTGTCAAGCGGACCCCGAGCTGGGACAAACGCTAGGAGGACGAGGACGAATTAATAGAATACTTATAGGTACCAGTCTACTATACTGTGTATCCTATGACCAATATGACTAGATTCACAATTCAGTAATCAGTTTTGTGCAAATCATTAAAACATTAGACAAAATTGTATAATAAGAAACTGCGAGTGAAAAGTAATTAAGTGTAACAAGAACACACGTTTTAATTTATATTTTTACCATTGTACCTATTAGTGGCGGAGCGTCCATAGAACTTGATTCCCATCGGATTGCCTAATTTACTACCGGTCGAGTACTTTTACTACGGCTCATAAGGTAAAGGAAAGCAAAATTAGTTCCGGCTTCCCTACAATCCTTTTTGAGACAAACTAAATAATCTGCATAATAGCATAAATATGTTTACTAACCCGCCTGTGACATGATGGCGTATTGTAATTTTTAATTAAAATACATAAACAGTAAATACATTGAAAACACAATATAGTATCTGAAAAATAACTCCAAAACACGACAAACAATCAACCAATATTGTAGTTGTATTGGAGTTGCATCGAAATAATTTTCAAGCAAATTCTGATATTTCTGATTCAGACGTTTAGGCGCTAGATGTATTCCGTAGTTAATACATTGCAGTTGTATTGAAGTTGGATCGTGACTAAACGAGTTTTAAAGTTAGAATACGACCCATATTTCAATTGCTCGTTAATTATATGATATACAGGTGATATATTGAGCGAGGCTTTTACGGGACCAACTCTAAAATCGCGAAAAAATTTTTGGCTTCCCCATAGAAAACGACAACATGTGATCGGCCGAAATGTATGAAATAGCCAAAAAAATCGCGATATCGGAGTTGGTCTGGTTGGTAAAAGTTGTTCAATATGGTCTACCTAATCACCTCGCTCAATATGAATGGATGGTTAATATGTGACCATGTATGTCTGCTTTATAAAATAAAATTTAAATAAACCATTAACGCTGTACCTACTCGTAATGACAATTGTTGAATTGACGCGTTGAACTCTTTTCCATGGTGTCGCGCGCTACGCGGGTTACGAACATTGTCGCCGTTACAGTCTCTTGCAAGTTGCAAGTTCCCTTTCTCCACAGTTTCTCTGTTTATAAATTCAAGTGAGAATATGAAAACATCGGACGTCGTGGCAATGAAGTATCAGAATCCATTTGCGCGGATCTACAAAGCTTGGCTACCAGGTAGCAGAGACAAGTCAAAAAGGAGACAGTAAATTTTCATTTCAGTTTTTCTCATAGGTAATTATTGTGGGTGGCTTAACTAACTGGGATCTGAGTCTAGTTTATTTCGTATGCCACTTTGGCCATCATTGTGTGGCCGGTCAATCTTTATTTCTTCTAAGTGATATGGCAGTACCGTAGAATGGCGTGAGTAGGGACAAAACCGAAGTTCAAACCTGGATAAAAGTATATTTTTGTATGTGGTACATTGATTATTAATATTATTATACACAAAAAATAATCCGGTCGTATGAATTTTAATATTTTATTTATTAACTGTCGATTAATTTCATAATGTTAATGATAAACACAAAATAGTGGGGAATCCCACCTCACCCCGTGGTTAGGGTTGGTAGGGATAGCAATAAGGTGTGTTGGGAAAATTGCTAAGCTTGACGTTTTTGGATTACATTGCAATAGCTTGTTAAGAGAATATTTTATTAACGTAGCTATTTAAAAACCTTGATCTAAAAACACCATCTCGCCCCTCTAGCATCTCTACTCTCCCCATCCATTCATGACCCAACTACTCACGTCATCCCTTCTTACCCCGTTTTACGGTACTGAGATCTTTCTAAGCGCCGCCATCTGATACAATAATGAGGGATGTTTTGTGTGAAGGATACCAGTCTTTACTCTTTACTCTTCTATGCAACTAGTGAATAATCTGTTGAGGCTGGCATCGCCCACTCGTCGACGCGAGCATACCTCAGTCGCAGGCGCAGTATTGGCACTGGATCCCGCGATTTATCACCGCGCGAGCGACGCCGCGCCGTCGGCCGGGCGGCCCGACGCCGCGGGCTGTGGCGCGCCTGGCAGCGCAGCGGTGCGCTAGCCTTGCAGTAAAAGGATTATCATTATCTATCACATATAGAGCGAAATTCAAACATTCTTAGACAATAGCGGAAAATTGTCTATGTAAGCGGAAATTTGTCTATGGCCTGCATACAAAAATTCCACTACCATAGAAAAATGTCTGCTTTGTCTATGCATAGCTGAATTCTCTACTGAATTGCGCTCTAATGTGTGATGCCCCAAACAGAGGCATAATCAGATATTGAAAATTTTAAAATTTATTTATATTAAGCCCAAGCCCATGTATCTAAAAAGTTGTATTATCTACTTTTTAGCACCAATTCCATGGGCGCTGGTGACCCGCACTACCTATAGTGACATTAAAATGGGATTGAGGTTTACACGGCTATTATTTATCAAAAAAACTAATGCTACTATTGCAATTAAGTTAGTATTTGCAGCCTGGATTCTAAGAAAAGGAGAAAAGTTTATTCGTGAAAGTCACGAAATTCATCAATATTAATGATAACAATCATGAATAATGGGTACTACTCGTATTGTATAAGAAGGACACAGTATTGTCCATCATTGTGTACAGTTTGTGTTTCGCCTTAAAAGCTTTGTTAATGATATATGATATGGTATGAGCAGTATGACCACTCGATCGCTGTTCGAAGCAGTCGTTGATAAAGTACGAATTGCAATGACTGGCGTCATCGTCGGTGGCCATGCAATAAAAAGTGGCCGGCTGCCGCCAGAAGCTGCGCAGTGTCACTATCTTCTCAGCCCGTATTCACCCGCTGCTGAGTATAGAGAAGACTGGCGTAGTCAAGAAGAGTCTTGACTACGCCAGTCTCCTCGTTCCCGTGCTAGTTCTATCCACGCACACCCGCCGTTCGGCGCTGTGCTGTGCTGTGCCCTACGTTCGGGCTATCTAGTTGACTATGACTTTACGGATAACAGGCTTGTTGTGGCGTGTTTTTATCACATCCGCATATGCACAATATGCAGTACGACACCGCTGTATCCGGAGCCCAGCCTTAGAAACACACGTGCCGTGACATTCGCACCTTCGCCATTGTGCGCACCAACAATATGCTTTATCAGCGCCCTATGCGCTGCTATATAATTATATACACTCAGTGTCAGATATTTTAAGCCAACACGATTTATTTTAGGTACGTATGTGAAATCAGATGGTGAATGAAGCAGGGTTCGGAAGGATAATTAGCAATGATAATTATCGATTTGATAATAACCCAAAATTTGTAAATGCGGATGGCACAAAAAAATATCGCATGTGAATTAAAACATTAGTAGTTGAACTATAATAGAAAAAAATCCATACCGGTGATAATTATCGCAATAAATATCAGATATCATAATTATCTTGATAATTTCGAACCCTGGAATGATTTATTAAGATACTTGCGGCAGCGGCTGCGACAGCAGTAACGAAGATTACGATTACAAGTTTTCTTATGTTCAGAATCAGCCAACTGTAACTATGCAAGACGATCGCTTACAACGTGCAAAGTAGATAGAAAAGCTAAGTTTCTACTTTGTCATGCTCATGCGTATACTTTACCGAATGTATGTAGATTTAGTTCTTCAGAACAGTCACCGGCAATAGTATCTTCCTATTCGAAGGCCGCAAAAATATGTGACACGCTCTTATGGCCCAACAAATAAGAGCATTTCACATATTTTTGCGGCCTTCGGGTAGGAAGATACTATTGCCGGTGACTGTACCTGGCGTTCTTGGGACCACTTTCATTGGAACTATGTCTATTATCTCCAGATACTGACACCCTTAAGTAACTCGGATGTGTACGAACTCATGTCGACTACGAAGAGCTTCTCAATTTTCTGCTGATTATTTACCATTAGTAGTATTCAGGTATTGTAAAACCTTTATTATAATACGCTATAATGAGGCGGACTGTAGCAACACACCCACCATAATGTCAGTGTGTTCCGCCGCGGGATAAGGCCCTCGATATGACTAAATCCCGGAAGGTGCATAAATATTGATTAGCTGTAAGCAGCGCGTCGGTATTGTGTCTAAACAATGATTTTATGACCGCCTTTTGTGAATGTATATTAGTTTAAAAACAATCGCGTCGTATTTACGGCTGTCTTAAATACGAGTATCTTACGAAGTACATATTCCTAAATTATGGAGGTTAGTAAATAGTTAAATATATGTATAACGTTACATACGAGATGGTAATTCAATCTTTACCTACTAATAAATATTTTTAACTTATTTATATATAAGATAACTACCCTTCTTTAACCTAGAAAGTATATGATTTCTTTAAAAATAGTTTTATTTAATTTTGGCTATGTTTTACAATACCAATTAAAGGTGTTTGCATAATCATACTTTAGTCACGTTCCCAGAAATTATTTTTAGACTTACATCCCCTCTTAATAGAATACAATACAGTATAATTTTACTAGATAGACAATTGAATTCGTTGCTAAATTCGGTTTTATTTTTATTTTATTTCTTATTTACATTTGTATGATACTAACCCTACACACTGTTAACAGCGCTGGTAGCCTAGCGGTATGATGTCCGACTTTCAATCCGAAGGTTCAAACCCCGGTTCGTGCCACTGAGTTTTTTGAAACTTATATACCAAATATCATTTGGTAATTACCAGTCGTCGCTTTTCGGTGAAGGAAAACATCGTAAGGAAACCGTACCTAATCCCGATTAGGCCTAGTATCCCCTCTGGATTGGAAGGTCAGATGGCAGCTGCTTTCGTAAAAACTAATGCCTACGTCAATTCATGGAATTAGAAAAAGCAGGCCCCAGGCTCAATTGAGCCGTGACAAAAGCCGGAACAAACGCTACGAGGATGATGATGTTACTGACCCTATTTTTTAAGTCTTTACTTGTATGTACCTACCTACTAACAATCTATGGATCATCCATTAAATGAAGTAAGTTGAATTAAATTGAATATATTTTGTTTGTATGTATGATTTTACCTATAATAGCAGGTCAGGTTCATAAATAAACTTAACCCTTTAATAAATAAATAATAGTTTATACTCTCGTAGACATGTTCCTTTCTTTGTAAACCATACCAATGCGAGTGCTTAAATGTGATTAGCATTAGGACACAGGCTCGGCCTTTATTGAGCATGTTAACAACGCGTACTTGTACAAAGACTTTTAATTAGCATTAAGACATAGCCTATTTCGTAACTACAATTTAATAGATACCTATTATTATTACATTATGTCCATACAAACAGTTATCTGTAGTTAATTGTAATCTAAGCAACGTGGACGGGGTTTAATTGGAATACTTTGGATTTATTTTATTATTTGTAGATTGACCTTTTGCAGATTGTTAAGGGTGAAGGTAACAAAAGTGGAAATACTGTCTACAGATACCTAATTAAACATTATGCTCTATTAGGATCTACTAGCATACTCGTAATTTCGTAATAAGTACACTCATATATATGTAATTAATGGAAGAGCGGAGCCTCCTGGCACAAGTATCTGTTTTACTTAAAAGGAGGTTCTTGTTTAGTTTCTAGTTTAAACCTATTGTGTAACCAATAAACCATTTTTCATTTTCATTTTTTCATTTTCATATACATACCTAATAGATATTTAGATTTGCATACATTGTGTAGTTTCAACGACTTCAACTGCAAAAACTAAGTTAGACAAGTACACGCAATCAATATTTAATCCTCAATAGATATTCTGAATTTCAAGGCAATGCCGGAAACCTGCTGCAGTTATTATATTAACCAAATTGCGACGTCGACGTCGTCGTTGACGTCGAAATATCCTTAAAATGCGAAGAGCATAAATTGTTACACGTCATATCACGAGTGGGTTAGATAATTTATTGAAAGGTGCGCTTTGAAATCACGTTTATTTGTGCGCACGCGCCGGCGTCGACGCGCGACGTTACAAATCAAGCTTATCGGCGCGGCGACTCGGCCCATTGCCGCCGTCGGCCCTAAATCTAGACAGATGTAGACTCTCAACCAAGGCACCCGGCGCGTCTCCAAACACGTAAGCTTGCATAACCTAGGAATTGATCAATCGCTTATCGCCCCAAAGACTACAAATAATAAGAAACACATAAATAATAGCAACTAGTTCTTCGCAAACGAGGTCAGAACGGTGTCGAAACTCATTCGCGTTATCTGTAAGCCGATCGTTTATAACTAATAGAAAAGTTCAAAGTTCTATTAGGCTATTAGGTGCGAACTCTAATTGGTACGGCATATCGCAGGTCGATCTGAGATTAGATAATCACGATGCAAATAGGAACAGAATTAATTAATGAGAATGCATTGGATTGGTGAAGGCGCACGTGCCGCGGCGGCGACGGCGCGGCCAATCACGGCGCGTTGCGCGCGCACGCAGCACATCTCTGTTGCCTCTAATTGGCACTCGTGCGTGTACTCATGTGAATGTTGGTCTCTTCGCGACTGCTAACTACTCCACACAACAAAACACTGCGGTGTTAACTAATGCACCATCCGCCTCATTTGCTCCTACTGCCTCTTATCTGTCTCGACAGTGCTATCTCAAGTAATTAGTTTTATTAAGGCCTTCTCAACTGAAGAACAAATCAAATTATTTTTAATAAATATTTTGATTTGTTTATTTTTAAGTAGACACACTACTATATAAATCATAAACTTATATAGATGTCATATACAAAGGAAAAAGTGACCTAGGCCTCCGGTGCCCAGGGCTGGGATCGAACCAGCGTCTTCTGCATTCGCGGCAGACGCCAAGTGGTAAAGGCGTCTGCCGCGAATGCAGAAGACGCTGGTTCGATCCCAGCCCTGGGCACCGGAGGCCTAGGTCACTTTTTCCTTTGTATATGACATCTATATAAGTTTATAAGGCCTTCTCTTAGATATCTGATTAGTATCTGTGTGATATACCCTTTAGATAACAAATTGTATACACCTGAGCCATAGTTACTACTGTATTTTTTCATGGGTTATTAGTGAGGTGGGTTGAAATATCGTAAAACAATATAATGTAGTTACTAGAAAAATATTCAGACTGTCTGTTTTTCGGATTCGTATGTCCTACGTTAAATAACAATTGTGAATAGAATTATCCAAAGACACCTTGCACGTTAAAATAGCAGGCAGATATAATCGCCATTCCAAACATTTCCACAGAAAAGTTCCAATATCTAAATGTTTAAGAAACGTGCATTTGCCTGACAGGGTCGGAGGTTAACTGCGGAGATAGCGATCATATTGGACAACTTTCTTACTGGCAAGCTACACGATAATGACATTACATTTCGATTAGGATAAAATTAGGTATCGCTTGCATCATAAAAACATTGACCTGTTACCTTACATTCCACTTTAGGACACTTTTTAGTAGGTATTTCATTTATTTTGAAGGTTCTTATTAGATTTTCCCTTTTAAAATTGTGGTAAGTAGTGTAACTAGAACTAAGGAACTTTTTTATTTACTATCGGTAATATCCATTGACATCGTCAAATAAAGAACAAATAGGTTTATTGAAATAATTTTCTTACCTAATTTTTACTAATATCTACGAAATTTCGCCAACTGAGTAAAATCAATAAAATACTACTATGTACTAGGTACCTCCATACATATATATCTATTCATTCTTGAGCAAGTCAGCAAGCAGCCTTAGCTTTAACTAAAAATTATCACCTGGCTGGGGCACCTAACCTACACAGTCTCATATTATTTCTTCTGTTATTTAATTATTCTAATTTTAGGTTAATGTAGATATTAATATAACTGATCTCACTGCAATTTAATTTAGTCAATGTTATGTACTCCGTAATTGTCGTATATATAAGTCGTTATTGCCATTTAAAATTATTTTAGTATACGTTGCAATATATAGATGTGATACACTTGACTTGAATAATAAAATACAAAATAAAATATTATTATGTAGAAAATTATCTTCTTATTATTTGATTTAATAACTTAATCAGTATTGAACTCACCTGCATAGGTACTCAATGGCATTGGGTAGGTAACGTACTTGTTTAATTCAAATACAATTTTAAAGAAAAAAGTACCGACGTCACTTAGGCTGCTCCACCTTTCCAAGAGCAAATGCCCGAGCTACTGTAAAAAATACGCAAACCACTAAAGGTGTGCGTGCCTATAATATTTGAAGAGTTCCCTCGATTTCTCCAGGATCCCATCATCAGATTCTGACCTGATGACTATTAGACCAACTGCCAAGTACCCTTTCACGCAAAAAATAGTAATGGTGGTATGTTCACCATTTAAAAAAAGAATGCAAAAATGTAAGATCCCGACGAATTGAGAACCTACCTACTTCGCTGTCTTGAAGCGGTTTCTAAATGAGCAATACTGGCGAGTTGCGGAGATAATCGCTTCTAATAAAAAATAAACCAAAACAGACTGGTGAAGTGGTGATTGAAAACGCTCCTCTAATGAGATGAGATCGATAAAAAATCACCGGTTACAACATTGTAAGGGCATTTGTAACTTACCTAATATGGAATGAAGGGACTTAGCTTGACACGGGGCATGGGGCACGGGTAAGCGGGAGCAGCCCGCTGACCTCGTGGCCGGGTGACCGGCGGCTGGCGGCCTGGCGCCCACCGTCTAATGCCTCTCTGTCCGACCCACATCCGTGCCCGCTAACCGCCAACCTATTGTCTCCGATTAGCTCGCTGCGGCTATAAATGATTACAAGCTTTGTTTACTAGAAATTTATAGTGCCGCTGCACATTGTTTTAATTGTGTTTGCTAGCAAGATGTTGTAGGCGCGTTCGGTTTTATTAGAAACTGGTAGTTCTTATTGGTATGAGTTATTCTTAGTGGAACCTATACACGATGGTCTAATTTATTTATTTATTTCTAGATAAAACTTAAGTGGTAGGTATACATATTTTCGCCAAACTGAGGACAGTTTGTTGGCGAATAGTGCACTCTAAAATAAAAATAAAAAATTTGTGTTATACCTACGAGTACTTACCCATTACACAAACTTATTTGAAACAGTTAATTTGTACTAATGTTTACATAACTAAATGCAGCTAGTACAGCCACCCGCTGTCAAGTTATAGGTAAATTCAAGAGCACTAAAATCTAACTTCTAACGATCGGAAAAATTGTGCTTTGCATTAAATATTGGCTATCAGAATATACCCCATGTATGGCAACTGATTTTAAATTTTTTTATGAAATGCCATTGTCTAATTTAAATAGCAACTTCCATAGTTCAGGAACAAATGTTTGTGATTTGCACACACATAATTGATTTTACCGGGATTCCAGGACCTTCAGCTTCGTAGTTAGGGTTACTACCACTAACCAATTAGTATTCAAAGGGTACCTAAATACCTACCTGTGATTGATATTTCGATAAGCGAGAGATTCACGAGAGGATATCAGTATCTCCACAAGTGTTGACAAAATTAATTTCGTTTGACTTATCTGGCGAGTCTGGCGACATCGCACTATTTCTGCCGCCATGGTAGCTGATCGAAAAACGGCAAAATTAGCACCACATTACCGTAGTCGCGTATAGTAGTGCATACCGTAGCATGCTTGATAATCACGCAGTCGCGATTGATCGTTTACGATCGTAATCAATCACGTGGCTCGCTAGGTAAAGTGGCACCTAGTTTGAACCGATTGCCGAGCGCAGTGACGTGAGTGAAGATGCTTTACAAAATATTGATAGAGGTCAGTCGATTGATTGTTTTGACAAACGTTTTTTCTACAGTCTCGCTTTTGTCTCCCGATAAGCAAGCTTTACATTGACGCATGACAATTTCATTGCAGCAATCACCTCAAGCAGGCTTGTCAATCACGGACATCACGGTACTTCTCCCACGTCGTCGCTTGGAAAGCACCATGCACGTCTTAAATATGTATGCTTTTCAAGCATGATTGACCGTCTATGCACGGCATCGATTGCTGGCGATATTTGTTACGAAACATAAGCGTTCTGCATCTTATAAGGTATTTTAGCTTGAATTTAGATTTCTTCCATTGTTACGAACTAATTAAATTTTCAATTTCTTGAAGTTAACGTAGATTGATGTACTTACTTAGAAGTTATATATTACTTAGAATAAGTACTCGCATCGTAAACTAGAGCGATTAAAAGATGTGTCATGATTGTGCACTAATTTTTAGATTTGGAGTTGGAACACTTGGAACTTCATTTCATAGATCCAAGAAACTTGTACATCGAATTTAATGTTCAAAAAATAATTCAATGATCTTTTAACGGTTAATTCCTTTGGCCGTAGCCACGTCGATCAGTTTGTATTGCAAACAAAACATGGAACCCTAATATCAAATACAGCCGTGGTCTGGGCCCTGCCTGCCCTGACCATTATTCCCAAACTTTCTATTGTTTGCATTTGGACAACTTTCCCACGTCTCTATCGAGTGGGAATCGAAGCATGGGGGTTATAAATAGAAAACAATTAATAAATTTTCAATGTAGTAATTTATTTTTCTGTGATTTAGAGGTAACAGAAAGGAACCAATTCGGCAGTCGGCTCAAGTATAGCCTCATGAGTCGGTGTCACATATTTTTATATAGCTTTAATTTAAATAATACCGTCTTATAACATACTGCTATAATTTTCGTGAAATATATTATTGTATTATAATTAAGGCACTTTGTACATGGCTTAGGATATGAATATATTAAACAAGTGTATGACACTCGGCAAATGCCACATGACTAGCAAAGCCGCTGGAATGGCGGCGCGATATCTCTGTGATATCCTACTTAACCTAACTTACAATAATTATCGTACGTAATAGGTAATATATATTGGTCCCTTACAGCACTTGTAACAAATTGCTTAAAACTAAATATTTACAAATAATCTATGCACACAATTTGTTCTCAACACATTTACAAAGTTTAAATAATTTTAAAAATGTTTAAGGACAGTATTAGATTTCTAAAGGTGATAACAGCGAGTGATAATAGTTTGAAAACGAGATCTCAACTCCTACAAATACGGCTAAGTCAGTCTTTTCAGTAAGCATGAATAGTTGGCGTCGGTTGGTGTGGCTGGTGCGCGTGCGTCGCGGGCAGCGCTTCGGGCCGGTACTCGAAAGGCGGGCTGCCGGGGCTACCGCACCCGCTCTCCAAGTGCTTGCTCAGCAACGACATACGGGAGAATGTCTTGCCGCACCCCGAACACGAGTACTTCTTCACATCAGAGTGCGTTTGCAGATGAGCTCGCAGGTTGGATCGGTCGGCGAACGCCCGACGGCAGTGGTGGCAGGAAAATGGTTTTTCTCCAGTGTGGGTGCGAATGTGACCCTGGAGGAGCCACGGTCGCGAGAAAGCCTTTCCACACAAGTGGCACTTGCAGGGCAGCGTGTGCGTGCGGATGTGCATCTTCAGGGCTCCCAGCGATGTGTAAACTTTTGCACAATATTTGCAGCTGAATGACTTGCGCGCGAGACTACCCTCTGCTGCCGCGCAGTGGTATTGCTGATGCTTTGAGAGACCGGAGTACGTGGAGTAAGACTTTGCGCAGTCGGGGCACTGGTAGCGAGGACGTCTCTGGCCGGACACGGACACTCCGGAGTCTGAAGACACTGATCCGGGAGACCGAAGATCTTCGGGACAGGGAGGAGGTGAAATAGAAGAGGGTGGGGACGCTGGCGAATATCGTGAGTAAAGGTGAGAATGGACTGGCGGTGATAGAGAGGGAGCGGTGGGGTAAATTTCTTCAATCGGGTAAGGGGCGTAGAGTGCAGGCAGATAGGCGTACTGAGGAGTAGGGCGTGCGAGTTCAATCGGCGCCGGAGTTGGTTCGAGGCGAGCTCTGCAGGCGGCAAGGTACTCCAGCTGGTGCTGGGGCCACTCGCGGGGCTCCCTCTTGACGGCGGCTGTGGCCACAGGCGATGACGCCTTGTTTGGGTAGTTGCCGGTCTTCGATAAGTCTTCAGGTTTCGTGCTTAGGTTCTCTGGTTCGTCATTTTGTGTTACACCTGTTGACAAAATAATTTTATCGTTAGCAAATAATTAACAAAAAATATTAAGTCATGTAAGAAAACAAGTCTTAGAATTGCTAAAAAGAAATACGAATATTTCTATAAACTAAAATCACTTCAGCTTTTATTTATTAAATTTTAAAATTATAAGATTATTTCCACAAAAAATATTGTACTGAAATGGCTCAGGCTACCAAGACTATAGGAACAAACTTTGGAGAATTTTCAATGTAATAAGTGCGCTAGATAGATTTATGAGTATTGTGAAGAATATAATAAAGTACTTACAAGGATAGTCGTAATAAAGTGTAGTGGCGAGGTGGGCGGGGTGCGGCGGCGTGGTGGGCGGCGTCGCCGGCCGCTCCTCCCGCACCAACACCGGCCGCTTCTTCAGCGGACAGTGCGCATACTTTTTCGTCATCATAGCGCGAGAATTTTGCGAATCCTCAACGAGCATCTTCACTTTTTCACAAGCACTTAACAGAGGGAGTTTTTTCTTAATCGTCCGAAATAAAATCGTATCACAAGTTCACAAATGTAACAGTCCAAAACATGTACGTTGCGCCGGAGTCGTAACAGAGGAGTCGTGTTGGGGACGCGAGTGACGTGCGCGCTCGTCGACGTCCGGAGCTCGGGTGTGGTGCGGTGAGGGAAGGCCGCGTTTATATGCGCTCCCCGGCAGCAGCGGCCAGGTGGCGGCGGGTAGTCCGCGCACGTGCGCTGCGCCCAATCGGCGGCGGGCGCGGGGCCGCGGCCAATAGCGGCCCTGCGCGGCGCGGGGCGGCGGCGGCACCTGCGCTGCCGCACCCGGCGAGCTGCCTCTCGTGCGATATGCCCAGCTTCAGCACCGGTGTGCAGCCACATACACACCAGCCAGCTCTGTTTTTTGTCCATCCTGAGGTTAAGCACCTTTGAACTACGCACTCGTGTGCTGTTTAAAGAGGATCCAATTTCCTAACGAACTTTTCGTTAGTTACCAAAATTTTACTTGAGGTACTAGACTAGATGCTTCAGTATCAATCAAATAATTATAAAACAGGGAATACCACATACATTACACTAATGAATCTTGGAATAAAAAGATTCGATGTAAGCACCTACTACTTACAAACTTAACATTTTTATAACAGATACTTTTTTATAAGAGGCTCCCTGGCGCCAATGACCTTCGATCAGAATCCCTTAGTTTTCATTTTGGTAGCGGCCTTAACTTAAACAATATCCTTAACTTATTATTCAATATTCATTGTCTTCGAGATATTTGGCATAAACCTCGAACAATTTCAGACAAAAAAAAATCTGGCAATATTTATTGTGATAATTACATTTTAGTTAAATTCTCTCGTTAGTTTTTAGAAACGTCAAAGCGAAACCCAAATATGTAGTTTTCATATATGTAAGACCATGTTTAAAAATATCATATAAAATAAGTAGGTATTTTATTCTTCAAAATCCGGGTCTACAGGATGGAGATAAAAGATTGGAGAACCGATAGCCGTTTGTCTAATCCATCTTATCGATCTGGAGTGTAAATGTAGGAATATCGACACAAAAATTGTCAGTAATCGATGAAAAACATGTGGAGCCCCTTAAGTACTTAAAGTAAAACAATCATTTTCAACGCATTGATTAATATGAGTAATACAAGTTGTGTGTAATTTCTTATTGAAACAAAAGAAGTGTTTATCACCACAATAGGTCGGTTGCCCGTCAGTATGCCTATATGCTTAACTAAGCAAAAATGGCAGTCATCTGACACCGCAATGACACATGAGTGAGCGCCTCGCGCCATAATGTTCTTTGTGATATGGAACATCGTATCGTACTCTGTGACCTTGTCCTCCTTCCTGTGTGCATTTTTTTTATTGAACGTTCTTTCATATCTGTGATTCTAAGGTAGAATCGTGGATACAAAATATTTAACTTATTTTAAGTACACATCAGGTATCTGTAATGGTTAAACCTCAGTTGCTTTTCTTCTTAGACATTGTGCGCAATATGTCTCTTTTTTAATTTTAAATGCCATCTCATCTACATGTATTCAAACCCTTTGACTTGGTCAGTCGCCCAATGCATTTATTTAGCTAAATGTCAATTACCTAATTGGCATAGGTACCTAATAAGGTACATTGGTATACATACATAGATCCATTACACAATTCTTACTCGTATATAAATAGGACCTATATAATAGAACCTCACTTTCTATTCAAAGAATATATAGTCATTTAATAATAGACAGCCTAGAATCAACCAAGATTCAAATCAATATGAAAGTTCAATCAGAAAATATGACAGACAAAGTGATGAAGCTAATTTATTATCTTAAACAGCAAAGATAACTTCAGTGAGGGAGGCCTCGGGCCTGTGGGAAAACTTTATTAATGGACGCAGATAATTGTAATCTGATCATAGCAAGAATACGACGGCTATCTGTCTCGGGAACTGTGAGTCCACGGCGACAACGATAACAATAATAACTTGTGGATTTGTGTAACCGGAAACACTCGGAACCAGTTTTTGCCACAAAACGATAACAAAGGTACCTACTTCCTTATGTATCAAATCAAACAAGATACGTTGCCAACCCCTCAAAGTGCGGAACTGTAACGATTATAAGTTCTTTGTTGTGTTTTTTGCAACCCGTTTATTCTCACAGGTCACAGTTACAGGGACACTGGTTAATTTAGGATTCTCACAGAAGTAAAATATTCGTTTTAAATAATGCCACAAAGAGAACAATGCATAGCAGCACTGTCAAAGTTGGTATCAGCTTTAGCGTAAAACAATTCAAAAACATCGTTATGCAAACCCTAAATTTATGTGATGACACATACTAGGTATTCAAGAAATTATAGCCTGGCTAGACCAAAGTGCTGACTCTTCTACCCAGGCCAATGTTCACAGATCAGATAATCTCATCACGATGACATGCTTGCTACGTGTGGAGAAATTCGCAGAATGACTCAGCCGATATATGTGTCAAGGGATCGACATGAAATGGGCATCAATTGCTCGATTATACAGCACAGCCGTGACTAATCGTAATGTTCGTTGGCCGACATTAACGCCTAATTCAGACCAGAATGTAATTGAAGTGATCCTTTGCCCTGGTTAAAATTCGCAGTATTCCTTATTTAGGCAGTTCTTATCTCAGATATTATAACGGATTTAATTAGTTTCGGTTTTAAAAACCTTTTCTTAATTCTCTGCAGTCTTGTTGTATGTATAAGGAATCAAATATCTGGGTGACCGACATCGTTGTTAGTAGGTATAAATGTAAGTATGAAATTAAAGGAAGTTTAATTTTATTCACTGATATTGTTTACCCTTAATTTATTTATCACAAATTAAACTTTGATCTGGCTAGTTCTACATATTTCTCTTTTAGGTACTTATGTAATACCTACACTACACTATTACCTACTGTGATATCCGTATCGTAATAGTCATGAAATCTTTCGTCGCTTTGACAATTGGTTAAAAATCTAATTAATTTTGTTTACCCACTATAATTATCGCAGGAAGGTAAATTTCTACCTACACCGCACGTAATGACTTGTGGTTATCGACATTGTCGTTTAGGAAAACAAATAGGTAACTACCCGATGGTCAACAAGGCGGTGTCGTTCATTAGTACCTAATTAGTTTAAGACCTTGTGATGTGAATTATTTGTTATCTGACTCTACGCTTGGGAAACGTAAACAATTCGGCGGAAGAAGCTTAATGGTAAACAACACATTAGATAAATAATTCTTACATCGAAATTACTATTGTCGTCCTAATGAACTCTTAATTGTCTAACCTACTCGTGGTAAAAGTTAAAATAATTTGTTTGTTTTCCTTCGTCCGTACATCCTCTTCCTACCGATAGTGATTAGTGGTGATAGTCGTATATTCTCATTTATCAATATACATTTTTAATACGATTTAATAATAATTGAAGGGCTCATGTTACATAAACGAAACATTCAGCGTTAATTGACATAAACAGAGTTACATAAAAGTTATAGAAATGTACCTATAGTAAATGCTAATCCACAAGGAACGTTACATAAAAAAATCTAAAAAAAGTTACGTAAAGAACATAAAAGTTTTCATAAATTCGTTACACAGTTAATTGGCAAAATATGTTAAAAATCAACACAAAATCTTAATTTTGAGGCACCACAATAAGAACTACCTACGACACGTCAAGCATTAACATTACATTAGATGTAACATTATAAAGTTTAATACATTATTCAGCAAAATAATGTAAAATCCCCAAATAATGCGTCACATGAAACAGGATATATTTACGATTATTCACTTCAATCGTTCGTACACAACTAAATATGGCCGAAAACGAGCGGGGTATCCATAGACTAATAAAAAACCAGTATTGCCAAGTCAATTAAATGATTACTTCTAAGGAACTGGCGAATCTTAGTGCATTTTTAACCGACTTCAAGATTTCAAAAGGAGATTCTCAATACGATTGTATTCTTTTTTAATGTTTGTTACTCCATAACTCCGTGATATCTGAACCGATTTTGATATTCTTATAGATACATATTCATCCCGTTTTTGTCTAAATGCAGTTCTGATGATGGGATCCAGGAGGAATCGAGAGAACTCCTCAAATCTTAAAAGCATACATAAAGTGATTTGTGTTTTTATCAACAAATCAAGCATTTTCATTCAAAAAAGTGACATTTGATGAAGTGGAACTGCTGATGATAATCAGAACAGAACTCTTCAACGACGCATACGTTTGACGTTACGTTCACGTTTGACGATTTGTCCTCTTCGCTGTGTTTAAGTTAGATTTTCATGACAAATTTTTGTCAAGCTTGAATTCTGATTATGGGATCCATGAGGAATCGAGGGAACTCCTCAAATCTTAAAGGCATACATACATATAGTGATTTAAGCATTTTCTACAACAAATCAAGCATTTACATTTAAGGAAGTGATATTTGATGAAGTGGAACTGCAAACGATGATCAGAATGGAATTCTTAAACGACGTATAGTTCACGTTAGGCGATTTGTCCTCTTCGCTGTGTTTGTTAATCAAGTTAGATTTTCAAGAAAATTTCATACTATTAGTTGTATAATACCATCTACACCACCTCCACCATCACTAATACAATAATTTTTCACCGGCCTCCCCCATTAAAGTCGGTTTTTTTTTCTTAAAAAGTTATTTTGTTACATAAGGTTGATTTTCTTTTAAAATAACAAAATGCGATTCAAAAAATTTTTGGTATAATTTTATATTAATATCCATCTAATCTTTTTGTTATAGTAGCCAAACACTTCCCACATAAGTGAGAAATGAATAAATACATTAAATATGTTCATACTCAAAAAAAAAAAATTTTTTTTCATGTTAAAGCAGGGTTGCTTCACTTTCAATTTGTATGGTTTTGTATTTGTATGGTTGTTTGTATGGTTTGTTGTTGGCTGGTTTTGTATTGGTATGGTTCTCATACAATTGTCAGAGTAAATTTCTTACTAAAATAAATTAAAATATTAACAATGAATTTTATGGTTATTTCTCTTTAATCTCAGGGAAAAAAAATGCTATATCTCGCTTCAACATTAAGATCAATCAAAAATGTTTTTTTTAAATACTTTTCTTTTTCATGGTAACTTCTGGCACAAATACGTACCTAGAGTGCATGCGTAGTTTCTTACATACTTTTTACTTTTACAAGATCAACTAAATACATTAAATATGTTCATACTCAAAAAAAAAAATGTTTTTCATGTTAAGGCAGGGTTGCTTCACTTTCAATTTGTATGGTTTTGTATTGGTATGGTTCTCATACAATTGTCAGAGTAAATTTCATACTAAAATAAATTAAAATATTAATAATGAATTTTATGGTTATTTCTCTTTGATCTCAGGTAAAAAAATGCTATATCTCGCTTCAACATTAAGATCAATCAAAAATGTTATTTTTAAATACTTTTCTTTTTCATGGTAACTTCTGGCACACTTTGCAAAAACAAATAGTGCCTTAAATTCGTCCCCACCCATTTACTAAAATACGTACCTAGAGTGCATGCGTAGTTTCTTACATACTTTTTATTTTTACAAGATCAACAAAGGTACTCAACTACTAATAACTTGTAAAAACTAGCTGTAGCTGTGACCGTAGCCCCATAGCGTTCTTCGGTTAGATTTGCAGTTTGCAGTCGCCAAAGTGTTGATTTGTAAATAAATATAAAGTAGGTAGTAGGTTTACGTCCGAATCCAGAGTTAAAACTTTCTACATCCCAGATCTTTTCATAAACGGGTAAGCTCTAAAAAGGTATTATAACAGCCAGACAGACACAAAGGTAGACAGACGTAGAATGGAAGTGAGATATACAGATATATAACAAAAATACTGATGATCGGTTTAAGGGCTTAATTGGTTATTGCGACTAAGAAAAAGTAAGAGAAAAAATATTTGGACGCAAAATTTATTTTTTGTATGGGACACGTGGTCCCAGCCGGCCAACCCTCCATATGGACTGAGAGCTGGCCACGTCAGATATGACACAATAATGAAAGCAATAAAACCAGTCTGGTTAGATTGTTATACTATTATTATTGCTAGATCCAGGCATCTGGCAGCTTTAAATGGGTGGAGGTCAGAGTGACAGACTAGCAAAATATTTGAATTGGAAAATAGTAATACCAAAATAGATAAAAACTGCCGAAGTCGTCTCAGGTATAAAGACCAGGGCCTATATTTTAATATTAGAACAAAAAACATTGCGTATTATTTCGGAAACAGAAACAGAAGGTGACAAACTATGAATTACATTATACGTAATTTTGGACGACATTCCCCCATCAGAAAGTTTTGGCAATGATATTATCTAATTATTTATATAATTCCTCATAATACTGCATCATAACCAGAACTCTAGGATTTGTATTCTTAAAGTGGTTTGCGTTCTTTGACCTCCACCACTTTACAGCTGCCAGATGTCCGGATCTAGAAATAAGCATAGTATAGCAAACTATCGAGAGGGGTTCGTCGCTCTCATTATTGTGTCATATCTGACGTGGCTAGCTCTCCGTCTAATACCAAACCAAATTTATTTTTCGCGCGAATTTTTTTTTCTTAGTTTTTCATAGTTAGAAGTGTTAGAATAGTATACCAATTATGCCTTTAAAAGGATCACAAGTATCTTTGTTTCACTTGTACATATGTACCACTACTAGGTATTGCAATGTACCCATTATCTAGTACTTAGGTTCCTATTTCTACTTATAATATGTAACGTACCTACAACAAAATGGAACCCTAGTATCCTAAACCACATTTCTAATAAGTAGGCAGATGCTTAATCCTTTCAGATTGAAGATTCAATTCATTGCTTTCATTAAACTTTACATCATTACTAAAGTCCATCCCATGATTGATAAGTGAGCTATCAAGTGATAATGTTTGCCGGGCGCGGTGGTGGGGCGGCGCGGCTGCGTCGGCCAGGTGCTATGTCGCGTGCGTAACGGTCGGGCACGAGCTGCGCTGCGCCGGCGGCGCAGGGGGACGTGCGCTATGGCGGAAATAGCGATGGACAGGGGCGCCGCGGGCAGGTGGTGCGCGATATGCCAGCCCGCTCTCAATGTCGCACAATTGGCGGTTAATTCCATGCATACATCACCATGCAATGTCTGATTTCATGCAATAGCTTATTATTCCCTGCGCCCTTTTTAATGCCCGGTAATTAAAATTCTGACATTTGGTATAGACAAATAATCGTTCCACACTATAACTTTCAGCCCTTTTTATTCTGTACAAGCTTTTAGTAGGTGAAACAACTACACGTTCACGTTCTAAATGGGGCTACTACCTGTAACAACTAAACTCTGTTTTCTTTTTTCCAGATAGTCAACATACTAGAATGAAATTCTATCCGGTTTTATACTAAAGTAGGTAACGGTTGGATTGGGTAGATTAGGTAAAAAATATCTATCTAACTTTGTAGCGGTAGTAATGACTGTACTCGTAGCTTTCAGGATTACCATTTGACTGAATTGACTGTGTTATAAAACAAACATTTATTTTGTACTAGCTTTTGCCCGCGGCTTCGCTCGCGTTAAATTCAGGGTAACAAACCATACAAACTTCCACCCCCCATTTTAGGGAAGTGGGGGGTTAGAAAGAGACAAAAAGTAGCCTATGTATATACTCTCCATCCCTTCAACTATCTCCACTTAAAAAATCACGTCAATTCGTCGCCCCGTTTTGCCGTGAAAGACGGACAAACAAACAAACAAACACACACATAAACTTTTCCATTTATAATATTAGTATTTATTTTGTATTATCATTTTTGTTCCTTAACGTATCATAAGTAGGTATATAGAAGCTGCCGTTGTTGCAGTAACACAGCAACATTCAGGGCTCACTGGAACTTTTCAAAAAAGTACCTTCGTCTGGAAGTTTAAATAGCAGAGGCATTATATTTCTCCTCATCGTTGATCCTGACTATTTTTAGTAATGTAATAACTACTTACCCGCTTATTTGATTTAGCTTACTGTGATTTTGACTATTTCATTTTCTTTTTGCATAGGTAAAACGTATTTTACGACGATACTTAATAATTATATGAAACTCGAAGAAGAGGAATATCCCCGTGTTGAAAGAAAGACGTTTATGCATCTATGTACACTTTATGTACCTACATAATGGCAGTTTGTTAGTAAAATGTAATAATAACCCCTGCAACACCTGAGCAGACCTACCTACTTAGATTTGTAAGTGTGCGTGCTTTTGTATCTTTGTTTGCAGAGGATACATACATACTTACATACGTACATAGTGACACAAAGCGAGGCACCCACTAGTGGAGCCTGACCCTGCATTGAATCAGTGCACAGCTATGCCAGCAGCTGGCTGCGCAGAATCACATGTCTGTACCCGAATCGCACATCTGCACTGAGCCGATATCGTGACAAAGAACGACGTAAACGTCACCCTTCTCTTACCAAACCTTTACATCCTAATGCTTTTTGGGAACGAGTAAAACGATTAGGGTCTCCCTCATTCATTGTTCCAAATTTAACCGCCGTAAGGGCATAACTCCAAAGTTCTGATTCAGGTGTCGGTGTCGTTTCATCGGGGGAATTCTCTTACATTTCGGTTACGAATAGCATTCTGTTATATCGTAAAATAAACCCTATGCCTGTGCTAATAGGTCATAACTTTATATCTTAACTAAAAATAAACATATATTTACAGTCGCTTTTAGTTCAAAGTAATAAACGGATTTTACGACATTTTGAATCATGAGGCCTGTGCGCTTGCAGGTAGGTGAGTAGTTTAATTTTGAATAATGGCATAGCTGCGAGTATTCTATATAAAGCGCACAGGGGCCATTCAACGCTTTTATAAACACTTTTAACACAGATGGGTCGAATTTATGGTAGATATAGGATGTTTGTTAAATATAAACTTTTAATTTTCAATAGGTGTAGGTAAGTAGATGATAGTTTTTTCTAAGCATTTTACCTATTTAGTGTTAATCAAAATGATACAAACTACTTAATCCCATATTATAATAAACAAACTTAAGTTAATACAACATTTAATATAAATCAATTTTATGATCCTTGTTTTTCTAAGCAGAATTTAAAATGAACATGAAATTAACGTCCTCTAAGAATACATGGCAAGCAATATATAATCTGGTTTGACTAACTGCCTAAACTTAAAACAACAATAAATTTTATTTAAAAAAAGTAGGTACTACTTAAATTTATTCGCTCGTTCATATAAAAGGTTGATTTCGACCAAAGATGTAAAGAATCACAAATCACTTCAACCAATATTTATCAAAAAAGTATCACGCTGTATAGTGGCAAGCGGCAACAGCTGAGATTTCGGCACACGCTATGCCGAGCGCGCCGCGGCCGGTGCGTCGCGCCGACACCGGCCACCTTTCACCCCTCGCAATCCTGCGCAGCCTTACATGCTCATACGCACAGCACAGGAGCGCGACGCAAATAACTTCGTACCTACATATATTAATGTAACACTAGTAGCCGACCATTCGGATCTCGCTCTTAAACGGTTGACTTAAGGTAGTTTCTTTTTTTTGCAGTCATTCCAGTCGGTACGTACCTATACCTATAATCTTCGAAATGTTTTTAAAGTAAGTGTATTTGAGCATGCTTAATTATTTCGTTGTATGTTTTTGTTTCCGCTTTTACTTTTGTGAGAAAAGGAACTTCTATTTCCGTGCAATTGAAAAATATTTACCGTGTACGGTAGGTTGCAAAAATGCATGTACCCACATTATGACTTCAGTCTTAAAATGGGTATTCTTTTCTGCAGCTTATAGTACCTACATATTTGTGATTTTGAGTTCCCGATATTTCGGAATATGTTAATTACATGCGCTATTATGACAGAGTAATTGTTATTAAATGTTAGAAATAACTATTGTTTAATAGGTAACGTAAAACGGGGGGGGGAGAAGAAATCAAACTTAAAACTCGATAAAAGTTTATTTTAACATATGGCACGCATTGATTTATTCTGTATTCTACTAGATGAGCTATTTAATCTAGAACAAATTTTGTGCGACATGTTTGGCAGTAGCTTTAACAAAACAGACGTGACGTGACACTGTTTTGACAAAATTCATATTCTGCCTAAACAAATTTTGTAAGTAAACGTAACTAACTAAATTATTATTTTATTTGAACCTTATGTTTATTTTGACCCTTAACCTGGTTTTAGGAACGAATGGAGAAATATACTATTTTTGCCAACAAGCGCCTTTCATTACGAACTTTGAGGGTTAATGATCCTTGATACTTACTTAAAATGACATTGATTTCCTCGCACGGATGAAAAAAAACATTGTGTAGCACGGGTGATATTTCGAAATTTAAGTTTTAAATTCGAATCATAATAACCTTTTCTATGTATTTTACTCGCGTTAACAATTTTAACAAAGCCGCCCTTGTTGTATAATAAAAATATGTTTAATGAAATAAACATTACCTAACGTACTTATCTAAAACATGTTTATTACGTAACTATTTTTATGCTGAGTACTATTAAACAACAATGTAGGTTAATCAAGTGTAGGAACATATTGTGTTACTTCTGCGACATTAATAATCTGTGCGCCAAGAAATATGGCGTCGCAACGCCAACATTAGTGTAACATCAAATGTTGCACTTACTTACCAATGGAATGTAATTTCGTGGCTTTCATTACTATTTTTTTACAAATATCATATTTAAAGGCAACCCGAGTCCGAATAATAAGCATACCGACTAAAAATAAATTCTGGATTGACATCCCTACTGCCCCCGCCATCCCTTCTCTTCTTTTCCCCTTTTACGGTACCTAACTACCTTTTTAACAAGCTAACAAGTAGTTAAATATAATTAGTAAGAAGTAATTGCATGAATGTTTTTGCTTGAAATTTCTTGTTTTATAGTTAGCGTACCTACAAAACACGTACGAGTATTCATTAGTAAATATATTGTTTAAAACGTGTAACCAAACAAAAAGTAAAATAATTTACGATCTTTTTATATTTAAAACATAAAACAAATATAACCAGAAAAAATATAGAATTATCACGAAGGTCGTATTTTTTCCCACTGCTGAGGAAAGGAGGATTTTTGTAGTCCAAACTACGAGCGCATACTTTTCGATGCAGCTTCCGACATACATTACCTACCTTTAAACATTTATTAAATTACACAAAAAAGAACCGATTTAACTTAGACTCTACCTTTCCAAAAGGAAATGCCAGAGATACTGTAAAAAAAAATTGAAATCACTAAAGGTGCCTATAATAAGTACTTGAAGAGTTCCCTCGTTTTCCCCAGGATCCCATCATCAAATCCTGATCTGGTTACAATGGGACCAACTGTCAAGTATACCTACTCTTTCAAACAAAACAAGAATTTTCCAAATCGGTCCAGCCGTCTTCGAATAATCGGTGAACATACATTTAAAAAAGCAAAAACAAAGATCCCGATGAATTGATAACCTCCCAAGTAACACAGGAAGCATTATAACACATGAATAGTTAACTTCTTTCGAACTTAAGGACCGTATAAACTCTTATATATGTTCACCGAGCAACTTGTCGCATTATATGATGCTTTGAGCTGTATAACGGTTGTATAATGGCATATCTAAATGCTTTTGTAAAGCCTTTAGCTTTAGTGCAGCAAACCACAACAGCACTTAAGTGCTTTAGGTTCTACAATAGCATTATATAATGCTTTAAGCTGTATAACGGTGGTATAATGGCATATGTAAATGCTTTTTTAAAGCGTTTAGTTTCAGTGCAGCGAAACAAAATGCAACTGTACAGCTGAATGCTGTACAGTTACGTTTTGGTTTGCTACACTAATGCTTCGGTGTGGTTTAGTGCCTTAGGTTCTACAATAGCATAAATAAATGCTTAATGCTGTTTATGAGCATGAATATTAGCCATTGTAATGCCACGTAAACCGGTATACAGCTTTCAGCTGTTTTTAGTGCTTTAGGTTCTACAATAGCATTCTATGATGCTTTACGCTGTATAACGGTTATATAATGGCATATGTAAATGCTTTTGTTTAGCCATTAGTTTTAGTGCAGCGAACCAAAATGCAACTGTACAGCTGAATCAGCTGTACAGTTGCGTTTTGGTTTGCTACACTAATGCTTCGGTGTGGTTTAGTGCTTTAGGTTCTACAATAGCATAAATAAATGCTTAATGCTGTTTAAGAGCATGAAATTTAGCCATTATAATGTCACGTAAATTCGCTATACAGCTTTCAGCTATTTTTAATGCCTTAGGGTGTACATTTATAAGTAGGTAATACATTCCTAATGCTGTATAATAGCAATAATATAAACCATTATAAAGCCAAGTAATTCGCTATAAGGGGCTGTTCATAAATTACGTCATTTCAAATGGGGGGGGGGGGTAGCATGACGTAGGAGGGGGGCGGTCATTCCGAAGATCACATCATCTCTCGCATCTTTAAAAAGTGCTTCAATGTGTAAAAAATAAAAAAAGGAATGAAATTCGTATTCGTGTTTCTATAAACTTTTAATGCTATAAAATATTATCTACTAAATAGTTTTTTATTTTACAATTAAGCTAAAAACGCATTTTTTTTAATGACGTCTCTTTATTTGGCAGGGGATTGGATGATTTTAGGGGGGGGGGGAATCATCAAAAATTTATGACGTAATTTATGAACAGCCCCTATACAGATTTTACCTGTTTTAGTGCCTTAGGGTCTACAATAGCAAATTTAAGTAGTATATAATGCTTAATGTTGTTTAATAGCATAATTATTCACGTGTAATGCTGTAGGCATTAATAAGCTTTTTTTAAGGGTCACTGAGCTGCTATTGGACTAAGAGCTAGCCACGTCAGATATGACACAATAATGAGAGCAACAAAACCCGTCTGGTCAGATTGCTATACTATTCTTATTGCTAGATCCTGGTATCTGGCAGCTTTTAATGGGTGGAGGTCACAGTGACAGACTAGCAAAATGTTTTAATTGGAAAATAGTAATACCAAACTAGGTAAAAACTGCCGAAGTTGTCTCAGTTATAAAGGACAGGGCCTATATTTTAAGGGGCTCCCTGGCGCCAATGACCTTAGATCTGATTCCCTTAGTTTTCTAATGATTTATATAGCTTATCATATTATCAGTAACGGCTTTCAACAATATAGTATCCTATATTTACTTCAATATTCATTGTCTTCGAGATATTTGACATCAAAGTCGAACCGGTTTAGGCTAAAAAAGTGGTTTTATGGTCATACATTTTGTGTTAATTAGTTAAAAATTAAAATCTCTCTACTGTTTTTAGGGACATCAAAGAGGAACCCTAATATGTAGATTACGTATATGTAAGATTATTTACACCATTCGAATATCGATAAAAGTGTTTTTTAGACCATATTTTAAAAGTATCATAAAAAAATAACGGCTCATTTATTTCAAGATCCGGCTCTACAGAATGGAGATAAAAGATTCAAGAACCGATAGTCGTTTGCCTTATAATTCTATCTGTAGTGAATATGTTGGAATATCGACTCAAAACTGGTCAAAAATTGATAAAAAACATTAGACCAAAAAATATTGTGTATTATTACGGAAACAAAAACAGTAGGCGACAAACTATGAACTATATCATACATCGTTTGGCACTATTTTCCCCCAACATAAACTTTTGTATAATTTCTCTTAATATTGTATAGTATTTGTATAGTTTCTCATAATATTGCATCAAACCCAGATCTCTAGGATTTGTTTTCTTGAAATGGTTTGCATTCTTTGACCTCCACCACTTTAAAGCTGCCAGATGTCCAGATCTAGAAATAAGCATAGTATACCAAACTGACTAGAGGGGTTTGGTTGCTCTCATTATTGTGTCATATCTGACGTGGCTAGCTCTCCGTCTATATAGACCAACGCCATTTTGTAAATAATTTATAACCTTAAAATAAAATCATGCGGACCTATTTATACAAACCTATTGAAAACAAAGATCCCGACGGATTGAGAACCTTCGAAATCTTGAAGTCTGTTGAAAACGCTCGAGAGGACTGTGGTGAATATCTATCTCACGAGGCCGGAGCGCGCCGCCAGTGTTCAGTCGCGCCGTTGATTATGGAAAACCATACTATACCTATAGAGATATAATTATGTAGAATCGAAATTGTAGAATCAAAATGTGGTTTATATTAAGTATTGAGTACGTACTTACCTACTTTACTTAGGCCCTTCAGCAAGCTTCGTGATCTAAACACGGCACTAT
Organism: Pammene aurita; assembly: GCA_947086415.1. Lineage (NCBI taxonomy): Eukaryota > Metazoa > Arthropoda > Insecta > Lepidoptera > Tortricidae > Pammene > Pammene aurita. The sequence continues at coordinate 24,690,453 of OX352293.1, forward strand.
TAATTGTATCACGATTGTATAAAATGCTATCTATACATCAACTCCAACTGCATGTGTGTTAACCCCTTTAAGGCATCAACGCACAATAAATACCTACGACATGGAGCTTTTCTTTCATCCTCGTATTAATGGGTTCTCGATAGGACCCTCACAGAATTGACCTCTTTTGCACTTCGCACGACTTCTCGAAATCTCGACAGGCGACAAATTTGTGAGTGAATATGCCCGTGTAAAAGAACACGTCCTCGCTGTTTATGGGACGCGCTCGAGTAAGTAAGTACCTACATCGACTTTACACCACCAATTATTTTTAAAGAGAAAAGCAGTAAAATTAAATTAAAATTTTCGTATTTTCGTAGTGTGCTATTAATCTGTCGGCTTTCTTAGCTGTAGGTATGTTAAAACAATAAAGTACATCATTTAAAAAAAAAAATGAAATATGAAAATGTACACCAGTTAACGGTTGCAATGTATAAAAAATGGATTCCGATATAGTGCACTATTTTTTTCACGAGTTTTTTGCATAATTCAAATCCGTGGGGTAGAAGAAGTAACATTTCCGCTCAGGGAAACAGAATTTGTGCGTTTCCCACAATATTTTTTTTTAGAATAACGCCGTTATAGTATTTTTTTCGTTTCTTAGCTACAAAACGGTATTTATAGTGTTTTGGTAAGAAGGGGGACGAAGCGCTGGGGTCGTTGCGAGGGCAGCTGCAGGCTGCAGCCCGGACAAATCATCGCTAGTCGTGGATTAAGCGAACATGGCGGGTAACGGTTCAAACTTTTCCTGTAACTTCCTCTAGAATACTCTAGATGATTCTACTAAAACCTGGGTTTTGGTACTTTGATATAAGTACACTCATTTTAATATCAGTAGGTAAGGTACACAATATTTAGTATAGAAAATATTATTTATTATTATTATTTAATCATTTATTATTATTATTATTTTTTTTTTTTTTATTTATCATTTCCCGCTCTTAAGAAATATTTGAAAAAAAGTTTAATGTCAAAGGGTTATTACAGGGTCGAGGACTATATGACGGACAAACATGCATGGCCCAAACCAGAAACTACTACAAAATCATCTAAGATTTAGAGGACACAGTTCAGATAGGAAAGCATATCAAACGTTTTGTGAAGCAATCTGATTTGGATTTTATTCTTATTATTTTATTTTAATTAAACAATACGTACAGTGTATGTCTCTCAAGCTGTTTTGATATGTCTTCTTATAGAACTACGCATTATTGTGTATCTTTAAGATATAATATTACTGTATTACTGTTTTGAAAAAATAAGTCCCGCCGAGTTTCTTGCCGGTCATAAATAATACTTCTCTGGGTCAGAGGTGTAGGGTTAGAACCGGTGGTAGTTTTTCTTTTTCTCTGACGTTCATAAGTGCATTGTAATGTGCCTAAATTGAAGAATAAATATCTTTTATCTTTTTTTTTTCTTTTTTTAGAATCCACGTCTAACCAAACCAAACGGATAATTTAAGCATACTTCAGGTGTTTCAGAAAACTACGGAGTAGTTTACTTAAGATGTCCCTTCTACTACTAGTTTATTTTATTTTATATTTTTTTGTAAGTCTATCCTTTCATGGCGGTATGACTTGGACGCATTGTAGAAAAAGAAAGAGGCGTTTGCCCAGCAGTGGGATAGGCTAACGTAACGAAAAAAAAAAACGAAAAATCCTATCATGATATGAATAATTTGACGCGTTATACGAGTATTTTTGGGGAATTGACCTTAAACAAAATTAAAAAGATTCATTTAATACTATCAAAGCCGACCTGAAAAGCCGTATCGACGCGTTTGAGATGCCAACGCACCTGCATTAACATTACCTTGGACTGGGATGCGCACTAATCAGTCTACAATACTAAAGGAGCTACGCATACAACGCCGGTGGGCGACGACGTGCCAGAACCATATACTCACATACTTCGGACACCTCTCACGTCGCTCCTCGGATAGCTTGGAGAGAATCATCATGACACACGCACGAGATCTACCTATTGTCCCTACCCCTAGTAGATGTTGTGCTGCCCAAAATCTGCATGAGGCGATAGGCTTAGTGAGTGACAAAAGCCTATGAAGGAACCTGGCCTTCAACTACCTTTGTCCTTCTGCACATGATGTCACGATCCTCAGCACTGAGGGAACGACCGATAAAATTAGAGTAGATATCTCAACACGCTAGAAACCAATACTTATTTTGTTATTACAAGAAAAGTGTGTTTAATTTTCAAGGAGAAAATATGTAGGTACCTACACATTATTGTGTACTAGCTGTGCCCGCGGCTCCGCCCGCGTGGAATTCGGTCTGTGTCAGTAAGCGGCTAATTCACCCCTAATTTCTCTCCCGCTACCCTGAAGGCGGAACTTGAAGTAAAGTTGACAGATGGATACGCTAGAGGACAGTAGTCCTAATAAAATATTTTACAATTACCACTAAATGAACTACACTCATAAATGTATACTTTTTTTTTATTATATTTGTTTTTGGCATGATTTAAACGACATAGAGAGTAGTAGGTGTATATCGGACGATACAGGACCACTTTTGTATTTATACATTCATGTCCACGGCAAATATCATCCAGATAGATCCTCCCGTCAAATCAATTGGGGGGTGAGAGGGGGGGGGGGGGGGGGGTCACAAATTCAGAAATGATTTTTTTCTATTTTAGGTGCACTTGGAGGGGGGGGGGGGTCCATGACCCATGCAAATTTTACTCAATCGAGTGTAGTGGCTACCCCCCCCCCTTTTAGACGTTGAATTTTTATAGACTACGTATAACCTGGCTGGGGATTTTCTAGAATTGGAATTAGTAATCCTTAATTGGGTGATTTCCGGGATAACAATGAAAAAAAAAACCGGCCAAGAGCATGTCGGGCGATGCTCAGTGTAGAGTTTCGTAGATGCTGCCCTGTTACAAAACATCCGTTCTAAAGGTCGTTTTTTTGGCGGCGCTTACGTTAGTTTACTATTCGGCACTTCCTTTCACTATGCGTTTTTGACTAATAATTCAAAAACGGCTGAACCGATTTTATTCAATATAGTTTTTATTGAAAGTTCTTATCAGGCCTCACCAAATTTCAGCTTTCTAGTGCGAACGGTAACTGAGCTAGACCGCGGACAGACGGACGGACATGGCGATGTAACTGTTACGTAATAAGGCCTAATTATGTACAGAAGCATACACTGCTTTACCTACACACATATTAAAAATCCATTGAAACCATTAGAATGACCACCATTACACCGCCATGACCAATATTATTGCGCTGGCGGTCGGGGGGGCGGATTTTCATTACGTTACCGTAGGTAATGAATTTTCATACGTTTTTACCACACTGGCACAGATAATACACTGATGTTACGTTATTGGTTGCAATAATGTTGGTAATTAATTACATACGGTTCCGAACGCGGAATAGAGGATTTATGATATTGGTGTAGATCGAGATATTTATTCGTCAATGTAAGCACATTACAATGCACTAATGAACGTCAGAGAAAAATAAAATACGTGAGTGTCGTGGAAAGTGTGAATCAAGTGCGATTGGAACGAAGTTATGTTACTTAATTTTATTTCATTTTTTACTTTTTCGTAAATTTTCTGGTTTTAATTTTTTTTGCATTTTTTAAAAATTTTGGAAATTTTGGAAAATTTGAAAATTTTGGAAATTTTGGAAATTTTGGAAAATTTGGAAATTTTGGAAATATTGGAAATTTTGGAAATTTTGGAAATTTTGGAGATTTTGGAAATATTGGAAATTTCGGAAAATTAGAAATTTTAAATTTTTGACATTTTCGACATTTTTTAAATTCTCGACTTTTGAGGTTCTCGACTTTTTTCACTTTTATCACTTTGCCACTTCTCAGTTTCACTACACTTCACTTCACTTTATTCTATTTTATATATTTTTTATTTCATTCCAACTTACATGTTTCTCAATCGTATGGGTGTCGCGTTTTCGTGACGTGACGCTTTTTCGTAACGGTCACGTGACTTTTTTTCGCCTAGGCCTCCATCCGCGAACCGTCCGATAAGGAACTTCGTTCCAAAACTCCACCGGTTCTAACCCTGTAGGTGTACCTCTGGCCCAAGAAGTATTATGACCGAAAAGAAATTCTACGGGACTTATTTTTTTCAAAACAGTAATACATTATTAGATCATAAAGATACAAAATAATGCGTAGTTCTTCAAGAAGACATATCAAAACTGCTTGAGAGACAGACTATTGTTTAATTATAAAGAAAAATAAATCCTAATCTGACTGCTTCACAAAACGTTTGATATGTTTTCCTACCTCAACGGTGTCCTATAAATGTTAGATGATTTTGTAGTAGTTTTTTGGTTAGCTGCAATAACCCTTTGACATTCATGACATTTTCAAATATTTCTTAAGAGCGGGTAAAGGTAAATTTAAAGCATCGACGGGTAACATGTTATAAATATGAACACCTTGACCAAGAAATTACAAATTATTTCAATACCAACTTTCAACATACAAACTTTCAACCCCCTTTTCACCCCTTCCAGGGTTGATTTTCGGGATGAAAACTGTTCATTATCCTTTCCCGGGACTCAAACTATCTCTACACAAAATTTCATCATTATCCGTTCAGCCGTTAACTAATTAAAAATACTTGGAACGTGTTCTGTTATCGATTCTAAGTATCTCCAGCCAACTTTTTTTCGAATATATTCCATGAACAGACTTTCGACCCTCTTCAGCTTTATTATATGTATAGATAGTTTTTATTGAAAGTACCTTTCAGGCGTCACATCCATTATTTTTTTCAAATTTTTTGGACCTACGGTTCTAAAGTAAGAATGGGGGGGGGGGGGGGGGGGTTGAAGAAGAAACTATCCTTTGTCATTTCTCGAGACCCATACTATCTCTATACCAATTTTCATCTAAATCAGTTCAGCGGTAAAAAAATCCTCATACCACCTTCCAACCCCCTTTTCACCCCCACAAAGGTTTGAAAACTATCCTATGACGTTTCTCGAGACTCAAATTATCTCCATACTCATTTCTATCTAAATCGTTTCAGCGGTTAAAAATTCTCCATACAAACTTTCAACCCCATTTTCACCCCCACCAGGGTTGATCTTCGGGATTAAAACTATATATTATCCTTTCCCAGGACTCAAACTATATCTATCCAAAATTTCATCAAAATCCGTTCAGCCGTTTTCACGTGATGCGCGGTCAAATAAACAGACAAACAGATAAACAGATAAACAGATAAACAGACAAACAGATAAACAGACAAAAATTCTAAAAATTGTTGGAACGTGTTCTGTAATCGATTCTAAGTATCCCCAGACAACTTTTTTTCGATTATCTTTCATGTACAGACTTTCGACCCTCTTCAGCTTTATTATATGTATAAGTATAGATTAAAGATACTAGTTGTCGAAATCGCCTACTTCCATGCTAATTGGTCGCGAATAGGGGCTAATTTAATTACTGCTGCAAGGCGTATCATACGACGACTATACACGAAAAAAGGATGGGAGCAGTTATTATGCTGCGCTGGCTGTATGTAGCGGTCAAAGCTACATAATATATAACAAATAAGTTACATAGGCTGATCCAAGTTACCTAATTACTCAGAGCAAATATTGAACACACCCGTTCCGGGACACCTTTTCATTTAATCAAAACTTGTTTGCACACCCAACAAACGGTGTTTTGTTCGCGGAGGGCGAGCGATCTGCGCCAGAGCGCTGCATAGTTGCACCCGAACACCGGTTTATTTACCGGTTTTGATAGATCCTTTTTTATGTGTATTGAAATTTATTAAAAGCACAGTGAGGGTGCGCGTGCGCGGCGACAACTGCCGAGATTGTTGCACCTGGCCCACGCGCATAGAGCCGCCGCCTCTAGCACATGTGATGATGATACGTTGCACCCCATTGTTGTTTGATTTATGCGCGTTTCTGACACATATTATCTATTTAATTGAAGCGCGTCCCTGCAAGTTCAGTAATTTTGTTGGTAGGTAGGTCTTGCAGGTACCTGCATCTCTTCTTAAATTAAATAACATCCCTCTGTGAGAATATGTATAGAGCAGTTTTGGCATTATAGACATACATGGGGTAATATGTATAGTTTTTTAAAACCCGTCAAAATTATAACAGCGTGATCTATACAATAAAAACCTATCTATGTAAGAACCTTCGCTAGCGTATCACCTAACTTTTGCCCAAAATCGCAACCGAATCGGACTAGTAGTTTTGGATGGACAAACAGTAGGTATCTCTCCTACTGTCTCCGTCATGGGGGAAAACTGGCGTTCGTAATTTCATCTCTTGCTTCCGTTTCATAAAATATAACAACTAATCATACCTACCTACAACGAAATAACAATAACTTGTTTGTAAAGCAGTAGCTGTTTCAGGGCGCGGTTATTGATTACGCATGTAGACCACAGGGCCAGCCGTCCGGTGCTTCTGGCTGGACGCTGTAAATATCTACATTTTGTTAGACGTCGATCGCGTGCGTGAAACAGTGCACTACGTCTGTGTAGTCCTGCGTACTGCTCTTGATCATGCCGGGACCGCCCAGCGCGGACAGTGGTGCCTCACTGTAATAATAATAATAATGCATTACCTAGGTTAACCGTCTCCTTTCCATATGCGTAGAAAAACTATTTATTTTAATCATACACGCAGAACATACGTCATACATTCGAACGTATATATCAGCCTCGCTACAACAACGTCTTGGTTGGTAAAATTAATCTTTTTTATTACCCGAGTGATGGTATTAAAATTATATTCAGTGCAAGAATGCATGCATCTCCAAAAGGTTATTGCTTTATTATTCAAGACCATACATTTACCACAAGTCATTAATAAAGAAAGTTTCAAGAAAGCCCAAGACCGTTTAAAAGAAAGTTGATGTCTTAAGTCCAAGCTTTTACCTATACTGGTAACAATACATTAAATCGTCCAATTTTGTGGCTATGTACGCATTTATTTACAACTTCATCTTCCCGGACATAAAATGCAGACGTGAGCTGGGTTGCGGTGCGAGATCGCACTTGCATAATAAAATGCGGTTACTGGTCAGACTCGTGGACTCGGTTACGGCGAAAATAAACTTCACTATAGCAAACCAATAGTGTAATCAAGAAATCGAATAAAATGGCAGGTATCGAAGAAACATATTCCGTTTGAGATTCATTTGCAAGGGTTTTATTTATGAGCGAGTATGATAAGATTGCGCGACCGCGAATAGGAAGTTACGAGTTCAGCAATCGAAACGATTCTAAGAAGTGAGCTAAATGTCAGAGGAGGTCGATTCTGGTACATACGTCGGTCGGCTGTTGCAATGGGACCCTTTGTCCGCGAGGCATCAATGTCGTCCTCGATGTTGGCGGCATAACGCGGAAACAATGCGGACCACATTCGTGCATCGCGCGACCGCCGAGCACCGCCGCGGCCCGGGTCGTGTCGGCGCGGGCACAACCGATGTTTGTGCCCATAAAGTGTCATTATGGTAACAGTACCTCATTGTTGTTTTCGGCGATGGCCGTCTCCCTATTTTCTCCGCTCGCTGCGTAAAAGCTCGGCGCGTCACGGCGAGTTATAACCAAAATGGGTTACGACCGCCTCTTGCGAAACTTTTACGGGCCATCGTCTCCGACGAAATCTCGTTTGGTTTAATGGCCTTCGAATTTTAAGTAAGAAAGGTAAATCACATTGACGCGACATAACTTCGTGATTTGACGAGGACTTGGGCTTAAAAGTTAGGTAATTATAAATAAGTTAATGTTGACCACACCGCATTAAATAAACTTATAGGATATATAGCCATAAAGATGTATACATCTTGAAATATGAAATAAATATCTTGAGAATGTATATTTTAAGTAAAAGAAAATAATATTTTTCCAATAAGGGGGCGTCCATTAATCACCAATGATCACCACAGGGGGGAGGGGGGTCTGGACACGTATCACGTGTAATTTTTTTGTTCCTTCGTGTTATACTGTATTTCAAATATTTCAATAAAATGAAAATTATCAACTTTTAAATGAACCATTCTGTGAAAACCAGAGTAAAATTTGCCTCGCCGTTGGAATTCTGCGTTTAGTTGAGCGGGCGAGGCATCGCTATGCTTTATGCACGGGTTCACTTAGATTGATCTCATTTTTATCAAAATCAAATTCTAAATAATGACGGGATCCATGAGGAATCAAGGGAACTCCTGAAACCTTATAAGGAGACGTATAGCGATTTTTAAAATCTAAAAACCAAACAATTGCATTTGAGTAGTGCTATATTTAGTGAAATTGAAACTGCTTGTGAAGACCAGAATAGAACTCCTCCACGACAAGGTTTTTTTACGTCTTGGGAGTAATTGTTATGACTCTTATATATATCTATGATTGTAAAGATTTTTTAGTGGCATTTGAAATATTATTTTCTTCACAGTAGGTTTTTAGGATTCCGTAGCCAAAATGGCAAAAACGTAACCCTTATAGTTTCGTTATGTCCGTCTGTCCGTCCGTCCGTCCGTATGTCCGTTTTTCCGTCCGTATGTCACAGCCATTTTACTCGGAAACTATAAAACGTATCTTAATAAATATTTGAACATAAAGTGTATTGTTCTACTTAGTTTTGTAGTAAAATTGCTGAAAAGATATATTTAGGGGGGTGTCATACATGTAACAATTTCAATAATCACCCCGTAAGTCTAAAAAAATGTGCCCCTCTGTCACTTTTGAACTGGAGATCCAAAAACATATGAAAAAAATCGAGAATATATATCGGTTTAGGAATTATTAAGTTATCTCCAAAAAACGTCTTTCATAGGCAGATACGACCTGATATTACTTTTTCGATAGTAGGTACAGTCGCCATCAGATATATCGGAGCGGCCAAGGTGGTCACAAATATCTGAACGCCTCTATTGTAAAGGTTATCAGTTATCACCTTTTGTGTGCATGTTCAGATATTTTAGAGTACTTACCTTAGCCGCTCGATATATTTGATGGCGACTGTACGAAACCCTCCATTATGCGTGGTCCGATACGCACTTAGCGGGTTTTTTTCTATTAAATATTATTTTAATGAAAATAGTGAGATGTGCATACATGTAGTTTCATTTTTTTTTCCGTCACGTGTACACGTACATTACGTTTTCACGTGTTAGAAAACTGTACTTAGTTTAGTTAGCAAAAAATTACACGTCATATTGGACGAGGGGGGGGAGGGGTCCTGAAAATATCACCAAAGATCACCATGGGGGAGGGGGGGGGGGTATAAAACAAGCCAAAAACGTATGACGCGATTAATGGACGCCCCCTAAGATACGTAAAGTAGACCTGACATGTCAGTCTATATGTCTATCTATGTCGATACTACCGTTCAATATTTTTTTTATATGCTGTTTTTCATGTACATATATATATGCAGTTCTTATTTAAATGGTTGTTTACTTATACCTGTGGCGGTGCATCAAACATAGTCGATGGGAAAAGTAAAGCAAATTTTTCCTGCATTTTCTTTCAAGGCTATAGGAATCGAGTTATATAGCTGATAAAAATAAAATAAAATACAAAAGATATATTTATTCTTCAATTTAGAAAGAAATGAAAAAAATATGTATCGAAGAGATATTTAATTCTCATACACAGCGCCCTGTTTCAATGCTCTTTAGTTTATCTAATGTAACCAAGCGTGGATAATTATTACATTGCAATAACGTAAATGGAATTCTGAATGCATTGTGCAAGATGAGCGTTTGTTTACCATTACATAATATTGTAGTTTTGCAGTTGCCATTGACCGGTAAGTTTAGCTTACTCTGGGTTTTTGTCTCAAATAAATGAGCGGAGTCAGGTTTTATAAAATTGATGCCAAACTTGTGTGATGCTAATTGGTCTCCTATGTCGGCTATCGTTACATAATTTTAAAAATGTTTAGTAGTAGGGGAAACTGTTCTACCATGGACATAGTTTTACCTAGGTCAGTCGACTTTTTCTCGAAACCTACAAATTCTTTTAAAATATTGTGAATGCCAGTTTTACACTTTTTAGTGAACAATTCAATCACGTTAGTAATATTTTATCATACGAGAGTAAGTTACTTACAAAACGATAAAACAGGATTTTGGCCCCTTAAAGTAAATATTTTCGATTTTGGTTTTTGGCTTGTTGTTCTTTCATCCAACAATGTTAAAGCAATTTATTTTATGTAGGCTATGTTTGTCTAAATCAACTACCAAATTATAGATCCTTTTGTCAAATTTAGGCTTAGTTACGAAGCTTGTAAAGTAATAATGAAACTACTTAATTGTACCTTGGACACCTAGCATTTGTTGTATCTTGGACATAGTCTAAAAAATATAGGTGGGTGGAATCATTTGGCGCGCAGGTCCCAATTTGTTTTTTCTAAAAATCCAAAACAAAAAACTGTCCATGGTAGAACAGGTTCCCCTACATATTACTTTATAGGTATGTGCGCAACTCGCTCCCGTACCTAACTATAATTTTGCAATTCTTTAAATCTGATACTTACCTACTATGGGTATCAGATACATACCTACATTTCATGTAGAAAGACATGACTGTGAATATTTCGAGTTCATGTATATTTAGGTCTTAAAACAATGGAATCAAAATGTTACCTACCCACTTTCTATCTTCTGCCTACGTATTTTCGGTATCGCTTTCGATTCTCTTAAACAAATCACAAAGAGCCGAGTTCATTATTAACTTTGTGATTACAGCTATTGTCTGCGTATCATAAAACAATGATTATTTAAAATCTTCATGAAGATGTCAAGCACCGATCAAAGTTATAATAAACAAGCGATAAAAACACGCTTGAGCAAGCAAATATAATGGCCTTAATAATATTATGGAAGTTGAAGACAATGGCGCCCGTTCAGGGGCGCGGGCGCAGCGACTGCATTCGCCTAATCGCTTTAGGTTTAGTAGATAGACCATTCAAAAGGTGCTAATTTTATTGTCACATGATCGTTACATACCTCGAATATCGATTTTAAAAACCCATGGATATACAATCTGATATAACAAATGGTATATTTAGTTCGAAAATCTGGTTTGCCAGTTCCTATCTAGCCAGAGTCGCGAGCAGATATCGACTCAAACTAATATTTGTTTTCAATCTAAAATATCTCCGAAACCAATTATTATATGGCATTAAAAAAAATACGTTTCAAAGTTGACAAATTAAGCTTTCCCAAAAACAATAATGTTGCACGATTTTCATTGCAGTTGCTGAAAAGAGGGGCAAAACTTCGGTAAATGATGGATACTTGCGGATGGTGAAAATAATTAATTTTGCGTTAAATAGTAAGTTTTAAATAAAATGAAAAAGTGAAACTTCTACAAATGAAATGCCGTAAGAATTGTTTCTGATACTTCTTATAATAATATCCATTTGGCTACTTATTGATAGAATGAAGTAACACGGTGGTTACAATTACATTATTTTATTAGCACGATCTTTTATCTATAATTATGTTGATTACTGGCATGTTATTTACATTTATGATGACCACTATCGATTCAATTAGTAATGATGTGTCAAAAATGATGTGGCTTTTTACATGTAGGGCATACCTAACTTAACGACATAAATCAAAAAACGTTATATACCTACTCAAAGTTTTCGATTTGTGAACAGGTTGTCCAGGTAAGGTACACGGAGTGATGTTGAATGGAGGTGTAATCAACGCTATTGATACGCAGTCGCCACCTGCAGAACTTGTTATATTGTTACCATTCGTGAGCTGAATGACGCCCTGGGGCCCGGGTGCTCCGGTTAGCCATTCAATGCGTGAAAACCAAACTTAGGTAAGTACAACAATCGCTCGATCTATTTGCCGACTAGTTGACACTGTATAAAGTGATAAAAAGTAAATTTGCACATGTTGAGGATATGGTGTAGGTACAGTCGCCTGTAATAACGAACGAAGCGCGCAAAAAAATATAAAACAAATAAAATTCCGATCTCTAAATGCAAATCTAGATTCTTACATTTCATCGAATTCTATAACGTATGCTTAATGGTGGCCGAATGTCATGTGAAATGAGCCTGATGTGTCCATTTTGGTCGTATTATCTGTACCTACCTACAATCGAGAATCATATTCAGAAACAAAAAATATGACACCAATTTTATGTCATGACATGCTTCGTAATTCGTAACGCGTGGAACATAATACGTGTTGGATCTGTTAGCAAACCTCATACTTACTTAATGGCCACTGGCCAGGTTCGAAAGACCTGACAATTTTAAATGAAAACATAAGAAGTGAAATAAATAATAGTTTAAATTTGTAAATAATACCAGTTTATTAGCAAGACCAAACAGACTTCATATATTAAAAATGTTACCGAGATACCCGTATACGCAATCAAAGACATACCTACTCCACCAAGGTACGATGTGCCCCAAATGATAGGTAATTAATGAACGTAGATAACTTTAATGAACAAATCTGAAACTGCTATCTGTAGCTTGAATTAAAAATGATAAAAATATACCTACGTTAAATACCTACATATTACATTACATAATTCGTAGAAAAGTGGTGCAGGTTGGTACGAGTACGGAAGGTCATTAGACGACTCGGGTCACCATTGCTTGCCGCTTGTAATGTTGCAATTTGTTCCGTAATACTTTTTGTTTACTATTACTTTTTTTTTGTAAACAAATTCTCACAGTGATACTGATGACCTATAAAAACGGTTTCATATTATGAATAGGTACACATACCTGCACTTGCCCGTTGTTAGGTCATTGATATATTAGTACCTATACTCGTAGGTACCTATAAAGTAAAAAATATGTATCCATACGCCCTACATACATAATTACGTAATTGTATAAAGGAGCCCCACACACTTGTGCGGAATTCAGCCGACCATGGACAAAAATAATTTATTTTGATTAGTTAATTTTATGTATTGTCTGTCGATACAAAAATACATCACCATCGACAAATTTCCGCTTTCTGGGCTCCGGATGATTTTTGTCTATAGTCGTCTGAATTCCGCTCAAAGTGTGGAGCCCCTAACATTTAGATACATTATGAATAGGTAGGTATTATACTTAAATTATATAATCGCCTAATTAGGGTTCCGTAGCCAAAATGGCAAAACGGAACCCTTATAGTTTCGTCATGTCCGTCTGACCGTCCGTCCGTATGTCACAGCATTTTACTCGGAAACTATGAAACGTATATTTATCAAATTTTAACATAAGGTGTATTTTTTGGTGCCGCTACTTAGTTATGTACTGAAATTGCTGATTTTAGGGGGGCACTCCATACATGTACCTAACTAACTGTCAAAAAAAATGTTCTACCAAATATCAACATGATGCATATCAATAGATAGGTCTTGAAAAATAACATTGAGGTTTCTTTGAAAATTTTTTGATTAAGTAGATATTTTCAGAAATTATCACTCCGAAAGTTAAAAAAGTTATGTCCCCCTCCTGTAACTTTTGAACCGTAAGTCCAAAAATTATGACAAAATTCAAGAAGATACATCTTTGAATATTCTTTCCACGAAAATTATTTTGAACATTATCGGTTTAGACGTTTTTGAGATATCTCCAAAAAACTACGTACATAGGCAGATACGACCTTGCGATATTATTTTTTTCGATAGCCGGTACGGAACCCTCCATTATGCGTGGTCCGACACGCACTTGGCCGGTTTTTTTTTACTCGAATTGCATGTAATAATATAGTTTTCAAAAGTATCAGATTTTGTTCTAGATCAATCGCATTACAAACGTGCGAGTTGGTTGCGCAAACAAACCGGATACGAAGACCCCTGACCGGAAACACTTGTTTGATCGCTTTGCAGGTACGTTGAAGGTAAGTACAATGCGTACATACATGCCGAGAAAAGTCCCAAGGGACCCTTTTAACTAACACGTGCAAGGGCTACATTCTGAAGGCATGTACTCATACGTGGCCCCTACAGAATGAAGATCCGGATTTTAATGCGCATTTCAATGATTATTACTTTTCTTTATTAAAATGTATGAGGGCATAAAAGTAGTAGGTACTTAACATAAAAGTATTTACATAGAAGCCATTTACAGCAAATTTACCACATAAGTTCGAGAACTAGGTAATTTTTAGTGATGAATAAAATAAAGGTACCTAAGTATTATTACTTAGTTTACTTACTTACATACTTACTTCTCTGCCGAAGCGTATGCAAAGTGTTCATTGGCCTCCAACACGACTGTTCGCCACAGATCCCTCAGCCCAATAGCCAAGATGACAATCGTTTGCAGAATACGAAACGAAACGCTACACTACACACTCTCGCTCACTCTTTATTACTTCGATAGAGAGCCGGATAGCGTTTCGATTCGTTTTCTGCAAACGATTATCATCTTGGCTAAGCCCCCTGTGCAGTTTGTCGCTAGTCGCCAGCCTGGAGCTCGCGCCCAGATCCGCGTTCACTACATCCGCCCTCGATACCTAGGCCAACTGGACGGATGTCCTGACGGTTTTCCCTCATAGCCCGTTCGCTCTAGATCACTGAGCCACCGAAGCCTTTACGCGTAGCTTTGTCACACCAACGATATTTGGTTCAGCTACGTCTGTTCTTTTTCGACGTCTTTCGGATTCTCCAACTACCGTCGGGTCTCTGTATTGGGCCGAGGATTTTGCGAATCTTCCTCTCAACCACCAGAAGCTTACTTTCTTCTGCAGTGAGTGTCCAGGCTTAATTCACATTCGTATGTTAAAGTAGGTATGTATGTATGCCGTAGTGCAGGCCGTATGCTAATTACGGCTTGTTAATTCTGCTGAAAAGCCTCAGCACCAGAACTTTGTACGAACGTCGATTTCCTCGTCACGGGTTTTATCGTCATTAATCGTACAGCCTAGGTAGATATTTAAAGTTGGCCAACCCTTTAAATACAGTATCTCCGGCCTGTAAATCTGCAGGTTTGCCTCGACTAGTTTTATAAATTCGCATTTGGAGATACTCAGATAAAGTAAGTATTATATTGTAATTGAAAATTTCAATAGATACCTACAGAGTACGTATCCTAAACAGTTTAGTAAATAGTTTGCGCTCGCCTTTCTTTGTGATCTGCTTTAGCAGACAATGTAAAGATTTCCCCTCAAGAAGATGACATTGTTCAAATTCACAAAATGTTTACAGTTTTATCGATGTAAATTGAACTACAGCATTAAAGTAGCATTCTGGGACAATTTTAGAATATACCTCATAGTAAAATATTTATGAATTGGAAACAATAGGCATTCCGTATAGTAAAGTGTCAGCGATGCTCAGATAAGGGTCTTGCAACAAACTGGAACACGGGTTATTCAGCTGCGTCAAGTAATGTTCATAGTTGAATGGTTTAGAATAATTGAAGCAAGTTATTTATAAGTTTCCTTTAAGAAGCAAATCATGTGCGCGATCGTAGCCGGATGCCGCCACCCTTCGGAGGGCATGCCTTCACAAAGGCATTTAGTCTATTTAAAGACATCCGCTTGGTACGGGGGCCCAGTCCACCCGCACGTGCGTCAAGTGTCCTGTGCGCACCGACCTGTCAATTACTGTCACCCTCACCTCACCATCTCTGCGACAGTCTGTGGCCGCTGTTGCAACTAGTATTCAGTCAGGGCGAAATCTTATCACCGCAGCGAACGGCTATCCGCGGACCTCCTATCCTGGGGCTTATGATGAAAGCTTTATTTACAATTCGTATCAGAAATTATAAAGTTTTCACGATCTTTAGTTATTTATAAAGACTTTATACAAAGAAAGAAATGAAACAACACTTTAATCGGTAATTTTGGAATACTGACTAGATACAGTTTTTAGAAAAATAATTGTTACGTGTTCGACGGGACTCAAAACCTTGGTCTGTGAAAGGCATTTATACCTAAGTAAAGCCATTCTAACGGCAAGAACTAATTAAGCTACCCTATTTTTATGATGACATCGAAGGTATTAGATATTCCTATGACTAAACAACTAACATCAAATTCTCGAGAGGTAGGTGTGGTGTCAAAAGGTGATCGCACACATAATGATACGTACTCCTCAGGAAATTGAGTACCTACACTGTTACGCTCAAGCAAACAAGATATTGCTCAACGACAACTAAATTTATCGAAGGAGCATATCTGACAATATAATGGAGGAGAATACAATAAGAACCAATTATAAAGAGCAGTGAAGCGAAGATTATGGAGCTCGATGAGACATGGGAAGGTGCGGCCCTTGGCGAGGCCGCGTTGGAGCGCGGAGACCATGGATCGGTGCAGGGATCTTCCCATCACTTACTATGCAAAAGTAGTGTCCTAACTATTTTAAGAATAACCGGCTGATCTTTAACAATTGTATGTAAACTGAGATCACGCTTGTGTGGTTCTCCGAGACATATGTTTAAAACGCAATGAAAATAACATTCCAGACCACTTGTACCAAGTGCACAGCTACCAACATCACCTGTATTTATATTGAGGCAACAGATAACCTCCTCTTCTATAAAAGACGTCTTAGTTCAAAACCTGCAAATGAATTTCAAAAAAATAGCTTGTATGGTAGGAATTATATAAGTACATAGTATCTATCGAAAAGAAAATTTCAAGAAAATGTTATTCATATATCTGACCTAATTGCAATTTAGCGTTAGTGCACCAGCAACTATTTATGTAGCCAGGATGTAATTTTATTGAAATTCTTTCTATCGTGATCGACAATAGAAAGGTTACGACAACAGTAGATAAGCTACCACAATAATTAAGGTAGTTAAGGCTTGAGCTAATAATTAATCAGCATAAAATTAGATGGTATTAATTATTCAGACTGTGAATTGCATAATTGCTTGTTTCACTTTTCTATTCCACTCAGTTTCGATGGAACCAACTTGCTCTAACTCCGTCCCGAAATAAAAGATCGTCATCCCCTCACCTGCCGTTGTTACCATAGTATATTAACATAGAGTAGTCAAGCTGTCGAAAAAAAAATTGTGTATAGGCGCGGCTCACATGCAAAAAAATCGCACTAAACTGGATTAACTTATAGACAGAGACGAACACTTGTAACATCTGAGAAAACGTCGGACGTGGCGTCACGACAATCCCTAACAGCCAAAGAAAGGTTACCTTACTGTAATTTTCCTTATGTTGTGGTATTATCGGGTTGCGCGTACGCGGCCCTCTTTTTCATATCTCACCTAAGAGACATTCCGGTGACAACCCTCCTTGGTTAAACGGGGCAACGACCTCACCGCATGCTCCCCTAACGAATTTCAAAAATATCTGAACCACATGTTCTTGACCTTCCTCGTACTTTTTCTGTTCTCTTCCTACTGAAATGGAAAGGGAGGATTATTATTTAAACCGGAGCTTATTAAGCACAGGAAACAATATCTATTGCCTTGTAGGTACATAGGCATTTGTTGGATAAGCATAATAATTAATAAGCAATCAGTCGTAAGGTTATTGGAAAAACCCTAAATTAAATAGGGATCGATTCCTTTTTCAGAGGACGTATAGTTTTGAGAAATTAACTTTCACTATTATTAATTGATTTTCTGAAAATTACACTGCTCTTCGATATCATAACGATGAAATTTCTGTTTTTAGCGATCTTTTCAACCGACTTCAAGATTTCGCGGGAGGATATTCTCAATTCGTCGGGATCTTTTTTTGTACAGGTTGTAACAAAAATACTGGTGATCCGTTTAAGGGCATAATTGGTTTCATATTGCGAGTAAGAAAAAGTAGGAAGAATTATTTTTCGACGCGATAAATTAAAAATTGTACGGAACACGTTGCCCCAGCCGGCCAACCCTCCGAACAAAACAAATGCTCTTTTTCGCGCGAATAAACGTTTTTTTTCAGTTTTTCATAATTAGAATAAGATGCAAATTATGTCATTAAACGGATCACCACAGCATTTTTGTTACACCTTGTATGTTCACCGATTATTCGAAGACTGCTGGACCGATTTGGAATTTTTTTTTTGTTTGAAAGAGAGGCTTCAATGTTTGTTTGATCGGCATTTGCTTTTGGAAAGGTGGAGGCTAAAAGAAGTCGGTTCTTTTTTGTTTAAAATTACTTGATTTATTTAGCCTTAAAATCACAAAAACTTTCATAAGTATCATGTTTACATATTTCCGATTTATTTTCAGTTTGGTGTTTTTAGGGTTCCGTACCTCGAAAGGAAAAAAACGGAACCCTTATAGGATCACTTTGTTGTCCGTCTGTCTGTCTGTCTGTCTGTCAAGACCATTTTTGTCAGGAATGCGTAGAGGTATCGAGCTGAAATTTATATCAAATACTCAGGCATATTGTCCCTTGGAGCTGTAAAAAAATCAAACTTAAAAGCCAATGCAATCAAAAGATACAGTCGTTTATGCTGCAAATTTTAGAGTTTCGGCACTCGCAAAACCTATGGGGTACTTCCCGTGATCTCAGAAACTTGAAATTTGGCACGAAGCAACGTCATATAGCATAGACAATGGAAAAATTACAAAAAGTAGACATTTTTAGTAAAATCATACAAAAACATATTTTTTTAAATTTTAAACTTACTACCTTTTCCCTCGTAAACGCGTGGATGTATAAAATTGAAATTCATGTCAAATACTCAGGGCTATATGACCTTTCATATGTAGCAAAACCAAACTTTTATATCAACGCAATCAAAAGAAATAGCAATTTAAGTCGCATATTTTAAAACTGAGTACTCGCAAGAAACTCAAAACCTAAAGGGTACTTCCCGTAAACTCAGAAACTTGAAACTTGGCACGAAGAAACTTCATATAGCACAGACAAAGGAAAAAATACGAAAAGTAGACATTTTTAGTAAAATCATACAATTTTTTTTTTTTTTTTTTTTAAACTTACTACCTTTTTCCTCGTAAACGCGTAGAGGTATTAAATTGAAATTCATATCAAATACTCAAGTCTTAAATACCTTTAAGTTGTAAAGGTTTGTACGGAACCCTCGGTGCGCGAGTCTGACTCGCACTTGGCCGGTTTTTTTGTTATTATAAGCATAATAAGCATTGATTAATACTATACACAAAGCTTTAGCTTTAGAAATTTTAAAAATGAGACTACGCCTGTTGAAACTGTCGCACAGAATTAAAATTTATCGATACCTACCTACCAATCGTTTAATCAAGTAATTATAGCTTAGCTGCGCTGTAGCGTTTCAATTCTAATCTACGGCCATCATTAAACAATGAAGATAATATGTTGCGACAAATTAGGGCCACAGCTACAATTAAAATTTAGGCCTTACGTAGGTAATATTAGTGATACCAAAACGCGTTAATAATCCATTTAAATATTTGAAATTAGAGTGTCATGTTCCTGACTAGTAAATATTTAAATTAAATACTCGTGTTTACTAGCAATTTTAGAAGCGCGGACGAAACTACGAAGAGACGCGGTAATTTTGCTGTGAAACATTAATTTCGCGTTTCATCTGCCGAGGAAAGATAATTGTACTGCTCAGTTGCACAACTGCCACTGTGGCCCGATGACCGGAGAGGCCACTGTGCAAATCAGTCCAATTATGCAAGTGAATCGATTAGAAAATGAGCAGATGGCTTGTGCGATATTAGATCGCGATTGATTGTCTTACGTAAACGATGCCGGAACGATGCCAATAGGTAAAGGTACGGATTTTAAAGTTCAGTTGTGATGGTGATTATAAGTTTTAACCCATATTTTCGAGAGACTCAAAGTACCTATAGTATCTAATCTAAGTATACAATGCCCCAACTTTTACTAAAATCAGACATTTTTTTTCTTTTTACATGTTTTTGTAATTTATTTTTCATTTGACGGGGTTTTCGGGATATTTAAACTACTTATTAGAATATTTAAATAAGTAAATTACCTCTTTGAAATGGAACTGTCGTTAATAACAATTTTGTCATTTATTCCGGATAAAATGTAATTTAATATTTTTTTTTTTACCTTAAATATCTTATAAAACTGTTTTACACTAATATTATCACTAATGAAAGAAAAATAAATTACAAAAACATGTAAAAAAAAAGAAAAAAAATGTCTGATTTTAGTAAAAGTTGGGGCATTCAACTGCTAGTTGTTTATGGGGTTAGAAAAACATATAACTGATCACGTCTCAGATGGCACCCTGTATAGCTATAGAGAGTCTACCGTTATTATATTTACTTAATCTAATTTTATTTGAGCTCTAAAAATCTCGAAGCGAGTCTCAGATTCCGTTTCGTTAGATTTTTTTATTAATTGTGAACCCAACTGGGCCCGATTCGACATGCCAAACTGTGAAACGTGGATGTCACACTTGTATCGCTAGTGGATAGAGTGATATCCATCTGTCCACACGTGTCCACACCTAACTGTCAAGTCAGTAGGTCTCGCTAGAGCGTTTTGTCTATGGCTATTGCCACCATTTTAGATATCACTCTTGAGTGATTCCACCCCAAATTTCAACTGTCACAAAAGTGTGATATCATAGTTGTCTCACAAGCGTCTGTCAGTTATGCCATGTCAAATCGGGCCCTGATATGACGAGGTCTATGATCTTCCAATTATGACTCCTGATTTTTTTCGTAAGATTCCTGTTAAATGAAAAATATGCTATCATTTATTTTGTAAGTACTTATTATTCTTATTAACTTAAGCCATAAATTTCGAAATTAAATCAATATAAAGGAGATCGTCAATTTGGGCCACCCTCTGACATAAACCGTATACAGTTTACACTTCAATATAAAAAAACTACTTATTTTATTACTAAAGTAGACAAAATATTACAAAAAAATTAAAACGGTCCTAAATAATCTGGGCCAGAACACCTAACAAAAATTGACGATCTCCTTTGGGGGACAACCTTACACAGGCCGACCTAACTTTATACTGACCAAATCATGTATTATTAGTGTGTAGGTAAAAAGCAATTAAATACATAGTAGAGAGTCGTCGCATAAACCTACTCGTATTTGCGACGATATCGAAGTCTTAGGACAGATAAATACATATGTACTAATATACATTGAAACACTTGTTACTTAGGAACAAACAATTAGAAATAAATGCCCTACAGGATTGAAACCCAGAACGTTCAGCCTCGTTTACTTTGTAGGCAGACGGAGTTACTAGGTAGGTAATACTGACTCGGCTACGGCGCTAAAATAAAAATATATATTCTTCAGCAGTTTGGTTAAATTTGGTACCTTTGATTTACCGACGTGTCAGTAATGCTATATGATCCCGTAATAATAGACCACAAATACATAAGTCTCTTAAATTTGACTTTACAACCGCTTGATCACTACGTGATTTCACGCCATCCGTTAGGCATACAAAATGTGTCCATCCGTTAGGCATTCAATCAATTTAGTGAACCACTGGCCTTTTGATCGCCGATAATAGTACGCTGTTAAAGGTAATTAGATCAATATCGAGAAGCGGCAAGTCATTCATTATCTATGCAAACTAGCGCTATTGATATACCCATTGATAAACTTTATGACTGACGTAAAATAAATAAATACTGCAATAATAATTGCTCAGATTTGATCGACTCTACATAAGTACTTAGAGTAGACTGCGGCTTACGCGTACCTACTATCAATTACGTTCGTATTTTCTACTCTACCGCATACAGAATATGCATTATTAGTCGTACTTAATTTCTACTATCTTGTAGAAGCGTAATAAAGAAGTAAGGCTGGCCGCACAACTCTCCAGTAGGTAGCAGAATGAACTAATTGAGACACAGCTACAATATTCACCTCATGTTTATGGCTTCCATAGAGCAAGCTATCAAATAAATTCCAAACATGGAGGAAATATGGCCTCGCGTGTAGCGATTATAAGAGCCTTATTTTGTTATCTCAGCATCTTCCAATCATAATGTAACATTACACCAACACAGCGAGCTATGCACGCTACACATGCAGTGTTACAAGTGGGTTCGTGTCCGCATGGCCGGTAGTTCTGCAAGACTAAATAACATGAAGCGAGACGTGTCATATAGTATCCAGGATGGTGCTCATAGGCCCGACAGTGGGTAGGTAACTTATTAGGGTAGCTTCGCGGATTGCGTGAATGCGTTCACGGTCGCGCTGCCTTTGTTGGTCGCCGCCCTGGGTGGGCCGCTCTATCGCATGCTCCACATTGCACGCCGTGCAGGTACATGCACCACGGCGCACCACCATACCGCACCACACACCACGAACACAACCATCAGACAATGTATTGTGCAATTTGCCTCGCTTACATAATTCTGTTTGGTTAAAGGATTACTAGCGAATGAGATATCACGCACCGCAACATCCCTTTTAGGCGGCTTTCACACTGCTGCCGTTCCCGCATGCGGCGCCGGTGCGCGAGCGAGATAGCGCTCTGCATGTATATAGCGCTGTCATGCTTGCACACCGTCGCCGCATCCGGTTGCGGCACCAGTGTGATAATCGCCTTACTGGCAAACCTTTTTTCCATCTGCTGATATCTATACCTGCTGTCAAAAGAAAAGATGTTTTTTCTTAGTGCAAGTTGCGAAATATTATGAGAAATTCATTAAAAGCCGCATCTCAGGATTCTGCGCGTTCCTACTCACCAATCCCTTAGGTAAGTCTCGGTACTAATTATGAATCAGCGATAATTAATTTCGTATAGCTGCTCGGTGATAGAGCTTGCTAAATCATTTAGAATTATGCTATCGTAGCTACATGGCATTTTGTCTGCGAAACAAACTAGACAAAGATAATTTGTGTTGTCTTTATAGCTAACCGGTATTAGGTATGAGTCAGCCGTGATTGTTTAATTCAGTGCTACTAAACGTGTCATGGCGCATGCGCCAACAACAAGCTTGATTCATGCCCGGCTCGGTTAATCTCCTGTTACATCAGTCAGGCTCAATCTACCTTAAGAAATACTTTAGCAATGGGTTTTCATACTGCACTTTGAACACACGTGTTATTGGGTACCCAATTACCTACCTAACATATAGTTACGTAAAATTGCTGTTATCAAGTTTTTGGCCATTAAATACGTATTATAGGAATATGGCCTACAAATCATTTACATTTTGAAAAAAGTAGGACATTACAAAGCAAATTTACAGGATTTAAAATTCAGTAGATGCAAATTAATTTCAGTTCATTCATATAATACTGAAATGTCATCATCATTTAGTCGGTTCCTTGGCTTTGTACTAATCGTGGAAGAGTACTGACGTATTTTTAAATGTATGCCATTTAAAAATAAATGTAATGTAAAACCAAAGACGTGAAAAGCCACCACACGTCACCTAATCTAGTAGATGATCGCGGGGGCATGTACCTGTTGCGTTGCGCGCTCCTTTCATGGAATATTCTTCTTGTTATAGAAAGCACACGACACAAAGCGGGTTTATCTGGACGCATTATGAGGAGCATCTCCGCTCCCAGATCGCGCGATAATGCTCGTCGAGTCACAAAAGTGTATTCCGAGGCTCGCCGCCTCACGAAGCGGAGCGGCCGCGGCGCGGGCGGCTGAGGCCGATGTAGGTAAGGTGATCTCGAACCGCTGACCTTTGTGCTGCGGCCAACCGCCGTCGATCTTCTTTGTGTCGCAGCTTGTCAGCGCTCTCTCAAGAAGGAGCCTTGTTGTCTTTCTTAAAAAGAAAGTAGGTAGAGATATCGATGTAAGCATTGTTCAGCCATCAAGTTAATTCAATATAGTGGTGCTGCTGTCTATCGAACGCTATTTTTGTTTAACATTTGAATAGACCTCTTTGTACTCGCTGTTTGGAACTCTGAATGGTGAGCAGGTGTGTGTGTTGTATAAGGCTGATGGCCGCTGTACTCTGTAAAGGCGTTCGTTTACATTTTTTTTTAAATGTTGATCGAGTTTAAGTAAATAGTTTTTACAATAATTATACAGTGTTGGTACCTTATTTGAAAAAAAAGTGGTTTTAAAATGATGAACACCTAATTACTTATTGCACAATCTATTCACAATCCAAAGCGTTGGCATTGTAAATAATTATATTTCGACACTGTAACAAATTAATTTCAAATATTTTTCATTAAACATTGTCCACACGGGCACTTGTCTAGTGAGTGTTACAGACAACGTAATTACAAAATTGTTATTCGAATGTATTGTGTGAGTGCAGAGTGCCAGTGAGTGCAAACTGCAAATTATAATTCGAAGGCCAGACTATTAGGCTTAGATATAGCTCATATAGCCCCGGAAAATAGTATGTATAGGATTTTGAAAGTAACCAGACCTCGCAGTTCGTTTACTATAGGCATACGATTTTCCTTATTCCGGACCTAGCCGGGCATCTGTCAGCTGGTTGTCGGTGGACTGTAGAGCACAAGGCAACAAAACAGTTGCGAAAAGGAATTCTACAGTAGGTACAATCGGGTTCATAATTGCATACCCAAATTACTTATCAATGAATTCATTCATAAATTGGGTATGCAATTATGAACCCGATGGTACATAAAAAGTGCCGAAGTTTATTATTTTATTATTCTAATAAGTTACACAGCATTACATTAAGGCGCTAGGCGCTGAATGTGGCCGAAAACTGTTACTTTCTAAGGGATATATCTCAATAACGAGTCATTCAAAAAATTTAAAAAAAATATATGTTAATTACCATTTCATGTACAACATTTGCAACGTTTGAATAACTCGTGTAACGTATAGTTTCTCCGTTATTTAAATGTAACGAAATGTCGTTTTACGGTTAATTTTTACTTATATCTACTGAACGGCTTATTCGATTTAAAATATTGTTGAACTAAAAAATGTGTACTATAGAACACTACAAACACAACGTAGGATATTTAAATTGATTAAATTTTCTTAAACAACTTGATCATAATTCCACATTTCGTGTGTTGGTAGCTCGAAAACGGCGTTGCTGGCAGTCGTGAGCTAGCTTTGAGACGAGGAAGCTGTGTCGCTCGTCGCTCCGTGCCTCCCTTGTACTACATATACTTGTGATTGGCCCGTGAGCAATTATACCGGAGTTACTGTGCCTAAAGACTAAATAACTGCAGAGGGTTCATGCGATGCGGACATAACGTGTCTTCCCGGAATCAATAAAGTATAGACGTTTTATCTTTTAAGATAATGTTCTCGTATGCATGTTCATGTACGTTCGTATAAAAAGTGTATTTTATTTAGATTATAATACAAGTAAAAACAAATAAAATAAAAATGGAGGAAAAAACAAAAGTCATGAATCTACTAATGCTCTGAAAACAAATTTGGTCATGTAAGTAAACTACAATTATTATGTTTTAGTAGACTAATGCATCACGCAAAATAGGCGTTAGTCGTCGAGTTGCGGAAATCTGCTAGTACTGCAATACAATAGACTAATAATCAATTTTATTAAATTTTTATTTTATTAAACCGTGTTCTAAACGACTGTAATATGCGTTTTTTTTTATAGATTAAACACAATATTTAAAGTTATACTTTATACTAATTTATCAAATCAAGAAATTGCGAAGTAAACTGCAAAGGATTACATATAAACCGGCCAAGAGAATGTCGGGCTATGCTCAGTGTAAGGATCCGTAGTTGCCGGCCTGTTACAATACATCCATTCAAAAGGTAATTTATAAAGATATGTTTTGTGGCACTTACGTTATTTTAGTATAGGCATAATTCAAAAACGGCTCAACCGATTTTATTCCATATAGTTTTTATTGAAAATACGTGATAAGTATTTCAATGGCCTCACTTGCAGGAATTTTTCCAAATTGTTTGGACCCACGGTTCAAAAATCAAAGAGCGTGTTTTACTTTCGGAGCTATTATTTACGAAAGTATTCGTTTTATCCAAAAGTTGTTTAAGGCTTATTCTTCTCGAAAGACCTATTCTATCCAACAATGTGTTTCAGATACTTATTATTTTACCTCTTTGTAGGCGTAATTAAAACACATACTCATACCAAATTTCAGTGTACTAATTATCACTGAGCAAAGCCTGATTGAGATTCTAATAAAATAATGCTGATATTTAAGATTTCAATGTATGTATGTAAGAATAAAGGAAAAAAAGCTTTTTTTTTTAATAACACGACGCTGGAAAACAAACATACGACCCACCTGATGGAAAGCAGTTATAAAGCCTATGGACGCCTGCAACCCCTGAAGATTCACTTTACTATGTCGGTGATAGGGTTCCGTAGAAAGTAGTTTCTTGGAGATAACTCAAAACCGGATAAACCGATAATATGTGAACAAATTTTCGTAGAAATTAAGTACTAAGCCTTCTTGGTTTTTTTCATATCTTTTAGACTTACGTATTAAAAGTTAGATGGGGGGCCTATTACATTTAGACTTTCAAAACAATTATTTCTGAAAACATTAACTCAATAAAACAGTTTTTAAAATCCTCTACATATATATATAAGATATTTTTAAAACCGTATCGTACAACATGTTCATATTTACAAAAAATATATTTTTGACATTTAGTTTGGCATATGTATGTATGGAGTCTGTCCAGTTAGGTAGATCCAACTTCGAGAAAGAGGTCAATCGACGAATCCGACTCGGTTGGGCAGCGTTCGGGAAGCTACGGCACATCTTTTTGTCCAATGTTCCGCAGTGTCTCAAGACGGAAGTCTTTGACCAGTGTGTGTTGCCAGTGATGACATATGGTACTGAAACGTGGTCGCTTACAATGGGCCTCATAAGAAAGCGCAAAGTCACCCAAAGGGCAATAGAGAGGGCTATGGTTGGAGTCTCTCTGCGTGATCGCATCAGAAATGAGGCCATCCGCAGCAGAAACAAAGTATCCGATATAGCCCTCCGAATCGCTAAACTAAAGTGGCAGTGGGCGGGGCACATTGCTCGTAGAACCGATGGCCGTTGGGGCGGAAAGGTTCTCGAGTGGCGACCACGAACCGGAAGGCGCAGCGTGGGTAGACCCCCGCAAGGTGGACTGATGACCTGGTGAAGGTCGCGAGAGTCCGCTGGATGCGGGTGGCGCAGGACCGGTCATTGTGGCACTCTTTGGGGGAGCCCTATGTCCAACAGTGGACGTTTTTCGGCTGATATGATGATGATGATGATAATTATGTATGGAGTGCCTCCCCTAAAAGTTTTTTAGCAATTTAGACAGAAAACTAAGTAGCGGCACATGAAACACACCTCTAGATAAAATTTCAGTAATATATGTTTTATAATAAAAATGGCTTTGACATGCAAGATTCAAAAACTTTTAAGAGTACCGTTTTTGCCATTTTCGCTATGGAACCCTAAGAAGTGTTTGCGCTGTGTTATATTTTAAAGATCTAAATTTAATGGGCTTACAGCTCTCATGACAATTGTATGTCGATTTCGTGCACAAATGCCGGTCCTTACATGTGCATTTTTACTATTCGCAACTCGCAACAGGCTTAGTTTTGTTAATTTATCGTAATTAATTGAATTTTTACGGTTAATATTTAAAATCGCAACAAAAAATAACCATCTATTAAGCTCACTTGCACAGCAAAAAAAAACCCAATTCACATGAAAACACCGCTTTGATGTGCATTCAGTTTTTTTTGCTGTACTAGTCAGTATTTTTTTTTTTTTGATATGCGGAATATTTTTAACCATATTTCGTAAATTCATAAATCTTTTGCCGCTCACTGTACTTCAAATTCAAAATCTAGGTTTTTATTTTTTTACATAAAAATCTACTCTTCGAGATTGTTATTACTTACATTATTTAATAGGTAAGTAGCATTCCTAAAAATGTCACCGTAGTACTTAATCACAGTATTCAAATCACAAAACATGCGCAAAAGGATTATGATTATTATAAAGCTGCCCGCGCGCCTCTGAGTAAAGTCATAGTCTTTGAACATTGTTGCGGTGCATCGCGGTGGATTTACGCACGATCGCAATGAGAGGGGTACGCGGGTGTCGCGGGTAGAGAGCGCCCAAACGCTCAAGGACACTCCGGCGACAATCGTCTTAATAAAACAAACATAATTAAAGCTAGTTTGACTTAGGCGACGTAACTGCGTGGCTCCGTTGCGTCGTCTGATCTGGTGTAGGATTCGGCAGATTGCCTCGGAACCGCCGAAACACGATATCCTTCAGCTAGAAGTCTGCAAGTTGTCTCATTTAAGGAAGGCACGGTCTATTATTTATCAATAGAACAAAGAACGTTGCTTATTATCGCGGAAACAAAATCAGGCGACGACTATGAAATACACCTAGCACTACTCCCCCCAATAAAAACACTTAGCCATGTATTTTAATTAAATACATTTGACCCCAGAACTGTATAACTTGCATCCTTCATGGTTTTTTGACCTCCACCGATGACCAGCTGGCAGACGTCCAGATGTGTTAATACGAATAGTAATGCAACCTACATAGTGCAAGGCCTCAAAATCATTAAAAATTTCGGGGGCTAATTAGCCTTCGGCTATACATACATATGAGTCATTTTTACGTCGCTACCTCGCTACGTATTAAATTACGAATCTACTTTATTCAAAACTGTAAACCCATTCGAATCAAAATGGTTGATAGAACTGTGATACAATAGAAAGTAGTTTGGTAAACCGAAGAGAAAAGAAGTTATCAAGCCATTGTGAAATTATAAAACGATAAAATACCACAAGGGATTATCGTCTGCTTTCTGGTCACCCTTTTGAAATGAACGGTGAAGAGTTGATGTGTCACAGAAGTTCTGTATAGAGCGACATGTTTGTCAAATGCACAGACAGACTTTGTCGGTCGTGGGACCGACGCGACGCGCGAGTCGTGGACTCGCATTCGGAAATAGGCTTATTAACTTTTCATTCACATGTTTATAAGCAAAGCCTTTCCTCGGTGTCCATCAACAAAATTGTTAAGATATCACTTTTATGTGCCTAAATTAGTTAAATTGTTCAACGGTAATCAACTAATCAATCACAAGATCCAATGTGTACGAAAAAAAGCTTTTGAAAACTTTACGAAAAAACATCGACATCCTTTAGAAAATTTGGATCCGGTGAAAAATCAGTAGGTACTTTTAATTTTATAAATACACAACTAAACAATAGTTACCTCCTAAGG
This sequence comes from Pammene aurita, assembly GCA_947086415.1. NCBI lineage: Eukaryota > Metazoa > Arthropoda > Insecta > Lepidoptera > Tortricidae > Pammene > Pammene aurita. Next base: position 24,719,542 of record OX352293.1, read on the forward strand.
AGCAATACTAATAAATTATCCCTTACAATAATAATAAGTAAAATAAAAAGTAATAAAATCACGTGGCTTAATCATACCAAACTCTGACCTCTGGGTTTATTTTTTCTAAGTAATACTTAATGCTGTAGAAACATGTTCCATTGTTTAACAAACTCACTAAATAAGAGCATTTTTAAATACTCCAATCCGATATCGGATGTTGGGTGGCCCAATGAGAAAAGAGAGCGCCCTATGTCATTAAGTCCGCCTTTTGCATTATTGCTTTCTCTTGAGCAATAAAAAGTTAGTAATTTAATGAAAATGTAAAAATAGTAGATTGTACACCAAGGGGATAAAGCACTGTTTTATGTCACAGGCGCAATATTGAATCCTGAACGTAACGAAGGACTCCAGATTTTACTCCCGAGCGCAGCGAGGGGGTTATGAGTTAATTCCCGAGCGAAGCGAGGGAATTAAGACTGAGTCCTGAGTGCAGTGAGGGGTTCAAGCGCGCCCGTGACAAAAACAGCTTTATCCCCGAGGAGTATACTCTACTTTTCTCACCTCTTGCGAGACAATAATTTAGCTAAGGCTACTAGAAACGGATTTTTATTAAAGTAAGTCAAAAGTAAAAACCGGCCAAGTGCGTGTCGGACCACACATAGGAGGGTTCCGTACCTTCAATGGAATAAGAACCAAACTAATACCAAAAGGTCGTATCTGGTGCCTATGGTATATGGAGATAACTCAAAAATGGCTAAACCGATAATGAACAAAACAATTTGCGTAGAAAGTATATGATAAGACGCATCTCCTCAAATTTTTTCATATTTTTTGGACTTACGGTTCAAAAGTTACAGGGGGGGGGGGCACAAGTTTTCTGACTTTCGAAGCGATTATTTCAGAAAATATTTACTTAATCACAAAATGGTCAAAGGAACCTCAATGTTATTTTTAAAGACCTATTGATGCGTCACATGTTGATATTTAGTAAAAAAAGTTGTTACATGTATGGAGCGCCCCCCCCCCCTAATTTTTTTTTTTCAAAACTACATAACTATGTAGCGGCATACAAAATACACCTTATGTGTAAATTTTATTCAGATACGTCGTATAGTTTCCGAGTAAAATGGCTGTGACATACGCATGGACAGACATACAGACAGACATGACGAATCCATAAGGGTTCCGTTTTTTGCCATTTGGCTACGGAACCCTAAAAATTGATTCTTGATACACTAGTCCATTTTATTCGAATTTTATCTTCAATTTTTATAGAACCCGCAGTTTTACTCCGTATACTGCAGCGTCTTAAAAAATGAAATAAAAATGAAATAAAAATGAAATAAAAATGAAATAAAAATGAAATAAAAATGAAATAAAAATGAAATAAAAATGAAATAAAAATGGAATAAAAATGGAATAAAAATGAAATAAAAATGAAATAAAAATGAAATAAAAATGAAATAAAAATGAAATAAAAATGAAATAAAAATGAAATAAAAATGAAATAAAAATGAAATAAAAATGAAATAAAAATGAAATAAAAATGAAATAAAAATGAAATAAAAATTAAATAAAAATGAAATAAAAATGAAATAAAAATGAAATAAAAATGAAATAAAAATGAAATAAAAATGAAACAAAAATGAAATAATATGACCAGAGCTCGGATTTTTCACGGCAAAACAAAACACTAGCGTAATTTAGCCAGTGCTTGAAATATTATTTTATCGATATCGATAATTCAGAACTAGAAGAAATAAAATTAATATGTAATAAAACTAATAAAAACATTTGTATAAAGTTACTATATATTAGAAACTGACGCAATTTCTTCTTCAAAATCTACGTCAGTACACACAGCAGCACAAGACATGTTATTTGGGTAATAGTGATAGGAGTAGATGATCATTATCTTTTCAACATTCTCTGGGACAGTTGCGTTTATCACTATAAATCCATTTATGTACACTAAATGTACGTTCAACTTCAGTTGACGTCAAGGGAGCAAATTTATAGAATTCATTATCAGTTCGGGTAATATTTTCAGATATGTCTCTTAAAATTTCGTAATCAGGATTTCGTTCGAGCACGGCTTCAAATTTACGTATCACTGGTAAAAGTTTACTCCAGTTTACGTAGCAACGAACAGTATCCAGAATGAGGAAGGATTCCGCAATGGATAAAGTCGAACATTGCAATTGTTCTATTGAAGAGGCTATTACTTCGTAGTTGTCGCGAATGAAATTTAACTCCGGTCGTAGTTTGCGTGTTTGAAAACATTTTTTTGCAGCTCTTATAGCTGCCGAGTCATTAGCAAGTATGGAGACGACATCACGTATTTGCTCATAGTATTGAGCGTAATATACCGCAGCAGATATCCAAGTTCCCCATCTGGTGATAATTGGCTCGGGAGGTAGGGGAATGGACGGATATTTTGCCTTAAAAAGGCGTACACGCTCTGGAGATTTTAGGAATATCTTTTTGACATTCGATATCAACCCATCCACACCTTTGAAATTATCTCGCACTTCTTCGGCAACCCGGTGCAGACCATGAGCTAAACACGTAATGTGTTTCATACGAGGAAACGTTGCTTTTAAAATACGACCGGCTTTAAGCATATATGCGGCACTATCTGTGCAAAGTAAAAGCAAATTGTTTACGTTATCATTGAAAGAATTTTGAAACAAAAATTTTAATTGGTTTATTATTAGGTTCGCTATTGTTTCCCCATTTACCTTCTCTAAAACCTTCGACCCCAAAAGATAAAATTGCTTAGAACAATTTTTTTGCAAAGACCGAATCACCACGTTTGTCACACATTTTCCCATGAAATCTGGTGTTTCGTCTATAGATATCCACAAATAATTGGTTTTGTTTACCTCTCTTATACCCTGTATAGTTTTTTTGTACACGAGATTTAAATAAATTTTTCGCAGGGTCGATTCGTCCGGTAAAGAAGTCATAGAGCAGTCGCAACATAAATACTTGTTAAAAAAATGACGAAAATTATTGTTGTTGACTGTTGCCCATGGTATGTTGCATGAAATAAGAAAAATAATTAAATCGAAATAAAATTGATGTTTCCTATTTGGTTGCCCCGAACGGTAATTGTGGCGGTTACTTTTCACATGATTGAAAATATTGATTTTGAGCTCTAGTAAGTCTCCTGTTTTTCGAAATTTTCGCACGTTTGTTAGTTTTTAAATTTTGACATTCACACTGATAGGTGTACCATCGAATAAAAAAAGAAAAAATGTACCGAGGCAATACCTGTCATATACTCTAGTAAGACTCGATAGGTGTCGATAAAATAATATTTCAAGCACTGGCTAAATTACGCTAGTGTTTTGTTTTGCCGTGAAAAATCCGAGCTCTGCTTATGACACTCGCGGCATTTGTTTTAGGTATTTAAAAAAGGTGGCCAGCACGATTTTCCGAATAAATTCGATTTTCAAATCAGTTCGACGCGGCGGCGCGGGCCCTGGCTGGCGTCGCGGGGCTGGGCACCGTGCGGACTTTACCAAATTAGACTTTAAGCACATAACAATAAGAACTATAAGAAGTGAAATCACATTATTAACCAGCGGGTTATAGTGAGATTTAGTACAACATTATAACCCGGCTAAAGCCAAGGGCTATAATGATTTGCTTTCGGTGAGGTTTGCATGATATATAATTTGGCATTGTCGAGCAGGTGGTGTGAAAAATATTTTTTTTTTAACTTCTTCGAAGTCCTAATATCCGACATCCCATATCGAATCAAATGGGATAATAAAACGCTGTGACAAAGAGTAAAAGAGAATTTCTCTTAATATTATACAATTAGTTAATACTACTATATACACATATTACGTCCATTCCATACACATGGTAAACGTTAAAATGATTGAACCTTTTAAATCCTTAAAGTTGGCTTGTTATTCACTTTTTTCTTTAACAATTATCAATTTGTTTTAAATAACGAATAAGAATTAGATAGTTCCAGTGATAAACACAAGTTAACAAAAACAAAGGACAATCGTACCTCTTAGAAAAAAACAATCGCAGATGACGCCTATGGCCACTGGCTGGGCGGAATCCCGTTTATAGTAACAGATGCGCCAATTTGGTCCATGTCACCTCGTTCCTCGCCGCTAGCAATTACAACAACGAAGTAGGAAACGGTCAGCTGGCACATTTTTTACACGGCCTGGATCAGTCGGTAATAATCGTCTGTTGACCCATATGTTTTACTGTACATTTGGTCTTCTTTAATATGGGCATCTATAATATAATATGTATAACATAAGTATGTATGTAAACGTCCTATCCTATAGTTGATAGGTACCCTGATGTCACCTTTGTTGCGCATTACTTTAGTTTATGATATGTAACCTACTGGTACAGCGACCATCATTTTAACGTTTACCATGTGTATGGACGTAATATGTGTATATCTAAATGTTTAATATTACGAAATATTATCTTTTAACGCCCCAGAACTACCGAACTTATTTAAGCTAACTTTATCCGAAGTCTTGCGACAACAGACAATATATATTTTGTGAGAGCCTTTACGAAGTATTCCATGAATGTGTAATCAGAGAGTTTATTGATCACGGCAAGATTAACTTCAGCCCGCATTGTCTGAATTGGCACGTCTTAAATTTTCCTTTTTTGTGCCAATAACTTAAGGAAATCAAGAATTAATTTTTTTCTTCGCGTGTATGAATGTCGCAGTATATCACATCGGGAAAGAATTATTCCTTTTTACGGTGAGCTTTCGTAACAACTTTTCAATTGTAAATCGTCATGTTTTACGACTATTTCGAGTACTGAAATAGAATATCTCTGGCGTTCTTGAATATATATAACCAATGTCCTCAACATGAAATGCAAATAAATGCTTATGCGTAACGTATACGGTAAAATATTACGCATATCTTACAGAATGTGAGTTAAGAGGACGGGTAAAATGCTGCAAAATACGTTGCATGATATAATAATTGATATTATGTACTCGTATTATTATTATTGAGCAATCTCGAAGGGCGTCCTCGCTCATATGCAGCGCGCATCCTGCGGCGCACGTGCCGTCCACGCGGCCGGAAGTGCTTAGTGCCGCCATCGGCCCACTTATGGCGACCTTCGCGATATTTATGTGCATCTCTCAATCCCTTGTGTTATATAAACAAACTTTCGCCACTCGAGTAGAGCACAGAGATATATTACGTGCAAACGCAGGACGGTGGTCGGTCATTCGTAACCCGCGCCAATGTCATTGTCAATACCTGCTCGCCGCGCGACAGGGGCAATAAACAAACGGCGACGATTTATGAGCCGCGGGCGTGCGTCTCGTGTAAACCAAGATGACACCAGCTAATTAATTAATAATAAACTTGCAGAACCCACGTATTATACTTATCATGTCACCACAGCATCACCAGTAGCTCTAACTACCGTGTTAGAGATAAGGAAGAATCCAAAACAACACGTAATATATGCAGGTCGATTCAAAAGTATATCAATATTTTTATAGACGTGTAATAATGGATTTAAGTTATGTTAAAAAAACTTGTTTTGACGTAGTTCTGTTTGTCGGTTGCAATTTAGTAAAATATTGTTGTACTTTATAGGCAGATAAATAGACAAGCGCCTAGTTTTCACTTAAATGATATTTCTACAATCATCTGACATGTTTAGCAGTAAATACAACATAGGTAGGTACTGTAACATTGACATAGTCCCTATACTTGCGATATAGTCCACGTTATTTTGTTGGCATATTTGTATAGGAATTGTTGACTGAGCATATAAAATGATAAAGCCGGACAGGTTAAGGTGGCTTATCTCGCATGGTAGACATCCGCACGTTGTGGACGTGCGCTATCCGAGTAACACACTTTTGAATATCGCACCCCTGATCGATCACGGAGTCGTGTATCGGCCACCACGTGATAAAATGCTTAACTCTCGCTCAACATAATGATATACAGCTTCGCGACGACATGACTTCCGATCATTATTTATTTATCGTGATCAACAGCCTGGTTTGGAGAATTCATTGCATTGGATTGTTATTACCTACAACCAGTGCTAGTCCCCAGATGGGTTACAGCTTTAGGTGTTTAAGAACTAAACGCTTTAGTCCTTTGTAAGGTGCGTTAACGTCGCAATTTAGACGATGGGTTATGTTATGATAGATAGCTGGCTCGAGCTACAGAGAGCTTAAATCTCGAGCCTGGACCATGGTCCAGTAATTTCATGAAATTACTCACCATTTGACAGACTAATCAGAATACTTAAGAATCCTTTGCACGTCACCTCTGGGTTGTAGGTAAGTCAGATTTCGCACGATAACATGTGCCTTTTACGCCAATGTGGCTAAGCAGGCTCCAGACTACTTTAAGATTCAACCAGGGAAGTGATAAAATAAGGAGCATAACCTTAGACACTGATTTTTCTGAGCAAAAGAGGTTAAAACTCATTTAACTTAAATATTGCACGTTTGTTTAAACGTGCGCATGGGTGCATGTATGATTTTCTGCTTAGTTTATTGGTGAATCGGCAATTGACGAGACGACGCAGAATAAGCGCTAGGTGTATCGATTGCACAACGTACCGACACACGCCAATACACGTGATATATTTTGAGTTCACTGGGACTATGACCCCACAGGGCACCTAGCAACAAAAACTATTCTGAAAGACATCCTCGATGAATAAAGAAACATCAGTAACCGACTGTCTACCAATAACTGACTTACAATTCATTGTGCAAAGAGCCCTAGTACGCCTATCACAGTACTCCAGATATCTAGGCTCAGTAGGTAGTAAATAAATAGGTATACCTACTTACTACTAATCTGGAAGAAACATTTGGATTAAGTATGTACTTATGCAATGCAACGAATAACAATAAGCAAATCCACAGGTAAACAGCACAGTTTGTCATGGTTAACTGGAAACACAACATTGCCATTGTTCCTCTTTAAAGCCTGAACAATAACCTGTTCGAAAGCCGCCACGGATTTTTTTCCAAAAATCCTCTTTTATTCGCATTCAAAAAGCTTAATGGAATTTTGTATTGCGCCAAGCATTATACAACAGTGCGGAATGTGGATAAAATCAACAAGGCACTAAATCACACATACCCCGATTATTCAATACGAGCGTAAAAAACATTTCGTATTGTGTAAATGCGAGTAGCTAACATTCGCAAAAGTTTAGGTGATGGTGATGTTACGAATTTAGTTAGTTGTCGAGCTGAAACACGTACCTACTTAATTATTAAAAAAAAAAATTACAATTCTAATTACCTGTTAATTTTTTTAGGATTACAAAAATGGTAAGTATGTATTTACAAAAATGGTAAGTATGTATTATACCTGAAATATAGAAGCATTAATCGCCATCGATTAAAGAGAGTTTAGTGGGTATAGAGCTCAGTTTTCGCGTATTCTGACATTTTAAAAATGAATTCCACATTGAAACGTTTACAGTTTTTGAAATACAGTTCACAATATGTTCGTATATCATAATTCATAAACAATTCATTTACTAGTTTTGAGAACATTAAAAATTTAGGTATCAAGTTGTAGAGCCCAGAGAACAAAGCCTTTCGGTTCGAAATCTTCAAAACATATGCCATTTAATACACTCTTAAACTGTTTAAAGTTCAGCAAATGAACTAGTAACAATTATGTACACAGTACCTATTTCATAAAGTGTAAACGGTACGATGTGTACCGATCTAAAGAATGTAAGAAAATGTGAAAAATGCGTGTCTACCCACAATAAACACTGTTAAATTTGAACTGAGTAAATATTTCGGTAAAATACTCATATTGGATTCTTGTAACATAAAGTTAGGTTGAGGAAGAGCATAAATCGTTAAGTAGCACTCGAGTGAGTGGCCAAGCTCGATGTTCACGCCTACGGCCGACCGCCGGCTGCCACTATCTGCCCGTTCTTAGCATATCTGCATCTGTCTACATGCGCGCACCTCCGTGCCCAGATATGGGCAAAAATTTAAACACGAATCTTTACAATACGTGTGTGCACTCTGCCTACACACGAATGTTTCGTGCTTTCTTTATGTAGCCGAGGGGAATAAAAATTATATTTATGGTGGCTATAATACCTGACCAGCTTACAGAATCATTTTAACAGTACCGTGCATGTTCATAAGTGATTCAGTTACCCTAATACCTCTAAGTAATGAATGTGGTTTGACTAAGTGATGGATTAGCGAGAATATACTTAGGTACTGTAAACCCACCCCCTGCAGACGAGTGAGAAGAGTGAGACCAGAGTAAGTCCACACTCGGCCAGCCAATAGACTTAATATTAAACCTAAAAATATTCGACACAATTGGTGGGAATATGATGAACGGGGTTCCACCTGATAAATTAAACGTCACCTTGTCACACAAGGCGCGATTGAACTGTGAAGTTATCAATCAATACACGGCCTTGTATAGTACCATGAAGACTATATTTCATTTCACTTTCAGGTTTTCACCTTATCTTTTTATGGAAATGAATGGTTTCTTTTTATTTTTGCTTCATCATTTGCATTTATGATTATCTTGCATTTCTTCTATAGGTCTATAATACCAATATAAACAACGCCATATATAATAACAAAGCAGTTTCATGATTATAGGTAGTAGTAGGTACCTACTAGATAACTGAACGAAGAAGTGAACTCACGGAGCAAATGGCAAGCTCTCTCGTGTAAAGTTTTTGCGTATTTTCGTCCGAGCATTACCTGCCAAGTCCCACGGTCTCGGCGCCTCAACAGGTGTGCACCTGAGACCGAACGCACTTTTTATGAACATACATTACAAACAAAACGAGCTACATGCTTTTCGATTCATTCATCTCTCGGCGAGGAATGCTTTTATGTAGACGGAGTAGATCTCAGTTGTACTGTCTTGATTCATCTTTGAATCCCAGTCAGAATTTTAGTAGAGACTAGAATATTTATTTTAGTTAAAAATCTTGTAACTACTTATTATTTTGCCACAGTTATTAATATGTATGATTAACACATTGATTTTGTTAATAAAATTTTTACAATTTTTAGGTGGTTGGCTAAGTACAAAAGTGATCCCATAAATGTTCCGTAAAGCAAGTTTGGTACGAAACATTAATAATATTAATTAAGTTAATTGATGACCTAAGGCTAAAATTTTAGAGACTTTTGGCATGTTTTCAACCGACTTCAAGATTTCGAAGGAGGAGATTCTCAATTCGTCGGGATCTTTGTTTGTGCAATTTTTTTTATGTATGTTCACCGATTATTCGAAGACGGCTGGACCGATTTGGATAATTTTCCAATATACTCTTTCAAACAAAAAATAGTTTTCCAAATCGGTCCAGCCGTCTTCGAATAATCGATGAACAGACAAAAAAAATAGCAATAACTAAGATCCCGACGAACTGAGAACCTCCTCCTTCGAAATCTTGAAGTCGGTTGAAAATAGAAACATAACTTTTGCCGTAAACCGTATTTCTTACTTTTTGTCATGTAAATGTAATCAATAATATCAATTTTGCAAGCATTTGAAATATTATCCTCTTGATTGATTATGACATCAACATAATTTGCCTAAAATTCCCTGATTCGGCACACGTGATTGGCAGCCGACTTGTTCTGTCTGTCCTTATTGTGTCGGTCACGTGCTCACGTGTCGCTAGCCTCGTACACAGATTTCTTCTACTTGTCGTCTCAACCTTCAATGTGTTACAGGTCACATTAGCAACATAAGTTAGTGTATTTAGAAAAGAGGTAGCGAAAATAGTTAATCGAGTTCGGGCGTTCTGGCTGGCTTTGGATCAGCCCGTTTGTTTAGTAGCGAGGGCATGACTCTGTCGAACCAATATAGCCAGCTTTCAAGGTACATATTAGCGTATATGGGTAGTATAATGGGAGATAGCACAAAGTCGTTTCAAAAGATCTGCCGATATATATTATTGTGGTCGATAAGTTGCTACGTTGCCTTTATGTTAGACTTAAAATCGGTTATTAATTATTATGCTACGGATTTATTTAAAAACTAGCTTTTGCCCGCGGCTTCGCTCGCATTAAATTCGGGGTAACACGGTTCCCCTTTGGCCTCCGTAATGCTCCATACAAACTTCCACCCCCCATTTTAGGGAAGTGGGGGGTTAGAAAGAGACAAAAAGTAGCCTATGTCACTCTCCATCCCTTCATCTACCTCCAGTTTAAAAATCACGTCAATTCGTCGCCCCGTTAGACCGTGAAAGACGGACAAACAAACAGACAGACAGACACACTTTCACATTTATAATATTAGTATAGATTGTCCTGCTGATCATTTATTGGTGCCATTGCAAATCAGCTCCTACCTACGTTTATTTTATTGAGTATTTATGATTCACATGCTCATTGATATTATTATTAGCAATATCTATAAACCACACCTGAATCAGAATTGACTATCAGGCATACAAAACCTTACTGCTATTTAGGCCTGTTTTAATCTAATTACGCAATTCGATTTCATTACATTGGTCCAAAAAAAATTGCATAACATTATGAAACCAAATGTTAAATATATCAACCTGTTATTCATTGTATTTTACTCAAACTTGTTGTAATTAATAAACCCTCGTTAAATATTTTTCTATAAGGATTATAGGTAGGTACGCAACTATTGACAAGAATGTGAAATTATACATAAGGGTAACCTTGAAAGTTTGGAGCAGATAATGTGACAATATTTATATTTGTACTACTTGTTGACATATGCATAGGTATCTGGGAAATATCTTAATCAAACACGCCAACAAGTCGTACTATTAGCTTTATACCACTTTATCGATAAATTTGTTCTTGATTTACCGCAGCCCATAAAATGAATGCAGCCGTAACCTTGATCTACACTTACTCATATAAAATGTAAATAAAGGTGGGTTTGAAAAAACGTCGAAGTGTAATCTCTGAGTTTTTAATCATATTTGAATCTCCTTGAACTGGTTCACACGAGTAAAGATGTGTTTACATGAAAGAATTTCTTTACCTGAGTCAGCGGATTTTGCCGCTCCCAAGCCAAACAATTGAACTGTGCGTTTTCATATAAGAGTGGAAGGATTTGCAGGTGCACTCCAGCTAATTGTTTCTTGCCAATTCTGGACATGTGAATTGCGTGAAAGTTTGTTGCACATCCGTCAAACGATCCTTATTCTCGTGAGAACCTTTCGAAAGTAGGTGCCGATTATGGTCAATAGTTTCATTAATAGGTGCTTCTTATGAAAAAACTTCAAACGTTCTTATGGAAATCGCGTGAACGTTACAACCGCGTGTGAAATGTGAATATACTGAAAAGAACTTGTGTTTTTTTTTTTGGTAAGTATTAGAAATAACTAAACCAGGGACTTCATGCAGTAATATTTTGTGTATGATTAATGTATGATATTCATTGTCACCCGCAAAATTTTAAATAGGTACAGATGCAGTGCATAATAGTTTTCCATCGTATTTTCTCGGAAAAGTTCGTTTTTATCGTGCTCTCTCAATTAGCTTCAGTACCCATCTACTAAAACACCGGTAATAAGAATTTATGGACGTTATACATTTACATATATAATTTTGTTAATTACATACATAACAACAACAGGAGGTGTACGTCTATTTACCTATTACAAACTTTACAAAGCCACCAAAGATAAAATCCATCTCTGTCCATAATCTTCTTTAATTTATTTATCTTTAATTTGATAAACGTTTGACACAAAACCAAATAGGTAGTGGGATTATTGTACCTATTTACTTGTAGGAGTTGTAGGTAAATGTATTGTATTGTAATTCTATATCAATCGTTAAACAACGAAGGCAGTCAGTTAACGTCACTATTTTAAGCGTATTTAATAGTAAACCGTTGTTCTGAGTCTTTATTATTGAATGTACAAGATGGTTAAATTTATTTAAGCAATTAAAACGGGTGTGTAGGTTGATTTAGGCGCGCATTGTGGTGTCCGGCCGCGCCGGTTGCGCGGACGCCGCGGCGGTGCTGGCCCCGCGCCCGTACTGTAAGAGAGACAGTCTTACAGTACAGCTATAGGAGTAAATACCAGTTAAAAAACTAATAAGCCTTCCTACAAGTGTTTTTACGCACTGCCAATTATGTATGCTGATTAAGTAAGTTGACAAATAGACCGACAAGCGGTTTTGTTAGCTACACGACCTGACAAGATTAAATGCCAACATAACATTTAAGTATTCATACCTACTACTCATGTTATTGGTATTCGCACATTACTAATCTATAGTTTAACACATAGACTATGTAACACAGTATTACACAGAATCGAACAGCAGTTGTTCACTAATGAATCTCGTTACGAGGAGTAGGTACCGCTAAAATTAAAAAATATATAAATACAAATCCAATACGAATCTTGTCTCAAGGTAGGAGTTACAAACAGGCTTATGTATGACGTTATTTATTACGGACGTGTGAAATAAAGTTAAACAAACACTTGTCACCGGCTGACAACTGCAATAGATACTTAATTAAACGTGAATCAATTATAAACAAATCAAAATTAGGAATAACGTGCATATATACCTACTGCAGAATTCAAGTAATTATGTAGTTAAATTGTACCTATAGGTCATTCCCCAAACATCTAACCACTTAAGGGTACTTAATAGGTACCTAATGTAATGCAAAACCATAAAAATAATAAGGGATAAAAAGGTCGCTAGAAAATCAGAATATTAAATCCGAATTAAATGTGAGTTAATACAATCCATTTTGCTACGTGCATCGATAAGATCGAATCAGTGGTTAAAATAATATAATTTGAAGTAGGTAACAAGTACAAGGATTTATTAATATTGAAGTCCGCCTACTGCTAGGCTGTGCCTAAACAACATCGCTATCGATGTCGGCCGATCGCGTCGTGTTAATTACTTTCATTAAGGGCAATTGTCCTGCTCGATCGAACTGATCAGTCAGTTTGCCGCCACTCGATATTTCCACCGGCCGGTGCCATTAGACCGCCTCGACTTGATCAAATAATAAATATAATAAGTATAGAATCGACACTTTTACATTGCGCATAAACGTTTTAACTGAAAATGCAACAATTCACACGTACAGCTGTGAATGCTGTGATTGATTCGGAAACTTCCCAATAATCTAAAAAAGTTCTCGGCCATAGTTTTTCAAGAAGTATGGGAAATTTGAAATGATACAGTTCTCATAAAATAAAAAACTAAGGAGATTCCGAAAATTTCATATGTGGAGCATTTCATATGTATAAGCTTTCAAATAAAAAAAGAATTTTGCAAATCGGTGCAGCCGTCTTCGAATAATCGGTCAACATACATTTTAAAAAAAACCTTCTCCTTCGAAATCTTGAAGTTGGTTGATAAGGTAAGAGGTAAGGTCCTAAAATAATAGACCAGTAAAAGTTCATATCTACGCAGGTCCTAATCTTGGTCTCAACGACGCAACAGCGATTAGCTCCGTGAGTTGTGCTGGCTGCTTATCTCAGGCATAATTGAGGTCTAGGGTTACTTTATGACATTGTGGGTAATTTCAATTTCACAACCGGGTACACTGCAGGTGAATGGCTCAGTGCGCTTGCAATCTTTTTTTTTTATTTTTTATTTTTTTTTTATTTTATTGGTTCAAAAATTACACAGCATTACAGTAGGTACTAATGCACTGCGAAATTCAGGACAGAAAGTATACATACAAACAAGGTAAAGCGTACAATCTGCAACTAGGTAAACTTTACATATACAAACAAATTAAAAGAATGACATACACTGTCACACATTTTACACATAAAATAAAACTACATACAAAAGAAAACTTAATAACTAACTGAGGACGGACGGTCATCCATTGCCTCACAAAGGTATTTACATTTTTGGCAAATTAGCCTCCAATTACTAGCAAAAATATCACAGTCAGGTGCTGACTTGAGAAGTGCGTTGATGTAGTGCAAAGCACGAACCAATGGTGATTGCCTGTATGCCGCAGTGCGCGCTTTAGGAGCCGCAAGTAAGTCGCGATTACGAGGCCTAAAATTAAACTTTGCCGAAGACAAGGAAGGGACGAGGAGGCGAACCAGCTGCGAGACCAGCTGAGGGCAGTCTGAATCCGAATCAATCAATCGAATCAATCTGAATCTTGTAGGTCCCGACTAGATGTATCTACTCTACATCAATTTTTTGTACTTAATTGATACTTTGATCGATAGGAAATAAAATTCTAAACCTGACATTAATATAGTGATTTAAAGAGAGTAGGTACCTATTGGGTTCAGGCCACGAAACTTGTAAAGTGGCCTAAGCAAGGTATGGGATTTATAAAGGTAATCTTATTGCTATTGAAAATCTAAGACCAAATAATCAAAGAGGCTGTGCAGACTTCTCTATTAAGAGTTAATGTTGTTGTTTGTTCTTTACAGTGAGTACCGGGTGTGGCCTGGAACACGGGAAAAAATGAAAACGTAGATTCTACTCCTCAAAAAAAAGGTTGTCTTCAGATTGTCTCTTTTTCATACAAACTAAATAGGCCAGGCAATAGAGGGGTTGACCTCGCATTAACTCCTCAGTCCAAAAAAACTTTACAGCATGATACAGTGTCAGGAGTAGATGTTATATATATATATTTTTCCAAAAAAAACTATTGTCCTTCTTAGGTTTTTTTATCTAAACTCTTATATCGTCTATATTTACGTTTGAAAAATGCTCAGTCTAATTTTATTGCACTAGAAATATTGACTTGATGTATGTAACCAATGTTAAAAATATCAAAAAAAAAATCCATAACTGAACATATTTTTTTATAAAAAATATTTTTTTTGTGTAACTCACATCGGAAATTTGCTCCGTCTTTTTTTTTACTGAAGTGACATTAAATGTATGTATTCTACGTATGACAAAAAAAAATCCAAAAATTTCATCATCAAACTTTTTCAGTATAAAAATTTGCTTATTATTCGCAGTAAAATATTGCTCCGTCAATATTTTTTTTAAATTATATTATAGGGTGTGTTATAGATAGGGTGATAATTTCTTATTTATCTTATAGCCAGTAAACGTAGCAATACTTAAGACAAAAAAAACCGTTAAAAAATAATTCAAGTCTTTACGGATAAAAGGTTATAAATCAAAAGTTATGTTTTATTTTTTGTTTATTTAAAATCAAAGACGATCACTCAAAAAAAATTGTATGGTAGTTCATGTAAAAATTCCATAAATAAATTCCGTAACTCATAAGCTTTTCAAAAAGGTAAAAATGTAGGCATAATTTTATTTAACTATCAAAAATAATAACAATAACAGAACAGGTAGCGAGCGTACTGAGCGTATGACCCGCAATCGGTTTGTTTGTGCAACTTTCGTTCTTATCTTAATCCTTCGTTATCTTGAGAGGTTCAAGTTCAGTGCACGTTCTTGTTATGATGCTATTAATTAATGAGAGTAATAATAATAAAAGGAAGTATTCGGAAGTGTTCGTGATTTACCGAGGCTTCATTGTCGGTATTTATTTAGTAATCAAATCAGTAACTTCCAACTATCCTTCCGATTCGGACATTTCGTTGACAGTTTATTTATCAAATGGCGGCTTACCAATTTGAAGAATACGCAGATATCCTGTTTTGTTACGGATTCGCTGATGGTGACGCTGCTGCAGCACGGAGAGAATATGAACGACGATTCCCAAATCGCCGTTTACCTGATGTCAGCGTGTTTGGTACGACTTACCGTCGTATTCGAGAAACGGGATCGGTTCAACGACGGCAAGCAGATGCTGGAAGACCTGCAGTTCATAATCCTGAAGCAGAAGAACAAATACTGGACTTGTTCCGGGCCAACGCCACTACATCAACCAGATTTGTGGCTAACCAGCTTGGGATATCACAATGGAAAGTTTGGTTCACGCTCCACTCAGCAAGACTGTATCCATACCATTACACTCCGGTTCACGCCATCCAGGAGGAAGATCCTGCTAGGAGGATGGATTTCTGCAGATTTTTACTCAATGCTGACATTGAAGATCCAGAGTACCTGAAGAATATCTTGTGGACCGATGAGTCCAACTTCGACCGCGATGGTATCACAAACTACCACAACTTGCATTTTTGGGCCCCAAAAGGTGAAAATCCAAGAAAATCCAAGGAAGGAGCTCACCAGCAGAGATTTTCTTTAAACGTGTGGATTGTGCACGATAAGTTGATAGGGCCATTTTTTCTGCCTGCACGTTTATCCGGTATCGCTTACGAACATTTTTTAAAGGAAGAACTGCCCATACTGCTGGAGGATGTGCCGCTTGGAACAAGGATGGCCATGGTTTACCAACACGACGGCTGCCCAGCTCATTACTACCGGGACGTGCGACAGTGGTTGAACATTAACTATCCAGAGAAATGGATTGGGCGAGGGGGCCCGATTCCTTGGCCAGCACGTAGTCCAGATTTGACTCCATGTGACTTTTACATTTGGGGTCACATGAAGGCATTAGTGTACGACAGACCAATACGAAATGTCGAACACTTGAGAGAAAGAGGCTGCTGAGACCATGAGAGAAAACATGTCGACGCGAATATCAGTCACTGAAGTACGCAAAAGGCTTTATGCTTGTGTACGAAACGAGGGAAAACAGTTCGAACAAGACTTGTAATTTATTAAATTAATAATTGATTTGTAATTTTTGTTTTTTATTTTATGACTAATTTTGTACTTTTTATTGCTTTTATTATGGTCTTGCTGCTTTTATTATGATACTAAATTATCTGTCTGTTATTATTAAGATTACAAGTAGCTATTTAAAGTTAAAAGTAAAAACAGTTGTTTAATTTTTTCAATGTTTATTACTAACAACAAATCCATTTTTGGCCATAAAAACACACAAACAAACCAGAAAGTGGTTAGGTTTTCTTAATTATTATTACTTTCTTTAATTAATAACTTACGAACATGTCCGGAATGCTTACCAAAGGGAAGACTGAACTTGGACCTCTCAAGATAACGAAGGATTAAGATAAGAACGAAAGTTGCACAAACAAACCACTGAGCGTATGACCCGCAATCGGTTTGTTTGTACAACTTTCGTTCTTATCTTAATCCTTCGTTATCAAGAACTTATCAAGTTATCAAGATAACGAAGGATTAAGATAAGAACGAAAGTTGCACAAACAAACCGATTGCGGGTCATACGCTCAGTACGCTCGCTACCTGTTCTGTTATTGTTATTATTTTTGATAGTTAAATAAAATTATGCCTACATTTTTACCTTTTTGAAAAGCTTATGAGTTACGAAATTTATTTATGGAATTTTTACATGAACTACCATACAATTTTTTTTGAGTGATCGTCTTTGATTTTAAATAAACAAAAAATAAAACATAACTTTTGATTTATAACCTTTTATCCGTAAAGACTTGAATTATTTTTTAACGGTTTTTTTTGTCTTAAGTATTGCTACGTTTACTGGCTATAAGATAAATAAGAAATTATCACCCTATCGCATGTAATTTCTTTTTTATTGCCATTCTTAGGTCGCTAGGTGGCGTTTTTACAAAAAAAACTTAAAACTCGTATAACTCGAAAACCATTAATTTTTGACCCCTAGTTGATTGGGCTAAAAACATTGTCAATGAGCTAAAGAATAACCCCTTTCAAGGAATAGGTCGAATTAAAAGTCACCCTGTATACACGGTGCTCGTGAGCATTGCGAGAGATTTTAACCACGAATTCCTGAGGTCATAAGGAGTAATAATGTTTATTTAAATTTAGGTCAATTTCGCAAAAAAAAAACTATTATTTTTTGCTTTTTTTCGATTTTTTAATGCTTTTGAACATAAAAACATAAATGTTATTGGTAAAACTGTCGATTAAATTAAATTAGTAAATTTTTTTTCGTAAAAAATAATTTACGTAAAGTAGGTATTCCTTGGCACTTTGATATCTGTCAATAAGAATGTCTAGACTAGACCCCATAAAGGGTGAAATCGCCATCAAAAAAGCGTTTTGCACTAAGTCCCAATAATTTTTATTTTTTATTTAATTGGTAGTAACTCTGAAACTAGGCGAATTCCAGAAAAGTTTATACGACATTTTAGTCTCCAATTATGATCAGGAATACGCTGTTAAAATTATTCGGTTTCCTCATGTTACACCGTGTATATTAAGTAATAAAATAACCCTTCCTTTTGGCTTTGCCGTAGGTAAAACTTAAACAAAGGTAGTTTTTATTTTAAAGTAAAAATAAGTAATGCGCAAAAACGGATCTAAACGTGGCCAATTTTCTTCTATTACACAGCTATCGATATCGATAAAAAAATGTTTCTAACCCTGGCTAGATTGTGACAGTCTTTTGTTTTGCCGCAATAATTCCGGGCTCTGGTTATCGCTCTAGCGGGGAGGCAGGGGGCGACGACAAAAAGTCGCGCGTACCAGATCTGTGGGCACGGCAGTTCCCCTGCCAAGTCGAGCAAAACAAAGGCACGGCCGAACCATCCTTTTTCCGAAGCCATTCAGGCCATTTTCGACCCCCCTCTAATTCTGTTATCGATAAAGCTAGAAAGCTGAAATTTCTGTGACAAAGAGGCCATAATACAAGGAAGATCCCAATATCATTGAATTTCACTATATACTTTAAGAACTATTGCAAGTCAAAATTCCTTAATTTTGTCACTGACTCACTGATTACGATCATCGTATATCTAAAATACTTCTAGCAGTCCCACAAGCTCCAAATTTTGGATACTTCTAACTTCTAGGGTTAACTCTTAGACTATAAAGCCACTGAAAATTAAAACATACCGCAATATCACGGGTTCTCTAGTTTTACAAACCGCACAGTAAACATTGTAATCCCATATAAATATATGCAGAAACAAAATTATTTTTTCTGTTTCTTTTTATTATAAAAATATAAACATATAATATTCAAAAGATCACAATGACATGTTGTTAGTAAACTCCGGCACACCGGATTAAATACTAAATTGTTTTATTAATAATACGCCATCAAAATATTTATTAAAATTATAATGATACGAGTTAAGTACAAATATGAAATTAGACAATTATATAATTCAAGTAACTTACTCCACTTTTTTCACTATGACGCAAGCATAGCTGAGTCGTAGCCGCGCATGCTAAACTGGACTCAATAGCTGAAGCATGACGACATATTACTGCGTGCTCACTTGCTTTAAAAGGCTAGACAAATTTTTCATTTTGAGATTTGACGTATTGTATGTGGAAAATTTTTTGGAAATATCGGTTGTGGCTATTGAATTGACTACCTTACGTGAATAAAAAACGAAACCAGGCTGAGGAATTTTCCATAATGTTTATGAAATATACTGTAATAACAATTTTATTTTTAGAATTTTCTTTTGGATATTCGTAAATATTATGCTAAAATATAACACCCACTGTTACAAACCTGACTGAGAAATTTCTCAAAATGACGAGTGTTACCAATTACTTTTGAATAAAAGTGACAGTTTTATTTGAATTCTTTTTTTGAACTTTTGACAGTATCTGTCAGTAATCAAAATAATTTGTTTAGTGAAAAAAATATACCCTGAGGAAAATTCCAGTACAGAGTATTAAGCTTTTTGTAGATTTTTGTAAAAATACCAAAACTGACATACTTTTTTTTTTGGAAAAATAGTGTTTTGTGTTTGTTATGACCTATACTACATCCTAGCAAAAGAATAATCGACTGAGGAACTAATACGAGGTCTCCATACAACGACCCGGTAGATTTCCCACACTAAAATGGTATTTTCAATGTACGTTGAAATCCGTCTAATTGACATTGCTTGTCACCCTAGAGATATAATCAATTGCGCAATACATTGCGAATTCGAATAAACTTTAAAGTGTGCTAAAAATTAAACCATTAATGAAATATACTGTGATAACAATTTTATTTTTAGAATTTTTTTTTGGATATTCGTAAATATTATGCTATAACGTAACACCCACTGTTACAAACCTGAGTGAGAAATTTTTCAAACAAAATGACGTGTGTTACCAATTACTTTTGAATAAAAGTGACAGTTTTATTTGAATTTTTTTTTTTAACTTTTGACAGTATCTGTCAGTAATCAAAATAATTTGTTTAGTGAAAAAAATATACCCTGAGGAAAATTCCAGTACAAAGTATTAAGCTTTTTGTAGATTTTTGTAAAAATACCAAAACTGACATACTTTTTTTTTTGGAAAAATAGTGTTTTGTGTTTGTTATGACCTACATCCTAGCAAAAGAATAATCGACTGAGGAACTAATGCGAGGTCTCCATACAACGACCCGGTAGATTTCCCACACTAAAATGGTATTTTCAATGTACGTTGAAATCCGTCTAATTGACATTGCTTGTCACCCTAGAGATATAATCAATTTCGCAATACATTGCGAATTCGAATAAACTTTAAAGTGTGCTAAAAATTAAACCATTAATTATTTTTAAAAGACTCTGAACAAACGTTGTCTAGTTCGAGGAGTAGAATCTACGTTTTAAATTTTTGCTCGTATAACAGGCCACAGTCTGTAGATCTCCAAATCGTTGTACCTAAGTGTAATGAAAATTGTGATAGAGTACTTATTAGAGACTGATATTCTATTATACTTAGTCTGATCTATTATGCAGCTTTAAGTAATTCAAGTAATACATTTATGAATGTAGACGAGGCAAATCATTATCCCGTAAAATATTTTGTTTAACAATTTTACTACAAAATTAAGTAGCGGTACACAAAACACACCTCTAGTAAAAATTTAAATTTAAAAACATTGACACAAAGGGTTCCGTTTTTCCCAATTTAACTCTCTAACCAATGTGTTATAGGTCCTGTGACCTCGAAACCGAATTAATAACCTAGCTATTGATGAGTAGTAAGTATCTTATCGATTAATAATTAACTATCTTTGTTTTATCGATTTAGAAAATGGTTTACCGTCAACGTGCTAAACAAACAAACCCTTCAGAGAATCCATTCATGAAAGCTATAATAACAGGGGTGTGTATAATTACACTTCGCAAGGATAAATGTTACAGTTTGAAGCGGGGTTTAATTGATATTCGGAGAGATCGGAAGCGCGGGCGCTGCGCCGGCGCCGGTGGCAGTGGCTCGGTGCCCTGCACACAGACTACACGCAGTACGCTAATGGTCAACTTCATCGTGTTCCTGCTTTATCGTGACAATGACAATATATACTCCTTGGCCACGATGAATTATAAAAGCGACCAATCAGATTAGAAGGAATATAATGTAACAATTTGAACATGGATTTACAATAGCGACGAGTTCTAGGCGTACGAGGAGTACCAAGCTATTTTATTCACATATACGAGTATATTGTTCTGAACTCGCGATAATCATGATCAAATATACATAGCTATTTGTTTTGTCTGATCAGTGATTATAGTAATCATCAGAGACCAAATAAGTACATAAATATGTAACTTGTTTAAATTGGTTTGTCATTGGTGTGTAATATCTTACTGATAACAACCCAAACCATATCCTGATTTTCCTCCTCCTTCTGTTATAATCTGCCTACTGTGCCACAGGTAAGGAACGGAGAACAATAAACTATATTTCTCGATAGGCGATTAACATAATCATTTCGCCGAGCACTAATCGAATGGCCGCGAGCCTCGCCACGTGCGCTTACGGCCATTATTGGTACGTACCTACAGTTCAACTGATAATGATAATGGTATGTTTTAGACTAATAACATGGTCAGCGTTTGAAGATAACAATTCGATGTGTCTACGGTTGTTATAACGTTTACACTCAGTCATACGAAACTATGATTACCGTTCGTGTTTGTGAAATGAAATAGATGTTTGGGTATGTAGGTAATTGTTAATAAAAATGCCATATGAATACTAACCTGCGTGTCATGATTATGAGCCATGGGCCATGACAGTAAGTTTCAGCAATTACATATTTCTAAATATGATCAATTATGACAATAGTCATTATTATAAACAGTTACTTACTGAAAATAATTAAATTTAAACTTTCGTGAGACATACTATCACTATAAAATATTACACTCACGTCACACTGTGGGCTGAAAATCGGCTTTCATAGAAATATAAATCGATTTCATAATTTGTACCTTTTTCTTCTTGAAATAGCTTTAGCTAGGTATTAATATGTCCCAAAATGAGTCTGAGGTAATTTGGTTGGGAAAAAAAAATATTATAATAAAATAAAATAAAATATGTATGGAGCGAATAAGAAAAATCAAATTTTCTTCAAAAATAAAAGCCAAACCGTTATATCCTCGCAGATGGTTATAGTGCCAATTATTCTTGATTTTTTGTCATACTCAATTTTTTTCTACTAGGTGCACTTTAAAAAAAAATCGATTTAAAAAGAAATTTTTTTCCAAGTATTTTTTTTAGAAATAGATTTTACTCATTACTTTGACCTTAATAAAAAATTGGACATATTAATACCTAGCTAAAGCTGTTTCAAGAAAAAAAAGGTACAAATTATGAAATCGATTTCTATTTCTATGAAAGCCGATTTTCAGCCCACAGTGCGTCACTTTAGTCACTTCGCGCGACATGTTTCGGAGAGCTTAGGTCTCCACCTTCAAGCACTAAGAGTGCTATTTTGAACCGGCCCGAAGCGCGCTGAAGTATAGAGTTACTGAAAATGTTTACTTTCCCACTGCGTTGATTTTAATTAATTTTAACCAAACCTTAAAATACGCCGGTAACATTTAATGAGAGTTAAATACAAGGAATACAAAGAGAAGCTGTTTTTGTTTTTATTCAGGGTTTAAGAAACTTTGAAACAATAATATTACTTACATATACATATACCGCCTGGTAAACCTAATAGTCCTCCTAATACCATTGATGATATCTACCTAAACGTTAGGGAAACTCATGTTCCGCAGCAAAAGTAATCAACTAGCTGAAATTTTGATAAGCCGGTGGGAATCGAGTCCTATGGACGTCCTACGTCCGCCACTTATACGAATGATTCAATTATATAGGTAGATAAAAATAATTAAGTACTTAATTCTCAACTTTTTTAAAGTAACAAGTGCGGGGTAACCTACTTTCAGAAACAAAGATAAGAAGCTAAATTTACTAAGAGCAATAACCAATATAAAGATTATCTACGTTAACAACACAGAACTCGGAAGCCTTATAAAACTATCTGATCTAAACCTCAAGACGGCGGCAACTGTACAGTTACGTCGGTTTTATTTCAATTAGATTAGAATCTTGTACTTACCTATCTTAATTACTTAATAACATCTTAACTTCTACAAATACCATTACATAGCAATTCTAAAACACGTAACTTGACGTTAAAAGCAATATAATTTACATAATTTGAACGCGCACGCCATACAGTGACGCTATCCATTGATACGGCAGAGGAGGAAGGGACGGGTCGAGGGAGGGAAGGGAGGCCGTAGAAGCTATATCGTAATTTCGTGAGTCAGCCCGTCGCTCCAGTGGCGCAATTGGTTAGCGCACGGTACTTATAAGACAGTGCTCGTGAGTAATGCCGGGGTTGTGAGTTCGAGCCTCACCTGGAGCATAGTTTTTTGGTACATGAATTTGAAGATGCAGTAATGTTTCAATTTTTATTTTTTTGTAAGGCTATACTTACCACATTTTTGCTATAAAAATATACTTATAGACGTCGCACACCCCTACTTCTATCTACTTTAATATTATTTTACTGTTAATAATTAATAAATAAAAGTTAAAAACTTACAATAAGATTTACATTAATATAATTCCTTAATTTGAGCTAATACTGGAGTTAATTTATAAGAAAGAAGTCCCCATTGACTATCTATCGGGGGTCATAACATAAATATGTAACTGTTTACAGAGATATTAAACTTTTGTCCTTTTTTGTAAATTTATTTAAATATAGCAATCTCCTGTAGAAAAAATCTGGCACATATGTAATCATCAATACTCTCAATCTAAAAATAACCAAATTTTAATAATTGCTCGTTTTAGTAAATACTAGACGGAGAGCTAGCCACGTCAGATATGAAACAATATTGAGAGCAACGAAACCCCTCGAGTCAGTTAGCTATATTATGCTTATTTCTAGATCTGGACATCTGGCAGCTGTAAAGTGGTGGAGGTCAAGGAATGCAAACCACTTCAAGAAAACAAATCCTAGAGTTCTGGGATTGATGCAATATTATGAGAAATTATGTAAATAATTAGATTATATCATTGCCAAAAGTTTCTGTTAGGGGAAAGTAGTGACAAACGACGTATAATGAAATATAGTATGTCGCTTACTGTTTTTTGTTTCCGTGTTTTTTGTTCTAATATTAAAATATAGTCTCTGTGTTTTATAACTGAGACAACTTTGGCAGTTTTTACCTATTTTGGTAGTACTATTTTCCAATTCAAATATTTTGCTAGTCTGTCACTCTGCTGACCTGCACCCATTAAAAGCTGCCTGATCTAGCAATAAGGATAGTATTTATAGCAATCTAACCAGACGGGTTTCGTTGCTCTCATTATTGTGTCATATCTGACGTGGCCAGCTCTTAGTCCATAGTCCATTCTTCTAGACGCAGTGCGATGCACTCAGTAAGTAGATATTTACGAGTAGAAGTAAAAGCCCTGACTAATATTCCGCGCAATCGTCGGCGCCTCCGCGACCTCTGCGACCTCTCTGCCGCCGCCGTGCTACAGTTGTTACTCGTACACGAGTACTCTAGCTTCCTATTGACTTTACTAGGTTTGCCTCTCCTTAAATATACTACGTTTGTTTTATTTTTGTTGTAGGTTATCAAGCCATACGATGGATTTAATACATTACTAAGGATGCGACACACACAGGTCTTAATAGAAACTTATACTTACGCGTTTTCTAGATATAATTATTATACGGCCACCTCACGCATATAAAGACCTTTCAATTTGAAGAATTCCATAGATTTCTGGTTCGGTTTTTATGTGGTCAATCAATTCTACAAATCGACCCGACCCGACACGCCGACCCCGAGTCGTGAGGAATGTAAATGCGTTGACCGTGCGCGAACATCCCTATAGAAAATGTTACCCTTTGGATTTTTTCAGTCACCCACGTACGAGGAAACATGCGGCCCGTGCGGGTCAGAGCATGCGCGACGGAACTAATGTGGGCACGTATCACAATCAGAGCCCAACTTTAACTTTTACTTACCTAAGGCTTACCGTAACGTTCATTCTATTATCAACACTTCAGCCAATGCAAATGCAAGAAGAAAGAGACCTGTATTGACCTGATAATATCCAAAGATTTAAACCAAATATTTGTATGCTAAACATAATAATAATTTGGATTTCTGATAGTAAGCAAACACCGAACAAACAGAGAAAGGCCATAAAGATAAAGTCTATGGCTGGGTATCTTTATCTTAAACAATAATCTAGTTTTACATGGCAGTGAGATACTTAAGGAATATCTTGATTCTGCAAACAATAAACAGCGAAGAATATATGTAGAATGGAAGTTCTATAGAAACCCTATATTTTATGGCAATATCGTCGTGTACACATATTTTGACGGAATTGTAATCAAATTTAGTTAAAGTGAGTTGCTATATATTGTTTCGTAAAACAGCATATAATTTTAACTTACCTACCAACACATTTTACCTACCTACAAAGATTCCTAGTGGCCCTTCTGCCAATTTGACTCCTGAAGAAGTTAAGTCGCGCCGGTCGCGGCGGCGGCTCTCACGGGGGAGTTGATCACGAAGTGGTTCACTGTCACCAACTAGAACGACACTCGGTCAATTAGCTCTATAATCTATATCGTTAACATCAAGACAATCATATTTAGGTCGACCTAAACATGCAATCTAGCTTTTTAATGTTACGGTTTTTAGATAACATTTTATCGCGGTGAAAGCATAATGTCATTCATCATTATACTCTTACTCTAGCCCCATTAGTCAAGAGCTCAATGAACTAAAAAATAGGTACTTGAACTGGTTAGATACGCGGTAATTAATTATTTTCTTTTCTGAACAGAGTTCTGACCTGTCACAATAGAGTGGAGTGCTGACAGACGCGTGCGCAACGGCAGATCATATCTGTCAAACAGGAGCGTTTGTTTGTGACACGCCGCTACCGTCCGCGCCCGCGCCGCGCCTGCGTGCGCGCTGCCTCCGAGCCGACCTCGACAGTTACAACCGAACGTCTAACCTCCTCCGGCCAGAACTACCATCACCTGTCCGACGGCCGTCATTACACCTACCTAAGTACCGGCATTTTACAATTCTTCGTACTACTTTCTAATAGCCGCTGACTACACACGAGCATTTGCATAAGTATTTAGACAAATAATTATTCGCATCGTAGATTTATCTTCTTCGATTGTTTTGCGACAGTTGACAATCGTGTAAGTCGATTCATGATTGACAATTGTCGCGAATCGTTCGTGCACGTCAGATTACCTTTTAATCTGAACTAAAATGCTAGAAAGTTGTTTGATCACAATATGATGCAAAGTGGGTGGTCTGATTGGAAGCTATCTAATGTCCAGGTTCTTGACTGCGTAGGCAATAACTCTGGTATAGTAACTACGTGTTTAGTGGTGCATATTTTTATAAGATAATAACTTACGCGAATGAATTAGGATATGTGCTTACGAGGCATTGCAAAAGAGCACTAATATCGAATTTATGATCCGTAAACCCCATTGTGATTAATGTTGAGTTTAACGATGCTGGAGTCGGCCTAGGCTTCGGAGATGCGTCGCGAATTGGACTAATACTCAAACTGTTTGCCTTAAGCGATTTATAACTTTATGGTCAGCACGAGCCAAGTGTATTTCACGAGCCGGACAAAGAATTGAATCATAAATATTAATCAAGATTGCAATAAAATCGGTACGGCGCACTCATACGTACAGACAGCCGCGGGTTCGAAGCGCCAGCCCACTTTACGTTCACTTGTTCTGACGAACACAAATTATTTTTCCGAGCAGCCTCATATCTGAACCCTAATAAGGTACACAAAGAACTGCGAAAGTTTTAATAGTGACAAATGATAGAAGAGAGTCACACGTAGAAATAAATGGTTAGATGCAATCTGACATTTACAAAACCATGCGTGGGTGAATTGTTGTAACTCTGGCTAGTGAACTCGCGCTACTCGCGGCATACCTGTTGTAAGCGATATATGGCGATATGGTAACATACATATTTTATCTTCGTTTGTCTGCGTACAAGGGATCAGAACCGTTGAACTTATAGGTAAATGGACCGCTAGAATCTGGAGCTTGCACTTTACGAGCGAGCGCAGTCTTTTCATACATGCGAGTGCATGACAAAGGCTCTTGTTAATTATTAACTGTTTTGAAAGTACGACACGATCAGTTGTCATGTCTTGGTTTTATTAGTAACGGCACATTGCGGCACGACAGCGACGAGAGACGACATTAACCGAGAGGTCCCATGACTTATTGAATAGTCTTAATAAGTAGGTAGGTACCTATTTAGTTTTAATATAGGTACATCTAATAGTAGGGACGTGCAGTTTTAATATACATCTATCTCTACGTTTACCAGCTAAACCAGGCCTCCCATATGTATCCGTTCTACAGGATACACGTAGCACAGGTTGCAAATTGTTTAATTATAACTAATAGGATATAAATCCAAGGTTTCACACCACACGCACTTAAGCGTAAAACAATAATTATGACAACTGCCTGAACGGCAATGTTCGCAGGTAGTTTGTAAACGTAATGAGCACAATATTCGCGCCGCACTGGTGCCTAGTAGACTGGAAGTAAATCAACGTTGACATTAATAGCTAAACAGTAAGTTCAAAGACAATGCGTTGGCAGATCGTTTGGGCATAATGTTGGTGATAGTACTTACAGTGGTAGGAAACAAGAATCCATGGGCATGAGTCAGGCGGGCGCGCTGGCGACGTCGCAGGCGACGGGCGGCGGCCGGTGGTGGCGCAACGCCTGCGCAGCGCCCGCCGCCGCCGCCGCCGCGCAGGCGCGGTGCGCGCTCCGCTCCGTCACCTCCGTGCCAATAATCATATTTCACTTCTGCGACTACCCATTGTTGGCATAATCAAAAACATAGCTTCACCATGCCAAACACTATATTGTAAAACAATAAATAATACCTCCTTGAAATGTTCTACATAAATACCTACTTATTGTGCATAAGAACACAAATGGGCCGCGATTCGAAAAATAAACACACACACTGGACAGACACAGCTCCAACCCAACTCAACGCTATAACGACATTGACATTTGCTATTCGAACAGATTTTCATTCAACATTGGTCTCACATTGGTCCATAGATATAAAATGGCGCGTGCCGCTAAAAGATAAACGAAGTGCGCAAAAGAGAAACCAACACGTATATGAACATTCCACGAGTTTAAAAGAGACACACGATCATTTTGAAGGAGTGACAGCTTTTGAATTTGGGTACTTAGCTTACGTACCCACGTTGTGACAGCTCATATTTTAGCATGGAAAATATAAAACAATCGTGAATAAATTAACTTGGGATGAAAAAGGAGAAACATGGTGTCTGTCGTGTTGTGTTCCAGATTGGACTATTACTCATAGGAAAAACCCAAGTAATTACTCATTTCACAGGTTTACATGATATTCCGATCGATGTCTTTGAAACAATATTTTATCAAAATAGCAAAATAAATCGTGTAAGTATTTACTAGATACAATTAATTATTAGTGTTTCTTATACTGTGTGCCAATATTTTAGCATAATAGTTAATATTCATGATTATTTTGTGTAAAAACCGAAACATTTATTCGACGCTAGGGATTGACAAAACGTTTTAGGGACTTATATCGATAACTGTTCAATATGAAAATTATAATTATTGCTTCAAAAAAATTCAATGAATAAATTGATCTTATATTCACATTACGTCATTACGTAAGACGATTAAATTAGGTTCTTATTATATCCAGTTTTAAACGGGTTTCTTTATTATTAAAGATTTTTTTACCTTGCAGTACTTGTATTATTTCATTCAAATATGGCGCTCAACACATTTAGCGGAATTCGCTACCATAGTCAAAAAGCAGCCAAAAACGGAAATCGGGCTGAATCTAAATATATAAAAGAAGAAACTGACTGACTGACTGACTGACATATCAACGCACAGCCCAAACCGCTTGTTCTAGAGATTCCAAATTTGGCACGTAGGTTCCTTTTAGGGTCTAGGGGTGCACTAAGACCTTTCTTAGTGAATTTTGAAAAATCCTTATTTTTCAAAATTCACCCCCTAAGGGGGTAAAATGGGGGTCCAAAGTTTGTATGGCGAATCAAGATTTGTTAGATTATTTTATTCGAAACTTCACAGGAGTATTCCTAACAATAAATGAGTAAACGCGTGTTTCAGGTTTTTTGAAAATTCAACCCCTAAAAGGGGCAAATGTGGTCACAAAGTCTGATAATCAACATGGGTATCGAATCCTTTTTGAGTACTTATAGTACGCGGGCGAAGCCGCGGGAAAAGGCTAGTATTGTATATGGGCTCCATACAAAAATTCAGCTCCCGTAAAGAAATTTCAGACTTTTATGCTGCGGCTGATTTTTATTTATGATAGCTGGATTCCGCTCAAGTGTGTGCCGCGCCTACAAGCGACTAGTCAAACGATTAGAACGAGATAGAAATATAGTTGGAATGAGAGGTCGGCTGTCAAAATGGTCGTGCGATCAATCGAATGCGCATTCGACTGGCGACTTGAAATTCCGTTTTCCGTTTTATTTTAATATTTGAAATTATTTTAGGAAATAATTTTGTTTATTTAATATTTTTGATTTAATAATAAATTATTTTGTTAATTTGCTTAGAACAAACATATTAGTTATTAACTATTAGGTAATGTAATAATATTAGTCGAAAATGTGCGTGTGATGAAACGTCAAGTTGGTAGTGGGGATGTCAATTGACGTCACAGTTGACTACTTTGACTATTAGTCGCTTACGTCTGTAGAGGCCTTTAGAACGTATCGATAAGAAAGTCAAATACCGATAGATAATTAACCTGTTGTTTTTGCCATCACTATTTTACGCTCACATAGACAATTTAGACACATACATGGATTTCATTTTTTTGCCACACTTTTAATCGTTGACAAGCATTCTTTGACATCCCATTTCTCTGCATTGGTCAGACATTGGACCAATGTGAGACCAATGTGTGACCAATGTCTGACCAATGTGAGACCAATGTGAGACCAATGTTGAATGAAAATCTGTTCGAATAGCAAAAGTCAATGTCTTTATAGCGTTGAGTTGAGTTGGGTTGGAGCTGATGTATCTGTCCAGTGTGTGTGTTTATTTTTCGAATCGCGGCCATGGTGATTAATGGGTGATTATCACACTGGCGCCGCAACCGGATGCGGCGACGGCGTGCAAGCGTGATAGCACATGCAGAGCGCTATCTCGCTCGCGCACCGGCCACACGTGCGGAAACCGTAGCAGTGTTAAATCCGCCTAAAGGTACTATCGGGTTCATAATTGTATACCCAATTTATGAATGAATTCATTGATAAATTGGGTATGCAATTATGAACCCGATGGTACCTATTTAAGTAAATAAGTACATTTACCTACCTAACTAATAACCAGCATTCGGAAGCTTACACAAAATTATCAGAATCTACCTACGTGTTATTTTATCTCGATAGGAGGAAACTAGAAACTACCTTACTACTAGAGGTCCTCTATCATTGCCGTTTTGTCTATTGGAACATCTAAATTTCAATAGGAACTATCGCTGATATATACTCGAATACTTAATAACGTTTTGAAAAAAATATAAAATTATTTTGAATCTCATTGTTCCATTTCTGGTAACTTTCAGCTTAGCCTGGTAAAACATTTAATATTCTGTCTGTTTTCGACAGTGGGTATTAGGCAACGCTTATATTTGGTTAAGAATTTAGGCACAAATAAATACGAATCCAATCCAATATTAGATAAGGACACTTAATAGCATATGAGTGAGATGAAAAATGTTAACATGCACAGCACTTTAATCAAGTTGGTTTAGTTGATCTAGTTGTTAGACATCAGATATGCTATATCGGTTTGTTGAATTCTTATCACTCCACTTTACTCAAGAGAAAACCTTTGGGAACCCATTAATTAAGCTGCCTAGTGAACTAGAACAAACTAAGTACTTTAGTATTTAAATGAATGAGTATCTGACTTACCTATGGGTAGACCGTACACCTATTAACCTACATTATTGTTACGAAAAATTAATAATTAATTTGGATCATCTCTACGTAGGCCAATCATCGACTACCAATCGTGTACCTGGTTCTCATGGGCAGCGTAGCGTAATATGATATTTATTGATTTCTGCCGGAGCGTCGCTTAATGAATGCGGAGCACATTTCACGATTTCTCACGATAGGTTTGGGAACGAGTTTTTTTCTCGTTTCATTTCTCTCGGCAAACAATAGATCACCGAGCGCGGATGGAGGGTTGTAAGACTTGTGAGTGCGTCGCCGCTTGCGCGTACGCATATCGGGGATTGGCTCCTACTACTTACGTTTCGTTAGTCCTAGAGGTACCTACCGGTAGGTCCTACCGGATACCTACAAAAAAAAGTAACGTACATACGTTCTCAACGGTTATGTAGAAAACCAATATTATGTATAGAGTAATAATTCCACCCCTATCGCAATCACAATTGCAATTAAGAAGCAAGTGCAATTAACATCTAATAGGCAGCAAAGGAACTAGCTAAAAGTGCTAAAACTAATTTCATTTAAGACAATACATAGTTACAATAACAAGTTAGATACTGGTACCTAGATCACAGGCCGACACCTACAGCCATCAACCACTTATTTCCTTATGTTATTCGTATGTTGTTTTTGTAAAAATGTTTTCAATTGAAATATTTACAAGGGCTGGCAGGTAAGTGTTATTTATTTAAATAAGCATTTTTAATACGGTTTCATACATAATGTTTGCATCAAATATTTTGGTTATTTATTATATTAAACTAATAATAAAACTTCATTCAAATATTCAAGTGTGTCATTTTTGTATAGCCGCACTATATCAGAGTCGACCCCCAGGGCGCGGAATTCCCGGCGACCGCGAACCAGTTCCGAAGTTAAGCTGTCAACGTACTTCCTGAATTACGCATGCTAAAATAATCTGTAACAGCTAAAGTTCACATAAAAAGTGCAATTTGAATCATAAAGAACATCGTTGCAAAACCTGAGAAGTATTTTTTTAAACTTCATCCATATACATTTTTACAGAATAAATTACTTGTGTACCTTAAAAGGGGTTAATGATTCTATCCGGCTTCAGACAACTACTTGTTCTGAGAGATCCCACTGCTACCTGACTATTTGTGAAGCACTGCATATGCACACATTGTAATAGTTACTAATACGACTCCTATTTATATTGTAAGGAGGCAGGATTGAGCGGAAGCAGCTACCTGTCTCGTGAGAACAGCGGATGCTGACAAGTTTGGAGAGATCCAATACTTGGAATTAAAGGATGGGATTATTATGTCAACTACTTAAAATATCTTTTAGATCATCATTTGTTACACCCTATTCTGGTACGTGTAAATGCATCGCAATTTCGAGCAAAATTGTATTGGCCACTGATTTTGATGTTCACTGACGCTATTGTAACACATGTATAATATATGTATATACTTAATAAAGACTGTTTCTATTTAGACTATATGCATATATAAATACAGTACTAGTAACTGTATGTTAACAACTTTAACAAGGTTAAATCTTATCTGATAAACGACCCATTCAACATACATATTGAAAAAATACGTGCAACTTTGAAGAGTTGCTCCTCGCTAACTATGAGGTTTTTGTAAACCTAATTAGACTCATTATATTGCAAATATAGTCTACTACAAGGTGTTCTTGGGAAAATTTGCCTTAACATATTTCCTTTGTGAGAATAAAAGTTAGAAATCAATAATAAAACTAAAATTTTGTGTTTTTTAAGAATTGGACATTGACCCGTTGTGATTTTGAGGTCGGAAATTCTTGTATAGTAACATAAGTATATGTGACGTTATCATGGTTAGGGTACCACTTTGTCGCTTATGGATTCCGAGATATCACTGATTTTGTTAATCAACTCGAAAATAGTGAAAATTGGTTTTGATTAAAAATAGCTTCTACACACTTAAAAATAAAATAATACGGTGTATTGATAAAAAGTTAAACGTTTCAACTATAATTTTTAAGAAAAAAAAACCGACTTCAATGGGGGTAGCCGGTGAAGGATTATTGTAGATAGATGGTGCACTTAGATTCCATACAATGAAATAACTTGCTTAAAAAACGCAGCGGAGAGGACCAATCGCCAAACGTGAACTATGCGTCGTTGAAGAGTTCCGTTCTGATTATCATCAACAGTTCCACTTCATCAAATGTCACTCTTTTGAATGAAAATGCTTGATTTGTTGATAAAAATACAAAAGTCACTTTATGTATGCCTTTAAGATTTGAGGAATTCCCTCGATTCCTCGTGGAACTCATCATCAGAACTTGAGCTTGACGAAAATTGGTCCTGACAATCTAACTTGCTTAACAAACATAGCGAAGAGGAAGAATCGCCAAACATGAACTATGCGTCGTTGAAGAGTTCCGTTCTGTTCATCATCAGCAGTTCCACTTCATCAAATGTCACTCTTTTGAATGAAAATGCTTGATTTGTTGATAAAAATACAAAAGTCACTATGTGTAAGCCCTTAAGATTTGAGGAGTTCCCTCGATTCTTCATGGATCCCATCATCAGAACTTGAGCTGGACGAACATTTGTTCTGACAATTAAACTTGCTAAACAAACACAGCGAAGAGGACGAATCGCCAAACGTGAACTATGCGTCGTTGAAGAGTTCCGTTCTGATCATCATCAGCAGTTCTACTTCATCCAATGTCACTGTTTTGAATGAAAATGATGGTTTTGTTGATAAAAATCACTATATGTATGCCTTTAAGATTTGAGGAGTTCCCTCGATTCCTCATGGATCCCATCATCAGAACTGCGTTTTGACAAAAACGGGACCAATCTGTATATATATACTTACAATCAAAAAAAGAATTTTCAAAATCGGTTCAGACATGACGGAGTTATGGAGTAACAAACATAAAAAAAAAAAAAAAAAAAAAAAAAACATACACGCCGAATTGAGAACCTCCTCTTTTCAAATCTTGAAGTCGGTTAAAAAGTAGGAAAAAACACAGTCAAAGTTTACCGACTAGGGTACCACATTGTCGCTCATAAGCTTGACGTAATATCGGGGCCATTGGAAAATGTAGTAACACATGTTGTCTAAATCTCAGTTTACTCCCATCCATTTTCTTGACAGTTCGTAACTCGTCAGCTGCCCGTTATGTTCACTTAGCTTTATGTTATGTTACCCTTTTAACAATAGTGGTTAATAAGCAATAATTATTAAGACAAAGCAAAACTCTCTATTTTAATCTGGCCTAAATCAATCAACTAGATACAAAATATATTAACAAAATTTATATTGTTAGTTTATTCAATTGGATTGTTAAAAATAAATAAATAGATCACATAGTATAATAAAATTATTTACAATTTTAAAGTGCGTTGCGTCCAGACCGTCTTAATACGCCACGAATATGCTGCTCGTACGCTGCGCACACGTTCCTCTAGCCGGAGAGCTAGCAACGGAAATAGGTTTGCTATTATATAGAGAAATGAATTTTTTTCTAGTTAGTGTGCCATACCATCAATTTTAATAATCCAGGTGCCTGGCAGATGCTTTGAATACTGATTAATTACATAACAAAAACTTAAATAGATATAAATAAGGGGAGGGATATAAGTTAGTGACAAATCAAAACTTTTTAACAGAAAATATAGTTGACTTATATTTAACAAGCTTCTGAGGGACAACCGTATAGATAATCAGTTAATACTCGTACAAAGTCACCAATCTCTCAATCAGACGTAAGAATTTAAATGATTTGGCGTCAGCACTTACGTACCCCTAGGTGCGAGGTTGAGTAGTGTAAATCATTTTCATAATTTTTTTTTTTATACTACGACGGTGGCAAACAAGCATACGGCCCACCTGATGGTAAGCAGTTACCGTAGCCTATGGACGCCTGCAACCCCAGAGGATTCACATGCGCGTTGCCTACCCTTTAGGTACCTATTCACTCCTTTTTTGAAGAACCTCATACTGTAGCCCGCTGGGAAAACCTCGGCAGGGAGTTCATTCCACAGCCGCAGCGTTCGTGGGAGGAAATTCCTCTTGAACCGTACTGTGCGCGACCCTTTGGGCTCCAGGGTGTGAGGATAAACACCCTGCCGGCGGCGAGCGGTGCGGTGATAAAAAGCTGCCGTGGGCATCATATCAAACAGTTCTTCGGAGCACAACCCATTGTACAAGTGATAGAACACACATAAGAAGGCAAAGTCTCTCCTTAGACTCAAAGGTTCAATATCACTCATGGTTTGGGATCGTCGACGATCCGCACAGCGCGCCTTTGTACCGAGTCAAAGGGCCCAAGCTGGTATCCAGGTGCTCCCGCCCAAAGGTGACAACAGTACTCCATGTGGGGTCTGACTTGCGACTTGTATAGAAGCAGTCTCTGCCCCGGAGTGAAGTATCTCCTCGCTCTGTTGAGCACACCGAGCTTTTTGGATGCCAGCTTGGCCTTCCCTTCAAGGTAACTACGGAATTGGACGCCACTGGAAATGTCGACTCCGAGGATCCCAATACTCCCTGACATTGTAAGGGTTGTGCCTTGGAACTGAGGGGCCACAGTAAATGGAGTTTTCTTAGCGGTAAACGCGCAAACTTGTGTCTTTGTGGGGTTGAATTGGACTAAGTTGTCCTGACCCCACACCGAGACTCCAGAAAGAGTATTCTCGATATCAGACACAAGTTTTTCACGACTCTCTACCACAACGGATCGAGGGATATTGGCACGGCCCGTGTAACAGGCATCTCCAGTACTGTCGTCTGCATAACAATGAATGTCGCCGATAGACAACATATCATTGATATGCAGCAAAAACAGCGTTGGGGATAGCACGGAGCCCTGCGGGACACCAGCGTTTATGTCCATGCTTTTGGAGCAACTTCCGTCGACTACGGCTCGTATGCTTCTGCCGGACAAAAAGCTAGAACCCATCTGCACAATCCCTCGGGCAGGCCGTAAGCTGGCAACTTCGACAGAAGACCTCGATGCCAAACCCGATCGAACGCCTTAGCTATATCAAGGCTGACTGCCAATGCCTCTCCCTCACTCTCAATGGCTGAAGCCCAGAGGTGAGTGAGATACCCTAGAAGGTCACCAGTCGAGCGACCGTGGCGAAAGCCATACTGGCGATCACTGACCAGGTCGTGCTCTTCTAGGTATCCCAGGAGCTTCGCATTGATTATGCGCTCCATAACCTCCATAACCATATCTGCGTCTCCGTTAGGAATAGAAGGGTCGGCTGCGCAGACTCGAGGTGGTGGTGTACTGCGTTCAGATTAGAATACAGTCCCCTGATATTGCAGAAATCCACTTTTGTGGAAGGGGACATCGCTGAGAAACTATTCCTTTTGTGTTTTCCAACCATGTTTCTAAGGAGTGTGTGGTAAATAAAGGATTCACTGTGTCGACGGCTAAAAGGGCAAGAGGACGAAAGAAACCGACCGAGGAACGATTTGGGAGGTGCAATTTGCAGGCGCGGCGTACGGAAGGGCCCCCGGTCCCCCCCTGTTGCAGCAGCCGGGTCCACCCCGGTCTCTTACACCGGCACGACTACTACACCAGGGATTTGGGACTACACAGGTTGGCGGTTCAGCCTCCCAGGGTGGAGATTAAGTGATCCCTGGGTTCGGGAACCCTACTGACCTGCGGGCGGCCAGCGGACAGCCGTTTCACCGGGTCTCCCTGATCGCCGCACCTGCACTCTGCGCCCACAAAGACCAAGGCCGTGTTATTAGTTCCGTGGGCCCCCCGTCGTCGACACACTGTATCCTCTTTGAGCTCACTGGCGACCTTACTCACCAGCAGGAACACAACACTATGAGTAGGGTCTAGTGCTATTTGGCTGTGGTTTTCTGTAAGGTGGAGGTACTTCCCCAGTCGGGCTCTGCTCCAGATTTGAGCGACATGACATTCGCTGAACGTGCCCTACCACACTTAGTGAGATGCCATTCGCAGTGCCCATACCTCTCTTTTTGGTGTAGTTTAAGGACATACCCGAGTCCGGACGTAGTTTAAGGACATACCCCGGGTCCAAATAATAATGATGTTAAATGCAAATTATTACTTTTGTAAGTAATAATTTTATTATAATAAGTCTTAATAATAAGTTTGATCTCATAAGTCATAAGGCAACAATGTGGGACCCTAAGGAATGTTAAACTAACAAACATGATCTAAATTAGTAAAGCTGACGAAAAGACTGTTATTTTTTATAAAATAAGTTATGTTATTGATTCATAATAATATTTGTATTAGATATATGCACTTATAGTGCGGACACTATGTTAAATAATGGAAGTAGAATTCTTATTTCTCTAAACTTATGAATAGGGACAATGTGGTACCCTAGATCACTGTACATACAAAAAATCATGTTAAAAGTCTAAACTTTGAAGTCACTTTTTTGATTGAAAACTACATTACTTTTGTGTTTAATCACACTTGATCGTTAGTTTTGTTCCTAAATTAACGTAACCTATGAGAATTAAAAATTATAATGTTGATTTTGTATATTTTTTATGTAAGTGTTGATTTTTTTTGTTTTATTATAAAAAAAATATGCCTTAAGATATGGTTGTTTCATTATTTTTATTACAAACCTTACCTACATCATATTCAGAAATCAACATAAGCCAGCTGAAAATCTGTCGATTTTGAGTTATATAAAATATTTTATTTTTGATTCTTGACTCTACACCCTACGTGCATTATTATTGTATTATTTC
Source organism: Pammene aurita (assembly GCA_947086415.1). NCBI lineage: Eukaryota > Metazoa > Arthropoda > Insecta > Lepidoptera > Tortricidae > Pammene > Pammene aurita. The sequence continues at coordinate 24,757,519 of OX352293.1, forward strand.
TATAAAATGTAAAATGTTAGAGACAAAATATGATTTGTCGAGTAATATAATGTATGTGGAACATTTTAAAACCGCTATCTCCTCAACTTCAACCTATAACTAGGTTTTTTAGGCTTTCAAACTTTAAACTCGAATATCTCAAAACAGTACAAAGATATGTTGAAACTTCAAAAAAATATTATAAAAAAAAAATACTCAACATAGCGATCTCGTTCTTTTTGCATATGAAGGAGAATGTTTTGAACTATAAGGAGGATATTACCTTTACCATGACAATGTCACATATTATCACTATTAACATATTTAAAAAATTATATATAATATTAAAAAACCGGCCAAGAGCGTGTCGGGCCACGCTCACTGTAGGGTTCCGTAGTTTTCCGTCCGTCACAGTAAGTGTCCCCACTTAAGAGTTAATAACACCGCCATGTAGGATATGATATGAGAGTTCCATGTACAGCGACATCTATCGGCAAATTGAGTAAACTATTGCGCGCGATCATAAAGTATGGAAGATGATTTTTATGGGATAATTCTTTATTGCGTGAACCGATTTTCACCGTTATTACTTTATTTGAAAGCAAGTCATTTCATTGTAATTTTGTAGAAATTACAGGTACAATAAACACCTGCTTATACGGTTAAATTACAAACTTAGTTCAGAAATTATTTTGTATTTTTTTTTCAAAAACTATTCATCCTATTAAGTTCAAAATAATTTTCCAAGAAAGTTTTTATAAAGTTCTACTTTTGAGATTTTTTTCATATTTTTAAAACTTATGGTTCAAAAGTTAGAGGGGGGGGGACGCATATTTTTTTACTTCTGGAGCGATTATTTCCGAAAATATTTACATTATCGAAAAATGATTTTAGGAAACCCCAATTCATTTTTAAATACCTATCCAATAATATATCACACGTTAGGGTTGAAATGAAAAAAAAAATCACTCCCCACTTTACGTATAGGGGAGGTACCCTAATAAAAAAAAAAAATTCACTTTTTATTTTACCACTTTGTCGACGTGATTGATATACATATTAGTACCAAATTTCAGCTTTCTAGTGCTAACGGTCACTGAGATTATCCGCGGACGGACGGACGGACGGACGGACGGGCAGACATGGCGAAACTATAAGGGTTCCTAGTTGACTACGGAACCCTAAAAAGCTGTAAACTAATTATATATACGAAAGTAATGTGCAAAACTTCAACTTACTTTTTAGGGTTCCGTACCTCGAAAGGAAAAAACGGAACCCTTATAGGATCACTTTGTTGTCCGTCTGTCTGCCTGTCTGTCTGTCTGTCTGTCAAGACCATTTTTCTCAGGAACGCGTGGAGGTATCAAATTTATATCAAATACTCAGGTCTATTCAAAAGACCTGAGTATTTGAAACTCCAAGGGACAATAGACTCTATTGTCCCTCGGAGCTGTGAAAAAATCAAACTTAAAAGCCAACGCAATCAAAAGATACAGTCGTTTATGCTGCAAATTTTAGAGTTTTTCGGCACTCGCAAAACGTACGGGGTACTTCCCGTGAACTCAAAAACTTTAAATTTGGTACGACGCAACGTCATATAGCATAGACAATGGAAAAATTACAAAAAGTAGACATTTTTAGTAAAATCATACAAAAAAATATATTTTTTAAATTTTAAACTTACTACCTTTTTCCTCGTAAACGCGTGGAGGTATTAAATTGAAATTCATGTCAAATACTCAGAGCTATAGGACGTTACAGATGAAGCAAAACCAAACTTTTATGTCAACGCAATCATAAGAAATAGCAATTTAAGTCGCATATTTTAAAACCTAGTACTCGCAAGAAACTCAAAACCTAAAGGGTACTCCGGAAACTCAGAAACTTGAAACTTGGCACGAAGAAACTTCATATAGCACAGACAAAGGAAAAATTACGAAAAGTAGACATTTTTAGTAAAATCATACAAAAAATATTTTTTTAAATTTTAATACCTTTTTCCTCGAAAAAGCGTAGAGGTATTAAATTGAAATTCATATCCAATACTCAGGTCTATAATACCTTTAAGCTGTAATTAAATCAATTTTCTATGTCAATGCAATTGGTGAACCTTTACTTATATACCTACAGGTTTGTACGGAACCCTAGGTGCGCGAGTCCGACTCGTACTTGACCGTTTTTTTTACTATTCATTACTTACAGGCCAGTTTTTGAGCCGAGCTTTTTGAGCCACTTGCCATTGTTCGTAATTGAGGCGTGTTATGATGTTATGAATGGCCGATTTTACCGACTAGCTGTCAACTGTCAGTTACATCGGTCATTTATTACATGGCTAAATTACGAACAATGGCAAGTGGCTCAACAATCCGGGTTCATGACTGTACATACCAGGATTTCGAAAATTACTTTTTTGAAGGTTCTATAAAATCAATAAATTGGAATAGGTGCCTATTATGAATATTATGAATTACTAAAAAAGTTAAAAATAGTCTCTGTTAAAAATAGACTGAAGTTAGATACGCGACAATCAATTTGCTAGTGTTGCCAACAATATGATTAGCTATAAAACACAGATTAATACGAAAGTGTACTTATGTGTTACTAGTTTTATATTTCGCTTCTATTGAAATGTGCCGCGTTGAACAAAGTCATGTTGAAAAGGCAAAATTGTCTATTTAGCACGTAATATTAGGCTCAGATAATCACACCTATACCTGCTTCAAGTACCTAAATTAGATTACTATGAAGTCTATTTCACCGATACTCTGAAGAAATAATCAATACGTTAATTTGATGTAATTATGTCATTATCTACATGTGTAATATCTTCATCCGACAGCAATATTAGAAAAATTAATGCAACATCCGTGTGAAATATTCATTCCATACACCTGCTACTGGTTATGACTCGGTTTACCACCTAAAAAGTCTACGCAAAAAACAAACGAAGGAAGAGAAACATATAAGTGCTACCAGTAAGAACACGACACACAAAAACCACTGACAAAAAACTTGGGACTGCACTTGATCAGTTAAAATGTATCAGTATTTTTGTCGTAAATATACACCTATACTACTAGCTTGTATAAGTATGAGACATAATGAAGACATTGAAATGCAACTGAGTGTGCTAAAATATTGTATGAAAATCAATTTCAGCATATTCGACGATCGTTTGCAATCGTAAAAGCTCCATTGAAATGTTATGCGCTAAGAGTTCGGTCTACAAAGTCTCAATTCATGCATTAAAGTCGACGAGTAGAAAAATAATATATCAATATTATAAATTGATACATTTGCTACAATAAATAAAATTACTATATCTTTTCCTCTCTGATCCGAATAGATCAAAGTTCACTAACCTATTATCTGTATCGTAATAGGGCATTAACAGTATAAAAGCTATCTATCATTTGAAATGAATATGGTGATCGGTGCGGTGGTGTCGCGCGGCGGTGCGGCGTAGCGTGGCGTGGTGGTGGCGGCGCGTCGGCCGATATCTGCATAGCTCACGGGCGGAATGGCGGTTAATCAGGTGGCCCGTTACATTACATTGTGCTCGCCGTGAGTTCGAGCCCGACCGAACAGGTTGCCCCAATGACAAAGGAGCAGATTCCATCGTCCGCAATCCGGGTCTGCGAGACCCACATTATAAATAGTCCGTCGAAATAATCCGTTGTTGCGTGTCACTACGGCGCCCACCAACGTCGGCCACCGCACGTTTACTATGCTTAATATGTATCGACCACAAAAACAATTCATTAAAAACTGCTAAGAGCGAACATTCTGATTCTGCGTACAGTTTTGACCTCCCGGTGATTGATGGTCTACGATTTATTAATAAATATCTGGGTAAGTAATAGTGCCGATGCTGTGCCGGCGATCGCTCCGTTTAGAACAATGCTACTATGTCATCTTAATATCTCGTTTTCTTAAGCAGGATTAACTTTAATCAAGCTTTAAATTCAAAATGTCGAACCAATTTAGGTATAGTTCACTTGCACTCGGAAACAACGATTAATTCAACAAATTAAAAAGAATTAATACAACTTGATTATGATGATATTAAAGATTCATTTTCCTGAATGTTACCTAACCGCGCTACAAGCTCATGTAAGGTGTAATTATTTTATATCTTAATTGCAGATACTGAATATTTCCGGAATTAAATGTCAATTAAAGGTCACTAAACAAGCATGAACGCTCTACATCGTTGTATTGTACTGCAGCAGAGACGTAAGGTGCTCCCTAGGTATGGTTACACTGTAATATTTTACAAAGACATAATTTGCAATACGTTTCCACTAATAACCATAAAGCAAGAAACAATCGGGTTTGGAGTTTGGAAGGAATCTGCGCGCCACCTGCGCCGCAGCCGGGCGGCGCGGTGCTTTATATGCCGCAAAACAATGGACCAAACACCTAACTGTAGGTATGAATTTGTTATTTAAAACACCCGGTCCAAGCGTAGTTTACTCAATAAGGATTGCTTGCACCACCTGATTTAAATTGCTTTACAATAAACAAGTGCGACTTCTATAGAGCCCCGAGCGGTAACTTATAGACTGAGAGGCTCTACTATATCCGGTATAGCGTGTGAACTGAGCCAAAAAAAGTGTCACATTTGTTATTTTGAAACGTACTTAAAACTGATAGATAATTTATATTATTATCGGTACAGTTTCTAGTCGAGCACAATGCGTTTCTTCTAACTCCTTATAACCGTTATACAATAATAACCATAGAAATTAATTGTTTTATTTCATAGAAATTATATAATAGTTTCTTTAAGAAATCCGTTCCTCCAAATTAATACGGTTGTTAATATTTTATATGACGAACACAAATGAGATGGCCGGGACCCAGCTGGCAGGCCACAGACCGAGATCCGACCGATTATACACTAATATAAAATCATAAACGCTTGTAACGCCCCGGCTGAAGGGGTTAACCCGTGCGCCGGAAATTGATTTAAATTACAGTTTTAAGAATATTAATTTGATATCAGGCTACCGAGTTTTTGTCCAAAAACTGTTTTTGTTTGACTTCGTTAAATAACAGTTAGATAGCAAGAGGTTAATTTAATTACATGTTATCATTTATATTTATTGATTTAAGCTCATATTTTTTATTAATAGTTATTTTGTAGATTTAACTCATAAATTATGACAGTATCTGTAAACAACAGAGTAAATAAAGTACTTATAAAATTGGAAAATATTTAATTTATGTGGGCAGTAGCATTTCATATTACGCAAATTTATGTTTTTTTATCAAAAGCTTCATAATGGCAGGACCCCGGATTGTTTAAAGGTGCGACTGAAAAGTGCTACGACGAATGCCTAAGATAAGTATGTACTGTTTATCTACAATAAAGTGTATGGGACTATGGGTTGTGCAATGCACTTTGCAAGTGTGTTTCAGGCATTCAAATGCATTTCTGGTTAATAGCTGTTTGTGCATGCCTATTATTCATAAATATGAAAATGATTAGTAATAATTAAGGACACCTTGTCTTAAAGACTGTCGACAACAATAATAGGCCTATATATTATATTCCTACAATTCAATTACAATTTCGAAAAGGTACATATTATAATTTTCAATAACATAAGTATGTTTTGATATATTTATATCCTTAAATAATTTAAAAAAAAACTAGGTTACACTTTCCTGATTCTTAAATACTTTTTATTCATATAAGAACCAAGATTGATTAAGTTCGTGTGTGACTCTTAAAAGTGTTTTAATGGGTTTATTATTGATCTAATATTTACTCGGTAGTAAAATTTTAACAATAGAAAAAGTTTATTAGGAAATAGTGTGATGGCGGTCAATTACTGACCCAGCAGGCGTTATCCCGATTGTAGTTCAACAGATGGTAGTTTTTTGTAGAGCCGGTGCCGGGGTGCCGAGTTTAATGTTCTAAATTACCCAAACGATTTGATTATAGCGCTTAACGAGTCGACTTAGGGTGTATATCACAAACAGTCGTATATTTTACAAAGTATAACTAGAAGGCGGGGGTGCGCCCTATAACCGTATAATTACATGTTGTAGTTGCGCGCGCGGCGCACTGGCACGCACAATTGGCTTAAACGAGTGTTTGCTTTGAAGTGCCGCCGACCACGGCGGTTATCCACGTGCGGTCGCCTTAACCCGTTCTCCAGTAAAGCTTATTAAGCGAGGCTACTCGTTTTACGGTTGTTTACCCAGCGAAGAAAAAAACATTCCTACTCATCTCGCAATTTCATAATCGTTTAGATGCCTAACGAGTTCCAGCAGGCAGGCAGACAATTGTAGCAGAGAGCAAAGATATCGCTTCGAGTAACGCAAGTAGTGTTCGTGAGATTAAATCAATTTAACATGTGTCAATTCAACAACTACCTAACTAAGTGTGTCATCTATTTGTTATAAAGAGTACAGTTATATCGCACAAATGCCAAGGGCTACATCGATCAATCCAGTGTTGTCGCAAGTGATTCTTAATCGACAGCCGAGTCGAAAGTTGAGTAGCGACATCGTGATGGCGAACTTAGCCTCCTTCCTCGCACCGGTACTGGTGCCTGCTGTACTGATACTGAACCCCGCGTTGTGAAAACGCCCCGACGCCGGCCGTCGCTCACTGTCGATAATCGCGGCGACATCGCATAGGTACACAAATTATTAATCTCCTGCTCGTGACTAGCTTTTTCGATAAATCGTTTGCTAAGTCGAGCGAGGTAGAGTGTCCGGTCTGATATGAATTTAATGGGGTGCGAAATTTAAGATCTGATCATAAGTAGGTATATGAATCATTTCATACTTATAAACATTTATAAGTATGTTCCTATAATACCATAAAGATCAAGAGTAGGCCGTAGGCAACCCTATCTCATCGAGTAGCAGCAGAAATTCGGCTTATGTAGGGCAATGCATGGTAAAATGTTGTTATGTATTTTAATATATAATTATTTTACATGTTTTAAAGTGGGTATTCCACTCATACATTAGTATGTTATTCAATCAAATACAAACATTGAAAACATTGAAAAAATAATCAACCCAGTTGGACTTGAACCAACATCGATACGCCTTACCGGGGCTCGATATCGCTTTACCAATTAAGCTATGGGTTCAGTTACCGAGCTGACGAAATTCTCAATGCCTTCAATCATCTTTTTGCATTTATTTTTACATCGACTTTATAGCAGCCGTAAGCGACATCTAGGTGCCAACCACTAGAGTTAGATACCCTTCCCGCCGACCCTTTTACAAGTGTCACAACGGAAATAACAGATGGCGCTTGCTATCAACTCATAATTATTTTACATGTTTTAAAGTGGGTATTCCACTCATACATTAGTATGTTATTCAATCAAATACAAACATTGAAAACATTGAAAAAATAATCAACCCAGTTGGACTTGAACCAACATCGATACGCCTTACCGGGGCTCGATATCGCTTTACCAATTAAGCTATGGGTTCAGTTACCGAGCTGACGAAATTCTCAATGCCTTCAATCATCTTTTTGCATTTATTTTTACATCGACTTTATAGCAGCCGTAAGCGACATCTAGGTGCCAACCACTAGAGTTAGATACCCTTCCCGCCGACCCTTTTACAAGTGTCACAACGGAAATAACAGATGGCGCCTGCTATCAACGCATAATTATTTTACATGTTTTAAAGTGGGTATTCCACTCATACATTAGTATGTTATTCAATCAAATACAAACATTGAAAACATTGAAAAAATAATCAACCCAGTTGGACTTGAACCAACATCATAATTATGAGTTGATAGCAGGCGCCATCTGTTATTTCCGTTGTGACACTTGTATAAGGGTCGGCGGGAAGGGTATCTAACTCTAGTGGTTGGCACCTAGATGTCGCTTACGGCTGCTATAAAGTCGATGTAAAAATAAATGCAAAAAGATGATTGAAGGCATTGAGAATTTCGTCAGCTCGGTAACTGAACCCATAGCTTAATTGGTAAAGCGATATCGAGCCCCGGTAAGGCGTATCGATGTTGGTTCAAGTCCAACTGGGTTGATTATTTTTTCAATGTTTTCAATGTTTGTATTTGATTGAATAACATACTAATGTATGAGTGGAATACCCACTTTAAAACATGTAAAATAATTATGAGTTGATAGCAGGCGCCATCTGTTATTTCCATTGTGACACTTGTAAAAGGGTCGGCGGGAAGGGTATCTAACTCTAGTGGTTGGCACCTAGATGTCGCTTACGGCTGCTATAAAGTCGATGTAAAAATAAATGCAAAAAGATGATTGAAGGCATTGAGAATTTCGTCAGCTCGGTAACTGAACCCATAGCTTAATTGGTAAAGCGATATCGAGCCCCGGTAAGGCATATCGATGTTGGTTCAAGTCCAACTGGGTTGATTATTTTTTCAATGTTTTCAATGTTTGTATTTGATTGAATAACATACTAATGTATGAGTGGAATACCCACTTTAAAACATGTAAAATAATTATGAGTTGATAGCAGGCGCCATCTGTTATTTCCGTTGTGACACTTGTATAAGGGTCGGCGGGAAGGGTATCTAACTCTAGTGGTTGGCACCTAGATGTCGCTTACGGCTGCTATAAAGTCGATGTAAAAATAAATGCAAAAAGATGATTGAAGGCATTGAGAATTTCGTCAGCTCGGTAACTGAACCCATAGCTTAATTGGTAAAGCGATATCGAGCCCCGGTAAGGCGTATCGATGTTGGTTCAAGTCCAACTGGGTTGATAATTTTTTCAATGTTTTCAATGTTTGTATTTGATTGAATAACATACTAATGTATGAGTGGAATACCCACTTTAAAACATGTAAAATAATTATGAGTTGATAGCAGGCGCCATCTGTTATTTCCGTTGTGACACTTGTAAAAGAGTCGGCGGGAAGGGTATCTAACTCTAGTGGTTGGCACCTAGATGTCGCTTACGGCTGCTATAAAGTCGATGTAAAAATAAATGCAAAAAGATGATTGAAGGCATTGAGAATTTCGTCAGCTCGGTAACTGAACCCATAGCTTAATTGGTAAAGCGATATCGAGCCCCGGTAAGGCGTATCGATGTTGGTTCAAGTCCAACTGGGTTGATTATTTTTTCAATGTTTTCAATGTTTGTATTTGATTGAATAACATACTAATGTATGAGTGGAATACCCACTTTAAAACATGTAAAATAATTATGAGTTGATAGCAGGCGCCATCTGTTATTTCCGTTGTGACACTTGTAAAAGGGTCGGCGGGAAGGGTATCTAACTCTAGTGGTTGGCACCTAGATGTCGCTTACGGCTGCTATAAAGTCGATGTAAAAATAAATGCAAAAAGATGATTGAAGGCATTGAGAATTTCGTCAGCTCGGTAACTGAACCCATAGCTTAATTGGTAAAGCGATATCGAGCCCCGGTAAGGCGTATCGATGTTGGTTCAAGTCCAACTGGGTTGATTATTTTTTCAATGTTTTCAATGTTTGTATTTGATTGAATAACATATTTTAATATATACCTGGAAGTCTATGCCAAAGTTGGAGCATTTTGTATAGTCAGCAAAATATGTATGACCCTATTTTTTGACAAAAACTGCTTCATTGATTAGCAAGGGGCACGTGGCTCGTTCAAGAGTGTTCATCGAGAAATCTTAATTCTTTAAAAGTTGACGCGTTCTTTCGAATGGCAAAACTTTTATCTTCTAATACTAGGTTACATAATAATATTATTTAATAAGGTAGAATCATCATGGTGCCAGTTTTAGGCAATGCAACCTCTAGTTTTTTGACACTTGTTGATAAACAGTGTCTTAGTACCGCGCAAAACAGCATTTAAACCATCCCGTGAACTCGTTTGCACGTCGTACTTGCATTATTCGATTTTCACCTTAAAACATAAAACCTGGCTGAATAACAAAAGTAATTAATGGAATCAGGCGTTACTTTGCGGAAGTCCATAATATCAAGTACAATAATATTGCTTTGCTATTCCGCGGTATTATAACGTGCTAGTTGATTAGTGACTACCTGTTATACTTATTTGCGTATTTTTTGCATGCATTAATGTTCCCACCCTCCCGCCGCAAAAACAAACACGCAAACAAATACAACAAACCACCACCAATAACAATATATAGTGTCGAGTTTTGGTATTATTGGTGGTGGTTTGTTGTATTTGTTTGCGTATTTGTTTTTGCGACGGGAGGGTGGGAATATTAATGCATGCAAAAAATACGCAAATAAGTATAACGGGTAGTCACTAATCAACTAGCACGTTATAATACCGCGGAATAGCAAAGCAATATTATTGTACTTGAATAACAAAAGCTCCAGTTTTAACGTCCTCTTCACTTTTTGTTTTATTACCAAAACCATACAATTAACTCAGATAATTATCGAATCGATATTAGGCAAACCGCCTTTATTGCGGGTGAGGTGATGTATAAAATAAAGAGCTAAGCGAAAGAGAACTAAAACGGAGACCGTCCTACCACATGCATCCATGGCGTGTTTATGGTTTTCTGTTTTCTTTACCACCAACGGGCTTACCACCAATTTCATTATCTGCATCTCGTGGTAGAAGAAAACAGGGAATCGCCATCACTACGTCACAGATACTTTGATTCTTATGAATGTCTCATATAGGTACTTGTAAACTGTACTGTGTACTTTGTATTAATTTTAACAAATGTAGTGGATTGTGGCAGATCTACTAAATCCTACCTATCAATTCTGGTGGACTTAAACCTGCCCCTGCTCTCCGCAAGTTAGTTAAAATTACCTCAAAATGTAAAGTTTGAGAATCAATGTGGTGTATGTGACATATAGCGATGGCGGTACCCTGCTTTCTTCTACCATGCTGCATCTCTTTCGCTCATATGAACAAGTGTGATAAGAGGAAGATTTCTAATGGAGTTCAAGTCCAGATTTGATAGAGTAAGACAAAAGAGACCACCAAATTTGGAAGTTATTATTATTAAACACGATTAAACATTATTTAACACGATTACTTTGCGAATATCCATGTCTACATAGATCTCTGTTGTCCGCATTAAACGATTTTTTTATTTAACTTGTTTGTCATGACATATTCGTGCATGTAAGTAAATCTACGGCTATAAAAGCCAGAGTAAGTACTTATGTATCGCACGCTGCACAATTATGTCGCAAGGCTTCCGAGTGTCACGGCAGCGGCACGCGCCCGTTCACGGAGGACGACCACCCTGCGCCTGCACATGCATTTCTGACTCCACCATTCCAGTATGCACCATCTCTTTTACTCCAGTGCTCTACTACTAGGTAATCAGCAAGACTAAATTAACATTTCGATTGTTGATATTCATAGTATACCCCCTGGGCTACGCCCCGTGACCTATCCACGTCCTGCTGTTTAAGATCAAGAGTTAATCTTTAAAGAGATCGTTACTAAAACAGTATTAAAGCTAAAGTAAACTTCAAATAAACGAAGCAAAACTCATGCCAGACAAAAGTTCCAAGGTTTTAAATCAAAATTGATATGAAAGGTGATGATTTAATGATATGATATGATGCGATGAATGCGCTATAATCGAGCTTGTATAGGGTGTCGATGGCAGGTGTTTTTTTACAGAGTGGTCTGTGCGCCGATCGATAAACACACGTGATGGGCCTGTGGCCGAAAACGCCGACGATTCTACTTAACACCTTGATGGATCGTTTTGACGGTACAGATAGTTTACAACTCTAATGAAACATAATAACTATCGATAAGTATCGTACGGCGAACTTAATGGAATTAATCATGGGCCGTAAACGTTTAGCCCCGACAAGTGGGTAAGTATCTCCAATCTGTGGGTGATTTATTTTCACCTGCTACGGAACTCGCTCAGCCACTGCAGCTCAGCTATAAATCGACGGAGAGATATGGCCAATATGGGCCATGTACAGTCGCCAAAGAAATGCGCTAAATGAGTGTGAAAGCAAACAAGTTCAACACTTATCTGCGGTCACTTAACGCTCCAAAATCTATGGTGTTTCCGAAATCTGTAACAAATAAATCTACACTTGATATATTGGGCACACGTATTTTCCTCATTACAACGTTTAGTGACATTAAATACCTAAAGTGATATATGATAACAACTAAGGATGTGTATGAGACTTAAATGAACAAAGCAGAAGCCGACATCGATTACGTATAATTTAGTCGTTCCACCGGAGCTAACCGACATAAATTAATTAATTGGGTCGTTTGTTAGATGATTTCTAATCGAGAATAATATTATTAAAATCTCTCTATGACAGATATCGCTACTAAAACTACTTGCTTTTAGACGTTATGGACATACCTATATAGTGAGTGAATTATGAATTTGAATCAGATTAAGAGCAAATTTAGCTAACTGTACGTTTGTTACAGGGACATAGACATTAGTTTGTAATGTAACCGTGACATGTTACAAAACTTATTAATCCGGTTCAACGCGACCGGCGGGCGTTCGCTTTATTAAAAGCTCTTTGTTTTATATTTGATATTGCTACATGCGTTATAGAATACGTCTGTATCTAGGCTAGCGAGATAATGATAGATAATACGGCACAATGAAGCACGCGCCGCACCGGTTCGTTAGTGTAACTGTTGAGTCACGGACCCAAAGATCACCTGACGGGGTGCTATGACAGCTTGAGATGCGGGCGGCACGCATCGAGCACGCCACTGCCAAGCTCTTGCACCACACTGCTGTGCTGTGCTGACTTCAATATTAGGAAAAATAATATTTTATTACATATAAAGTGGACTTTACGTGCCAACTGTATTTTATTGATCATAAGTTTTAGACTGAAAATAGATGTCATATACTACAGAAAAAGTGACCAAGCCCTCCGGTGTCCGAGGCCAGATTAGAACTGGCATCTTCAGCTTTCGCGGCTGACGCCCTGACCACTAGACCACCCGGTCACGGCGGAACTTGACAAATTTTCTCATGTATATGCAATCTCTGAATTTGAAACGGCTAGGCGCCGTTGACCATACTCTAAGGGCATGCGCAGTACGCCCTTGCACCTCTACAAGATAACAACTTTCAACTTTTGCAAGATTCATAACTTTTAGGTTGAAAAAATGGGATAGAAGTAAAAATCAGACAATTTTCCGAACAGCGCTGAGTTGACTAAAAGCACACCAAGGGCAAACAGACTCTTATCTATTTTCTTCTGGAATTAATCTTGTCGCGCCGGTGGTAAGTCGTAATAATACATATAGACTCATATTGCTCCGAGATTGGTGCCATTAGTTTTCGAAGAATATGAAACAATTGGCTAACTTTCGGTAAATAGGCGTGTAAAAATTATGTACGTAGCATCAATGATATTTACTATGGATGGGTTATACTCTAACAAAATGAGCAGAAAAAATACTTCCAAAGTTATTTTATAACCTAGCAACGATTCTGTTATGTTTATCTATTTTGACAATCATTACATCTTTGTCACTCTCATTGTTAGAAAATTACAGTTTGTCTCTTTCTCACGCGGGTGACGGGAGCTCATTCGCACGTCCGCATCTCACGCTGGCCGGTGCACGACTAGCGACAGTTGTTTGAATTCACTCATATTAAGTGCTTCACTTTTGGAGCGTGCATAACCCATCTGTCATTATTATATATCAAAGCGTAGCATAAGTTAGAAAAGTAGGTACCTAATAAAAATTGCTAGGTCAAAATCAGATCAGACATTTCTGATCAGACAAAAATTGATTAGATAATCTGCTTTGAATCGTTAGATACTTAATATTTTTATGGATGTTTTAATGATGCTAAAAGCACAAAACACCTCACCTTTTTATAGCGGGGGATAGCAATTTACTCGTTTAGCAAAAACTCTTCCAGTATGCAGTTATAGCGCCGAAAATTGTACAAGGCAAGGTAGTTTAGGTAGTAGAAGGTAAAATGATCGTTCAACTCGTTCAAGACTGTGGTGTACCCACTGTATTGTAGTTCTATCAATCATATCTAAGTATCGGCCCAACTTATGATTTGTGATCTGAAGGTACCTAGTTCGGATGTCATAATTGATCATCCTCCTAGCGTCTGTCCCGGAATTTTGGCATATAATTGCCAATTGAACCTGTAATCCGTTTAGCAACCTAATCGCATGAATTGGCGTATAGGCACTAGATTTTATGAAAGGGTCTTCCATCTGAACTTCCAACTCAGAGGGGAAACTATAGTGCTCTCCCTTATGGGAGAGGGCCTAAGTGATAGTTTAGAGTTGGATACGGTTACCAACTTTTAGTATGTTGTTTGGCATGACACCAGGACCCCAAAACTGCCGAGAGACAGGGACATGGGTGAATGAATATCTCCCGCGTAATGACGTCATTAAAATGGCTACCGATTCGTTGCTAAAAGTGAAAATTTCATCCAAACTATGCACTGCACCTATCAAACGTGTGTGGTATCAAACGAAAGAAGATTAAATATGTTATATTGCTGTGATACATTATATACTAATTTGTGTTACAGTTTAACAGCTATTAACAAAAACCTAAGATCAGGCTAAAAAATAAGTCGGGGTTTTGCATTTTACAACAAAATTATAAGTCAAACCAAAGTTAGTAAAGCAGTCTAATACAATAATAAAACAGGCTAGTTAAGCTATACATTGCTATAAAAATAATAAAAATCTGGCAATAATTTTGGCAGCTATGTTAAAAATCATGGGGCTTGCCTTAGAGTGATAAAATATCTATTTTCTCAATTTACGGAATTTCCACAGGAGCTTCGGCCACTACTGGAGCTTCGTAAGTTCGTACTGGTCACTCCAGTTTGGCGCAATATTGTAACTGCCGAAACCTGTAATTGTTTTACATGAATAAATAATTTAATGAATGAATGTATATTGTTGGCTACATGATCTGGACCCTCTTAATGCCAGAAAAAATCTTTATAGTGCCTGAGGTCCAAAAAATGATGTCACGAACGTGACCACTACCGAAACTTGTAAAATGTAAATTAAAGCATGACATATACAGTGTGTGGCCTGTACTCCGAGCAAAAAATTAAAACGTAGATTCTACTCCTCAAACTATAAAACTTTTGTTCAACAACTTAAAAAAATATGGAGTCTTTAGATTGTCTCTTTTTCATACAAACTAAATAAATAGTATTATCAATGTACGTTAAATCCGTCTAATTGACATTGCTTGTCAATCTTGTCACCCTACAACCATAATCAATTTCGCAATACATTGCGTATTCGAATAAACTTTAAAGTGTACTAAAAATCAAACAAAAAGTTAATTTTTAAAGTCGGTGAACAAACGTTGTCTAGTATGAGGAGTAGAATCTACGATTTAATTTTTTGCTTGTGTTACAGGCCACACCCGGTATACACATGTGCGTAACATCGATCGAAAGCTTATTAAATTTACTACAATACATATACATATACATACAGTACAGTATTATTTTTAGTAATTTATAGTTTAGGAGTTATTGACAAAATAAAATGAACTTTTAGGAAAAAAATATATGATAACAACTATAAAAGTTTGGGCCTAATTATTGAGTAGTTTTTTGTACGTTTTTTAAGTTTTTAGGGTTCCTTGCCATAATATTAAATAAAAAAGACCGGACAAGTGCGCGTCGGACTCGCGCCCTGAGTCATCACACCACCTATGTCCCCGTCTCTCGGCAGTTTTGGGGTCCCAGTGTCGTGCCCAACAACATACTAAAAGTTGGTAACCGTATCCAGCTCTGAACTATATTCCCATAAGGACGAATACTACTAGGTCTTATTGAGATTCAGTCCGCATCTTTTACGACGATGTTTTTCTTCACTGAAAACTAACTAATAGGAGCGGGGTTTAGAACCCCAGCCAGACCTAAGGTAGAATTAATAATTCAGTTGACAGCTCTCGTCATACAAAGCGGTTCTCAAATGTATGTAAAGTTCTGTCAAATCACTCCGCTGAATTATTAATTCTACCGTACCTACAGATTGAAAGTCGGCTATCAGAGTTTCCAAGCCTATTTAGGATGTATTAGGTACATAGAAGAGATTATTTTATACCGGCAATTGTTACTGATTTATATGCACCTAATTTTACAAATGAAAAGTTTTATTTAGTATTTAGAAATGCAAAAATATTGTTTTTTTTAATAATCTCAAAATTCTAATTGAAGAGTGAATCAAATTTTTATTTGATTAAGTAGGTACGTATAATGACTCGTGTGAGCATATAAGAATATTTAGTCTGTACGTGTACCTACAGAATAAATATTAAAATGAAATAACACTTCGGATCGTTAAATCGTGTCCAAAGGCTCGCAAGGTTCACTATAAGTACACCGGAGTTTTGCAACGATGGTTTTGACGGGAGCGTTTGATCAACCTTTCTCCCTACAATAATAGAGTCCGGGCGACCTTCGGCGCCGTGCCGCGACTTCACGACTTTACACAAAGACTGTCAGGAATAATTAAAGTAATTACTGTTTATAGTAATTAATGACCCACATAACGTGATATGGTTTGATTGATCTCGGACCTGTGACGAGATAATTATGGCTTGGTGAGGCGCTATTGCCACATGCGGTATTGCAGTTGGTTTTCAATTGATGAATACGTACAGCGCACTTTAGCACAATAGTTTACCTATCACCGTGTTGTGAAACATCTCAGTCGTGCATGCCGACCGCTTTTATTTCATTATTCTCATAGCATTCATTATATGGGTACATTTAATTGGATTAATGAATAATATTGAAGGTTTGTTTTAGTACTAAATTAGTGGCATAATAATCAATCAAGGTAGCTCGGGGTTATGGACTAAGAGCTGGCTACGTCAGAAATTACACAATAATGAGAGCAATGGAACCATATGTAGCCGCCGTAGACAGGAACTCGAGGGCTCAAATAAAACTTCGATGTTCAAGTATAATTTTCCAAAAGTACTGGTTTACAAAAGTAGTGCCAAAAATGGTTAAATTAAGAGCGAAAGTGGTAATTGTATGTTATCTTAATACGCTTTTAATACCTAAGTAATATTTCGTAAAAGTAATTAATAGTAAGTGTCTAACGCTTATAATATAATAAGCAATAGGTACATTTTCTTTGAGTTCTATTCTGGATTTGATGCTGAAAGTAGGAAAATTGGAGGAAATAAAGTGCTATTAACGACCGCCACTTGTTTTTAGGGTTCCGTAGCCAAAATGGCAAAAACGGAACCTTTATAGTTTCGTCATGTCCGTCTGTCCGTCCGTCCGTCCGTCCGTATGTCACAGCCATTTTACTCGGAAACTATAAGACGTATCTTAATAAAATGTACACATTTTGTATGCACTACTTAGTGTATTATGTAGTTAAATTGCAGATAAAAATATTTGTAGGGGGGGCGCTCCATACATACACATGAACTATTTTTTTTTTTAACTAAATATCAACATGGCATATCGCTCGATAGGTCTTTAAAAATAACATTGAGGTTTCTTGAGGACCATTTTGTGATTAAGTGAATATTTTCTGAAATAATCGCTTCGAAAGTCAGAAAAAATATGAAAAATTTGAGAAGATGCGCCTTATCACATACTACAAAAATAGTTTTGAACATTATTGGTTCAGGCATTTTTGAGTTATCTCCAAAAAAACTTCTTTAGGCATCAGATACGACCTTTTGGTATTAGCTTGGTTCTTATTCCATTGAATGTACGGAACCGTCCATCATGCGTGGTCCGACACGCACTTGGCCGGTTTTTATAGACTTGAGGAAATGACAAGGGGTACCTAAATACTCACATATTTTATTATTTGAACTTGTGACTAATTAAAGCTACCGACTTACAAGAGTTTCCATTCTAAATAGTTTATGCAATCACTTCATTAACATCGCGAATAAGCCCGCGTCAAGTCCCGTGACTCCCGTGTAAATAAATGGTTTCTGATTAGTAAGCCTTTTAAATGAGTCCTTTTAACCAACGTCAATAAGGATTATCGATTGCAATTCCGTGTGAGTAGTAGCGCGCAGGCGCGTCGCGCAGATAGCCGCGGGCGCAGCTATCCGCGGACACAGACACTGCATTAGGCTCCTACGCCTGCCCGGGGCGGCTCCTTTGCTCCTGCCATAAGCGCATTTAACATATAATCACGCCTGCATTTCTCTTTTGTGTGCACAAAACAGGATAAAAGAAGGCCTAAGATTGTTAATTATTTTCTAGAGACCTGCTATGGCTCTACGTATTACTAGAATGATCACTACGGAATTTAATTAAAGAATCTTAAACTTAGTTAATAATGTAATGACGAAGTTTATATTTGCACACTGTGAAATAATTAAAGCATTATTTTAAACCACATATTTACCCTGATCTAAAATTTTGATTTGGAGGCAGACAGAAAAATATATTACATATTACATTGATATGATATTATCTCAGTACTTCCTTATTGCACCAATATGTGAGTGCTAGATGCACTGAGATTCGTATCAAATGATATTCCTGTATATTCCTCGGCCTTTATTCCCATTTTCTTGGGGCCATCCCTCCTTGTCCATCTTTTGCTTTGCATTTTGTGCAACGTCTTATCAACGTTTATTTCTTTAAGGTATTTCTGGACCGTCGTGCACCACGTGGAAGATCGTTATCCCCATTGTTATTGTATCGTCGAATATCGTATCACATCAAAGCTATATTTTAAAAATCCGAATCCGCCTCTTAAAGTTGGAGATGTCGCTTAGTTGAGCAGATTGCTCGCGGGTAGCATGCGTCTTGCGTGGGCGAGATTGACTCGTCAGCGGCAGCGGCTATCGGGTCACTTAGCGATGCGCGCGCGCGGCGGCGGCGGCGGCGGCGCGGGCGCTTATCGTAGGGCGCCTCAGCCGCCCGCGCTTGCGAGGATTCACTTAACTTGATTCGCGGAAGTAACTAAGTACATACATACTTCCAGCTAAAACAGTTATAATGTCCGGAATACGGTTTACATATGGATAGTAGGTACTATATATTCTTTTATACAGCACGCTTATGGATTTGGCGACTGTAATATCTTAAATACCGCAAACAATTTTTAAATCACCTTAACTGAAAACGTGAGGTTAAGTTTATACAAAGAAAATTTACCATTTTTGTTTTAAGTTCGTTTTGACGGGTAATTAAATTATACACTCAGGGTTGTATCCAGCTTGTCCAACCCAAATCTGATCTAATTGGAATCCAATCTGATTATCATCTGCACGGCGCTTGCACTTCAGAAGCCCTTGCAGCTAGCAGCAATATTTTTCCCGATTCCTTCTTCGATGAACTACTAAAATCTAACCTGTAGTTTGCAAATTGTATTAAAAGGGCTTTAAGTAAAATCTGGAAAATACATGTTGAACCTTTAAATAAATATTTAAGTATAATATATATCGTTAATCTATTAACATACATATAAAAACCGCATGATCATCTCGTTATTGTATAGGTATAGTTTTAAAGAGAAGGGCACTAGACTTGTATAAATGGAATCTAATTAGCCATGCGCAAGAGTGCGCGTCGCGTCGGTATCGCGCACAGAAGCTCTTTCCAATCTATTCTTGTAATGGTAATAAAGCTACTTTCTATCTTTTATTTACTGTCGCGCTGCTCACCCCTTTATCGCGATTGACAACGAGGCGGGTAATTGCATTTTGCTAAGCATATACCAACTTCTACCTTATTTAATAGTATACTTACTTGCATGTTGGTTTTGCTTTACTGAGTGTAAACGTAAAACTGTATTGACGTAGATAACCTACGTTTACAAAGCATATAAGTACTATTTTGCAGTTCTCTGGGAATATATAAGACCACTGTAGTATTGACATATTAGCGGCTGTGCTAAGCCAGGATACCCTGCACTTTGGGACTATGCGCTGACACTTGACACAGTTGGTCTACAGATGGCCTTGAGTGGATCAAGACCAGGAGGCCGCGAAAAGTGTTTGAGGGGGGAAAGGTGGGGAGTTAGACTCCGCCGCCCTTCGATTGAAACCATTTTTTTTCTAAAACCATATATTGGTGGTCATGTAATATATCATTTTCGGATTAACCAAGAACGACGAATATATTTTTGGCTCGATAATAATGCACTTTAGACCAAAAAAAAAAACAAATTAAACAGAATTAACTAAAAAACAATAACATGTTTTTTTTACATTTACCTCATTATTTTTAAAACTACAACAAATACCACTAAACAAAAAATACTGCCAAAAGGTCATTTATTAAGGGATATTTTGCGGCACTTACGTAGTTTTATTATGAGTTATAAGTTTATAACTCAAAAACGGTTCAACTGATTTTGTTCAATAGTATTACTTATTACGCCTCACTTTCAAGATTCCAAATTTTTTGGACCACGGTTCAAAATTTAAAGGGGGGGCGCCCTTTTTTAAACTTTCGGAGCTATTATTTAGGCAAGTATTAGTAGTTTTATCTAAAAAATGTTGTAGAAAACCTTTATTCCTTTTTAAAGACCTACATATCCAACCCTAATCGTGTGGAGTGTCCCACACGATTAGGGCTGAACAAAAAAAAACACCACCCACTCCATGTGTGTGGGAGGTACCCTAAAAAATAATATTGTTTTACCACTTTGTCATACTCATACCAAATTTCAGTTTTCTAGTACTAACCATCACTGAGCAAAGCCGCGGACAGACGGACATGGCGAAACTAGAAGGGTTCCTAGTTGACTACGGAACCCTAAAAAGATTAAAGTTCACAATTTACTTTTTACACCCACCAACGAGTAAAACAATTTTGTAGAAAACCCGCAGCTTTTGGCTTTCCGTGCTTTCATGTGCTGAGGAAAAACTGTTCAACTTTCTAAAAATTAAATCATGCCGGCAGGAATCGAGTTGTTCAGACGCCCCACACCACAACCTATCCACCTCCGCCCCCGTTCTGAACTCCACTATTAGACAACTTTAAAAGAGTAAGGAACCTAACCTATTTTGAGTTTGAAATTTTTTTGGCAAACCGGTCCGCCTCGAAATGATAAAGCTCAGCAGCTATTTTTTCTGGGGTGACTCTTGTAAATGCTTGCACTTGAACTGAACGCATAATTTCAATTTACTTTGTAAAGATTATGGTGATCTGTTCGGAAAAACGCCAGCCCGAACCTGGCCATACAACATTTATGATTTTACAGAACTATTCGGAACAAAGAAGGCGAATTGTATTCAACTCGTAAATTATAATAAGTAGCTACAAATACGTTGCAGTTGCTATACCGACCAGTAATTTTATTGTGTGTAGTGAACAGTAGGTGCCAATCGGTTATGTAATGAGTTTGTTCCCGTAATGCACAATCGCTATAATAATGGGTATAATGGATTTGACTTCATCTGTAATCGCTCTCCCCTGAGAACTTGAAATGAAGAAATTAACAAAAACCGACGCCTTCATGAGAACTATTTACCTATTATTGAAATGTTCTCTAATGAGGGGATCATTCTATATAATAACAGGTTACGTTTTCACTCCCTTTATGTGAACTATTAATTTGAGTTCTCGATAATGTATGCTTAAGCTGTAAAGGGTGACTTTTAATCATAACGGTTATAACGATATCGTTTAATAATGGGAACAATCTTAACGCAAACCTTTTTTCATTTATTCTACTTTTTTCTTCTTAATTATATTGTTATTACAATTTAGTTAGCTAATGAAATAGAGAAGAATCATCTTAAAGTCATTAGGGGATGTAAATGGGTATTGGTTAATGGAAATAAATGGAAAAGTTCCCGGGCCACTAAGCATGGCTAAAGGGTGGTCGGGAACAGTGACGTGATGAGCGTGGCGAACCGCCCGCGCCCGCGCAGGTAGCACACATGGTCTATTACAAAGCTTTTTGCTACGCCTGTAATTTATTAAAGGAATTGATTAAATTGAGTTTTGGGCCATGACACCGTGTGATTACCCGACCGTTTCCAAAATATAGATACCCTAAATAGGGTATGAAATACTCATTGAATAGGTACTCTATAATTAAAATGTTAAGTATACAATTAAAATGAGTAACCAGAAGCATCAAAACTAGAGTGCAAACTAATAAACTCATCTAAATAGTACACATCTCTCAAAAATTTGTAATACTTAGGTACCTATGAATAAATCAAAGAAAACGAGGGTATTAGGGAGGGGTACCATATTTTCCTGACTGTACTTTTTTTAGGATTCTAACGAGTTTAGAAAACACGATGGTTTTATTTTTATCGTGAAATTAGGGAACTTCTATTATCAATCACCTAATTAATAACTCAATTATCAGATCAGTATTTTATTTGTCTATAACATTATATCGGTCTTCTTCTTTTAAAAGTCCTGCAAATAGTTGAAAAATACATTAACGAACTTAAAACGGAAATTTGTATGTAAGTACCAAAATACATACAAACATTTCAAAGTAAATGAAAACTTGTAAAAAGCATGTCAAACAAGAACATAAGTAGGTACAGGGAACTTCTATTATCAATCAACGAATTAATAACTCAATTATCTGATCAGTATTTTATTTGTCTATAACATTATATCGGTCTTCTTCTTTTAAAAGTCCTGCAAATAGTTGAAAAATACATTAACGAACTTAAAACGGAAATTTGTATGTAAGTACCAAAATACATACAAACATTTCAAAGTAAATGAAAACTTGTAAAAAGCATGTCAAACAAGAACATAAGTAGGTACGTAGCGAATGTGTGAAGTTTTGCAACAGAGCCGGCGTCAGAGCTGCGCGCCTGCGTCCGCGACTCCAGATGCGCACGTGCGCGCGCAGGTGAGGGCACACACTGCTTTTTCTACAAACCTTACACTCATTGTGTAAGTTTAAACGATGCTTTGACTGTAACGGTCCCGAACAGCTGGCTGACCCTCCACTAAATCAAAATAGCACTTTGATATTGTACCTGAAATTACGCAGACTGTGACGCAAAAGCTCTCGCTTGCAAACAGTGAAATAAAAACCCTAAATACTTTAAGTAAACTAAGTTAGAACTTAAAAACGTTTTTACCCACAAATCTAAGCCAAACAAAAAGCTCGTTCAGCTTTAAAGAAATAGTTTTGCCACTTTTCCATTGAAAATATAAAGTACCTAACTCTTGTTTTTTTTGATGTTAATTAAACCCAGTATACGAAGGATTTTTGTGAATAATTTCTGTAATGGAGTATCTAATTGCTCATAACGAAAAAGGAGGAACTTATTTCCTGGACGTAACAATTTACATCCGTTATTTCGATATACCTAATTGATGACGTCATTGTCAATATTTGCCTACTTCAATCTTTAACCATGTCTAGTTGACAGTCGAAGTACATACAATAGTAATGTCTCTACGTAAATGTAGCGGTCAATTAAACTGTACTACTAATAATTCAGCAACAAATTCTTACGAGCGCTTGTTTACTTGGGTTAGGTTCGCGTGACAGCGTAGATCCAGTTGCGCTAAGGGCCGGTGTGTTTACAACCATCTTACGTTTGCAGGCGCACGGACCAAACAACGAAGCAATTCAAGCTTTGCGTGCTTATAAGTAAGAGATATTTGTTAGTGTCTGTGGGATAGGCATAAACAAGTACGAGTATGTCGTAGCGTAGAGCTTACTCACCGGTCGCACGTGCGCGGCGCGCCGGAGCGCCCGCGCCGCCGCCGCCGGCCGCTAATCGCTGCGAGATTAGTGCCTCCACTAACAATCATGTCGATAACTGCAACTCGTACTGCAACTGACAAGTGACAATTGCAGTGCAGCGCATAAAACGCAGATACGGCATCGGCATACGCCGGATACGCACAAATCAAGCATGCCATCATGCGTAGTCGTAAACTGACGTTCCAGAAATTCGTGAAAAATACTCGAAACGTCTATAATATTAATTTATATGATTTTATACGATGGACAACCTAATTCAATTCAAGTGAAATTAATAAAAAAAAAGGAACAGAACGGGGTTTATATACTTACTTATTTCACTTTTAAATTATGTACTTACAAATACATACACATAAGTAAATCTATTAAAAAGATAATTTATCACATTCTCTCTGCCTACTGTAGAAGTAAGTGTCTTTTTGAAATTGAGAATTTAATAGGTATTCGGTTGTTGGTAATCCTATTCTATATCACATTCGTATTACAAAGTTAGGATAGTCCATCGATAGGTAGTTCGATAACCGTACGTAGGCTCTATCTCAGTCCCCCGCTCGTAAATATCGCACATTTAACACACAGTGGTTGCCGCGATTATAAATAGATTGTTGCGATACAGCCGACATGTTTACAGGCCGTATCCGTCGATAGCTCCACCGATCGTCGTTCAATTAATCCACGGATTTGACTTGAGGCTAGACAAATAAGCTGTGATAGAGACTGATTTTAATATTATTAAGTATTTACGATGAAACGCAACTTTAGAATGGGTACAAAATTTCCAACTTTCAATGGTACAAACTCTTAACTTGATTTGTTGTAGGTTTATATATTATATCTAAGTAACTGTGTCGATATTTTTCTAGCCATAATATTTTTTAACGAAGCCGTAAGGAGTTTTCAATGCCTTTTTTTCATAGATTCATATATAAAAAGAAATAATGAGCGCAGAAATGATATTTTTTTCTTTAGCACGCATAAAAACAAGAAAGTGTCACGAGGCTGTCAACGTCTAGAAATAATGATGTAAGTGTATGAAGGCATTGCGTGTTGAAAACGAATTGTAAGCAATATCATGGCGCTTAAGGTGTGGTGCAAGTTGCGGGCGGTGTAATTCAATATTTTGGAAACTTTAACCTGCATAAACAAATAGTCTTAAAGTATGTTGCTGGCATTATTGGCTCAACACATCTGATAATTAAAATTGAACTTTACAATAAAACTGAACAAAATCAACACAACTAGCGGAATTCGAAAATAAGCAAAAAATACTTAGCATTTAGAAATGAATAATCATGGGATAGTTTTTTTACACAAATTGACCTAGCCCCACCGTAATCTCGATAAGGCTTAAAAAAATCCCATAATATTTATTTATTTACTAGCTTTTGCCCGCGACTCGTCTGCGTGGAATTCGTGATTTCCCAAACTTCCACCCTCCTTTTTACCCCTTAAGGATGACTTCTGGGATAAAAACTATTCTGTCCTTCCACGGGACTCAAACTATCTTGGTACAAAATTTCATCTCAAAAAATATGTAACAAAAAGACAGACACACTTTCGCATTTATAATACTAGCTTTTGCCTTCGACTTCGTCTGCGTGGAATTAACATTCGCCATAAAGAATGAATAAAATGCCTTAGTAAAATCGAATAGCAAATATTAATTTAGCGCATATGCTATTTTACGTCAACAGTGAGCAACAATTCCATACAAACGCCCACCCGTTTTTCACCCCTTTAAAGATTGATTTCTGGCATATA
The DNA here is from genome assembly GCA_947086415.1 of Pammene aurita. Lineage (NCBI taxonomy): Eukaryota > Metazoa > Arthropoda > Insecta > Lepidoptera > Tortricidae > Pammene > Pammene aurita. Next base: position 24,782,889 of record OX352293.1, read on the forward strand.
AGCTATCGTATGTCCTTCCCTGGGACTCAAACTATCTTCATACAATTTTTTATCTTAATCGGTTCAGCGGTTTAACCCTCTACTGCATGAATTATGATAGGTGTACAAAGAAAAATATTTTATGCGACAAATATGGTTTATTGGACTTCTTAAACAAGAAACAAAAACAAAAATATAATATATGAATATTATAAGAAAATTATAAACTATGTTCATTTATGGCTTCGCATGCGTTCGCACGACTATTCATGACAGCCATTTGTGGCTTCATATGCATGCGGACAACATAATTCATTCTATTACCTATACAAGTGAAACATTTTGAAGCAGTTTTTTTTTCATTGAGGTATAAATAAACATTACACTTTTCACATTTCAAGTAAGAACGGTAACCACAATTGTATTGACACAATAAGCGAGTTTTTTCATGATTTCGGACGTGATCCACCATGTTAAAACGACGTTCTTGGTTTTTTGCAATGAGAAGTTTCCAGCTGGCTTGGCGTGCGGCCTGTTGGGGTGGTTGGTGAATGTGGCCAGATTGTAGGGGGTGTTCCGTTCGGAGTACCAGCTTCTGTACTCGGGCGCCCACGTTTCCTAGCCAAATTTTTCCCTGCCATTCTATAATGTTCAGAGACAGTAAGCTTGAAATCATATAGAGGCATATATATGTCGGAATTATGCGGCTATAACAACCAAGCATTCACAACAAACATGTCAATAAAATGGAAAAATATCCTCTTATACCATTTCTGCGACCTTATAGTGATTCTGTATAAACCTAACAAGGAGTCTAACAAGTCCACTCCTCCCGTGTGCGTTTTGTAAGCATCGACTGCTTTAGGTGAAGTAATCTCAAAATATATTTTTTCCTTTTATCTGACGTGGATATAGAATTAGTTGGTTCACAATCTTCGTCCGAGGAATGAGGGTCAGAATCTGGGATTATTACAGGAGTTTTACGCCGCTTTTTTGATTAAATAATCGATCATGGTACATTATCGTCATCAGAGTCGGATACAGAGTCATTGTTGCTAATGGACACATCCATGGGAATAGGATTTACTTGTTTTGAACTACCATAAAAATGAAACGGATGCGTAATATGAAATAAAAAAAAACAGTAACTAACAAATAGTACCCTGAATGCATACGAATCCATTTATGAACTTATACAATATTATCCTAATTTCATACGAAGCCATTTATGGCGTCATTATAAAAAGGACAACAACTAGTACAAAATATCATATTTTACGCAAAATCACATAATCACACGCAAAAGGGTACTTCAATTAAAACAAATATATTTTTATTTGTTCATTTACTTACGTTTTTCACTTTTTTATATGTCGATGAAAACACTCGATAGTTGATACCGTCACCAGTCAGCCGACGCGTCAGGCAAATGAAGTTTTTTTACTGGTTGTTAATCCTATCGAGAATTTAAAAATACCCACATATTTCTTAAGCCGATGATTACCCGGTTTTAAGTATTTTAATTTTTTTTTCGAACTTCTTAGGCAAGAAAAAAATCGTAAAACTTAGAAGCCATTGCTGGCTTCCCATGCGGTAGAGGGTTAAGCGTGAACAGGTAACAGGCAAACAGACAGACACACTTGCGCATTTATTATATTAGTATGGATGCACTAAAAACAACCTGAATTTAAAAATGGAAGCCCACCCAACACATACATTACAAATATGCGCACGTAATTGTCTAAATAAAAGAGTTACCGTAGACCTAAATGGTTGCCTAGTTCTGTAAGCCTGCTGGCTAACGGGTTATGGCATTAACCCCGTAAGCTGAAGAAGCTGGTTTAAAACCTGAAAAATTCATCGCTTAGTATTTAAGTACATGCAAATAAATTTTCGTATTTTTTTTACTAAAGACTCGTTTCTAACTACTTGGACCGTAGGTTATAGTCGGAGATGGAATCTAGCGGGCGCCGGCCGTCGATTGTTCTACTGGCCACGTCGCACGCAGGCTCCGGCTAACTAGCCGAGCGTCATCAAACACGTAGAGGTTTCCATTATACCCGTCAGCTACCAATGCCACTACCTTTAATCATAAATGGAGGTAGCTTTCATGCAAACTGATGTTTCTAGCAAAAACCGGCCAGGTGCGAGTCGGACTCGTGCACCGAGGGTTCCGTACAAACCTGTAGGTATATAGGGGTAGTAACTTTAAAATATTTTTATTATGATGTAACTAAAAATTTACGGTTTTCGCAATTTTTCCTTTATCTGTGCTATAAGAAGTTGCTTCGTACCAAATTTCAAGATTCTGAGTTCACGGGAAGTACCCTGTAGGTTTTGATTCCCTTGCGAGCGAAAATTTGCGGCATAAACGGCTGTATCTTTTGATTGCGTTGGCTTAGAAGTCTGATTTTTTCACAGCTCCAAGGGACAGTAGACCTGAGTATTTGATATAAATTTCAGATTGATACCTCCACGCGTTACTGAGAAAAATGGTCTTGACAGACAGACAGACAGACAGACGGACAACAAAGTGATCCTATAAGGGTTCCGTTTTTTCCTTTCGAGGTACGGAACCCTAAAAATGATGGACGGATCAGACGGGTAACCTTTAAACCGGTATATAGAATCACACAGTAGGTGCGAGTATTATTAATAATTTTGCTATTAAAACAAATGCCACATGCCGAGTCTAATCTCAACTGATATCATGATACAACTATCATTATCATCATCTAAGGTCTGCTGCGACTATCTGGCATGAATTCGCTGGGAGCCTAGGCTTATGAGCGAACCCTAGGGTTCGCTCATAAACCTAATCCCACTAAAATAGGTCCAAGCTTCAATGAACTTGAAGAGGTCAACTGATTAAGTTCGAGGAGCCGTCTCGTAGCAGTTTTTGTGTCGACCCAACATTTAGATAGTAGTCTTAAGAACAGTCATTATTATGCGTTTTTAAATATAAGGGACATCACACACTTGTGTTGAATCACAACACTGTATCCAGCATACAGGTAAAAAAAACAGCACTATGCTGAAAATTTTGTATGGGTTCTGGTTTTATCTATGAAGTCCATGTATTCAAAATTCAGCTCAAGTAAGTATTTGATGTCCCTAAATGGAATATATGGATGTAGTGATAAAAGATTTAAAGTCCATTTTAACGACAACAAAGCTCTTTATATGTCTCTACTAATCCGGTCACATGCCGACTGCGAGCATTTCTTTAATTAAATTAGTTTATTATGTCACTTATAGCTTAGATTAATAAAGCCGATGAAAAAGTGACACACGCCAAACCAGTCGGCAGCGACGCGGCGCACGCGCTAATAACTAGTTGTAAATTATTAAACGAGTCGCGCCCGCGCCACCGCTGCCCTGCCACTTGTTCCATTGTTTGCAATCACAACAAAATTGCGGAAACAGTGACCAGCTGCTGACACACCACTGTACTGCCTACTTTAACTATTACAATTAAACTGTTACGAAATCAATCGCTTAGATCTACTCTAACAACAATAATAGAGTTCCGTTACGGAGCTTATTTAGAATAAATCGGAAACAAACTGATTGATTGGACTGTTTTACATAAGTCAAAATGTAGTCTAGGAAATACAATTGTAAATCAGTTTCGCTATACAATATCTTCTATGCCAGGCTTTTACGAAATAACAAAGAAAATGACGTGATTGGAACGTAAAGCCACTACCGGTACGGTAATTGTGGCACAGGATCAGTATCTGCACGAATGTGAATTTCGTAAGTCGATTGTGAGGTGGTCAAATTGATCGATGACGTGAAGCGTGCGCGCGCGCCGCGCGGGCTCCGCTTGTCAATTAGGTTAGCCGGGTTCAGGGCCTGGGCTCCAGTTGTTCTTATCTGCGTCCCGCTATCTCGCGACGTTTGCGTAACCAACCTTAACAAGAGGAAAGCTATTCATCTTGCCAGTAACCTATGTGCTAACTCGATTATCTTTTCACTTTAGCTAATGTGAATCACGGTTTCGGTTTCGATACTAGGTATCTATATACTAATCTATAAGTTTTCTACATATGTATAAAATAATCTGCGGTATTCACTCGTTTTGAAACAATTATGCATAAAAACAGAGCTACGCAGGTAGGCAGCTTAATCTGCAGAATGAAATTAAATATTTCTGGGGACAGTGGGGACAAAATAACAAAGACCGTTCCTCTCAAACACAAAGCTCACATTGCAAAAAAACGACGACGACCTTCATTCATCTTCCACGATCCATCCTTTTATGTAAACTCAATGAAAATAGTTTAAATATAGGCACAAAGCGGCACACCTTCTATCTCTTTTTAACGAGAAATTATTTAGATAGATGAAATGAAAGCGAGATAAGCGTATCAAAATAGGATCGGTCTCCCGTTTCACGCTGTCGGACACTTTTTGCTAAAGTTCGAAAATCGATGATGAAATCATGACAAGTGAACTGTAAAATTCTAAGGAAATGTACCCACAAGGATATTAATAATAATGTTTTTAATTTTTGGGTGCAAGTATTTTACGAAATAGGGTAACGAACACTTTTGTACTAAAGAGAGGTACTTGCTAAGAACCTACAGGCTTTTTAGATACAGAACTAATAAAGGTTTAAATTTATTTATTATTTTATTTCAGGACACATTTCATAATTTTTCTAAGCACATGATACTTAATGAGTATAATGACGCACTATTTAACTGGCCCCAGTCTTCCCTAATTAAGTAAGTATGTAAACGTTTTCTAAATGTCATGCGTTTAAAGAATGTTTAAGGTTTTAAATACAAGTTAGTTATCCTACTCGTAAAACCTTAGCTATAAATATAAAATGCTTGTAGCATCCATACCTATAAAATTTGGGGTTCTTGGGTTATTGACAGCCAAAAAAATTGCGTATCGCCGAGCACAATTCAATTCGCTGTAATCTCGGAGGTCGCGTACCGTGCGCCTGAGCGCGCCGGCAGCTGCTCCCGCGCCACAATAGATCCTTGCAGGTTGGTGCATTCCCGAGACGGTCTCACTTTCAAAGAAATTCACCTTTCGGCGGCGGCGCGAATCAGCTGAGCAAAAGTCGACAACAAATCGGATATGAACTTTATTACCCAAAAATAAAATAAAAATTTAAGATATGTAATGTTAATGTATCTAAATTATAATTTTGATAGAAGAACCAAACATTTGATAAATTTCAAATGGTTACAACTGCTAATATAATTGCGAAGATACCCATTTCTTACTACTTGAGAATGAAATCAATCCCCTTATTCACAACTAGCCAAACGTTGCGCAAGTCAAGCAGACGTGGTTTAAAGTTACTCTTGTGGAAACAGCTGTAGAAAAGCTCCCCTTTACCTGGCCATCCATGTACGCACGTGTTATATGTGCTCTTGCGTCTTGAGTAAATAAGCGGTTCCTATTTAGAGTCCTTACATCCGGAGCACGGCGTATGCTCTGGTGACGATTTTATACCGGTTCATTTTATTTGCATAATGTTTTGTAATGGTAAATCTCTTTCATAGAAATACTTTTTACATTTAAATGTAACAGTATGCGCAACTATGTAAATAGAACCGTTAATTATGCGGACATTAAACTCTACATGAAATAAAAAAGTTAGGAATTTAATGTTAAATTATACCTATGTTGATATATTATTTGAAATCTCGGATAGCCTTTGATATTATCAAATAACTTTCCAATTTTGTGCTTAAATTAAGTACATTATTTGATAAGTACCTGGTTTCCGTTTCTCCCTGTCGCTACGGTTGGTTTTTAGTTTCTAAGCGTTAGAATAACGAATAAACACACCTGCCAAAGACTTCCGATTCTTTATTGACTATGTAAGTATGTAATACGATCAGTGTAATGTCCACGGCCCGTGTTGAGTTTGGATCTTTCCATACAAATCATGCGTTCTGATTCTGATGTACTTATAAATATATGTATTATTTATGCAGACAATCGTTATTCCCCATTTATGTGTTTAATTATCATATTATACAACTTTACCAGCTCTTTACCTACTTGTTTGTTGAGTGTAAACCAAACTGGTCTCCATTGAAAGTCAAAATATGCGATCGGAAGCCGCGGGCAGGTGGGACAACCGCTTCCCATGATAATGGTAAGTAGCGCCAGAAATACGTTACGCGGTGAACATACTGGATATACATGAAATTATGCCCGATATATCGAGCTGTAGATAATAAATATTCATTAGTCATCGTAACGTGAGAATGCATCATTACAATGCTTTATTGCAGCCGATATGCATCTATTAAAATTGTACCAATATTCAATCGAGTAGACCTACCTATCCGAATTTAAAATGTTGAGCTCCCATGGAATAAGATTTAGCTGGTTGACTTAATTTTAATTGTAGGTATGTACGCACAACGAATTAACGTTGGTACACCTAGGTATATTTGGATATTTTAAGTATGAGAGCAAGAACAGCCCGTCAGTACTTAGATAAATTTTTTTTTAGAGTTCCGTACCTCAAAAGGAAAAAACGAAAGCCTTATAAGATCACTTTGTTGTCCGTCTGTCTGTCAAGACTCTTTTTCTCAGGAACGCGGATATCGAGTTAAAATTAAAAAATCAGTCCCTTGAAGCTATAAAAATTGATAAAATTTGGCATGAAGAAAGATCTTACAGGAAAAATCTAAAGGAAAAGTCCGAAAATCGTTTTGGTAAGTATTAAAAATATTGCGAATACAAACTTATTTGCAGCTGGTAAACTAATCGCTAATATCACGACGTATGACATATATGGAAACAACAGGTTCTTCAACGGCAAAGTTAAAGTTTGTCCCTCAACCACCGTTATGAACGAACTATTTACACAGAATAACTAATTACTATTTACAGCCTTACAAGTCTAAACGGACTCTCGGTGCACGACTCGGAGTCGCACATGACCTGTTTTTTTTTATGGTTCCGTCCGTAGCCAAAATGGCAAAAACAGAACCCATTTCGTCATGTACGTCCGTCTGTCCATCCTTCTGTCCGTCCGTATGTCACAGCGATTTTACTCGTAAACTATTAGACATATTGTAATTAAATTTCAACATAAGGTGTATTTTGAATGCCACTACTTAGTTTTGTAGTAAAATTTTTAAAAAAAATTTTTTTAGATGGGGCTGTTTATACATTTAACTAATTGTCAATTTATTTTAACTAAATATCAACATGTTGCACATCAGTCGATAGGTCTCTGAAAATAACATTGAGGTTTGTTTGAACTTTTTTTCAAACTTGCCTTTCTTGACATGAAATGACATGTACTGATTTAAACTTACACGATGTTCACTCATTATTATGATAAAAACGGGACTTAATCGCGTACACTTACTTTTATTATTTTCCTGACGTTTCGAGCGTGCCGTAACGTCAGGAAAATAATAAAAGTAGGTAAGTGTACGCGATTAAGTCCCGTTTTTATCATAATAATGAAATGACATTTCACTCTCACTAACACACACACACACACACACACACACACAAATTTATTTAAATATGATGTATGTAAACTTACTTTGAACGTTAAACTATCATTCTTAAAATTGTATCATGTATTGATCTTACTGCTCGAATTCATAAAGTCTCCAGGGGTTCACTGAACTTCCTTCAATTAACCCTTTTATTAGACAGGAAATGTATGCCTTTTTTGACGTTCATTCAATATTCTGCTGCTCTTATTGTGGAATGACGAACGTTATTTTTTTTAAGATCATCGTAATTCATCGGCTGTTGCAGGGTAAAATCAATCATTCACTTTAATAGCCCAGACGACGAGCTCTGGTATTGAAATATTTATATGTAGATATTAGAATCCAATAAGTCATCCAATCCAATAATACATCCTAATAAGAATATGATGACATAACGATGGGAACGAATTCACTTAGGTACACACGCCAAATTTATATCAACGCTAGTTGATATTTTTCGACTTAACACCTAAACCATAAAATAAATAAGTTAACACTTAACGACAGATTGCGTACATGGCTTGAGATATAGCCAGAGTCTCGACATGTAAATCATGCGAACTAATTACTCTAGCGCCCCTCCTTATCTAATCTGGTCTGAAAAGAGCCGGTGTGAATGCCAGCGCACATGTGGCCGCGCAGGACCGCACGTGTTCATTCACGTCTCAGGAGGGACCAGGGCTCTAATCTCAACCGCACATTGAGCAGATTGCTACTAAAAAACCAGTCGAAATGTGGCCTTTTGGTCCCTACCAATAATGCGAGCCAAAGATCACCATATACCGGTTCCTCATGAGTCAACGCTCGGTAGGCGGTTGGAATATAGGGCAAGGAGATAGCAAGGAGCATAGTAAAGGTAAACAGTCAACAGTGTTCATATGTGTCAATCCCTTGATAAATTCTACAATGAAAACCCTTATGCCAACTGATACCTAATCGTGAATTTACATTACCTAGTTATGGAACTATGGAATGTTACCCTCTTTATGTCGTAGCTTCCACAATGAAGCCATAGAAAAACATATAAGTACCTATGTAAGGACTTACTTACCTACTACGACTACAGTTTAAACAGATTTTGCACTAAACTACCTAATGAATATAATTGGTTTTAATCCATGGTCCGTCTGCTACTTACTCGAAATAAAGGTACCTACTTATTGTAAAATAAAAAAATATTAGACTGATCTTCCTCCTGACGTTTGTCCCAGCTTTTTGCTCTATTGAGCTTGGGGTCCGCTCGTAACTTAATCCCAGGAATTGGCGCAGGCACTGTTTTTACGAAAGCGACTGCCATCTGAACTTTCAACCCAGAGGAGTAACTAGGCCTTGTTCGGATTAGATCCGGTTTCCTCACGATGTTTTCCTTCACCGAAAAGCGACTGGTAAATATCAGATGATATTTCGTACATAAGTTCCGAAAAACTCAGTACGCCCGGGGTTTGAACCCGCGACCTTCAGATTGAAAGTCGGACGTCTTACCGCCAGGACACCAGCGCTTTTTTTTTTATTAGACTGATAATATATTTTATTGACTATTAACCAAATCCTATTTAATATAGGTACCTATAAATACATTTGCATTTAGGGTTCATCATGCAGGTAACAATTACGTAATTTATACGTTAACTGGGGTCAAACCTGCAGCATACGAATTTGTAATTGTTTCGTTTTTGTCGGTCATCCCCATCAATATGGCACGTCGCAACAGTCGTTAATTTCATTAAGAGCTTATTAAGTGGGCACGCGACTCTGACAGTTGCGTCCGACACGCGCGCGATCTAATCGAAAAACTTATGGTCCGGAACCCCACGCTCCACTCGCTGTATTTACAACTTTGGTGCATCTTTTAATGACGATTCGCCTACTATTATTAAATACTACGTACTAGATATACGTTGTTAAAATATATTTACCGATGGTTTAGAGATCAAAACCAAAATACGTATTAAAAATCTTACCATATGAGTAATTCCGAAATTTAAATATTGGGTGGGTACCTTAATCTCGAAAATGACTCATATTCTATATCAGTCCATAACAACGCTCACTACTCATGGCTCAGATTTACACATAAAATACTTGTGGCGGTGTAGGTCTCCATCCGTTTGATTATTTCTGATTTAAAAAATCGTCTAGTGCGAGTCTGACGCGCACCGAGGCTTCCGTACGAACATTCCATAAACGCTTACAACTATAGCTTGATGAAAATGATTAATAACGAACATAAATACCAACATGTACAATGTTAAACAAAACACAAATAAACTATTCAGTAGTAGTAGTAGTGTCGTCCGCTACGCCTCCTCATATGAGGGCAGGGGCTGGTAAAAAACTGTTTATACGAAGAATACCCGACCCCATTCATCCAGGAAAGATCTTAACACTTAACATGTAGACAACGAACGTACAGGTTGCAGCGCCATCTTTTGGCAAATTGTGCCACAATTTTCTGCTACCTAACCTTAGTACAAAAGTTGGTATTCCAAGGATAGTTATTTATCACGTCAAACGATTTTCAATTTTTATTTATTACTAGCTTTCCGCCCCACGACTTCGTCTGCGTATGATAGCACCTTCGCACCCCTATATAACCCCCTCAGAGATAGTATTTTCCATAACGCTGAAAGGACTTTTATTGTATTTTAATAAGTTATCTTCCCACAAAGTTAAAAGTCTCTAGCTCAAAAAAATAAATTTCCCCCATATAAACTTTGAACCCCTTTTCAACCCCCTCAGGGGTGAAATTATCCAAAACGCCGAAATAACTTTTATATTTTTATAAATATCAGCGAACGGACGAAGTTTCAAGTCTCTTACTTAAAATTTTAATTCCTACACATACAAACTTTTAACCCCCTTTTTACCCCCTTATGGGTTGAATTTTTCAAAATCGCTTCTTATTATTTGTACACTTTATAAATGTAGCCCGACCTATAAATTACAACTTTCTAGCTTCAGTTGTTACGGCCTCGCTTTAATACAAAAATGTTCAACCACGTTTCAACTCTTCTGGGGTGGAATTTTGAAAAACGCTGAAATCAGTTTTTTTGCTTTTAAGTTAGTAGCCTGCAAAAGAAATTTCAAGTCTGTCACAAAAAAAATGTAATCTCTATACAAACTTTCAACCCCTTTTTTACCCCGTTAGAGGTTAAATTTCACAAAACGCTGAAATCACTTTTATTATTTTTTTATTATCAGTAACCGTACAAAGTTTCAAATCCCTAACTTTAAATTTTAAACCCTATCCATACAAACTTTCAACCCCTTTTTTACCCCCTTAGGGGTAGAATTTTTCAAAATCGCTTCTTATTACTTGTACACATTACAAATGTAACCGTCAGGACAAGGGCATTTATATACACGGTGTAACATAAGGAAACCGAATAATTTTAACAGCGTACTCATAATTGGAGACTAAAATGTCGTATAAACTTTACTGGAATTCGCGCTAGTTTCAGAGTTACTACCACTTAAATTAAAAAAAAAACATTTTTTTAATGTGACTCAGTGCAAAACATTTTATTTTCTTAAGTCTGTATCACGCTTGCCTGCAGACTCGGTAAAAGGTTGGGAATCCCTGATCTACACACATTATAACTCCTCATTACGGGTTGAGATTCATTTGAATGACTGCCACGCCATTGCACTTCCAGGGCCAACTAGACTGTCAATATTGTCATAATCATAAGTACCGGACCGATACTTTAATTATGAGTACATTCAAATTTCGAACATCTTCTGGAATCGGTATACCAGAAGACGTTCGAAATTTAAATGTAACTTATGTATCGGTCATCGATTCGGTTACGATACTTATGATGCACCACACATAATACAGGTTTCTTAATATGGGCCTATATTAAGAAACCTGTATGTGTGGTGCATCGTTAGGTTATCGTTTCTGAACATATTATAGGAAATTTATGATATGGATGTAGATAAAAATAACTAAGCGTAGCGCGATTATAAGTCTGTGTGTTTCTATGAAATAAAAGTAAATATTAGAAACAGATCATTTTAAAATATCCAATAACATATAATTTCGTAATGTATTTAAGGCCTGTTAAGTGATGGGTTTGGTGCAAAATGTGATAATTTAGGTCCTTCATGCGGCCTGCGGTCAGGGCACGCACCACGAAGCGGAGCTGATGAGTGCGTCAGGTGGTCGCCGGTCGCCGCGCCCTCACCCCTCAATCATGATTCATAGCAACTGAACTAATTAATAATTGTAATTGCAAACGCATGATATATTGTTGTTGAGTTAGGAATAGCAAATTAATGTTTTAATACGAAGTAATGAAACAAGGGTGGTTTTAAACAAAGTACGTGAGCTTGATACTGCATGTAAAAAAAGCAGCGTATACATCAATATACATATATCACATATATGTATAATATACTGGCCTCATCTCCGTCAGAATTATCTTCTAAACTGTTCCTTTTCTGTCACTTAGGTACTTTCTTTAATTGTTTTCAAGAGCGAATAATAATAAAAAAACCGGCCAAGTGCGTGTCGGACCACGCATAGTAGGGTTCCGTACCTTCAATGGAATAAGAACCAAACTAATACCAAAAGGTCGTATCTGATACCTATGGAAGAAGTTTTTTGGAGATAACGCAAAAATGGCTGAACCGATAATGTTCAAAACAGTTACCGAACCGATAATTTTCGTACAAAGTATATGATAAGGCGCATCTCCTCAAATTTTTTTTTTCAAAATGCTCTGTTTTTTTTAAAAGAATACATCCCAAGCTCGACAGAAAACTACGATAACTGTATACATTACGTTCACTATCCCTCGCTTCCGGTCAGTGTGCATCTATTCAGCATCACCCATTATGCCTCCCCACACTCGAGCTGGTTTGTTTAGATTCATAAAGCGATTTCGCGAATGGTATTATTAACGTGAAGCTCAGTTCCCACAGCTTCCAGAGGGGTGACGGACCTGCCACGGTCGGCTCGTTGATTTGTGTGTTATTGTTGGTGCGATGTGCGATCGGTTTCCGGGCGCACTCCCACGACAGCGGCAGATGCAGGGTGCGCCGCTGCGGGCCCCGGGTGCCGCGCGTCGCCGCAGCCCGGCATTATCTCACGAGTGACCCTCGTGGAGCTCTCGCGTGGGAACTGATTGCGCCTATGGGAAAAGGGATGCTTCGACAATATTGCGCAACTCGTCATCCACCTGAACAATAACATATTAAGCGTAATGCTTTTAGGGTGAACTGATTATCCATTTTTTTATTGGATAAAAATTTACGAGGGGGTTTTCACTGTTCACGATTGATAAATTAGCTATCCTCATCTTAGCGTTTTCGCAGTTGCATCCTCAAGGAGCCCAGATCTTCGCTCAGTTACTTAATCCCAAGATTTAGCGTACCTAGCCAAAATAAGCTTTGATGGGAATGATGGGATTCATCTAGGTACATTTCTATGCCATACTGCCCAACGCCCAACGGCCTCCTAGCCCAGTCGATAGTGACCCTGCCTACGAAGCACGAGGTCCCGGGTTCGAATCTATCCATTCTATATAGGGATATCTATCTAGGGCATTTATTTGTGTGTTTATCACAGATATTTGTTCCTGAGTTATGGATGTTTTCTATGTATTTAAATATTTATCCATATTTATCTATTATATATATCGTCGTCTAGTACCCATAAAACAAGCCTTTTATTGAGCTTACTGTGGGCCTAGGTCGATTTGTGTAAGATTGTCCTATAATATATTTAATATATTTATATTTATACTAAGCGATTTATTGATAATAATGATAATCAACAACGCGGATCACTTCTGTTTGAAATATTGGCCATATCTTTATCTATTTAGAGTCTGTACGGAAAGAAAACTGATGTAGAATATATGCGCTTTCATATAACCACGACACTTTTCTTTCCGGACAAACTCTAGCCTTCATGGGTGTACTTGTAAGTTACAGCAAACAGACACTTGACCCGTCAAAACAGACCCGATTATACAACGTGTTTTGGATTTACATCGATTTGGCTGCGACAGTCGACAGACGCCATTGCATATGCGCCTCCAGCCCGCGCCTCGTCGCGCTGCTCCACACAACAGGATGTTTCACTTTTGTATTGTAGGAAATACTCTGGAATTTTTCCTGACTTTTTTTCATCAACTAAACTCGAGTGTCTTAAAAAGATATAAATTTGGATTATTGCACAAAATACAAAATTAATGTACAAATGGCACTTAACGCCATTCTATACCAGCCAACAGTGGGACCAAATAGAGATATGAAATAGAAATAATTTAAATCTTTAAAATGAAAACAACAAATAACGTAAGTATACGAAACAATTGAATGTTTTGATGTTAGGCAATCAATAAACTGGGGGTTGTTAACCTACCTTATGCCATTTAAACATTGTACTCGTACTTACCCAAGTGGGATGAAATTAACGTCGAATTAAAAAAAGAAACACCCTTCCCCACTGTCCACGATGCGATGCTACATTAATATTTTATTAAGAATACCATTAGGCACGAATTTGTAGTCCGCTTGCTACACCATCCAACTTTTCAACCGCACATCTGTCTACTGAAACATATAAATTTATCAACTATGAAAGATTTACAAGAATATTTATTCATACATTATCAGTGGAAATTCATGTAATCCTAAAAAATCTAGACACCGCGAATAAAATTGAACACATTGACTGTCTAGAGAAGATGTCACTCATGAATAATGTAAAATCGTATCAATGATGCCTAGCAACATGAAATATACAGTACGTAAACCTACCAAAATTTTATTGAAACACGACATTGTTTAGACCAGAAATATATGGTACATATTTTATTTAAATTTAGGAACTTTTTACGTGATTTCTAAAATAAGTCTAAAATTATTATGTAACCCTTTGTTATTTGTTTTTCTACAATATTATTAATGGCAGCACCTTAAATTTCACCTCACAAAAAGGCGTTAAACATGTTGTTGTAACCCATGCGCGTCGTCAATGACAAGGTATTTAACTATTAAAATTAAAAAAAAAAAGGTGACATAGTATTTAAATATGTACTAACTAGGTTACCTATAAACAGCACTCAAAGCGCATGAGCTTGGCCATACAACGTGAACCTTTATCCGTTGCCTTTCTGTCAAACATTGAATTTGAATATAATAGAGGTCCAGACTCAAACAAGATTGACCGAAATTGTGTATTTGTAGTTAGTACCTAGTTGAAATACAGTGTTTTAAAATACTATTATCTACACCCATATCATATCCTTCCTATAATATGTTCAGAAACGATAAGCTAACGGCCTATATTAAGAAACCCGTATCTGCGATGCATCGAAAAATTTACTTTACAATATCAATGACCCATAATTTAATTACATTCAAATTTCGAACGTCTTCTGGTACCTATACCGATTCCTTCCACGGAGCAGTAGAGAGAGAATCCGGACATTACTTTCTCTATACGATTTCAAGCTCACATGGTCATTCACATTATAAGTATGATTTTAAACGGGGTATTTACCATGTATATTAGAGTTACTCCGTGATGATGGCGCATGCAACTGCGCCGAATCATCAGTAAATACCCCGTTTCAAATAATATTTATAATTACTTTCTCTATTTTCCTAACCACAGTTGATTCTTATTACCGAGCAAAACAGTCATTCATAGGAAGTCAGCGGGCTACAGTACGAGAATGAGGTTCTTCAATAAACGAATGTATAGGTTCTTAAAAGGTAGGCAACGCGCCTGCGAATCCTCTAGGGTTGCAGGCGTCCCAAGGCTATGGTAACTGCTTACCATCAGACGGGCCGTATGCTTGTTTGCCACCATCGTGGTACATTAAAAAAAGTCATGACACTCATGACTAGAAAAGACGGTCCGATAGAGAGTGTAACATAGGGGGCGGTGTCTCACTCGCACTCGTTACAAAATCGACACTCATTGACATTTTGCTTGTCTAATGACGTCATTACCTCCTTAGTCAAAACGAGATACAGTCCCCTATATAACCCTCTCTTTCGGCCTCACTTTGCGACTGAAATCCAGTTTAAAATCATAACTTCATGATTCCTTCAGGAATCGGCGATTTCAGAAGATGTTCGAAATTTCAATGTAAATTAAAGTATTGGTACTTATTACAATCTAGTTGGTCATGATTTGAAATCTACTTCGCCATGGAGGTGCAATGGCTGTCATTCTGTTGAGGAGTTATAATATGTATGTAGATAAAAAGTAATGAATGTAACTGTTCATAATTAGGTTACACTCGTGTGGTGTGATATTATTACAAAACTCGCTTCGCTTGTTTTATAAAACCACACTCTTATTTTAAAACCACAGTCACATAAACTACTCTTATACAGGATGTAACAAAAATACTGGTGACCCGTTAAAGGGCATAATTGGTATCGTATTGCGACAAAGAAATAAAAGGAGAAAAAAATTTTGGACGCGAAAAAATTTTTTTTTTTTATGGGAGCCGTCGTCCCAGCCAGTCAACCCTCCATACAAAACCATTTTTTTTTTTCGCGTAAAACATTTTTTTTTCATACTTTTTCGTAATTACAATTTACCATCTATTAGAATATTGAAATTTTTTAATTTAATAAGGGTTGCTACTTATATATCCGGAAACAAAAAAACAAACAAACGTACACGGCTGAAAATTGTTTTATTGTTTTTCAAAGTATTCCCCTTGATGATCTATGCACTTTTGCATTCGCGTGAACCAATTTTTAAAGCACTTCTGCCACTCCGCCTGAGGTACCTCCATAACGTGTTGTTTGAATGCGTCGACAGCATCTTCAGCGGTCGAAAATCGTTGACCGCGTAATTTATTCTTTATATTTGGAAATAAATAAAAATCGTTGGGTGCCAAGTCAGGGCTGTACGGCGGATGACCCGTTAATTCCACATTTTGACCCTCCAAAAATAGAGTTGTTTCGCGTGACGTATGACAGCTGGCATTGTCATGATGAAGAATGATTCTTCGTCGCTGGTTAGTTTTACGAATTTGTTCAAATACTTCCGGTAAGCAAATGGTCGTGTACCACTCTGAATTAACCGTTCTACGGTTTTCTAGTGGCACTGTAGCTACATGGCCATTAATACCGAAGAAGCAGGCCACCATTTGTTTCAATGTACTTTTTGCACGAGTAACTTTCGTAGGGTTCGGCTCATTTTGAAACACCCATACCGTTGATTGTTGCTTCGTTTCGGGATCGTATGCATAGATCCAGGATTCGTCACCTGTATAGATGTTATAAACGGTTTTTGAGTCACCACGGTTATATTTTTTTAACATTTTATTGCACCATTCGACGCGAGCATCTTTTTGCTCTTTTGTTAAGTTGTGGGGTATCCAACGCGAACAAATTTTTTTTACAGCCAAATAATTATGTAATATGCTATTAATGCTGGTCTTAGAAATACCCAGAGTCGCCTCTATCTCGCGGTACGTAACATGTCGGTCGTCCATTATAAGTTTTCGCACAGCCTCGATATTTTGTTGTACAACGACCGATTTCGGGCGACCTGCCTTAACTTCGTCCGTAAGCATACTACGTCCACGATTGAACTCACTAAACCAGTGATACACAGTAGTTTTAGATGGGGCTTCATCACCAAAAGTTGAAGTTAGTTGATCTATGCACTGCATGTTGTTGCGTTAAACCACGCCGAAAATCATAATAAATCATAGCACGAATATTTTCACGAGTGAGTTCCATTCTTGCTGCGAGATGACATTTAAAACCCGTCAAAAACAAAACACGAGCGTTAATAAGAAAGAAAAAATATACCGGCCAGTACTTAAAAAAGTTCAAATTTTACCATGGAGGTCAAATATGCTATTTAAGAAGATTGTAATTCCGGTTTCCGGATATATAAATAGCAGCCCTTGTACAATACCAATAGCATTTTTGTTACATCTTGTATGTATGTATTAATGTACTACTACAACATAATCGTATAATGACGAGACCGCATTATAGTACCTACAGTAGTTATGGTAAAAGTGGTGGACTGGTAGTGGTGGTAGTGAAACTAGTAATTGGTATAGTGGTATGGTAGGTAGTACAGTCATGGTGGTAATCGATAGGTAGTCTTAATGGTCTGTACGAATATGTGTTAGGATACAAGCTACGAGTAAGTAGCAATAGTGGTACATTTGTGCATCAAGGGGAGTAAGTAAAATATTGCAAATAAGTCAATTGATTCACAACGGCCGCAGGGATCAATGTGACTCTACGTCCGTCGGGTTCACCTTAGACACCCTACACGTGATCCCTGGGTGGTGCTAAAAGAGTAAACTTGACAGCTGCACTGGACCTCGCAGCACTCGCTGGATTTTCTTTATCATCTGCTTTCCCACTACTACTACCCCAGGGATGAAATGCCTATATATATACAGCGACATGTAGCCATACGATAAAATAAAAAAAACCTTAGCCAAACATCGCCCTTCTTTCTTACGGCTAATAAGCATGTGCTGATTAAACCCTTAACACCTCATTGGCTAATGGCGCCCAGACGATGCTTTTATACACCACGTTAGTGGAAAACAAGCATACAACCTGCCCGGTAGTATGCGGTCACTGAAGCCTAAGGGCGCCTACAGCTCCATGGGAGCTACATGTTTTTGCCGACTCTTTAAAAATCTGTTGCCAACACTGTTAACTGCCCATTTGTAATCCTTATTGCAACGGCATAAGGTCTGTCGATGGTGTACGTACGGTAGGCACGCTGTACGCTTCTTTTTATAAGAAGGAACCCCAAATTGTAGTTCCTCGAGAAAACCCCAACTCCGTCTGTAAAGATGTTTATGTACATATCCTGAATTAAGCAAACTCTTCGTTGAACTTTCATGCATTCGTACTGTATACCTAATGTAACGATCGAATCGTCAGTATAAATCATGTTAGCAGTTTAGGTTATCGGATGATAATATCTTCAATAACAAATGCTTTGTTTTTGCAACGGAGACTGGAGATTGATGTGCAACAATTACGCGGGAGCTTCTTGGACGATCCATTCCGCATGTGATGCATCCACAAGTAGCTTTTTTGTAGTCTGCTATGCTAATACGCAAACAGAAATAAATGACGCGAATAGGACCATTTATTGTTTCAATTTGTAGTTTATCACTATTAGGTTGATTTACGCTCTGTTTTTTAAAGTATTTGTACATTTGTGATTGAGAGTATTGAGACTTCTTTTTCCTCCTAGCGTTTGTCCCCTCTTTTTGCTCTATTAAGCCTGGGGTCCGCTCGGCAACCTAATCCCAGGAATTGGCATAGGCACTAGTTTTTACGAAAGCAACTGCCATCTGACCTTTCGACCCAGAGGGGAAACTAGGCTTTGCTGGGATTAGATCTGGTTTCCTCACGTTGTTTTCCTTCACCGAAAAGCGACTGGTAAATACTAAATGATATTTCGTACATAAGTTCCGAAAAACTCAGTGGTACGAGCCGGGGCTTGAACCCGCGACCTTCGGATTAAAAGTCTGACGTGTTACCGCCAGGCCACCTGCGCTTTTTCTGCGCTGCGTGATTGAGAAAACGTCACAATAATGAAAGGTTAAAATAAAACAGGCCTACTAAATTAGGTAGGTAACTATAGGTATCTTAAATTACATAGTTCGATCAATGGGGAAGTCGACTTCGACTTCCCCATGGGGAAGTCGACTTCGACTAAGTATAATTTGATTAATGATTACATTACTTAGTTGGATACTAATAAAGGTACTATTTAAGTTATTACTTCACTCAAAAGCTAACTGATACACCCAAAGATATAATTCGAAGAAGTAATTCGTAAATTAGATTACTTACCAACAGGAAAAGTTTTGAAGGTAAGTAATCTAATTTAAGAATTACTTTGTTATCTTAATAACAATCGATACCTTAGAATCGTTTCTTAGAACAAAATTAATTATGCAAGCCAGTCTGTTTGTCCTCACTTATCTAATTTTTCATAATCCAAATTGAATTAATTATTTTACCTCAAAGGAGATCGTCAATTCTGGGCCACCTGATATAAACCGTATACAGTTTGTACTTCAATGTAAAATAAATACTCATTTTATTACTAAAGTAGACAAAATATTACAAAAAAATTAAACGGGAATTAGGAATACTAAATAAATAAACATTATGTTGATTTTTCCGCGATTAAAATACAGCAAGACAAGTCGTTAACGTCCTTATGGCATTGACATAAAGTTTAACTTCACCCTGGCCTGAAACGGATTGTTTTTTTGGTTTGACACTGTCACTGTCTACCGTTACATAATCTGCGTTTTGATACTGCTCGGTAAGTTAGAACATTGTAATATTAAAATAGTATCTACGTCTACGAATACGGAAGTTTAAATTAGAAATCGACTGTAAAACGCCTAAAGATTGAAAATGCGTATTTTTGCATTTTTGATCGGAGTTTGAATATTAAAAGTGGGTTTCATAATGGCATAATATCATGCTCCTTCGATAACGAAACGCATCTTTTTTTCAATTTTGCAATATCAGATACTAGTGGTATCGGCACTTAACAGTGGTAAACCTTATCCCTTCGCAATAGGTGTTAGGAATGTTCAGTTAATAGTATCAACGATGGTTTGACAGCCGTCTTAGTTTACCAAAATACAGGAACTATAAATACGATCAAAATATGACTTTTTATTTTTTCATCATGATTCCCGTTTTGTTTTTAAGTCCGCTTTTGTACATTATTTTTAAAAAAATCGGTACTTTTTTTACATTAATATATAAATCATAGGCAAGCACGCTTTCAAATATTGTCCTGGTCAGATTCAAGTTTTAAATAAATTAAATAAAGCATGATTTTTCAATTTTCCCATTTGAATTCGCAATATTTTTACCACCGTCCTGATCTAGAAATTATGACGATTTTTTTAAAGGTCAGAAACATCCCTAAACGGTCCTAAATAATCTGGGCCAGATCACCTAACAAAAATTGACGATCTCCTTTGACCACCACTGTTTGTCTTTACTTGCCATTCTATTAATCTTATTACATAGTGATCTGCATTGAAACTCCCGTAATTCTATCTACAATACTTACAGAGTATACTATAGCCATAATTGAAACGAAATCTCGCGCCTTTGGTGCCAAATTATATAATCATTTATATATTTGTTCTAATTACTTAGGCATCTTTAAAGTACCAACATCGTTTAAAAAAAGTTGAAAATAAGTATCCAAGAGGACGTTAGATACCTATGTTAAATTTCCGCTTATATAAAAAATATTAATTTCGCTGTAATTATTTACAGTCTGCGCCTCTTTTTTTTATAAAATTCTTCTTTATAGTTAGACCTATCGACATATGATATGATTCATGGTAAAAAAACCGCTGTAGAATACACACATAAATAGTTCCAATTATTCCAAAAATTTGATGACGTCAGCTGGATGTCGCTCAAATAAATTCATGAGTAGGTAATAGAAGTCGAACTGACTACTGACTAAATTTACAAAAAAAAACATATAGGTAAATGTAATAAATAAAGTAAAATCTAGGTCAAAATATGACTGGGCGAAGAAACAGGAACTTCTTCCTGGTGGTTCTTCTCAACAGTAATTAAACTGTTATTCAATCAAATACAAACACTGAAAACATTGAAAAAATAATCAACCCAGCAGGATTTGAACCTCGCATCGATACGCCTTACCGGGGCTCGATCGCTCTACCAATTAAGCTAGGGTCGGCGGGAAGGGTATCTAACTCTAGTAGTTAGCACCTAGATGTCGCTTACGGCTGCTATAAAGTCGATGTAAAAATAAATGCAAAAAGATGATTGAAGGCATTGAGAATTTCGTCAACTCAGTAACTGAACCCATAGCTTAATTGGTAAAGCGATCGAGCCCCGGTAAGGCGTATCGATGCGAGGTTCAAATCCTGCTGGGTTGATTATTTTTTCAATGTTTTCAGTGTTTGTATTTGATTGAATAACATACTATTGTATGAGTGGAATGCCCCACTTTAAAAAAACATGTAAAATAATTATGAGTTGATAGCAGCGCCATCTATTATTTCCGTTGTGACACTTGTAAAAGGGTCGGCGGGAAGGGTATCTAACTCTAGTAGTTAGCACCTAGATGTCGCTTACGGCTGCTATAAAGTCGATGTAAAAATAAATGCAAAAAGATGATTGAAGGCATTGAGAATTTCGTCAACTCAGTAACTGAACCCATAGCTTAATTGGTAAAGCGATCGAGCCCCGGTAAGGCGTATCGATGCGAGGTTCAAATCCTGCTGGGTTGATTATTTTTTCAATGTTTTCAGTGTTTGTATTTGATTGAATAACATACTATTGTATGAGTGGAATGCCCCACTTTAAAAAAACATGTAAAATAATTATGAGTTGATAGCAGCGCCATCTATTATTTCCGTTGTGACACTTGTAAAAGGGTCGGCGGGAAGGGTATCTAACTCTAGTAGTTAGCACCTAGATGTCGCTTACGGCTGCTATAAAGTCGATGTAAAAATAAATGCAAAAAGATGATTGAAGGCATTGAGAATTTCGTCAACTCAGTAACTGAACCCATAGCTTAATTGGTAAAGCGATCGAGCGCCGGTAAGGCGTATCGATGCGAGGTTCAAATCCTGCTGGGTTGATTATTTTTTCAATGTTTTCAGTGTTTGTATTTGATTGAATAACATACTATTGTATGAGTGGAATGCCCCACTTTAAAAAAACATGTAAAATAATTATGAGTTGATAGCAGCGCCATCTATTATTTCCGTTGTGACACTTGTAAAAGGGTCGGCGGGAAGGGTATCTAACTCTAGTAGTTAGCACCTAGATGTCGCTTACGGCTGCTATAAAGTCGATGTAAAAATAAATGCAAAAAGATGATTGAAGGCATTGAGAATTTCATCAACTCAGTAACTGAACCCATAGCTTAATTGGTAAAGCGATCGAGCCCCGGTAAGGCGTATCGATGCGAGGTTCAAATCCTGCTGGGTTGATTATTTTTTCAATGTTTTCAGTGTTTGTATTTGATTGAATAACATACTATTGTATGAGTGGAATGCCCCACTTTAAAAAAACATGTAAAATAATTATGAGTAATTAAACTGGTTTTCTATTAATCTATTATGATTGGAGTAAATTGTTTTTTTATTGTTGTGTTGGACAGATAGATGGACATGGCGAAACTATACGGAATCTAGTTGACTACGGAACCTTAAAAAACGGAATGCATGTCACGAAGGAATTAAGAGAAATGAATTTTTGAAAATGACGATAGTTATAGTGAAGAAATATGCTTTATTATACAGCCTGTAAATTTTATACGGGCGTATATTTCCATCCACCTATAGTATCCAGCAATAGGACTCATATAGTATAAATCAAGGATCGGACAAACGCCCGTCATTTTGAAAATATAACCCTGTTCCGTACAGCAGAGACTTCCTTATGTTAATTTAAAAAATAGTATTTTATGGATTTATTGGACCATAATTTATATCCAGTGACAAATTAATTAATGATTGATATCCCGAAAATTACTTTCGCCAATAAAATAGAATGACCAAATTTTTTTCTAAATTTTCACTTGTGAGCCTATAACGATGTGAATTTAGGACCCATTTATGCGTTGAAAAAGTCCGTTCACAGTCTACGGACGTCATAGGGGCATATGTAATCGTTGACATTGGTATACTGTTCTTCCAATATGCTTGTGCCTCGGAGTTAATTTTTTCATGTATTTCTTTCACGGTGACGTAATCAGGATATTCCTATTAAAAATTGCTTGAAATTTTGATATGAATATGAAATTTAGAAAAAATTTTGGTCATTCTATTTTATTGGCGAAAGTAATTTTCATAATGTCAATCATTAATTAATTTGTCACTGGATATAAATTATGGTCCAATCAATCCATAAAATACTATTTTTTTTATCGACATAAGGAAGTCTCTGCTGTACGGAACAGGGTTATTTTTCGAAATGACGGGCGTTTGTCCGATCCTTGAGTATTATCATTGTGTTAAATAGTGTTATTAATTATGCGTAACGATTTTTTAAAGTCCTACCGGGCACCAATGTACGCTATACAACTGATTTAAATCTGACATAACTGACATGACGCATCGATAATTTAATTGTCATGGATGCAATACATTGCGGGCTGAATTATTATGTATGAAAAAAAAATCCTTATTTTCATAAAGAAATAAATGTAAATAGGTTCCCTAGGTCCAATACTAATCGCCAGTACAACATACGCCCGTATAAAATTTACACACTGTATAGTGGAGAAATTCGCAGCCATCAGGTGAGTCTCAGTATCTCAGTTGGTCGCGAATTGGAGTCTCACCAACCAGTGGATTTTTATATTTTTCCTTTATTTCTAAACATTGTAATGAAATGACGATAGTTCTCGAATAGAGTTGTCACTTTTAAGTATTTATGTATATTATTTAAAACTTTAAAACAAATACGCCCTTAGATACATCAGACTGATGCGACAGGCCAGCCAGTGTAACATCAGTCAGTTTGACTAAGGCATATTTATTCTTAATACAGGGGCTCTATACAAACATCCAAAGTTTGCAGATGAGTTCTGATTTTTTTCTGTTTTCCGAATTCAGATAAGATTTCAAAACAAATGTATGATGCGTTAAACTTGTATATTTTAGGCGCCTGATACAGTACAGTCGCCATCAGATACATCGGAGCGGACAAGGTGGTCACAAATATCTGAATCCCGTCTCTATTGTCAAGGCGATAAAGTGCATGTTCAGATATTTTTGAGTACCTCGGCCGCTCCGATAAATTTGATGGCGACTGTACATCTAGCATATTTTGACAACAGCAACCCACTAACAAAATAACATGTTACAGTTAAGCAGATAGGCATGGCATGAGCCGCATGCGACGCAACACATTTCACGGAGTACAATCGTTCGTATTAGGTGTCGTATCACGCGCTTTCATCTGCCGTCGCAGGCGCAGGACCGACGCGCCAGAGTTGAAATCGATTACGCCTCCGCTCAAAAGCTATGAATATTTTAACTGATCCATATGATTGACTCATTGTTGAAGTTCGGAGTCATAAAAGTAATGAATTCGATCCGGAAAGAAAGTGGCCTATAATAATTGTTCTATTAGTATATTTGGTTACATACACACTGTATGTACGAGCAGTATTTACATTTGTAGTTCTAGGCAGACTGAAAAGTTGATAAGGAGGTACTCGTATATGTGATGATTTCGAGCAGACGAAGAAGAATACTGAAAAGTTCAACAGAGTGGAAAACTGATCTTACGGCGTTATCACACTTGCGATTTGCGAGCGAGTTTTGTATGGGAGCGAAGCGAACACACCACGAGTTCGCTGCGTACGAGTTTTGTATAGAAATCGCTTTTAATTCGCTCTAGTATGATGAGACCCTTATGGCCTGTTTCACAATCTCCAGTTATAGCATATCTGTCAGATAAATGTTTGCTGTCCTTTTCTTTTATATGACTGGAGAAAAGGATAGCAATAATTTTAACTGGCAGATAAGTTTATCTGGATATTGTGAAACAGGCCCTTAGTGAACTACCTATTCTAACTATTCCAAGACACAAAATAATTTAGTATCTATCCGTGAAAAGCATAGTCTTAGTTTTCTTAACCATTCGACTATTCGAATGGTTAGAAAACTCATCGATTACATACTTACATGGCGCCGAATACCGAATTACAGACATACCGAATTCGAGCTCTCTTGAAAATAAATCTGAAAGCATTTATTCTACAAATTATTCTTACAAGTTGCTAACAACTGGATCAACCGGAAGAAAATCTAGAAGCGGAAACTCAGGCAAAGAAATGGACAGGAAACGGTGATATCTGAGAAAAAGTAATAACCATCTTTAATTTGTATTAAACATTTCAATATAGGTAGGTACTTATAAATCAGAAGTATGATTTAACTCATATATGTAGCAAGCAAAAAATAAGTAGGTACTTACCTACTTGAAACTAGTAGTTTACAAAAATAGCAAAGGTTTTCTTGCCTGGACTGAAACGAGACCGAAATTATCTAGGTATTCTACACGGTTCGGTTAGATAACCGTGGAAAGAAGGATAAGCAGATTGCTCTGAATCTCTAATTTCTCAACGGCATTGTTGTAAGTCGTGGGAATAAATCGAGTGAGGTTTTTGGCAGGCGGGTCGGTGTCGGAGAAAGATTTGGAATAAAATGATTTCGTGACCGCATTTACGTGGGTCAAGAAGCCTGCGTCGCGATTCGTCTCGTCGTGCTGTCGCACAATGGCGGGTCGTGAGCCCTCGGCGCGCCCTGGCCGGTGTCCGTGACACTTGACACGGGAACCCGCGATCCTCGACCTCCACATATTTCCGCGTACAACTTTTTTCGACTCTAAAATGCCGCGCGACCATTTTGATTAGGTGACTCCAAAGAAAAATCGATAGCGATAACTTGGAACGCAGCTGCGTTTACCTGCTTCTGCTGTGACCGAAGCGAAACGCTTCTGTTGGGTTAGCCTTGGTTGGTGTAGTAAGTTGATAGAATTGTACCAAATTTTTATTGGAAATATATTTAAAAAAATACAACTACCTACATACATACATAATACATAGGTACTAGGTACAAAATAATGCAAACAATGTTAGGTAACAAGGACAGGATTACACAAAACCTTGCTGTTGGTTCTTGTTCTTGTTCATTAGCTTCATTACCATAAGAGCTGTATTTAAGCGCAAAATCAAGGTGGGCAATGTTGTCCAAAACTCGATATAACTTTACCCGCCCGCAATATCGCCAAAAAAGTGTGTAAGCCGATGATTTAAAAAATATTTTGTCAAAAAATGGACTCAATGGATCACTATGGACTAAGTGATCTAAAAAAAGGAATAGTTTAGTTTAGTTTTATTATCTCATTATACAAATTTCATATAATACATTAAAGTTTATACTAGTGTTCGTATAGCGATCGTTAAAAATGTAAATAATATCCATATTAAACATTATAATTACAATGACAGACACAAGTTACAAATATAAGGTTTATAACATTACCAACATTTTTTGTAAAAGAAAGAAGGAAATCGATAAAAACAAATTATATACCTACCTGAATGTAGGTTCCAATAAATGTTAAATAAAATTAATAATAATGTCAGAAGTAATACATTTTTTAAATACAGTACAATGTAGTACGTCATCATTATAAAGTCACTAATACAATGTCAAAAATAGTAATTAATACAAACAAATATAATTGATAAATAATTATTTAATAACTTGATAATATTCGGTTACTGAGTAAAATTCCTTTTCCAATAAATGGTTCTTAAATCTACGCCTAAATGTTTCATCGCAACGCTCGTTCTTTAGCTCGTCTGGTAGGTTTTCATAGTACGTCGCGACGTAATAGGACCGACGCGTCGGTCCTATTACGCGTGGATTTTTTGAGTGCAGCACTGTGCTACGGGGTACTGAGCGCAGTTTTCCTGTACTACGGAGGCACTTGCCTACACTTCCACTCGCTTAAACTCTGACAAATGTCTACGTGTGAACATAATGACTTCGAAGAGGTAATGCGAGTAATGAGTCATAATTTTGTGTTTAACAAACAAAGTCCTGCAAGACTGCCGATAGTTCATGCCGAGCATAGCACGTAGTGCTTGTCTCTGCATGCACATCACCCTATCCGCATTGGTGGAGTTACCCCACAGAATAGAGCCATAGGTCATCAGCGAGTGGAAGCCCGAGAAGTATGCCTTCCTTAGTGCACTTCGAGAGACTAGGGGTTTTAGTGCAAACACTGCACCTCCCAGCCTACTACACAAAGAGTCTACGTGAGGTTTCCAGCTTAGGGTATGGTCTATAGTGAAGCCAAGAAATTTACAGTTGTCGCTTCTCGGGATAGGACAATCTACATATACTCACGCCAGGAACGGACCTGCCAGAGAACATCACAATGTTCGATTTTGCCACATTAAGTATCAAACCATTTGCAGAGAACCATGTATTTAGTTGATCACATGCGGTTGCGATTTTTTCATTGAGCTCCACGTATGATGGTGCACTCACTACCACTGTTGTGTCATCGGCAAATAGTATGATCTGACCTTCCGTCACGGCAGATGGTAGATCATTTATGAATGCTAGGAAGAGTGTATTGCCCAGTGCCGATCCTTGTGGAATCCCAACTGTCACGGTACCAGTGCCTGATCTCATTCGTTTTCCGTTCACCATAACTTCTACGGTCTGAGTTCTATTTTCTAAAAATGATTTCAAGAGATCACTACCACGTCCCCGTAAACCATAACAATTTAGCTTCTTTATCAAGAGATCATGATTTATGACGACACATCGAAAGCCTTCGACAAATCGCAGAATATACCAGCAGTTTTGTTTTTTATGTCAATGCTAGTGGTGGTGCTGTTAACCATGTGGTACGCTGCTGTCGTGGTGGACATCTGTTTCCTGTAGGCAAATTGTCGGTCAGTCAGTAGGTCAGTCTCGAGGTGGTTCATTATGTGGTGTGATAAAATAGACTCTATGATTTTAGAAACAGTGGGTACTATCGATATTGGCCTATAGTTGTCAACTGATGTTCTGTCACCCTTTTGTAGACCACATTTGTAGACCGGGCATACTCGGGTAGATTTCAGTATGCTGGGGTAGACTCCTTGTAAAAACATTTCATTTATGAGGGCGACTAAAATTTCCGATACCGCAGGCCAAATCGACAGTAAGATATTAACTGAAATGTCGTATATGTTAAGTTATCAATTTATCATATACTTAATTGTTTGAGAAACTCGTGTTTTTTCGAGAGTTGGGCAAATATGATTAAAACTAGGAAATGCAACCAGTTTTTATTTTTTATGAGAAAACCGGTTTTAACCGGTTATTTTTCATACAAAATTAAAATCGGTTGCATTCCTTAATTAAAACTAACATTAAAAATGAGAACGTTAGGTACCCTACCATATACATATTTGAACATCATGATTACGAATTCAAACCAATCTGTTTTCGGTTCCTTAGTACCGACATGATTAAATCATACTGAGTTGTACCTAGTTTAGTAATCATGATTAAATTAAGTAATTATAATTACATTATTTACACATATGCAAATTAGATTTAAGTAGTTGATTTTATCATGTTTAGACATAAAGCTTTATGTGTTTAGATATGATTCGATTGATTCCATTCTACGTAGTGTAACGTTTCGGCCGCTTTAAGCGGCTGTGGGCTGGGCATCATGTTAAACAGTTTTTCAGTGCACAACCTATTGTACAAGCGATAGAACACACAACCAAAAGTGACAGTGACCAACCAGAACATTATCAATTGTGCGTACCTACCTACCTATATACCTACGCCAATAAAAATTTGCCACATGCATAGTATAGATACATGTAACAATTAAGGTTCTAGTTATTTTTAAAAACTTGAATTGGTCTCATTTGGCGATGCGCGTTGCTCCGAGACTGCCTGTGCTGTGACTGAACTGAATGATAAATTTAAATACAAGACCGTTAATGGAATCGCAACGAATGCATTATTCTGATTTATGAGCAGCTGAGGTCCGGCTCGAAGATAACACATTTAAGCGAAATCTTATTTATTCGACCAACAGATGTGTAGGTATGCAGTACGATTTTTTAGGGTTCCGTGTAGTCAACTAGGAACACTTATAGTTTCGCCATGTCCGTCAGTCCGTCCGTCAGTCCGCGGTTAAGCTGTGACCGTTAGGACTAGGAACAATATTTTTTATTAGAGTAAAGTGTTTCAAAAAGAATAGATGTAACAGTTTTTGGATAAAACTAATAGTTTCGTAATACTAGCTCTGATTTAAAAAAAATCATAAAAGTGAAGCCTGATAAGTACTTTCAATGAAAACTATATTGAATAAAATCGGTTGAGCCGTTTTTGAGTTATCACTCAAAAATGCATAGTGAAAGCACGTAGGTGTCCGATAGTAAAATGACGTAAACGCCGCCAATATCCCTTAATAAATAACCCTTTGAACGGCTGTATTGTAACAGGCTGGCAACTACGGAATCCTACGCTGAGCATGGCCCGACATGCTCTTGGCCGGTTTTTTTTAAATAATTGCTTTAACAAAAGGTTTCTATAGCGATAAAATCGAAATATGCACAACTATTCTGCCTCCCACCCATTGCAGCCATCGGAATTCTCATTCAATTTTTACTGCGGGTTTTCTCAAACTGAGGTACTTGAACTTAAACTCCCATGTTAAGAATTTGCGACATGTCGCAATAAATGACATGTAGATACTTTACGGGTGTCTCCGTGGCTCGGTTGCATGTAAAGAAGTGGGTTTTGAGAAAATTGCCGAAATAATAAGGTACAAACCCTGTGTCTTCTGTAACTATTTATTTGTACCTATGCCATATGACAAGACATACTTATGTAGGTATATGGCGAACAATGGTGATACAAATTTATATTTAAGACCTGCTGTTGCACCCGCTTATGTTTAGCAAATCAATAATCAAACGAGCGAGCGCAGCGAACCAAAGTTTTTACAGACAGCTTCGGACACAAGAGAACTATCAGCTGCAATGGCTATTAGTGGGACAAGTGGGACGTCCATGTATTTAGATGTTTTTTTTTTTGAAATTTTTTTCCACGATAACTTTAGTAGCGTTAAAAAAAATTAAGTAGAGTTCTTATAATTTCTCATATGAGCTGGATTGACCAGGGGTTTTTTTTTAAATCCTAAAACTCTTAATTACTACTAACATTTCTAACACAGCGAGCGAAAACCGCGTACGGTTTATCTGCCGCCATTGTCGGTTATTACTAAATATTCTGAATTCAGAAGGCCTAAAAGAGTTTCGTCACGAGGTCTTGTTATACCTACTGATAAACTTGTTTGAAAGAATCGCAAATTCTTAGTTCTAGGCTGACTACTAGTTTTGAATTTGAATTTTTAACTTAATAGGGTTACGTGGCGCTATAAGTTTGAGAACCCCTGGTTTACCTACTTACAGTATTCTTGCGGTTGTTTTCCG
Source organism: Pammene aurita (assembly GCA_947086415.1). Classification (NCBI taxonomy): domain Eukaryota; kingdom Metazoa; phylum Arthropoda; class Insecta; order Lepidoptera; family Tortricidae; genus Pammene; species Pammene aurita. The sequence continues at coordinate 24,813,408 of OX352293.1, forward strand.
ATGGCTGTCCCGGTTATAATGCGTTTCAGTACCAACAGAAACGTGGCAAAACGTGTCAAGTTTTGGATTGACTTAACTTCACATTTACGCCACGGCCTGCGCTCTTATAGGTACGTTTTACAGGCTGCAAGACGGTACCAAACCAACAGCATGCTAAACGCATTAATTTCTAGAATAGACTGCTGAGATGAAGAAACAATAATAATAATTTTATTAATTTATTTTGTAATTATTGTTACTAACTCTGTAAGTATGGGGCTTGTACCTGGAATACATAATTTAATTTCATTATAACTAAAATCATTTAAATAATGTCCTAAACCACGACTTTGCATGATCGCAAACAGCTAACAGGGCCGCGATTCGACATGGCATAACTGACAGTCGCTTGCGAGACAACTATGATATCACACTTTTGTGGCAGTTGAAATTTGGGGTGGAATCACTCAAGAGTGATATCTAAAATGGTATCCATAGCCATAGACAAAACGCTCTAGCGAGACCTACTGACAGCTTGACAGTTAGGTGTGGACACGTGTAGACAGATGGATATCACTCTATCCACTAGCGATACAAGTGTGACATCCACGTCTCACAGTTTCGCATGTCGAATCGAGGCCCAGGCCTTCTTTGTCTATTAACACGTTCACTGTCCGAATCTGACATGTGAACCTTATGGCTTTGTAATAGAGGCTAGCCGTGGCCCCACATTGGGGGCACGGACAAAGAACGTGTTAAGGGCCTGTTTCACAATCTCCAGATAAACTTATCTGTCAGTTAAAATTATTGCTATCCTTTTCTCCAGTCATATAAAAAAAGGACAGCAAACATTTATCTGACAGATATGCTTTAACTGGAGATTGTGAAACAGGCCATAAGTATAAGAGACAAACAATTTAAAAGCCCGAAATTTTTTTTATGTAAGTACAGTCGAGGTCAAAGATATGTTTACACTTTTGCACCTTATTACAAAGGAATAAGGTGAAAATGTGTAAACATATCTTTGACCTCGACTGTACAGTCAGCAGCAAAAGTAGCTAAGCAGCTCAAGTGTTCAAAACTAGCTTGACACTACTTTATTGTTAGGAGAAAAAGATCGCGTGAAGATCATATTCAACACCTGAGCTGTTTAGCTACTTCTGCTGCTGACTGTACCTTTTTGCGTTGGGATGGTGGGAACGCTAATGCATGCAAAAAATACGCAAGTAGGAGTAGGTATAAGGTTGGTACTAATCGACTAGCAATTAACACGTCCCGCGGAATAAGAAAGCAATGTTATTGCACAACCTGTCGCCTGAACACTTGAAAATAGCTGAATTTGAAGATAAAAGCTAGTTTTCTAGATATGTGCCTAATTAAAATAGTATTTTTCTCGATCTGGTCTTACCCCAACGCACCTCATCTACGTATACATGAATTTAGATTTAAAAACCGTACAGATCAGACACCTACTAAACTCTTTATCTCTGTCATTCCGTCGGGGGTTAAAAAGAGGTCACATTGTGAGATTGTGACTAGATTCTGTGCGGAAAGGGATTCTGTGGGGAAGTCTCGTAAAATTTAAGAGTTCCTAAATAAACCACAAGACTTCTCATTCCGCAACTCTAATCGTAAAACTGAAGTCGCATGGCAAGGTATGATTAAAATCAAACATATTTTAAATAAAAATAATTCTCTATTATTCGGGTATATCTCCAGAACAGTGCAAATTAACAGAATAACATTAATTTTTAAACATTTTCTATAGCTATAATACTAGGGTAAAGTAAAGTACAACAGTCATAGGTTATGTAGTCACGTGCAGTAATACTTATATATCATAATTATTATATATAGTTCATATTCCAAACACATTACTGCAATAGCAGGGTGCGTAGCCACGTGCCAATCGTAAACGCTACGTAGCGAATGAAACACAACTGTCACTGTCGCACTAACATGGAAGAGTGATAGAGAGAGGCGACTACGAGACGCTACGGCGCGTTAACGATTGGTACGTTGGCTAAGCCTCCAGGTAAGGTAAACATCTTTTTCTACTCCTGTACTTTTATCTGCCATTTATAAATTCGTCAACACCTTTATAAGAACATAGATAATACACTCGATGAAAAGTCTATCTAGTCTATTCCCCAAAATAACACTTGTTCTATAAAAGCGCCAAAATAGTATCGCGGAATCGCGTGCAAACATACTATTAATATAAAATAAATTACTGCCAACCTAAAGAAACCTAAATAAACGCAGCGTTTTTAGAAAAAAAAACTATAAAAAAGAAAAAATTAAAAGAACCACAGACCTACTTCGTAGTTTTTTACGTTTCCCATTCGTTTGTTGGGGCGAATTGCAAACTTTGAAAGTAATTTAGGTATTTTTACTAATCTCTGTAGCTCTTTAATAATTGATCAAATAACGACGGTGTGTATTTGTGTTAGTAATGTTAGTATTATTGAAAAATAGTGTTTTAATTTAAAAGGTAAAACTTAAATGATTGTTGATTATCTTGACAAAATAACTGCGATATCCATGAAGTTTTCAATTTCACATTTTATGTAAAAGTAAGTGTATTCGTAGAAAAAGTATTGTATGCAACGTCGTATAAGTAGGTCAAAAAATGTTCGTGGCGTTTTTCTTAACAATTTCAGCCGTAGGCTCAAATTGTTACCCACGCCACTCACCTTTTTTGACCCCTCTTATACAACGGTTGCATAAACTACTATTATAATATAGTCACTCGCAATAAAGGTGACAGCAGCAGTGTGTTAACTATAGGGCTCTAGAGTGTACAGCAATAGGATGTTTACCTTAGTGGTTCATGATACCTGACATGTTTAAATGATGATTACAGGGGCCGTATTGCTTGTATTCTGACTTTAAAACACGTTTAGACACGATCCAACTTCAATATTGGTTGATTGTTTGTTGGAGTTATGTTTGAGATAGATTGTGTTTTTATTGTATTGTTTACTTATTTTAAAATTAAAATACGGCACATTAATAATAGACTACATACATATAATCTTTAAATTCAAACAAACATGTTCATATGACAGTTTTTTGAACAAGGTACCATTTGGGTGAAGGAGCTCTCGTTGTATATTGTATACGGGCAACAATTGTTTAAGCATGGGCCGCCAAATGGTTCCTTTTGAACAAGACGTATATATTGTTCGAGCGTTGTCACTTTTTATTTAAGTAAAACTTTAATGTAATAATCTGTAGCTAAAAGTGGAATCCTGTAATTGGCTTTCCATCTCTTATTAATTAGTGCTATTTTGTTTAGATAGCTGTTGGAACACCGTAAAGTAAATAAATAATTAAATATTGCATCACACCATTATATTTTATTGTATGTATTTTACTGACACAAGTACCGTTTTAACCGTCCAATATTCCGAGACAACAGAATTTACGTCGTCACGAACATGTTCTTCTGAAGATGTCCTACCGTGGGCGTAAACAGTATCCCACCAAAAACATTCTGTAAAAAACTAGCCAAGTCTCAATGGAACTGCTTGTTTATCTCTAAAAAGTAATGAAATCTAGACAAAGTCGTGCCAAGTCTAAGGTTCCTTACTGCGATTTCTTTATTATTATAGTTAATGTTGTGTGACTTGGCCGTTGAAGGGTACACAAGGGTATTGAATAACCAGTCATGACTGGTTATTGAATCAACGTTTCCCAAGTGGCAATTTTCCATCGTCAATGGGTAGCGGTTCTGGCGACAGATTGGTGCAATGGTGTCATGGAGCACCTGGTTTTGTACCCTTGTGTACCCTTCAACGGCCAAGTCACACAACATTAACTATAATAATAAAGAAATCGCAGTAAGGACTTGGACCTTAGACTTGGCACGACTTTGTCTAGATTTCCTTACTTTTTAAAGATAAACAAGCAGCTCCATTGAGACTTGGCTAGTTTTTTACAGAATGTTTTTGGTGGGATTTCACTTCTTTTTGTAGAAACGTGGGCTTATTGATTTATTTTATTAGATTTTCTTATTTGACACAGTTTTTTTCTTGTGCGGGTATCACCGCTCTTAGTCCAATGCATTATATTTTGACCAAATTTTGTTTTCTAATCAGGGTCACCAGGTACCCCAGATCTTCGATTATCCTAGTTTTTATAGTTTTCCCTTTATGTGGCCATTAAACCCTAACTCTGTACCAAATTTCAGCTCTCTGAGTTTATGGGAAGTACTACTTCTATTTTGATGATCATGAGTGAGTGAGTGTCATAAATGCGAAACTTTGCTTTCGCTTAACTTCGGAACTAAATGACCTAAAGACTAGAAATTTTTGATTTTAAGTATGTGATTATAGCTTACTGGATGACGAAAATTTGTGCGTTCTGGTCTTATCCAGAGGTTCTCAAATAGGGGCCTGAAAATGCGGCAAAATGGTTCCAGTAAAGGATGGTACGGCAGTGTTTGCTTCGCGCTCGACTTGGCGGGGGCACTGCCGTGCCCCCAGATTTTTTTATATTTCAGCAGCAATTGATATGTACCTAACTTACTTATGTTTAATGCAAATAATAACCATAACACGTTTTAACCCTAACCACCCCTTTACCGCCTTATTAATATCCAAATAAGAAACAGGTTACTCACCCATTAAGGCGGCTTTCACACTGCTGCGGTTTCCGCATGCGGCGCCGGTGCGCGAGCGAGATAGCGCTCTGCATGTGTATTCTGCCCTGCTAAGCCGAATCACAGAAAAAAATTTAATGCAAATATGTGCCTTAAATTCTGTAGCTCAGAGTTCCATTTTAACCTTTTGAACGCTTTCTCTCTCGCGTCAAGACGTGGCCTACACGCCAATATCTCGACTAGTAAATAACGAATATAAACCTTATCTGTCAGCAGAACAGCGTCCTGCTTTGACAGCGTCCGCCATAGTCACTTCAGTGGTCGTTGGTGTGGCAGGCACGACAGCACACGACCGATTTAGTGGCTCTTGGCAGTCTTGGCGTTCAAAAGGTTAAACAGAATTTGATTTTGAGATAGTGCCATTCGGCTTAGCAGGGCAGTATTGTGCTGTCACACTTGCACACCGTCGCCGCACCCGGTTGCGGGGCCAGTGTGATAATCGCCTTACGTCAGGTTTTGGTAAAACCCGCTATAAACTGTGCCTCGCGATTTTAGCATTGCAGTTAATCAAACCTATTTTTCCTAATTTGTTTAACCTAAGAGGTGTAAAATTATTAATTTATATTACTGCACATGACAAAAGAGCAAAATACAAGTATTATACTTTTTCTGACTTTCGGTTATCTATTCAACCCTATATCCTTTTTAATTTTATATATTTAACTAGTACACTTCAACACGAAGATTAAGAAAGATTAGTAAATATTGTATTATATGATTACAGAAGTGATACATTTATTCAGATTTATTTTTTACTGTGTATAAGATTTGGTTTGTCTGGTGGATCAAATAAAGAGCACTCACGAACACAGCATTGGCCCTGGAAATAAAAGAAACATTTGAAGATTAGACAGATATTGTGTAAACAATAATCATGCAAGCAAGATCCATCCACTGGTCACCTCAACTACAAAATAGATCATAGAAAACAACTTAAGATCCCCAGTATGTGTTGGTGTATGATGCAGTTGTGCTCTTTGAAATTGTACCTACATATGTGGTCACCTGATACTCTTTATAATGCTATAGGTTCACCATTCCTGGCAAATATAGCTATTATTAGAACCTTTCAGGAGTCAGGAGAAAAAAAAACGCAATTGCAAGATTAATTCTAATCCTTTCCCGTTTTTGTGAATTTTTTTTAAAGATATTCATCTTGTGTAATAAGTCATCATCATCATATCAGCCGAAAGACGTCCACTGCTGAACATAGGCCTCCCCCAAAGAGTGCCACAATGACTGGTCTTGCGCCACCCGCATCCAGCGGACTCCCGCGACCTTCACCAGGTCATCAGTCCACCTTGCGGGGGGTCTACCCACGCTGCGCCTTCCGGTTCGTGGTCGCCACTCGAGAACCTTTCCGCCCCAACGGCCATCGGTTCTACGAGCAATGTGCCCCGCCCACTGCCACTTTAGTTTAGCGATTCGGAGGGCTACATCGGTTACTTTGGTTCTGCTGCGGATGGCCTCATTTCTGATGCGATCACGCAGAGAGACTCCAACCATAGCCCTCTCCATTGCCCTTTGGGTGACTTAGAGCCTTTTTATGAGGCCCATTGTAAGCGACCACGTTTTAGTTCCATATGTCATCACTGGCAACACACACTGGTTAAAGACTTTCGTCTCGAGACACTGCGGAATATTGGACAAAAAGATGTGCCGTAGCTTCCCGAACGCTGCCCAACCGAGTCGGATTCGTCGATTGACCTCTTTCTCGAAGTTGGATCTACCTAACTGGACAGTACCTAAGTATATATAATCGTCCACAACTTCGAGTGTAAAGTCTCCGATTGTAACGGGAGTTGGTGCTACATGGGTATTTGACATGATCTTCGTCTTATCCATGTTCATCTTTAGACCAACTCGCTCGGAGGCTTTACTGAGGTCATCGAGCATCGTACTCAAATCCTCCATGGTCTCAGCCAAGACTACTATATCGTCAGCAAACCGAAGGTGAGTGATGTACTCGCCGTTTATGTTGATGCCTAGCCTTCTCCAGTCCAGAGTCTTGAAAACATCCTCCAGTGCAGCGGTAAACAGTTTAGGAGAAATAACATCCCCTTGCCTGACTCCCGCTGCAACGGAATAGGCTTCGAGTTCTGGTCCTGGAGTCGGACTGACATAGTGGCGTTCTCGTACAAACACTTAGCACTTCGATATAGCGATAGTCCACTTGGCACCTCTGGAGAGATTGTAGTACAGCCCAGGTTTCGATCGAGTCGAAGGCTTTCTCGTAGTCCACGAACGCTAAGCAAAGGGGCAGGTTATACTCCTCAGTCTTCTGTATAACCTGACGCAGCGTATGGATGTGGTCTACGGTACTAAAGCCTCTTCGGAAACCGGCTTGTTCGGGAGGCTGGAAGTCATCTAGCCTGCGTGCGAGACGGTTGTCTATTGTTTGCCCGAAAATTATATAAAATAATACTCATATGCCCGAATTTTATTTGCCCGAATTTCATTTGCCCGAATGGTTTGTTTACCATAAAAATAATGTGACATACTCTTTGTTTACCCGATTATTAGATTTCAGAACGCACGAGTGCCATACGTATTGTTGTCCATATTATTAATTGTAATAATACTATTTAATAGAATATTTAAACGCCATACTAAATAATGGTTTTCCGAATCCATGCATACAAACAATGGATTTGCTCACTATATTCCTGTAGGCGCTCTAAAAATATTTACTTAGTCATATTATTATGTAGGGGCCGTTTTAGTTTGTAGAAGATCACAGTTCTAACCTAACCTAACCTACTATCTGGTGGCCGTTCGCTTTTTGGAGGATCACAGTTCTAACCTAACCTACTTTCTGGTAGCCGTTTTATTTTGTAGGAGATAACAGTTCTAACCTAACCTAACCTACTTTCTGGTAGCTGTTCGCTTTTTAGGGATCATAGTTCTAACCTAACCTAACCTACTTTCTGGTAGCCGTTTTATTTTGAAGGAGATCACAGTTCTAACCTAACCTAACCTAACCTACATTCTGGTAGCCGTTCGCTTTTTGGGGGATCACAGTTCTAACCTAACCTAACCTACTTTCTGGTAGCCGTTTTATTTTGTAGGAGGTCACAGTTCTAACCTAACCTAACCTACTTTCTGGTAGCCGTTTTATTTTGTAGGAGGTCACAGTTCTAACCTAACCTGACCTACTTTCTGGGAAGCAATTTGGATGGCAAATGATATTATGGCTAGTGATATTATGGCTTACAATGATCATGACAAATGATATTATTGAAATTGATTTTATGGGAAACAAAGTTTCTGGCACATGACTAATATAGTAAACAATAAGTATTGCATATGTAATTATGTGAAACAATATAATGGCTGTTGACTATTATGGCAAATGAAATTCTGGCAAATGAAATTCTGGCAAGTGAGTATACCGTGCGAGACGGTTCGTAATGACTCTTGAAAACAGCTTATAGACATGGCTCAGAAGTGAAATGGGTCGGTAGTTCTTCAGTAACGCGTTATCACCCTTTTTGAAGAACAATACTACCACACCTCTGTTCCATGCCTTAGGCGTTCTCCCTTCTAGTAAAACGGAGTCGAACAACTTTTGAAGGGCCATAAGGGCCGGTTTACCACCCGCCTTCAGAAGTTCGGCTGTAATTCCGTTTTCACCAGGTGCCTTATTGTTTTTGAGCTGTTTAAGAGCCATTCTAATCTCGTACAGTCTGGCTTCCCTGTGAGGACCCGCAACGAACCTATTCCAACCAGCGACACATCCACCCTTCCGTCTGCGTTTGGACTTGTAAGTGCTTGTTGCTGCGTCCGTAAGGGCGGATATGACGTCTTCGTACATTTTATCCAGTATAACGTGATGATCACGATCTGTGCAAGTCCTATCGCAACAGTCCCTAAGTAAAACCGGAAAGTCAATCAATTTCAAGCGGTCATTGCACAAACTACGATAATCATCAATCTGGCCATCTCTCCTCTCACCCCACAGCACCCCGTTTTCTATTTCATTGTCTATTATTTTAGTTACAGGTTTCTATTATTTTAGTTAGCTCTAGGGTCTTCCGCCAGATCAACTTCAGGTCTGCTAGTTGATGTGCATAGCTGTCCATAAAAGTCCTCTATCTCCCCCACAAGCTCGGGTCTGGATGAAACGATTCTACCATCCTCAGTTTTTAATTTGGCGAGCTGGCTCTGCCCAATAGACAGATCTCTTGTGTAATAAGCAAACGTCGGACTATAGGGGGCAGTTTGAGGGCAAGGTAAGGTTTACAAAAAAATCTTAACTTACGAGTATTATAATGTACCTAGTATTTGTAACATAGTTAATTAAATTAGTTACCCGTTAATGTGTAAATACTCTTTGAAGTGATGACTGATAGCCCACTGAAGTGGCCACTTAAAAAACAAATAAATAGCTGACATGCGTCATTATGACTGTTGTTCATACTCATATTTGTTGGTAGAGTGCAGTCTAATCAATAGAAAGATTTGATTTATTTGTTAATTTGCATATCTATGTATTGCAATGGATACGATACTACGACAGCACTCCGAACTTAAGTCACAGAAAGGTCACATATCTTGCTTAATATGTAAAGTTAATATGAAGCCCAAAAAATATAATGTTGATCGTCATCTATCTTCAAAAACACACAAAACCAAAAAAACTACTACTCTTAAGAAACTGGTCAATAAAGATATAAATTTTAGTATTGAAAATGATAAAATATATTGTAATTTGGGTCATTGTTACATAATTCCCAAAAAATGCAATATTGAAAGACATCTTGGTTCGCTCTCACACAGGCTGGTAAAAGATAAGCAAATGCAATTTAACGAAGATTTGACGAAATTCTTAGTTGAATGTAATATCCCATGGGCTCAGTTACAGAACCCAAACTTTAGAGGATTTATAGAAAAATGTATCAATCAAGAATACGGTGAGAATATTACTTTGCCTCATGAAAGTTACTTACGTAAGAAATACCTCCCGAAAGTATACGAAGAAACAAAAGAAGAAATAAGGGAGGCATTAAAAAATCAATATATTTATTTAAGCATTGATGAGACCACGGATGTACAAGGAAAACCAGTCGCCAACGTAGTAATCAGAAGCCTTGATGATGCCGAAGCTGAAACGTGTCATGTCTTCAGCTCAAAAGTTCTTGAAAAACGTACAATATTACTATTTCAGAACTCGCTCAGAGCACGCTTGACGATCTTTGGGGTGCCGACCATGACAAAAATAAGGAAAGACTTTTATTTTTTGTCACTGATGCAGCACGCTACATGACTAAAGCAGGAAAACGATTATCTCAAATATACCCGAATATGACACACGTAACATGCCTAGCTCATGCGTTGAACAGGGTTGCAGAAACAATTAGAACACTTTACCCCAATGTGAATAACTTGATAAATTGGGTAAAAAAAATATTCTTGAAATCTCCCCTAAGAAGAAACGTTTTTCGAGAAATGCTTCCGGGTGTACCGTTTCCCCCCCAACCTGTTATAACAAGACGGGGTACGTGGCTAGCTGCGGCATCATACTATGCCAAGCATTATTTTGCTGTTAAATCTGTTGTAAATACACTAAATAGTCGTGAAGCCATTGCGATCAAAGAAGCAAAACGTATATTTGCTATAGCCAGCGTAGAAGAAGAAGTGAAGTTTATTCATACACATTTTTCCGAAATAACAAATAGCATACAACACTTGCGAAATCCGAAGTTGCCGCTGCAGTCTTCTTTGAATGTAATAAATAAGACGATGAACAAATTGTCAAAAGTACGTCTGCACCCTAAAGGAAAACAAATATATCTTAAATTACGAAGTGTCTTAAAATCTAATCCAGGGTATGAGACAGTAAGGATGATGAATAAACTAATTCAAAACGAAGAGGTTGAAACTACAAGTAAAGTCAATAAAAACATTTTTCAGCATTTTGAGCAATGCAAATACTTGCCAATAACTTCAGTCGATGTTGAAAGATCGTTCTCCCATTTAAAATAGATATTTACAAGCCGACGAATAACCTTGACTGCCAAGAATTTGGAAAAAATATTAATAATATATTCTCATAATAATCTACAAATGTACCATGAATGTAAATTAAATGAAATATAACACAGACTATTCAATCTTATTTTTAATTAAAATTTAAAGAATATAATAAAATAAACACCTAACTAACGTACAGCCTTAGGGCTGTGTTCATAGAACTTGACATGCCCAGTTAACTCATTTGTGTTTTGTTCCTTTCTCACAGCTGCAATTGTCTGAGTGACGGATAAAGCCAAACAAACTTTTTCGCCATTTTGACTTATATGTAGTCCAAGTACGTTTATAAATAACGCAGTTAGTTGCTCTGATATTTGGAATTTCACATTATAAATACCAGGTACCAAATACTAAGTACAAATACTCGAAAGTGAATTGATTGATTTGCGAACCTTACCTATCATTCTGACATGCCACGAAAATGCCCGCTGGAGTCCGACGTATGGTAATAAGTAATAACAAATAATGTGTTATAAGGCGCTTTTATAATTTACCGAGGACATCCGCGTCACGGTAAACCTCTATGGTTTCATTCATAATTAGTATACAGTCTATAGCCTATGGTCTACTTATGAAAGAAACCATAGAGTTTACCATGTCCTGGACATCCATGGTAAAGTATAAAAGCCGCCATTTACATGACATTAATGATATGAAGAGAACTTACTGTCCTTCCTTGAAGTACTCCTTCAGTGTGTTTGAAAACCTTTTGGAGTATTTAACAAATTCCCTTTTCCTTTGTTCCAGCACCTGTTTGCCAGGACCGGGGGTGTATTGAGAGACCTCATTGACAGCATCCAGAAGCTTCTTGATAGCTGATGCAATCTCCCTGTAAGCAAAAGTGTAACAACAAAATAGTTAAGTAGAAACACTAGAAAATGTATTACCATTCTTTGGCAACAATATTGGTATAAAATAATAAAAGGTTAACATAACACAACACAATACAGTTATCTTGCGTTTTTAACACCAAGATGTAATAAAGAATGAGATACACAATCAGCTCAAAAAATGAGGCTCCACAATGAAGCTGTACTGTAAGAACGACTCGTACAGCAGTTTCTCGGTCAGTTTTATTAAACTTTAGTCAGTGATGAGAGTGATCGGTTACAAATTTTCACGAGCCATATTTTCGGTAAATCTTGTTTGAGACTGTCTCTACTATACGGTAACTCAATGGTTTTTTAAGAAATCTGTTCCATGGCTTGAACCCAGCTGTGGTGTAGGACATACTATAAAAATCCATAGGGAAGCCATACTTAGAAGCCATTTTTTTTATTATACCACGACGGTGGCTAACAAGCATACAGCCCGCCTGATGGTAAGCAGCTACCATGGTATCATAGGTTTATCTGGTATTCTTTAATCATACAAGATGTACAAACTTACTTTATAGTTTCCAAGAAAGTCTTTCTGTCTGTTATTTCATCTGGAATGCGGCTTAGAATTTTCTTCAATGCTGTAGATTTCTTGTTTAATTCTTGGAATGCCTCTTCAGACCTGTTCAGCCTTAGATCAGCACCTGTAAGTTATGTCAACAATCATAATTACATTAATTACACCCCAATCAATAAACAAAATTTAAGTTGTTATATTTGTAGTATATTAAAAATCCTGATATTATTACCAAATAATGAGATATTTGTTAACATGGACCAATTGTGGACTTTGTTCTGCTGTTGAAATTATGTACACATTCTAAAAATCTGAACTTTTATCGAGTTCCCACACACCCTAGTAAGTAATCACCAATCTGTTTTGGTACTTAAAGTAGTTTGCTTACTTGTCTAGATAAATAAATACTAAATATTCCAGCAATAATTTAACAAACAAATATTTACATTCTGCCTCTGTAAGAGCCCCCTGCAAGCGGAGTAAACTCTCATTCATATTGACGGGTATATCAGCTCTCCTCATTATCCCGGCCACCAAATCATAATTAAGCCCTGGCACAGCTGCCTCCGCCTTCGTAAGAGCTGCTCGTAATGTCTGAGATGCGCCCAAGTCATATTTCTCCAACTGAAATACAAAACGTAGAAAGTTAATACGGCGTGATCTATGGTAGCCTTGAAGCTTATCAGCGTTAATACCAGCGATTAGAATTATCTGAAACGTTTTACATGGTATCATGTTTATCAATTATTACAAACCTGAGTTAGCACAGGACGAATGAGGACGGGCAAAACCAAAGATGTGACAGGCAGTTCATCGCCCATTGTCATTGTGGCAAACTTTAGGGATTTATAATGGGCGAGTACAACAGTGATTTTTAACAGCACTTGTTGGACAGATAATTAACAATGTGCAAAAACACGATACTAATAGAAAGTACAACAAACAATAGAATTAACTTCACACCACATCACATATACATAACTTGATTATTTCACAACTATTTGACAACCCCTACCAGTGTTGCCAGGTCTCATTTGCGAAAATCAGAAGAACACTAGCCAAAAAATCAGGAGATCGGAAAAAAAATCAGGAGATCAGTTTTTATGAATCGAAACTTACCTAAATGCCTTTTTATACTATTTTTCAGTTCATTTAACCCCGTTTATGAGTTCTTACAAATTGGATTTTAAAAGGCAAAGTAAGCATTTTGTTCGATTTTGTATAAAGCGCAAAACACATTGGAGCGGAATTCAGCTATTCTAGACAAATTTCCGCTTTTGTCTATGAATAGCAAAATAGAGCCCCTAAAGCACAAAACACACTTGAGCTAGTTGAGCTGAATTCGGCTGTCATGGACGGGAGTCGGCCGTAGTACGGAAAAATCCAACATCCGGCTGAATTTTGTCTATGGGCTCCATACAAAAAATTTAATACCATTGAATAATTTCCGACTTGTGGCTGCGCGCAAGTATGTTTTTGGCCTAATATTGCTGATTCAGGACGGTGAGGCAGAAGAAATTAAGATCGGCAACTATTAGAGTATAATTGTTACATCTCAGTCTGGTTTAAACTTTATAATGAGACATAAAATGTAATTTTTTTATTATTTATTACCTACATCACCCGCACGATAGTATACGGACGTTGCGTTTCACGAAAATGTTGTGATTAATATTAAAATAAATAAATGTTTGTTTCCAAAAATCGCAAGTTAAAAATTGTTTATGACGTTTATTGTATGGAGCGAGACTCTCAAGAGATTTTTTAAACTCTGTGCTTTGACAGTAGCTTTTATTTAAACCCCTAAGATAGGTTAACATGACTTTTCAATTTATGTTCGTATCAAAATTACGGAAGTATTTGATGTCAGAAGTGAACTTCAAAAAATCAGGAGAATCTGTAGTAAAATCAGTAGATCAGGAGACATAGTCCGAAATCAGGAGATCTCCTGATAAATCAGGAGACCTGGCAACACTGACCCCTACTACTGGAGCCACTGGAGGTGTCATTTAAGCACTAGTATTGCCAGTTTCAATGATGTGATTGCAAAGAATTGATTTTTTCTAACAATACAAATAAATTGTATTTATGTGTGCAAATAAATCGAAGTATATTTAATTGCGTTTTTTTGGAAATTCGCCTTTTTTCTCATACATTTCTATGTTTCGTTACGATTTTGGACAAGCGAGTTCGAGTCTTCGTCATTTTGACAGCTGTCATGTTTTGCACTACAGTCCAAATTGTATAATGAGGCTAACTTCACAGCCGAAAACGAATTTGTAGTTGATTAGTATTATTTTATAAGTTTAGAATTATTAAAATTTTATGTTATTTAGATTTGTACCTATTTAATATTTAATTTTTGTCTTTTTTTATTATTTAAGAAATAAATCACTTTAATTTACTTGTTTGTAGTTATTAGTATCTAATGGAAACATATTATATGTTAAAAGGTAAGCCCTTTTTTTGCTTTAGATCATTTAACGTAAGTAACAAAAAGAAAAGTAAAATAATATTTCACTCATAAGTTGAAATTGGACTCCTTTTATCAAATTGACAAGTGACGTGTTCATGGATGATCTGATCTGTCTTAGCATTTTATGGTGAAGTTAATGCATGCAATTATTGCAATTCACTTCATTATTGTTGTTTCTTAAATTTGATATAAGAAAAAACTTAAGGAATAACAAGTCTCCTGCTTGAAGTTTAACAGAAGATATAACATGGCTAAAAATACGTCTAGTTCAGCGTTCAGAAAAATAGACATCGATCAATACAATGAAGACAATTTCAAAGAGGATGAAGCCGAGCAAGCGATGCCCACCGGCCCCGATGAGGGGGAAGTATCCGCATTATTGAACCAATATCCTTTTCAATATAACACGTAATTGTGGTATGGCAATAAACTTTATAATGGTACAACAGTCACCAGATGAAGTGCGTAAAGGTGTTCAAAATAAGCTTGACACGCCTTTATTGTTATAAGATTAAGAGCGTGTCAAGCTTATTTTGGACACCTGATCCGCTTAGCTACTTCTGCTGCTGACTGAACAACGGTGTTGATATACTTGTCAATAAATTTTCTATGTGTAGCAAAACTTATGAATCATCAATTTATTTCATAGACTTCCTTGACAAAGAAACAATATGAAACGATATACCAAGTA
Source organism: Pammene aurita (assembly GCA_947086415.1). NCBI lineage: Eukaryota > Metazoa > Arthropoda > Insecta > Lepidoptera > Tortricidae > Pammene > Pammene aurita. The sequence goes on from OX352293.1 coordinate 24,828,648, forward strand.
ATATTATAACATCTTGTTAGTATATGTTGAGAAGCAACAGTTTAATAATTGGTGGCATTGGTATTTAGAATTTTAATAACACCATGATATTACTCCACACATTTAATATCACCTTGATTATACAAACAAATTCCTTATACTTACAAAGATCTTATACCTTCAATTGCTATGGGGCTCAACATTCAGATCAAAGCTATTGATTCTGTGAGATCCAAGCTGTTCACAAACCAGGAAAGTTCTTCTGATATAGTCACTCTTGTATTATTATAGTATGGGCAGGTTTCTGTAACTTGACAACTAGCTCCTATTGTCATCATAGGGATGTACAGGGCAATCATAACTGCGACTGTGGCTCTACATTTCTCATGGGCACTGCCAGTGTTACTTTGAGGGATGAGCATTGTCACTAAACTGAAAATAGATGTCATATACTTCAGAAAAAGTGACCAAACCCTCCGGTGTCTGAGGCCAGATTTGAACTGGCGTCTTCAGCTTTCGCCACCAACCCGCCAACGCCAGTTCAAATCTGGCCTCGGACACCGGAGGGTTTGGTCACTTTTTCTGAAGTATATGACATCTATTTTCAGTTTATATATAGTAGTGTAACTACTTAAAAAAAATTGTATTTTACCTTTCCTGGCAGGGTGCACTCCTTTGCATTTCTGCATACATACCAAAAATGTATTTTTCCAAAATTAACAAGTTTATTTTCAAAGTTCTGTTGATATTGATTTGAGAGTACAGCTCAAACTCTTGAATATTAATGCCTGTTTTAAATCATAAGTCATAACCAGAAGTCGGTGGGGATGAGCGATTTACCTTATAATTTGACATGTTTTACGTCAAATTATAAGGTAAATAGCTCACCCGCCCAACCCCTGGTCATAACCAGAGCTCAGCAAGGGTGAGCTATTTACCTTATAATTTGACATGTCTTACATCATATTATAAAGCAAATAGCTCACCCTTGCTTAGCTCTGAAGTATAACCACAACCCTGTCAAAAACTACATATTCGTTAACTCACAAAATACAGGAAAATACAATGAAGCACTCAAAACAGTTTTGGACAATGCACCAATTGGGTCGTCCAATCAACAAGTAAAGGTAAGGAAAAGGGGGCAGTATAAATATTTGCTCTGATTTGTTTAATTTAATAATTTGCTGAAAAGAACCTGGATATTTTATAGTAACCAAGGGTGGAAGTCCAATCCGGTACTTCGGATTTTTTGCAGACTTGTTTATGATGTTGGCCCAATGAATAATCCAAGTTTGTGACCTTGAGCGCCGAACGCAACTTTGTCAAAAGTCGAAAAATCGATTATTTTTCAGCCTTAGGCGATTATGACCCTAAAGGACCCTTTCTGATAGTATCTTCTCAGGAAATTTTTAATGAAGACTAAGTTTTTTCTGCAATATGAGACTAGAATTGTCTCCCCGACCGAAATAGAGCCGTTTACCCTTCCCTTCTGGGAAAGACGGTTATATTTTGAAAAGCTTTATCTCGGAAACTATTAGGTCTACAGAGACAATTCTAGTCTTATTTTGTAGCAAATTTAGTCTTCTTTAACAAGGCACTGTCAAAAACTAGTGTTTTAGGGTTTTAGGGGTTTATAATCGCCAAAATCTAAAAAAAACTGATTTTTCGTTTTTCGACAAAGTTGCGTTCGGCGCTCGAGGTCACAAACTTGGATAATTTAGTAGGCCAACACACAGACTACTAATCATTAAGCTTTTACAAGAAGCGCGAGGTCACCACACATGAGCTCAATTTTATTCGTAAAGTTCTACGACTCGAACAGTACATCTCAATAGTAAGTATAACATTCCAGGTTCACCCCTATCACTTGATTTTAGTGGATACTTTTAATTTACATGAGTAATGATCAAAAATACTAACTTTTAACTGAACTGAAATAAGCGGTCGCGCTCTAATACTAAATTAGTACGGTGACCACACCTAAATTATCTGTGGTGACCTCGAATCTCTATCTAGTGGTTGAGATTATCTGTGGGCCAACATCACAAACAAGTCTGCAACAAATCAGATCTACCGGATTTGACGCACACTATGATTGGAAAGTTACTGGATTATAGGTATGTGTAATATTTTATTTTGAACTGCAATCATGTTTTCACTAACAATTTTTGTTTTCATGTTACAGGACAATGCCCTTACACTCACATTAAAAGTGTTGCTTGCCATAAAATCTGCACAAATCGAAGATGCCGTGGCAAACCTATCCCAGGATGACATTGACATACTGATGAAATACATCTACAGAGGCTTTGAGTACCCCTCTGAGGGCTCTAGCGGGCATCTGCTCCTTTGGCATGAGAAGGTTTACAGTGTGGGTGGCACCGGCTCCATTGTGAGGGTGTTGTCAGACAGAATGAGAGTTTAGCCTAAAATAGTTTTATGTAATACTTAATAATCTGTATAAAATTAATTCTTAATAAATTTTATTCTTATCTCTTATGAGCATTTTACATCAACAAAAGCTACCAAAACTAACCATATAAAATAAGATTCTAAGCAAATTTATTAGAATCCAAAGAAAATTCTAGTGGAGACTCAATGATATTTACTATGGATGGGTTATACTCTAACTAAATGAGCAGAAAAAATACTTCCAGAGTTATTTCAATCCCTAGCAACGATTCTGTTATGTTTATCTATTTTGACAATCATTACATCTTTATCTAAACTCACATTGTAAGTCTTCTAAAACGTGTTCAAAAACGGTAGGCAATGGCTATCATTACCACAACCGATGTTACTATGATAAGCTTTTTATCTGTGGCAGTAACGTAATTTTAACTTTACATGCTCCTATATTGATACGTTATATATGAGTTTCAAATTCCGAACATCGAATTTGATAACATAATGTAAATCCTGTGCTCCTTCCTGACCAACGGCACGCTCCCTCCCGACCGCCGGCACAATCGAGTTGGCAATGGCGGTCATTCTATGGTTTCCGAACACTTTATTTTGGATATATAATATAAGTGTAGATAAAGCAGTGTAGCAACTGTACGCAATTAGGCCTTAAAACACTCGTGTGATCTAATTATGAAACTCGCCTGCCACACTCGTATTTTAAGGACCCTTATTACGTAACAGTTACATAAACTACTATTATCACTCTCATTGATAGAAAATTACAGTCTGTCTCTTTCTCACGCGGGTGACGGGAGCTCATTGGCACGTCCGCACCTCACGCTGGCCAGTGCGCGAGTAGCGACAATTGATTGAAATGACTCAAGTGCTTCACTTTTGGAGCGTGCACAACCCATCTGTCATTATTATATATGGACGGACAGACTACAATTCTTGATTTCCACCGAACCAAGACTTCCATTCAACTTCCAGTATGTAGGTACAGTCGACGTCACATATATGTTTACACTAAACACCTTATTATAAAGGAATAAGGTGCATAAGTTTGAACATATCTCTGACGTCGAAGTACATTGACTTGAACATGAACTCATCTTGTTTTTAAACACACACACACACACACATGGTGATCGCACTGAGCGCTCACTGGCGCCGTAACCTAGATCGCCGTTACATTCCCTTGCTAATTATATGGTCAGGCGTCTGTCAGGTCTGTGATGCTGAACTACTGGTTCCTCACTGTATAGACAAGACAATGGTCTTTTGACTAATCTCGGATCGAAGTGTGAAATCATATTTTACGGAGTCCTTACATCATTTATCTGCTGTTACGACACGTTGCTGCATTACTAGTGGTGACATTACGTCATTAACCACAGCGGTTTGTACCTATGGAAAAAATAAAAACGCCGGTGACAAACAGATATTGCTTAATATATAGTAGGTATACTCGGTAGACAAGATCTGTTGACCAAGATACATTTAAGTAAACGTAACGGCTCTTAAATATGAAGGAAGCGTATCCTTTTACTTGCTTGATGAAGATATATGGTTGGATTTGCTGCTATCCAGCTACTTACAAGAGAATCAACCGGAAAAAACCTGGCCAAGTGCGTGTCGGACCATGCATAATGGAGGGTTCCGTACCTACTATCGAAAAAAAAAAAATCAAAAGGTCGTATCTGCCTATGAAAGTTTTTTGGAGATAACTCGAAACCGCCTTAATGTTGAAAATTAATTTGCGTTGAAAGAATAACTTACATAAAGACAATTATGTATCTTCTCAATTTTTTCATATTTTCAGGATCTCCGGTTCATAAGTTACAGGGACACAATTTTTTTGACTTTCGGGATGATTCTGATTATTTTTTTAAATATTCACAAAATCAAAAAATGTTCCCGGAAACATCAATAATATTTTTAAAGACCTATCGATTCATGTACAACATGTTGACATTTCGTAAAAAAAAATTTCACAATTAGTTACGTGTAATTATTTTACTACTTAACTAAATAGCGGCCCACAAAATACACCTTATGTTCAAATTTTATTAAGATACGTCTAATAGTTTACGAGTAAAATGGCTGTGCCATACGGACGGACGGACATGACGAAACTATAGGTAAGGGTTCCGTTTTTGCCATTTTGGCTACGGAACCCTAAAAATGAGTAGGCAATTCCAACCATCTTATTTATCCGGGTAAAGCTGTAGATGCAAACTCCATAGGTTTCCTTTCCAGGGACAGGGTAGAGACAATGATATTTACTATGGATGGGTTATACTCTAACGAAATGAGCAGAAAAAATACTTCCAGCCCAGCGTTATTTCATAACCTAGCAACGATTCTGTTATGTTTATTTAATTTGACAATCATTACATCTTTGTCACTCTCATTGTTAGAAAATTACAGTTTGTCTCTTTCTCACGCGGGCGGAGGGAGCTCATTGGCACGTCCGCATCTCACGCTGGCCGGTGCGCGACTAGCGTCAATTGTTTGAAATCACTCATTTTAAGTGCTTCACTTTTGGAGCGTACATAACCCATCTGTCATTATTATATATCATAGCATAGGGTAGAGAAGCATAAGTAGTAGTTATGGGAATTCTTTGGAAACTAGGTAGGATAGGCGTCCGTCCAATATAAGTCTTCGTAGATGTTCACCAGCTGGTATGCACCAGCACGCTATGACTGCTATGAGGCCTATGAGTAACCGATAGGCATTTCTTTCGCCGCATATGGGGAAAAGCGTCGAGTAAAATATACGAGCTACTAGTGATTTTATCGGTTAGGTACTGCGTAATAGTACCTACGGGCGGGGACCGTATGATCTGCTACGTTACGTACCGTGATACAAAGATAAGCTCCATGGCACATGTTCATAAAAGTGATGATCATGAAAAGTTAACTCGGTTCCGAAAAAAATGTAAAAAAAATTAGAATTGGCCGAAAGCACAAAAAAGTACCACTGCCGGTGTAAAAAATGGATGGTATTTACCTAAGTCATTTGATACATAGACCACACTTGTGGCAACAAAACAAAAAAGCCCAGTCTGCCAGTTCCTGCGTGGCCGGAAGTGCCCGGCAGACTGGTTTAAAATAAAAGTGACGTAAATTTGGGGTCAAATTCGTTACTTTTTAACCAGTCTGCCGGGCACTTCCGGCCATGTAACTTACCCATCTTTGTATCACGTAACGTACTAGTAGCAGTAGACCTATGAACGGAGATCGGAGATGAGCAGTTAATAAGTAAAAAATATCGCGTACCGTAAAATGGGGTGAGTAGGGATTGCGTGGAGAGTTGGGTTATGAATGGGGAGAGAAGGGAAGCCAGGGAGGTGAGATGATTTTTAAAGGCTACTGCTACCTAAATAATAATGTATTCGTATTACAAGTGCAGGAGCTATAGTGATATTCATAAGAAAAAAAATCGATCCAACAATGTTCCAAAATCACCTTTAAGTATGAAGTTCCATCTCACCCCAATTACGAGGTACTACGGGGTGAGGAGGGATTCTGTGTTTATCGGTAAAGTTATGAAATGGAACTACCTAAAATCATAATAAAAACTAAAATACAAACGTCCGGAACTTTTTTAATTATTATTATAATTGGCCCTTGGTGCGCCGAAGCCAAGTCCTTTATTAAAAGTCTAGGACGGCGTCGAAGGGACAAAAGTGGCGACCCTAGGTCCGGTGCATACATGGTGCAGCAAATATCGCTTGCGATAGAGAGGGAACGCAGGTAGCATCTTCGGAACATTTACGCCGGGTACCTGTCAGCCCTAGCTTATTAAGTTATTAGCTTTAGATACTAATATTATTTGTTTTAAATTCTGTTTTTCTAATCGATTATGTACTTGTTAATTTAGTTAATAAATAATTGTATTATTATATATACCTACCATTCAGTTTACATACATATGTAAAAATAAAATGTTATCGAGGTTTTCATTTCAGTTTTCTCCCTACTCACCCCATTTTACGGTATTTACAAGGTCGGGTGGTCACTAAAGTGTGCGTTAAATTGTACAAGAACATACCTACAATAGAACTAGAGCAAACAAAGTCAATCGGGCACCTACCGTTACGTAACAAATTGAGAAAGATATGAATTGCGCGAAGTTACGACAATAGAGTGCACCGCCGATCGGTGCTGCGGAACTAGCAACAAGTGACCGCCGAAGAAAGTAAACGCAGCCGCTGCAGTCCGCCGCTCGCCGCCGGCGCCGCGGAGAGCGCGCCGATATATAAGGCAATCTTTACTTTTATTGCCACTCTGCAGTTTCCGAGGAGCTCGGGCGTACGTTCGCAAAGAGTCAACATGACGGTTAGTAAATATTATAATTACTCATTTAAATTTTAGGATAGCTTCAGTGAACGTAATGTTACGATACGTCTGAATTAATAACGACCTAATCATCGTTTCATGGCAAATCGATGCTGTAATCATCTAAATATATAAATGAAGAAACTGACTGACTGACTGACTGACTGACTGACTGACTGACTGACTGACTGACTGACTGACTGACTGACTGACTGACATATCAACGCACTGCCCAAACCGCTGGTTCTAGGGATTCCAAATTTGGCACGTAGGTTCCTTATAAGGTCTAGGGAAGCACTAAGAAAGGATTTTTCAAAATTCACCCCCTAAGGGGGTAAAATGGGGGTTCAAAGTTTGTATGGCGAATCAAGATTTGTTAGACTATTTTATTCGAAACTTCACAGGAGTATTCCTAACGATAAATGAGTAAACACGTGTTTCAGGTTTTTTGAAAATTCTACCCCTAAAAGGGGCAAATGTGGTCACAAAGTCTGAAAATCAACATGGGTATTGTATCCTTTTTGAGTACTAATAGTACGCGGGCGAAGCCGCGGGAAAAGGCTAGTTAAGTATAATTAAATTTTCATTCGTTTGAATGAGGACCTCAGACATGTACAATGCCAGTTTCATGGCGTTAGGATGTACCTAGATCCCCTAGTCAGAACCTGATTAGCCTTATGTAGGCAACTTCCTAAGCATTGGCTAGAAGCCCCGCGTCCAAAAAAAAATGTTTCAGAGTGAAAATGAAATTGGAAAATTTGAATATATATCAGCTAGGGCGTGTGCAGAGAAAAATGAAATTATTAGTATTTATCGGCTAGGAGCCTCGCGTGGGGAAAGAAGATATTGAATATGTTTCATAGAACTAAATATACCTTATATACTGACTGATTTAATCTATCGACACAATTTGTTTTTGTCATATAACTTTTGCTAAAAAGGGGCCCCAAAAATTGCATTGCCTAGGGGCCCCGAAGTGCTTAATCCGGCCCTGCCTCTAGTCCTCTACTTTACCGTACATGTATGTATTTACCTATTAACTTTAAAAACATGTTAAAGCAAAAAAATATATCCAAAAGTGAAGGCTGAACTCCCCAAATTACTTACCCAGAAATCGTCCGTTTTATACCTAGGTACCCTTTTTAAACAGTTAAACTTATTAAGTTATTACATATATTTCTTTCTTTCAGAAACTTTTAATTCTACTGTGCTGCGCATACTCCTGCATCGCATCTCAGCATTCTCAGCACAGCCATGTAATACCAGTGGAGAACTACGAAACAGAACTGCAGGACTTGGGACAACACACGGAAACACACGAAACACCTGTCAAAGTCATAAAGATAACCAAAACTATCGCGGTAAAGATTCCAGTGCCATACCCAGTGAAGGTCATAGAGAAAGTGCCGTACCCTGTGCATGTGAATAAACCATACCCCGTGCATGTGCCACATGTGATTCAGCTGCCCAAGGAGAGGACCGTGGAGCTCAGGCATCATGGGAAAGCTAGCGAAGAGGGAGCCCATGGCGATTACAAGGTAGAAGAAGCCCCGGCACACGACGCGCCTTCTGGACATGAACACTCATTCGCACCTTTAACGGAGCACATACATCTAGGTGACGGGTACAACTACGGCAATAATCAGCATCCGGCGGCGCTCGGAAATGACTACTCGCAGGCTCCAGGCAACTCTTATGGTGCTCCTAATGATGGACACAATTCCTATGCCAGCGAAGATGGACATAATTACGACGAATCAAGAACACGCAACGCATTCAAGCCCTATCATTTATAATTGTATTAACATCGACAGTAAATTTACAAATTTTTTGTAATTAATGCGGTCGAATCCTTCCCACAGATCTGTAAGTTGTTTATGTTGTATTGCTATGAGTGTTCCGTGTTGTATGTTGTGTAATTTAATAGTATTTGTTGCTAGATGTGTAAGTGTTATACGTTAGTTTTTATTGTGGCGAAAAATGTGAAATTTTGTATGTATATAAATCCCCAGTAGATCGAAAACGTCCCTACTGCTAAAATAATATACAAATGAGTAAAACGTATCTATATATGTGTTCACGTAATTTATTATTTTAACCCCTGTAATATCACTTAGATATGGGTAACAACATTTAATGGGTTATATTATACATCGTTTTTAGATTGTAAATACGCTATAGGTAACAAAAAAAAACAATTAAATTAAAAAACTAATTGTATCAAATATATTCTCAACTATATAAATCTGAATTAAACTCAAAAATAAATTTAACACAAGAACACATTTAACAATACCAAAACATCGATTTAAATTATTATGATCTATTGAAATGGTACATTCTGACTTACATCAAATCAGGTATGGCTGATTTGTTTATTATGTAATACTTAGTGATGAAATACTTATGTTAGGCAAGAGTTTCCGACCTCAGTATACTTCACAGTTGGTCCCATTGTAATCAGGTCAGGATCTGATGATGGGATCCTCGAGAAATCGAAGGAACTCTTCAACATTATTAGGCACACCTAGTGATTTTAGTACTTGTTACAGTATTAGCTCGAGCATTTCCTTTTGGAAAGGTGGAGGCTAAGTGAAGTCGGTTCTTTTTTGTTTAAAATTATTGAGTTTAAGTTGTTTTTTCACTTCTGAGCCATGTCTATAAGCTGTTTTCAAGAGTCATTACGAACCGTCTCGCACGCAGGCTAGATGACTTCCAGCCTCCCGAACAAGCCGGTTTCCGAAGAGGCTTTAGTACCGTAGACCACATCCATACGCTCCGTCAGGTTATACAGAAGACTGAGGAGTATAACCTGCCCCTCTGCTTAGCGTTCGTGGACTACGAGAAAGCCTTCGACTCGATCGAAACCTGGGCTGTACTACAATCTCTCCAGAGGTGCCAAGTCGACTATCGCTATATCGAAGTGCTGAAGTGTTTGTACGAGAACTCCACTATGTCAGTCCGACTCCAGGACCAGAACTCGAAGCCTATTCCGTTGCAGCGGGGAGTCAGACAAGGAGATGTTATTTCTCCTAAACTGTTTACCGCTGCACTGGAGGATGTTTTCAAGACTCTGGACTGGAGAAGGCTAGGCATCAACATAAACGGCGAGTACATCACTCACCTTCGGTTTGCTGACGATATAGTAGTCTTGGCTGAGACCATGGAGGATTTGAGTACGATGCTCGATGACCTCAGTAAAGCCTCCGAGCGAGTTGGTCTAAAGATGAACATGGATAAGACGAAGATCATGTCAAATACCCATGTAGCCCGCCATGCCATGCCATGCCATGCTGCCATGCCATGTTGCCATGTTGGACCCGGGGTATGTCCTTAAACTACGTCCGGACCTGGGTATGTCCTTAAACTACGCCAAAAAGAGAGGTATGGGCACTGCGAATGGCATCTCGCTGAGTGTGGTAGGGCACGTTCAGCGAATGTCATCGCTCAAATCTGGAGCAGAGCCCGACTGGGGAAGTACCTCCACCTTACAGAAAACCACAGCCAAATAGCACTAGACCCTACTCATAGTGTTGTGTTCCTGCTGGTGAGTAAGGTTGCCAAAGAGCTCAAAGAGGACCCAGTGTGTTGACGATGAGGGACCTTCTTGTTCCTTTAGTCGTCAACACAGTGAATCCTCCTTTTTGTAAAGGGTCGGCAACGCGCATGTGACGCCTTTGGAGTTGCAGGCGTCCATAGGTTACGGTAGCTGCTTACCATCAGGCGGGCCGTATGCTTGTTTGCCACCGTCGTGGTATAAAAAAAAAAAAAAAAGCACCAACTCCCGTTACAATCGGAGACTTTACACTCGAAGTTGTGGACGATTATATATACTTAGGACAGACTGTCCAGTTAGGTAGATCCAACTTCGAGAAAGAGGTCAATCGACGAATCCGACTCGGTTGGGCAGCGTTCGGGAAGCTACGGCACATCTTTTTGTCCAATATTCCGCAGTGTCTCAAGACGAAAGTCTTTGACCAGTGTGTGTTGCCAGTGATGACATATGGAACTGAAACGTGGTCGCTTACAATGGGCCTCATAAGAAGGCTCAAATAAGTCACCCAAAGGGCAATGGAGAGGGCTATGGTCGGTGTCTCTGCGTGATCGCATCAGAAATGAGGCCATCCGCAGCAGAACCAAAGTAACCGATATAGCCCTCCGAATCGCTAAACTAAAGTGGCAGTGGGCGGGGCACATTGCTCGTAGAACCGATGGCCGTTGGGGCGGAAAGGTTCTCGAGTGGCGACCACGAACCGGAAGGCGCAGCGTGGGTAGACCCCCCGCAAGGTGGACTGATGACCTGGTGAAGGTCGCGGGAGTCCGCTGGATGCGGGTGGCGCAGGACCGGTCATTGTGGCACTCTTTGGGGGAGGCCTATGTTCAGCAGTGGACGTCTTTCGGCTGATATGATGATGATGATGATGATGATGAAGTTGTTTTTAACAATTTACTCCTAAAAGACATGAAAATCAAAATATTGAAAAACATATAAGACCAATTTGGTTAAGTCGGAAACTCTTGTGTAACATAAGTATATTAAAATATTTAAAAAATCAACTATGCCTGCTTTGATGTAAGGCAACAGTCCTTAACAACTGCCATTTCCATGAGCTATTAAGCTTAAACGCTATTTTAAATTTATTCTTATTGGCTATGTGCTTAATTTCAGGTGGAAAAAGTGAAATAAAAAATGTAAAAAAATAACATCTAATTTTGAACGACGTGCTAATTGCAATTATGAACATGATAAGTCCATTTGTACACAATAAACATACACAAACATGGTTCACCCCTTTCGAGGGATCTCCTTAATACTGTCTAGAATTGTTCAGTCCAATTTATTGTAATTTGTCCAGTGTTAAAGATCAGCTTTAGGCATTAGGCGGCGCCAATACGATACACATGGATTAAGAGCTGGCCACGTCAGATATGACACAATAATGAGAGCAACGTAACCCGCCTGGTTAAATTTGCTATAATATCCTTATTGCTAGATCCGGGCATCTGGCAGCTTTTAATGGGTGGATGTCAGAGTGACGGACTAGCAAAATTTTTGAATGTGAAAATAGTACTACCAAAATAGATAAAAACTGCCGAAGTTTTCTCAGTTATAAAGGACAGGGCCTATATTTTAACATAAGAACAAAAAACATTGTTTATTATTACGGAAACAAAAACAGTAGGCGACAAAATATGAATTACATTATACGTCGTTTGGCACTACTTTCCCCTAACAGAAACTTTTGACAATGATATAATCTAATTATTTACATAATTTCTCATAATATTCCATCAAACCCAGAACTCAAGGATTTGCTTTCTTGACATGGTTTGCATTCTTTGCTCCATCACTTTACAGCTGCCAGATGTCCAAATGTATAAATAAACATAGTATAACTAACTGACTAGAGGAGTTTCGTTGCTCTCATTATTGTGTCATATCTGACGTGGCTAGCTCTCCGTTTAACAGATAATATTACTTATTCTAAGCTATATCTGAATCGATTATGAGAATTGCGTTATCTTCAGAAACCGGCGTCTTGTTCCACGATGGGGTTGGGTTTAACGCTCGGGCGCGGGCGGCGCGCGAGCTCCAACTTCTCGTCTTCGTCGGAAACGTACATGCGGGTGAGGTCTGAGGCCACCGACGCTGTCTCGCTGACGCTGTAACAATCAAACGAATATGCACGTCTGTTGACGATGATAAAACTTATAATACTGGTAATACGCCTCGAACTGGGAACTAGCGATTTACTTGCAAACGAGTTGGCCAATATAACAAGGCCCTTATGAAAATCGTTTCGCGCCTTCTAGCTCCATAACCGATCGATCTTGCTCATAAACGAACTCTCAAGTTACGCTTATCTCTGCTACAACCTCATCAAATTTCATAAAGATCAGACAAAAGTTACTAAAGTTATCGCGGAATAACTACTATTTAAAATCAAAAAGCCATCGAAATGCACAGACGTCTAGGTAGCCAGCTGACAATTCCGTTGTGTCCGAAGTTGTATGTAAAAACTTCGCTTGCGCTCCCCTCGTTCGATTTATAAAATTGTTTTGAGGACATCCCTGCTACACAACTTATTTCATTAAACTGGAGGAGTTCCCCAAAATGTTCATGTGAAACGTGACATGTGTTCATGACGTGATATGATATGTGACAACAATATAGTAGTGGGTTTTATCGTTATTCGTCGATACTGGTAAATAGTGCCAGTAAAAAAAATCTTTATACGGCAAGTTTTCTTTTCGGTGCAATTCATGCCATAGATGCCCATCTATATATTAGACGTAAACCGGTTCGTTAATTTTTATCTGTTTAGCATTGACTGCTTTTTCGCTGCCGCCGGCATAAAAAACTTCACCAAATACACACTTACGTCTAACGTTAATATTTTACTTGATTTGTGCAAGTATTTTAATACTTTTAGTTCGCATGTGTAGCCAGCTTGTTTGTCATATGTATATTATCGCCAAATACGAGTATACCCCCTACAACAAATATACGAACTAGATTGTCCGGAAAAGAAATTGGTATCCGGTTGTCATGGCAATATGGCATGCTGTAGTAAGTACCGGGGATGAAGATGATTACGTACAGTCGCCAGCAAATATATCGGAGCGGCCAAGGTAGTCAAAAATATCTGAACATGCACTTTATCACCTTGACAATAGAGGCGTTGTTCTGATATTTGTGACGAACTTGGCCGGTCCGATATATCTGATGGCGACTGTAAAACTTATATACTTTAAAATATTACCGTCTTCCAATTCTTCTCCAGGCGTATTGTAGCAACAATACGCCTGCAGCACCGCCGGCACCCTCGTCTCCGCGAAACAACAACAGGTAATATAATTCAATTTATCAAACGTCCTGGAAGACTAACTCCGAGAGCTGAACGATGAAGTCCCTGGGAAGGATGATCTCGGGCAGTTCGGGCGCGAGCCCCGCCTGCTGTACCGTTGGCACCTGGACTCCGCGTGCTCCTCCGCATCTTCCAGGACATTTGATAAATTGAAACATGATTACATGACGTTGTTACCTGTTGTTGTCCTCCAGCTCCGAGAGCTGAGCGATGAAGTGCCTGGGAGGGATGATCTCGGGCAGGTCGGCCTCCTGCACCGCTGGCGGCGTCGACTCCGCGTGCTCTACCGCCTCCTCCATGACACTTGACAAATTGAAACGATATACACTGTTAGGTTATTTGCAATTACGAGTAGTAGTCAGTATTAGAGATGCAACGGATATCCGGCCACTATTCGGTATCCGGCCCCAATATTACTATTCGGCCGAATACCGGATAGTTGCGTACTAAATAACCGGTCGGATACCGGATAGTTGCGTACTAAACGGCCGGATACCGGATAGTTGCGTACTAAATATCCGGCCGGATACCGGATAGTTGCGTACTAAATATCCGGCCGGATACCGGATAGCAAAATGACACATCAGAATCAAAAAGCCATTTATTAAACTGAAAAATCATATACTTCAGAAAAAGTGACCAAACCCTCCGGTGTCCGAGGCCAGATTTGAACTGGCGTCTTCAGCTTTCGCGGCTGACGTCCTGACCACTAGACCACCCGGTCACCGGGTTGTGACCGGGTGGTCTAGTGGTCAGGATTGAACAAAAATAATTTGATTTGTTTCAAGACCCATTTATTAAATTTATAAATACATACATCAATTCAATTTAACATACTAACTATTTATACAATTAATAACTAGATAAAATTGTTTTGAAATGGCCTCTCCTTCGATGAAGGAGGGATGGTAATAAGACTCCATGGGTTACCAGACCTTCTAGGAGAATTTTAATTGATTACGTCTTTATTATTTTTAACTTAAATACGAATATAAAATGTACAATGTTCGCAGACGACATTTCCTTGCAATTTAGCACCACAACCAGTACGGAATCTAACTTGATACTATCTAACCTTTTACATACAGTCAAAACATGGTTGGGCGAGCATAACCTAGATATTAATCTTACAAAAACAAAAATAATTCAATTTAAACCTACACAGAGGAAAGCTAGATTTAAAAAAAGGCAATAATATTATAGAAGAGGTGAATGATTTTAAACTACTGGGCATTACTATAGATTCTAGCCTCTCTAGCTCTCGTTTCGGAGGGCAAGATTCTCTTTGGATTGTTGAGCCAAAGTAGTTAACTTAAATTTTGTGAATCAGTCGTCACAGGACTATAGAGTAGCGGCTAAGTCGCGCCCGAACTGGCCGTATTATATACATATTTATTTTATTTACTGTGTTTTATACAGCTCCTATAAATAAAGGCTAGATAGGGAGGTTCTTAACCTTTATCAAGGCAGAGACGATTATTAAAAAAAATACCTAATAGCTCTACCGTCACTTATGGCCAGGGCAACTTGCTCTCATCTCCGTGCCTTATTTTACCTTTCTAAATATTGACGCCGTAATAAGTATTCTCAGATTTTTCACAGTAGAAGATTTGATTTAAATGTTTTGATCATGTTAATACGGAATTTAAGCGAATATTTACAACAACATTTCCGTAACTACTTAGTCGGTTCATTAGTTCTGTCACTAGGGTTTTGACTGATAAAATAGGAACTTTTAAAGATTGCTAACTCTTTCTATATATGATTAAAAAGCCTATTTAACAGTGATAAATTTACGATATTACTCAATCCAAATAGTTGTGGCATTTTTACACAATTCCTTGTGACATTCGAAAAAGCGCAATAAAAAAACCACGTCAAAACACGCGCCCTATTCGAGTTGATTTTTATCCTGATTATTTTTATTCAATTTTAAGAGACTTCAGTTTTGCATACTGCATTAGTTTGATCTTTTACCTTTATTTTAAAACATAATTGACATGGGTCTGGCTGACAATAAGGCTGGTATACGCAATTTTGGAAGACTACCTTGATGTATGGCATCAAATTCATCGTGTATTGCTCAAAACTGAAAAATACGAATAGCTGAAGCACACACTTGTAAGTCAACTAAATATCTTCTACTTTGATAAAAATAACAATTTGTAACTCCCGGACAACTATAACAAATATCTTCATCAACTTTTATAAAGTATATTTTTTATAAATCATCGGCGTGTTTGGGTCTGACAACAATCTTTAAGTTTACAAGGATCTACAAAATACACGATCTTGATTTTAAGTTAATCATGGTATATTTTAGTCTGTATGAAATAAGCTTTCTAATCATCATGTGTATATTTTTTGAATAAACGATTTGTATTATATTTTATCACTCAAAACTCTTGTGACAGAGCTTATGAACCGACTAAGTAAATTGAATAATTATTATAATTTAACTGTCAGACTCTATAAACAAATAATTTTAAACAAAAAAGAACCGACTTCACTAAGCATCCACCTTTCCAACACCAAATGTTCGATCTGCTGTAAAAAATACTCAAATCACCATAGGTGTGCCTATAATAGTTGAAGAGTTCCCTCGATTTCTCCAGGATCCCATCATCAGATCCTGACATGGTTACAATGGGACCAACTGTGAAGTATACGCTTTCAAACAAAAAAAGAATTTTCCAAATCGGTCCAGCCGTCTTCGAATAATCGGTGAACATACATAAAAAAAAATAAAAAATAAAAAAATAGCAAAAACAAAGATCCCGACGAATTGATAACCTCCTCCTTCGAAATCTTGAAGTCGGTCGATGACTCTATAAACAGATGTAGGTACTTTAGTAATTAAAATATAAATTCAATTTTGTCGTGTTGTACGTAAGTTATCGTATTCTAATTAAGTACGAAAAAATAAGAAAAAAAAATCACGCTAAAAAAATTGGTTTTGTATGGAGGGTGGGTCGGCTGGGACGTGTCCCATACAATTATTATTTTTGCGTCCATAATGTTTTTGTCCTACTTTTTCTTTGTCGCAATACGATACCAATCCACTATCTTTGTTACACCCTGTATATTTAGCTCGCTTACCTTCCCACTGGACAGGTCAGTTTAAGCTCCTGAGACTGTTGCACCACCTCCAGCCAACAACGCTTATCGGTTTCGATTTGCACGTCCGGGGCGAACGATGTACCTGGCCTGTAATTCATGGAAATTTTGTTATAGTACTGATAGTGATATTAAATCATACATTACATACTAAACACAATTTAATTATATTGTATTGTGTGTTGGATTACGCGCGACAATTTCGGAGAGCCTAGGTCTCAAGCACTAATAAATAAATAAATGATTTCGTCTAGATTCTAGGTGTTATATTTACTATTGTGTTAAAAGATAGGTACAGTCATGCAGCTGCAGAGAAAAAGGCCCACGCTGCATACAAAGTTTGTATGCAGGGGGGTCTTTTTCTCTGCAGCTGACTGTACCTTGTACGTAATTATTACGTTTAGGTACCTACTGTTTGAATGTTTGTAGATATGCTTAAGCTCAGATACGCATGTTTTTATCAGGTAACTAAAAAAAATATAGCGCATTTTAGTTTTTGCGTTATTTAATTATTTCAAAGCTATAAAATACAATACATTTCTTTGTTGACTTTAAACAGAATAAACTAATTGGGTACCAATAAATAAATTATAAGAAATATATCTCATTAGGAAATTGATTGATAATACTAATTATCTACGCATATACTTATTAAATTAAATTAGGTAGATAGATTCTGCATTAACTTTTCAATTCAAAAATGTAGAGCTGCCGTTATAAACGTCATTATTTGATATATATTTCACGTATACATATCCTGTCTTGTCCACACATTTCACTTGGAAAGGCGGTGCAGTGCGTGATCTAGCACTATCGGTTAAATATAATTATTCAAAAACTCGGATTTAGACTCTTATATAATAATAACTTAAGGGTTATTTTTGTTACCTGGGCGTAAAATTCATGACCGCAGCGATATGTCTCTGCTTGTGTATCTGATAGAAGTTCTCGGGCGCGGTGATCAGTGTCATGTCTTTGTCGAGCCCCGTCGGCGGCCGGTTCTGTGCAGCGTTCTTACTGCCGCTAGCCGTTAAGTCGGTGATGGAGAATTTTAGTTTGCCTTCGAACAAATTAATAATTTTTAATTAATTTTTATTAGTTATATACTGAGTTTGTGACGCTATGGTGTTAGCTGTAAGTTAAAAATATAATTTCAATAAATAAATGCAAAATATCTTAAGTGGAAAACATCGGTACACTTGTCACAATCCGTTTTTTTTCTTCAACGTAAGTTATGCCAATCAAAGTGATATAAATATAAATATTATAGGACAACCTTACACAAATCGACCTAGGCCCACAATAAGCTCAATGAGGCTTGTGTTATGGGTACTAGACGACGATATATATAATAGATAAATATGGATAAATACTTAAATACATAGAAAACATCCATAACTCAGGAATAAATGTGATAAACACACAAATAAATGCCCTGACCAGGATTCGAACCCGGGACCTCCTGCTTCGTAGGAAGGGTCACTACCGACTGGGCTAGGAGGCCGTTGATATTATGAAATATGGCAGTGAAGCCTTTATAATAATGGCACATATTTTGTTCATGTTACGATTCGTAAGAGGATCAATATAAAAAACAGATGAACATACAAAATCCTTTCGGTCGTTTCTCTATGTAGGTAGAAGTAGTTCGAACGCGGTGGTTAAAACATCACTATGGGTATATTTCAAAATTAAATTTTTGACAGCTCAGGTGTAATTATGCGCCGGACGCAGCGCATAGCGTTACATCATTCACATAGTCTGGGAAGATAGCAACATTTCTAAACTTTCGCTGTGGACATGTTTGAGAAGGCCAGCTTTTTGTAACTTGTTTTTAACGTGAGTCTAAATTTAAAAAAAAACCGGAGAGCGAGTCGGACTCGCGCCCTGAGGGTGCCGTATATCACACAATTTTAACAATCATTGCTGTAACGAAAAGAAAAATTGCATTGAGGGACAAATTTTGACTTTAAAAACTGTTGTACTGATTTAAAAACTGTTGTCCCCATACATCGCCCTAGGACGCTATTAGTTTACCAACAGCAAATAAGTATGTAATCGATCACAAAAAAATATTTTATACGTGATGGAACAACATAATAATGTTTTTTTTTTACTTATTCCTTTACTTTAGCTGTAAGATATTCTTTCTTACCAAATTTCATGATTCTAAGTCTATGGGAAGTACCCTAAAGGTTTTGATTCCCCTGCGAAGTGTTAAAAAGAAATAATAAGGCTTAAATGGCTGTATAGATTGCGTTGACTTAAAAATGTTATCTACACCAATATCAATATCATATTCTGCGTTCGGAAACCGCATGTAATTACTATCATTACTGCAACCAGTAACGTAATATCAGTGACAGTGTGGTTAAAACGTATGAAAATTCATTACCTACGGTAAAATATGCCCTCCTCTCAGATCGGTGGCACGCGCACGCCCGACCGCCGGCACAATCGAGTTGGTCATGGCGGTGCAATGTCGGTCATTCTAATGGTTTCCGAACACTTCATTTAGGATTTATAATATGTGTGTAGATAAAGCAGTGTATGCAACTGTACGTAATTAGGCCCTAAATATAACGTAACAGTTACATAAACTACTATTACAGCTTAAAGGAAACGCAGACATTGTTATTTGATGTTCATTATATCTTGAAACCTCCCCGCGCTCCTTAAAAAAATGGATCTAGTCTAGACATACAGACGCACTAAGTGATGCTAATTCCGTTTTTTTCCAGTAGAGGTACCAAACCCTAAAAATCATATTACATGATTGCATCCACTTTGACACTATTGAGCCAAATACAGATTTACCTAGAAACTCTCTAGTTTCATCTTTTGCTTATCTTAAACAAACAATAATAATATTTTTGTAAGGATCAAATCAAATGGCACGTTTTCAACCGACTTCAAGATTTCGAAGGATCCCGACGAATTGAAAACCTCCGGTTCTTAATTCGTCGGGATCTTTTTTTAACTCTTTTTTTAATGTATGTACACAGATTCACAGAGTAGGTATAGTTGGTCCCATTGTAATCAGGTCAGGATCCCAGGAATGGTTGAAGAACCATTATAGGCACATATATATTGGAAAGGTGGAGACTAAGTGAAATTGGTTCTTTTTTGTTTTAAATTATTAAGATTGAACTTACTTGTGTTTATAACAGCGACTCTGCCAGCCACTTCATACAAGACATCAGCAGTCCAGAGGTGTGGTATTCTTATGAATACTTTGCCGGTGTCGACTGGCATTTGGAAACCCAATTTATGCAACAGTTGCAAAAACTTTAAATCCTTGCACATGGCAGCCTGTTCGCAGTTCCACGGCACAAGCGGTATGGACTGATTGCGAACTGAAAAGTTGTATATGTAATTAAAATAAATAGTAATAAGATTAATAAGTAATAGCAAGATAGAATAATAAAAAATTGAACATAAAGTGGTAGGTTCGTAATAACGAAAACAGGGGTAGTGCATTTTCAAGGGGAAAATTTTGTTCGAGGATCGGAACCTGTATCTTAGGTTGGTATCTAAAATTGTAACGGCTATAGATCACTACACTGAACATACCCCGGCATTTATTAAAAATACCTATTTAAAAAAAGTACTTACGTAGAGCATGATAAGACACAGGAGACATTACTGGCGATTTAAGTCCTTGGCTAAATAGCTTAAACTGAAGGATACCCGTTTGAGGCTCGTCCGTGCCGCATTCGTTGCGGCACCTCTTCTCGACTTGCAATTTGGCGTAACAGGTTTCAAGTAAAACTTGTTGAACCCAGTCGAAACATTTAGTTTTGCCATCATGTCTTAATTGCTCACAGAGCTTTCCAATCTCGATATCCCTCGTTTCCTTGTTCATTTTTGCGCCCTTATCGGTCTTACTTTCAGACTTGGACAGTTTTTCGTATTCTTCTTTGTTGATGATGTTTTGCCTGTACAATTCTTCGATTACTGAATCCCTAGATTTAACTGTGCCGTCTTCTTTGAGGCATTTTAGGATTTCGCCGATGACATCCGGATGAGTGTTGCATTGCATATAATTCCAACTCAAAGATGAGAGTTCATCTTCAGTCCACCTGTAAACCACAAATTTAAACGTTTTTCTAATATTTTTTTCCATGAGGAATTGAGGGAACTCTTAAATTTTTAAAGGCACATGTATTGGTGATTTGGGTGTTTTCTTAAGGAACTCAAGCATTTCCTGTCGAAAACCACTAAGCTTCTTAGCAGAAGTTTTCTTAGCAGATATATTAAAACAGGTACCTTTGTTTGGATGACTGGCTTGCGCTGCTGTATACAGATTTTTTGTCCACTTCGGACGCAGGCGGGACGCCTTCCTTTAGTGACACGACTGACCCTTGCTGTTCCCCCAGGAATTTGTTGTCGTCAAAATTCTGTGTATCCATTCTCATGTTATCGATACTTATTAGCGCTTGCGGCTTCTTTATAAATGTGTTTATCACGTATTCTATCAAATCTGACCAATCCTGAAAGGATACAATTACAATTATTCATAAAACTCGTATTAGTATATACGTTTTTAAGCGACTTCAACATTTCAAAGGATTTTTTTAAAGTAGGTATGTTAACCGATTATTCGAAGACTGCTGGACCGATTACGAAAATTTTTTTTTTGTTTGAAAGAGTATAACTTCACAGTTGGGCCTATTGTAACCAGGTCAGGATCTGATGATGGGATCCTGGAGAAATCGAGGGAACTCTTCGGCTATTATAGGCACACCTATAGTGATTTGATTATTTTTTACAGCAACTCGAGCATTTGCCTTTGGAAAGGAGGAGGCTAAGTGAAGTCGGTTCTTTTTTGTTTAAAATTATTACTTAGCACAATCTCAAGTAGCAGAGAGGGGAATGTCTCGTCTCGGCAAATATCACGGTATTTATTCGTGTTCCAGAAAAAGTAAGAAGTGTAAAGTAGTGTAAAACTTGAATTTAGCGTTAATCTCTCCTGTTTTTTAGGGTTAGGGGGAGAGGAACGAGCCAAGTCCCTATCACATCTCACTACAGAAATAGGAAAGTAAAAAATCGCAATAAGTGTAAACCTTCTGACCTGGTTTAAATTACCCACTATAATAGGTACATATTAAGCATGCTTTGATGTTTGAGAAAATAGCTTTGCCATTTAATCGCTTTAATATATTAATCTATGATAATTGATAAGCCAAATCTCATCTATCATTTTCCAACCCAAACAAGCCTATACAGGTAAATCAAATAAGGTCGCTACTCTCTGTTGGATACTTACATCACATATTTCAAATTCAGACTTCCATATACAAGTGAACGTCTTCAAGATCTTGGGTTGATATAAACTGATCAAACTGTCCAGCTCCCCACCCACGTGATGCATCATCGTGAACACGCAGTCATTGACGAACTCTCCATTCAATGCATAATCTTCCAGCAGTAGACCGTATTGGTACATGATTTCAGGGGCGGCAAACCTGTAGGTTTTAATCGGATTTTAATGGTGATAGGCAAATTCATATGTCGCGATAATACTGACTATATTATGATAACTCGAAAAGATTTCAAGAGATAAAGTCCCCTGAGTTAAGTATATTTTGGTTTAGTAAACTGTATTTTTAGGATTCCGTATCCAAATGGTAAAAAACGGAACCCTTATGGATTCGTCATGTCTGTCTGTCTGTCTGTCTGTCTGTCCGTCCGTATGTCACAGCCATTTTACTCGGAAACTATACGACGTATCTGAATAAAATTTACACATACGGTGTATTTTGTATGCCGCTACTTAGTTATGGAGTTAAATTTGAAAAAAGAAATATTTTTAGGGGGGCGCTCCATAGATGTAACTAAATTTCAAAAAATGTTTTTTAACCAAATACCTATCAACATGTGACACATAAATCGATAGGTCTTTAAAAATAACATTGAGGTTTCTTTGACCATTTTGTGATTAGGTGAATATTTTCTGAAATAATCGCGTCGAAAGTCAGAAAAATGGTGTCCCCCGCACCTGTAACTTTTGAACCGTAAGTCCAAAAAATATGAAAAAAATTGAGGCGATGTGCCTTATCATATACTTTCTATTAAAATTATTTTGAACATTATCGGTTCAGCCATTTTTGAGTTATCTCCAAAAAACTTCTTCCATAGGCATCAGATACGACCTTTTGGTATTAGTTTGGTTCTTATTACATTGAAGGTACGGAACCCTCCTATGCGAGGTCCGACACGCACTTGGCCGGTTTTTGTATATACCTAACACATTTTAAAGACGTGAAGAGGGGGTTGGAAGTTTGTATGGAGAATTTTTAACCGCTGAACAGATTTATATGAAACTTGGTTGAGTGATAGTTTGAACCTCGGGAAACAATCCATATCCATTAAACAGTATAATGTAGTCGTGTAATTTTAATTCGTTAGGATACATTTTTCAATCCACAATAGGTAGACAAATGGTAGACACAACCACAGAAATATATTTCTGTGAATACACGCTACTATATGTAGTAGTACGTAATATAAAATATAAATGCAACATGTATGAGTTACATAGGTACCTTACGGAAGCTATAAGCAAGTACATAATCAATGTTTCATGATGTCTAGGTAACGTAAGGTGAATAAGATACGACAAAAAATGTTAAACTACAAGCTACAACTCAATACTACCTACCGAGTCACGCGGCACGGCATGTGCCAATAAAAACATATCATTGATGTGATACTTACCAACTGATATCGGTACGTTGCATGAAATAGGGGGTACTACTTAATTAGGAAATGCAATCTCGATCTTGAACCTGCGAGATTTCAGTGCGAATTTCTGAGATACAATCCCGATGGCACTCTGGATAAATCTCGACGAGATCTCGATTAACATTTTCGAGATCTCGAACGAGATTGATTGGATTATCGCCCAAAATTTCTTTGAAAATATTGAGTAGGTGCTAAATCACTGTGTAAGAAAAAGATGAGCTATTTTTGTGTTGTTTTTATTTTCACGCCGTACCCGATAAACACGATAACTATTAATAATATTTATTATCACTTTGACTTACTTTAAATACATACAAATTTCCTTTAATAAAGAAAGACATTCTGAAGAAGTCGATCGGATGGTAGCAATGAGCTGGAAAAATTATCGGGCTAAAAAAGAAATTTTTAAATCGTCACTTCTTCTACCAACCAAAAAAAGTGTTATGGACTCGGAAATACTACCATGCCTCACCTTTGGTTGTCAAACTTGGACGTTCGATTCCGTGACCAGAAATAAAATACAAACTATAAAATTAAGGGATAGAGTGATGAATGTAGACATTCGCAAAAAACTAGTCATCTACACCTTAACTTTGGAAGTAGGCAGGGCACGTGGCCAGCTGTAGCGACGAGAGACGGACTATAAGGACAGTGAAACTGGACCGCCGGGCAATCAAGACAAAGGTCGATCGCGTGGTAGATGGTCCGATGAAATAGTCCCAACGGCAGGTCCAAAAAGGCTAAAGACAGCCTTAGAAAGAATAAAATCAATTACGATATTTACGATCCTTTTTGTATATTGTCTGTTTCTTTGTTTGTTTTGTATGTATATCCTATAATTTATTTAATTGGCTCTGCTTTTATTT
Organism: Pammene aurita; assembly: GCA_947086415.1. Taxonomy (NCBI): domain Eukaryota; kingdom Metazoa; phylum Arthropoda; class Insecta; order Lepidoptera; family Tortricidae; genus Pammene; species Pammene aurita. The sequence continues at coordinate 24,852,978 of OX352293.1, forward strand.
TTAATTTTTTACTTAATTTTTATTTTTTCTCGATTTCCTTTCTTCTGTATGTTTATTTATGTTTATTTTGTAATCGTTCAATGACGTATGTGTCGGCACTCTATTTAGTCATAGTTTAGTTTAGTATTAGCTCATAAGTCAGGTCCCCACTGAAAACCAGCGCCAAGGTTTAAATTACCGCGGCATCATGCGGAGTGGGGATCCTATTTGACGTCGTTGTACTGTTTATTACTTGCTTTGTTTGTTTTTTGTGTGTATTTGTGACGTTAAATAAATGTATTTTCTTTCTTCTTTCTTCTTCTTTCTAGATAGAGTAAAGTGGAACGCCTTGGAGGAGGCTTTTACCCTAAAGGGGTCTGCACATTTTTAAGTTGTTTTAAGTTATGTTTTCTTTATGGTTTATATTCACTATGGTGTGAATTTTTAATGTATAGGATTTAATAAAATTTTTCGTACTACTTATAGAATTGTCAATCTCGGTTCGAGATAATACGTACTGTTTAATGTGGTCTACAATGTTGGTAGAACCGGTGTAGTCTGGGTTCCTCATGGCGCTATCCACAAACGTCAGCAATATGTGATTTGTTACTATGAGGTCCTGTGAAAAATACGAAATGGTAAGAATTAGGAGGAAGACCAACAGCTAAGTTTAGTACTGTCAGTGCGAGTGATAGAGTAACACTGTGTCTATGTAACGGATTAGTATGGGGACTGGGGACTCTTCGCTAAATCAGAAAAAACCGGCCAAGTGCGAGTCGGACTAAGTTTACAAATTAAAAAAAAAATGCCATTTTTTTTTAAATTCTTATTTGTCTGTTTCAGTGTCCCACTGCTGGGCAAAGGGCTCCGCCAAAAAAAAAAAGCTAGATTAGTAAATTAAAAAGTTAGGAAAGGTCTTCTAAGACCATTTCGCGTAGCGGCACGGGATCTGGTAGCTGCCCTACAAACTGGTTAAAAATCCCCTCATTTTATACCCCTAGATATACCTATTATTATTATATACAGGAAAAAACTATTATCTTCACATAAAACCTGACTATATGTCCCTTCAGATCTAAAATACTTCAATTTTACGTGTTTGTGTATCCAGTCACCTTAAACTAAAATACAAAAAAAAACCATAGCGTGTTGTATGTAACCTGCGAACTACATTACGAGTAGTACCATTTAAGAGTTCAAAAGCTGTTGCTTCATTTCTAATTTCTATCCAAAAAGTTTCAAGATTTATACATCATAACTTTAGCCATACAAATGCTCAGCCATTGTACAGCTATTGCGATGGTAAGTAAATGTTGACGTCGACTGTTCGACGTCACACGGTTGGTTTCGAAATTACTGCCGTCATCAATTTCGAAAAGTTACGGCCTGTTTAATACCAGGTGGGCAAATAAGAATTATACACATTATTATGAAAATGTCACTGTATGAAAGGCAAATATTATCAAGTATTTATAAAAAAAAAATATTATTGACGGGTGGCAAATTCACATGCTCGTAGAGTAGGTTTAATGTCAACCAAATGTCCACCCCTAGCAGCATGCCAAAAGTAACCACTTTTCATAATATGTTGGCACATTTTCGGTGTTATTCCAGTTACTGAGTCTCACATATTCTATTTTAACTGGGTTTCCACTTCCAGTGGTTAATAGGCAACATAATATCATAATAACGAATATTTTCAGTTTCACATGCTTTACCGTTGCTCAAAAGTGCCACGAAATATGCCACTCTTATCTATATATAGGTATGGATATTACATATAAATGCGTATGTCCTGACTGACTGACCCACGCAGAGCCGAAACTACTGAAGCTAAAAAGTTGACTATTGCAGATAGGGTTACATTTACGAGTATAATGTGTACAAGTAATATGAAGTGATTTTGAGAAGTTCAACCCCTGAGGGGGTAAAAGTTTGTATGGGTAGGGATTAAAATATTAAGTTAGACTTGAAACTTAGTACGCTAATAAAAAAAATGGATTTCAGCGTTTTTTGAAATTAAACTGCTAACGTGGTTAAAAAGGGGTTGAATGTTTGTTTAGAGATTTACTGTTTTTTTTTGTCGCAGACTTGAAAGTTGGTTTGTAGGCTACTCACAAAAAAACCATATCCATCGTTTTTCACAATTCCACCCCAGAGAGGTTTAAAAAAGGTTAGAAAGTTTGTATTAAAGCCAGGGCGAAATTTACTGAAGCTAGAAAGTTGTCATTTGCAGATCGGTACTGTGTCTTCTGCACTTCGTACTGTGTCTACTTATTAAAAAATAAGAAAATAAATTTCAGCGAGTTTTGAAATTCATCCCCTAAAGGGGTTTAAAAACGATTGAAATTTTGTATGAAGAATGTACCTATGTAGGTGTGTATACTAGGTATGGCTAAAAAGTAATTTTTAGACTACTTACTATAAACAAATAGTATTTTATCTACACTCATACTGTAAGTACTCTAAAATGCGTTCAAAAACCGTAGACAATGACAAGCATTACAACAAACGATTTAACTATGATAAGTTTCTTATCTGCGGCAGTAACGTAATTTTAACTTTGCATGCTCAAATATTGTTAAGCAATGAGTTTCAAATTTGGAACATCGAATTTGATAACATAATGTTACCGCCATGGCCAACTCGATTGGTCCCGCGCGAGCGCCACATAAACTACTATTATGTAACTGTTACGTAATAAGGGTCCTTAAAACATGAGTGTGGTTTTATGAAATGAGCCGCAGGCGAATTTCATAATAAGATCACACGAGTGTTTTAAGGCCTAATTACGTACAGTTGCATACACTGCTTTATCTACACTCATATTATTTATTATAAATGCCGTATTCGGAAATCATAGAATGGCCGCCATTGCACCGCCGTGGCCATCTCGATTGTGTCGGCGTGGCCAACTCGATTGTGTGGCGCTCGCGCGGGACCAATCGAGTTGGCCATGGCGGTAACATTATGTTATCAAATTCGATGTTCCAAATTTGAAACTCATTGCTTAACAATATTTGAGCATGCAAAGTTAAAATTACGTTACTGCCGCAGATAAGAAACTTATCATAGTTAAATCGTTTGTTGTAATGCTTGTCATTGTCTACGGTTTTTGAACGCATTTTAGAGTACTTACAGTATGAGTGTAGATAAAATACTATTGTGTGACTGCTAGCAGTTATAGAAAGTACCTATAGACAAATAGACTTTAGCGCCTTCACTTAAATGATGTAGTTTTAGATACCACTATCAGTCATTTAATTAGCATATAGAAGTGCTGGAGTAGAAAAAGATAGTTCTAATCGAATACCAAACATCACATTTTAAGAACATGAGGAGCCATCTTATAAGCGGGCGGAAAGCAAAGCTAAGTAATAGTTTTCTGACAATATTATAGTTAGTTTTTTTTTAAATATGTGTTTGACAATATCACTAAAACATGTATTTACTCTTCTAAATACGGATAGGTACGTATAATATAACTCAATATAACTTTAAACAGTTTCGCAAAATAAAATTACATTGCTTTGAGGATTTCTAAACAGAAGGTTTTAATAAGGTGGTTTTACTCTAGGTACAACTTGATGCCAAATTTTTAATGTCTTCAACAAACTAAATAAGTAGTTAATTAACTGCTTATTACAACGTAAACAGTATTTCATAAACTGTAAACGTTTCTATGTTGAATGCAATGGTGCGATCATATATGCATGTGAGTGACGAGCCAAGTGACGAGGCGAGTGACGAGGCGAATAACGCGCGATTTAACACTCAAACGTGGTACATACATCGCTGAACATACGTTGTATACATTGAGGAGTAGAATCTACATTTTAATTTTTTGCTCATGTTACAGGAAACACTCGGTACGACGAGCACCGACGCGAGTACGAACACGCTGGTGTGAACGCCGCATATTAGAAAACGCGAAAACTGCGTTTCTACCCATTAACGGATTCATAGAAAATATTTTTTTACAAAGAAATGTTTACCTGTAAGTACTGCTTAGAATGGTATTTCTGATTATAGTGACGCAAAAGCAGCACTAAAAGTGACCTCAATTCGTCGGTTTCACACATTTTGTTTTGTAATCTTATAAGGGCGTCTTTATCTTCAGCGTAAATATGAGGAAACTTTTTGTACACTTCTATAGCTTGTACAAACTCCCTGATGGCTGTAACAACCTGTAAAACATGAAGTAGGTAAATAGAGTTTAATATGCAAGAACAGAACGACAAATCACAAGTAAGTACATATTACAACGTATAAGAACAGTATGGAATGTATATTTTATAGATAAATGGTTCCTTCACAAGTCACAGTCTATACATGCATTTAACATCTTGATCTTACATAACATTATATAATTATTAAGGTAATTTATTTTATGTGAGAGGATCACATGACATCATAACACTTACCAGGTGAAGGCGCCGGCTACTAGGTTTCAAGTCATTGCCGTCTAGCTTAACAGCCAATTCAAATTGTTCACATAAGTTAACACCCTCAGCGGTCAAATAGGATACTATATCGAAAGATAATACACCAGAAATTTGTTCTAAATCCAACTCAATTTGGGTAGCAAACTTTAGAAAATATGTCACTAACCAGAAAAAATGTGACGTATCGATTTCCAATAGTGCGTTAGTAAGGATTTGACTATGTAGTGTTTCTACTAAAGAATTATAACCTTTAAGTAAAAAGTCAACAGTAAATTCTTTAATCACATTGGATATGTCATTATCTGTTGGAGTTTGGTGCGTGAGCCCTTGTACGTTGATGCTGAAATAACGAATTAAATTTTCACTGAAATGCAATAAATTCCAACGTTCGTTCATTATTTAATGCGAAAATAATTAATCATGTGACCTTATACTTACATGTTAGCTTTACCCCTTTTAACTATCTTCTTGCGTTTTCTCTCTTGTAACGTAGTTCCAGTCCGTGCCTTGGTGTTCACTCTTTGTTTAGGGTTGTGTGGCTTTTGATGAACTGGTTTTTTGAAAGGTATCTCGTCATCGTTACTTGAAGTAGAAATTGACTCTTGATTTTCAATTTGAGTTCCATAGCCGCAGTCAGAATTTTCAGATATAACTCCATTCTTCTTAGGCGGTTGTTGATTATTTGTCTCGGTAGGTGAATCGACTGAAGTCACTTTTTCTTCCTGTAAAATTTACGTTACATCATCAGTCGTGATTTTAGAATATTTACATAGATAAATAAAACACGAAATTAGAATAAAAACGTATCAGACATTATCAGACTTCATGTTTTCATCGCCAGTTGATGCGTCTGGGTCTCTCATGTAAATGTCGTTGTCATCAGCTAACGGCGGTTGAAACGGTGGATTCTCATCTTTCATTGTATTGTTTTCTGAACTTCCCCACACATTGGTCTCTGAATTTGGCTCATCGTTACTTTTTCCGCTACCGCCCGCGTCTGACGAATCTGAAGTCGGATCTGATGTCAGCATAGGAGACGAATCTTCACTGCCTAAAACATGTCATGTTTAAATTTTTTGTACAATTAATAACTCTTATACCTTGACCCAGGACCTTGGTCCAGGTATATTCTGGTATGAATACGTATAAGAATTACCTCTATCCGGTGGAGAAGTATTACTTTCATTATCCTCAGAACTCTCAGAGTTGCACGACTCCAGCCACATATTGAGAAGTTTGTGCAATGTAACAACATGCTGATCTTTATACAGCAGTGCTATTAGTTGTACCATCGTAACTCCCCAATTAGTCTGAAATATAAAATAAATACAAAACACAAACCTAATCTCATTCAACATCGCATTAAATTTTAATAACTTTCAATTTGTTTTCAATAAGTGTCATGATTTTAGAGCAATCAACAGGAAAAAAAAATCGCAGCGCTACTGAGTATTATGTATTTAGTAACTAATATGAATATGTATGTAAGAGTTCTTATTTGATTGTTAAACGCTAAATAACCTGTATATTTTACAAAAACAGGCGTAAAAGTTCCTAGGTATAGGTACGCATAGTTTTAGTTTGATAGAGACACCGATATTTGTAAGTGGAAAATTTTAAGAAATGCCTGGATAATATATATTCTAGCAAGTAGTTAGTCGTTTGTAAAAACCATCGTACAGACCAATGGGGCGGTGAACGGGTGAGCAGCACGGCATCAACGCGGCCCTGGAGAACGGGGCACACCATCAGTGCGTGTGCGCAGGACTCGTTGTTACGTTAAAACCTCATCGCGTAGATAACCCAAAGCACGGAGCGATCACCGAAGGTCTGTGGTCACTAATCACTTGGAAAACATCCGCGTAGGCACTCCGATTTAATTTTAATTAATAATTTATTATCGGTTTAATTTATTTAATTTTTACAATACTTAGCTGTTCAGCTGTATTTTAACTTTGTTTAACTGTTGGATTGCAATAAATGTAATCTGACGTCCGGATATTGATTCTTTGTCTTTGGAAGCACCTACCATGTTGCCGATTCGAATGTTAAAGTAAAATCGCAAACAGGGAAGCTAATTATAAACTATTTTGGTTTATAGCTTGTTGCGAGAAATCGAATCATACGATTGGGAACTGCTTATCATTGACATAGCAAACCAGCATACTAGTACCTATTTTCATGATTTGAAGCAAATGTAAAATTCGAATTTGGAGAGCTGAGCACTTACCGCTTCCGGTATAGTCATAAGTTTAATCAGTACTTTGTCAATGCTTTGACTAAACATATTCCAGAGGATCTGATTTTGCACGGATCCATTGTTGCCAGGAATAAGACTGTTGATGTTCTCTGGTATATGCAGTATATTTCTGAGCAACAAGAGACTGTTACTTATATTTGTACATTGTTCCGGTGATACCTTTGGTTGATCAGGATCCACATTTTTCTTTAAAAAGTCTACAACCACTTTTGTTGCTCGGAGACCAGTAAAAGCCGCTTTCGTGGCAATCAGTAACTGGTTTATTTCGAATACTGTATGCACACCAAAATCTGACTGCGATGTTATTTCAACTGATAATAAGCACTCTATGGGTATAGACAAATTGACCAGTATTCTGACTAACAATTCTATGGTCTTATCTTCCTTAGCATGTATCAAAAGAGGTATTAAGTCCTTTTTAATATTTTGTCCAAAACTGATGCTTCTTCGGTATGTCCGTAAATACTTGTCTTCAGTTAAAATGTTATGTAAAATAGTTTCCAGGGCAGCTGGAATATTATTTCATTTCATTAGTTTCTTGTTAAGACTGTTTCTATTAATGATAATGATAAGTCAAGATTTACAACTAAGTACGTCGCTTAATCGCTTTAAGAGAATAAGTCTTAAAACCCGCGTTGTAATCGAATCCATGAATATTGTAATAAAGATATTACAAATTATGGCCTCCAATTATTGTCAATTTTCGAGAAATTTTCAAAGACTGGATGTTAAATATGTTAGCTCAATGTTTACTTTAAATTTATTTATTATAATAAAGCCCCCCAATTAAAAGCACCGTAGATTAAACAAATAAAAGAAAAAACCATACCATTACAGTTATCGTTTATGTGATATCCATCTACATGCATAAACCCAAGGTTGCCGAATATGCTATGGATCTGAGGACTTCTCAAAATCCACTCCATGTTTTATCTGAAACAACAAAAGTTTTCAATGCTATATCTAACCTGCATATCCAGTTTACAACTGACTACCAGTTTTGCAGAACGTATAAAACTTTGGAATAGCTCGGAAATCTGTTAAAACATCCTCGTAATGTTTAAAGATAACGTGGCATATATTACCTACACACGTGTACACGTGTGTAGGATTGGCCACAGAGGGATGAGATTTCATAGGAGAGGGATGGCATTTAGGCATATCGTTTGCCACATCATATTCATACATCGGGGTTTTCGGTGCGGGAACGATTTGAGAAAGAGTAGAGATAAACAGATAGGTTAGTCTGGGAAAATATCATATTATGCCTAATGAATAACTAACTCTCAGTGAATAGTATACACACTATGATACGAGCTTTTTTTCTTGGAGGAATGTTTGTATTGACTATTATATAGTATTTTAATTAGGGTCAGGGAGGGAACAGTCGCTAGGATTTTTTCAAGAGGCTGTAGCATGAAAAATATAAATCCCTGAACTAATTGTTGCAAGCACAAAGCACAGTGCATTATTAAACTTTCATATGTAGCAAATATATTTGCTGTTACTTTCACCAAAAAAGATATATCCATTCTTTTTTAAAAATTGGGAATCGAGCCACTGTGTACCCGTTGCTGTACACAGTGACTAGGACCCCCTAGTACACAGTGGTTCTAACAGTACACAGTGGCTCGAGTACACAGTGGTTCTAACAGTACACAATGGCTACGTAGGAATCGAACCTAAATAAACTTTATAACAAAAAACATTTTTGTTGAATAAAACGGTAATTAGAATAGGTAAGCCTAATTCCGGAATAATCGTTCCTGATTCATTCTTCATTTAAAATAGGTACTTACCTAATAAATGTCGCATGATGTATTCACTTTCATTTTATTAAAAAAAGAGTACAAGAATTATTTTTAATAATGAAAGAACTTTTATTCTTATTAATATTCAAGTAAATTTTAGCCCAACTCTGTAAGGTGCACAGTGGTTCGCGAGCCACCGTGTACTTTTCTGAAACGAACGACTGTTGACCTTCGCGCCACTTTGTATTTTAGATAGAACTAAAAACAAATAGAAACATCGAGGGCCTTGAATTATCAGCCAATACTAAGTAGATTAGATACACTCTTCGATAAAAATATAAGTAATTAAAAATCTCGTTCGAGTTAAGAAAAAAGAGGAGTGAAACTTACCTGGAAATGTAATTTTGATAGCATTCAACGCAAAAACGCACCATAATACATTCGCATGGCGCCGAAGCGGCTCACTAACTAGTTCGTACATGATAGGGTACGGAACGCTTACGATTGATGTAGAGGACAGACATAAAGCTCTTTCCGTTTCCCGCACAGCACATTCGAGCCACTGTTCCCACCGAGCGACTGTACCCTCCCTGACCCTACCTAAGACAAAGACACGGTATGACAATAAGTGTCAAATATTAATCTTGACGTCCGATATTTAAGAAATATTTACTTATAAATGATTGGGGACTTAACTTAATAATGATCAGTCATTAAATGAATTAATAAAAAAATACTTGAAAAAATCATAGGTACATGATTTTGTAAATGACGACACCCTGTATACAATAGTCAGCTATTACATATAAATTGTATGTACCTATGATTTTTTTTATCAATTATTCATTAGGTAGAAACCTGCTAGAGTACATTCTGTTTTTTAAGTTAATGCCTACTCTTTGGCTAATGTCAAACATTCCCGCACCGAAAACCCCGATGTATGCACAACATACAAAATTCAAAAAACAAATGCCATCCGATTTCGATGATTGTAAAAGTGTTTACCCTAAGTTCTCCTCCAGCGATAGAAAAATTCACCTTGCGTCCAGCTTCCAACTCTGATGGTTCGATAACTGCCCGGCCTGGGCGGATGGCAATTTGTTTCCGGTGTCTGTATGTGATGAAGAACAAGCATGCTAATTTTCAAGCGGTTGCCTGACAATTTTTTTTTTCTTCGCTCTCGTACAGGGAACCAGTCCAACCAGGAGGGATGGGATTAAAATTTTGTAATATTAACCAGGGTACATTCTTTCAGGCAACCGCTGTTTCAATCGGTTGCCTCGAGATAAAAAAAAAATTGCACCCCCCCTGTATTTCCGCTCCAGTCCAAGTTGGCTCAGTTCGGGTTGCACAGGGCGGTTCCTCATCACTTCAGGAGCTTAAATACCGCGAGCCATCCGGTTGCCTCGCGGTCACTGAAACTACGCGTCATTGCTCTGAATATTAGTCATAAGTGAGCTTTAAGTTAGACCTAACTTATAGCTTTATCGTCCGTTTTTAGGGTTCCGTAGTTACAAAATTTCAAGTACAATTTAACTGGTGTGACGTAAATAAATGTATTTTCTTTCTTTCAGGTGAACTGAACAAGAAATAAGATTAAAATTGACAAATAATATCCGTAAAGCGGTTCCACTACGTTAGCTCGGAATAATAAAAATATATTATTGAGTGGAATTAAGCATTTCTTTTAGTTAGATAAAGACTTTTAAAGTCAACTGAGAAACTCAATAAGGAATAAGAGTCTGCGGGATTATAGTACTTATTAAGTGCAAGAAACCCTATTCTAAGTATGTCTAAAGCAAGCTTGCGTGAGTTTCTGAGGTGCGAACATACGTATCTGCATTTTTAACCGTATGAAAATGGAATATAGTGGAAAAAATGTAAATACCTATAACAGATGACGTTCATCATACCTATGTAAACACGCAAGTAGAGCTGTAGGTATATCTCAGACTATGACGCTTGCTCGACGTAAGTGTCTCGTGTCTATACACCTGCCTGGCCTGACCCGTCTGAATCAGAATAATATGGTATCAATCGATTCGTTTTGTTGTGAGGATAAAAAATATCTATATGGGGCCAATTGCGTTAAAGCAACACAAAAGTTGGAAATGAGACTTAAAGCCTGAAATTTGGATTTGTTCCTCAAAACCCTCATAACAAAAAAGACGTGCAAAAGTGACGTCACGATTTAATAGTCGCCCTGTTACAAGTATAAAATCAATGAAATTAGATATTAAATTTACAACTCGTGATGTAGTTGAGATTTTTTCGTGATGTAGTTGAGTAGTCGTGATGTAGTTGAGTAGTCGTGATGTAGATGTTGTTAGGAATGGTTAGGGCAGTATTTGATGATATTTGCTAAAACAAGTGTCTTGAGCTAGCCGAGAAATTCGTAAAAAACTGTCAACTTTGTGAGATTTCCTGTATAAACTCAAAAACTGTTAATTTATTGATAAAGGCTGCTATTGGAGTTTAAAAAGACCATTTCATTATCCAACATTTAAGTTCACATTCAAATCTCTATCTTTTATAGTTTCTAAAATAGGGCCTCTTGATTCATTGATAAAATAAAATAAAATACTTTTCACTTCTCATGCTCAAAAAGTGTGTCATATTGTGCTTACCAAGGCAGACTAAAGTAGTACATTTAGCCTCTAGGGCTAGTATGTATACATATTTATGATTTACAAAACATTTTAAATTGACCAATCGGAACACTTCACCATATTAAATCCACCAATCACAACACACATATCGAAGTTAATCGGAACGCTAGATACTTTTTTGGTGCTGTGTAAATAATTAAAGTCCTTAAAAATATATTGTATTTAATATCAACCAATCAGAATACAGCAATGTTAAAATCGACCAATGAGGAAACGCAATTTATTTCTCAAAACGTGAGGTGTTTTTAGGGTTCCGTAGCCAAATGGCAAAAAACGGAACCCTTATGGATTCGTCATGTCTGTCTGTCTGTCTGTCCGTCTGTCCGTCTGTCCGTCCGTATGTCACAGGCATTTTACTCAGAAACTATACGATGTATCTGAATAAAATTTACACATAAAGTGTATTTTGTATGCAGCTACTTAGTTATGTAGTTAAATTTGAAAAAAAAAAAATTTTTAGGGGGGTGCTCCATACAGGTAACTAAATTAAAAAAAAAAATTTAACCAAATATCAACATATGACACATCAATCGATAGGTCTTTCAAAATAACATTGAGGTTTCTTTGACTATTTTGTGATTAAGTGAATATTTTCTGAAATATTCGCTTCGAAAGTCAGAAAAGTTGTGTAGCCCCCCCCCGTAACTTTTGAACCGTAAGTTCAAAAAATATGAAAAAAATTGAAGAGATGCGCCTTATCATATACTTTCAACGAAAATTGTTTTGAACATTATCGGTTCAGCCATTTTTGAGTTATCTCCAAAAAACTTCTTCCATAGGCATCAGATACGACCTTTTGTTATTAGTTTGGTTCTTATTCCATTGAAGGTACGGAACCCTCCTATGCGTGGTCCGACACGCACTTGGCCGGTTTTTAGTTCCTACTTCACAATCATTAAAAAAGATTGTAATTTTTTGGAAGCGCTTTAAAGCGTGTTTAAACTGTTTAAAGAGCTAATTATACCGTCGTCTGTGGCATTTATTCGCGGTGTTTATATTTTGTATCTATGTCAAAGAAGTTAGAAAAATTAAAAGACCGTCAAGTTAAACCATAATAATTTAACCTTAGTTTAGTTATTGTGCGTAAATAATAAGTATTTTTATCTTATTTTCTCGCAATCGAAGTGAAAAATAGTATGCATTACTCTGGTCTAAAAGCCATATTACCACTCGAACAATTTTCCCTCACTTCGTTCGGGAAAATAACCACCTCGTGTTAATATGGCCTACTTTAGACCCTTGTCAAACAATCTACTATTATAGTTTATTAATGTTTAGATACGTTATTTCCTCGAAACAGTTGCAGATATTTGAACTAAATTGAATATTTCTAATCAGAATTGTTGTAAATTATCTACCGGCAATCACCAAAACAAATAAACTTGTACTCAGACTTGGGAACACTTGATTGAAATCGGTGATTAAATCATAACACAAAACAATCAAGTAACTTCGCTATGAGTAAATCATTAACGACGGGCGCTGATTGAAACTAAATTAACGCTAATCAACTAAAGGCTAATCATGATTTGTTCAATATGATTGACAAATGTATGATTATAAATTATTAGAGTGTTCTTAAGCTGATTTATATTATTACTAGAATAAGGCGTTTGTTCTGAATTTCACATACTGAACTAGGTGCTTATGTAGAGATTTTCGTTATATAAATAAATGAAAACGAAAACGAAATGAATATGAAAATGAAAATAACTTGTTTCTATTTTTTTTTTACAATTTCATTATTTTCGCAATAAGATTCAATATAACAAAAGTGCCCATATCTGGTGCCACTGGTAGCTTTTAAATTAAACGTTTTGACTCATATCTGACCACTCTTCAAGGAAACAGCGCTATACACATGCAAAACGCTATCTTGCACTATTTCATGAAATAGGCCCATTTGAGTCTCTGGTATTAAAATTTAATTTTTCTGTGGTCTCTCGTCAATGTATCTACAGTTTTTTGGGAGTTCGCACAGGAGTTGATTGTATTTTTTTTTAGTTTTTCAAAGATATAAGTAGCCGTATCTTGTAAAATATTTGAGGTAAATATCGAATTTAGACTCAAATGGTTGCAAATTAAAAGGGCCTTAAAAATCGCCAAAGCAACCTTATTAATAAACTTATAATTTGTAAAAGAAAGGAAAATATAAAAAATATGTAGTTTGCCAGCACAAGTAACTAGTTGTAGCAAATACACGGTGCTCGTGAGGATTGCGAGAGATTTCAACAGTGTATTCTTGATCATAATAAAATTGGAGACTAAAATGTCGTATAAACTTTTCTGGAATTTGCCTAGTTTCAGAGTTACTACCAATTAAATAAAAAAACATTTTTTATTGTGACTCAGTGCAAAACGCTTTTTTGATGGCGATTTCACCCTTTATGGGGTCTAGTCTATCAAAGTGCCAAGGAATATTTTACGTTAACTATTTTTTTACGAAAAAAATGTACTAATTTATTTTAATCGACAGTTTTACCAATAACATTTATGTTTTCATGTTCAAAAGCATTTAAAAATCGAAAAAAAAACCCAAAAAAAAACATTTATTTTTTTTTGCGAAATTGACCTAAATTGATATGACATTTATTACTCCTTATGACCTCAGGAAATCGTGGTTAAAATCTCTCGCAATGCTCACGAGCACCGTGTATATATGTATGTAAAGCTTTTAAGTTTACCATGAACGCTAATGTTACTCGATAGCCGTTTATAGCTGCCTACGATGAATTAAAAACGACTGCATACAATCCCATACACCTGTTAGTGTAAATGGACACCAACTTCAGACTTGACAAATTCACTTTTGCCGCTGCTACTAGGTTTTGCTAGGGATGTCTCTATAGGATTATGTCACATTTGATTTAAATGTTAATTTCTTGTTCTCTTAACTATACAATTTGAACACCTCGCACGTTTAGGTACTTCTGCTGCTGACTGTATGTACTATCAGGTTCAGAATTGCATGGTCAATTTATGAATGAATTCATTGATAAATTGACCATGCAATTTTGAACCTGATGGTACATAGAAACAAGGAACGAATTTATAGATAAAAAAGGAGTGATACTTTTTTATCTATAAATTGGTTAATAAAAACTATTACTATTTGATATAAAAGCTACGACATTGTTTCCTTTAAAACTATGTCGAGTAATACGGAATCCCGACAAAGCACTTTTAAGTTAATACAAAGGAGAATCCGAAGTTTATTAAGTTTTATTTGAGAAACCTATAGATACACGTACACGTGACGCCAGCGAGCGCGGGCGGGGCCTAGTAGGTCACGATCACTCGAGTCGCGTGGCCAGCGCACGTGCCCGCCTAACGTGCCCGGTCCGCGTTACGAGCGAACGTTGACGAACCGAGACGGAGAACGGAACGTGCTCGTAACTATGACGCGGGTCAGGGGATTCGGTAGCTATTGGGTATGGGTATATTCCTCTAACACTTGCGTAATGTAACTATCTACACTACATGTTTCAACCTTATACATCATACTTAATTACATTATATTCATTAACATTTACATACTGTGCACTGTATAAATTAATTATTAAATTAGTCCTTATTAAAATCTAAGCCGACTGTAGTTATTAATTTTTAATTAGGCACATATAGCAGGTAGGGTAAACAAACATCCCACCAAAAACATAAATGTAAAAAAGAGAGCCAAGTTCAATACAAAAATTATGCTTGGCTGTGGGCTTCGCCGCAAAAAGAATGGAGATCTAAATGAGTGCCAAGTTCTATGCAAAATCCAAATATGTATTTATAGAAACAAAATAACATTATGTTTATGAACAAGTATTAAACATAGAGTTTAATACTTGTTCTTTGCTTTATTGGATACCTATAACAATGGCTGTTATTTAAAAATGTGAGATCTTAAAGTAGGTTAGATTTGATTTGGCCAGTTTTCATTACAACAGTCATTTTATAAAGTTATTCAACATATATATATATATTAATTCTGATAAAAATCATTACTTTTTGTAAAGAAAACTAGGCAGGTATTGAGATTTAATGTTTTTTCTTGCGTTTCCGCTGCATGGTTTTCTTTTTATGCTATTATCTACATTCTCTTTTTGTGTAGATTTACTTCTGTTCTGTGTATAATTATGTGGTGCCGCGCGCTGCCGACGACACTCCGTTGGCCGGTCGTTTAACGCGTATTACAAGTTTTTTGTATGGGGACACCACTTATTTTTTGACTTAACTTTATTGTTATATTTCCGTTATATAGCAAATATAATAATACATATATTGGGATAGTTTCAAATATCTGCTTGTAACGGTTCCAACGATACAATTTAAAAAAAATTGTATGGGGCCCCCCTATTTTTAAACTTTTTCTTATTTTTAGATTTTTTCCTACGCTTACACACAATTACCGAGCTGGATTCCAAATTTCGTCCTTCTAGGTCATCTGGAAGTAGGTTAGATTTAGGTACTATATGTCAGTCAGTCAGTCAGTGCTAAAATTTACGACTTTTTGACCTTCATATCTTTATAACCGTTTGAGCTAGCTTCATGAAATTTGGGCTTCTAGATGTCCTTATGGATATAATTAAACACACGTAGTTTTATGTGTTTACGTTAAAGAGGTTTTGAGTTATAGAAGGGTCAAACACTTCTGACCCTGCACCAAGCACCAAATGCCACTGCACCAAGTGGTTCGTGTAATATACACTCGGCGCTGGCTAGCCAGTTCCTTTGCTTGAACTTGGCTTGACACGCTGCCGCGTGTCTAGATACCGGTTTACCCGGACACTCGCATAACATGGCCGTACCATCTGAGTCTGTTTTCTGTGAGTTTCTCCTGAATTGGTCTGACCCTGAAAGTGCCTCGTATGTGGATATTTATGACGCGGTCCAGCATTGTCACTCCGCCAGCCCATCTGAGCATTCGCATCTCAGCAACATGTAGTTTATTTTTATTAGTGGCCAGCATTCAGATCCGTACATCATGGCAGAACGGGAAAATTCTGCAGGTCCTCCATTTCCTCTGAGATCAGGACTATGTCATCAGCGTAAAGTATGTACCATGGGAGAAGGCGCTGTATCTTTGCCGTAAGGTGGTCCACTACTAGATTGAAGAGCAACGGGCTCATTGCTGATCCCTGATGGACACCAACTCTCACATGGAATTCATCACTGGTGCCTGCTGGGTTTCGAACTTTCGACGTGACATCTCGGTACATATCTAAGGCAACAATTAAGGCGACATAATGCTCTGCGTATAAATCAGGCATCCCGCCTTTTGCACGTAAGGCATGCCATTGCCAGATGATACTCGAGGTACGCGATCGAACGCCTTTTCCAAGTCAATGACTGCCAAATGGAGGCTGGTTTTATTTTATTTGTGCTCCTCCATTAGGATTCCCAAAGTGTGAGGACATCGGTTATGGACCTTTCTGCTACAACACATTGGTTTTCTACTATGGTTGTCAAACCGAGTAGCCTTTTACTAATTACTCGCTCCCATATTTTAAACGTGTGTGGGATATGCTAGATGGATCTATAGTTGTTATATAGTCTTCGGTTTCCCTTGTTTTTGTAGAAGGGTACCAAGTAGCTCCTCCTCCACGCATCCAATATACCCTCTGTCAGAACCTTGTGATAGTTAGGAAACTTACACCCGCTGTGCCGAGCTTTTTCTAAAGGTCTGCCGGGACCTCGTCATGTCCAGTAGATTTGTTATTGGCCATTACTTTAACCGCTACGTGAACTTCCTGTGGTGTTATGCAGGAAATCGACCCTTCTACAGCAGGTAGCTGGTGGCTGGTGCAGGTCCTTACAAGGGTATAGAGCGGTCTGTTAATATGTAGTCGATCTGTGTGTTGCGCCCTCCACTGCTGTAAGTAATAACGTGTTTTGGGGATTTTGAGAAAAAGGTGTTTACAATGGCCTAGTGGTGTACGCCGTGGATTGCAAGATAGTTTCACCTTCTGCGTTCCTCTGACCGAATCCGTTATTGCCATGGACCCTTTGGTACGTGGGGGTAGTAGTGCCTACGTGGCCATTGAAGTCGCCTCCTACGTATTTCGCTTCGTTAGCAGGGATAGTGAAAAAAAGTCATTGAATACTCCCTGTACAGTCCCAGAATGACTGTTTTTGTATAGTAAAGCATCCAACTTGCGGCGCATAAGCGCTTAGAATATATAACACGATTAGTCATCTAAGGCCAGCTTGACTGCGATTATTCTTTTACTAACTTCTACAATGCGATCTTGAAGGTATTTGTCCACTACAATCCCAAAACCATTGTGTTGCCTAGTACCGTAATAGATGAGTTTCAAATCGTGCCCAATATTTCGCGAATTTGCCCCCTTCCACTTCGTCTCTTATACGCAACAAATATTGATGCGTCTACGGTGTAGCACTTCACTTAGCTCTGAGCTGCGTCCGGTCACAAACAGCTTTCATTGAATACTTTATTTATTCCTAAAGACCTATCAAATGATTTATCATATAAGGTGCAGTTATACAGGTGCAGTTTCATTGCATTTTTAGGGTTCCGCAGTCACATTTAATATAATTTTCACTTGAAAAAAAAGTAAGCGTCGTAAGAGCCCCTTTGATTTGAATGATCACGTATCAAACTCATACTAAATACATAAATATGATTCACTATGCTCTCTAAAATTTTGCCTATTCGTTCCTAAATTAACTTATGTGCTTCGCTGCTGTCCCTTTTGGAAAAATCAAAATCTTTTATCACAAATAGACTATCTCATTAATAATTAAGTAATAATAAAGTAATTTAGAATCCGTTCTTAATATTCAACTCAGTGAGCAGTCCTGGACCCAAGGATCCATTCCCATTCGGTACGGTGGGTTAGAGATCCGCAAAATTTCTAGTGTCGCGTTATCGGCATTTTTGTCGTCAGTCCAGCCAGCTCACAGCAGACAGCTCTTCCAGTCTCATAGGAAAAATTCTACGTTCAAGAATGCTTGGCCTATTGTTTGCCCCGGTAAACATTTTCCCGAACACCCAAAATCACAAAGGAGTTGGGACGACATTACGTGCAAATTGACTCTGGATAACCTACTAACCCATTCTTGCCCCGAGAAACGTGCTAGACTCCTAGCAGCCAGTACCAGGGAAGCCGGAAACTGGCTGCATGCAAGTACATCCGCCCCCAAATGTTGGAACCTTTATAGACACCGATACCCTCCGCATTTCAGTTTCGCTCCGTCTCGGGGTCCCGGTCTGCGTTCCACAACGTTGCCCCTGCGGAACCGACGTAACTACCTGGGCCACCCCGGACTTTCCTGCCAAAGAAGTGCGGGCCGCTTCTCAAGGCATGCTGCCCTTAATGACATCATCCACCGGTTTTGCATCAGTTAATGTGGCGGCTCTTTTAGAGCAAGCCGGCATCTCTAGAACTGACGGCAAGAGACCGGATGGTATGACTTTGATTCCTTGGAGTATGGGACGGGTGCTGGTGTGAGATACAACCTGCGTAGACACACTGGCCCCGTCACATCTCCACCGAACCACCCTAAGGGCAGCGGCAGAGACGGCCGAAAAAGCCAAGGTGGGATAATACAGTGGTCTTGGCGTCGAATATATTTTTGAGGAAATGCTGCCAGCATCTTCGGTACCATGCCGCAAGGGCCTCTTTTGGATATATTTTATTTTAGTTTAATTTTATTGTTAGAGTCAATTATTTAGATTTATTTTAGTTATAGTTAGTTTTATTTGTTATATTGTCAAGTTATTTGTATATTGTAGATTAAAAAAATAAGTAAATTAAACAAAATAAGGACATTAAAATGTTCATGTAAGTACATGATTTGGGTGAGGATTGTGGCAGAATCAAATCGAGACAACTTTTTAAATTATTATTATTATTATTAAAATAATAGTATTATTTTGTAGTATATTAGTATAGTATTATTTTAGACATATTTTTTGTTAAGCATAGGGGAACTATACTTTATTGGGATTAAGTTCGGTTTCCTCACAATGTTTTCTTTCATCGAAAAAACCCAGCCAACATTCTTGTTCCCGGAACATTATTTAATTATTTTCATTCAATTTTTTAACTTTTTCTGTAAAGAATAAATTATTTACATTCATATTTTTTTTTATGTTACAAGGAATTTTGTAAAACTGCCACAACTATTTGCATTAAATAATATCGTAAATTGATCAATGTTAAATAGGCTTTTTAACCATATATTGTCATAGTATCCATTTTCTAACAGTTCCTATTTTACCAGTCAAAACCCTATAGTGACAGAACTTATGAACCGACTAAGTAGTCATAAAACGCAGGACCATATTTTTAGACCCCTCTGAATTGTGAGAGGGGTTTAAAAATATGGCCCTGCGTTACTTGAGGAGTATTGACTCCTCATATAGCTGGGATGCATCATGATAGGAAAAGTTGGAGTCATGAGACTTATACATGAGATGGTGTCCCCAAAATACTGCACCCATGCAATCAAAACTGCTCAAAGCCATGCCCTTAGTGAAGGATAGTAGGCTTCTATCCCTGTTCGGTAAAGAACCTGGTCTTCAACAAAAGGAATTCCGAGCAATGCGCATGTATCCCAGAGTGGCGAGTTCGGATCTTGGGCAGTGGTATTTTCTACTTTTCATTTATTTCTAAACATTGTGGTATCGTTTGTAGATGTTCGATATAATTATATAATTAATTGCAGTTCGGTATAAATTCAATTTCTTAAAAAATAAGAAGTCATAAAAAAAATTACAAACCAGTTTGCAAAACATTTTATACCTCTATTTGTATCCAGATACATACCTACCAGACTAGATTGTTTCTGATGCAGTTACAGTATTATTTATCGGCAATTACATTTCCCTCAGGTGTTCTGCATAGATTCTTATTATTAAAACATAAAACGGAATGCTTGGTAATAGATGGCTAGTGCAGAAGCAATGGACAAAATATTTCATGAATGTCTTACCTTTTATGTGTCTTCAAAGGTTATAATTAAATTTAAAACCAAAACTTTTTCGTCTATAGGCGAATCACGGAAGAAATAGCCCCACGATATTTCACTCTTTTACTAGTTATACCTCTTATTTTCCTTAGCACTGAAACACAACAACTCACTAAACAATAGTTCGTATATAGTTAAACGACGTGATACACTGCTATATATTATTTCTAAAAATGTTGCGATCACATTATTAGCCAAAATATTTGTAAGAACGTAAAATCCAAGAAATGAAATGTACCTTTTTTTACGTTCACGAATAATCGCATCAAGCTCAGAAACTGTTATGAAAAGGAAATCTCGGAGTCTCGTCTCAGCTCGGCTCGGACTCCAAACTCCAACAAACAAACAAGGGGAGGGGCAAGAAGATGACAGGTAGGTGGGGTGGGGATAGACTAGACGCACGTATAACGTAAACGTAAGTAAACACATGTTTTGATACTCACTGATGCATATTACTCAAAAGTATACTCTAATGTTATATAAATACGGATGTAAATGAATGTAGGATTGAAATAGCTCATGCTACCACAGCAAAAGAATCTCCCTCGCGTTAATAAATAAGTTTTTGCACATCATACATGTGTCCCACGCATTTTAAGTTTCTGCTACATTTATAATGCTACTGCCAATTGGCTACTTTCCTAAAAAAATATATTTAGTCCGTCAGTTAGATTATCAAAAAATATTGGACACGTATTTTTTATTTTGTCAATCAAACAAAAATTGGTGAAGATATAGCCCGTTAAAGTTCCGCGTGACGTCACATTTCAGTACAATTTTTAGTATAATGTGACGTCACGCGGAACTTTAACGGGCTATTGTATTGTATTGTATTGTAGTACGGGCAGGTTTTCCGCAACTCGACGTCTGGCGCCTATTTTGCGTGAAGGAAGGACGGCTAGTCCAGCCAGCCCAGCTCCTCGAGGAATCCTATCAAACCTTTGGTGTTGAGTAGGACCTCGGGGAGATCACCCGGGGATCCGAGGTGTTTTGCCCTGTATGGGGCCACTCCGTTGCACTCCAGTACCACGTGAGAGGCCGTCTCTTCAGTCTTCATGCACCCACGGCACAGGGGACTGTCTGTAACACCTAAGTTAAAGAGATGTTTGTTAAATGGTCCATGACCTGTTATCACACTAGTTACCATCCTTAACCGGATTTTGCCGAGACGGAGAAGTGTTTTGGTGAGTCTATTATTAATGCTAGGCATGGCTTGTTTAGCCTGTCTGCATCCCTCTTGACTTTGCCAAAGTGCTATGTGCAGTCTCCCGGTTCGTTCCAGCAACGTCGAGCGTACCTTGCTGAAGGGCGTCAGAAGAATGGGTTCCGGACCAATCGACCCAGCACCTGACCCCTGCCTGGCCAGCTCATCTGCTGCGTCATTCCCCCGGGATCCGCTGTGACCTTTAATCCATTGAAGGACAATGTTGTTATTTTGACCTACCTCCATTAGTCGTTCATGACATTCATGTATTAGTCCAGATGTAATGATGTGACTTCCTAGAGCCATCAGTACTGCCCTACTGTCAGAGAGTATACGGATGGAGGCTCCTGTTACTTTCCTTGCAGTGATGGCGGCAGCCGCATTGATGATGCCCATGCACTCAGCTTGGAATACTGAGTTGTGAGCGCCCAGCGGTGTGATTATAGACATGTTCAGGTCTTCTGAGAATGTACCGCAGCCTGACCCCATGTCTGTTTTAGATCCATCAGTGAAGATTCTCAATTCCCGGAGGTTGAGTCCTTCCTGATTTTCGTCCTCATGTAACTGTATTTTGTACCTTTTGTCAAAGACAGCGCGTTTGTGAATCCGATCCGTGCCTGCCCTGAGCACTGGAAGTTCTTCGTATGCCCTCTCCAGGCATATTGTGTGCAGAGTGTTCAAGTTAGACCATACGTTGAGAGTTCGCAACCTTACCGCTGACAGGGCAGCCTCCTGCTGTATGTGGAGGTGTAGCGGTGGAAGGTTTAGCATGACTTCCAAGGCTGCGGTCGGAGTGCTCCTCCAGCATCCTGTGGTAGCCACACATGCGAGCCTCTGTAGTTTCTGCAGCTTGTTTCTTACGGTGGCGAGGTTCGTCCTTGGCCACCAGACCAGCGCCCCGTAGCAAAATAGAGGCCGAATTATCGTCTTGTAGAGCCAGAGAGTGATTTTTGGGTTGAGTCCCCACCTGTTGCCAATCATCCTTCTGCACTGCCAGAAGACGACTTCGGCCTTGTTTATGCGTTTGTTTATGTGGTTGGTCCAATGGAGTCTACTGTCAAGAGTGAGTCCTAAGTACTTTACCTCGTTGGTCATATGTAACTCAGTTTGGAACAGTTTTGGTTTGGTAAAGCTGCCAAGTGCCCTTTTGTTGGTGAACATTACCATTTTTGTCTTGGTGGGGTTTACTGATAGGTCAAATTCCTTACACCAGCGCTCCACGATTCTGAGAGCGGCTTGTGTCAGGTCACATACCGTACTGGCGAACTTACCCGAAATCAATATTGCCAGATCATCAGCATAACCTATTGTATAAAAGTATTCCTTGTTTAGTTTGGTTATAAGGTTGTTAACTACTAGGTTCCATAACAGCGGTGATAGGACTCCCCCTTGTGGGCATCCTCGCACCGCCGCTACGGCCTGCGGCTCACCTGCATACCTTATAGTCCTTTTGTTGAGCATGTTCATGATCCACTTGGTCAGTCCGGGTTCCGTGCCGTGATTAGTTAAGGCATTCCCTATACTGGCAAAGTGGGTCTTATCGAAAGCGCCTTCAATGTCAATAAACGTGCCGAGGCACATTTCTTTGTCACCGATGGCCTTCTCGATCCGGCTGACGACCATGTGAAGAGCCGATTCCGTAGATTTACCTGAGCTGTACGCGTGTTGGTTGTCGTGCATCGGTATGTTTCTGAGCGTTAGATCCCGTAGGTCCCTGTCGCACAGTTTTTCCAGTGTCTTCAACAGGAATGATGTGAGACTGATGGGTCTGTAGGATTTTGCATCTGTATAGTCACTCTTACCTGGTTTAGGTATGAATATCACATTCACATCCCTCCATAGCCTTGGCACGTAGCTCCAGGTCAGACAGGCCTGCATGATCTCAATCAGGGTTTCCAGGATTTGTCCTAGGCCCCACTGTAAGAGACCAGGGAAGATCCCGTCCGGGCCAGCCGCCTTGAAGGAATGGAAACTGTTGATGGCCCAGCTGAGCTTTTCCGCGGTGACGATTCTGTTCGCCATTTGCCTGTTATCAACTGTAGTGTTATAGACCTCCTCGTCCTGCCGTTCCTGGTCTGTGAGACTTACACATCCGGGGAAGTGGGTTACTAACAGGAGGTGTTGAGTCTCTGCAGGGGAGGTTGTGTATGTGCCATCGGGTTTTCGCAGCGATCCCAGCTGAGTCATGGATTTGGGGGGTAATGCTTTCCTTACCCGATTTGCTTGGTCTAATGTTTCGATGCTGCTACAGAAGTTCTTCCATGACAGAGACTTCCAGTACCGCAGTCGTTTTTTGTACTTGGCTTTGGCTTCATAGTATTTGTCCCAGTCCGCCTCAGTCGTGGTGTTCATTGCCCTATTAAAGAGTCTCCTGGTTTTGCTCCGGAGTCTCTCCAGTTCTGGACCCCACCATTGATGACCTGCTATAGCAGTTTTCGCTGGTGGATTCAGGGGGCAGGCCACATGGTAGCTGTCTAATAGGGTGTTAGTTAGGGTGTTTACCTGTACTTCTATCTGTGCTGGTCCCCGAATGTCATCCTTGGGAGGGAGTCTTTCTAGACCCTTGCTCAAGGTCTTCCTAAAGACGTTTCGGTCTGTTTTTCTAGGATTCCTTCGGGGGGCTGGTGTATCGAATGATGCCTGTAGATTGAAGCGAATCCACCTGTGGTCTGAGCAGGAGGCCTCGCGAGAGACGTGCCAGTCCACGACGAGTTCACTTACATTCTCTGAAGACAGGGTCAGGTCTATAATCGTACTGCATCTTCTGTTTACAAATGTTGGTTCCGCACCTACATTTAGAATGTTTAAGTTAGTTGTAACAAGGTATTCCACTAGTGTCTTACCTCTGTTGTTGCTGGTCTTCATCCCCCACAGAGGATGGTGTGCGTTGGAGTCGGCCCCGATGATGATTGCGAGGCCCTCTCTTTCGCAGTGGTTGACCAGCTGTTGCAGTTCCAGTGTGGCGGCTCGTCCTCCTCGTGCATGTACGCCGAGGCAAGGACTAGCTCTCGGCAGCCTGTGGTCATAGGAACTTGTAGTTTAATTGCACACAAATCTTTAGAGCAGAATTCAGTGAGCGGTTGTGATATTACGTTATTTGTAGTTAAGATACACGCTCGAGGGTTTGCGTGCGTTGTAGAATAATAGAGCTTACCTCTTATATTACTGAGCCCTCTTATGCTCCCGTCGCCCACCCATGGTTCTTGTAGGAGGGCAACGGCTGTTGGTAGGCCCTCCAGACAGCGTCTCAGTTGGGCCGTGGCGGTCACGCTGTGCTGGAGGTTGGCCTGTATTATTTTAGTCGGCGCTGTTGGACTGGGAGCCATCTGGGATGTCCCCTTCCTTTCCGGCCAGGTTGAGCCCAGTCTCTATCCAGTCCGAAAGTTCCTCACCCTCCGAGTCTGATCTGGCTGGTTCTACACCAATGCCAAGAAGCTCATCCTCAGAGGGCTCGGGAGGTTCCGGTCCGGATATCGGCTGGCTGGCCGATACGTCGTCCAAGTCCATGGGGGAGCTCCGCTCGGTGCTCCCCTCGCCTGTTACTGGCACCACTGCCCCCGTGACCTTCAGAGTCGACTCCTGCGGCGTGGGGGGTTGGTCGATGTATTTACCCCCGGGACCTTTGAACATAAGGTAGACTTGGCCTACTCCACAGTTCATGGTCCTGCCTCTTTCCATGAAGGTAGGGACCAGGTCCTCGGGGATTGTAAAGGTGGCAAACCATCCTTGATCCTGTCGTAGGATCGCCGTGATGGCCCACGTGCCTACTTTGGCCCAGTCGTTCTGGTACTTCAGTCCGTCAGCTGCCTGCCGGACGTTTTCCCAGGACGAGTTGTCAATGTTCGGGATGAACAGCCCGCACCTCACTCTCCTTACCATCTCCGACTGGCGAACAGCCGTGAGGGAGACATTCGGTATGGAGAGGGCCTTGACGCACCGCTGAGACCAGGCAACCGAGTGTTCGTCTTGTGCAAAGACCCTCAGTTGTCCCTCAGCGTATATTGGTCGGCCCTTAAATTTCGGTGGCATGGCTCCCGGGGTGTTGCGGGCCTCCTCCACGATTGCCTTGTGGAAACCGCGGAGAATGGCGTTTGACTGCTCGGCGGTGATCTTCTCCGACTTATCGTCAGTAATGACAATAGTCAGGTCAGATGCGGCTGCCTGAGCGTAGGAGACGCCTGGTTGGCTCGGACTCACGAGACGCTGCTTTTTTTGATCTCCTTGCGGGGAGATGGACTCATCCCGTGTCCTTGTAGCAGCGGCTCGTTCGTACTTGCCTGGGCGTTGTTTTTTAGGCGCTCCTGCAGGTGCCCCAGTAGGGACGCTAGCAGACGTTCCAGCCTTAGGGGGTAGGGTAGAACCTTTCCCCTTTGACGGACCGCTGCCCGCGCCCCTATGCTGTGGCGGTTTCGGTTTGGGTGGCGGCCCCATGGGAGCCTGCGCACCTTCACCGGCAGCAGGATTGCCGTCCAGCTGCTGCTGTTCACGCAGTAGCCGGCCGGCACGCCGTTGATTTTTGTTCTTCTTCTTCTTCTTCTTCTTCACCACCTCTCCTTGACTTTTAACAGGGGGGGGTGGGTTGGAAGAGGAAGACTTTGCCGGTCTGGCTGGGGGTCTTTTTTTGGACCTGTAGTCCACCTCCTGCCAGTCCGCAAAGGGGTCAGCTTCAGCCTGCTCGCCTGATGTTCCGGCTTGCGGACAATCCCTGGGTTTGTTTGCTTGGGGTTGCCTGACTTCGACCGACCTTGGTGTAGTGGGGGTCTGGGCCTTGAGGTTACCCTGGTTGGCACCATTGCCCCGTGGGGGAGCGACCTGTGTCGTGTCGGATGCGACACGACACAGGAGTCATAGCAGAAATGCGGGCACTCCAACCCCTGCCCCCATCATAAGAGGAGCAGCGGACGACACCAAAGAAGGAGAGCGACCTTCCGGTTCAGCTTTGGGATAGCACCCGCAGCCTTACCTTGGGTCACGGTGTTTGATCCGGTTGCCACCGGCAAGTTGTTGGTCCGACGCACTGTCCTGGGAACAGCTTGTCTCGCCTGTGTGGCTCCACCATCAGCGATAGACGCCTCTGGTTCAGCCTGAGTTGAGTTTGAAGACCTGTTATCCATGCTTGCAAACTTTGTTCTTCATCCTCATCGGCTCCCACCCTACAAGGGCCCACACCTTTGGGAACGCCTACACACACATATAAAAGGTGCTTTCGGTCGTTAGGACACCGACTCGGGTATAGTAGTGAGGGGTTGGCTAGTTGCGCGACATCGGGGGCTTGTGCAGATGGGACGCAGGGTCATCCAGGTCAGATGCCTACGCCAGAGTCACCTACACGCACTCCGTCAGCATGGCCTTTCACCGCCGCTTTGACAGCCGAAACTGTCTCCGCGGCCCCCACACTACTCGCCGTGAGCCCACCTACGGTTCCTCACATGGCCATTTCCCATACTGTGGCTAGCAGTAGGGCCACCGTTTTGCCCGAAATTAGGGCCTAAGGGACGTGTTGACACGCGGGTTGGCAATGCCTCAATCCCCAGGATCCCGTCATCCTTGCTTACGGCGCTCAACTGTGCAGGGCCTAGCACAGGTGGATAAAAATAGGTCTTCAGGAGTACCCACACCTCCTGAAGACGCCGGAGCCCGAAGGCTCGGGGGTCTATCGTTCGTGACTGAGCTCCCTCTCAGCCATGCATCCATCGGCACGATAAGTTACACCTTGGATTAGGGGAGTGGAACGGGAAGAGGGGAAGGAGTGGACGGGATATGGGTCCTTTCGACTGGCGCTCCCCCCGAGCCTCCTGCTGGATCACCTCTCTGCTGAACCGAGTTCGTCAGAGATGCGACCGAACATGGAGGCGGCGGAGAGCGTCAGCCTAAGTACCCTTCGGATGTAAGGTAAGGGGTGAGTTGACGGGATTGTAGGTAGGAAATGACTAGTTGGAACACGGGATGTTTCTGGGAATTGTAGGGTTTGGGATAGGATCACCTGGTGGATGGGAGTGCCACATCGCAGGGCACTTGGCACCTGGCGTGGCTCACACCAGAGTGGGGCCTTCATACTTAGCTACTTAGTGGTCCGGGGTGTGGTGGTAAGTTGTGCGACGCCCGTTAACGACCACTTAGTATTTCCGAGGGGTACGACCCACCCAGAAGGGTAGGTTCCCCTCTGGTCTGCGGCGGCAGAGCCAAAGAGGACGGGGACGTGTATGATAGGCTTGAGGTGCAGGCCAGTAGCTCAGCGTCGCGTACCTGGGCGTACCTGCTACCTCCACCCCTCTCTTCTCTCTCCACTTTAACGGGCTATATCTTCACCAATTTTTGTTTGATTGACAAAATAAAAAATACGTGTCCAATATTTTTTGATAATCTAACTGACGGACTAAATATAATTATATTCTTTTTACCCAGGAAAGTACCCAATTACTCGCGTGGGTAATGTGGGTTACTTGTGTTCGTGTCGATAGCCCCTGGACCCGCACATAGCTTTGTGCCGTCATTCTTACGATGACATACGCTGGTTTCATGCACCATGTGCAATAATTGCAAGAATTTTATTTAAGTGACGAAACGAAACGAAACGTCAAAAAATTAAAAAGTTGAATAAAGTGTGGTTCGGGATTTGGCTCGATAGTAAATATTTTGCTTATTCAAACTTTTCAAAGCAAATTATATTCAAAATGACTATTGAGTTTCGAGGATTTGAGAAAAACTCTTCAGATGAAAGCGATAGTGATTCTAGCGAAGAATTTGATGAAGTAAATGTATCGGATGATGATAATGGTATGAGCACATCGATCGCTTTTAATATAACCTTTATCTTTTAACAGAACATAATTATGTTTTTCTGTTTCTATCCACTGGGAGAATGGATACTAAAGTTGGCGGGTAATTTGATGACGTTTTCAATTACTTCTTATACATGTATTTGTAAAAATGTATGATTTCCAGAAAGCGCAGGAAACAACGACCACGATATGAGTGGTAATGAAGCTGCTGAGCCGGGACTTCAAGCGGCAGAAGATGAAGACGATGATGAGGATGAAGTTGTTAAGGCAATAAAAGCTGAGAAAAATAAACCACGAGACCATCCTCCCACCATAAATTGTGAAGACTTCATTGTGGATATTTCATTCAATCCTGCTAAAAATTTGATTGCTCTAGCCAATATAATGGGAGATGTCTTATTGTATGAGTACAATGATAATGAAACAAAACTTGTTAACACACTGGAATTGCACCTAAAAGCTTGCAGAGATGTGGAATTTGATTCTGAAGGTGTGACTATGTACACAACTGCAAAAGTAAGTATGTATTACAGTAAAATTGTATGCAATATCCCCAAAACATGCAACAAATGAATGAAAATATAACAGGTATGCAAATGTAGTAAATACAACATTAGGGAATTTCTTACATTTGAATATTCTTATTTCAAAGGACATTGCCATGTGCTGTACGGATAACATTTCTTCTTTATCTATTGTTTTTTTTTATTTTCAAGTAAATTCAAGATTTCGAAGTAGGAGGTTCTCAATTCGTTGTTGCTATTTTTTTATGTATGTTTACCAATTATTTGAAGATGGATGGACTGATTTGGAAAATCCTTTTTTTGTTGAATGGGTTTACTTCACAGTTGGTCCCATTGTCACCAGGTCAGGACCTGATGATGGTATCCTGAAGAAATCAAGGGAACTCTTCAAATATTATAGGCACACCTATAGCAATTTCAATATTTTTATGCTAGCTCGGGGCCGGGCATTTGCTTTGGGAGTCTTAAGTGAAGTTGGTTCTTTTCTGTTTAAAATTAATCATAAAGGATAAACAAGTTTTGATTGGTACTAAGATATTGATTTCATTTGTGTTTACAGGACAAAGCTATTATGGTCACAGATGTTGAATCAGGAAAATTGAAGAAAAACTATGAAAATGTACATGATGAACCTGTCTATTCCATGTTATGTTTAGATGAGAACAAAATTGTAACAGGTATTATATAACTCTATAAGTAATTTATTCAATTATGAATAGCTTTAATTTTCTTAAGAGCACTGGATACAGGCAATAGTAGTTGCAATCTTAAATGTATAAAAGATGAAACTGACTGACATATCAACGCACAGCCAAACTGCTGGTTTTAGAGATTCCAAATTTGGCACGTTCCAAATTTGGAGTCCAAAGTTTGTGTGAGGAAACAAGATTAGTTAGACTATTTTATTTGAAACTTCACAGGAGTATTCTTGACGATAAATGAGTAAAGAAGTGTTTCAGGTTTTTTTTTTTAATTCAACCCCTAAGAGGGGGAAATGTGGCGCATCTTCTCAATTTTTTCATATTTTTTTAACTTGCGGTTCAAAAGTTACAGGGGGGGGAGACACAATTTTTCTGACTTTCAAAGCGATTATTTCTGAAAATATAAACTTAAACACAAAATGTTCAAAGAAACCTATTTTTAAAGACCTATCGATTGATGTACAACATGTTGATATTTAGTTTTTGAATTTTGTTACATGTATGGAGCACCCCCCTAAAAATTTTTTTTTTCTGCTATTTAACTACATAACTAAACAGCGGCATACGAAATATACCTTATGTCTAAATTGTATTAAGATACGTCTCATAGTTTCTGAGTAAAATGGCTGTAACATACGGACGGACGAATGGACAGATGGACATGGCGAAAGTACATATAAGGGTTCCGTTTTTTTTTATTTTGGCTACGGAACCCTAAAAAGGAATCGATTTTGAAATTTAATATAGTGGACATGAAGATTCTTGAATGTATTTGTGCCAAATTGCAATTCAATCGCAATTTAATATTATACATGCGAAAGTGTGTATGTCAGTCTGCCTGTATGTCTGTTATCTCTGCACGCTTAAACCGCTGAACAGATTAAGATGAAATTTATTATAGAGATATTTTTAATCTCTAGAAAGGACATAGGGTAGTTTTCATACCGTAAAGCACCCCTTAAGGGGGTGAAAAGGGGGTAGGAAGGAGTTATAGGGATTTTTTAACTGTTAAACCGATTTAGATGAACTTGAACTTGGTTTTAGAACTTGGTATAGAGATCGTTTGAATCTCGGAAAATGACAGTGTAGTTTTCATCCCGAAAATCAACCCTTAAGGAAGTGAAAGTTTGTATGGGGAATTTTTAAATGTTGAACCGATTTAGATGAAACTTGGTATAGAGATAGTTTGTGTCCCGGAAAGGGACAAAATAGTTTATGGGTTGGAAGTTTTACGGAGAATTATTAACAGCTGAACCGATTTAGATGAAACTTAGATAGTTTGAGTCCCGGGAATCGACATAGGATAGTTTTTGACCCAAAAATCAACCCTTATGGGGGTGAAAGGGGGGGTTGGTGGTTTGTATGTAGAATTTTTAACCGCAAACCGATTAAGATAAAATTTAGTATGGATATAGTTTATAGGATATAGAAAAAAAATAGAATAGTTATAATCCCGAAAATCAACCCTTTAGGAGGTGAAAAGGGGTTTGGAAGTTTGTATGGGGAACTAATAATAGCTGATTAGATATAGAGATAGTTTGAGTTCTGGGGAAGGATATATAATAGTTGTTATCTCAGAAGTCATACCTTAAGCGGGCAAAATGGGAGGCGGATTACTAATTCCACGCAGACGAAGTCGCGGGGAAAAGCTTCTATTGAATAGTAGAAATCTGCATTAAATAAATAAATAAATAAGTATTAAAAATAATAATAAATAATAAATAAATAAATATTATAGGACAACCTTACACAAATCGACCTAGGCCCGTGGAGCTCAATAAGGCTTGTGTTGCGGGTACTAGGCGACGATGGATATAATAGATATATACATATAAATACATAGAAACATCTATAACTGACCAGGATTCGAACCCGGGACCTCCTGCTTCGTAGGCAGATCACTACCGACTAGGCTAGGAGGTGCATTAATCATAATCTCTTAGTATTCATCTCCTAGGGGGGTTAAAAAGGTGTTGAAAATTTGTATGGGAAATTAATATATTTTGAAGTGCGACACTTACAGCTTTATAGACAGGCATTTGGTGAGAATTCAAGAAAAGTAGTGTCAGCGTTTTTGGAAATTCATCCTCTAAATGGGCGAAAAGGGGGTTGCATGTTTTTTTTTACGATGAAAGCCTTGAAATTTCACAGGCAGGCATTATGTTAAACTACCGGAAAAGTAATTTCAGCGTTTTATTCAAAAACGCTGAAATTACTTTTCCGGTAGTTGAACATAATGCCTGCCATAACAGACAAAATAATGTTCGAAAAACTTGAAAATGGCTGAACCAATAATGTCCGAAACAATTTTCGTATAAAGTATGTCTCATCACATACTTCGCGCGTCTTCTAATTTTTTTTCATATTTTGGACTTACGATTGAGAAGTTACAGGGGGGAACAAAATTTTTCATTCTTTCTACTTTTGGAGTGATTATTTCTAAAAATTTCACTTAATCACAAAATATCCAAAGTAACCTCGATGTTATTTTTAAAGACCTATCGATTAATGTGCAACTGGTTGATATTTGTTTTTTTTGTTATATGTATTCAGTTTGTCGCTGAAAAAAAAAATTAGGGGGGGGATATATTTTTCAAGAGTTGACCGAAGAACGAATGGGACGAATAACGCTGATACTGATTTAACTACATAACTAAATAGCGTTATACAAAATACACCCTATGTCTAAATTTTATTAAGAAACGTTTTATAGTGTCCGACTCCGAGTAAAAAGGCTGTGTCATACGGACGGACGGACAGACGGACATGACGAAACTATAACGGTTCCGTTTTTGCCATTTTGGCTACGGAACCCTAAAAAGCTTGAGCTTTGTGATGTAACCGGCCTCAAAGTTGCGGAAAACTGTTTGGAATGAATAAGTTTTTCAAAGATTTTTGTAATTTTAGGCACGAAATAATGCGTTTACCTATAGAGGCTATAGAGTTTTATACATTGTTTTTCTCGTTAGAACACAACTAATCCAATTTAGGTTTTAAAAATACATTTGGGGAATAACAAAATGCCTCAAATTTTGCGTTTTTAAACCGCAATATTCTTTACAAAAATGTTAGGAAATTATTACGGATTTCCACTTTTGTATATTTATTTGGTGTCGCGGAACGTGTTTATTGAACAAATTTAATCAAACATTTTTTACGCATGCTGTCAATTGTTCTGAAACAAAAATTCAAAAAATCCTACAAATTAAAATACTCGTTAATTATTTTTTTTCGATAAAATCACATCTAATTTTATCTCTATTTGTTTGTGCACTTTTATACGGGACACGCTCTGTAATATGTTAAATAGTTACTATTCTCTATTTTTGTAAGATAGTCCCATAATATTTATTTATATAACTTGCAGGAGATGATGGAGGTACTGTGAAACTGTGGGATATGAGGAAGCCTGATCCCATATTCAGTATAAAAATAGGTGAAGAACATGTAGCAGACATGATCACCAATGATTCACGGAAATATTTGGTGTGTGCTGGTGGCGATGGTGTATTGACTTCTATTGATCTGAAAGGAAGGTAAGACTGACAGCTAAATTTTTATTAAAAGAAATAGGGGAACCAGAATATGTTGGGTTGTTTATATATCAGAGTTTGTGTTCCTGCCACCACTTACCCTGGCTTTGTAGTCTCTGTACTAAGATATGGCATTCAACTTTGTGACAACTCTTAAAATCAATAGCTTGTTGATTGACGAAACTCTAAAATAGTGTATAATGTTTATTTTTTGGAATAAATTGTTAATATTTATTGTATTTTTTTTTGTTTTCTTATCATTAAATAAGAATAACTTTATTGTACATATAGACATCATGTTACATAATACATAATAGGTACACAACAGGAATTTTGTACAGACAAGTCGGTGTGGAGTGGTCAAACTTTCGACCCCTAAACTAGGTAAAAACCTGTGCCTTAGGGGCTTGAGCTCTTCCAGGTTCAATGTCATAACAATTTGAGTTTGGTCGTGTAACAGTAGTAAGTGGTTTCAATTAAACTAGTTGCTATGCTAAATAGTTATAAATGTGAATATACTTTAATTTTCATTTTGTAGCCTTTGCCTGATGATACTCAAGATAGAATAAGCAAGACATTTTCAGTCTCAATGTATGTTAAGTTTTGCAGCCATTTTTGCAGTTTAATTTTTACTTCTCGTTTTGTTGACTTGTAAATTGGGATTAAGGTATTAATTTTATTATAAAGACGTGCGCTTTGAGCTTCGGTCTGACGGCGAGCAAACGCTGTACGGCAAGATACAGTTTTGCACACAGGGTGTCCCTGACGTTTTTGTGCAATGATATTACTGAATGGCACCATGGAATGTTGACGCAAAATTGTGCGTAGCAGATAAGTTTGCCTGACGGTGAGCACTTTGTAATCTGAGTAGAGTTGTGTTGTAGGGTAATCGCGTTTTTTAAAGAGAATCACTTTGATTATTGCCCTTTGCGCTCTCGCAGCCTTTAAAAGTGTGGTTTTATGAGTACCTCCCCACACTGGGATACAATATGAAATAATGGCTTGGCACAGGCTCTGATAAACTAGAGAAAGAGTTTCAATAGATGCCGAGTGCCGAAGCTCCTTGAATATGTATATTAGCTTGCGAAGTCGGGTACAGAGAGCATCAATATGCGACGACCAGTTCAGACACTGATCTACATACACACCCAGATACCTAATATTTGGGACTACTTGTAGGGTAGTGCAAGAGCAGCTCGCAGATTCGGTGGAGCAAGAATGAGCCTTCACTGTGTCGGTCATACTAGGAGGTCTTGGTGAGTTTGGAATATAGAAGCGGACTACCTTTGATTTTTCTAGGTTTAGCGTCAACTTATTCTTCGACAGACATTCCATCACCTTGGTGAGCGCGGACTCGGAGTTAGTCTTGGCGTTTTCCCAGGTTTTACCATATACAAGCATAGCCGTGTCATCTGCATAGGTAAATATGTCGCAATTAGGGATAGAGAGCTTGCCTAGCTCGTTTATGTACACTAGGAAAAGAGTTGGACCAAGGATGCTTCCTTGGGGGACCCCGTAACAGATGGTTTCGTCGTTACTATAATAGTTGCCAATTTTGACACATTGTGTGCGATTTGAGAGGTAGTCTTTAAATATATCGAGAGTTACGCCACGAATCCCGATTTGTTCTAATTTTGATATAAGGATGGGGATAGAGACGGTGTCGAAGGCTTTAGATCGAGAAAGATTCTATAGCAGTGATGCTTGCTGTCTAGTTTATCAACGAGAGACTTTGAAAAAGCAGCGACAGCATCTTCTGTTGAGACTCCGGTTCTAAAGCCAAATTGGTTTGTAGCTATGATTTTATACTTGTTCATATACGATATAAGTCTATTATTTACTATTTTTTCTAGTATTTTTGACAAGGAACTTAATATTGAAATCGGTCTGTAGTTATTAAAACCGGCTCTATCTCCAGTCTTGTATATTGGATGAATAACTCCTTTTTTAAAGGCGTTGGGAAAGCAGCCTTTGTTTAGTGCTAGGTTACAAATGTGGGTAATCGGAGGAACTAAGACATTTTCCGAGTTTTTGAGAACTTTGCAAGGTATGTTGTCCCAACCAGTAGCACAGTCAAGTCGCATGCCAATTATGATACGTTCTACTTCAGCTAAGTCTGTTGGCAAAATACTGAAAGAATTACCTAGGGACAGTGTGGCGCGTTCTGTTGTCGGTGGGGGAGTCTGTCATTTGTCTGAAATCTTAAAGCAAGAGTTTTACCGAGATTAACGAAATGTTTGTTAACTGTATCCACAGATGTTTGGGCGTCGTCAGAAAGCTTTAAGAGTTCTATGGGAACCTGTGTGGGGCGGTTTGTGTTGGTAATAGTCCTAATCGCCTTCCACATCGCTTTAGGATTATTTTTTGCTTTTTCTAGTTCAAATTTTTCAAAAGAGCGTTTTAGTTTCCTGAGAAGGGCATTGCAGAAATTACGGTAGCGTCTATAAGTTACTTGGAGTATGTCGTTATTGGGGTTTTTCTTAACCTTATAGTGCATTCGGTCTCTGTTGCGAATGCAACGCACAAGTCCAGGAGTCATCCATGGTTTAATAATTCGAATATTTTTTGGCATGGGATTTTTTATGATGAATTTGTTAGCGGTTATTTGTAATATCCTTATAAGCAGATCTGCAGCCAAGTTGGGATCTGTAGCTTGCATTACGGGACTAAAGTCTATGTTGTCAATCTCATTTTTTATAGCTACGAGATTATAACGTGTGGAATAGCTTAATGCGATCCTTTCAAATATCGGGTCTTGAAGGTAGAGACAAATAGGTAAGTGGTCAGTGATATGTAATTCTAGGACTACAATAGTTGACATTGATTTGTTTTTTAAGAGAACGTGATCTAGACAGTTTTCTGCTCTAGTCGGAATAAAATGTGCAGGGAGAAGGCCTAGAGCTGCAGTCATCGTCAGGTATTCGTCGGAGTGGCGGTCTATATTATTAGGTTTTATATCTATATTAATATCTCCAACAAGAACAATGTTTTTTACTGACTGGAGCGAGGTAACCAGTTTTTCTAAACTGCTGTAAAAATTTGTTAAATCTTGATAGGATGGGCAGCGGTATATACAGACAGATGATTGACGTGTTTATTGTAGAGCATACTAGACAGTTACTGTCTAGGAGATAAGGTTCGTCTACAGTTGCTGGAAAATTGCATCTTGTATACACAACAACACCATCATTCTGTAAATTATTACGAGTTTTATGGGCGCAGGAGTAACCCTGAAGAGTTGGTAATGGACCCGTTGTTTTTAACCAGCATTTGGTTAACACTATTAGATCGAAGTTTATTTTAGTAATCGTAAGCATCGTCACAAATTCATCGAAGTTCTTTTTTATGCTTCTTATATTTAGGTGGATGAGCTTTATGTTATTGTTTTGCAATAGGATTAAGTCAAAGCACCTCTCAGGAGAACTAATCAAATAGTTTGAAATTGATAAATTATCTATATCATTAACTATAATTTCCATAATATAATAATATTCGACAATATAAAAATACACATTATTTGTCTGATAAATTGATATGAGGAAAGCAATATAGGGCAATCAAGACTATCGCCAACGCGATATAACTCAAGCAAAATACGCATCAAATAGCACTTTCGAAGCAAGGCAAGGAGAGCAAAAAAGCTGTAGTGAAATAGTCTTCTTCTCTTACACAGATAAAAAGGCTGCGAGTATTTAAGTTTGGCTTTAGCCGCTTGAGTGCATCAAGTGAAAGTGTTAAATAAGCATATACAATCAGATGACAATAATTTTGACATTTACTTATTAAGGCTAAAATTAATACTAAAGGCGATGCATGCACACTTAACAAGTAAAAGTAGCTTGGTTCTAGTCATTGCTTTCTTGACAAGAAAGCAAGACAGCTTCCTGATTTGATTGGGTTTATCATCCGGTTTCATTTTCAAGAAAATTTTTCCACTTGAGTGCCAGGTTTTGTAATTGAGGGGCTGTGCCCATTGCCGCGTTTCGTAGAGGAGTTTCTTTTGAGCTGGCGTGAGGTGTTCATCTACGTAAATAGGTTTCTTATCGCCCATGATTCCGATAGAGGTAGAATTCAATTTGTCATCTCTGGGCCGGTCCTTATTATATTTCCGGGCAGCGGTCAAGAATTCGCTACGCTTAGTTACCAAGGTAAACTCCGCGACAATAGGCCTTGAGGAGCTTGCTTGTCCTGGAAGTCTGTAGATGTCTCTTAGGTCCTCTTTCTCTATTGAGCTGTTTACGACTTTACCTATTTCCAAGAAGATATTTACGAGGTCTTCCGTTTGCTCGTCTTTTTTCTGCGGGACATTACGTACTTCGACTTTTGCGGAGCGGCTTTTATAGTGTATGTCTTGCACCTGTTCATTTAAATTTTCTATGAGCCTGGCATTGTCACGTTTCTCGGATTCAAGCCGCTCGAGCTTGCTTTTCATGTCTTCATAATTTTTACTAACGAAACTTACGCTGGCTTCCATCTCCGTATTTGTTTTTTCTATTTGTACATACTTTATTTTTAATTCGTTGACTTCTCTAACGAGTCCTGACAAGGTTGCAGATTGCTCAGTTTTCCATTATTTTAGCATACTGTTTTGTTCTTCTTTCCAATCATATAGCATTTTTTTTAATTCGTTTTTCAAGCTGTCAAGGTCACAGGGGGTCGCACTCGCATCATTTCTTACGTCCGCCTGCCTGGGCTCTTCTGAGGTCGGAGAATCGGCTATGCGTTGTCGCTTGCTTCGTACTTGATTTGTCTGCGGGCCCTTATCCGCGTCTGCGCCGCAGGGACCGGCCCGCTATCCCTTATAAAGGGTTTTGTATGGGTTTTGCATAAGGCTTAACTAACCATACCCTTTCTCGGACGATACCCTTTCATATTGCTTTTATAGCCCTTATATAAAGGCTAGCACCGCTATCCCAATACCCTAACGAAACCCTTATCATCCGCTCACCAAGCCTTACATATCGCTTATAAGTGTTAGCCTTATATAAGGGCTTCCCTTTTAGCATACTGCGTGCTAATTTAAATCGTCTACCCTGTTCATAAAGCACACATTCCTCCGAATCCACGCGCTCGATGTTCGCGCGCTTCGAAATGATCGAAGCCGCTGTAGATGAAATACGGTTCAATTTTCAATGGCAAAATGCTGTGATGGCTGTTTCTTACTTTGCGCGGGTCGAGCGACTCGAGCGCATCGTCACGGCGCTTTTTTTTAAGTCTTAGACACGTGCCGACGTTATCATTATTTATTATTAGATGTCAGAGTGGAGTGAAAATAAACATCATGATAAGTGAATTATAATGTTTAGAACACTTTAGACCTACTTGCCGTATGTATAGTGTATAACTCCGTATGTCAAGCGCGCTTTAATGTCGTTTGCCCAATATTACAGGGTTGCATGTTTTACTTTAATCGAATGGAAATTTGAACCTCTATTGAAAGTCTAAATTTAACTATCCTCAAAATCTAATATTATCTATTTTATTATTATTTTTATTTCATTTTTATTTCGTTTCTATTTCGTTTCATTTTTGTTTCATTTTATTTTCATTTTATTTTCATTTTATTTTCATTTTATTTTCATTTTATTTTCATTTTATTTTCATTTTATTTTCATTTTATTTTCATTTTTATTTTCATTTTTATTTTCATTTTTATTTGATTTTTATTTGATTTTTATATTATTTTTATTTTATTTTTATATTATTTTTATTTTATTTTTATTTTATTTTTATTTTATTTTTATTTTATTTTTATTTTATTTTGATTTTATTTTGATTTTTTTTTTTTTTTTTCTTTATTTTTTTTATTTTTTTTTTTTATTATTATTATTATTCACTTTATTTCATTAATTTCTTAGATTAGGTTTTTATAATATTTTTACAAAAGTAAAATATAAAAATACATCTAAAACATACAAAAACAATAAAAACATTATAAAAAACCTAACCTAGGGTGCCGCCGGCAACGGAGCAAGGCCCAGGCTGCCGGTGGTTAGGGCCGCAGAGAGAGGAACCTTCGGACAATGCGCGCCGTGTCCAGGATAACCGCCTTCTGAATCTGACCCTTGATCCAACCACAACCCCGAAGCGAAAGTCTCTCTAGATGTTGGTCGAGACTCTTCGCTATGAGACCGTTCGCAGAAACAACTATCGGTACAATGATTGCCGAATCAACCTCTCACATGGCGGTTACCTCGTGAGCCAAGTCTAGGTACTTGCTGGACTTGTCCTTCTCGGCCTTCACGAGGTTCTCGTCACATGGGACGGTGATGTCGACGAGTATGGCCCGGCGTTGCGGTCGATCTATTACCACGATATCAGGCTTATTGGCTACAATAGTCCTGTCCGTGATAATAGATCGATCCCAATAGAGCGTGGCACGAATATTTT
Source organism: Pammene aurita (assembly GCA_947086415.1). NCBI lineage: Eukaryota > Metazoa > Arthropoda > Insecta > Lepidoptera > Tortricidae > Pammene > Pammene aurita. The sequence goes on from OX352293.1 coordinate 24,892,198, forward strand.
CGAGAACTGGTGCAGGTGTGTACTTGTAGTACGGCACTTCGTGGTCCACAAGACCATATAGGAGAGCAAGCTGCTGGTGTATAATCCTGGCTACGAGGTTATGTCTGTGCAAGTACTCGCCGTTAGCAAGATGAGAACAACCGGAGATGATATGCCTGAGTGACTCTCCGGGACGGCGGCATGCCCGACAAATGTCGACCGTACCGTCCTTCAGGATATATTTCCGGTAGTTATTCGTCATGATAACTTCGTCCGCAATTGCACAGGTAAAACCTTCGGTTTCTCCGAAGAGGTCCCCGAATCGTAACCAGTTCACCGACGCGAGCAGGTCTACGTCGGGTCCCGTGAGGGCCCTGTAGAACCGCCCGTGTAGCTCCTTGCTCTTCCATACCGCCCTGCGATCCTCGGTGCTTAGCACCACAGGTTTGCGCCAGTTCTCGTTTGCCAAGGAGAGCGGCGTGAGACCCTTATCTACTGCCACCACATCACGATGCATCCCACACTCGTTGTTAAGGAAATAATTCCTGAGATTGTACACCTCACGGTTGTGGAGATTTTTGGCGTTTAAAAAGCCCCGACCTCCACACTTCCGTGGGATGTACAATCTCATAACAGACGAGCGTGGGTGAAGCATACGGTGTGTGGTGAGCAATAGACGGACTCTCCGATCCAGGGCATCCAGCTCGGTCTGTGTCCACCTTAGTATGCCAAAGGAGTATGTGAGTAGGGGCATTACCCAGGCATTGAAGGCGCGCACCTTGTTGCCACCTGACAGAAGACTATTAAGTACTTTTGTCAGCCGACCGAAGAAGCGCTCCTTCAACGCCTGTTTAATACCCACATCCTCAATGCCCAAAGACTGTGACATACCAAGGTATTTGTAGGTTTCTGATTCAGAGATAGATCTGAACGTCATTGTCTCAGAAAGCTGTAGATTTGTTGAATTTACTACTTTCCCCCGCTGTACATGCATAACCGCACATTTATCAACACCAAACTCCATCTTGATGGAACTACTGAACACTTCAGTGGTCTTCAGTAGTTCCAACAAGTCTTGGTTATTTGGTGCAAATAATTTGAGATCGTCCATGTACAGAAGGTGAGATATGACTTCACCCTCTCTCCGAAGCCGGCAACCTAGCCCCGAATCCTTCAGCAGATTGCTGAGCGGATTTAGAGCTAGGCAGAACCACAGGGGACTCAGACTGTCGCCCTGAAATATTCCTCGCTCGATCCTTATAAAGTCCTGCGGGCCAGGGGAGTCATCCCCGCCTCCTGGTTGACGAAGGACTGTGGTCCACTGCCTCATACACGCGCCAAGGAAGGATCCTAAAGCTGCATCAATTTTATACAGCTCCAAGATCCTCCTCAGCCATGAATGAGGCACCGAATCATAGGCCTTCTTGTAGTCAATCCAAGCGGCCGAGAGGGCCCCCCTGTTCCGCCGGACTCGTTGGCAAATGGTCATGTCTATGAGGAGGAGCTCTTTAGTACCACGGGACCCAACCCTACATCCATTTTGAGCGGAGACCAAAATGTTGTTTGCGACCATGTGCGCCTTTATTTTTGCTCTCAAAATGGAGGTAAGAAGCTTGTAGAGCGTAGGCAAGCACGTGATGGGTCGGTAGTTCTTCGCTTCCGTGGTACTACCGGACTTATAGAGCAGGAAGGTTACACCAGTTGTTAAGGAAGGCGGGAGGGAGCCAAGTTCAAGGGCTTGTTGAAATTGTGTTTGCCAGCCGCGAGTGCGAGCATCGAAACCATTTTAGCCAGAAGTTGTGCAACCCATCCGGGCCAGGACTTTTCCAGTTCTGGGCCGTACGGATTGCACAACTTACGTCGTCGGGGCTGATGGTGATAGCCCCCATTGGTTCGATGGACTCGCACCCACGTTCAACAACACTCATCCACTCGCCCTCCGTGTGTTCAACGGGCGCCGACCAGATGCTACGCCAGAAATCAGTCATGGCAGTAGCATCCGGCAGTCGCATGTCGGACACACGGGGGTCGGTTTCCTCCCACCTTCGGTATACCTTCCTTTGGTCACTTTGGAAAAGACGATTCTGCTTGAATCGGTCCACACGCTCTCTGTAACGGCGAATACGGCTTGCCCATGCAAAGGGCTTATTATTATTATTATTTTTTTTTTTTATTATTATTATTTATTCTTTTCAGTCAGACAGCTCAACTACGATGCGCGGTAAAAGCAACTGGTAGTTGTAGTCGTACTAGTAATTATGTAGTATATATGGTAAGCGAATATAATGATTTAACAAACCCTTCCCGTACGTATTGTCTTTCCTTTTCATACACTACCGATATAGACTAATTCTTTCTCGTTCACGCAAGGCTCAACTACGACATTACTAAAGGGAAAGCCTTATAAAAAGCGCTTAATGATAAGGTTAACCCTTATTAAGGGCTAGCGTTATATTTGGCTAAGCTTTATGATAAGGGTTAGTCAAACGAATGTGTTAGCAGTTCAAAAGGGAAAGTCTCTCAATCGGTTAGCCTTATATAAGGGACGCCCATTGAAAGGCTTTTATCGCGGAAAGGGTTGTCCGGTCCCTGCTGCGCCGTCCGCTATGTCTTGTCCGGATTCAGCTTTAGACTGGGCTACAGCGGGCGGAGGAGTGCGTTGTAAGCTGTTCATTGAAATCATTGTTTTAAGAACTAAATTGGTTCGTTTACGTAATAGTAATACTCGTCGTAGCGGATAGGTACCGATGAATGCGCGGGCAATGGGAGCGGTATCGGATAATCGTAGCACTGGCGTGACGTCACATATGCGAGAGCGTAGCACTGCTACGGGAGTTGCAGCGCAGTTACCGATTACGATGCGTACTTTCGCTGTGGTGATTTCATCCACTGCAGCTCCGTCGTATAGCGGCCGGCTGCAGCGCAGATGTCGCAAGTTCAAATCCCGGCACACAAAAATCAAAAAGTGGAGAAACGCGTCGCTCACTATCCGTCCCGCTCTAGGACCGCCCACTAGGCGGGGTTAGTCCATAAAGTTGCCTCAGGAGAGACAAGGAATTGAAACAACCAATCACAGTAAACACTATTAATTTCAAAGCAAAAACGGTCACGGGTTTACTGTACACGACCACTCTCCACCGCGGCAAGCAGCGAACTCAAATATGTCCATGTGATATCAATGTATTAAGAAATAAAAATATTGTAGTAAGTACCATATTGATAAAATTGTATTATATTTTTTTCAGCAAAATTTACTCAACATCTGAAGATTATGATTCAGAGCTGACTTGCATGGGACTGTTTCGATCAGACACGAAGCTGCTAGTGGGTTCTTCTAAAGGAAAAATGTATTTGTTTAACTGGAAGGAATTTGGTTTGCATAGTGACGAGTATATTGGTCAAAAACATTCAATTTCTTGTATGATACCTATTACTCAGAACATTGTGGTGACCTCTGGTGAAGATGGCATACTAAGAGCAGCTCACATGTTTCCTCAGAAACAGTTAGGTATTGTAGGCCAGCATCGGCTACCTGTTGAGTGCTTGGATATTAGCCATGACGGCTGCTATATAGCCTCATGCTCTCATGACAATGATGTTAAGTTTTGGAATATTTCGTACTTTGAAACTATTGACTCTATTATTGATGTCAGTCAGAAACAAAACAAGAAAAAGGACATGAGCAATAATTTGCCATCAAGTAGTGTTAAAAATGCATCCGACTTTTTCTCAGGACTAGCCTAACTTGCGTAAACAAATAAATTATATTTACAAAAGGTAATCTTTTATTTTCACGGACATCATGTGTTCTTGAGTTATTGGTAACGTCAACTTAAGTAACGCTTTTCTGATCTTTATGAATTTTGTTGGGGTTGTAGCAGAGATACATATAATTTGAGAGTTCGTATAGTGGATCGACCTAGTGGTCATGGAGCTAGAAGGCGGGAAAAAATCATCATAAGGGTCTTGTTATATTGGTCATTTCGTTTGCAAGGAAATCGTGAGTTCTGAGTTCGAGGCGGACTACTAGTAACTAGTAGTCCGAACTGACTAACTGACTGACTGACTGTAACTGAGAACTCGCGATTTACTTGCAAACGATATGACCAATATAACAAGATCCATCTGAAGATATTTTTTCTACTTCTAGCTCCACAACCCCTTGATCGATCCTGTTCATATACGAACTCTCAAATTATATGTACCTCTGCTATAACCCCAACAAATTTCATGACGATCAGAAAAGCGTTATTAAAGTTATCGCGGAACAAACTCTCAAAATCAATAAGCCATCGAAATTCCGAGACGTCCCAGTAGCCAGAAGTTGTTTGTAAGAACTTGCTTCGCTTACGCTCCGCTCGTTCGATGAAACAGAAAATCCCACTTATATAGTTTAAAAAGAAACTATCTTTCAAAATATGTATACAAACTGATAATAGTCTTATTTATTAGTTGAGCGAAATGGAAAAAAAACCTTCCCTATGACGTTAATCTACAGCATTTTAATTTTAGTGGATTTCAATTTCCGAGCAATTCGAGACAAAACATTGAGTCATATTCGCGAAAATAGATACAAACTACTTTGCGCCATACAAATTTAGTTTTTCTCATAGATATAAAATGGCGCTTGTCATCCCATTTCTCTGGTTTTTCTAATATTTTTTTGTTGGAGATGTCACATTGACAGTTGCCTTTTTTTATGAGAAACGGCCACGAAATGGCAGCTATAGCTCTAGGGCTTCACTTCCCCCTATCATCCGCCAGACTTCAGTAAAAATAGCATGTAGTACGGTAGATAGAGGCCTTGCTTTTTGTAGGGAGATACGAGTAGCTACTCCCTACAAACAACACGCGGCAGCCATGGCTAGGATAACTCGATGTGACACAAACAGTGGTTACACGCGTTTTGCGACTTAGGGTCCGTTGCACCAAACAGTCTGTTAACGTTAACGTCATCGTTAAAAAAATGGTGTATGAAAAGTTTGACAGTTTTCTATGGCATGACAGCTCCGTCGCCATATTTAACGTTGATTAGTTCGTTAAAGCCTTGTTACACTTTACTTTTTTTAGTGTCCTAACTAGCATCCTAATTAGGATCCTAACATGTTTTGATAGTAAATTTACTTGCTAAATGCGGTTACACTTGACTAAATTTAGAAACTAACTCATTTAGGAAGCTAACTAGGACAAATGTAATAGTTTATAAGTTACGGATTTTTCCTTGTGAAATAGGGAATTTTAAAATAAGTTATTATTTTATTCTACATGTTTTTGCTTCGGACTGTGTCAAAATTATACCATAAATGAATTGGGCATCCCCGATTTATACGAAAACGATACCAAACTTGGCCTAGTAGCTTAACTGATGCAGATATCAAGATATAGTTGAGAGCCTCCCCCCTTAAGAATTTACATCAAAAATCTTGGTGGCTTCACTTGTCAAATCCATCCTTGGGTCCTAAGGAATAATCATGCTGAAGAAAATCTCTTATTCACGAAAAGCCGTATTTTCATAGCTGCAACTGCCACTATTAGAGAGACCCATCCTCCTTGTACCATCCATAAATGAAGTGATAAATATATTAGCATATTTTATTGATAAAAATAATGTCTCTATGATCTGTTTATTTCTATATGATTACATTTACTTACTTATTACTTTATTTAAAAGCATATTTAATATCTGTTATCTCATAACAGCAATATATTATATATATTAGTTATATTATTCGAAAATTTGTGCAAAATTTAATAGGTCACTCTTCAGGTAAACACTTAGAGAATTCAACCCGGATGGAGTAGCCATGTCCGTCATTTTCTATACAAAGAAAGTCTGCCGATTTTTGCGGGGGAGGGGAACGTCAAATGTATGGCTATTCGTACGTAACGTACAAATAGCTACGTCAGATAAACGTCAGTCCATGTGTATGACTACTGGTCCTATGTTTTCGGCAGAAGGGAACGGCTGTCAACTTAGAGAATTCAACCCGGATGGTGTAGTAGTGCTGGAGCCCGCCTAACTGGAAATTTATCAAAATCCTAACCAATTTTCATCCATATTGCGTTGTAGAGCCCATCTCGGAGATCATGAAAACATAAGTCTTAAAGGTCTTATGCTGCGACCACACTTCGCCTATGCGGACAAATATTCGTGTTGCGTCTCTTTCTTATTGTATAGAATAGGAAAGAGACGCAACACGAATATTTGTCCGCATAGGCGAAGTGTGGTGCCACCATTAAATACCCACAAATATGTATGACGTCAAGTTGAAAATACAATTTTTTGGCCTAAATTTGTCAACGAGCCTACCGCTCCAAATTTTGACACATGATTTAAACCATATCAAATAACCTACATACCAATTTTAAGACCATTCTGGTGGGCGCATAAGATTTTAAGACCAGTTGAAGTTGCAATTTTTTGGCCTAAATTTATCAACGAGCCTACCGCTCCAAATTTTGACGGTAGTTAAAGGACCCATTCACCAAACCAAATCCCAATTTTAAGACTATTCTGGTGGGTGCATAAGATTTTAAGACCATTTTAAGAAATAGTCGATTTCATAGAAAATTACTATAAAATCGTTATTCAATCAAATACAAACATTGAAAACATTGAAAAAATAATCAACCCAGTTGGACTTGAACCAACATCGATAAGCCTTACCGGGGCTCGATATCGCTTTACCAATTAAGCTATGGGTTCAGTTACCGAGCTGACGAAATTCTCAATGCCTTCAATCATCTTTTTGCATTTATTTTTACATCGACTTTATAGCAGCTGTAAGCGACATCTAGGTGCCAACCACTAGAGTTAGATACCCTTCCCGCCGACCCTTTTACAAGTGTCACAACGGAAATAACAGATGGCGCCTGCTATCAACTCATAATTATTTTACATTTTTTAAAGTGGGTATTCCACTCATACATTAGTATGTTATTCAATCAAATACAAACATTGAAAACATTGAAAAAATAATCAACCCAGTTGGACTTGAACCAATATCGATAAGCCTTACCGGGGCTCGATATCGCTTTACCAATTAAGCTATGGGTTCAGTTACCGAGCTGACGAAATTCTCAATGCCTTCAATCATCTTTTTGCATTTATTTTTACATCGACTTTATAGCAGCCGTAAGCGACATCTAGGTGCCAACCACTAGAGTTAGATACCCTTCCCGCCGACCCTTTTACAAGTGTCACAACGGAAATAACAGATGGCGCCTGCTATCAACTCATAATTATTTAACATTTGAATAACATACTAATGTATGAGTGGAATACCCACTTTAAAAAATGTAAAATAATTACTATAAAATCGTTAAAAAAATATTTAGCTGGCACAACCACAACTGCATATTCATATTTAAGTGTCTAGTAATTAAAAATGCCGAAAAAGTATTCCGCAAATAGTCACGGGGGTCTACAACTATTGTTTATTTTAAACTTAATGGTACAAAATATGATTTTAAAAGCCAAACGTAATGCCTATAGGCATTTTCTACTAGTCGCTCATAACTATAAACTGATAAGCGTCAATTTAGGTGCACTGAGAGTATATTATTGACTGAAAAAATTACCTGAATTTATTTTAAATCCTACCGTTCCAAATATTGACCAACGGTTTAGCTAACCTCAAATAACCTACATACCCATTTTAAGACCAATCCAGTGGGCGCATAAGATTTTAAGACCAGACCAGTTAAAGTTGCAATTTTTTGACCTTACTTTATCAACGAGCCTACCGCTCTAAATTTTGACAGTAGTTAAAGAACCCATTCATCAAACTAAATCATAAGATTGGTGGGCGCATAAGATTTTAAGACGATTTTAAGAAATAGTCTATTTCATAGAAATAATAGCAAATTACTATAAATTAGTTAAAAAAAAATTATATGAATGACAAGGATAGACACAAATAAGTGTATGCCTTAAACGTATACCACAATAACCCGAAGAAATTATAAATTCGTCATAGCAGTACCTTAGTCACGGCGATCTTAAATCACTAAAATTTCTGTTAATTTTAAACTTAGTGGCACACAATATGATTTAAAAAGCCGCACGTAATACCTATACCTATTTTTTACCAGACCCTCATAACCCTAAACTAACAAGCGTCAAATTAGGCACACTGAGAACATTTAACTGACTGAAAAAATTACGTAAGTTTATTTTTATTCCTACAGCACAATTTTTTTAACACGGTGTCACTACATTTCAAGTTTAAGTCGTCTCTAATTGACATCTTATTTCATTCTGTTTTTAACCAACCACAACACAATACCTAGTTGATCTGATATACATTACATATTGTTTATGCAAATTAATTGTATTCGTAAGTACTTACGAAAATGCTTGGTTTGAGAATTTTTGTCTTATTTGAGTCTATTTTGTTTGAATATGCAAGTGCGATAGAGACGAATAAAACAAAACTTAAATTTTCGACTTCGCGGTAGAGCCTAAAAACATTTGATACGCAAATAATTTAAAAACACGATTGTAAATGGCTAACAGTTGAGCATAACCGGTGTACATAATTTAGTCGGGCTATCATTGCCCGCCATTCCTGCCAAAACTTTGGCCCAAAAAAAAAACATTGTATTTAGGACCTTTCAGTAGTAGGCAACAATCTCAAACCAATGACAACCGACATTAGCTCTTACACTTTTTGAGAGTTTTATAAGACCATCCCGTTTAGTCTTGGTAAATTTTCAGGTCATCAACGAGCCTACCACTTTGGTAGGCTCGTTGATAAATTAAGGTAAAAAAATTGCAACTTCAACTGGGTCTGGTCTTCAAATCTTATGCGTCCACCAGAATGGTCTTAAAATTGGGATTTGGTTTGGTGAATGGGTCCTTTAACTACTGTCAAAATTTGGAGCGGTAGGCTCGTTGATAAATTTAAGCCAAAAAATTGCAAATTCAACTGGTCTTAAAATCTTATGCGCCCACCAGAATGGTCTTAAAATTGGTATGTAGGTTATTTGATATGGGCTAAATCATGTGTCAAAATTTGGAGCGGTAGGCTCATTGATAAATTTAGGCCAAAAAATTGTATTTTCAACTTGACGCCATACATACTTGTGACTTGTTTTCATGATCTCCGAGACGGGCTCTACAACGCTATATGGAAGAAAATTGGGTAGGATTTTGATAAATTTCCAGTTAGGCGGGCTCCAGCACTATAGCTATGTCTGTCATTTGCTATCACGGATCAGAAGACAATCCGGATAGTACTTTTACTATATTTCCGTAACCACAGTTGAACCTTATTACCGAGCAAAACAGTCGTTCATAGGTCACTAGTAAAAAGTAATAAAAACCGGCCAAGAGCGTGTCGGGCCACGCTCAGTGTAGGGTTCCGTAGTTTTCCGTCCGTCACAGTAAGCGTCCCCACTTAAGAGTTAATAACACCGCCATGTAGGATATGATATGAGAGTTCCACGTACAGCGACATCTATCGGCAAATTAAGTAAACTATTGCGCGCGAGCTTAAAGTATGGAAGATGATTTTTATGGAATAATTCTTTATTGCGTGAACCGATTTTCACCGTTTTTACTTTATTTGAAAGCACGTCATTTCATTGTAATTTTGTAGAAATTACAGGTACAATAAACACCTGCTTATACGGTTAAATTACAAACTTAGTTCAGAAATTATTTTGTAATTTTTTTTCAAAAACTATTCATCCTATCAAGTTCAAAATAATTTTCCTAGAAAGTTTTTATAAAGTTCTACTTTTGAGATTTTTTTCATATTTTTAAAACTTATGGTTCAAAAGTTAGAGGGGGGGGGACGCATATTTTTTTTACTTCTGGAGCGATTATTTCCGAAAATATTTACATTATCGAAAAATGATTTTAGCAAACCCGTATTCATTTTTAAATACCTATCCAACAATATATCACACGTTAGGGTTGAAATGAAAAAAAAAATCACTCCCCACTTTACGTATAGGGGAGGTACCCTAATAAATAAATAAAATCCACTTTTTATTTTACCACTTTGTCGACGTGATTGATATACATATTAGTACCAAATTTCAGCTTTCTAGTACTAACGGTCACTGAGATTATCCGCGGACGGACGGACGGACGGACGGGCAGACATGGCGAAACTATAAGGGTTCCTAGTTGACTACGGAACCCTAAAAACGGTCCGATAGAGAGCATAATGTAGGGGGCGGTGTCTCATTCGCACAATGCTGCCAACTTATGAAACTTAGCAATGTGATTTTATTTATATACATTTATTTTAGTAACACACTAGAAGTTAATTCCTACTTATAGTAATTTATTGCAAGTTTTGAATTAATACTTTGTTCCCTTTAAGCTGCTTTGAATTTTTTTACGACGTTAATATTATTCATTCATTAAATTAAAGAATTGCAATTAATATTGCAGACAGTAGTAAGTTTTGTAATATTTAAAATACGGTCTGGTATCCCTATCCCATCAGTCCCATCACTGACATAATATGTCACTGATATTATTTCAAATGACGCCGCTCAGCTCAACAACATTTCGTAACAACATTTTTGAGTAAAAATGGTCAAGATATGTTGCGTAAAAGGGTGCAGGGGTGAGACTTTACAATAAAGTAGACTTTCCTTTCACCGGTAAACCACAATCATTCAATTTTACGATTTAACAACAAGTTAAGATTGTCAAACAATAGGGTGACTATGATGTCGGCAAGCTGCGGGTCGGTTTTGTTGTTTTTACAGAAATGTACATAAGTACATGGTCTGTTCCTAAGTATTACTTACACAGGACGGGAGTGGCCCGCGGGTCTTTTTAGGCCCTTTCGGAAGGGTCCTAAAATGGCACAAGGCCATACAAAAAAATGTAGTAGTGGCAGTATAATAAATAAATATTAAATAAATAAATATTTAGTTTGCTGCACTAACTATCCCCTATTTTAAAACGCGGACATCTGGCAATTGTTCATCGGTGTTATGCAAACGAGTTATAAGAAATAAATATCTTACAGTTCTAGGTTTGATGCAGTGCAGTATCATGTAATTAATATTATTATATCATTTTCAGGAGTTTCTGTTGGGGGAAAATAGTGCAAAATGACGTTACGTTAATGTATTGTTTGTCGCCTACCTATTGTTTTTTTTCCCTAGCGATACGCAATGTTTTTACTTTTTTGTTATTATATTAGCGATAGGCTTCGACAGTTTTTACCTATTAACTGAAATGTTTTGCTGGTCTGTCACTCTGACGTCCTCCGATAAATAGCTGCCAGATGCCCGGATCCAGCAATAAGTTTAAAATAGCAAAATAGTAAACTAATTAGAGGGGTTCTCTGCTCTCATTATTGCGTCAACGTATCTGAAGTGGCCAGCTCCTTAAGTCAGTAAAATGTATAAGTTCCCATATGAACCATGAGACTTCTCTTTCTGGACAATACTTACTAGACGACAAGCATATTTTATTTTATATTTATCTTCATACTATCCCAATCCCACATACATCATAATACATATGGTCACTCTACTTAGAATGAGATGCAGCCCCCCACATTACCCTCTCTTTCGGCCTCACTTTGTGGTCGAAGTATGACCTCCAGCACGGCTAGCACAACTTACGCGTGACAGGCGCGAGAAGAGACAGATCGGTGCGACTTAATGCGTTGTCGCTAGTTGGCAGCAAAACTTGCGCGTGAAAGGAGTGACAGACCCGCGATCGAATGCCACTGTCATAAAATGACAGTGACTCGCAACTTTGAACTAAAATCCTTAGCACAACTGGCACAACTGCCGATTTTGACCCAACTTAGACTCGCGTCTTTACGTTAAAGCGCGACTCCAAGTCTACGGGGCATCAAGACTTCGACTCGCTCGCGCGGGTGGTTTTTTGGAGATCCTGTGCCAATTTCACTAGAAAATTCTTACTTTAAATAAGTAATTAACCTGTTTTACAAGTATTCTAAAGCCAAAAATATTTTGCTACCCTATATCACAAAGCTTCATTAGAAGTTGGCTTCTTAAAACGGAAGGAACACATGTTTAAATTACGCACGGCACAACACTGAAGGTCATGCACGATGTTTGAGTGCACAAAATGGTACTTTTCTTGTATAAATACATATATATCATATAACTTACAAATAAAATAACTCTTCTTTAATTTGGTAAAAAGCATGCTTTGAACCCATGTTTTCAGTCGTGGTGTTAAAAACGCATTGAGTGTTGTCAATGTTATCATTCTGCGGATAGGTATTTGAGAATCGACAGCATCGTCTTATACGAGATAATTTGCAGTACCTATGTACCTATACATTAACAAATTATAACTTCCGGTAGAAATACTAACAAATCACTATCAATAGCAGCTCACTGTGGGAGCTAGTCAATCGAAATGTCTTAATTCGACTTATCCGACAGACTGGTGCCGCCGTTGGATGGTGAGCCTACAGACAGATGCACACCTAGTGCATCATTTAGGCCTATATGTAACCATGCAAAAGCTGATGCCACATGTGCAGTGCCAATCTACCATCATATTCATAGCCATTCAAAGCCAGTTCTTGTGAATTTACCTGTACCTCCTGTTTTTATATTTTAAGTAGTGTCCGACCGAAATTTCGGTTTCGGTTTCGGCCAGTTTCGGCCAAAAACGGCCGAACCCTTCGGCCGCGCCGAAACTTACAACATCGTACCTTCGGGTCGCGCTCGGCTAACGTCGGGCGCGCTCGGCACGGTTGGCAAATTGGCAATATGGCGTCGCTCGCCTGACTCCGCCAGCAACTACCTAAATCAGTGCGCTTTGCTCGTGTAGACGTGTCAATACGTGTTGTGTTTGTTCCGCGAATAATGGTAAGTAGTTTGATCAAGTATTTTAGTTTGTTTTTTTTTTGTGAATTCGTCATGTCATAGTTAATATTTAACGCTTTATTTTAATAGTTTGATTAGTTTGCTAACCTATTGACGAATATATTTAATTTTAAAGGTGTAAGTGCCAAGGTTAAGTACCTGCTTCATTAAAGTTTCAAATTCATCTTAAATAGTTGCGTGTACTATTAATGTAATAACGATTGTAGGTACCTGCCTATGCAATAAAATGAAAGGTGAATAGTTATTAATTTAAATTTAATATAGACGTGTAATGTTAATGTAATGTTGCGAGTAATGTAATGGTGTGAGTAGGTATTTTATTACCAAAGGTGATCAATTTGATTATTTTGATTATCTAATTATATTTGAATTAGCCATTCGAGGCTAACTGATTGTGATATTTGTAAGTATAATTAAAATGTAAGTAACTGAAAATGTGAAAATAAATAAACATAATATATGAGCATCATATTTTAATAATAAATTTGTTTTATTTTGTACCACCATTAAAAAATCGCTAACTTTGTGTTACAAATAATGTATTTTTTTCACTTTATAGGGTAGTTAAATTTTCAAACAGAACCTCTGTAACTGTGCTGAAATTTCATTGTGATAAATCTTTGAAAGTAGAAAATTTTAGAAAAAAACGGGCTTACTAACATTTTTTCGACTTTTTAAGGACTTTTTTTTTTTTATGAAAGGTTCGGTTTCGGTTTCGGCAAAATAACATGTTTCGGTCGGTCACTAATTTTAAGTAAAAAAATCGCAAATCGAGGAAAATAAACAATAAAGAATAGTTATATTGTTATAATATTTTATTTAACTCATTATTACTATTATTAGAACCAGTATATGTTACGTTCAGTGATGCATTTGTTAACTATTTATTGCCCGGAGCTAACCGCCGCCGCCATCGCCACCGCTCCAGTTTGCACCCTTTCTTTTTTCTGTGATAAGCGACCATTGTAAAACCATTGGGTAGTGCCTTAAATTAAATTAGTTTTGTTAATAAATAAGGAACTAAAAAGATTGTGTCCTCATTAGGTATACCCATGGTATACCTAATGAATGAGGTACACCGAGAAAATATTACAAAATATTACAGGTCCCTTGGCACATTCACGTTGTAACAGTAAATTTTACGTTAGGTATTTTGATATTTGGGAATGTGATGAGATGAGGGACGATTTACGATCAGAATACATTATGAGATTTAATTACATGAAAAAGTGGAAGTTTCGAAACTACTACGTGCATATTTATTATGGAGCGAGTGTGAAAAACATAAAACGGGAGAAGTTATTAAATTACCGAAAGGCGTAAATAAATAAAACTCAAATACTTACAAATATTCTTGCTGTGAAATGTTAACAAAATTTGAAAGTTCATGACTTAGACAGAAAAAAAACTAAACCATTGAGAATAATTTGTTTTGTAGATCACGGGTAGGTGAATAAAACGAACCACATCACTGTTCACATATTTTATTAGAAAAAATAGAATTAAAAGTAATTTGGATAATTTGAAACAATAAAATTGATGGTTTGCACTTTCACCTACTTCAACTGTCAACATCAACACACTATGTCGGACATCAACTCAATCCAAGGATCAATTGCGGAGCTCACTAAAACCTTCAATGCCAGGATGGCTGAGATGCAGAGTAATTTGGACAAAGCGGGCTCAAGCAACCCTGGGAGCGGTATTGAGGCAGTAGCGGCGGACTTCACTAGCTTCAAAGCATTTGTTTTGAACTCTCTCAATATACTCCAGAAGCAGGTGGAGCTCATCGCTCAACAGGTCGATCAAATAGAAATGTGATCTCGACGCAAGATGCTGGTCATCCATGGTGTTCCGGAGGCTGACAAAGAGGACACAACGGCCCTTGTAGTTGAACAGCTCAAAGCTGTTAAGGCTGACGTGGCTGCAAATGACATAAGGCGCAGCCACCGACTTGGCCGTCGCAGAGGCAGCAAACCCAGGGCTATTGTGGTGAAGTTCTGTGAGACTGCCGTCCGTGATAAAGTGTGGTTTGGTAAGGTGGCATTGAAAGGCTCCGGCGTAACGATAGCCGAGTTCTTGACCAAATCACGTCAGCAGACCTTCATGGCAGCTCGGGAGCGGTTTGGCGTCAGAAGATGTTGGACCTGGGACGGCGTTGTTCATGTCTTGGATGCGAGCGACGTGCGCAGGCGTGTGGTGAGCCTTGCAGAGCTTAAGGCGATTTCGGATGCGCCAGAGCAGCCTGTGACTCCGACCCCAAGCGTAGATGCTCCTCCCAAGGCAGATAATTGCAGCAAATCCGAGAAACCGGAGAAACAGATAAAGCCCAGACGTGCGGCTGCCAAATTGAAGCCTTAGTATGTACATAGTGTAGCTTTCTTCTGTATTTGTTCGGGTTATACTGCTTGACGCTTTTCTATTTCGACGTGTAATGACTGTTATTTGTTGTATACCCTCTTTAATAGTCTCCCGTAAATATTATAAATTAATTCCAATAACTTCATTGCTAACTTTAAATGTCACTTTGCCAAGTTCCAACTGACATTGACAGTTGACATGTGTGCTGACGGATGGCAGGTATAGTGTTGCCAACTGTTAAATTGCGGTCCGCTTTACCAAGTTAAATATTTCCTTATTAAATTACGTTCCGTTTTTCTTAGTTAATTATTTCCTTAGTTTTGTGATATAACTTAATGCCTGTCGAATCTGAAGCCAACATGTATTTTTAAATTGAACTTCCGTTTCTTTATAAGAGTATTTCTTTCTTTATTTGCTGCTGGCGGGTAGATTGTGGAGGTTTTGTTTAGTTTTTACTGAATATATTTTTATATATATTGAATATTAGTATACACTTATTATATTTTTAATTTTATATATATTTTTCAGATGCCTTTCAGTGATAACAGTGATCAGTATTTATCTTTTTCCTCCTTAGATAGTGTAAGTGAAGACAGTTTCCATAGTTTGCCTCCTTCGCTTCACGACTTTCTGGAATCTCAGTTTAATGATGTACCTAAAAATTTTAACGATGTGCATTTAAATGCGCAAAGTATTCCTGCACATTACAGCGATATGTTACTCTCTTTTGACATTAAGAACATTCATGCTATTTTAATTTCCGAATCGTGGCTCAGACCAGCTTTGCCTTCAACGTCTTACTCTTTACCTGATTTCAATTTAATTCGGCACGACCGCCTTGGAAGAGGTGGCGGTGGAGTTGCGATTTACCTTCGTTCTTACATCCCCTATTCAATTGTTAATGTATCTGCCAGCTCTTCTACTTCTGATGCCGCAGAGTATATGTTTCTCGACGTTTCCCTCTCTCATTCCAAACTTTTACTTGGCGTTTTTTATTCCCCCTCCCTTCACGTTAATTACTTTGATTCTCTTGAGAAACTTCTCGAAGACCTTATGCCTTCTTATAATCATCACATTCTTATGGGAGATCTAAATACGTGTCTTCTGAAGGATGACAGTCGATCCCGGCGCCTTAAATCCCTGGTAGATGCATGCAATCTAACTATTCTCCCTTCAGACGCCACACACTATTTTCCAAATTGCTCGCCTTCTCTTCTTGATTTAACTTTAGTTTCTTCGACTTCTCATGTGTCTAAATTTGGACAATACTCCGCGGATGCCTTCTCATATCATGATCTGCTCTATCTCTCTTACAAAATTCGTCCTCCCAAATCTAAATCAAAAATTCTTTTGCAGCGCAATTTTAGTGGATTAAATGTGGAAAAGCTTCGAGATGACGCTTTAACAATCGATTGGAGCAGTATCGCTCGAGCGGGTTCGGTAGACGATCAAGTTTCTCTCTTTAATTCGCTCCTCATACAACTTTATGACGCTCATGCTCCTGTTCGTGCAATAAAAGTCAAGCATCTCCCTGCTCCTTGGCTCACTGAGGATATTAAAGCCCTTATAGAGAGGAAGAATCAATCTAAATCTAAGTATAAGGCTAACAACTCTGAGAAAAATAAACTTAAATATCATACCCTGCGCAATCGCTGTAGCACTATATGTCGAGATGCTCAGAGGCGTCATATTCACAGTTCTGTTGAAGATGGAAATCCAGCCAAAGTGTGGAAATTTTTGAAAGGTCTCGGAGTTGGCAAATCTCAACAGGCAACCAATTTAAACAATATTAGCGTTGACCAGCTTAACCAGCATTTTTCATCGTCCACCTGTTTCAGTGGTCCTAAGAAATCTAACTCACTTCATCATCTTTCATCACTTCCTGCCTTAGATTTCTCTTCTTTCTATTTTAGCCATTTCTGTGAGAGTGATGTTAGGAAGGGTATATTGAATATCACTTCTAACGCCGTTGGTGTTGACTGTGTTAGCCGAAATATGATACTCCCTCTCCTTGATTTGTTTGTTCCTATTATCACCGGTATTCTGAATTTTTCCATTTCATCAAGTACTTTTCCCAGTCTGTGGAAGGATGCCAATATTATTCCTTTACCCAAAAAATCCAACCCCAGTTCCTTCTCTGACTATCGCCCCATCTCCATTCTTCCTTTCCTATCAAAAGTCCTCGAACGGCTAGTGCATCAGCAACTAACTTCCTTCCTGAATAGAAATGACCTCCTAAACCCATTTCAATCTGGTTTTCGTCCGGGCCATAGTACTACCTCGGCTCTTGTCAAGGTTACCGATGACATCCGTTTGGGTATGAATGACCAGAATCTTACAGTTCTTGCACTTCTAGATTTCAGTAATGCCTTTAACACGGTCGATTTTGACATTTTGCTCGCGTTCTTACAGTCTCTTAACATATCGGCTGCAGCGATTGACTGGTTCTTCAGCTATTTGGTTGGTCGTCGGCAAAGAATAAAACTAGATTCTTCGTGTTCTTCCTGGTGCAGCACATCAGCTGGTGTTCCACAGGGTGGTGTCCTCTTTTATTTTCTATCTTCATTAATTCCATAACTCTTGATCTCTCCTCTTCGTATCACCTCTATGCCGACGACCTTCAAATATATTCGCAGGGTATGCATAGCGATTTCAATTCAGTTATAGAAGCCACGAATCTTGATCTGCTCCGCATATCAAATTGGAGTCAAAATTACGGTTTAAAAGTAAACCCCCTAAAGTCACAGGTAATTGTGATGGGTAGCGCTAAACAAATCTCCAAAATTGACTTTCTCAGGCTCCCTCCGATAGTCTTCGATGGTATCCAAATTCCTTTTTCCAACCAAGTGAAAAATCTTGGCGTAATCATGGATCGTTGTCTATCATGGGTGCCTCAGGTGAGTGAAGTGAGCAGGAAGATGTTTGCTGCCATAGGGTCTCTCAGACGGCTCCGGAATTTCCTGCCAAATGCTACTAAAATTGCGCTTGCTCAGTCGTTACTTCTCCCCATTCTTGATTATGCAGATATCTCCTATTTAGACCTAACCGAGGAGCAACTTAATAAGCTTGAGCGTATTCAAAATGCCTGCATTCGGTTCATTTTCGGATTACGCAAATTCGACCATGTTTCTAGTTTTCGTTCTCAACTCAAATGGCTCCCTATCCGTCACCGCCGTAACTCTCACATACTTTCTTTACTCTTTTCTATACTTTTTAACCCTGCAACTCCCCGCTACCTCAAAGAGCGTTTCTCTTATCTTAATTCTATTAGATCCTCTCAAAAATTGCTCCTAAAAGTGCCATCTTCATCTTCCAAATTTTATAATTGCTCATTTACGTTCCAGGCCGTTCGTTTGTGGAATTCTCTCCCTCTCAACATTAAACGCGCGCAATCTATTGGTAGCTTTAAATCGCAACTTAAGGAATACTATTTATCTCTTCCTTAGGTTTTTAAGTTGACACTGTTGTTTCTTATTGTGTGTATTATATATGTATATATGTACATATATGTATGTTTATTTTGTATTTATTTAAGTATGTATATTCATATGAATGTGCTGTGTTATCTATTTCGTCTCTTTTGTTTCTATGCACCACCTACTGCTTATTGTTTTTCTCTAGTCTGCACTACCCAAAGGTTGTCTGGAAGAAATCGCTCATTAGCGATAAGACCGCCTGTTGTTACCTCTACCTAAATTTATCTAATTGTAAAATTTGTGCTTGTAACTGTATGAGGTGTGCAATAAAGAGTATTTATTATTATTATTATTAATTTGTTTTTTTACCATCAAAGAACGAATGGAATTGCACCGCTCTATTACCGATTCAGTGTTGTCCCACGTGAAAACATTTTTTTAACACTTTGATTTCATTAGGGAACACTGAAGACTCGCGCCGCGACTTTGATAGTGCTGGAGCCCGCCTAACTGGAAATTTATCAAAATCCTAACCAATTTTCTTCCATATAGCGTTGTAGAGCCCATCTCGGAGATCATGAAAACATAAGTCTTAAAGGTCTTAAATGGCCATAAATGTATGGCGTCAAGTTGAAAACACAATTTTTTGGCCTAAATTTATCAACGAGCCTACCGCTCCAAATTTAGACACATGATTTAGCCCACGTCAAATAACCTACATACCAATTTTAAGACCATTCTGGTGGGCACATAAGATTTTAAGACCAGTTGAAGTTGCAATTTTTTGGCCTAAATTTATCAAAGAGCCTACCGCTCCAAATTTTGACAGTAGTTAAAGGACCCATTCAACACACCAAATTCCAATTTTAAGACCATTCTGGTGGGCACATAAGATTTTAAGACCATTTTAAGATATAGTCGACTGCATAGAAAAAATAGCAAATTACTATAAATGCCTTAAAAAAAATATTTTGCTGGCACAAACACAACTGCATATTCATATATAAGTGTCTTGTAATTAAAAATGCCCTAAAAGTATTCCGCAATAAGTCGAAAATTGAAGAAATTCGTCATAGCAGTACTTTAGTCACGGGGGTCTTAAATCACTAAAATTATTATTTATTTTAAACTTAATGTCACAAAATATGATTTGAAAAGCCAGACGTAATGCCTATAAACATTTTCTACCAGTCGCTCATAAGTCTAAACTGATAAGCGTCAAGTTAGGTGCACTGAGAACATATTACTAACTGAAAAATTACGTAAATTTATTTTAAATCCTACCGTTCCACATTTTGACTAACGACTTAGCCCACATCAAATAACCTTCATACCAATTTTAAAACCAATCTGGTGGACGCGTAAGATTTTAAGACCAGTTGAAGTTGCAATTTTTTGGCCTAAATTTATCAACGAGCCTACCGCTCCAAATTTTGACAGTAGTTAAAGAACCCATTCAACACACCAAATCCCAATTTTAATACCATTCTGGTGGGCACATAAGATTTTAAGACCATTTAAAAAAATAGTCGACTTCATAGAAAAAAATAGCAAATTACTATAAATTCCTGAAAGAAAATATTTAGCTGGCACAAACACAACTGCATGTTTATATTTAAGTGTCTAAAACGAAGTAATTAAAAATGCCTTAAAAGTATTCCGCAATAAGTCGAAAATTTGAGAAATTCGCCATAGCAGTACTTAAGTCACGGGGGTCTTAAAACACTAAAATTATTATTCATTTTAAACTTAATGGCACAAAATATGATTTGAAAAGCCAGACGTAATGCCCATAGGCATTTTCTACCAGTCACTTAAAACTCTATACTGATAAGCGTCAAGTTAGGTCAACTGAAAAAAATGATCTAAATTTATTTTAAATCCTACCATTCCAAATATTCCAGACACTTGAAACTCTAAACTGATAAGGGTCAAGTTATAGTGCTGGAGCCCGCATAACTGGAAATTTATCAAAAAACAACAATTTTCTTCCATATAGCGTTGTAGAGCCTACCTCGGAGATCATGAAACCATAAGTCTTAAAGGTCTTAAATGGCCACAAGTATGTATGGCGTCAAGTTAAAAATATTTTTTTTTCGCCTAAATTTATCAACGAGCCTACCGCTCTAAATTTTGACAGTAGTTAAAGGACTCATTCAACAAACAAAATCCCAATTTTGAGACCATTCTGGTTGGCGCATAAGTTTTTAAAACCATTTTAAGAAAAAGTCGATTTCATAGAAAATAAAGCAAATTACTATAAATTCGTGAAAAAAATTATTTTGCTAAAATTTTATGCGCCCACCAGAATAGTCTTAAAATTGGTATGTGGGTTATTTGAGGTGAGCTAAACCGTTTGTCAGTATTTGGAATGGTAGGATTTAAAATAAATTTAGGTAATTTTTTTCAGTCAGTAATATACTCTCAGTGCACCTAACTTGACGCTTATCAGTTTAGAGTTATGAGTGACTGTTAGAAAATGCCTATAGGCATTAGAATTACGTCTGGCTTTTCAAATCATACTTTGTTCCATTAAGTTTTAAATGAATAATAATTTTAGTGTTTTAAGACCCCCGTAACTAAAGTACTGCTATGACGAATTTCTCCAATTTTCGACTTATTGCGGAATACTTTTAGGGCATTTTTAATTACAAGACACTTAAATATGAATATGCAGTTGTGTTTGTGCCAGCAAAATATATTTTTAACGAATTTATAGTAATTTGCAATTTTTTCTATGAAATCGACTATTTCTTAAAATGGTCTTAAAATCTTATGCACCCACCAGAATGGTCTTAAAATTGGGATTTGGTTTGGTGAATGGGTCCTTTAACTACTGTCAAAATTGGGAGCGGTAGGCTCGTTGAAAAATTTAGGCCAAAAAATTGTAACTTCAACTGGTCTTAAAATCTTATGCGCCCACCAGAATGGTCTTAAAATGGGTATGTAGGTTATTTGACGTGGGCTAATTCATGTGTCAAAGTTTGGAGCGGTAGGCTCGTTGATAAATTTAGGCCAAAAAATTGTATTTTCAACTTGACGCCATACATACTTATGGCCATTTAAGACCTTTAAGACTTATGTTTTCATGATCTCCGAGATGGGCTCTGCAACGCTATATGGAAGAAAATTGGTTAGGATTTTGATAAATTTCCAGTTAGGCGGGCTCCAGCACTATAAGGTTATGTATGAGGGACTGGTAAAAAATAGGTATAGGCATTACCTCCAGCATTTTAAATCATGGTTTGTGCCATTAAGTTTACTATAAATAATAATTTTAGTGATTTAAACCCCCGCGACTAAATTCCTGCTATGACGAATTTCCCCAATTATCGACTTATTGCGGAATACTTTTACGGCGTTTTGAATCATAAGACACTTAAATATGAATATGCATTTGTGTTTGTGCCAATTAAGTATATTTTTTGAACGAATTTATAGTAATTTGCTATTTTTTGTATGAAATCGACTCTTTTTTAATTGTCTTAAAATCCTATACGCCCACTAGAATGGTCTCAAAATTGGGATTTGGTTTGTTGAATGGGTACTTTAACTAGTGTCAAAATTTGAAACGGTAGGCTCGTTGATAAATGAAGACCAAAAAATAGCAACTTCAACTGGTCTTGAAATCTTATGCGCCCACCGGATTGGTCTTAAAATGGGTATGTAGGTTATTTGGAGTGGGCTACACCGTTTGTCAAAATTTGGAACGGTAGGATTTAAAATAAATTTACGTAATTTTTCAGTTAGTAATATATTCTCAGTGCACCTAACTTGACGCTTATCAGTTTCGACTTATGAGCGACTGGTAGAAAATGTTTATAGGCATTACGTCTGGCTTTTCAAATGATATTTTGTGACATTAAGTTTAAAATAAATAATATTTTTTGTGATTTAAGACCCCCGTGACTAAAGTACTGCTATGACGAATTTCTCCAATTTTCGAGTTAATGCGGAATACTTTTAGGGCATTTTTAATTACAAGACACTTATTTATGAATATTCAATTCAATTCAATTCATAATAATTTATTTCGGAAGCAAGTCCATATTTGTTAGTATGATACGTAAGTCTAAAACATCTTAAGTCCTAATGTTAATAAAATACAATTAAAGTTTAATAAATTACCTAATGCTAAAAACTAACCTACCCTGGAGAGCAGTGCAGGTCATTCCAGTGCTGCTGGATACGACCTTGGAACCTGTCAACAATGGTATTTAGCAAGCCGTTGGTACTAGCCTCGATTCTCCGTATTATGGATGCAACCCTTTTGCGTATAATAGCTGCAAAACCATCGGTGTGCGCATCTGCAAACATCCCCGAAGCACTACAGAATCGTGGTAGCCCCAACAGCATCCTAAAACCATTGTTGTATTGGACTCTGAGGGCGTTGAGAGCCTTCCGCGTATAATATGCAGTTGTGGTTGTGCCAGCAAAATATTTTTTTTTAAGGAATTTATAGTAATTATTTGCTATTTTTTCTATGAAGTCGACTATTTCTTCAAATGGTCTTAAAATCTTATGTGCCCACCAGAATGGTCTTAAAATTGGGATTTGGTGTGTTGAATGGGTCCTTTAACTACTGTCAAAATTTGGAGCGGTAGGCTCTTTGATAAATTTAGGCCAAAAAATTGCAACTTCAACTGGTCTTAAAATCTTATGTTCCCACCAGAATGGTCTTAAAATTGGTATGTAGGTTATTTGACGTGGGCTAAATCATGTGTCAAAATTTGGAGCGGTAGGCTCGTTGATAAATTTAGGCCAAAAAATTGTATTTTCAACTTGACGCCATACATACTTATGGCCATTTAAGACCTTTAAGACTTATGTTTTCATGATCTCCGAGATGGGCTCTACAACGCTATATGGAAGAAAATTGGTTAGGATTTTGATAAATTTCCAGTTAGGCGGGCTCCAGCACTATGACTTCTCTTCATGTCAATTGCTGTCACGAGTGCAAGTTATGCTACCGGAAAGCGAGATTTTTGACAGGCGCGGGAAGGTTTTCCCTACTCGCAACTTAAGTCGCGCTTGTAACATGTGCTAGCCGTGCTGATTGTATTTAACTTCATGTTTGCTATACAAAAAAAGTCTGCCGATTTTTGCGGGGAGGGGAACGTCAATTGTATGGCTATTCGTACAGTCAAGTGTAAAAATATGGGTGTACTCATCTTACTCAAAAATATGTCCCAGTATCTTTATTCCGTTGTAATAAGTGCGTAGTACCATATTTATGAGACGATTTTTTGGTACGTATTTTTGCACTTGACTGTACGTAACGTACAAATAGCTACGTCAGATAAACGTCAGTCCATACATGTGTATGACCACTGGCCATATGGATTCGGCAGAGGGGAACGCCTTTCAATGGCGACTCCGGTTGGTTGAATTCTCAAAGGCTGTCAATGGCGACTCCGGTTGGTTGAATTCTAATTCTCTAAGGGTAAACAGTATAGTCTGGCCAGCCAACGAACGCAGTAGCAATGTACAGCGAACAAAAGTATGACAACACTAAGAATCAGTGAAAAACGCAGCAATGATCACCGCTTGTGCAGAGTATCCACAATGAATACTCCGAAATATAATATAGATGTTTATTCTCTGTTTTTATCATTAGCTAGTAACATAGAAATCGACTCTCTGTTTAGGCTGTCCCACACCCGGTTTACTGCCATACTAACTTTCTCATCATAGACGTTGACTTGACGTTTGTCAAATCGAGGGAAAAATGAAAATGAAGGCTAGTAGCCTCGCTCTTTTTCGTACGCTACACTACCCTACATTTAGGGTAGTGTGATACGGATATTTCATCATTCGAATTTTTTCCCCGCGGCGCCATATTGGTTTGTCTGTAATTGTGACTGACGGTTATTTTCAAGTGGTGGATAATTTCAATTACTTTAAATTGTATAACTGGAGACATAATGCGGACCCCAAAATGCTGTATTTGTGGTAACAAACGAGAGAACGCCTTTTTGCATTTTTTTCCAGTAAGTGACGAAAAGAGATTTAATCAATGGTTGGCCTGTGTAAACTTGGAGTCGCTAAAAGTATTACCATAAGGCATATTGAGTACGCGCTCAGTGTGTCACGTACATTTTGAGAGACGGTTTATAAAACCAAATAGCCGACTGAAATATGGTGCCTATCCGACATTGTTCACACCTGATGAAATAACTAGTGGAGTACCTGCACAATAGTACCCAGATATTTGTAAGTATTTGGCCGTCTCTTATAAATTCACATTTTTTCTATACTAATTGTACATAGTTTTTTTTAAATTGGGTATTTTCATTTCAGCACTTGAATATCAGAATTCGCGGCAAAGGCATTTAGATCACAGCTATTTTAAAAGTGATCCGCCTGTAAAAGTACCAAGACTCACTGGTAGTAAGTATTTTTATTAGATTTTTCATCCATATTTAACTTATAACAACCTATTTTTCCTTATATATATGCAGCGACCAGAAAACCGCTTCATTTGGTTAACCATATTAATTTAATGTAGTTTCCCTGTTGAAATTTCAATATTTACCACTTATATCGATTTTGGCTGCTTTGTGATACAA
Source organism: Pammene aurita (assembly GCA_947086415.1). Lineage (NCBI taxonomy): Eukaryota > Metazoa > Arthropoda > Insecta > Lepidoptera > Tortricidae > Pammene > Pammene aurita. The sequence goes on from OX352293.1 coordinate 24,917,372, forward strand.
AAATAATATCTTGAACTATTTAATTATACAGTTTTATTTGTCTACTATATGTAAATATTATCTACACGGTAATAAATACTACTTGATGCGGGCTTTTTTTATAAAAAAACATTTTTTACAATAGTTTGGTAGGTGAGTAACTACCCTACCAGATATAATATCCCTTTATTGGTAACCGGTTCCGGTCCCAGATTCGCAGGTTATGAAATTTAATGCTTTGATGTTATGAAATTTGACTTGTAGAAAGCGTATTAAGTTTTAGAAAATGATAGAGCCTACTGAAACACACACGGGCGAAGCGGCGGGTACCGCTAGTTATATTAGTAGTTAATAATCCCTATTATTGTCATTTCAGCAATTGAATATCAACACATGGAGAAGCATTTCGATCACAACTACTGTAAATGCGATCCAACTGCAAAAGTCAAAAGTTACTTAATGTGCTCATAGTGGCTAATTATAATAAAGATCAGATTAATGTAAATCAAAACTTCATTAGAATATATTTTATTGTTAAATTATTTCTCTCAGGTACCTATACAATGATAATTAATAAATCGTGTAAAATAATTATTATTTTATTTTCATGACATTATCATCCCTTATATCGAGAATCACTTGATGGCCGCATTTTCTTAGTTATTCGAATTATTATTTTAATTACTACATTTGTTTCAATGTAACCCATTAGATTCAAAATATAGATACATATTGTGTTCCTCTCAATGACACTAGAACTCATTCTTAATTGAGAAAATGTTATTGCAGTTAATATCTACTTTTGGAAAATGCATACAGCATGTTGTTTGTAATGTTTTTGATTGTATTTCCATGCATTACAAAGGATTACTTCAACGGAAACCGACAAGTGTCTCCCCGGCAACTTCCCCAGCTATTTCGTCAGGAATCCATGACTTTCCGTCCCTCGGCAATGTACTTTTTATTTTTAATATCCTGTTCTAAAATGCTAATGTTAAACTTGGGAGAATCGAAAAATCGTAAAAAAAGGAACAGAATGATAATTTCAACTGCAGAATTAGTATACTTATAAATGGCCTCAAATTACACATAATACTTTTGTAAAATCTTACAATGACAAAAATAAATAAATATAGGTACGTAAAAAATGAAAAAAGGGACCCTGATTTTCTGAAATACACTAAATGTTCACACCAGGATTTGAACCCGAGCCCCCGGTTTAGCATGCAGGCTCACTACCGACTAAAAAACTTCTATTTTGCCCCTGTCACATGCCTGCCACAGATTAAACAACGTGTTAAAAATTATATTAGACAGTCGGTCGTCTGATACGTAGTATCTACTAAGTAGTCTGTGGGCTGTCCCTTTGAGACTCCCCGAAAGAATCCTGATCGTCTGACAGAGAACGTTTTAATTCGTAATTTAAATAACACCGTGCCAGACAGTGTTCGAGAAGAGAGGTTGTAAAGGTAGACAACCTTTACATATCTCGCCTCCTCGGGTGTAAGGGGCAGCTTACACTTACAAACACTACGCCCCTTTCATTAGGTGACATTTACTGTGTGTCAAAAGGAGACGGATATATTTCGTCGGGTCTGTCATCAACTGCAACAGATAATCTGGTTGAGGCAATTGACATATGCCTTAAAAACGAATTTAAATTCAATTTAGAACGTTGCAGGAGTTCTGTCTCACTCGCGCTTAAGATAAGAGAGTGAAAGACACTAGAAACAAATTCAATGTATAGTCTGGCCAGCCAACGAACGCAGTAGCAATGTACAGCGAACAAAAGTATGACAACTCTAAGAATCAGTGAAAAAAGCAGCAATGATCATTAAATTCTATGTTTTTAATTTTATTTAGTATGACCGCCCCTTTCATTAGGTGACATTTACGGTGTGTAAAAAGGAAACGGATATATTTTGTCTAATCTGTCATCAAATGCAACAGATAATCTGGTTGAGGCAATTGAGATATGCCTTAAAACCTAATTTAGAACGTCGCAGGAGTTCTATCTCACTCGCACTTAATATGAAAGAGTGAAATGCACAAGAAACAAATTCAATGTGAATTTAAATGTTCGTCACAAATTACGGTGTCTCATCACAAAGGGTTGCCTCATGTACGTATTTTGAATTTGCCGCGCTTTTCTACTGACAGAAATGGTTTGCCAGACTATAAAATAAATGTGTGTCTCATCACAAAGGGTTGCCACATGTACGTATTTTGAATTTGCCGTGTTTTTCTACTGACAGAAATGGTTTGCCAGACTATACCTAAAATATTTTACATTGGCAAAGTGCCCTAGCAGCAAAAGCCAAATTATCCAAAAAAAAAAGAAGTGAAGGCTGAAGAATGAAATTTTCAGATTCTACCTACCTACTGTCGAATACTCGAATTAAAGTGTACAAAAATGATACTTTTTGCCAGTGTTGTATTAAATATGTTTAAAAGCGTACTGTTTTTCCTATATACCATACAATTAGCTTATTCTGATGGCCAGGATAGTAATGGGTACTTGACTTACTGTCCTTGCATGGGTAAGCATAAGCACCTTTTATCTTTACCGGCATTCAAGTGTTATTCCACTACTTCGCATTGTAACTACATGATAAGCTTTCATGATTCTTCTTATATTTATTTGCAGGCAGATTTGGAAATCAAGCAGATCATTTCTTAGGCGCCTTAGCGTTCAGCGAAGCTCTTAATAGAACCTTAGTTTTACCTCCATGGGTTGAATACAGATATGGAGAGCCAAGATCTAGGCAAGTTCCTTTTGACACATATTTTAAACCTGAAGCTTTATCTAAGTATCATAAGGTTATGACAATGGAACACTTCATGTCTGAAATTTCACCAACTCTTTGGCCAAGCGAAAATAGGGTAGCTTTCTGTTACACGCAAAGACAAGGAGAACAAGATAACAGTTGCAATGCAAAATCTGGTAACCCTTTTGGCCCATTCTGGGACACATTTAATATAGACTTTGTAGGGTCAGAGTTCTATGGGCCCTTGAACTATGATTCAACTAATGCTGGCATGATGGAAAAGTGGCAGCAAAAATACCCCGCTTCAAAATGGCCAGTGTTGGCCTTCACAGGTGATTTTATTATTGCATTAAGCATGGTTATATTTGAGATGCAAATATAATTTAAACTAAGTTTAATTTAATATATTGATGTGAATTTGCTTTTTTTTTGTGGAAAATAGCAAATATTGGAAACATATGTCCATTACAATGAAAAAATCAACTGGGATGAACTCTGGATCATCACAGGATTGTAACAGGCTAAATGGACATCTGTTTCCATTTAGTGGTATTTTTGTTATAAATACCTGCTGTTATCTTACCATACTATATTTTTTCTCAGGTGCCCCTGCCAGTTTTCCTGTGCAAAATGATAACAGACCTTTGCAAAAGTACATGCAATGGAGTGATGACATTGCAACAAGGTCTAGGCAGTTCATAAAGAAAAATATGAGTGGAGGTGGTTTCCTCGGCATCCACCTTCGGAATGGCCAAGACTGGGCAAGGGCTTGCAAACATGTGAAGGACAGTCCCATGCTGTTTGCTGCTCCTCAGTGCGTAGGCTATAAAAATGAAAGAGGACCACTCACTGACGCCATGTGCCTGCCATCAAAATCTGACATAATTAAGTATGTTATTAATATTCCTAAATACTTTACTAAATACTTTCTGAAGTCTTCTTCAAAGCATTTAAATTTCAAGATAAGGAATGTATTTGCCTTTTACTCAATATTGTTGTACAAGTACAAGCAAACATCTGAAGTTTTTATCAAAGTAATGAGTATTCTTCTATTTCAGGCAAATAAAGAGGGTACTCAAGAAACTAAATGACATAAAGTATGTCTTCGTGGCTTCAGATTCAAATCACATGATTGATGAATTAGCAAATGCCTTGCATAGATTAGATGTATCTATTGTAAATCTGAACCCTCAAAATCCACACATGGATCTGGCAATCCTTGGCCAAGCTAATTACTTCATTGGAAATTGTGTGTCATCTTTTACTGCATTTGTGAAAAGGGAAAGGGATGTTATGGGATTTGGCTCAGAGTTCTGGTCATTCCCTCACCGCAAGAAACAAAAGCATGAAGAATTATAAAATAAATAAGTTTGGTTTCCTAACTAATCGGAAAAATCAAAGATTTCAGCAAAGAGCTCGCCAATACTACCTGTTTGGTCAGTGGCACCTTGGATAGAATATACAAAGACAGCACCTACTGCAGGAGACAAATGTGATTCAACATAGGAAAGACTTATCAGATAAATGCTGTTTGGTACCACAGTCAAAAACTAGACCTTTTAAGTAAAGCCATTTGGCTAAGTAAACCAAGATATAACATTATTAAACTTTCTGAGTACATTTTAAGTCCCCTGTGTGTGTTTGATTTGCATCTCTAAAAGGCCAAAGGTGAATTAAGTGTCATTGAAGAGTTCCGTTCTGATCATCATCAGCAGTTCCACTTCATCAAATATCAGTTCCTTCAATGTAAATGCTTGATTTGTTGATGTAAATACTAAAATGACTATATGTATGCCCTTAACATTTGAGTAGTTCCCTCGATTCCATCATCAGAACTCTAGCTTGACAAAAAATTGTCTTGAAAATCTAACTTGCTCATAAAACACAGCAAAGAGGATAAATCGCCGAATGCGAACTATGCGTCGTCGTTGAATAGTTCCGTTCCAATCATCATCAGCAGATCCACTTCATCATATAACTGGTGACATTAGCGACAAAACTAACTACAGGCCTATCTCGCTTGCCACCTTAGTAGCCAAGGTACGCTAGGATAGTACGTTTAATTCTCATATTAATATCAAGTTACACGACACGATAATCAATTTGGCTTCAGACCGGGCTTATCGACCGAGAGTGCAATTTTGAGTCCTAAGCATATTGTCAAATATTACACCGACCGTCATACTAATGTGTACCCATGCTACCTTGACTTATCGAAAGCATTCGATATGGTAAACTATGGCATCCTCTGGCAAAAATTAAATTATGTCGAGATGCCATCAGACTTAACGAAGTCCTGAAATACTGGTATCGAAACCAATCGAATGTCGTTTGATGGGCGGGAGCATTCTGGGATGCATACAGGTTGAGGTGTGTTGTAAGGCACGGCGGTTTAAACTCGCCCAAGCTCTTCATGCGGTGGAGGAGCTCAGCAGCGCTCGCATCTGTTGCCATATTGACGGAGTATGCGTGAATAACATCAGCTACACCGATGATATGTTGCTGCCGAGTGCTTCTCCCTGTGGGCTCACTAAGCTATTCGGTATCTGTGAACGATATGCCTATGCTATTGATCATGGTTTAAAATACAACGTTAAAAAACCGGCCAAGATCGTGTCGGGCCACGCTCAGTGTAGGGTTCCGTAGTTTTCCGTCCGACACAGTAAGTGTCCCCACACCCCACACCCAAAATAACACCGCCATGTAGGATATGAGCGTTCCACGTACAGCGACATCTATCGGCAAATTAAGTAAACTATTGCGCGCGAGCTTAAAATATGGAAGATGATTTTTATGGGATAATTATTTATTGCGTGAACCGATTTTCACCGTTTTTAGGGTTCCGTAGTCAACTAGGAACCCTTATAGTTTCGCCATGTCTGCCCGTCCGTCCGTCCGTCCGTCCGCGGATAATCTCAGTGACCGTTAGCACTAGAAAGCTGAAATTTGGTACTAATATGTATAAGTATATCAATCACGCCGACAAAGTGGTAAAATAAAAAGTGGAAAAAAATGTTTTATTGGGGTACCTCCCCTATACGTAAAGTGGGGAGTGATTTTTTTTTTCATTTCAACCCTAACGTGTGATATATTGTTGGATAGGTATTTAAAAATGAATAGGGGTTTACTAAAATCATTTTTTGATAAAGTAAATATTTTCGGAAATAATCGCTCCAGAAGTTAAAAAAAATGTGTCCCCCCCCCTCTAACTTTTGAACCATAAGTTTTAAAAATATGAAAAAAATCTCAAAAGTAGAACTTTATAAAAACTTTCTAGGAAAATTATTTTGAACTTGATAGGTTTAATAGTTTTTGAAAAAAATTTACAAAATAATTTCTGAACTAAGTTTGTAATTTAACCGTATAAGCAGGTGTTTATTGTACTTGTAATTTCTACAAAATCACAATGAAATGACGTGCTTTCAAATAAAGTAAAAACGGTGAAAATCGGTTCACGCAATAAAGAATTATCCCATAAAAATCATCTTCCATACTTTAAGCTCGCGCGCAATAGTTTACTTAATTTGTCGATAGATGTCGCTGTAGGTGGAACGCTCATATCATATCCTACATGGCGGTGTTATTTTAACTCTTAAGTGGGGACACTTTCTGTGACGGACGGAAAACTACGGAACCCTACACTGAGCGTGGCCCGACATGCTCTTGGCCGGTTTTTACTTTATTTGAAAGCACGTCATTTCATTGTGATTTTGTAGAAATTACAGGTACAATAAACACCTGCTTATACGGTTAAATTACAAACTTAGTTCAGAAACTATTTTGTAATTTTTTTTCAAAAACTATTCAACCTATCAAGTTCAAAATAATTTTCCTAGAAAGTTTTTATAAAGTTCTACTTTTGAGATATTTTTCATATTTTTAAAAGTTATGGTTCAAAAGTTAGAGGGGGGGGGGGCACATTTTTTTTACTTCTGGAGCGATTATTTCCGAAAATATTTACATTATCGAAAAATTATTTTACTAAACCCCTATTCATTTTTAAATACCTATCCAACAATATATCACACGTTAGGGTTGAAATGAAAAAAAAATCACTCCCCACTTTACGTATAGGGGAGGTACCCTAATAAAACATTTTTTTCCACTTTTTATTTTACCACTTTGTCGGCGTGATTGATATACATATTAGTACTAAATTTCAGCTTTCTAGTGCTAACGGTCACTGAGATTATCCGCGGACGGACAGACATGGCGAAACTATAAGGGTTCCTAGTTGACTACGGAACCCTAAAAAGGGTGAAAGTATGATTTTTAAAGGTCAGAAACGAATGTCCGAGTTATATCCCTCGTATAAAATTAAATGGGGAGGTACTTGCTGTAGTTTGACAATTATAATATCTAGGATATATTGTGACGTCTGACCTTAACGATGCAGACATCGAACGAAAACTGAGAGCATTGTCTGTGTGAGCTAATATGATCGCTCGCAGGTTTGCTAGATGCTGTATGCCAGTTATGGACTAAGAGCTGGCGACGTCAGATATGATATGACATATGACACAATAATGAGAGCAACAAAACCAGTCTGGTTAGATTGCTATAATATCCTTATTGCTAGGTCCGGGCATCTGGCAGCTTTTAATGGGTGGAGGTTAGAGTGAGACTGGCAAAAATTTTGAATTGGAAAATAGTAATACCAAAATAGGTAAAAACTGCCAATGTTGTATCAGTTATATTATAAAGGACAAGGCCTGTATTTAAACATTAAAACAAAAAACATTGCGTATTATTACGGAAACAAAAACAGTAGGAGACAAACTATGAATCACATTATACGTCGTTTGGCACTACTTTCCCCCAACAGAAACTTTTGGCAATGATATAATCTAATTATTTATATAATTTCTCATAATATTGCATCAAACCCAGAACTCTAGTATTTATTATCTTATCTTGAAGTGATTTGCATTCTTTGACCTCCACCAATTTACAGCTGGCAGATGTCCACATCTAGAAATAAGCATAGTAACTGACTAGAGGGGTTGCGTTGCTCTCATTATTGTCAGGGGGGTTTCACTACGCAGTTTAGGTACATTTGGCCGGCGCGCCTCCCGGGGAGTCGTATAGCAGTGGGCTGCCGCTCGGCTCGCACGATAGTCGTGTTAGTGGCGCTCGCGCAAAATTTAAAATACACAATGGCTTCGAAACCTATTTCGATCTCTGTATAAAATATGTATTTACGGATGTCTGAATAAACGGAAGAACAAGAAAGCAGAAATAACATTTTTAAATTCCGGACGATATTGATAGGTCCCAAAGTCCTTAACTTAGTAATAGTTAAAATAAACATCCTTAATTTATTGAATATCAGTTGCCCAGAAATAATATTAAGAACTGACCGACATATTTTCAAAGGAATACGGCTGTGGCATACCTACTTCCGTGAGAATCAGACATAATCTCTATAAAAAAATCTATCTCCGGATAAAAATTTCGTGTTTACATAATCAACGTTTGTAATTCCTACATATTTATCTAACAATAATAAATCAGTAGGTATAGGTACAAAAACTTGTCAAGTGCCAACCCCGTGCCGACGCTCACAGCTCGGTCATAAAACTGCGGCGCGCAAAGAAGATTCACGGTTCGTGCGCGGTTATAAGTTTCAATTTTGCTTGCAGGCGGCGAGTATAGGTATAATTTTATACCTAAATCTGACTTTTGTTAAGGAGTGAATTTTCTGTACGGTAGTACTATTAGTTATTCTGTGTTATTGTGTCATATATGACGTGGCTAGCTCTCCGTTTATTAAGGGCCTTCTGTACTTCTCTTTATACTAACTCGCATTAAGTTAAGTGCGTTTCCCGCGCATTCGTTGTGAATACCAATTTTAAAAGTTAGATGTCACTCGTGTGTGGAATTTCAAACTGTGCCGGTCGTTATTTTCATTTATGTCAAATTATTGAAATAAAAGTGTTTGTGTTCCCTCTGTTTCAGTAATCAAAGATAAATCAAAGTATGGATGGTACAAAGGATATAAATCTCTATGTTACAAAAATGTCCGTCAAAAGGCGATAAACTGATGGCGCCACAGTGATATTAAATTTGATTAAATTTCAAAGAATATCTTTTTTTCTAGTAATTGGTTATTGCAATTACTAGCAATGACCAATTTGTAATTCAATTACTTTTAGCCCATTAAATTTGATTAAATTTCAAAGAATATCTTTTTTTCTAGTAATTGGTTATTGCAATTACTAGCAATGACCAATTTGTAATTCAATTACTTTTAGCCCAACACTACAACATAGATAAAACGGAACTGAGGCGGGCATATATGGGAATACACCTTTAAAATTGAAATGGCTAACATGCGATGTTTTGACTATTTCGATGGTCCTGAATTTTGTGTATTATGAATTATGACGTATATTGGTATTGCTGATGCTGCTAAGGAAAAAAAATAAAGAAACTGATATACTTATTTAAGTGATTTTATTAAGCCTTGACAGCATAAACCCTAGGGGGGAAGAGAGACTTCTTTCTGATCTCTTTCCTGGTCTTAATCTTGGCTTCATGCTTTGTAAGGGCCTTGCGCATAGCACGGGTCTTCTTAGGTCTCAGGTCAAGGGGCTTGTACTTCTTGTTCTTGTAGTGGTTGCGCAGGTTAACCTTCATCTTCTGGTGGTATACAATGTATACTCGGGCAATGGCTTTCCTCACCACCCGGCTGAAAATTAAACAATAATCAATAAAGACTTTGTAACATTAGTACAAACATAGCACTTCCACCCTACCCTAAGAATTTTAGAGCGGTCAAAAAGTTGACAATGGGTAAATACTTGTTATATGAAACAAAACTACTAATGTCTGTACAAAATTAACACTTTCGCAACCAAGAACCCGCCTGGTAGGCACTCATAATAAATAATAAAAATAAATAAATATTTGGGGACGATCTTACACAAATCAACCTAGTCCCAAACTAAGCAAAGCTTGTACTATGGGTACTAGGCGACGATATATATACTTATATAGGTAAATATATACTTAGATACATAGAAAACACCCATAACTCAGGAACAAAAATATTCGTGATAAACACACAAATAAATGCCCTTATCAGGATTTGAACCCGGGACCTCCTGCTTCGTAGGCAGGGTCACTACCGACTGGGCTAGGAGGCCGTTAATGTTTGCTCAGATGCCGGCTAAGCCCGCTAGGCGGGCAGTAGCTATAAACCTACACGCCACGCCAAAGAGCCCTCCTGGCGGGCACACATTACATCTTCGCCACCACAGGGCTGACACTAAGCGAAAGGTTTTAATACTTCTGATTATTATGCATGTACCTATGTGATCGAAAAGTTGATTTATTTATACAGGCAGTGTGTTTATACTTCACCTAATGAGATTTAAAAATAAAAATTCTTATCAGTTGGTTACATTCAATTGCATGTAATCAATAGGAGTTAGAGTTTTCGTGAATCGTAAAGCCTAATTTGTGTTTACGAATATTTAGTAACTATTGTTTTTATAAAAACGGGTCTTAATAGGCGTGTCCACACCAGGCGCACAGCCTCGCGAGGAAATTGCCGCGCGAGGCGGCTCGGCTAGTGTGGCCGTGCCTCGTCGAGGCGGCGTGCATATTTGCCTCGGCCGCGGCAGATCGGCTCGGTGTCGGTATTTCGGCACGCTCAAAGGCGCCTCAGTCGTTTGCCTCGCGAGGGTCTGGACGTGTTTATTTGGTGCGCGTGGTTATTTTGTTCCGTGCAAAACATTGAGCAACAGGAGATTAAAATAATCGAGCTGATTAGATGAACTTTTATTTGTTTACTTAAGTATTACCTTTACACAATCCTTTAGATGTTATAAGATGGCATCACACTTCACTTCTGGTACAATTTTTGATATTGTTTTGATATACGAAATAAATATTGGAGACTGGTGTAAGAAGAGGCCTCTGTGATCGATTCTCTAAGCTTTGTATCTTGCCTTTTTAGTTTTGTATTTAATTGTAGACACAACAAAAACTCTATTTGTTCTTTTTCAATGCGTCCAATATTAGTCTCTAATCCAGTTTCTGTTAATTCACTGTACAGCCGGTTTCCGTATTGGGATCTAGATCTATATAATGGGCTCACCCAAAATCTCCTTTACTTTACTTTTGCCGTTTCTTTTGTATAGCTTTAAAAAGCAAAATAAAAGTAACAAAAACCACGGCAGTATAATCACATGTGACGCCATTTTGAACAATTTGAACAGCTGACAGAGGGCCGCCATCTTGCCGAGCAATTTGGCTCGGGCTATCCTCGCGAGGCAAACTTCCCTACTAAAAATGTACATGAGCACGCTGCCGCGCGAGGAATAGTCGTTTTTCCTCGCGAGGCTGTGCGCCTGGTGTGGACACGCCTAATCGCGTACACTTACGTTTTTATTTATTTCCTATTCCCATAGGATGATTTGTAAAACATTAGGGGAAAAAATAAACAAAGAAATTTAACTAAGCAACAAGATTCTAACATCTAAGCCGCAGTTCTAAGATATTGCAGTCATAAAACAGCACTGCACTGTACCTGCATGGAAGCAAAACGTAACAAGGAGCTTTGAACAGTTACTGTAATTAGTACGGTCGTGCACATAGAATAAAGTCGCAACTTATTTGACAAAAGGATGTAGTTACTGTGATCATACACTTTAATTTTATTTACGTATACGAAATTTACTCGGCACAGCCCTGAGCGTCCGCCTAGTGCCCGCCTAGTAGGCACGCGGTGTGCGGCATTGCGTTGCACCGCGTCGCCCGCCTAGCGAGTTCTCTCGGTTTCTGGGGTATTGTTTAAAATTATGCCCGGTTGCGAAAGTGTTAATTTCTAAATCATTAACATAATTAAAAATTTTACAGTTGCTTTTACTTAGTTCTTGGGATATTCCAAGAAGAATGTCATTGTTATTTTTTTCTTTTGGAAGGAATGAGCAAAATTTTGCATGTCCCTGGATAAATTTAACCAGATTTGCTTTTTAGTAATTTTTTTATATCTCAGTTTTTCAAAGGTTTCATGACCATCATTCCTATTGCCTAACAATTTAGCGAGTTGAGTTTAACTTCAGTCACTCAGTGCCTAATCTGTGTATGGATACACCAGGGTACAATACCGCATCTTCAGCACTGAATGGATAATCCTCAATGAGAATCTAACTGGCTGGCTCTATAGGCATACTTGTCAACAATTATGGTAACCACAAACAATAAATAAAACAAGTTGAGTCAATGCGTAACATATATCATAGGAAAGGTTTTACGTTTTACTAGTAAAATTTTAATTCTTTGCTTTTACTTTCAACATCTGTCTCTAATTATGTTATGAAAACAAAAGATGCAGGTTACAAGCAGGGATGTAACAGATGTGGTTTTATCGGAACCGAAAGCGGAATCAGATGTTTTAAATTTAGTTTATCGGAACCAGAAACGGAATCGGAACCGAAAACGGAAGCGGAACCAGAATCAGAGCCCGAGTGATAGGTGGACGAGATGTTAGGGGTAGGTCTAAGCTGAGTCTATTGACAGGTATAAATCTGTTTGTTTTTGATGTAAGCCGCTCATTTCCCCCCGCTGTGTTGCTATGACATCCGATATAACTTCTGTTTTGAAAGTAACAGAACCGGAACCGAAGCGGATGTTTAAAACGAATCGGAAGTTCCGACTTAACGGAACCGGAACCAGAGCTCTGTAACATCCCTGGTTACAAGTATAGATTTAAATCAGGTGTTACCACAAAAAATCTGTTGCACTTAACACATAAAATCAGGGTCCGTATTCTGGTTTTATTTTCATACGAATATGCCCTCAATTTTGGTATATCAGTTGTTAATTAAGTATATTTTTTAATTTGTGTGAATAATCAAATACACTATTATCCTTACCTAAATTACATTTGAGAATATCTGGTAAACATTTCAAATGCAAGTAGCTATTAAGATATACAAGTATTTTAAGTTATACCTACCTATATAAATTTACAACACTTACATTTTGGACAGCTTGGAAGCAGCTCCTCCAGTAACTTTAGCTACTCTGAGATTTGTCAACTCAGTTTTCAGCTCTTCCAGTTGTTTGAAGAGCTCCTTCTTGTCCTTCGTACGCAGTTCTGAGCACTTAACCTTACCCTGCAAGGAAGGAAATGTGTTATATCAGGCTTGAACATAACTGAACACCAAGAATGTATAGTTTTAACGTAAATGTTCTTCCTATCGATCGTGAACTCTTGAAATTTTCTTAAAAGGAAAGGAGGTTACTAAACAGTTAATAAATTATTCCTGAATAAAATTTATTTCAGGGGCTGTGTCCATGACAGATTGAGGTTATAATAATCAAAACAAAGTGGTTCACTGTACAGAACTCTTTAAATAATTGTAAACCTGCACTTCTATGCGCGTTTAAACAAGCCAATTACAATTAATAACTAAATCAAACACGGCACTTAAATATAAACGATTAGGTATTCCAAAACCGCATTCAATCATACAGTACTATCACTGAAAATATTCTCTCCTACGTAAAAAAAGTATAAGAAATTATAAAATGAGTAGATAAAAACCATATTTGACCGTAAGATCTGTGCAATTAAAGGAGATTTAATAATATTTCACGAACCATTTTGGAATCTTCACAAAATTCTTCCCTCTGTCACCATAAAAGTTGACGTAAAGAACGTTCACCATGGTGTTGCCACATATCTTTCGCTTGTCAATGTTAATGTTATTCAAGTTTCTATACATGCGCTCTAATTTCAATACAGTTTCATGTGAATATAAACAAAAACTAAACAATATTTTTTGCACATTTTTGAGGAAAATTTTGTTACACTTGTCCTAGTTAGCTTCCTAAATGATTTAGTTTCTAAATTTAGTCAAGTGTAACCCCATTTAGTAAGTAAATTTACTATGAAAACTAGTTAGGATCCTAATTAGAATGTTAGTTAGGACACTAAAAAAGTAAAATGTAACAGGGCCTCAAGTAAATTCTTGCTTTAAGCCGCCATACAAATTTAGCTTTTCTAACTTTTTTCCCCAGATCTGAAATGGCGCCCTATTTTGCAAATATTGAAAACTAGCTGTGCCCGCGGCTCCGCCCGCGTGGAATTCGGTCTGTGTCAGTAAGCGGCTAATTCACCCCTAATTTCTCTCCCGCTACCCTGAAGGCGGAACTTGAAGTAAAGTTGACAGATGGATTTATCCTATTAATTTTTATTGGCATGATTTAAACGACATACAATAGTAGGTGTATATCGGACGATACAGGACCACTTTTGTATTTATACGTTCATGTCCACGGCAAATATCATCCAAATCGATCTTCCCGTTAAATCAGTCTAAGCATGAAAGGTAAGAACAGGCGCGGTTGAAATGGGGTGGGGGGGGTCACAAATGCAGAAATGTTTTTTTTTCTATTTGAGGAATTAGTAATCCTTAAGGGGTGATTTCCGGGATAACAATGCAAACAAAACCGGCCAAGAGCATGTCGGGCGATGCTCAGTGTAGTTTCGTAAATGCCGCCCTGTTACGAAACATCCGTTCAAACGGTCGTTTATTAAGGGATATTTGGCGGCGCTTACGTCAGTTTACTATCCGGCACATCCTTTCACTATGCGATTTTGACTGATAATTCAAAAACGGCTGAACCGATTTTATTCAATATAGTTTTTATTGAAAGTTCTTATCAGGCCTCACCAAATTTCAGCTTTCTAGTGCGAACAGTAACTGAGCTAGACCGTGGACAGACGGACGGACATGGCGAAACTATAAGGGTTCCTAGTTGACTACGGAACCCTAAAAAGAGATAAATAGTAGTTTACGTAACTGTTACGTAATAAGGCCTAATTATGTACAGAAGCATACACTGCTTTACCTACACACATATTAAAAATCCACTGAAACCATGCGTGCCGGCGGTCGGATCAGATTTTGATTACGTTACCGTAGGTAATGAATTTTCATACGTTTTTACCACACTGTCACAGATAAAACACTGATGTTACGTTACTGGTTGCAATAATTGTGGTAATTACATACTTCAAGGTAAGCACATTACAATGCACTAATGAACGTCAGAGAAAAATAAAATACGTGAGTGTCGTGGAACACTCTGTTGGAACGAAGATATGTTATTTAATTTTATTACATTTTTGACTTTTTCGTTAATTCTGTGGATTACATTTTTTTTGTATTTTCTTGGAATTCTTGAAATTTTTGAAATTTATGAAAATTTTGAAATTTTTGAAATTTATGAAATTTATGAAATTTATGAAATTTATGAAATTTTAGAAATTTAGAAATTTTGGCATTTTTTTCATTTTTGACATTTTTTACTTTTAGGTTCTCGACTTTTTTCACTTTTATCACTTTGTCACTTCGCACTTTCACTACACTTCACTTCACTTCACTTTATTCTATTTTATATATTTTTTATTTCATTCCATTTTATATGTTTCTCAATCGTATGGGTGTCGCGTTTTCGTGACGTGACGCTTTTTCGTGACGGTCACGTGACTTTTTTTCACCTAGACCCCCATCCGCGAACCGTCCAATAAGGAACTTCGTTCCAAAACTACCACCGGTTCTAACTCTACACCTCTGGCCCAAGAAGTATTATGACCGAAAAGATACTCGACGGGACTTATTTTTTTCAAAACAGTAATACATTTTTAGATCTTAAAGATACAAAATAATGCGTAGTTCTTCAAGAAGACATATCAAAACAGTTTGAGAGACAGATAATGTACCTATTGTTTATTTATAAAGAAAAATAAATCCTAATCTGACTGCTTCACAAAACGTTTGATATGTTTTCCTACCTAAACGGTGTCCTATAAATGTTGTAGTAGTTTTTTGGTTTGGGCCATGCATCTTTGTCCGTCATATATAATACTCGAACCTGCAATAACCCTTTGACATTCATGACATTTTCAAATATTTCTTAAGAGCGGGTAAATGTAAATTTAAAGCATCGACGGGTAACATGTTATAAATATGAACACCTTGACCAAAAAATTACAAATTATTTAAATACCAAATTTCATCTAAATACGGACAGCGGTTATTGGTTGTTTCTTCCCCATGTAAACTTTCACCCCTTTTGTATCCGTTTAAAGGATAATTTCCGAGATAAAACTATTTTATTTCCTTTTTTAATTAATTATCTCCATACCAAATTTTATCTAAATCGATTCTGCGGTTAATAATTCCCTATACAAATTTCCAACTATCTTTTCACCCCTTTAGGGTTGATTTTCGGAGTGAAAACTATCATTTGTCCTTTCTTGAGACCCATACTATACCAAATTTCATCTTTATCAGTTCAGCGGTTAAAAAATCGTCATACCAACTTCCAACCCCCTTTTCGGGGTGAAAGGGTATATTTTCGGGATGAAAACTATTCTGTCGTTTCTCGGGACTCAAATTATCTGCATACTAATTTCTATTAAAAAATCTCCATACAAACTTTCAACCCCCGTTTCACCCCCTCCAGGGTTGATTTTCGGGATGAAAACTATTCTTTGTCCTTTCTCGGGACTCAAACTATCTCTACACAAAATTTCATCAAAATCCGTTCAGCCGTTTTCACGTGATAGATGTATAGGTAGATAGTTTTTTATTGAAAGTACCTTTCAGGCTTCGCTTCCATTATTTTTTTTCGAATTTTTTGGACCTTCGGTTCTAAAGTAAGGTGGGGGGGGGGGGCTTTTTTCAAGATGAAACTATCCTTTGTCCTTTCTCGAGACCCATATTATCTCTATACCAATTTTCATCTAAATCTGTTCAGCGGTAAAAAAATCCTCATACCAACTTTCAACCCCGTTTTCACCCCCACAAGGGTTTGAAAACTATCCTATGACATTTCTCGAGACTCAAATTATCTCCATACTCATTTCTATCTAAATCGTTTCAGCGGTTAAAAATTCTCCATACAAACTTTCAACCCCATTTTTACCCCCACCAGGGTTGATTTTCGGGATTAAAACTATATATTATCCTTTCCCGGGACTCAAACTATCTCTATACAAAATTTCATCTAAATCCGTTCAGCCGTTTTCACGTGATGCGCGGTCAAATAAACAGACAAACAGATAAACAGACAAACAGATAAACAGACAAAAATTCTAAAAATTGTTGGAACGTGTTCTGTTATCGATTCTAAGTATCCCCAGCCAACTTTTTTTCGATTATCTTCCATGTACAGACTTTTGACCCTCTTCAGCTTTATTATATGTATAGATGTTGCTAGACTGAATATTGCTTAAATGTTCACGACACGATCCGATACGGACAACGTCGGTTCGGATCGTACCCGTCGTGATTGTATAGTATTGTACGCAAACTAGCACAAGGAAATTGCGCAAATTCTCTATACATTATACTAGCCCGCAGCTTTACTCCGGTCGTGTTGATCGTGACGAATTATTTCAGAGGTGAGACCGCGTCTCGTTGTATTATACGTTGCAACGTTGCGTATATTTTGCGCAAGGAATTCAATATGCGCAAGTAACATATATGCTTCGCAACTTTCATTCGTTTCAGAACGTTACCCATTTACCCATATAGTCTGTCCGGTAAGAGAAGTGTCGTGGTTTATATGGGAGTTAATACAAAATTCATTCATGTTACGCACATGTTACGACACTTTTCTTTCCGGACAGGCTCTACCATTGTCTTGTCAGTCCACTGTCAATGTCAAAATCTAATCACATTTATCAGGGCGAATAATCTTAGTACTACGGACATGGTAATGTCAACAGTATAACCATGCCAAGTTATGTATGAAGTTATGAATAAGTAAATTCATAGTTTTAAGTTATTCCAAATTTGACAGCATTATTACTAAAAACTTCTTTACTTTCGATTACAGATGTCGCGATAAGCGCTAAAATCATGACATTGTAAAAATTTAATTATATTGTAATTATTTTGTCGTAACAGGAAATAATTTGCTCAATATAAATAACTTAAATTTGCAACTAAAATAACTTTAATACGCTGCTTTGGAAATTATATATGTTTTTTCTTTTGGCAAAACTACTTATCGCGCAGCCGCAGAAATTCGTCGCTGAATGGCCGTAAGTCATTTAAACGCTTTTTGGACAAAATTATGAACAAAGGACAACTTTATGTTGAAATTCGGAAATGTCTGATAAAAAGTGTTGTGTACACCACACACCACAGGACGGTATGTATACAATCTAAACCTCGCCTATATCACTGCAAAATCAAGATACAATTTTGGTAGTCTGTGCGGGAAGAAAAGTGTCGTATTGTGTCGTATAATGCATGAGCTCCTACATAAAACCATACTTAATCAAGATTGTACCTATTTTTACAAGTAAATCAAATGAAAAATTATAAAAGCCCATCGCAAATAACACTTCTCTTTTTGCGTCGGCGGTAATTTTCCCCTTAACATAGCCGCAGTCTGAATGTCTATAGGGTGATTGTGCTAGTTTTCGTCCACTCTTGTCAGTTTTCCGTCCATACTTGTTTATATGTTTATCTTTAAGTTATTCCCAAAATAAAAGCTTAAAAGTAAAAAATCTACTAAAGAACAAACTATAAATATAAACTATGTTGACCTTAAAAAGTTTTTCCCATTTATTTGCAGTAGTTTAATAAAGTGGACGGTAAACTGGACCTGGACGGAAAACACAATTACCCTACCTCGTTTTTATCTATCTTTAGGGCCGATTCTTATTGGAATGGCAGCGGCCAGTAGCGTAGGCCGCCGCCGGCCGCCAGGGCCGCGCGGCGCTTCTTGTAGCTGCCAGCGGCCGCCGCCTTCCGACTCCGCTCGCCTAGTCTCCAAGAGGAGATGATCAAGAGATCAGTTTAGTGTCTAGATGCGTCGTGTAACGCTGCCGTCAGCCGCGGGCAGAACCGCAGACAAGACGCGCGCAGCCGCAAGCCCGCTCGTATTGCACATTTTTTTTCACTTTTGTACTGAGGGAAAACCCTACTATTTGTACTGTTCATGTAGCTGAAAGATTGGACTTGTTTTATTTAAAACATTATTTATTTTGTGTTTGTTTATGGTTGATTAGGTCTGTTGAAATGTATATTTACTTAATAGTAAATTCAAAATAACATCGAATGGGGTTATACGATGGGGTCAAAAATGGATGGAGTTAGTCATTTTAGATAAAATAGTTGTAAACTTAGGTTATTAACTCGAGAATATTATGGAAGTTACAAATCAACTGTGTTTCATTTATTTATTTGAATATACCTATAGGTACGGTCGGCGTTACTTTACATTAGCATTTTTAAATTTAAAAAAGATTTCATGTGTTTTTAGCGTTTCGTTATTTTGAAACAAGAATTTAACATTAAATGACATTTTCCGTTAATTAAAAGTGTACAGAAACTGCGACTGCTTGTAATATTTTATATAGAGTATGCTTATACATAAATATAAGGTATTTAAAATTGAAAATAGAAAGTCTTTCAGTATGCCAATGCTTATAGATTTCCGGTTATTAATTTTAAATTTGAACAAAAGTACTGCATAAAGCAACCCTATAAGAAGGTACTCTGTGGCAACCCTATTAAAAAAAATTACAACTCACGATAACAGATGGCGGTAGCGACTCAGTTACCCGCCAGAGCCCCAGAGTTTGTTCTCTATTTCGGTATATAAGAAGGTACTCTGTGACCACAGAGTACCTTCTTCTAACACATGAAATCTTTTTTAAATTTAAAAATGCTAGTGTAAAGTAACGCCGACCGTACCTATAGGTATATTCAAATAAATAAATGAAACACAGTTGATTTGTAACTTCCATAATATTCTCGAGTTAATAACCTAAGTTTACAACTATTTTATCTAAAATGACTAACTCCATCCATTTTTGACCCCATCGTATAACCCCATTCGATGTTATTTTGAATTTACTATTAAGTAAATATACATTTCAACAGACCTAATCAACCATAAACAAACACAAAATAAATAATGTTTTAAATAAAACAAGTCCAATCTTTCAGCTACATGAACAGTACAAATAGTAGGGTTTTCCCTCAGTACAAAAGTGAAAAAAAAATGTGCAATACGAGCGGGCTTGCGGCTGCGTGCGTCTTGTCGGCGGTTCTGCCCGCGGCTGACGGCAGCGTCACACGACGCATGTAGACACTAAACTGATCTCTTGATCATCTCTTGGAGACTAGGCGAGCGGAGTCGGAAGGCGGCGGCCGCTGGCAGCTACAAGAAGCGCCGCGCGGTCCTGGCGGCCGGCGGCGGCCTACGCTACTGGCCGCTGCCATTCCAATAAGAATCGGCCCTAAAGATAGATTGGCGAAATCGACTGTTATTTTTCTAATCTGAAAAAACGAGGTAGGGTAATTGTGCTAGCTTCCCGTCCAGGTCCAGTTTACCGTCCACTTTATTAAACTACTGCAAATAAATGGGAAAAACTTTTTAAGGTCAACATAGTTTATATTTATAGTTTATTCTTTAGTAGATTTTTTACTTTTAAGCTTTTATTTTGGGAATAACTTGAAGATAAACATATAAATAAGTATGGACGGAAAACTGACAAGAGTGGACGAAAACTAGCACAATCACCCTATAGACATTCAGACTGCGGCTATGTTAAGGGGAAAATTACCGCCGACGCAAAAAGAGAAGTGTTATTTGCGATGGGCTTTTATAATTTTTCATTTAATTTACTTGTAAAAATAGGTACAATCTTGATTAAGTATGGTTTGCATGCATTATACGACACAATACGACACTTTTCTTCCCGCACAGACTACCAAAATTGTATCTTGATTTTGCAGTGATATAGGCAAGGTTTAGATTGTATACATACCGTCCTGTGGTGTGCATCCGGGTACACAACACTTTTTTCCGAATTTCAACATAAAGTTGTCCTTTGTTCATAATTTTGTCCAAAAAGCGTTTAAATGACCAGTGTTGCCACGTCCAATCTGAAAAAATCAGTAGATACGAGCCCTAAAAAACAGGAGATTAAAAATAAAAACAGTAGACAAAATTTCTTTCATAAAATTTACCAAAATGCAATAAATTAATATGCTATTATGCTGATTATTTTCATCCTCACTTGAATTGTATCATCTTATTTACATAGTTGTCAATTTTCTTATCTACAGGGAAATGTTTCTTACTTATCTAACCATAACCACAGAATAATATAATAGTATTTCATACAGAAGGTCGTCTTCCGTACGAAATCAACGTTTGACAGAACTTTGACAGATGAACGGTGACACATGACGTCTCCATACAATTTTACCTTTCGACGTTGTAGGGTTGACAAGTACGTAATTAGTATAATTGCTGGACCTGCCCCAATCTGCCTTAATCTACGTAATCTATCAGTAATTTTATTACAATATTAGATAAATGTCCGATTTATTACCTTATTTGCCCAATCTAATTATTATTTTAGTACAAAACTACTACTATAAACTATTTAAATACTTTATCTTGTCTGTGGTCATACCGCGAATAAACGGAAGGGATTTTGACAACCCCGAAAACGTATCCGATACGTTCCAAGGCAGTAGCTGTCACAGCGTGGAGATAGACACCCTTGCCATAACCACAGACCACAGGGTCCACAGATTCATCGTTCTGATCGTTCATTTCGTAACATCAGAAATTGTGACATTAGATGTTATACACTACGATTGAATTTAAGGGCGTCTTACACTCACTTCGATAACTTTGACAAGTTATGCGTACGTTATGGTTTTTTTTCTTGATTACACGAGTGAAATTCTTAAATCCAGTAGAATTTGAGAGAAAAACAGTAGAACAGTAGACACACCCTAAAACCAGAAGAAACCTGTAAAAACAGGAGATCTGGCAACACTGTAAATGACTTACGGCCATTCGCGACGAATTTATGCGACTACGCGATAAGTAGTGTTGCCAAAAGAAAAAATATATATAATTTCCAAAGCAGCGTATTATTTGCTAATTTAAGTTATTTATATTGAGCAAATTATTTCCTGTTACGACAAAATAATTACAATATAATTAAATTTTTACAATGTCATGATTTTAGCGCTTATCGCGACATCTGTAATCGAAAGTAAAGAAGTTTTTAGTAATAATGCTGTCAAATTTGGAATAACTTAAAACTATGAATTTGCTTATTCATAACTTCATACATAACTTGGCATGGTTATACTGTTGACATTACCATGTCCGTAATACTAAGATTATTCGCCCTGTCTGTGACATTTATTTTGCGGTGCGCGGAAAGCATATGAGCCGAATGAGCCATAATTTAGTAATACCAAACCCAAACCAGTTATATATTGTATTCGGATGTGCATGAGTAATTTATTGTGCTTCAAGTCTTAAGACACTCCGGATTGACCTCGGATACCTTGTCCTGTCTGTAACTGCATCTCAGGATCTAGGATCAATTTTATTGATCATGACTGACTTGGTAGAAAGTATATGTTATGAAAAAGCTTTAGAGTACTGGTCTGAAGTTCCGGCAACCGTTGACGGTGTACTCGGAGGTTTCGGCTTTATTTCGGACGTAGATATCCAAGGATCAAAATTGTTTTTACAGTCTCTTCTGTCGTCTGAAAAACCGCCATCTACTAACTTGGCTCTCGACTCTGGAGCTGGCATTGGAAGAATAACTAAGTATTTACTAATTCCTCAATTCCGCACAGTGGATGTTGTTGAACCGGATGAAAAATTCATAAATGCCATTAGAGAATACGTTGGGAGTGATGCGGAAAAGTTAGGAAATTTATATAAAGTAAGCCTACAGGAATTTCGACCAGAGAAAAAGTACGACGTTTTTTGGAACCAATGGGTTTTAGGATACTTAAAGGATGACGATCTGCTTTCATATTTAACACATTGCAGGTAAATATAATTTGGTACTTTTCAATAGATAAACTTAATTGTTTAGTTGCATTCATAAAATCAAAATTTCAAAAATACACGGGAAAATTTATGTGTAACATAGACTGGTTTAAACTTGTATAAAAGAGATTTATAGAGTATTTATCATACATATAGTATTGTGACGTCACAATATTAGTTTCCCATATTAACTTCTGAATAGCTCCAAGAATAGCTGATTTCACTTCATAGGAAAGTAGCCTATTGAGTTATCTAATTGGATGTTATTCCAGTATAATTTTGTTGAAAATAGTCACTAAATTACTGTTCTTTAATAGTTTTGCGTTAGTTACTTCAACTTAGTTGTAACTTAAGCCTTTTTTGGTGTCACATAGTGTAGCCGAAAGTGTTAAAATAGCTAGCTTTTAATAATTTAGGAAATTTATCTTAAGTAAATTATTATTATTATTATTATTTAACCCTTAGTTTTTCCTTAAATAGTTTTACATAATGAAAGTTTTCTAATAGTATTGTTATTCATTTTACTATATTAAGGACCCCTGTCTGGTATAGGCCTCCTCCATATCTTTCCACCTTTCTCAGTCTTTAGTCTTGATTAGCCAATTTTCTCCAGCTGTGGCTATGATATCCTTGGATCATCTTGTTATGGCTTTTCCCACCTTCCTTTTGCCATGGGGTCCTTTGCCAGCAACAAAACAAACGCATTTGATCTAATGAGAGCTGGGTCTTAAATACCAGATAAAAATTAATACAAAAATTAACAAAATTAAAAAAATTACTACATATTTACATGAAATGACTTTATTTTCAATAAAGTGCATCTAGAATATATCCTTAACTTACCAAAGTGATAACCAACAAACTATATAAATACAGTAATAATTAACAAGGTACAAAGCTAAGCAGCAGGTCCTTCAGACCTGATGGAAAAATTCACCGCGGTTGAGTAAGCGTCTATGGCTCAGTTGGTTAGAGCGGTCAAACTTGCAACCTTTCGGAACACCAGTGTGTTCCGAAAGGTTGCAAGTTCGAATCTTGCTTGATGCGGTGAATTTTTCTTTCAATTATAAAATTAAAAGATAACAATGATCTTTATTCATTAGCAAAAAAATATTTTAAATATAAATTGTTCATATTTGATTTCAGAAATGCCCTGTCAGAAAATGGAGTCATTGTTATAAAGGAAAATGTCACATCTTCTGGGAAAATAGAAAAAGATGAAGCTGATTCATCTGTGACGAGACCGTTGAAAGAGTACATAAAGATCTTTGGTAAAGCCAAGTTAAAAAGAATAAAACAGTGTAAGCAAACGAATTTTCCAAATGGTATATATCCAGTGTATATGTTTGCACTTGTACCTAACTGAACAACAGATGCAGATAGTAAAGATGAAAAGTTGTGATATAGTAAAATTTTGTAAGCACATTTGTGTTTAACATTTAATGTATGATGCTTAAAATGTAATACTTTGATGAATATAATTGATTTTGTATAACTGCTAATTATTTCTAAATCTTTAGCAGCCAGCATAACATAATAGTTTCAAAAACTGCAAGTTTACTCCCCTTATTTTTGGTATACTTACACATTATGTTATTCAGAAATGGAATTATGAAGCAAAAATTCATTAACTCAAGAAAAAACTTGATGGTGAGATTCAGGTTTACAATTACATGGAGCAGCACTTTCTATCCTGCAATTTGGAGGGAGAGGACCCCCCGCTCCAAAACATTTCTGGTGCTAAGGCTGTCCATAGCCATCCAGCGTGGTAATGCTGCAAGCATTATGGGCACTTTTGCACCGGAAGCTTCAAGAAGCGGGTTTGACTATTTGTTTTATGTATTTATTTTAGATTTAAAATTTTGTGACAATGTGTTACAAGTTAATGACATTGATTATTTGGTAACTAAATAAAAAAAACCGGCCAAGTGCGAGTCGGACTCGCGCACCGAGGGTTCCATACAAACCTATAACAAGCAAAAGTTGCAGTATGTTTATTACTAATTTCAGTTTAATACCTCTACGCGTTTACGAGGAAAAAGGTAGTAAGTTTAAAATTTAAATAAATATTTTTTTGTATGAATTTACTAAAAATTTCTACTTTTAGTCATTTTTCCTTTGTCTGTGGTATATGAAGTTTCTTCGTGCCAAGTTTCAAGTTTCTGAGTTCACGGGAAGTACCCTTTAGCTTTTGAGTTTCTTGCGAGTACTCAGTTTTAAAATATGCGACTTAAATTGCTATTTCTTTTGATTGCGTTGACATAAAAGTTTGATTTTGCTACATCTGAAAGGTGCTATAGCCCTGAGTATTTGACATGAATTTCAATTTAATACCTCCACGCGTTTACGAGGAAAAAGGTATTTTGTTTAGAATTAAAAAAAAAAAATTTTTGTATGATTTTACTAAAAATTTCTACTTTTTGTAATTTTTCCATTGTCTATGCTATATGACGTTGCTTCGTGCCAAATTTCAAGTTTCCAAGTTCATGGGAAGTACCCTGTAGGTTTTGCGAGTGCCGAAAAACTCTAAAATTTGCAGCATAAAGTTTATGCCATAAACGACTGTATCTTTTGATTGCGTTGGCTTTTAAGTTTGATTTTTTTACAGCTCCAAGGGACAATAGACTTGAGTATTTGATATAAATTTCAGTTTGATACCTCCACGCGTTCCTGAGAAAAATGGTCTTGACAGACAGACAGACAGACGGACAACAAAGTGATCCTATAAGGGTTTCGTTTTTTCCTTTCGAGGTACGGAACCCTAATAACAACTTGGGGTTATGCTAAGAAAAACTTCCTAGTATAGCGCAATCAAGATTTCGAGTACACGGAACAGCGCCATCTAGGGTGCAGTTTGGTAATTAAACTTAGTTATTCTAAGGAAAACCGGTATTTATGTATTATGTTGATATTAAACAATTTTGACAATTGATGGCATGTACCTACCTATGGAGTGCCCCCCTAAAAATAATTTTATCAGTAATTTTGCTACAACACTACAAAATTAAGTAGCGGCATACAAAATACCTACACCTTAAGTTATAATTTTATTTAGATACTTTATAGTTTCCGAGTAAAATGGCTGTAACATACGGACGGACAGACAGACATGACGAAACTATAAGGGTTCCGTTTTTGCCATTTTGGCTACGGAACCTTAAAAGCCCATTCACATTTCTCGCATGGAACCGAAATTCTCAACTTCACTTATGGCCCTGTTACATTTTACTTTTTTTAGTGTTTTTAGTGTCCTAACTAGGTTAGGATCCTAACTAGTTTTCATAATAGCAAATTTACTTGCTAAATGCGGTTAGACTTGACTAAATTTAGAAACTAATTCATTTAGGAAGCTAACTAGGACAACGTGTAACAGGGCTTTTATACTCAGTACGACGCACTATAGTTTTATGAACTAGGTTGTTTGCAAATTTTATTTGGTATGAACTCAATATCAAACAGAACAGAATTGAACAAAAACAGAACTCTGTTTTATACAACGTGTAATATCAGTCACTGGAAACTTCACGCCTTAACTGATTTTTATTATTCCTAATGAATCTAGATTATTTATTTACAGTCCCGATTCTAAATCAGGTTTTCAGTGTTACGTGTTACACGTTGCACAGTGTTTTATGGAAGCCAAAAGAGTGACATCCCCATTTTATTACAAATTACTGTAGTTTAGAGCATTACAAATGCGAGACTAAAACTCCCGCGTTTCTAATAGTTATAGTTTTTGAGAAATAAATTTTTGAAAATCTTGATTCTGACACCCGGATATTTCGAAAAATAATTATGTTTTGCAAATTAAGTAACAAACTTTTCTGATGACTAAAGTGTTGGATAAACCTATCAAAAAAGTACATTTAGAGGTAATTACAACATTTCTAGGTGCATTTCTTACAATGATTTATTTTAATGATTTTGTTTTTATTTTTTTTCTTCCATATTCCACCGTAGTAGATCGCAATATTTGTAAGACAGCTTCATTATTATGTCTTCTATCTACCCTATTTTTTACAAGATCTAATTCCATGGAAGATTGAATCTACAATCGATTAAAATTTTCAGTCAGGGCTGCTACTACCAATATCCGGATTTACCTGGACATAAAATAAACACAGTATATAGGGAATGCAATAACCGATAAATTTTCAAAGCCGGGTATTCGATCGGTTATGGTCGAAAAATAACCGGTTAAAACCGGTTATACTACAATTATGTGATTTTTTTGGAAGAAACGGCTAAAAATGTCTATTATGCAGCGCAAATTTACCAAATATTTTTTCTAAATCATGAATTATTACAATATTTTGAAAACGTATATATTTGTAAATAGTAATTTAAAAATCCACATTAGACGTGTGCGCCGCGCCGGCGTGGCGTAGCCGCGCCGTGGGACCCACGCCGCCGCCGCCGCCGCGGATTTCAAAATCCACGCCGTTAGCCAAAATTTCAGAATTCGGCAAAAATTAACCAATGACAATTACCGATGAAGGAAAGTCAGTTGAAAATTTAACAACGTATATTGACGAATTAAACCATGAAAACATATACGCATTGAAATAGTTTGGGTTTGGTCAATTCCTCCTCTTTCGGGAGATTAATAAATGAGTATGATTTATCCGCTCACCGGACAAATATAAAGTCGATGGCCTTATTAATAAGATTGGTAACGAAAATAATAAATCTGCCATCAAAATTGTACCACCAACTAAATTATCATGAGAAAAGAAGTGTTTTCGGTGGCAGGATTGATCCTTAATACTGAACAGTATGTTTGGACCTACTGCGAGTCAAAAAAGGATCTTCATCATCACTAGTCGTCACTCAGTCGTGATGTAGTCAGCTGAGGATCATGTCCTTCAGTTGAAGACCAGGTTCCACCATAGGCTTCTATCCCTCGCTTAGCGCATGGCTTCTTGCAGTTTTAATTGCATGGGTGAAGTGATTTGGGCACACCATCTTGCAGGGGGAGGGCCTCTCTTAGTCTTGTGCCTTCAACTTTTCCCGTCATGATGATCCTCTCCAGGCTATCCGAGGAGCGTCGAGAGAGGTCTCCGAAGTATGTGGTCCTGGCACGTCGTAGACTACCAGCATTTTATGCGTAGCTCCTCTAGTATGGACTGATTAGTACGCATCGCAGTCCAAGGTATCCGTAAAAGCCCTCGCCAACACCACATACGCGTCGATACGGCTTTTCAGATGTGCCTTGATAGTCCAAGTTTCAGAACCGTATAGGAAAATTGAAAACACCAGGGAAGGCATAAGTCTAACCTTAATCTGCCTCTGTATGCCGTGATCTCTCCAGATCCTATCTAACCGAATCATAGCACCCTTCGCTATTTGAATCCTCCGGATGGTTTCACGTTCACACCTACCATCGCTAGATAGAAGTGAGTCGAGTTAGGTGAAGGCGCTGATGTATTCTAGGTCTTTCAGTGCTAGGCTTCGTAGAGGAGACTGTTTCCGGTGCACGAACATTGGTTTTGGCATGGTTGACGTGAAGTCCTAATTCGATGTTCTCAGCTTCTATTCGCCGGAACACAATACACATCTCCTCATTGGAAGCCAAGAGCGTTATTTCATTAACATAGCGTAGGTTGCTGATCGTTTTGCCACCAATTGATATACCACCGTCCTAGTTCTCGGTGACCTTACGTGAGATGTATTCGCCGTAGATATTAAAGAGCTTCGGAGACAATATACAGCGCTGTCTTACTCCTCTTTCCGGCTTGAACTGTCCGACAAGGTGTTCTCAATGCGCACTCTGGCAGTACTTTCGGCGTACAAGTTCTCAATAAGGTGAGCTAAATGAGCAGGGACACCCATCTTCAGGAGCACGTACAGCATGTTTTTCCATCTAACACAGTCGAATGCTTTGGCGTAATCTATGAAGCATACGACTAATGGCTTGTTCCATTCACGACATCTCTCGATGATGTAAAGAAATACTTTACTGGCATGCGATATAATAGACAGAGTTCTATAGTTGTCACATTTTAGCGTCGAGCCTTTTTTTATGGAGAGGTATAACCATGGATTCAGTCTAGTCTCTCGACCACTGCCCAGTTCTCCACACTTTGCAGCAAATCTAGTGTAAGAACTGTGTACCTTCGCCACCTATATTCTTTAGGATACTAGAGCATATACCATCAGTACCGACGGCATTAACTTTTAGACGTCTGATCGTCTTCCACTTCGGAAATAAATATGTCTGTCTTTAGTGGATGCACAACGTCATTTCGCACTAAAAGATGTTCCGGAACTTCTCAATAGAGTTGTTCCGAATAGTCTCTCCATCTAGCCAACACTTTTCCCAGGTCTGATAAAGTGTTTCCATCAGTATCCGCTATCTACCAGGTTTGTAGTCGCGGGTGAGAAGTTTGACTTTCTGGAACAAGTTTTTCCATTTCGTCACACAAAGCATGGATTGAATTATTGTTATCGCGTCTGCGTGCCCTTTTCACGCAAGTGTGTAGCCTGGAATACTCCTTTCTTGCTATGTCTGTGTTAAGGCCTTGTTCTTTGATAGTCCGTTGTCGCTCAATAAGTTCCCAGGTAGCATCAGAAATCCAGGGCTTCCGTCTTGCTTGGCTCCCAGGAGTGGGGATGACTTCTTTAGCTGTTTCGGACACAACCGCCTTGAAGCCATTCCATCCTCCCCCTTATAACGGGCCAGCTACCAAGACACTTCTTGGTAGCTGGCCTTGGTACACTCTTTAGATGGAGTTGGCTTTAAAAGGATCTTAATTTTTCACAATTATGAAAAACATCAACATAAAAGCGATTTCCGAAAAATAGGCAGGACTGAAGTGTACTAGAAAAAAAAACACCCTTAAATAAGCAAACGGCCTTATATATCGTTTTATGTTCCTTGTTCCTAAAAAGTTTTTGATATGTAACATATTTTTAATGCGAAACGTGAGCCTTGCGAGTGCAGCCAAAAGAGACCTTGACGCCGGCGTGGCGCAGCCACGCCGCCAAAAATTCCCGGCGCGCCGCCGCCGCGGATTTTTATGGCGGCGCACACGTCTAATCCACATTGAAAATAAAATCATTTATAGTAACTAAATAAAATCACCCTGATTAACGGAAAAAAAACACGGTGTATATGCTCTTACGCTCAAGGGCGTATGACAAGACAAGTCAACAAAAGAAGTATGACAAGTCATATTATGTCTTCTTCTACTTCCAGGCTCTCTTCCCCATCTTGCACCTCATAATAGCTGTCGCCTGGACATAACTCTGATGATGGTGTTATGTTTTCATCCGATGGCGATATAAAAGCATCTTGTGGTGCTTTCAATAATGCTATTGCGGCAGATGGTAGGGGACGTTTTTTAATATTTTTTTGTCGTTGCGACATCCGTTGTTCCGAAATTATTGGGTCTGATGAGACTAACGCTCTATGAAACAAATCAGACATGGTTTTCGTTCGATCTGATTTGCGGGTATGGTGTTCTCTATCGTGACGCCAATATTTATTACGAGATTCTGATGCTTGCTCGGAGAGCATTCCAACTGGAACAGACGAGTTTCGTATTATCGCAGCTCCATGGACCAAAAGTTTATGTATAGTCACTGTCATAGGACACCATTCGTAACTTTTAACATATTTTTTGGCTAGTTCTTTGCAAAAATTGCCAAACTTCTCCGAGTCTAATGGAAGACCACTCGATAACACAACTAAAATTGTGTGGAGATCGTCCAGAAGCCACTTCTCTATGCCAAGGATGTTTGCAAAATTTTCACGATGTGTGTCAGACAAAACTGTTCTAGCGGTATTGCCGTCATTAGTAGTGCTACTATTTGGGCGTACGACATCGACTAAAACTCCAATTTTTTGTCGGATTTCAATTTGGATTCGTTTTTTGCGCTCTTGAACAAGATGACCTTCGTAGGACTTTTTTGAGATGTACCAGCGTTTTACCTCTTTTTTATAGCCCAGTTTGAGCAGGAATTCTAAAACTCTTATCCAAGCATGTAGTGGGCTAGTGCCGTATTTGAACAACTGATCATCTATTACTAAAAACACTGTTTTCAAGTCATTAAACTGTTTTGCTAAGAGGCTACAGTAAGGACAACGCATCTGCGACGGTGTGTTTAGTAGGAAATTTAAGACTTTGCCATCGATAGCCGCTAAATACAAATTACAGGTAGCTGTGATGGTTTGTCCTGTTGCTAGTTGGCCTTCAAGCGGAGTGAGGTTGTGTATCTCGTCTTGTACCCTCTGTTTCTCTAATAATATTAATTCCTTATTTTCTTTTGCATACACGATCCGAATTGGCCTACAGCTTCGATATGACTGTGGAGCTGGGTTCATCCATAATATGGTTGGATCCATAGATGACGACTTAACTAAAATCTGCAATGGTATAAATGTTGTAGCAAAAAGGCTGCTTTCATCTTTCATTCCGTCAAAATTTTGTTTGTAAAGAGCTTGGCCAGAACTGCCATCAAACCCCCATGACCCCACAAAAACACATTCCAAATTACTCAAACTATTTTTTTCGCAATATTGCTTGAAAACTTCTTCTTGACTGTGAAGAATGCGTTCAAAGGTGTGTTGAAGAAGAATTGTATCGGAACTGACGCCTCTTTTTCGTTAATCTGAACAGACTCAGGATAGCATTTTTGTTTAGATTCAATAACTTTGTAATATGGTGGGAAACTAGAATAGCCTCTTTCTTTTAAATCGTTGTGCAGAAAATTGTAAACGTCAACAGACATTTTTTTGTCAATTACCATTGCCAGTGATTCATCAGCACTAAAAGGTTTGGGAGCTTCAGCACAAATTTTGTTATTTATCTGTATTGGGGCATTTTGTGATTCTAAAGATAAATTTATGATTGACTCTATGGCTTTTGAGTTTTTCATGGAAAGAGGGTCCCCTTCAATTTGTAGTGTATTTACAAATGCTTTGATTTTTTTAGTCTGTGGTTCATTTTCTAGTACCGCTTGAAGTCGTTTGCGCGACCGAATTTGTTGTCGTGAACTCAAATTCGAAAACAGTAAACTTTTGGGTGATGACAATTGACCATTAAATGATTGCCAAGTGACCACTAATGAAAGTGGTACCCAGCCATTCCGCGTGTTTTTTTGTAAAATGTTTCATGTTACTCTTGCAGTCTTTGTACTTTCTCTCACATTTCGACAAAATTATAGGTAGGGTCTTTGTGACCTCCTCCCTGGATTGAGATATTTCACATGCATTCCCTATAGTAGCAGTGGCAAGCACAGATTCTACACGCTCGGCGAGTGAAAGTATTTAATTTTTGCCGGATAAAAGCTTGAAAATATCTAATCTGGTCAATATTTTTGTATTAGATGCTCCAGCAGTAGCATTATCCAATCCTCCTAAAGTATTTGCGGACACTCCCGGAGTGTGAAGAGTGCCGGTTGCGGCTTCGAGCACAACTTCGCCTGCCTCTCGTTGACCAACATGAGGGTTCGCGCCCTCATGTCCCCCTAGCATTAACTCCCCCGGTCGGAGCCCGGATGGACATCCCCCAGCAGGTTGGGTCAGCCCCTGCTGAGGCAAAGTGGCATCATGAGTCTGAAAGGGCTCCATGATGCCTCACCCCCGTTTCTCCACGATACACGTATAGACTTGCTGCTGATGACGTCACTCGACGTCGTTGTCGCTGATAACGTCACTCGATGTCGTCGTCGCTGGTGACGTCGAAGACGTGAGGCCGCAATTGATGTCGACTGCGATGACGTCAGGCCGCACTGTGCCGGACGGCGCCCTCTGCCGTCGACCCTGCACACACTCGATAGCCGTCTATCCGGTTCGAAGGACCTTACCACTATCACTTTATTACTACACACTGTATAATGTAACATTCACTTGATTTTTGATAAATTACAAATTGTTCTCCGACCCTTATATATATTTACTGCATAACTTTTAATAGCGCGATGTAGGAATAACATTTTAAAGCAAAGCGCCATCTATTGACATTTTTTGTAAAGTAATTTTATAATTAGAACCCGAGGCTTGAACACTGAGGACCCGTGCCATCGTACAATGTATGACACGCTTTATAATTTTTTTTGACCCTTCGTATGCGTACCCGTCTCGCACTTGACTGATACTTACTAAACCAGTCCTCGAAACAGTGGCACCACATTTTCTTCCATATGTACTCGAAACCAAGAATTATAGATATCCCGGAAATAACGCCGTATAAAATTAAAAATACCGAAGTGCCAACCCTAGAGGCCGGATAACCCGGATATAAAGTGTTTAGGTGATTACTTGAATGTTCCATGGAATTAGGTCTTGTAAAAAATAGGGTAGATAGAAGACATAATAATGAAGCTTTCATACCAATATCGCGACCTACTACGGCGGGACATGGAAGGAAAAAAATAAAAACCAAAATTAGTAAAACAATTAATATCTTTGTAACAAATGTATCTAGGAAGGTGGTGATTGCTCTTAAATGTATGTCTTTGAATGTTTTATCGAACACCTAGGCGAGACAAACAGTCCATTCAATATCTTTTAAATTATTTCTATTTTTCGTAATTTCCGAGCGTTAGAAACAAGATTTTCAAAATTTTATTTCTCAAAAACTACACATATTAGAAACGCGGGAGTTTTAGTCTCGCATTTGTAATGCTCTGATCTACAGTAATTTGTAATAAAATGGGGATGTCACTTTTTTGGCTTCCATAAAACACTGTGCGTTGTGTAGTAAATACATTTAACACGGTGGCAGCACAAGATCCGAGCAAACAGTACCTACAATGCAATGGAGTATTAGTAATTTATACATTAATTATTGTTCAGTACCTCATATCTTCTAACAGGAGCCATATCAATATTGAAATTACTAACTTTAATATAATTTCTAACATACTCTCGATCACTCTCCGTGAGTAAAGTCCAACTTTCTAACTCTACTAGTATTTGTAAGCTCATACAACTCTGAATAATCCTCTCAATCGATATCATAGTTAAAAAGTCGGAATGCATTATTCTAAACTCTTTTAAATGAATCAAAGGATTTTTATCTAAAAGTTTAAATACAAATTCATCTGTAATATTAACTGCGGTACCTAAGTGAATATATTCTACATTTAAGCAATTGGTGAGCATAAAAGATAATTGCTCATCATTACAAGTAGCGACACAAGTAAATCGTTTGAGATTTCGGAATGGCAATATTTCTAGCTTTTTTGTGTATAACGACGTATGTTGTATCAGCGTACAATTATAGAGAGTAAAATGTTGGAGGAGGGGACACATCTGGCTAATATACATTAAAGCGTTTAAATCTATTTGATCCACGTGCTCTAGGTGTAGATGTATAATGTTACAGCCTTTAATTTGAAGTATTTGTTTAACTTGATCACCGTAGAAGTCGCACGACAGTAATTTAAGCTCGCAGAGGTCCTTCAGGCCTATAAGCATCATTAAATCCCCATGCACGGCATTGTGGAAGACAGTCATGCTTCGTATATCTGGACACATGTCTACAGCTAACTGCAAGTGATTTGCCGGAGCGTATCGACTGACATATGTTTTCAACTTCAACGGTCTAGCAGTAGAGGTCGTCAAATCAATGTATTCTAAAACTTTACCAATATCGTCGCAGCGCCCGACGTCTTCTAGATTTCTACTCTTAATGAGTAATCGTGCAAAGCCCTCGTACGTTACTGAGGTCCTGTATAGCTGAATGGCTTTTAGAGTTAATAACTTAGCCAAAATGTTTATACTTTCATTTGTCACACATTTTGAACTAGATACGTCCAACCTTTCGATTTTTTTACAATTTTGTATTATGCAATGTAAGATGTTATCAGTGCAGTCGTAATTAATCGTCAAGTATTTTAGATTATGAAGTTCTTTGAGTGCTTCAATTATGGATCCTTCCATATCGGCTGTTTTCCAGCCTCCTGATAGAGACCCCAGGTTCAGGTAAACTAGCCCCGACAGCATTTGTAATTTTGAATAGAAAACGCTTCGCATCATTTTCGGTATGAAATCGATAGAAACATAAGTCAAATTCCTTGTAAACAAAGTCTCCACCATTCTCACGATGACATTCATTTCACTGACAAACTTTCCCATCGATCCTCGGAAGTGAGCCTTCTTAGTGGTCTCTAATAGAGTTGACAGTGCTCTCACAACTTCAGTTACTAGTAAATCATGAACCATCCACGGCACGTTGTAATCGATGTATTTACGAATGCTGTCGATATGGCGCGATAGTGATGTTTGAGCGATGGTGGTGTCCCGCTGAGCTAGCGATGAAATGGGCGCCATGAGAAGCTCCGCCTGTACTGCAATCCAGTCGCCAAGCCTGCTCAAAGCTAAGCTTTCGAGCGGTTTTGGTTGTTTGTATCTCGACATTTTCTTGGTCTGAAAATAATGGTTAGTTATAAATGTTATAATTATAAATTTAAAAATATTCGTTAAACTAACTTTCGTAACTGTTGTTACACCTTGTATACATTGTTTACATAGCTAATACAATAATAGCAAAGGACGCGACATTGTATTGTAATTAAAAGTCTTTATTATTTAAAGATCTCTGGTATTAGTGTTTTTTTCCGTCGGTTAGGCGTAGTGGAAAGTGTGATATTTTTAGCGTTGAAAAAACAGGCAAACTCTCCTATCAAGGTTCTGCATAAAGGGTTAGACTGGTGTAGAGCCACTTTCGTATTTAGGCAATTTAGGGACATCACATACTTGAGCGGAATTCAGCCCAGATCCATCCCAGAACTTAGTTACTTCCTTTCCTTTACTAGGTTTTTTCACGGAGGCTTATAGACTTTATTACGTCGTATTTTGTTCATTTATTTATAAAAACAATATCAAACCTGTAGGGCAATGTCAATGTAGGTACATATTGTACCTACCAACTCTCCGGCATAAAACCGCTTCCATCGGAAATATAACATGTAACCTACGGAATACGGATCTACATATAAAATATTAAAACTTCTGTTATATCTTATTTATTTAAAATAACGTGCAGGTTAACTAGACCCCTTCATTTTGCGGAAGATATCATTAATCATCTAAGATTATCTAACTAATCTTAATTAGAGAAAACAACGTATACGACAGCGATTTATATTTGACGTACCTTGATTAATGCGAAGCGTTACTCTAACAAAATAATAGGCTAAGGTAGTACCTTTACAGAAAGTAAACAATATTATATTCGAGTAAACTTCCGAACACTAGATGATTTTCGTACAAATCAGCGAGGAACAGAAGCATGAATGATCAAAATAACGCGCAGGTATATTTTTAGATGAAAGATAGAGTGTGTTCGTTCTGGCGATCTTATTTCTGTTACCTCATACAGCTCATACTCGTACTATGCTTACCGCTGTAGGTAGGTACAATACTTGCATACAAAACCTCAGGACTATAGGTAAATAAATATTATACAATCTTTAGATTTGGTACCTAGATCTAAACACTATAAGATTTAGTTAACATATCATTATGATTGTGATAATAAACCGTACGCCAGGAACAAACTTCGTTCGTCATCGCATCCCAGGCGATTAATCCAGGAACCTTGTCGCCTGAAAGTGCGGGGCATTGTGCGTCAAATTCGGTAGTTCTGATTTTTTGCAGACTTATTTATGATGTTGGCCCAATGAATAACCCAAGTTTGTAACCTCGAGCGCCGCACGCAACTTTGTCAAAAACCGAAAAATCTAATTTTTTTTCAGGCTTTTTATGACCCTTGCTACAATATGAGACTAGAATTGTCTCTGTAGACCCAATACTTTCCGAGATAAAGTTTTTCAAAATAAAACCGTTTACACCGTACCGTTACCGTTACCGTTCCCCTTCTCTTCTCTTTTTAGCGCCTCTCTTGCCATCCGGCGCCTAGAGTGGCCGCTCCACTCGCTCAGCCTAGATCCGGCCCTGAGCCCTGGTTAAGAGCTTAACCACTTCACAAGTTATCGCCTGGGACGATTGGTCATGAAATTTGTTCCTGGGTTAGGGGTCGTCCAGAAATCATGTGATCATATTTGGCCGATTTTTGACCCCACCCCTCTCCTCTCTGGTGATATTTGGTGATTTTAAGCCCCCCCCTCTTCCACAAGATCACGTGATAATTATGATGCGGGTACCCTTAGACGCTAAGCAAGTCTAATGTCGTTTCTGCTGTATTGCGTATATACGCAATCGAACATATGTTCAAGATGCTATCTCTGAAAAACAGGCATACTTAGTAAAAATAATCCAGCAGTTATGTCGAATGAAGTTAAGGGTAGCTAGAAAGTAATCCAAACTCAATGGAACTTTAACGAGTAGTTTAGGGGTATGCCACAAAGACTCTCATAAGTTTTTGACCACGAGGACCTTGTGGAATTTGGAGGGGGAACAAAAACCAATTTTTTTGGAACAAAGTTCCTTATCAGACGATTCGCGGATGGGGGCTAGGCGAAAAAAAGTTACATGACCGTAACGAAAACGCGACACAATGACACAAAGCCATACGATTGAGAAACATGTGAAATGAAATAAAATAGAATAAAATTAAGTGAAATTGACTAAGTGAAAAGTTAAGAAGTAAAAAAAGTCACAAAAATCAAAAAAGGCAAAAACGTCATAAAAGTGAAAATGACAAAAAATGGCGCACAAAATTTGTTCTGATTTCACATAGTAGAAAAAATTCAAATATAAAATAATATTAAATAACATAACTTCGATCCAACCGAGTGTTCTACGACACCAAGGATGATTAAGATTGCACGACACTCACGTTGTATGGCAAAGTTAGTTTAGAGAAGAGATTGGCTCAACTGTACAATATGTGACATCGAGTTCAGGCTTCATATTTTTTTTGTAGCTTCTACTCGCCAAAAGACAACTCCTCACCAAATTTTAAGTTGCGGAAACGCTTGGTTTGCGAGATAAAAAATAATCAAAGTTCCATATAAAATCCCAGTTTTACACCGCCATGACACAATATTTTGCGTTTCGTTAAACGTGTTGAGAAAAACTAAAACGTGATGATTTGTTTTATGTTCAGTTTTTACATAAATACAGTTTTTTCGACTTATTTGTGTACAATAATAGTTACATGATATTTATTCAATGATTCTTTTACTTTATAAGCATTATTTTGTGGAAATTTGTTGATTAATAATTATCAAAAATGGTACGATTTTACTAAAACGCGTAAAACAAAACGCAAATAGAATTGGCGGGGTCTGCGGGCGGGGGATACGACATGACACTCTGTAGGAACTTTTTAGGTTAGTTCAAAGTAGTTTCAGACAGACTCTAAGGCAGGTCGGTGTAGGTACGACGACGAGCGAAGCGAGGAGGAGTGTTAGGTAGAACTACGACCCTACAGCGCGCGAGCCGAGCGAGCGAAGCGAGCGTGCCGCGGCAGCGGCCGGCGAAGCGCCAGAACCTAACACTATCACACTCCCCCTCTCTCCTCTGCAAAATAGTGTGTCATGGCGGTGTAAAATCGGGATTTTATATGGAACTTTGATAATTTTTTATCTCGCAAACCAAGCGTTTCCGCAACTTAAAATTTGGTGAGGAGTTGTCTTTAGGCGAGTAGAAGCTACAAAAAAAATATGAAGCCTGAACTCGATGTCACATATTGTACAGTCCTTCCATACTATTATCTCTTCTGTGCCCGAGGTCGAAAACTTAGGAGAGTCTTCCTAGTTTTCCCCTGAACAACCCGTTAAGGTTCCGTTGAGTTTGGATTACTTTCCAGGTGAAATGTACCTATATTACTCCTGGACTATTATCACTTAATATAAAAAAATAGAGCGGATTATTTGATCTGCCTAATTTTTATTAAAACCTCATCTTGCTGAACTCCGTGGTTTCTAAGCAACAAAGTTTTATTTATCACTTGTCAGATTTTTGCTTGTCAAAAGAAGAGAATATATACGAGTTGATGTGTTGAACATAACTGTTTCGTTTATTACATTAATAATTATATTTCTGCTATCCATAGCTTCCAAAATCGTGCTACTCTAATAGGTTATGGGCCCAGCAACATGGACAATTTAATGACTACAAAATTGTTGATCGGTAATCTCGAAGGCAAAACAATTGGTCAACATGGAAATATAAAATATGTATCGCCTTACGTAGCATCCCGAACGCTTTACATGTAATAATAGAAGGCAGATTAACGAAACCCGCTCAAGGGGCAGGAGAAGCAGCAGCAGCGGTAGGAGCAGGAGACCAGCTTGCTACCTTCACTAAGGCTGACTGTAGTGCTTTACTGCTACTGACAAGTAACATGACAGATGAAACACTTCAAAAGGTCATGCGGTTCAACACGGCTCGAGAAGTCTGGCTCGAACTTCATAGATTGTTCGACGGGACCAGTGAAGACAAAAGTTACAACTTATGCATGAGTTTCTTCGGATTCAAACGGAACCCAGAAGATGACATAGCGACGCATATGAGTAAATTGAAGAATATATGGACCGAACTTAACCAAGATTTACAAAACGATAAGAAAGAGTTACCCGAACTCCTCTTAATTTGCAAAATTCTTGACACAGTAAGTGAGGACTATGCAGCCTTCAAAAGTAGCTGGCTCTTGGTACCGAAAGCAGATAGAACGATTGAGAGTTTGACAAATCATCTTTGCGCCTTTGAGAGATCTATAAAAGGTAACTCAGTACCTGATCGAGATTAAGAAGCTTTAGTCGCACACTCGAGGGCTCAAAATGAGAAGAAGAGCAAAGACAAGAAAATTAGATGCAACTACTGTTCTAAAATCGGCCATCGCGTCAAGAACTGTCAAAAATGGGTTCAAGATGGCAAACCTCCGAAGAACAGCAATGCACAAAAGGGCGACAGTACGCCATCTACTTCCCAAGCCTCAGTAGTAAATATGACAGTCATGCTGGTACAGGAAGAAGTCTTATCGGTCGAGCACGACATGGACAACTGGTACGTAGACAATGGTGCCACCAGCCATATCACTAATAGAGGTGACTTGTTTACAACTTTCCGAAACTTCTATGGCACGCACACTGTAACAACAGCCAATGGCAATGTCTTACACGCCAAAGGAAACGGATCGATAGTCCTTAAAGCAAACGTAAAAGGAAAAGTCTTACCTGTCACTTTAGAAGATGTGTGGTATGTTCCAGGTATTCAGAAGAACCTATTCTCGGTCCTAGCGACTCACGATAAGAATCCCGGTAGCAAGTTCGAGTCTACAATTAAAAATTGCAGTATTTCAATTACGGAACTATAAAGGTTATCGGAAGACGACAAAAATGTGGTGGTCTTTACAAATTAGATGTAAATAATGTTATACCCAAAACGATGGTGGCCAACCTTAATCTTACAACAGAGACCCAGCTCTATCATGAGAGATTTGCCCACCAGAATAAGCGGCATATTAGAGCGCTTGTGAAACGAGAGTTAGGGATAGAGCTTCCCATAGATGATTCGCTTTGTGAAAGCTGTATATTTGGTAAATCACACAGACAGAAGTTTGGTACGAGAACTACAACAAAACAAAAACATGCTCGTATTGAAAGCTGACACTGTTAGCTCTAAAATGGTACCGTTGCTTTTTTGATCTCATGATTGGTTCCTGAGATATTAAACGATGAAATTAAAAATTAGTTTGAGTCGATTTTTTTGATCGCGAGTGTAGAGCATCACAGCCCGGTGAGCTAGTACACAGTGATCAGTGTGTGGACCATTTCCCAACTCAATCACAAATTTGCGATATTACGTTCTGTTTCGTGACGATTATTCAGGATATCGTCTGATATACTTTATGAAAGCGAAGTCTGAAGTAAAACAGAAATTAGTACAAATGATTTTAGAAGTACGCAATACAGGTCACACAATAAAGACGCTTTTGAGCGATAATGGCGGTGAATACGACAATAACGATGTCAGGGATATTCTAGCTCAGAATGGAATCAAGCAGAGACTGACAATGCCGTACACACCTGAACAAACAGCTTGTTGTGAACGCGACCATCGTACTCTAGTCGAAGCAGCCCGAACGATCATGTACAGCGGCGAAGGTTTTCTTCAAGCGCTGTGGGCTGAGATTGTCAACACGGTGACATATGTCATTAATAGAACAGGACCCTCCAGAGTGGAAAACAAGTCACCGTTTGAACTATGGAATGGTAATAAGCCTAAAATATCCCACTTAAAGATAATTGGCAGCACGTGTTACGCTCACATTCCAAAGCAAAAGAGACAGAAACTCTCTACGAAAGCACTTAATGGAAGACTCGTAGGATACGATAATGACGACGGTTATCGTATATGGGCAGCAGTAGAAAACAACAAATATAGACTTATACGATCTCGAGATGTCATATTTGATGAAAAGCCCCTTTACAGAGTAAATAGTGAGATTGAAGTGCCCCAGAAAACCAGAGATATGAAACCCAATGAACTGGAGATAAAGATATCATCTCAAGAAAGCCGTCCAACATTAAACCTTGATCAACCTCTACCGAACGAGTTAGTAGTAACTAATCAAGATAATACACCACCGTTCGAATTTAGGGAGGAAAATGAAGTCGAAGATTCGAGAAGTATCGGTGAGGCTTCGTTTCATGCCGATGAAGGTCCAGAATTGGAAGATTTGGAAGGCGCAGGTGAAAATCTAATTCCTGCCGAAGAGGGACCAGTGGAGCCAATATTAGCTGAAGAACTGCATCCAATCCCCCCTGAACAGGAATAAGAGGAAGATGAAGTCTTCTTTGACACCGAGCAGCCGCAGCCCAGATACGACCTAAGGCCAAGATCGACCCTTCGACCTCCAGATAAATTTGACGACTATGTATGTAATGTTGACAGCTTTATAGATCCTCAGGCTTACAGAGAGGCAATTAAGAGTTCCCTGAAAGAAAAATGGGAGGATGCGATGAAAAAGGAGTTAGCATCTCTAAAAGAGAATGATGTATGGACACTCTCAGATCTACCGCCAAATAGAAAGGCGCTTTCTTCAAAGTGGGTGTACAGAATTAAAAGAAATCCCGACGGCTCGGTTGACAAATTTAAAGCACGCCTAGTGGTAAAAGGCTTTAAGCAACGTAAAGGAGTCGATTACGATCAAACCTTTAGTCCAGTCGCAAGAATGGGAACAATAAGTGCGCTCATAAGCGTTGCGGCTAAGGAAAGACTAGTGCTTACGCAATTTGACGTTTCAACAGCATTTCTATATGGAAAACTTCAAGAAGACATATACATGGAGCAACCTGACGGCTTCAATGATGGGTCAAAGAAAGTCTGGAAGTTAAAACGAAGTCTGTACGGGCTGAAACAAGCACCACGCTGTTGGAACTCATGCTTCGCCGAAATTCTTTTGGACTTAGACTTCACACAAAGTGATGCAGACAGTTGCCTATTTATCAAAAATATTAATGGAAAGAAAGTCCTTATAACATTCTATGTAGATGATGGGCTTGTTGCTGCTACAGATGCAGAAGTAACAAACGAATTTCTGAAAGACTTGCAGAAACGTTTAAAGATAACTACAAAGCCTGCATCATATTACTTAGGACTAGAAATTGAAAAAGATGAAGATGGTTCTATCAGAATAAAGCAGGAATTTTATACGAAGAAAATTCTACAGCGCTTTCATATGGCTGACTGTAATCCTCTGTCAACTCCTATTCAAAAAGAATCTGTTACGTCGATTACTGAAGTAGGGAAAGTACTTGAACGGAAAAAGGACTTTCCATATCGAGAAGCAGTAGGTGCCTTGACTTACCTGATGGTAGGAACCCGTCCAGACATAGCATATGCAGTTGGCGTAGCATCTAGAAAACTTGAGAATCCTGACGAATCGGATTGGTTGATGGTCAAGAAAATCTTCAGATATTTGAAAGGAACAAGCAGCTTTGGAATAAAGTTCAACGCAGACCACCCCAAAGACTATGTCGTTGGGTACAGTGATGCTGACCGTGGAGGAGATCAGACAACAGGAAGGTCTACTACTGGTGTCACTTGCCTATACGCGGGAGGAGCTGTATCGTGGCTGAGCCAAAGGCAGCCATCAGTCTCAATTTCTACAACAGAAGCCGAGATAGTTGCAGCTAGTGAGGCCACGAAGGAACTTGTTTGGCTTCAAAGAATATTCAGCCAACTCACTCAGCTTAAGAGGCCTTATTCCCATGAACGTTCCTCAATTTCATGAAATCTTACTCGATAGATGGCGGTAGCGCTCAGTACGCGACCGCTGGCAATGATCGACGATCGAACGATCTTGATCGTTTTCAACTTCAATTACAAGTAAAATTCTTTTTACGCATAAGTTACACACAGGCTATTTATTTTCTTTTATATGGAAGATACTACTAATTAAAGTATGTCGTAGGGACTGTTGGAGATACTTTTCGAATTAAAAGTATAATAAATTTCGAATTTCGAAAATTAGGTTTATTTAGTACTAGCTTTTGCCCGCGGCTTCGCTCGCGTTAAATTCGGGATAACACGGTTCCCCTTTGCCCCCTCGTAATGCTGCATACAAACTTCCACCCCCCGTTTTAGGGAAGTGGGGGGTTAGAAAGAGACAAAAAGTAGCCTATGTCACTCTCCATCCCTTCAACTATCTCCACTTAAAAAAACACGTCAATTCGTCGCCCCCTTTTGCCGTGAACGACGGACAAACAAACAGACAGACAGACACACTTTCACATTTATAATATTAGTATAGATTGTATAGACTGTTTTACACTTATGTTTAATTTTTACCCTCCTTCAATATGCCTGTATTCGGTAGGAAATAATTTATTACTTATACATACATAGGTAGTATTTTTTTTATTTGTTTTTATTCCAATATGGCTGAAATTTTTTTTTTGTAAAAATGGTCATGGTTGCAAATTTCGACTACTTCGGGTGTGTAGATTACGAAAATGATCATCGTCATGGTAGTCATTTTCGACTAACTCAGGATGTGCAGAATTTAAAAATAATGGTTATTTTAAAAACAAAGATGGCGGTCATACACTTTATGGTAAAAATCGTTATGGTAGTAATTTTCAATTAATTTAGGGGTGTAGATTTCGGAAAAAAGGACGGTTTTAAAATCAATGATGGCGGAAACGGAAAATTCTGTCAAAATCGTCATGGTAGTCATTTCCGACTACTTCGGGTAAGCAGATATCGAAAATAATGTCTATTTTGAAATCCAAGATGGCGGTCATACAATTTTTTTGTAAAAATCGTTATGGTAGTCATTTCCGATTAATTCAGGGGTGTAGATTTCGAAAATAAGGTCCGTTTTAAAATCAAAGATGGCGGAAACGGAAAATTCTGTCAAAATCGTCATGGTAGTCATTTCCGAATAATTCGGGTAAGCAAATATCGAAAATAATGTCTGTTTCGAAATCCAAGATGGCGGTCATACACTTTTTTGTAAAAATCGTTATGGTAGTCATTTTCGATTAATTCAGGGGTCTAGATTTCGAAAATAAGGACCGTTTTAAAATCAAAGATGGCGGGAACAGAAAATTCTGTCAAAATCGCCATGGTA
The DNA here is from genome assembly GCA_947086415.1 of Pammene aurita. Taxonomy (NCBI): domain Eukaryota; kingdom Metazoa; phylum Arthropoda; class Insecta; order Lepidoptera; family Tortricidae; genus Pammene; species Pammene aurita. The sequence goes on from OX352293.1 coordinate 24,961,476, forward strand.
GTCATTTCCGACTAATTCGGGTAAGCAGATATCGAAAATAATGTCTATTTTGAAATCCAAGATGGCGGTCATACACTTTTTTTGTTAAAATCGTTATGGTAGACATTTTCGATTAATTCAGGGGTCTAGATTTCGAAAATAAGGACCGTTTTAAAATCAAAGATGGCGGGAACAGAAAATTCTGTCAAAATCGCCATGGTAGTCATTTCCGACTAATTCGGGTAAGCAGATATCGAAAATAATGTCTATTTTGAAATCCAAGATGGCGGTCATACACTTTTTTTGTTAAAATCGTTATGGTAGACATTTTCGATTAATTCAGGGGTGTAGATTTCGAAAATAAGGTCCGTTTTAAAATCGAAGATGGCGGAAACGGAAAATTCTGTCAAAATCGTCATGGTAGTCATTTCCGACTAATTCGGGTAAGCAAATATCGAAAATAATGTGTATTTTGAAATCCAAGATGGCGGTCATACACTTTTTTGTAAAAATCGTTATGGTAGTCATTTTTGATTAATTCACGGGTGTAGATTTCGAAAATAAGGACCGTTTTAAAATCAAAGATGGCGGAAACAGAAAATTCTGTCAAAATCGTCATGGTAGTCATTTCCGACTAATTCGGGTAAGCAGATATCGAAAATAATGTCTATTTCGAAATCCAAATGGCGGTCATACACTTTTTTGGTAAAATCCGTTAAATTTGTCACGGTAGCCATTTTCGACTAATTTGGGTGTGCAGATTTCGAAAATATTGTCTATTTTGAAATCCAAGATGGCGGTTATACACTTTTTTGGTAAATCGAAAATAAAGACCGTTTTAAAATACAAGATGGCGGAAATGGAAAATTTTGTCAAAATCGTCATGGTAGTCGTCTTCGACTAATTCGGGGGTGTAGATTTCGAAAATGATGTCTATTTTGAAATCGAAGATGGCGGTCATACACTTTTTTGTCAAAATCGTTATGGTAGTCATTTTCGATAAATTCAGGGGTGTAGATTTCGAAAATAAGGTCCATTTTAAAATCAAAGATGGCGGAAACGGAAAATTCTGTCAAAATCGTCATGGTAGTCATTTCCGACTAATTCGGGTAAGCAGATATCGAAAATAATGTCTATTTTGAAATCCAAGATGGCGGTCATACACTTTTTTGTAAAAATCGTTATGGTAGTCATTTTAGATTAATTCAGGTGTGTAGATTTCGAAAATAAGGACCGTTTTAAAATCAAAGATGGCGGAAACGGAAAATTCTGTCAAAATCGTCATGGTAGTCGTTTTCGACTAATTCGGGGGTGTAGATTTCAAAAATATGTCTATTTTGAAATCGAAGATGGCGGTCATACACTTTTTTGTAAAAATCGTTATGGTAGTCATTTTCGATTAATGCAGGGGTGTAGATTTCGCAAATAAGGACCGTTTTAAAATCAAAGATGGCGGAAACGGAAAATTCTGTCAAAATCGTCATGGTAGTCATTTCCGAATAATTCGGGTAAGCAAATATCGAAAATAATGTCTATTTCGAAATCCAAGATGGCGGTCATACACTTTTTTGTAAAAATCGTTATGGTAGTCATTTTTGATTAATTCAGGGGTCTAGATTTCGAAAATAAGGACCGTTTTAAAATCAAAGATGGCGGGAACAGAAAATTCTGTCAAAATCGCCATGGTAGCCATTTCCGACTAATTCGGGTAAGCAGATATCGAAAATAATGTCTATTTTGAAATCCAAGATGGCGGTCATACACTTTTTTTGTTAAAATCGTTATGGTAGACATTTTCGATTAATTCAGGGGTGTAGATTTCGAAAATAAGGTCCGTTTTAAAATCGAAGATGGCGGAAACGGAAAATTCTGTCAAAATCGTCATGGTAGTCATTTCCGACTAATTCGGGTAAGCAAATATCGAAAATAATGTGTATTTTGAAATCCAAGATGGCGGTCATACACTTTTTTGTAAAAATCGTTATGTTAGTCATTTTTGATTAATTCAGGGGTGTAGATTTCGAAAATAAGGACCGTTTTAAAATCAAAGATGGCGGAAACAGAAAATTCTGTCAAAATCGTCATGGTAGTCATTTCCGACTAATTCGGGTAAGCAGATATCGAAAATAATGTCTATTTCGAAATCCAAATGGCGGTCATACACTTTTTTGGTAAAATCCGTTAAATTTGTCACGGTAGCCATTTTCGACTAATTTGGGTGTGCAGATTTCGAAAATATTGTCTATTTTGAAATCCAAGATGGCGGTTATACACTTTTTTGGTAAATCGAAAATAAAGACCGTTTTAAAATACAAGATGGCGGAAATGGAAAATTTTGTCAAAATCGTCATGGTAGTCGTCTTCGACTAATTCGGGGGTGTAGATTTCGAAAATGATGTCTATTTTGAAATCGAAGATGGCGGTCATACACTTTTTTGTAAAAATCGTTATGGTAGTCATTTTCGATAAATTCAGGGGTGTAGATTTCGAAAATAAGGTCCATTTTAAAATCAAAGATGGCGGAAACGGAAAATTCTGTCAAAATCGTCATGGTAGTCATTTCCGACTAATTCGGGTAAGCAGATATCGAAAATAATGTCTATTTTGAAATCCAAGATGGCGGTTATACACTTTTTTGTAAAAATCGTTATGGTAGTCATTTTAGATTAATTCAGGTGTGTAGATTTCGAAAATAAGGACCGTTTTAAAATCAAAGATGGCGGAAACGGAAAATTCTGTCAAAATCGTCATGGTAGTCGTTTTCGACTAATTCGGGGGTGTAGATTTCAAAAATATGTCTATTTTGAAATCGAAGATGGCGGTCATACACTTTTTTGTAAAAATCGTTATGGTAGTCATTTTCGATTAATGCAGGGGTGTAGATTTCGCAAATAAGGACCGTTTTAAAATAAAAGATGGCGGAAACGGAAAATTCTGTCAAAATCGTCATGGTAGTCATTTCCGACTAATTTGGGTAAGCAGATATCGAAAATAATGTCTATTTCGAAATCGAAATGTTGGTTATACACTTTTTTTGTAAATATCGTTAAATTTGTCATGGTAGACATTTTCGACTAAGTAGGGTGTGCAGATTTCGAAAATAATGTCTATTTAGAAATCCAAGATGGCGGTCAAACACTTTATGGTAAAAATCGTTATGGTAGTCATATCCGATTAATTCAGGGGTGTAGATTTCGGAAAAAAGGACGGTTTGAAAATCAAAGATGGCGAAAACGGAAAATTTTGGTCATAATCGTCATGGTAGTCATTTCCGACTAATTCGGGTAAGCAGATATCGAAAATAATGTCTATTTTGAAATCCAATATGGCGGTTATACACTTTTTTTGTAAAAATCGTTACAGTAGTCATTTTCGACTACTGCAGGGATGTATATTTCAAAAGAAGACCGTTTTAAAATTCAAGATGGCAGAAATGGTAAATTTTGTCAAAATCGTCATGGTAGTCATTTTCGACTAATTATGGTGTGCAGATTTCTAAAATTATGTCTATTTTGAAATCCAAGACCGCGGTCATACACTTTTTTAGTAAAAATCATCATGTAAGTCGTTTTCAATTAATTCAGGGGTGTAGATTTCGATATAAGGACCGATTTGAGATCCAATATGGGTGTTAAAGGACAATTATTGTAAAAATCGTCATGGTAGTCATTTTTACTAATTTACGTGTGTAGATTTATAAAATAAGGACCGTTTTAAAATCAAAGATGGCGGTAACGTAAAATTTTATCAAAATCGTCATGGTAGTCATTTTCGACTAATTCGGGTAAGCAGATCGATATCATTATTTTCGATAAAAAATTTTTTTTTTTTTAATTCAAGATGGCAGAAATGGTAAACTTTGTCAAAATCGTCATGGTAGTCATTTTCGACTAATTTGGGTGTGCAGATTTCGAAAATAATGTCTATTTTGAAATCCAAGATGGCGGCCATACACTTTTTACTTGAAAATCGTAATGGACGTCATTTCTAATTAATTCTGGGATGAATAATTCGAAAATAAGGACCGTTTTAAACTCAAAGATGGGGGAACTAAAAATTTTGTCAAAATCGTCATGGTTGTCGTCTTCGACTAATTTGGGTGTGCAGATTTTGAAAATAATGTCTGTTTTAAAATCCAAGATGGCGATCAAACACTTGTTGGTGAAAATCCATATGGTAGTCATTTCCGATTAATTCAAGTCTGTAGATTTCGAAAATAAGGACCGTTTTAAAATCAAAGATGGCGGAAATGAAAAATTTTCAAATTCGTCATGGAAGTCGTTCTCGACTATTTCGGTAATTGTCGAAAATAATGTCTATTTTGAAATCCAAGATAGCGATCACACACTTTACTTGTTATTTTAGCCATTTTCGATTAATTCAGGCGTGTAGATTTCAAAAATAAAGTCCGTTTCAAAATCCAAGATGGCAGAAATGGTTATTCATTTATAAAAATCGTTGGTATTCAGATATGTCGATTTCAAAAACAAATTCTGTTTTAAAATTCAAGCCGGCGGCCATATACTTTTTTGCATCCCCGATTGAATTGAAAATGACTACCATAACGACAAATTGAACGATTTTTACAAAAAAAGTGTATGACCACCATTTGGATTTCAAAATAGACATTATTTTCAATATCTGCTTACCCGAATTAGTCGGAAATGACTAACATGACGATTTTGACGGAATTTTCCGTTTCCGCCATCTTTGATTTTAAAACGGACCTTATTTTCGAAATCTACACCCCTGAATTAATCGAAAATGACTACCATAACGATTTTTACAAAAAAGTGTATGACCGCCATCTTCGATTTCAAAATAGACATCATTTTCGAAATCAACACCCCCGAATTAGTCAAAGGTGACTACCATGACGATTTTGTCAAAATTTTCCATTTCCGCCATCTTGTATTTTAAAACGGTCTTTATTTTCGATTTAACGATTTTTACCAAAAAAGTGTATAACCGCCATCTTGGATTTCAAAAGAGACATCATTTTCGAAATCTACACCCCCGAATTAGTCGAAGACGACTACCATGACGATTTTGTCAAAATTTTCCATTTCCGCCATCTTGTATTTTAAAACGGTCTTTATTTTCGATTTAACGATTTTTACCAAAAAAGTGTATAACCGCCATCTTGGATTTCAAAAGAGACAATATTTTCGAAATCTGCACACCCAAATTAGTCGAAAATTAGTGACAAATTTAACGGATTTTACCAAAAAAGTATATGACCGCCATTTGGATTTCATAATAGACATTATTTTCGATATCTGCTTACCCGAATTAGTCGGAAATGACTACCATGACGATTTTGACAGAATTTTCCGTTTCCGCCATCTTCGATTTTAAAACAGACCTTATTTTCGAAATCTACACCCCTAAATTAACCGAAAATGACTACCATAACGATTTTTACCAAAAAAAGTGTTTGACCGCCATCTTGGATTTCAAAAGAGACATTATTTTCGATATCTGCTTACCCGAATTAGTCGGAAATGACTACCATGACGATTTTGACCGAATTTTCCGTTTCCGCCATCTTTGATTTTAAAACGGTCCTTATTTTAGAAATCTACACACCTGAATTAATCGAAAATGACTACCATAACGATTTTTACAAAAAAGTGTATGACCGCCATCTTGGATTTCAAAATAGACATTATTTTCGATATCTGCTTACCCGAATTAGTCGGAAATGACTACCATGACGATTTTTACAAAAAAGTGTATGACCGCCATCTTGGATTTCAAAAAAGACATTATTTTCGATATTTGCTTACCCGAATTAGTCAGAAATGACTACCATGACGATTTTGACAGAATTTTCCGTCTCCGCCATCTTCGATTTTAAAACGGACCTTATTTTCGAAATCTACACCCCTAAATTAACCGAAAATGACTACCATAATGATTTTTACCAAAAAATTGTTTGACCGCCATCTTGGATTTCAAAATAGACATTATTTTCGATATCTGCTTACCCAAATTAGTCGGAAATGACTACCATGACGATTTTGACAGAATTTTCCATTTCCGCCATCTTTTATTTTAAAACGGTCCTTATTTGCGAAATCTAAACCCCTGCATTAATCGAAAATGACTACCATAACGATTTTTACAAAAAAGTGTATGACCGCCATCTTCGATTTCAAAATAGACATCATTTTCGAAATCTACACCCCCGAATTAGTCGAAGACGACTACCATGACGATTTTGACAGAATTTTCCGTTTCCGCCATCTTTGATTTTAAAATGGTCCTTATTTTCGAAATCTACACACCTGAATTAATCGAAAATGACTACCATAACGATTTTTACAAAAAAGTGTATGACCGCCATCTTGGATTTCAAAATAGACATTATTTTCGATATCTGCTTACCCGAATTAGTCGGAAATGACTACCATGACGATTTTGACAGAATTTTCCGTTTCCGCCATCTTCGATTTTAAAACGGACCTTATTTTCGAAATCTACACCCCTAAATTAACCGAAAATGACTACCATAACGATTTTTACAAAAAAGTGTATGACCGCCATCTTGGATTTCAAAATAGACATTATTTTCGATATCTGCTTACCCGAATTAGTCGGAAATGACTACCATGACGATTTTGACAGAATTTTCCGTTTCCGCCATCTTCGATTTTAAAACGGACTTTATTTTCGAAATCTACACCCCTAAATTAACCGAAAATGACTACCATAACGATTTTTACCAAAAAAGTATTTGACCGCCATCTTGGATTTCAAAATAGACATTATTTTCGATATCTGCTTACCCGAATTAGTCGTAAATGACTCCCATGATGATTTTGACAGAATTTTCCGTTTCCGCCATCTTTGATTTTAAAACGGTCCTTATTTTCGAAATCTACACACCTGAATTAATCGAAAATGACTACCATAACGATTTTTACAAAAAAGTGTATGACCGCCATCTTGGATTTCAAAATAGACATCATTTTAGATATCTGCTTACCCGAATTAGTCGGAAATGACTACCATGACGATTTTGACAGAATTTTCCGTTTCCACCATCTTTTATTTTAAAACGGTCCTTATTTGCGAAATCTACACCCCTGCATTAATCGAAAATGACTACCATAACGATTTTTACAAAAAAGTGTATGACCGCCATCTTCGATTTCAAAATAGACATCATTTTCGAAATCTACACCCCCGAATTAGTCGAAGACGACTACCATGACGATTTTGACAGAATTTTCCGTTTCCGCCATCTTCGATTTTAAAACGGACCTTATTTTCGAAATCTACAGCCCTAAATTAACCGAAAATGACTACCATAACGATTTTTACCAAAAAAGTGTTTGACCGCCATCTTGGATTTCAAAATAGACATTATTTTCGATATCTGCTTACCCGAATTAGTCGGAAATGACTACCATGACGATTTTGACAGAATTTTCCGTTTCCGCCATCTTTGATTTTAAAACGGACCTTATTTTCGAAATCTCCACCCCTGAATTAATCAAATATGACTACCATAACGATTTTTACAAAAAAGTGTATGACCGCCATCTTCGATTTCAAAATAGACATCATTTTCGAAATCTACACCCCCGAATTAGTCGAAGACGACTACCATGACGATTTTGACAAAATTTTCCATTTCCGCCATCTTGTATTTTAAAACGGTCTTTATTTTCGATATAACGATTTTTACCAAAAAAGTGTATAACCGCCATCTTGGATTTCAAAATAGACAATATTTTCGAAATCTGCACACCCAAATTAGTCGAAAATGGCTACCGTGACAAATTTAACGGATTTTACCAAAAAAGTGTATGACCGCCATTTGGATTTCGAAATAGACATTATTTTCGATATCTGCTTACCCGAATTAGTCGGAAATGACTACCATGACGATTTTGACAGAATTTTCCGTTTCCGCCATCTTTGATTTTAAAACGGTCCTTATTTTCGAAATCTACACCCCTGAATTAATCAAAAATGACTACCATAACGATTTTTACAAAAAAGTGTATGACCGCCATCTTGGATTTCAAAATAGACATTATTTTCGATATTTGCTTACCCGAATTAGTCGGAAATGACTACCATGACGATTTTGACAGAATTTTCCGTTTCCGCCATCTTCGATTTTAAAACGGACCTTATTTTCGAAATCTACACCCCTGAATTAATTGAAAATGACTACCATAACGATTTTTACAAAAAAAGTGTATGACCGCCATCTTGGATTTCAAAATAGACATTATTTTCGATATCTGCTTACCCGAATTAGTCGGAAATGACTACCATGACGATATTTACAAAATTGTCTAGTTTTCAAATAAAAAATCATTTTACGTCACACCTGGCCATAATGTGAGTTTTACCGCACGCTACGCTAATTGTGTACTCACCACGGGCAGTAAAAAAGAAAGCCCTCTATCGCATATTTACAACCCTCGCCTGCGGCTCGGGTTACAAGTACCTGCGATTTCGGGCTTTCTTTCTTTTACAGTCCTTGGTAAGTAATGTACTATAATAATATTAAAGTAAAGTAAATATTTCAATCTTTTATTTCAAGGATCTTTATAATTCAATCGCACTTCTCGCAACTATAGGGCAATGGAAACCGGTCACTACGTGTTGGGGATTTCATACAACGTTACCCGTTTTAGTGGCCTCTTAGTGTATCTAGCTGGCAAACTTACGTAATGCGCGTAGGACGATTTAGCACAGGTCCGTCGTCTGTGAGCTCTCGTTCCATACTGAGCTAGAGGCGACGGCGCGATGTGTTTTGTCAAGTTTTTAACCGATTTAGAGTCATCTTCAAAAAATTACACTTTATTTAAATTTTGCGTTACAGTAATGATTTTTTTTTTCGTGGTAGATCTATAGCTGAACTTTAATATATTTATATCTTTAGGGCAGAATATTTATAGGACTTCCGTGAAAAAAATTAAATGTAAACCGGTTTTCATCAAAAAAATTGCAATATTCAGAAGGTATTTTGTCTATTATCCAAGATGAATCTTCAATTTTTCTTACCATGGCCGTCTTGAACATGATATACTGAATTGAATTGTATTCAAATTTTATGAGAAAGGTTCCCTTTATTTGAGTAATCTGAAAAAAAACCAGACGTCTAACTGCAAACTCTGAAGAGGTCTGCCAAGAGAAGCCATGTTTTTCAGGTTTTTTTCTCAAAAATGTAATATTTTTTCCCATGGCCGTCTAGATAAAGGAAGGGACTATTATATGCATTAAAAGTTAATTTAAAAACACAAAGCATTTTCGCTATAACCTCCGAAGAAAATGATGAATTTCGCAAATTACGCGCATTTTGGGAATAAGGCCTCTTAAGGAGATTCCGACTCTTTTTGTCGATAACGAGGCTGCAATTCGCCTTGCTCATAACCCTGAGTTCCACAAAAGAACCAAACACATATGCATCAGACACTTCTTTGTGAGAGAAAAGGTTCTTGAGGGACAAATAACTGTGGAAAGGATAACCACAACGGAACAACTGGCAGACATGTTTACTAAACCAATGCCAAGACCGAGGCTTGTTTTGTTGCGAGATAGAATTGGCCTTACAAACATTTGTTGAGGGAAAGTATTAAAACCTCATCTTGCTGAACTCCGTGGTTTCTAAGCAACAAAGTTTTATTTATCACTTGTCAGATTTTTGCTTGTCAAAAGAAGAGAATATATACGAGTTGATGTGTTGAACATAACTGTTTCGTTTATTACATTAATAATTATATTTCTGCTATCCATAGCTTCCAAAATCGTGCTACTCTAATAATTTTTTTGTAAGATTGTTATTTTAAAATTGCTCTTCGATTGATCAACACAACCGGTTTGACAGCTGACTTATTATAACTATACTTGCATCTCGTTCTAATAATTTGACCAGTCGCTAACGTCAGTAGACCCCTTAAGATAATTATAGGGGATCCGACATATGTAAATCAAAACACATAAAAATATGTTCGCCTCGTTTTAACTCAGCGCCATATTCCTAAGCAAAAAGAGATGACGAGTATATACGTAAAAACCCAATGCGGTCGAAAAATCCGCCATATTGAGAGCTCTGGATGTCAAAACCTATACATTATAACCGCCATGTTGATAGCTCCAGTACAAACAGCAACACGCTTACGTGTACATTGGTGGACCTTATTACAAAAGCCATAAGGTCCACCGATGGGCAGTTAACAGTGTGGGCGAGGGTACCTCAAAATCGACACTCGTCTTTCGTGGACATGTCATTTCCCCTATATTTATTTCAATGCTCTGTGGTATGGTCAATTGTCAATATTGTCATCAATGTCATCGAAATGATCAAGTGCTTGGACGTGTGAGCTGTGAATGATTGTAATTTATTTTATTAAAGCTTAAAATATTTTTACAAGCTTAGTGAAATTGAAATTTTGGTAAACCAATGTAAAATTAATTAAAGTGTATCGCTTGAATTACATACACCTTTTCACGTTGTATTTAATGAGACGATCCGTCTTTCAAAATAAATAAAGGGCTATGGCTCTTCCACTGCCGATACCGCCTTGCGCCAAAAGGGATGGCCTGAGCGGGCTCAGCTGTGAACAATTCGAATACGCTAGTACAATGGCTACAACATTGCTAGCACCAGTGAAAACTGAGAGAGAAATCCTGGAGCACTCGATGTCAGAAGACGACCCTAACGCGAACACGCAGCTTTCTAGCGAAGTGGGAAAGCAGCCGCGGTGGGGCCCGCGGCACAAAGGAGCCCAGGAATTGGCTGAACTCTACAGCCCAGGTATGTCTTGTATATTTCTAAAACTTTAACAATAATATAAACCCCTGTAAACCTTACTAAAACGAATGATTAAGTGATCCCGTAATTAACTGCACCATATATTTTAGAATACTGTATAGATTAGCAGAAGTTGAATGTAATAGACAAAAATATATTACTGTGGGTACTCTTAATAATTTAGCAATCTGTCTGGAGTTCTTGGATGTGTGACAAATATTGTTGAGGCTCTAAGAAACCTCTTCTAGTCTTGTGCAGCCCACAATACATAATTATAAGTAAATCACTTGGAAAATAGAGTTGATTTTTGTTAGAATTTTAAGGAAACAAAGGAACTCCCCTTTATAGTACTTACAAATGGTTTATATTCCATTGGGCGGCAGAGGGTTAAATTAGAATTAGATTTGTTCTTCTGCTATGTTTATGTATGATATTATATTGTATGTACACACTCAACGACAAGCAAGCACCTATTTTGCATGAAGTATGTTTATGTATCTATTGGTGGTACTTAGACATGATTCACTCATATTTACTTTAGCTGTGCAACTGACGGTTCATTTACCCAATCTGCTGATGCAGTCTTTTTAATAACACACAAAGTAGATTGGGCAATCAATTAATGTTTTAGTGTCTGGGATAGAAAAACATTGTGAATTTTCCTTTAACTCTTATTTAATTATTTTTGAAAATAATTCAATAATTGGATATGACTATTTTCTCAAATAGTCATATCCAAGCTATGTTTATGTTGGGTGATTTTAACGCCCATCCAAGCGAGCCATTCTATCGAGAATTGATCAATTTTTGTACGGATCAACAATGGCTTTGTGCGGATGTGGAGAAAATTGGGCTAAACTCTGAAACATAGACATATGTAAGCGACGCGCACGGATGTAGGAGATGGTTGGACCACTGTATAGTGACGCAAAGTGCTTTTACGTGGATTCGAAATATAGCTGTCATGTATGATGTATATTGGTTGGACCATTTCCCTGTGATCCTTGAGTGCAGCTTGGGTATGAAACCTGTAACTAAAATAATAGACAATGAAATAGAAAACAGGGTGCTGTGGGGTGAGAGGAGTGATGCCCAGATTGATGATTATCGTAGTTTGTGCAATGACCGCTTGAAATTGATTGACTTTCCGGTTTTACTTAGGGACTGTTGCGATAGGACTTGCACAGATCGTGATCATCACGTTATACTGGATAAAATGTACGAAGACGTCATATCCGCCCTTACGGACGCAGCAACAAGCACTTACAAGTCCAAACGCAGACGGAAGGGTGGATGTGTCGCTGGTTGGAATAGGTTCGTTGCGGGTCCTCACAGGGAAGCCAGACTGTACGAGATTAGAATGGCTCTTAAACAGCTCAAAAACAATAAGGCTCCTGGTGAAAACGGAATTACAGCCGAACTTCTGAAGGCGGGTGGTAAACCGGTCCTTATGGCCCTTCAAAAGTTGTTCGACTCCGTTTTACTAGAAGGGAGAACGCCTAAGGCATGGAACAGAGGTGTGGTGGTATTGTTCTTCAAAAAGGGTGATAACGCGTTACTGAAGAACTACCGACCCATTTCACTTCTGAGCCATGTCTATAAGCTGTTTTCAAGAGTCATTACGAATCGTCTAGCACGCAGGCTAGATGACTTCCAGCCTCCCGAACAAGCCGGTTTCCGAAGAGGCTTTAGTACCGTAGACCACATCCATACGCTCCGTCAGGTTATACAGAAGACTGAGCAGTATAACCTGCCCCTCTGCTTAGCGTTCGTGGACTACGAGAAAGCCTTCGACTCGATCGAAACCTGGGCTGTACTACAATCTCTCCAGAGGTGCCAAGTGGACTATCGCTATATCGAAGTGCTGAAGTGTTTGTACGAGAACGCCACTATGTCAGTCCGACTCCAGGACCAGAACTCGAAGCCTATTCCGTTGCAGCGGGGAGTCAGGCAAGGAGATGTTATTTCTCCTAAACTGTTTACCGCTGCACTGGAGGATGTTTTCAAGACTTTGGACTGGAGAAGGCTAGGCATCAACATAAACGGCGAGTACATCACTCACCTTCGGTTTGCTGACGATATAGTAGTCTTGGCTGAGACCATGGAGGATTTGAGTACGATGCTCGATTACCTCAGTAAAGCCTCCGAGCGAGTTGGTCTAAAGATGAACATGGATAAGACGAAGATCATGTCAAATACCCATGTAGCACCAACTCCCGTTACAATCCGAGACTTTACACTCGAAGTTGTGGACGAGTATATATATATACTTAGGACATACTGTCCAGTTAGGTAGATCCAACTTCGAGAAAGAGGTCAATCGACGAATCCGACTCGGTTGGGCAGCGTTCGGGAAGCTACGGCACATCTTTTCGTCCAATATACCGCAGTGTCTCAAGACGAAAGTCTTTGATCAGTGTGTGTTGCCAGTGATGACATATGGTACTGAAATGTGGTCGCTTACAATGGGCCTCATAAGACAGCTCAAAGTCACCCAAAGGGCAATGGAGAGGGCTATGGTTGGAGTCTCTCTGCGTGATCGCATCAGAAATGAGGCCATCCGCAGCAGAACCAAAGTAACCGATATAGCTCATTGCTCGTAGAACCGATGGCTGTTGGGGCGGAAAGGTTCTCGAGTGGCGACCACGAACCGGAAGGCGCAGCCTGGGTAGACCCCCCGCAAGGTGGACTGATGACCTGGTGAAGGTCGCGGGAGTCAAACAACTCAATTTGTAAAAGCCGATAGAAAAAAGTTAACCCATGTGTAATTATTACATTACATTACATATCAACATATCATAGCATTGAGCTTGTAAAACAGGCTTCATAATCAATAAATTGCTGAAATCAATAAACATATAATTATATTCATTATCCCTGAAGAAACGTGACAAATGGCCTTCCGTAGGTAGGTAAATATAGGGGGCATGGTTTATTCAGAAAATGGTAGGTATCGGTGTAATATCGTCATCAGTGTAGCTTAATTTATAACTCGAAACGAGTTATCGGATTAGCCATTATAATATTTATAGTCTTGATTTTCCACTGAACTTTCTGGTCATTAATTTATACCTTCTCATTTAATATTTCTAATCCTTCTAAATAATTGTCCGAGAAGTCATTAACGTGGCATTACCATCTGCATTTTTGAGCTGCTGGGATGATAACTTTTTGTCAATTACTAGTGTCCGACCGAAGTTTCGGTTTCGGCCAGTTACGGCCAAAAAAAGCCGAACCTTTCGGCCGGGCCGAAACTTTCAAAATTGTACTTAAGTTCTGTCACAATGTCTTTAACTAATAAAATCGCCGGGTTACAGGCAGAAGAAGACGTTTAGATAACGTTTAACAGACGATAACGTTTCGTTATCTGTGACTATGATCACTATATATTCCACAGTGCCTATAATTTTTTGTACACGGTGTTCTGACAGTGTTTACCAAATTTTCCTGTGAAAAATAGTTTTTTTAATTTTTTATTAGATAAACCAAATTATACCTTATTTATTACATTCTCTTTTCATTATAGCTTACATTTTTCTAATTGTACTTAGATGTAAATAGTTCTGAGTTGTTCTAGCTTTAGTGAGCTTGACTTTTTTACAAAAATTGTCCTCCCGTACAAAAACTACTTTTAGTGCTTGGAGTAGAAAGTCTTCCTGACTGGTCAAGTAGAAAAGAGTTTTAAATCTTTTTTTATGTAAGATAATATTCTAAGGAGCAAAAAACAGCTTGTGAAAATATAAATACAATTGTGGCATTGTAGCAGGAAGTGAGTGAAGATTATCAAAAAATGCTGGACAAAAAATTCAAGATATGATGGAATGGAATATATTTGGCAAAAAATCACACAAGCCCATACAATTGTAATATGATTTGCAGTAAAACACTTCGTGAATTGCATTAACACGTTTAATTTTGCAGATAAAGTAAAATATTTAAAATTAGCAACAATAATCAGATTATTTAAAATTAGCACTTCACATAAAGATGAAGATAACGATATCGATAAAGGTATTTCACATTCAATAATTCTCTTAGTATCGTAGACCCGAATAGAATGTAATTAAATTACAATAATCAGATTATTTAAAATTAGCACTTCACATAAAAATGACGATAACGGTATCTATATAAAGATATTTCACATTCAATAATTTCCTTAGTGGTTAGAATGTAATTAAATTACAATAATCAGAATATTTAAAATTAGCACTTCACATAAAAATGACGATAACGATATCGATATAAAGATATTTAACATTCAATAATTACCTGTATCGTAAACGTCTACTTTCCGCACAAAAGGAAAATAAAAAAAGGGAGTACTAGCAAAACTAGTAAGTACAAATAAAGACTCGGCTTGTAATTTGGCTGCGGGAAAATAATGGATTAATGAGGCGGGTGATATGGATGGTGACATTGGTGACAGATGATTCGCTGGCTGAAAGTAGCCTAAATTCAACAGCCAGGTCTTTGTACGCCCGTCAAATGAGGCAATTAGAATTTTGGGGAAATTTTGGCAAAACAACAAAAAAAGCTATTATGGCACAAAAATACTGGTTACAAAAAGGGAATCGGATTTATAACGTTTAAAAAAACTGTAAATAAAATGATGTTCTTGAAAGTCAGGAAATGGTCAAAACTCAAACTGAATTTAAATAAAGTTCGTGGGCAGGCGGCCCCTTTGCTTTAGGCGGACCCAACAGTTCGCTGAAGCCTCTGTCTCACTTGGAGAGCCACGCTGGATGCGGGCTCTAATCCTCCGACGACGGTGAAGAACCACGCGGAACACGCGGCGGTTGCTGATCGTCTCGCAAGTCCGGCACCCACAAGCGCCTTCCGGAGTCCTCCCGGCCCAAACGGTCCCACCGGCGACCTCGGCAGGCACTACCCGCACCCTCAGACACGGCCGAAGGGGAGCACTGGGTATTGGAAAACCTATACCGACGGCCACCCTCTTCTAGAGAATTAAGCAACTGTGGTGAACACTTTCCGGGAACAAAAAAAGGACTCAAAAGGATTTGCACAGGACAATTTGCAGATAATTCCTGTGTTTTTCTTCAAAAATCTCTCCGTCGATCTGACACTTCCAATAAACAAACTTTCTCCTCTTGACAATCTGAAATACCTCAAAAATTCATATTCAAAATTAGCGCGAATATCATCTCAATTTTATAACTGCCAGTCGTGTATTACAAAATGCGGACTGATATAAGCGCCACCTACCCGTAATGCCGTGAATCACAATGTACGCTTTATTATATATCAACCGCGACCTAGCCTTAGACCTTCCTTAGACACGGAAGTTCTAAAGAACGTCGACAGATGTCGTACGATAAACGTAGCGTCATGCTACAGATTCTATTTTTAGTATACATTACTATAATTCCAGATAATTAAAATAAAAGAAATGCTTGAATATGTGGTACCGAAAAAAAGATATACCAGATCATGCATGTCCGGATTTTATCGTACACAGTCTTTATTACCAGATAGTTGGTTTTGCCTTTGACCCGGCGCAATTATAGCAAATAAATATTTAAAAAGGTGAACACGATTTGGAAGATTATGTTATACTCTTATACTGTACTGATCAAAGTAAGTATAACTTATTAATTTCATCTAACATTTAAATCTCGAGTTCATGTAAAGAACTGCGCTGCGCGTATACTGAAACTATTTTCATTCACGCTGGGATTTAAAAAAATACACACGTAGATATCAAATAAAAAGATTAAACGTTATATAAAAAAAAAACTCTTTGTGAAACTAAAATAGTCCAGGAAATCATGCAAGTATTCTTATAGCGATTTTTTTAACACTATTAATGTCTCAGCCAATGAAACTTTGCTGGGATATAGTATATAAAAGTAATACGACACACATGAATTAAAAAAAATTTCGTAAAATAGAAACAATTCCTCATTTTATCAAATATTCCTCAGTCGGTTTTTTACCAAACGAATTACTTTAACCGTAAAGATGTTATAAACTCCAAGTTTCAAACAAGTCACTTACTTTATTTTTTTCTGACCATAAGTTATGGTCAGAAAAAAATAAGTACCATAACTCTATTCTATAAAATACATCTGTCAAGTTTAAAATCGTGCGTATAATACAATTTATTGCTAATTTAACGTAGTAGAACCTAATTTGCTAAAGAATACCAAATTAAAAAAGTGTCGTCAGACAGGTGGGAACACGCGGTCGCTTTGTGATAGTTAGTATTTAAAAAAGGTGTAAAATTTAACGTCACAGTTATCAAAGATTATTTATTTCTATGCTAGAAAATATTTCCTATTTAGCATTTATTTCGCGAAAAAATGGCACGGGTCATGAAAAATTAAAGCTATGTAAAATTTTACAAATAGAAAGGAAAATAGGGATCAAAATACGTCTTATGCCGACTTTTTCCAAATATTGCATGGCCTTGTGTAAAACTGCAAAAATAATATTTATTAAAATGTGTTGTATGCAGAATTACGAACAGGTACCTATTCTTATTATATCACTCAAAACTCACTTAACCTGTTTTATTTTATATCACTTACACAAGTTAGAACGGCTTACTGTCATGTAATTAAAATATGTACTATTTTAATACGTCTATCAAAGTTACGGTGCTACCCGAAACTGGACCCGGAGCTGAACCTTCTGTTTCGGTTTTGGTTTCGGAAAAAAAAACATGTTTCGATCGGACACTATTAGGCCAAGCAAATAAGATCTATAAAAAGTGTTTTGAGGAATTAATTCCCAGCAGGCTTGAAATCGTTTTAATACCTTCACGTGGTCCTAAATGCATGTGATCTGAGTTTGCCCAATCCCAGGAGGTGTGCATAACTTTTTAGCGAAATTTTTGCTCTTTGTCAGTTTTTTGCTTGTAGCTCGAAAACGATACGTCCGACGGAAAATGTCATGTCTTTAATATTGAAATGATATTAAAGAGGGTTAAATTCTGCGTCGATTGAGCAACTCATCTTTTAGTTCGGTTCAGCGGTACAGCCGAAATCAAAAGTTATAAACCGGGAAAATGTCTCATTTAATTGAAATACTCATATTTTGACTTCCATACCACATATCATTGAAACAGATGACTCCTGTTGAAAAACCTATAGAATAAAAGTTGTAGAGAATATAATTTCACGTTATATCGACATCTCAATTTTCAAAAACAGTGATTTTGAAAGACTAAATTTGGCATGAATTCAAAATCAGTTTTTTATAAATTCTTCTGAGTTGCATATTTTCCATAAAATATGATGTGTGAGGCCTGTGCATTAAATTTAGGCCTCACACATCATATTTATGGAAAATGTGCAACTTAGAAGGATTTAGAAAAAAACCGATTTTGAATTCATGCCAAATTTAGCCTTTGAAAGTGACTGAATTTGAAAATTGAGATGTCTATAAATCGTGAAATTATTCTCTTCAACTTTTATTCTATAGGTCTTTCAACAGGAGTCATCTGTTTCGAAGATATGTGGTATGGAAGTCAAAATATTAGTTTTTCAAATAAATGAGACATTTTCCCGATTTATAATTTTTGATTTTGGCTGTACCGCTGAACTGAATTATAAGTTAAGATGCTCATTCGACGCAGAATTTATCCAGCTTTAATATTGATATACATGATATTTTCCTTCGGACGTACCGTTTTCGAGCTAGAAGCAAAAAACTGACAAAGAGCAAAAATTTCGCTAAAAAGTTATGCACACCTCCTGGGATTGGGCAAACTCAGATCACATGCATTTAGGACCACGTGAAGGTATTAAAACAATTTTGGAGCCTGCTGGGAATTAATTCTTCAAAAAAATCTAATTTTCTTAGCCTTTATCAATAACTTATTTAAGTGAGTATTGGTAAAAATATTGACAATTAGTTGTCACAATTAACAAGTTATCATAAATTTAAATTTCACTGACTTAATTGATCGACCATTCGCCGACCGCCTGCCGCTCCACCCCAAGGTTTACGTCATGGCTTAATAAAGGGTTCTGTAACCATTTGGTAGAAACTGTTTAAATATTAGAACGTTAAGCTGTTTTAGCTTCTTTCCTATAAACGTGCGTCATCATTGGACAACCTTACATATTACAACTTATGTAGCGGTTTTAATCAATCAGTACTGATGATATTTTAAAAACGGACCAAAGATTTTGAAAACAGTTCCGAAATTTTCGGGGATTCGTTGACATTAGGGGAAACGCTGATGAATTCTGTAGGTCGAGCGCTAAGTACGGTGAAGCCGAAGGTTGTATTCAAATACCATTAAAATTACAGATTTGTGAGCACACTCTTTGCTTATATTCAACTTCTGGATAATTTAAGGCAGCGCATACTTAGGTACTGAAGATTTTTCAACATGGGTTTAGTCTTCGAGGCTGTCGAGGCTTGCAAAGGTAAGGTAGATAGATATGCTAATTAGAAACGTATAGCTGGTTTTACACATTTTTCCGCAAAAATGTTTACACAGTTTGACTGCGGCTGGGATTAATGAATTTAGCATGCGTGCGTACGACAAAAGGGCGCAAACTTTTACTTCGAGCCTTCCGCAGGCCTAGTTCAAAAAGGAGTACAATAATAGAAAGATCTGTTATAAGTATTTACCGGGAAGTCCGTAAATTTAAAACGGTATTAGTTCAGTTTTTACGGGACCACTTGACGAATTCGCTTCCTATCTAATCTAGGGCAGCATATCTGTTTTTCTATCAGACATGTAATTAGTAGCTAAATGTCAACAAGCTCCAATTTAGCTATTGTGTACTGTGTCCGCTATTCAGCCAGTCAGGAAAGCTGTAGCAGCATTGATTTAATGTATGGGATGTGTTCCCATTTACATCTTACAATATTTTTTAGCTCGCAATCTTACGATCCTATTGTAAAATCATTGCTAGAATCCATAAAAATAAACGATCGATCTAATTGGTGGATTTCAAACACATATTTAGTCACTCAGCTCAACATATGTCTGATGGAAAAGCAGCCTATTGTAATGCATGAGATGAACATAATAACTTTTGTTTTGACAGGCAAGAGACTACAGGAATGGGTGTGCTTGGTGGTTTGTTGCACATTGTGCGTGTGCGCGGGCCTGCTGATGGCTCGGCACATTCGCGCTGATGTCTCCTTATTATTGGCAGCAATAGCTGGTGTTCTAACAGCAGATTTTGCTTCGGGTTTTGTGCACTGGGCTGCAGACACTTGGGGAGCGGTTGACCTACCTATTATTGGCAAAGTAATTAAAATGTTTTTGTTAATTTGCTTCCAGCGTCTAACTTTTCTCATTCTAACACTCATTCATTTTGTCATTGTGTTAATACATTATTTTTGTTATAACTAACACTAAAACAATTTCTTTAAATTATTGTTGGCGTACTCACTTGGCTTGTAACAACTACTGCGCTGCGGTAACATAGTGCATACCTGTACCTATTTGATAGTTACTCAAAGTAGGGGTGAGGGGGGCAGCTATCACTGGAGGCAGCTTAGAACAAATGCGTTCAAAGACGTATTTTTAGTGCGGTTATGGTCCAAATCCATTTTTTGGGCTCACAACACTGACCCACACAACTGTCACTTGACAGATTTGACGTTTGACAGAACATGAATGAACCAGTAGCATATTTTGATTTCGATGTCATCCGTTAGCGGTTTTTCTCCCCGTGTCTAAGGATTTTCAGGCTGTATTTGAAGGAAGCGGTAAGTGAAGCTTAATTTATTCGATAATACAATCTATTAGCTTTAGTTACGAAGAATAACCACCACAACAACACAAGCTTACTGTGGAACTAGGTTGATTTGTGTAAGATTGTCCCATAATATTTATTATTTATTTATTTTATAAACCATAAGAATTTACTATTGTTTTGGAAGATATCGATGTTTATTTTTTTAAATAGGTGTTGGGGTAGTTTTGGAAAAAAAATTGGAGGCAGTTTTGATTAGCAGTCTGTTCAAAACTACCCCGGCTATAAGAAATGTTCATATCTGCCCCGATATAAACTGACATGTAGGTATGTAAACTAAAATAATATTTATGGTTATTTTAGTAAACGCTCAAAATGAATTTACCTGAATTAATTAGTTTTCTACTTATTACGTTTAGTCTTGTTTAGTATAATATTTATTAGAATTTTTTATCTACAATATTACTATGTATAAATTTAATTTGTGCAGGTACTATGAATAATTAAATCGTTTCAATTTATTGATTTACTTGTTTGCAGGTAAAAATGTCAAGGAATTACAAAAAAAGAGAATCCGAATTAAACGAAGTCAAGAGTATTGAAATCGATCTCATTTTTGTTTTATTTGAGAAATTATATTTGATTTTAGTCTTTATGTTTTGTTATGCACACATCGTTTATCTAGAGGTATAAGAGTTGGATGTGCCATAATAATATAGTGCTACATTACATATTAATAATTTTGGAGCCATATTTTTGTAAAGTCGTATGATTCCAGAAGATTTTCAATGGGTAGTCGATTCCATTGTTTGTTTTTCTTTCGTTTTATATGATAAAATAAAAAATTCGAATTAGAACATTTTATTTATTTTTATTTAACAACAGCCAAAACATAATAAATACTGAATTATTATCCGCTGTTACTTGTTGCGGTAGTTTTGAACAATAGTGTGTGCAAAACTGCCTCAAGGGGGCAGCTTTAGTAGGATTTCAATACTTTTCAAAGGTACCCCTCCTGAGGCACCTTTGAACACTACAAAAAACATTTCTGTACAAAACTACCCCCTCTTAGTTATAACTGCAAATTATACGAGTAAAATGTTAACACGTCTATTTCTAGTGATTAACTGTACTAAGTACAGGTAAAAAAAAAACCGGTATATTTCGATATTGTTGCCTTAGAACCCATATTTCAAATCTGCCCCAAGTAAATTCAAAGCTACCCACGCTTGGGGCAGTATTGAACATTATTCCTTGAGTTGCAAAATTCAGAATTGTACCTTTGTCTTTAGCTTTGGACATGTGCAAATGCATTAATTACATAGGTTAATAACATACGTTGTTGTGTAGAGGCTTAAAACTGGTTTTTATGGTTAATATTTTGAAATACGTCAATGAGTGTAAAAAATGTACCAGGCTGCCCCCCTCTCCCCTAGTAGACTAGGGGCTTGTGCCAGTCACCACATTCACGCTGCAAGCAGTGTTAGCCACTCGAGAATATAATCATCATTTGAATAAAAATCGCAACGTATTAATAAAATTATTTCGATTTTATTCCCGTCTTAATTGTGCATATAATTTCGTCGGATTTTTTTAATGAAGATAGCTTATTCGTAATCATGATGTAATATTTTTTACGTAAGTATAGGTTCGTCCAAAACCCAAACACGTATTTGGAATTGAAAGCTATGTTTATGACACAACCTCGTATATTATTAGCTATGTCAGAAGTGTATTAATTTGATTAAATATGTGTTATTTAATTGTACCTTTTCAAAAGAGAACACGGACTAATTAACCCTCACATGTGTAATGAAAAACTGAACACATTTAGTAAAAAAAAACCGGCCAAGTGCGTGTCGGACCACGCATAATGGAGGGTTCCGTACCTCGTAACCCAATTAATACAGAAAGGTCGTATCTGATGCCTATGCAAGAAGTTTTTTGAAGATAACTCAAAAATGGCTGAACCGATAATGTTAAAAACAATTTTCGTAGAAAGTATCCTAATAAGGCGCATTTTCTAAATTTTTTTCATATTTTTTGCATTTACGGTTAAAATTTACAGGGGCCGGGGGGGGGGGACACAATTTTTCTGACTTTCGAAGCGATTATTTCAGAAAATATTTACTTAATCAAGACCTATCGACTGATATGCCACATGTTGATATTTAGTCAAAATTTATTTTTTGAAATGTGTGGAGCGCCCCCCCTAAAAATATTTTTTGTCTGCAATTTAACTACATAACATAACTAAGTAGCGGCATACAAAATACACCTTATGTGTAAATTTTATCAAGATACGTTTTATAGTTTCCGAGTAAAATGGCTGTGACATACGGACAGACAGACAGACATAACGAAACTATAAGGGTTCCGTTTTTGCCATTTTGGCTACGGAACCCTAAAAAAAGGACACCTATGAAATAGAGTGGTTTGGGGACGATGTATAAATAATCAATGGCGAGCCACTTAAGGCATACATGTCAAGACATGACAAAGTTTTTCTTTATGAACTAAAATGGTGTGTTAATTTAAATACTTTACATATATTCCCCGAAATACCTTTATCACCGCACGAAGAATCAACATCAATGATAAAATATGTAGAAGGGCATTTTATAACACCGCAGAATTAGTTTGAAGAGATTAGTTTTTCGTAAATTTCATATTTGTGATAAGCTGTTATTGCTAACAGTACTATTCTTTATAAAATCACTCAATAGTCACCAAGACAAATGCAACGAGCTCAAACACGACGGGATAATGTTGAGTAGTTGTGGAGTTCCTAAGACCACCTTCCAGCTCCATCATCATATCAGCTCCATGTCATCATAATATTGCATTGTCACGCGATATGCATATGCATGCAAAATTTCAGGTCAATCGGAAACCGGGAAGTGGGTAAAATTGGACTTGCAAGATTTGATTAAAGACAACTGGACAGGTGAAACTAAATAAAAGCTTGTAAAAATATTTCAACATTTAAAAATAATCTTTTACTAAGAGTTTAATCAAGTATATTAGTAAGAAGTTTAAGGGGTTAGTAGTAGTTTATTTCAACAAAATACAGTTAATCGATTTCTTGGCAGAAACACGAATGTATAACCCAAACTCGTATAGGCATATCGTAATCGTCTTCCATGAATTTAATAGTTATACCATCGACATAGTTATACTCGTAAATTAGCTGTCAATTTGGAATCTGGACGTAGCCTGCGCCGTTGATATAAATTATCATTGTGCATTTTATTTTCACCAAATAAATGATTATAATAAATAAAGAGATGGAATATATTTTAACGTCGAATTAGTTGTCTAATTATTTAAAAAACTTTTTTATTTGTTCAGTACAATAAAGTAAAGAAAAAGTTTTTTACTTTTCCTAAAGTTAATATATTTCATATACGAGGTTGAGTCACACAGCCTTCGATTATAGTGGAAGGTGTACGCAAAAAAACGCAAATCGATTTACAGTTTAGCCGTTTGGCACACGCATAGTAGAGGTCAAAACAATTTTTTTTACACGCAGTTCTAAAAAAAATCCCATAGGAGGGGAGTGCTGATAGTCATATTTTTTTTGTATGGGAAATAGAAATAAATTCAGAAACCTATCGCGTGTGGTATCTAAAAATATACCACATTATTTGAAATGAATAGTTCTTATTTTTTATTATTATTACATATTTTAGGGTTCCGTAGCCAAAATGGAAAATACGGAACCCTTATAGTTTTGTCATGTCCGTCCGTCCGTCCGTCCGTCCGTCCGTATGTCATAGCCGTTTTACTCGGAAAGTATAAGACGCATATTAATAAAATTTCAACATAAGGTGTATGTATTGTGTATGCCGCTACTAAGTTTGGTAGTAAAATTGCTAAATAAAATTATTTTTATGTACTTAGGTAACTATTTGAAAAAAAAATTTTAAACATGTTGCATATCAATCGATAGGTCTTTAAAAAAAAACATTGATGTTTCTTTGAACATTTCTAGATTTAGTGAATATTTTCAGAAATAATCACCCCCACTTATGAACATTTGATTTAATTTTGATTTTGATAATTTTGATCCAAAAAAAAGAAGATATATCTTACATATTCTTTCAACGAAAATTGTTTTGAAAATTATCGGTTTAAGCGTTTTCGAGTTATCTCCAAGAAACATATTCCATAGGCAGATACGACCTTTTGTTAATTATTTTTTTCTTATTCCGTGAAAGCATGTGGAAGGTACGATGGAGATGGAACCCTCCATTATGCGTGGTCCGACACGCACTTGGCCGGTATAATTTTTAAAACATAACGAGTTTGGGCTCCTCCCGATACGATATGGCAAATTGTTTTTTGTACAATATACCACAAATGATACGTGATATCCTCATATCTAACCGAAAGAAAGCAATTTTGAAAATAATTTAATATACTTAGTTTTTTTTTCAATATTACAAAGTGACACAGTTCTACTTCAGTACCTATTTTACGAGACATATTGAACTGTACTGCAGATACGGCATGAAGATATTATGTATCACTTATGGTATATTGTACAAAATAAATCCGTTAGGTATATCGTTGATATTTTGTCCATATGCGCCTTAGCATTTACAAAGATTGCATATGCACGGGAAAATTCGACCGGTGCCGAGCTGTGACCCGGGTAGCCTAGTGTTTAGGGCGTCTGTCGCGAATAAAAAATACCTAGTTCGATCCCAGCCCTGGGCACCGGAGGCCTAGGTCACTAGGTCAGGAAAAACTAAACAAACTATACCAACTGATGAAAAGTCGCAGTTAAAGGCTTAAAGCGTTATTTCCCCCGTTAGATATATGAATATTACGTATCATTTTATGATTAATATGTACTGTATCTGCAGTACAGTCCCATAAGTCGCGTAAAATAGGCTTTGTAATATTGAAAAAAAAACCATAATGAAATTATTTTCAAAGTTGCTTTCTTGGGGTTAGATATGAGGATATTACGTATCATTTGTGTTATATTGTACAAAACAAAATCATCCATATCGTATCTGAAGGAGCCCAAACTTGGTATGTTTTGAAAATTATTTTTGCTTTAATTTTAAACGAATATCTGAAATGTAATGTGGTATATTTTAAGAAACGCCTCAAAATGCCCACACACGCGATATGTTCCTAAAAAAAATATGACTCGGCACTCTCCTCTTAAGGGATTTTTTTAACAACTGCGGGTCAAACATTTTGTTTTGACCTCTAGTATGCAGTTATACACGCAACTAATGGCTAAACCGTACATCGATTTGAGGTTTTTCTTTGGGCTCGTTCGCCCAAAGTCTAACAAATGAAATTCACTTTTATTTACTTAAATGAAACTAACTACACTCGCGTGCAAATAATTTGGGTCAGTACGAAAAACTATAATATCTCCTAAAATAATAAAGCTAGGAGCCTGAATTAAATTGTATATTATAGATAAATGCATAGTTAATAAAACAACGTCAAGAGTTAGAGATGATATTCACTTGTTTATTTAATTAACATAGTAAACACGATATCAATTAAATATAGGTAAAAAGCAACCGTGGTACCTCACACACAAAACTAAAAACAAAAAAAAAGTAAAACATATCAATACTTCGTATTGCCTCCTCGGGCTCTTCTTACAGCTTCTAAACGATTGGGCATACTGTTTATTAAGTTTCTTATGCGTTCTTGCGGGATATTAACCCATTCTTCCACTAACGCCTGTTTCAGGTCTCTAAGTGTAGCTGGGGCGGGGTTTGGATTTCTTACACGCCTTCCGAGCTCGTCCCATAGTGCTCAATCGGATTTAGGTCCGGGCTTCTCGAGGGCCAGTTCATAGTGTTGATGCCATCCTCCTCAAAATAATCTTCTACAATCTGTGCGGTGTGTGGCCTGGCGTTGTCATGCATGAACATTGAGTTTTCACCCATATTAATTAAATATGGGCCTACATGCTCATTAAAAATCTCTTCCACATACCTGGCACTAGTTAACGTTCCATTTTCTATCAAAACTAATTGCGTGCGACTCTCTGAAGGGATTCCAGCCCAAACCATAACAGACCCACCGCCGAAAGCAACTTTTTCTTCAAAACAGGCTGGAATAAAACGTTCACCTGGCCGTCTGTAAACTCTTCGCCGCCCGTCATGTGCATAGAGCATAAATCTGGATTCGTCAGAAAACATAATTCTTGCCCATTCTTCGGCACCCCATCGCCTGTATTCGTGTGCGTAAAGTTTCCTTGCAGTTCGATGCCCTCTTCAAGTTTTGGGCCATTTGCCGGTCTATGTGGGGTCAAATTAGCTTCACGAAGCCGCCGCCTTACAGTCCACTCGCTGATGTCATCTCTTCGGGTCTCCCGAAGTTGGTTTTTGACTTCAACTGCAGTGAGATACCGATTTTGGAGCATTGTTGTCACAATAAATCGATCTTCTCTAGCCGTAGTACATCTCGGCCTGCCGGTTCCTGGTTTTCGAAGGTTCCTGCCAGTTTGTAGGAAACGTTGGAGGACCCTCTGCACCGTAGATAGTGACACGCCTGTTCTTCTTGCTGTATATCTCTGACTTCTGCCTTCTTGTAACAAAGTGACGATACGTGTACATTCATCTTGTGTTAGCGACATGATAGTAATCCAATAATGACCATCAAAGTCAACAAAAACTGCCTTTTATCATTTTGCTTTGATAGATTGAAAACAAAAGTGAGAAAACAATCAAAAGTGAAATAAGCTCAATTTGAATTTGGTACCAAATTCGACTTTTATTTAAATAATTTTTTTTCCAGAATTCTTGTAGAATATTGAAGGTTCAATTTATTTCGATATTAAATTCTCTTTATTACACAGTTAGTTTCCTGCACATACCGCTATTAATTTGCAAAATATAAGGGTTTTTGTCACTGACCCGTATTATTTGCTCGCGAGTGTATTAAAAACACTTTAGTTTTGTTAACGAGATCTTTTGATGCTTTACGATACAAATAAAAATAAACTATAAAATCAAAAACTAGCTAGAACGATTACTTATAGGGTCCCCGCGCGGCCTGAGCCGCTAATGAGTTTTACCGTCTGTAGTAGCGTCCGAAAGTTGTACCCTGAGTACTAAACTTTACGAGCTTCTAAAAGTACTTAATAAACGTTTTTGACGGGTAATTATTTTATGTACCTACATGTTTTGTAGGGTGTTCATAATAGATTTATAGAAGAAAAAAAATCGGGTATTTCAACCACTTCACAGAATTGCGAATATCTCGGAAACTCGAGTCACGAAAGTTGTACCCTGTACTAAACACAGTCACATATATTATATCGTCGTCTAGTACCCATACCACAAGCCTTATTGAGCTTACTGTAGGCCTAGATCGATAATAATAATAAATACTCTTTATTGCACACCTCATACAGTTACAAGCCCAAATTTTACAATTAGATAAATTTAGGTAGAGGTAACAACAGGCGGTCTTATCGCTAATGAGCGATTTCTTCCAGACAACCTTTGGGTAGTGGAGACTAGAGAAAAACAATAAGCAGTAGGTGGTGCATAGACACAAAAGAGACGAAATAGATAACACAGCACATTCATATGAATATACATACTTAAATAAATACAAAATAAACATACATATACGTACATATATACATATATAATACACACAATAAGAAACAACAGTGTCAACTTAAAAACCTAAGGAAGAGATAAATAGTATTCCTTAAGTTGCGATTTAAAGCTACCAATAGATTGCGCGCGTTTAATGTTGAGAGGGAGAGAATTCCACAAACGAACGGCCTGGAACGTAAATGAGCAATTATAAAATTTGGAAGATGAAGATGGCACTTTTAGGAGCAATTTTTGAGAGGATCTAATAGAATTAAGATAAGAGAAACGCTCTTTGAGGTAGCGGGGAGTTGCAGGGTTAAAAAGTATAGAAAAGAGTAAAGAAAGTATGTGAGAGTTACGGCGGTGACGGATAGGGAGCCATTTGAGTTGAGAACGAAAACTAGAAACATGGTCGAATTTGCGTAATCCGAAAATGAACCGAATGCAGGCATTTTGAATACGCTCAAGCTTATTAAGTTGCTCCTCGGTTAGGTCTAAATAGGAGATATCTGCATAATCAAGAATGGGGAGAAGTAACGACTGAGCAAGCGCAATTTTAGTAGCATTTGGCAGGAAATTCCGGAGCCGTCTGAGAGACCCTATGGCAGCAAACATCTTCCTGCTCACTTCACTCACCTGAGGCACCCATGATAGACAACGATCCATGATTACGCCAAGATTTTTCACTTGGTTGGAAAAAGGAATTTGGATACCATCGAAGACTATCGGAGGGAGCCTGAGAAAGTCAATTTTGGAGATTTGTTTAGCGCTACCCATCACAATTACCTGTGACTTTAGGGGGTTTACTTTTAAACCGTAATTTTGACTCCAATTTGATATGCGGAGCAGATCAAGATTCGTGGCTTCTATAACTGAATTGAGATCGCTATGCATACCCTGCGAATATATTTGAAGGTCGTCGGCATAGAGGTGATACGAAGAGGAGAGATCAAGAGTTATGGAATTAATGAAGATAGAAAATAAAAGAGGAGACAGCACACCACCCTGTGGAACACCAGCTGATGTGCTGCACCAGGAAGAACACGAAGAATCTAATTTTATTCTTTGCCGACGACCAACCAAATAGCTGCGGAACCAGTCAATCGCTGCAGCCGATATGTTAAGAGACTGTAAGAACGCGAGCAAAATGTCAAAATCGACCGTGTTAAAGGCATTACTGAAATCTAGAAGTGCAAGAACTGTAAGCTTCTGGTCATTCATACCCAAACGGATGTCATCGGTAACCTTGACAAGAGCCGAGGTAGTATATGGCCCGGACGAAAACCAGATTGAAATGGGTTTAGGAGGTCATTTCTATTCAGGAAGGAAGTTAGTTGCTGATGCACTAGCCGTTCGAGGACTTTGGATAGGAAAGGAAGAATGGAGATGGGGCGATAGTCAGAGAAGGAACTGGGGTTGGATTTTTTGGGTAAAGGAATAATATTGGCATCCTTCCACAGACTGGGAAAAGTACTTGATGAAATGGAAAAATTCAGAATACCGGTGATAATAGGAACAAACAAATCAAGGAGAGGGAGTATAATATTTCGGCTAACACAGTCAACACCAACGGCGTTAGAAGTGATATTCAATATACCCTTCCTAACATCACTCTCACAGAAATGGCTAAAATAGAAAGAAGAGAAATCTAAGGCAGGAAGTGATGAAAGATGATGAAGTGAGTTAGATTTCTTAGGACCACTGAAACAGGTGGACGATGAAAAATGCTGGTTAAGCTGGTCAACGCTAATATTGTTTAAATTGGTTGCCTGTTGAGATTTGCCAACTCCGAGACCTTTCAAAAATTTCCACACTGGCTGGATTTCCATCTTCAACAGAACTGTGAATATGACGCCTCTGAGCATCTCGACATATAGTGCTACAGCGATTGCGCAGGGTATGATATTTAAGTTTATTTTTCTCAGAGTTGTTAGCCTTATACTTAGATTTAGATTGATTCTTCCTCTCTATAAGGGCTTTAATATCCTCAGTGAGCCAAGGAGCAGGGAGATGCTTGACTTCGATCGATTTGTGTAAGACGGTCCTATAATATTTTAATATAAAAAAAATAAGTGTAATAATGGGCTGGTTAAGGTCAAAAATAATAATATCCATAATTAGAGCCACAAGCATGTGCATACGTGGGACACGGCACACATCTGTAAAATATTCCTTTGGCCTCAACGACGAGGGAGCTTTACACAACTTCGCCTCCTAACCCCCCCCCTATGTCCCTATGTATTTGTTTCTCTTTTTTGTTTTTTTTTTCTTTTTTACATGTCAGAATCAAAAAGTAGTTTGCATAACACATTTACTACTCTGCAATAGATGGAAATAGTGTTTTATAAAATCGTAACATAATTACTAGTATCGGCCCAAGGTTCGGTTTTGGCCAAAAAACGACTGAACCTTTCGGCCGCGCCGAAACTTTTAACATAGTACTTAATCTAACCATAAGTTCTGTCACAACGTTTTTAACTGATAAAATTGCCGTTGTACAGTCGCCATCAAATATATCAGAGCGGCCACGGTACTCAAAAATATCTGAACTTGCACTTTATCGCCGTGACAATAGGCTTGTCCAGATATTTGTGACCACCTTAGCCTATAGAGTATAGGCTGCTATTAGCATCCTATAGAGTATAGGCTGTTACCTAGATAAATACAATTGAACTATCAGTTAAGTCCCCCGGTCAAACTTTAGAAAATGTAAATTAAATAGATAACCGTTTACATTACAGCATACCTATCACTTAAAAAATAGACCGCCCAAGGGAATTGATGACCGAACATGTTAATCAGTTAGGTACCAAGCCTTTAGTACACTCCCTATATTTACTGTAACGGTCGAGGACAATTGACACATAAAACCCGACCAAAGCAGTTTAGTCTTGAAAGCATGCACTTTGTACAAGTTGGGATCATCGCTGATTTTGAAGCATTGTAGGATATTGTGCCCAAGGCTAACAATCGCGACAATTTCAATTGAGCTGTACTGCCATTTGCTTCTTATTTCATCGATCATTTAAAGTCTGGAAAGGAAGCAGCATAACTTAAATCATGTATCCGTCCGTTAAACCGGCTGTAAATCAAATAGAGTTTGTAACTTAAAGAGTTGAGTAGCTTACACATACTTACAGTCCTTACAGATATATCGAAAAATATTACCACATTGCACCGCCCGTACCGGCTTTCATCCATATGTTTGTATCACACGGTAGCGTGCCACCTGCTTTATTGCGTCTATCAATTTATTATTGCTTTAGCATATCGTGTCGTGTTATTGTCTTCTAGATGGTAGTTACATAATTGGAGGTGTGGCATTATTATTATCAATATTAAAGTTTACAACGGCAAAGTTCGCTTATACAGTGTGTAATTGATTTGAATCTTACACTAAGTTTACATAGGTATTCGACTTATATTATGATCGATTATATGATGAATTGATGACTGAGCAAGTTGTTTAACATCGGTGACTCATTAATACTTATTTAATTTTGAACTTGGCTTGACACGCTGCCGCGTGTATAGATTCTGTGAAGTTCTGAACAATTTAGATGTATTTACTTAAAGGTTTAGATTTCATTTCCTACTTGAGAATATTTCCCTGTGTAAGTAATAAATGGGTCAAATTTAATTTAATCCTAATATGTATTTATAAGCGCCCCACGCCTACGATATCTTGAGGACCAATACACTTGTAAGACAGCACGAGTACAATAACATCCATCATGGCCCCTGATTTCTCTTCATTATGACGCCAATCACCAACTTTTTAAAACCCTAGTCTTAGTAGTACCTAGTTCATAATCATAACTATTCACTACTATTCAGAGGATTTTAGAGCGTAAATATAAGATGTAACTACGTCACGTTTCTACCATCGCACCTCTCGCCAAAGGAACAAAGTTCATCCTCATTTCCTAGACACATGGTATACCAAAAATAAACGGGCATCTCGCTCGTTTCTGCCTAGAACGTGTGGAATGAGCTGCCTCCCGAGGTGTTTCCATTGCGCTTTGACATGGGGTTCTTCAAGAAGCGGGCGTACAGGGCTCTCAAAGGTCGGCAACGCATAGGCGGCTCCTGATGTTGCTTATGTCCCTGGGCGACGTCGACCGCTTCCCATCAGGCGGCTCGTCTGCTCATTTGCTACTAGTTTCATTAAAAAAAAACTGCATTAAGTAGCTGATAATGAGATCAAATTATTCGCGTTTCGTAAATTGTTTCATGGAGCAATGGCTCCTCCGCGCATTCGCATCATAGTGGACGGCGTACGAGCTCAATTCCAAAGAAAAATCACAAACCGATCGATGTACAGTTTAGCCATTTGGCACACGTATACTAGAAGGTCAAAACAAAATTTTTGACCCGCCGTTAGGAGGGGTGCTGAGTCATATTTTTTTTGTATGAGGTTGACACTTTTGTCTCCCACGACAAGGCCCTTTGTCCTCCAAACATTTATTTCCCCTATTTAGCGTAAAGAGAATCACTAGTCGGTCTTATTATTTATATGGCTTCATTGAGTCTAATGTATGTGATATCTACTTTTATCCACTATCTGATTTTTTATCAATCAACTTCAAAATGAAGAATCCTTTATACGATTACATTTTCATCTTAGTTGTATGTCTTCCGTCAAAGTTATTTACATATTCATACAACATATAATTATTAGGTAAAACCTAGAGGTCATTCAACAGCAACATTTGCTATGTATTTATTTATTTATTTTTATTTAATTGTAATTACCGAGGTTAATAATGGAGGAAAGTAGGTAATAAAGGATAGTAAATATGAAAGTATCCCGAAAAATACGAGTACCTAGGTAGGTATTTACATATATCATTTCATTTGAATGTCATTCATTTCTTTGTTACCAAACACCCACCCAGTAATCTATAATGAAGTGAAATTACGACGTGTTTTGTGTTTTTTACCTCTATAATCTTGTCTGCTTAAATTTTAAAAGTGTATACTAAATATTTAGAACAGACGCACTTCCTGAACTCAAAAATACTGTAACTGCAGTTTGGGCAGCAAAAATAGATGGCGCTTTACATCACCATGCCTCGTATATTGCGGTAACTGGATACATCCTTGATAATCTAGTTAAGTACTGTATAGTGTTGTATAGTAGGTACCTATTACCTACGGGGTCGTAAAGTGCGATCTGGATGAACTGCAATTTTTATATCTTATCTTGTGTTACGAAAATTAGTCGTACTACAATTAGTCTATATAGGTAATTTTCGAAATACCAAGTGACAGTGAAAACATTAATATTTCCAAGAATATTTTCTTGACCCAGACACCAGAGATGGTATTTGGGGTAGGTCCATAGCAATGGTTAAGTTTTTCACCTAGAAAATTAATGTAATAATTATTTCCAGAATTTCCTGAGACCGTTTCGTGAGCACCACATTGACCCCACTTCTATAACGCGACACGACTTCGTGGAAACGAACGGCGACAATTTCGCCATAACCATACCCGTGCTAGGGCGGATAGTATGGCAGCTGCTAACTTTTAACAATACGAGTATCGAGAGAGAATTTCATTGGATTGCATATTGGTACTTTTGTTGTATTTTTGTGGCAATGACTAACCAGGTGAGATCATCAATTTAATATGACGAAGTGAGAATTTGTGTATTTACCTAGCTAATGTGCGTTTCGTATGTATATGACAATTTTCGCGTGCCTTTTTGAATTTTTGGACGACGGCTTAATAATTAATTCAGGAATTTTTATAGTATGTATAATTTTTGTATTTATACGAAATTTAATTTGCACTGCTTCACCACATAAGTTGTTCGAAAGTTCTGTGAAAACTGTATTTTAAGGTGACATGGCCATATTTATTGTGACATATAAACATTGCGCAAACTTCCTTCATTGAACGATAATATCGACCGTTTTCAGATCCACAAATGGTCGCACACATACTTCGGGCTGCCGCCGTGGGTGGTGGCGCTCCAGGAGTGGCACGTGGTGCTGCCGCGGCGCCACCACCGCATCCACCACGTGGCGCCGCACGAGACTTACTTCTGCATCACCACCGGCTGGCTCAACTGGCCGCTCGAGAAGCTACGCTTCTGGTCCACTCTAGAGAACGTCATCGAAGCTTTGACGGGCTGCAAGCCGAGGGCCGATGACCTGAAGTGGGCCCAAAAGCGTTCGTAATGGTAATTCGTTTTATTACGATTAGTTTTATGACACGTCCACAGCCAATCAATTAATTATTATATTTCTCTGAAATTTTAATATTTAGTAGGATGATGGTGAATAGGATTACGGCTGGATACAGCAATAGGTAACATTGCCCCACGTTTATATATAAAATGCAGTACAAAATGTGCCAGCGCCGCTGGAACGACTTCAATTAAATATTTCCTTTAGTGATGTGTTCCGTTCCTAGAGATATTCTTTAAAAAAATATTTGTCTCCGCTGTTCCTAGGAATATAAACTGACCTAAGATTTAATAAAATAACAAATATTATATACATTGTAATGACGGGATTTTATTTAGGATTATGATTTTGGATGAGGTTTAAAGGAATGATGTGTTCCTTGTGATTAAAAATAATGCTGTGATAGTTTAGTTTCAATAAGGAAAAATATATTCAATGGCAACCGGAATATTACTATGCACCTACCCAAAATATTCCCGATAATACAGGCAATTACGATTTCGTGTTGACTACACCGGGCGGGTCTATTATTATAAGAGTGTCGTAGCCTGAGTTGGCCATCATGATCTGCCCAGCCATTTTGTAAAGCCTATTCTTTCTTGTTCATGTAATATTTCTTGTACTGTATGAAT
Source organism: Pammene aurita (assembly GCA_947086415.1). Taxonomy (NCBI): domain Eukaryota; kingdom Metazoa; phylum Arthropoda; class Insecta; order Lepidoptera; family Tortricidae; genus Pammene; species Pammene aurita. Next base: position 24,996,342 of record OX352293.1, read on the forward strand.
ATTCCTGGGGATGGCTCATCGCTATGGGAGCGGCTTTGTATAATAAGCACTTTGTGCTAGAGTTCTTTATAACCAAGCAATTAAAAGTTGGACGTACTTAATCTAAGCAAAAATATCAAACCTACGACAAAAATGTCTTCATTGAAATTTAAACGTATTAATGATACCTAAATCTGATGCTTGGGTCTAACTACGACCAGCTATTTGTATTCATTGCCGCATCTGTAATGTTTTATGCCAAATCAATACTTTATATTCTATTCTACATATGTGACGTTTTCAAGTCAAAGGTACTTACATCATTGTACTCGGTTGTCAATAACGCGTTACTACCATAAAAAAAAACATTTATAAATAAACTCTCTTAACAACCGACAATGATATAGGTACATACCTTTGACTTGAAATCATCACATATTACGGTATTTGAAAGTGACATACCTATACTGCACTGCAGTATGAAATTTAGTATGAATCGATTTATTTCGTCCTTATACCAGTGTCTTATAATATAAGAGAAAGATGCCAGTATTTTTAAGGCAGCTGTTTGTAACACCATTTAAAAGGCATTTTATGAGTAGCTATTAATTAGAAGCCTTAATATCACAAAAACGTGAACCAGTGACGTTTAAATTGTGGTTGTAGTTGTGAACACTTATACTTTTTTTATATACTTACTTACATCATAAGTCAAAAATTATTACAAAGCATTATGAATTAGGTATATCGATTGAGGATTTATACTTTACCTTGTATTTATTTAATTACATGTATATGTTACATATACTTTTCTGTATATCTGCCATAAATAAAAAGAACCAAGAGAAGAGACTGTATTATATGCCATGCCGTCAAACGTGTAGAGCGTTTTACTATGTATTAGGTACTTTCACAATATGAATTATGACTATGATAATATTATTAATGATACATTTAGAATATTAAGATTTACACGGATTTTTTGTTTAAAATAACCTCAATATCCACTCTGATCACCTTACCAGCTCTCATAGATCGATTATTGGACGTATATTTATCATGAAATCCCTAGGAAATCATACTAGCACTCATCTCTAGCAACAAAATAGGCAGGGCGAGGCTAATAGGTACATTATCTGGCTTTTTTTTTGAGAAAATGACTTCGACCGTGCACGTAAGGGTACAATGCGCAAACTTTCCTCCATAAGTATTATTATACTCGTAACAGAGATTTTAGCTTTATTGTATTGCACAAACTCCTTATTTTTATTTCAATGCGCCTTTCGTTATGGTCTTGTGCAGTCACGGACAATTTTTGAGCGATTCAGGGTTCTCATCACACTGGACATTTCATAGATTAAGTACTAATCAAAAGAAAATAGCTTGAACCGTAAATGATCCGTGATGATGATCCATGATGAACCGTGGCTGTATCTACTGTAATTTCAGTGGTAGTATTCTAGGCCTTTGAATGATCTTTGTCCGCTTCCTTGTGTAATGACGCTAATTCATTTCGGGTATTGGACTTACGTACTATGGTTGCATCAATTTTGTTTGCAATATTAAGGAAATATCCAAAACGAATGTATCGCCAAATACCTAATAAAAATCCACGAAATTAGTTGACGTCGTGACGTAATATTTACACTTAGAAATACAGTACCTACATACGTAATGTGAAATGGAACAACCATACATATACATAAGTGTTCTGTAACGTGTGTTGCACTTACTTATGTATCTTAAGATTTTAATTTTGTATGTGTAAATTCGTTTTTAAATCCGGAGAATCTAGAAAGATTGCATTTATATAATAAGCAAGAGCACACAAATAGGCCACTGTTATTTTTTGCTACTGTTATAAATATTTTTAAATGGAAAATGAAAAGTTATCTAATTAATTTTTATTATTATATTGCATATTATTAAGCAAAAAATGACGTCAATTATTGTTGAGAGCCATTGACACGAGTTAGTAATAATTCAAAAACTTGTTTTTAAGACTGGTTTATAAGGGAGCGACCAGAATGGCGAGAAATTGTACAACGAGCAACATCTGTACTTTCTGCTAATTGAACCCTTCACTCTGCAAAAAGTACAACGACTAAGAAGAGTTAAGGGGGCGGCAGTGCTAATATTTCTTGTATTAGGTCGGAGGCGTTGCAGCCACGTTTTAATTATTACACGCAAAGCTGGCGATAGTGTAAACTGAGAGCGGTCGCTTTAGCTAGGCGACAAATGGCGAGGGGAGGGCCCATGCAGTCCCAAAAAAGACCAGGTCCCTGATCAAGGGCTAGGCACCGATCACACGAGGGCTTAAGACACAGAACTAATACCATGGTTCTTAAGTCTCGGGAGACCGGCGTCTACGCCCTTAGGTTGTGTTCATCATACCTCCTAGACTGGACCTGCATTGTCATTAGATTATTGATTATCTTATTTTTTTAACTAAATTAGCCTAAATTCCGTAGAAAGTTATCTTAGTATTAATCACATAACATAAACGCAGCTATTTCTATTTATTCCACCAAGTTGCGTGGGTGCGGTCTCAACGAGATAATATATGTAGTCATGGGGTAGCTTGCGAAGACCAAAGAATTGTACTCTAGTTGTGGTTTATCCTGTGGCAATAGGCATGGCTTTAATAATCGGATTTCTAAATCTGTCTTAAGTTAGTTGTTATTGTTAGCGGTGCCTTCAAAGCTATAAGATAAGCTATCGTAGCAGGGCGTTAAAATTTAAGTAAAGATTATGATGTAGGTACGGCAGTGTCTTATACGTTTTAAATTAAATAGTTTAAATACCTACTTTGAGGAATTTAAAACGTTTTATTATTGTTGGCATATTGATTGAAATTTATATTGACGAAAGCCTAAAAATGGAAAAAACAGGGCAATCCTTAATCAAAATTATTTTTATTAAAAGTAAATTAAATGTAAATAATATTCATTATAACAAGTTATAGTTTTCTAACAGCAATACTATGTTAATATTGCTTTTTAAAAAGCTTTTTTATATGGTAATGGGGCCTTATTAAACTGAGATGCTACTTTATAATATTTATACGAATACGAATAATACGAATTTGATAGCTGTATAATTAAATATATAGGGTAGCGAAGACCTACAACTATTACTTATTCACGAAATTTACGTCGCATCTTGTAGGTACATTAGCTTATGTCGTTTATATATTTGAACAAAAACCAAGTCAAAAATATCTGGCGGCCATATACCAGACAGTGCTCTACGAGAAGAAAGTGTGTCGAAAGAGATTATCACACGATCAAATTATTATAATGACCTAGGTAGTCGTCAAATAACATGCTTACTCCCCTGACTAAAACGAGATGCAACTCTGTTTTTATATCTCATGTTAGTCATAAATACCATACCCGTCATGTTACCCATACATATACATGTTGTATTTACCGGTTTTTGGTAACGTTACTGGGAAAAATGGGAATTTACTGGTAAATTTCCTACATGGGAAATTACTGATAACACAACACTTAGCAGAGAACATCTTAGGTAGGTATTTGGATGTTGGTGGAGTGTACTCTCTGCTTTTGGCTTTTATCAAGGTTTCTAACGTAACATAGGCCTAGGCTTACGTCTACGTGTATACTGGAAGTAGGTACATACAATTTTAATCGGGTGCTCTCGCGAGTCGAACATACATAACATAACAGCAAAGGTATTAAAATAAGTAAACATTATATCTATCCAGTAGAAGTGCACATTGTGCGTTTTTAGCATTTCAGAGGATGGGTTATTATAGGGTTTAAATATTTGTGTGAAAGATTTTATATTATTTTGTATAGAAAATAGGTACCTACCTATTCTATTACTCGTGTAATAGGTTACGCATTTTAAACTGTACATATGGTTGACACAAATTAATATTGTTTTCGCATATCTATTTCAATATAATAAGAAGAAGCAATTAAATTAATGTAATGCAACGCTTTAATATTTTATTGTATACTTTACACTGAAAATAAACAAAAGTTATAAGTACTAATAATATTGGTCTTATTTTACTGCTTCATTGTTTAGTTTAGACAAAGCAAATTAATAAGTCCCCTATTTGTACATTATTTTGTTTTCTGCATTAAAGTTTAAATAAATAATTTAATGCTAATGTTACGTGGTAGGTACTTGAGCCACTAACAACCCCAGACACCCCATATGATTTTTATTAATGCTAATTAATCTAGAGAATTAATTTTTCAATCGGTTAAACATTTCGAAAGGTATTCGTATATTTATTTTTCTTTGCAATTCTATTCAATTGTTAACTCTATATTTGTTGCGTTGTTGTGACATGTGTCATGTGATGCCAACCCATCAACTTACTTTGTCAATTTGTATAACATGACATAAGATGACATACTTTGACAATAAAAACAAATTTGTCAAAGCTGCCAGCCATTATTAAATATTCAACCTCTATCTCCTAACCTCTCAATAGATTGGTAAACTGTAGTATTAGAAACTTTTAGAATCGACACGTTAAAAATTGGATAATTAACGAAGAAGTATACCCATGTTAAGATATACTGCAATAGATTCCACTCTCGATTCTCAATAAACAGTTTTCAGGTTTTTAGTCTTGAAAGTAACACGTTGTATAAAGGTCGGTTGCTAGTCCTCGAAAGATATTAAGTGTTTTTTCTAAGCTATTCCGCGGTCTGTGTCGTCCGGGTTGATCAAAAATATTAAAATTAAAATTATGTGTGTGGTGTCTTGTCTTCTGCTGCTCCTCTTCTGTGAATGGGGACAGGGGCAGGGTCTGAAGTGTCTGCATTTCTGCTTTGACTTCTGTGGCGGAATTAAACTTAGGACTGCAATGCAACATTATAGCAAAGGCCGGGAATGCACGCCGACGAAAGAATAGTGCTTTTCTCAAAAAAAAATGCGTGGAAATGAGACGTACAACCCAATACTTGAAGCCTAAGTTTAATCATATTCGAGATCTCTCGGTTTAATGCAGGTAGTCTCGCGGCCGGCACCCGCCCGGCCGCGGAAGGAGCGCGTAGCGGGAGAGAACTACTTTGCAGGCCTATGAAAATCCTTTTTCACCTCAGCAGCTTGAACAAGCCTACTTCCCTGCGAAAAAACAGTGACGTAAGTGCGACTTTCGTCACTCCAGGGAGTGAGGCAAAGTAGCTCTTTAATTTAGTGAAGGCCAAGAACTGCCACTTCATACTTCGGAGTCTATTACAAATTCGAAATACATATTTTTAACCTTTAATATGTTCTCACTACTGAGGTGAAAAGTTGTATTGTCACACGAGAGCAAACTTATTTTGCATCTCGTGTTTTTGAGTCCCTCGCTACGCTCAAGATTCTAACTTAGAATCACGAGCGAAGCGATTGCAAAATAAGTTTGCTCTCGTGTGACAATACAACTTTTCACCTCAGTAGTGAGAACATATTAAAGGTTAATAGTAGTTTATGTAACTGTTACGTAATAAGGATCCTTAAAATACGAGTTTCATAATAAGATCACACGAGTGTTTTAAGGCATAATTACGTACAGTTGCAAACATTACTTTATCTACACATATACTATAAACCCTATAAAATGGTTCAGAAACTATATGTAATGACCTGCATTGATAACAGGGCAACAACTAACATACCCATAAGCGAATGATTCTATCCTATAGAAGAAGAAGACAAAGAAGATGATGCTGTAGACGAGGAAGAAGATGAATAATAAGAAAAAGAAGAACGAAGAAGCAGATGAAGACGTAGAAGGAGATGAAGTAAAAGAAGATGATGATGAAGAAGAAGATTAAGAAGATAAAGATGGAGAAGAAGATGATGATGATGTTGATGAAGAATAAGATGATGATGAAGAAGATGATGAAGAAGAAGATGATAGAGAAGACGAAGAAGGTGCTGAAGACAAAGGACATGAAGATGATGATGAAGAAAAAGTAGATGATGATGAAGAAGAAGATTGAGATGAAAATGATAAAAAAGAAGAAGATGATGATGATGATGCTGATGATGGTAAAGATTTTGATGGAGAAGAAGAAGAAGAAGATAATGAAGAAGACTAAGATGGTGGTGAATAAAAAGGACATGAAGCTGAAGATGATGATGAAGAAGATGGTTATGATGAAGAAGAAGATGGACATGGACATGATGAATAAGAAGAAGATGAAGAAGATAAAGAATAAGAAGATGATGATGACGATGACGATGATGATAATGATGATGATGATGATGATGAAGAAGAAGAAGAAGAAGATTTCCAAGCTTATTAATGAAAACTCCAAATTTACGCTACTCCAGATTAGCGGGTTTATGGTGTGTGTGTAGATAAATATGTATTTGTAATAGACCCCGAAATATGAAGTGGCAGTTCATGGCCTTCACTAAATTAAAAAACTACTTTGTCTCACTCCCTGGAGTGACGAAAGTCGCACTTTCATCACTCCAGGGAGTGACGAAAGTGCGACTTTCGTCACTGTGTATTCGCAGGGAAGTAGGCTTGTTCGAGCTGCTGAGGTGTAAATAACTATTCTTATCAAGGGTTACCAAGACACCCGAAACGTAATACTCCCGAGTCTATGTTCGCGAACGTAACGACACTAACGACAACATTTCCACGCCTGTGTGAGAAAAGTTAGTTTTTAAACCAAATTAATAGAGGAGCGCAAAGTGGTTGTCTAAATGACGTCACGTTGGTATCATCTAATCTTGCTGAAGTAAGATTTTGTCGAATATAGCTCAAATGTTGCTCTCCTCCGAATTTAACCTTACTGCAGAACAGAAAGAAACAAATTGCTTTTTCAGACCTCCCCGTTTTAAACTCATCATCATCATCCTCCGAGCGTTTTCCCGGCTTCCACTCCGGGTCTGCTTCGCAACCTAATCCCCTGAACTGGCGTAGGCACTATCTTTTACGAAAGCAACTGCCATCTGATCTTCCAACCCAGAAGGAAAAGGCCTTATTGGGATTATGTCCTGTTTCCTCACGATGTTCTCCTTCACCGAAAACTGACTGGTAAATATGAACTTATGTACGAAATGTTATTTCGTACATAAGTTCCGAAAAACTCAGTGGTAGCCACGGTTTGAACCCCTTTCTGATGGAGCAAAGTAGTCCAAAACGACGTCCAGCCTTGGCCAGAAGTGTTGAGCATAGCTCTTTTTTGTTTACAATTTTGATGTTAAGTATTAATTCCCTATCATAACATAAATGCATTGCAAATAAATGTCAAAAAGACCCCGTGTGTTTGACATGCTACGAATCATGAGGCGAATAGTGCGAGGTTCGACTTCGCTTCGCTGCATCTCATCTGATCGTAGTGATCATATGGTGATATGATAAGATCATCTAGCATAAGGAAAATACCTACTTCTCTCAGGGCTATAGGTTCATAAAGGATAGGCAACGCGCATGCGAACCCTCTGGGGTTCCAGGCGTCCATAGGCTATGGTAACTGCTTATCATCAGGCGGGACGTATGCTTGTTTGCCACCGTCGTAGTATAGAAAAAGGGTAAGGTATGCTAGTTTTCGTCCACATATGCCAGTTTTCCGTCCATACTTATTTTTACATTTATATTCAAGTTTTTCCCAAAATGAAAGTTTATAATTATAAATCTAATAAATAAAAAACTATGAATAGAAAATTTCTTGACATTCAAAAGTTTTTCTCATATATTTGTAGCAGTTTAATCAGGTGGTCGGTAAACATAACCAGTTTCATAACCACCTCATACCTTAGAGAATTCAACAAACAATTCAATAGTTGGTTGAATTCTCTAAAGGTGGGTCCACACCGGGCAAACGAATGGCTATCTATCTCATTCTAACAAATAGCTGCCGCATAAGTGCTTCGCGTTCGTTGGCCCTTCGTTTGCCCGGTGTGGACCCACATTAAGCCTCATACCTATAATGCAACGTAAATCTTTGAGAATTCAACCAAATTCTCTAAGACGTAAATGGACTGCCCCGAACTGGCAACATTGTATCAAAATGTCAGTGTCATGTCAAAGTTAAAAGTGACACCACGACGACCACCACCTCGATTTGATTTTCAATATTTGATTAGCCCAATGTCTGTTGAAAATTCTCTGGTTTCACCCTTTGCAATACGTTTATTGAGTGAATTATATAACTCGCTATGAAGGAGCGAAAAATGTCGGGACCCTGTGTGACGCCGTCGTCTGAATATGCGGATGCCTTTAGTTCTATTAATGAACGACCGGTTGATGACATATCCATAGAATTTTTCTATAAACCACATACTATAACCCTATTGGCAGTGTCTATTGCTTCGGTTATTTATACTGCGTTTGTAAGGTATAGTAATTATGCTATTGTTTTTTGTCATTCTAATTTACCATTTATAATTTTAAATTAATTTGTCTGATGTAACTAGCAGAAATAATTATCTTGCGGACTTAATATCCAACTTTCGACCCACCCTGGAAAATTTATCTTCTATCATGCATCAGCTGGTCTTCTCTACCAACAATTAAGTATAACAATAACACTGTACTAACACATTATTTTGACAAGAAACCAACTAATACATATGAAGTTTATATTATAAACCCTTTGTTTTGATTAAGGCAATTCGAAAGAGTATTCTCAATAAGTGCGATTTTCAAAAAAATAATAGATTGATTTTGTGAATATCGGGCTCAAATAAATATAAAAGATTCCTAGTAAAAAAACCTATTTTACCATCTGGTTGTGTCTGCCGGGGACAGATTGGAATAGGTCCGGGGTTTCCAAACTGTGCGCCACGGCGCCCTGACAGAGGGGCTCACCATTCTATAACTGTCAAATTGTTTATTTCAAATAGCCTAGCTAGGTTAGGGCGCTGCCAAAAAATGTTATACTGGCAAGTACACCATGGACTGAAAATATTGAGCACGCCTGGAATAAGATTTTTTTAAATTATTCACACACATTTACACTAAAATAATCTGCTAGCCTTCCTCATCCCAGGATTTAATATTTGTATAGTATATGTATATAATAAAGGCTAGATTGATTTTGTTTGTCTGTTGAGTGTGTTTTTGCACGATTAGATGAAGTAAATTAACAGCAGTTTGAAATAATATTTTTTGGTGTAAGTACATTTATATAAAAATAGTAAAAAGAAGGCAAGGGGACAAGTAAAAAAATAAAGTCATAAAATTGTTTTTCTATTCATAAAAGGACAATGGGCAAATTTGTATGGGCACTGTCCCCACCCACCAACAGAAACGAAACATGTCTCATTTAATAGATCTTGGCAACCTGATGATTTGTTATTATGACGAGGATTGCCCTTTGTATGGGGTTTTCTTGGACAAACCGTATTTTGTTTATATATATATATACGTCACATACATATATTTAGGACAGACATCTTCAATTTTCTTTAAGAGTTTTGGCTAAAAATATTAATAATTTTAAGTTAACACTGATAATATGTATCATATGTTAAGTAGTATTGTTTTCCTTTTTTTTAACCAACTTCAAAAATAAGAGGAGGTTCTCAAATCGTCTGTATTTTTTTAAAAGAAATGTTGTTGTTTATTATTGCTAGTAATATAATGTTTCTGTAACCTTCTACTTGTAACTTTCAAATAATTTAACAAAATATATATGAAAACAAAATACGGTTTTCCAAGAAAACCCCATACAATGGTGATCCTCGTCATAGTAAAAAATCATCCGGTTGACACGATCTACTAAATGAGACATGTTTCGTTTCTGTTGGTGGGTGGGGACATTTTGCCCATGGTCCTTTGTAAGATGATGATGATAATGATGTCTTAAAATACTTCCCTGTAATAACTTTCATTTTCCCTTTAAACAAACAGTTTACTGTATCTAATTCTAGATGCTAGTGTAGTAGACAGCAAGAGATAATATATTAATGTGGCTGCTGTGGTTGAAATTACATTCCTCTAAATTTCTTTTTTTTATGGTTTACAAGATTAAGCTTACCCCATATTGTTTGAACACAGACTTTGAGTTGGTGTGCATGGTTAACTAAAAATAAATTAACTGATTATAATAAAATAGTTTTCTGTATTTACAGGGATGAATCAAGTATCCAAGATAACATATGGTCAGGAATATGTTGTGTTGTATTTTTTTTCTTAATAATATCAGTCCTTACATTTCCAAATGGGCCATTTACCAGACCGCACCCTGCTTTGTGGCGGATGGTGTTTGGCATGTCTGTACTATACCTGCTGGCCCTATTGTTCCTATTATTCCAAAGTTATTCCACGGTGTATGAGATAATGTACTGGATTGATCCTAACCTTCGTAATTTTCACATAGACATGGACAAGGTAATTAATGCATGTTAATATTTAAACTGGAATGCATTTTTGTATTAATCTCAGAAATAACAATGCTTTTAATTGATTGAAATAATGTTTGTTTTCAGGAGTATGCTGTAAATTGTTCAGATATTAGTTTTGCTAAAGTCTGGTCTCACTGTGATGTGTTTGCCTGGGGACATTTCTTGGGCTGGATGTTTAAAGCCATACTATTCCGCCATGCTGGCTTGCTGTGGGCAATATCTATAATGTGGGAAATAACAGAAATAGCTTTTGCACATTTGCTGCCAAATTTCCTTGAATGTTGGTGGGATTCAGTGATATTGGATGTGCTGGTCTGCAATGGCTTGGGTATTTGGTGTGGCCTGAAAATTTGTAAAGCTTTAGAAATGAGAGAATACAAGTGGGTCAGTATTAGGTAAGCAATTTTTTATGATTTTTTATTTTACTTTTATTATCAATCCAATTTTAGTTGTAATATAAGACTTTCAGGACTTTCTCAGGAAATAATGCCCTCCTTTTTTTTCTGCAGTCATTTTAATGTCATATAAAAGTTATTTGCTTGAAATGAACATTGGAGATTTTTTGTTTGACGAAGTTATAAAAACGCGGTGTATGGCCGTGCGCAGCAGTGCGTCGCCTGTTTACAATTTCTAACTGGCAGTAATCCCTATATAGGGCAAGATTAAAATTGTAAGACAAAAAAAATTACCCCCTTCAACATCGTCTTTTTGCATTTTCGTCAAATCCAGAATTATCAGGGCAATTGAGCCCCAACCCAAGGAGGCTGAAACTCCCGACCTCGGTGATTTTAGGGCCTTAAAAGGCCAGCACTCATGGTGCTCTCATCAGCACTCATTCTACATACCTTAATATTAATTAATGTTAGTATTAATATCAACATGCACATTCTGTTTACATCAAGAAGGGTACACCTCCACCATCGTCAAAATTGTTTGTACAAGCTTGTTTGTGTAACATCCAGTTGTGTAAACCTAATAAAAAAACCTTTTATGATTTCCAGGGACATTTCATCAACTACTGGCAAGATCAAAAGAGCAATTCTTCAATTCACCCCTGTTCAATGGGCTCCAGTGCGGTGGCTGGACCCTACCTGCACATATATGCGGTTCTTCGCATTGGGCCAACTTGTGGTGTTTTGGCAAATATCCGAATTGAATACATTCTTCTTGAAACATATCTTTGAAATGCCGCCGTCGCATCCACTGGTCATAGCTCGGCTGTGCCTCGTCGGTGTCATAGTGGCTCCATCTGTCAGGTGAGAGTTGCTTTCTGCTATTAGGTATCAAAAGTGCTACACGTAATCAAGAGTCGGGCACTTTTTTCATACAGTTCGGTTTTTATCTTTTTACATTTTAATTGCAGAGTAGGCACGGCTTTTTTTCTACGTATAATTTTTTTATAACACGACGGGTGCAAACAAGCATACGGCCCGCCTGATGGTAAGCAGCTACCGTAGCCTATGGACGCCTGCAACTCCAGAGGTGTCACATGCGCGTTGCCAACCCTTTACAGGGAGGATTCACTGTGTTGACGGCTAAAGGAACGGGAGAGTCCCTCATCGTGAACACTGGGTCCTCATTGAGCTCTTTGGCAACCATACTCACCAGCAGGAACACAACACTATGTACTCATAGTACTGGATACCCTACTGGGTCTAGTGCTATTTGGCTGTGGTTTTCTGTAGGGTGGAGGTACTTCCCCAGTCGGGCTCTGCTCCAGATTTGATCAAGATGACATTCGCTATGCTGTGCCCTACCACACATAGCGAGATGACATTCGCAGTACCCATACCTCTCTTTTGGACGTAGTTTAAGGACATACCCAGGTCATACTTCAACAAATCGTAAAATGAAAAAGAGAAGTTTTAAGTTCTTAAGGAAATATTTCAATAATAGTAAAAACCTGCATTACTACTACAAGATTTAGGAGCTAGAAACATAGCTAGACAGTATCGTTATCAGTATCACCACATGTGTTTTCTCCATATTTTCAGGCAGTATTACATTTACGTAACAGACCCAAATTGCAAACGAGTTGGAACGCAGTGCTGGGTGTACGGCGCCATAATGGTGACAGAATCCATGCTGTGCATTAAAAATGGGAAGCAGCTGTTTGGGCAAGCGCAAATGTGCAACGTCATCGTGTGGCTGATCATTCAAATACTAGTCTCAATAGGTTGTGTTTATGGAGTCGTGGCCTACCATAGATATTTTGCGGTGAGTTCATTAATGCCATATTGTTCAACGGGATATATTAAATTACTATATAAACTGTCGATATTTCTTATGACACAGCCAAAATTAGTGGTCCCATGTTGAAGGTTGTTCAGTATGATATGACCTATAAATTCATATCACAGAGTAAGGGTTGATACAGTATTATAACACGTCTATAGGCATGTTGCCCTCGTACCATTAAAAAAAAGAGGTAGATGTTATTTAGTATATGCACCTTATAATCATAAAAATAAGGCACAGAATTATACAACATACTGGTTGCAATTTTGTTTAGTTCTTTGTATTCTTTTATACAGCTATTTAGATACATTTAAGTGTAGTACACCAATGGATTTTAACGTAGTTCTAGTAATAAGTTAGTGCTTATTTCAGCCACGGAGAGGATCGGCGTTTGAGAGCTCACGGAAAGATGATTAATGATGGTAAATATTACGTTACTCCTAAACCTACTTAGGATTATTTAACTGTTTCAGTTAAGTAAGTACATGAAAAGTAAACAAAAATCTTATTGTTTCAGGATCGCTACACTACCGGAAGTGTTTACTGTATGAACAGAACATTATATCGAATTAACTAGATATTAATAATAATTAAGTAGCAAATAATATATTATTTAATTTAAGTACACATGCGTCCGGAAAACGGAAAAATGTAGCTGTGACTATCAAAGTCTGATGTACGCTCACATATGTTTGAGTATGAGTTTTAGGGCTTTAGCACATCTCCGCCGCCGAACCGTCACCGAGGCATCGCTGCACAAACTTACCTAGTTGTCCATGGAATGGTACGCGAAACAATAGACCATCCGACAGCTCTATCTCGCATAATATGTACCATCGCGCTATCTCTGTCACGCGCCGTTCCGCTTCTGCTTTCGCATCTACCCACTCTTTCCGTTTTCGCGGTACCCTGGCGAAAACAGCGAGGAGATGCGAAACCACCGACTAGCGGACTGAACGCGAAACGGCGTGACGGAGACAGCGCGAAGGTAGATAATGCGCGTTAGAGCAGTCAGACTCGCTACGCACTGTTTCGGATTCATACAACGGACAACTCGGCGGAAACATGCAGCGGTGCCGCTAAGTCGATTCCTCCCTAGACATGTGCAATGGGCCTTAGAACTGTGTTTATTTTTAAAGGACAAAGTTCGTTGTAGCCTTTGCTCTTACAGGATCGCGTTACATGTTGGCGTCCTGAAGTATGATTAGTTGAAAATGTAGATACCTACTTATATCCTACGTCTTTTATTTGTACGGGGTGTTTTTGAGGCGTAGCAACACTGAGCTCAATATCGGTTCTTAGTACGTAGTGTAGTGTGGCCCGCCTCAATGTAACTCCTTGTATCTATCTAGTAACCCGTTGCCATGGTCTTGACTGTATGTGTATAGGGAGTACCCGTTATATGTATATCATATAAAAATATTGAGGCTAATGCCAATGCAACTTTGTTTTAGTTGATACCTACTACCATAAATCCATTTTTGTTTAAATGAATACGGATAGACCCGGACCCGGGGTATGTCCTTAAACTACGTCCGGACCTGGGTATGTCCTTAAACTACGCCAAAAAGAGAGGTATGGGCACTGCGAATGGCATCTCGCTAAGTGTGGTAGGGCACGTTCAGCGAATGTCATCGCTTAAATCTGGAGCAGAGCCCGACTGGGGAAGTACCTCCACCTTACAGAAAACCACAGCCAAATAGCACTAGACCCTACTCATAGTGTTGTGTTCCTGCTGGTGAGTAAGGTTGCCAAAGAGCTCAAAGAGGACCCAGTGTGTTGACGATGAGGGACCTTCTTGTTCCTTTAGTCGTCAACACAGTGAATCCTCCTTTTTGTAAAGGGTCGGCAACGCGCATGTGACTCCTTTGGAGTTGTAGGCGTCCATAGGTTACGGTAGCTGCTTACCATCAGGCGGGCCGTATGCTTGTTTGCCACCGTCGTAGTATAAAAAAAAAAAAAAAAAAAAAAGATACAATAAACACAGGACGACGTAATAATATATTATTCAAACTGTGTTAAATTTTTGTTGAGATAGGTATTCGTTTTTGTTATGGTGGTCCCATTTTTTCAAAATGAAAACCCAATGTCTTGTATTCTTCATGTTGTAGAATATTAATTAAAAAGTAATACGCAACTTCCCAAAATAATAGCTTATATGAAATAAATAGTTACAGGAATGTCTTTTAATATGCCAATGTCGTGTTGTTTATTGTGTGATTTCCTGTGCGAACTGTAAATGGATTTCATAAATATTTATAGTAAGATGTTGGCTTAAAAGCTGCGTGTAAAAAGTTCTATATCTATGTAGAGTAAGCTGAAAACAATACCAAAAACACTGCTAGTTGCTCATTATCGTTACTTTGTGTGTTATGATTAGTGAAGAGTGTACTTTCTGTGTTATAGGTATTTATTATGTTAAATCCTGCCTGTGTTCATTCAAGTGGTACCTACAGCAACAGCAACAGACATAAAAACTAAATCTTGCCTAATACGAGTAACAATAAGGCGCTACGTTCCTTCGATATTTCGAATAATTATTATGAACAGCACTGAGGCGTCGATCATCTCAGTAACATATTTTGATAAGCGCTTATTATTTAACGTCATCTCGGGTGGATTTATTAAGCTGGTAAAACTTTATCAGTGAATTTCACTTTCATAATATAGGCCAGGTACCAGCCAGGGCCGTACAATGAGGAGACTAAGAGTTACGACATTTCGTATAACTAAATGATAGTGAGTATAGTGACACCATCTAATGAACCTTTCTGTCTTGGTTAGACGAAAATTAAATTGGTATTGCTCAGTTGGCAGTCTATATTGTTTACTCTCTTCTATATCGCTTGTGTGTGGCAAAGTAGGTAGGTACTACTTATAGCTCACCAAACGAAGACGCTTAACTGCCTGCTAGGGGAAGTAATTCGTGTATAGCTGAATTTTGGTGTAGTTGTAGGCAAAGGTATCTTACACAACATACTAAAAGTACCGGTGGATGTTGGCGCCGCTAACGGGGGGGGTGTAAAGGTCCCTTATTTTGGTTTTTCGTAAATAACTCGGTAACGGGGGCTCATACGAAAAAATGTTCTATTGCTTCATATATCCACATCTAATTTTCTATAAAAAAGATTATTTTCAATTTTTTGCTAGGATCAATGTTTAATGAGCATACCCCGGACAACGGGAGCAAAAATGCACTTTTCACAAGTGTTTGATTAAATATCGACTGTTTTATCGATAATCGACATCCATAATAATAATTTATGATAAAATCTTATGCTTAAACACTTCTTACAAGTCAGGTTCCTACGATTTTTAATTTATGCTACATTACATATGTATGTTTAGAAAAAAATGTATTTTGATTTGTTTATTTTAAGTAGACACACTACTATATAAATCATAAACTTATATAGACAAGTGACCTAGGCCTCCGGTGCCCAGGGCTGGGATCGAACCAGCGTCTTCTGCATTCGCGGCAGACGCCTTTTACCACTCGGCCACCCGGGTCACAGCTGCACCGGTCGAATTTTCCCGTGTATATGCAATCTTTGTAAATGCTCAGGCGCATTTTAGCCAATCATCTAAGGTAGAACATTATGAGTCCGTACCTCCAATCCGAACTCGTAGGAGTTCATTGAAAGCGAGAGAGATGGCGCTGCCCTCAGTACAACTGAAGAACAAATCAAATTATTTTTAATAAATATTTTGATTTGTTTATTACCCGGAGGCCTAGGTCACTTTTTCCTTTGTATATGACATCTATATAAGTTAAAAAAAATGTATGTTTAAAAAAGTAAATTCATTACGAAAATTGTAGTTTTTTATTTAAATATTATTTTTTAACGTTACGTTATTTATTATGTAACAATCTGACATGTGAGACAGTAAGTTTTATAAATAAGATTTTATTTCATATAAAAAAAATGTATGCATGTATATCGATAGAATAGTCGATATTTAACTAAGCATTATTTTTTGCTCCCGTCATCCGGGGTATGTTAATGAGATATCGGGGAAATACGATAAACACTTTTTTAAACTTTCGGAGCTAATATTAACGAAGGTATTCGTTTTATCTGTTTCAGAATAGCCTTATTGTTTTAAAAAGACCTATTCAACGATACCCTACACATTAGGGTTGGAGTAAAAAAAATATTTACCCCCCCACTCCATGTGTACGGGAGGTACCCGACAAAATAATGATTTTTCACATTTTGTTTTAAAACTTTGCCGGCGTGAATAAAGTACATACTTATACAATTTTTTTATTTTCTAGTACAGTCAGCTGCAGAGAAAAGGTACCACCCGCCATACAAGTTTGTAGGGCACGGTGGTACCTTTTCTCTGCAGCTGACCGTACTAACTAACCATCACTGAGCAGGCTGCTCACCCTGCTACCTCACTTCCTACCCTTATAGTTTCGCCATGTCCGTCTGACCCCATCTGTCCGTCTAGACGTCTAGTACTAACCATCACTGAGCAAAGCCTTGGACGGACAGAAGGGGACAGACGGACATGCCTAAACTCTAAGGGTAGGCACACAGGGGGGGGGGTAAATTTTTTTTTTACTCCAACCCTAATGTGTGGGGTATCGTTGGATAGGTCTTTTTAAAACAATAAGGGTATTTTGAAACAATTTTTGGATAAAACTAATACTTTCGTAAATATTAGCTCCGAAAGTTTAAAAAACTGTTAATCGTATTTCCTCGATATCTCATTAAACATAGATCCTAGCAAAAAATTGCAAAGAATCTCTTTTATAGAAAATTAGATGTGGATGAATTAAGCAATAGAACATTTTTTCGTATGAGCCACCGTTACCGAGTTATTTACGAAAAACCAAAATTAGGGACCTTTACACCCCCCCCCCCCCCTTCCCGCTAGCGGCATCCCCATCCACCGGTACTTTTAGTATGTTGTGTAAGATACCTTTGCCTATACAACTACACCAAAATTCGGCTATACACGAATCATTTCCTCTAAGTTTTTCTTCATTGGGTGGGCTGTTATGGGTTATTCGCGGATGGTCTAGAACGCAATATGACTAGTGTAATATTTTGCCAATATTGCTTTTAGTCTACATCACGAACGGTCTAGAACGCAAAATGTCTACATCATTTTCGTCGCTGCTCCAGTTTCTGTACAGTTTGGCCTTCGGCCATTAGAAGATAACTAATGAAACTAACATACCTATGAGTGGTCAATTTGCGTTCTAGACCGTTCGCGATGTAGACTAAAAGCGATATAGGCAAAATATTACACTAGTCATTTTGCTTTCTACTTATGTGACAACCTGCTGTGTGGCTGAAATCTGAATGATAACTGGGCAGAGATAATGAGAACTTAGGTATCCAAATGCCGCACTGGTCAAGCTTGACACCTCGCGCCAGGGGCTATTGTCTTATTGACCCGAAGAATGGTGTATTTCCATCTGCCCCGTCCCGCCTCAACAAAGACAAGTACCTAGTCGGTTACTAAGTTTTGTTACTAGAGTTTTCACTAAACAAATAGGAATAGGTAGCAACCTTTTAATTATTCATGAACATAATTTAAAAGCTTATTTAATAGTCAATATATAACAATATAATGAATTGAAAATTATTGTCGCAGTTTTTCAGAATTATTTATAACACTCGGAAAAAGGCGTTAAAAATATACGTCAAAATTACACTCCTTGTTCATGTTGATTTTAAATCCTATTTATTTTTAATCACGTTTAAGACGCATCAGTCTTGCACAATTCGGTAGCTATATTCTTTAGCTTCAATTTGGTATATGTATAGTTCACGTGGGTCTATCTGATAAAATATAAGACTATAAGTTGCAAGTATGCTTGTTCCAGAGCAGTCTAAATCTATGTCTTTTGTGCAAAACTTAATAATAGGCAATGTTTCAAATGGGAATATCTGTGGGATAAAATTGCAAGAAAGTTAAATGATGGTCACACAATTACCTCTAATAAACAGGTTTCTTACAAACAAGCAATGGAACCTTCTAAACAAAGGTGCAATATTTATTTTATGCACTTTTGTAAAGTGTAATTTTCTTAAATTCACCGCGTGTTTGCGTCTTCAGGCAATCTTGTGCTTTACAAGGATTTTCAATAAATTTCCCATCTGAGTTGGATATTATTATACCATATTATGTTCATTAGAAATTAGGCTATTAAATAATTACTTTAAATTTTTATTTAAAACTTTATTTTATACTTTATCAGTCAGAAATCTGGTAACAGAACTTAGTAACCAACTAGGTAGGAATAATAACAAAAAAAACCTATCGCACATGATATCCCCGACGGGACGGACACAGATGGGAATACCCCGGACAAATGTTTGATATTTGGAATATCAAAGGCTGAGGCGTGTGTGACATTGTGTCGCTTTTAGACAAAAGATACAGCGTTCCCGGTAGTCTAATGTATAAGGAAGGAAGGTAATACATGTTTTACCAGGATCTACTACCGATAATTCACAATTCATAGACCTTATTACAAGGATATAAGTGCCACCGATTTTTAATTAAAAGTGACTGTTAGTACCTTTCGTCTGAAAGCAGTTAAAACGCACTTTTTATTGTAAACATAAGGGTCTTATTACCGTATTAAATATAATTATTTGTCACAGGCCCGTGGCTATTAGAATCTTATCTTATTTCGGTGATGTAGTGTTTGACATGCAAGTCGTTTGTTCTTTCAAACCAATTTGATCTTCCATAATGACTTCCGAAAAAAGAGGACTACTTGACGGGCCTGATTAGCTATAGGTACCTATATTATGTAGGTAAGGGCAGTTTACTTATCCATTTTGTTGTTAAATGTCTACCTATACTTTAAATATCCCCCTTATTCATGAACGACTTACAAACCTCATTTAGTTAAATTATGTTAGTCTGTTTTTAACAAACACAACTGTCAACGTGACAGATAAGGACAAACGATTGTTATATTAGTTAAATGAGGCTTGTAAGACGTTTATGAATAAGGGGGTATGTCATTAAATTATAAGTGATGGAGCCAGCACTAGAAGCCCAAGTAACACATCAAAGCAGTATAACGGCCGTCTTACAGCATATCTGTATG
Source organism: Pammene aurita (assembly GCA_947086415.1). Taxonomy (NCBI): domain Eukaryota; kingdom Metazoa; phylum Arthropoda; class Insecta; order Lepidoptera; family Tortricidae; genus Pammene; species Pammene aurita. Next base: position 25,015,981 of record OX352293.1, read on the forward strand.
CTTTTAGCATTTTGAGTTCGTTTTATAGTAGCATTATAAACGTTTATAGTGCTGATATAGGTCTTAAATGGGCACAAATTACCCAGCTTGAGATCCTATACAGGTCATTTAATAGCATTGCAGGCGCATTATGTCTGCGCTATTAGCATTATCGTTGTCATGGAAAGTGCCAATCGCCTCAAAGAAGCATTAGTACGCTCTATTAAGTTGCCGACTGCATTAAAGAAGCCTTAATACGGCCAAAAAACTTGCTAATCGCAGTAAAGAAGCATAAGTACTATCGATTAACTTGCCAATCGCAATACAAACGCATTATACTAGCATAAGAGTGTAGTAAAATAAACCTTACGTCAATGCAAAAACGTCTTTAATACCGACGGAACAAATGTTATAATACAATGAACGTTGTGATTTAACTACTTTGTCTCGCAATATAAAATGGACGAAGACGGTACAAAAAACTGAATGAGTGACACGTCATATTTGTTTGCATCCTAACAAAATTTATAAAAGTTTTTGACACTTTTACGTTATTATATCCTTCAAATATGACTGCGCAATGTAGTTTACTGTAAATGTGTATATAAGTTTCATTGAAAATTTTCACGCGCCTTTGATTTATTGTGGTTTTGCTATAAAATATTATAAAAAGATATGCGTCAAATAAACAAAACAATTGTGTAATCCTCGTATAGAACGAGTTTTGCATTATTAACACAATAGTGTTGGTTGAGCAGTCTTAAATTAAGTAATTTCTTTATTATATAGGTATTTTCCTTGTATAAATAGGTCCGCATGATTTTATTTTTAGGTTATTAATTATTTACAAAATGGCGTTGGTCTATATAGACGGAGAGCTAGCCACGTCTACGTCGGATATGACAATAATGAGAGCAACCAAACCCCTCTAGTCAGTTTGGTATATTATGCTTATTTCTAGATCTGGACATCTGGCAGCTTTAAAGTAGTGGAGGTCAAAGAATGCAAACCATTTCAAGAAAATAAATCCTAGAGATCTGGGTTTGATGCAATATTATGAGAAACTATACAAATACTATACAATATTAAGAGAAATTATACAAAAATTTATGTTGGGAGAAAGTAGTGCCAAACGATGTATAATAAAATATAGTTCATAGTTTTCGCCTACTGTTTTTGTTTCCGTAATAATCATATATCGGGGTTTTCGGTGCGGGAACGATTTGAGAAAGAGTAGAGATAAACAGATAGGTTGAGAGTTAGTCTGAGAAAATATCATATTAGGCTTAATGAATAACTACCTCTCTGTGAATAGCTTACACACTATGATACGAGCTTTTTTTCTTAGAGGCATGTTTGTATTGACTATTATATACTTAGTATTTTAAAAATGCAATTGCATATCCGAAATTTATTAACTAGATCTACCTAAGACTATTAATCTTGACGTCCGATATTTAGGAACTATTTGATTAACTGAAGAGGTTGACAATGATCAGTCACTACATGAATTAATAAAAAAATACTTGAAAAAATCATAGGTATATGTACCTACAATATAAATACATAATAGTCAGCTATTTCATATAAATTGTATATACCTATGATTTTTTCGATCAATTATTCATTAGGTAGAAACGTGCTAGAGTACATTCTGTTTTTTAAGTTAATGCCTACTCTTTGGCTAATGTCAAACATTCCCGCACCGAAAACCCCGATGTATGGTAAGAATACACAATATTTTTTGGTCTAACGTTTTTTTTTGACCAGTTTTGAGTCGATATTCCAACATATTCACTATAGATAGAATTATAAGGCAAACGACTATCGGTTTTTAAATCTTTTATCTCCATTCTGTAGAGCCGGATCTTGAAATAAATGAGCCGTTATTTTTTTATGATATTTTTAAAATATGGTCTAAAAAAACACTTTTATCGATATTCGAATGGTGTAAAGAATCTTACATATACGTAATCTACATATTAGGGTTCCTCTTTGATGTCTCTAAAAACTGTTGAGAGATTTTAATTTTTAACTAATTAAAACAAAATTTATGACCATAAAACCACTTTTTTAGCCTAAACCGGTTCGACTTTGATGTCAAATATCTCGAAGACAATGAATATTGAAGTAAATATAGGATACTATATTGTTTAAAGCCGTTACTGATAATATGATAAGCTATATAAATAATTAGAAAACTAAGGGAATCAGATCTAAGGTCGTTGGCGCCAGGGAGCCCCTTAAAATATAGGCCCTGTCCTTTATAACTGAGACAACTTCGGCAATTTTTACCTAGTTTGGTATTACTATTTTCCAATTCAAACATTTTGCTAGTCTGTCACTGTGACCTCCACCCATTAAAAGCTGCCAGATGCCAGGATCTAGCAATAAGAATAGTATAGCAATCTAACCAGACAGGTTTTGTTGCTCTCATTATTGTGTCATATCTGACGTGGCTAGCTCTTAGTCCAATAGCAGCTCAGTGACCCTTAAAAAATGCCTTATTTATGCCTACAGCATTACACGTGAATAATTATGCTATTAAACAACATTAAGCATTTATTTATGCTATTGTAGAACCTAAGGCACTAAAACCGCTAAAAGTTGTATAGGGGCTGTTCATAAATTACGTCATCAATTTTTGATAGTAAAGCTGCCAAATAAAGTGACGTCATTAAAAAAAATGCGTTTTAAGCTTAATTGTAAAATAAAAAACTATTTAGTAGATAATATTTTATAGCATTAAAAGTTTATAGAAACACGACTTTCATTCCTTTTTTACACATTGATGATGTGATCTTCGGAATGACCCCCCCCCCCCCCCCCCTCCTACGTCATGCTACCATCATCCGATGTCCAGACCCCCCCCCCCATTTGAAATGACGTAATTTATGAACAGCCCCTTATAGTGAATTACTCTGCTTTATAATGGTTTATATTATTGCTATTATACTGCATTAGGAACGTATTACCTACTTATAAATGCTATTGTACACCCTAAGGCATTAAAAATAGCTGAAAGCGGTAAAGCGAATTTACGTGGCATTATAATGGCTAATATTCATGCTCTTAAACAGCATTAAGCATTTATTTATGCTATTGTAGAACCTAAGGCACTAAACCAAACCGAAGCATTAGTGTAGCAAACCAAAACGCAACTGTACAGCATTCAGCTGTAGAGTTGCATGTTGTTCGCTGCACTAAAACTAATGGCTAAACAAAATCATTTACATATGCCATTATACAACCGTTATACAGCGTAAAGCATCATAAAATGCTATTGTAGAACCTAAAGCACTAAAAACAGCTGAAAGCTGTATACCGGATTTACGTGGCATTATAATGGCTAATATTCATGCTCATAACCAGCATTAAGCATTTATTTATGCTATTGTAGAACCTAAGGCACTAAACCACACCGAAGCATTAGTGTAGCAAACCAAAACGCAACTCTACAGCATTCAGCTGTACAGTTGCATTTTGGTTCGCTGCACTAAAACTAAAGGCTTTAAAAAAGCATTTATACATGCCATTATACAACCGTTATACAGCTTAAAGCAGTATATAATGCTATTGTAGAACCTAAAGCACTTAAGTGCTTTTAAACAGTCGAAAGCTGTACAGTTGCGTTGTGGTTTGCTGCACTAAAGCTAAAGGCTTTACAAAAGCATTTAGATATGCCATTATACAACCGTTATACAGCTCAAAGCATCATATAATGCGACAAGTTGCTCGGTGAACGTATATAAGAGTTTATACGGTCCTTAAGTTCGAAATAAGTTAACTATTCATATGTTATAATGCTTCCTGTGTTACTTGGGAGTATTTGTCAACTCGATTATTTCTGACGTGAATTCGTCGTTCGCTTCTCGCTAGAGGGAGATAAATATCTAAGTTCCTAAAATTGGTAAATTTTTGTGGTATAAGCGGTAGGAACTCAAAATGATCTACGCTCGCACTTATTACCTTAATAATGAAGACGTACATTTGTTTACATCATTTTGATCGCCTCACCCGCTTACATAAGTGTGCTACTGACTACGTTACGCTGCAAGATGTACCCTCAAGTCTTGAGGCTGTTTATCTTTCGATATATAAGTCACTATATGTAAGTGTACAGTAGGGGAGACCGAGGTGAGTTGTGACAGAGGAGTTTTGTGAGCTTGCGAGCCGATTTAACTTCCGAAAAACCGACGTTGTCACAACTCACCTCTGTCACAACTGACCTCGGTCTCCCCTACGACTGCATCTACCTTTTAACCTTTTGAACGCCAAGCGTTGAATAAAAATGATTTTTGCGGAATTCCGCGTAGGTCCCTATTGCATTAGCAAAGCTGTCGGCTGTAGCCGTCGTTGGTGGCACGACTTTCCGATGTCGGCCACAGCCGACTATGGCGGTCAAAAGGTTAAAATTCTGAATTATGGTCGGTAGGTACTCGATACCTAGCTACCTATTTAAGTCACAACTGCTGATCTCAAAGTGAGGAAAGCGAATTAATCCCATCAAGGGCTCCATTCCCCTCGAGTTAGAATGTAAGGGTTTAAAAACCAGTGCCCGTACCAATCCTTAGGATGATGATGCCAAAAGCGAACAGCTGCTACGATGTACGAACCATTAATGGACTTATTGGCTTTACCATTGAATGAACCATTAGTGGGTTATTTTTCAACCGTGTCTGAAACAGGTACTTACCTAACGAAACTTTAAAAAAAAATGCATAAATTATTAATGTTGTGTTGTGGTTGTTCCTGCCGGTGTGTAAGGTCGCAAGAGAGCTCCAAAAGCATACAGTGTGTTGACGGGATACCCCTCTTGGCTCTTTAGCCGTCAACATAGTGAATCCTCTTTTCGAAAGGGTTGGCAACGCCTCTGGAACTGAGTTGCAGGGGTCCATAGGTTACGGTAGGTGCTTATCATCAGGCGGGCTGTATGTCGTAGTATAAAAATAAGTTTTTTTTATTTTATTCTACGACGGTTGCAAACAAGCATACGGCCTGCCTGATGGTAAGCAGCTACCGTAACCTATGGACGCCTGTAACTCCACAGGAGTCACATGCGCGTTGCCGACCCTTTACAAAAAGGAGGATTCACTGTGTTGACGGCTAAAGGAACAAGAGGGTCCCTCATCGTCTCTTTGGCAACCTTACTCACCAGCAGGAACACAACACTATGAGTAGGGTCTAGTGCTATTTGGCTGTGGTTTTCTGTAAGGTGGAGGTGTACTGTACTTCCCCAGTCGGGCTCTGCTCCAGATTTGAGCGAGATGACATTCACTGAACGTGCCCTACCACACTAAGCGAGATGCCATTCGCAGTGCCCATACCTCTCTTTTTGGCGTAGTTTAAGGACATACCCAGGTCCAAATTTGTTCAAAATTGTCCAAATGTGTGTCCAGTGTTAATTAAATTCGATAATTTGGATTTAACATAGTCGTATCGTAACCATCTGTTACTTTTATCGTTTTTCATCCTACTTTTGAGAAAGAATATCTGTCAGCCTATACCTACACATTTTACGTCCTCGTTTAAATAATAAAATGGGTACTTAATTCGGAAGGTGCGCTGCTATGATTGGTTTTCGATTTCTCGTATAAGACGAAAGCAGAATAAAAAAATATGTGGAGTTACATTTGGTGTTTTCTTTCTTTCACAAAGTGGAAATCAAGACTTGATTCTCCTGAATACACTACAAGTAAAAGCTTAGTTGTTGCAGTTCGATCATGGCTAATATTTTCTTGTGACACGTAGCAAAAGCATGGTTGCTGAATTCTGGTATATAAATGAGCGCTCAGTTTGCAAGACGGGGTTTTGAAGGAGGTTCTCAATTAGTCAGGATATTTTTTTTGCGTTTTTTTTTAAATGTTTGTCCATTCGAAGATGGCTTAACCGATTTGGAAAAATCTTGTTTTGTTTGAAAGAGTATCATAGTTGGTATTGTCATCAGGTCAGGATCTGATGATTGGATCCTGGAGAAATCGAGGGAACTCTTCAAATACAATACGCCTTTAGTGATTAGAGTAATTTTTACAATAGATCGGGCATTTGCTTTTGGAAAGGTGGTGGCTAAGAGAATAGACAGTTGCTACTTTCAACAATATGTATTGTATAAATGTAATTTATTGCTTTACAAAGTAAAATATAATATATCGCGTGTATTATATATAATATACACAACAGGTATTCAAATCACACCTCTATAAGTTGACCAGAACAACAACTACAAGGATGGAAGTTGCTCAAGTCTAAACTAATCTTTTTTGGATCGATTAATGTATTGTGTTTCAAATTACTGAGCAAATCCATCACCTTAGCCATGTCAGCCTGCTTAGCCTCATCTTGGAAGTATGAAGACAGCTTGGCGTCTCCCGCAAAACGCATAAGTATAGCCCCTAGCTCCTCTAACTGCTTCCTCAGGCGATCACACTCGGCTTGGAATATTTTCACTTGAGCGCTCCTTTCTTCATCTCTCTTTTTCAACAAGCTCCGTTGTTGTTGATACAGCGCCACATACTCGCAAATTGTGTCAGTTTCGTTCTGCAACTGTAATATTATATGTTCAAGTCTGTGTTTTTCATCAGACAAATCTGCCACTTCAGACATTATTTTGAGAAATCTTTCTTGAAGTTTCAACATGGCATGTTCTTTGGGAATGTTTGAATCATTTGATGTTTCCGATGAAGCCTTAGTAACACATTCTACTGCTACTTCATTTTCATGTTTAATTTCCTTTTGGTCAACATTATGATGGTGGTTGTGGTGTTGGTCATGGTGATGATCGTGGTGTTGGTCATGGTGATCATCATGGTGATGGTCATGGTTGCACGTTGCTTCCCTGTCATGAATATGTTCATGTTCTGTTGTTTCACTGGGCTCGATAACGTTCACGTCACTTGACAACCGCTCGAGCTGTCTCTCCATATCCCGGCAGCTTGTTTGTAACCTTATCATTTCGTCATCTTTGGCCATTAATTTAATATGCATATTTTTTGCCTTTTCTTCAAACTCTGCCAACTTAATTGTCAGCTCTCTGTTTAAATATTTTTCTGCAGTAAGCTTTTCTATCAGTTCCAATTTGTCTTGACTCTGAAAGTAAGAATGTTTTTTCTAAGTTAAGACAATAAATGGGCTGTTCATAATTTCGTCATTACAAATGGGAGGGGTCTGGACATTGATGATTGTAGCATGACGTAGGGCGGGGGGGTAATTCCGAAGATGACATCATCTCTCGCATCTTTAAAAAGTGCTTCAATGAGTTAAAAAAATTAATGAAATTCCTGTTTCTCTAAACTGTTAATACTGTAAAATATTATCTACTAGATATTTTTTAATTGTACAAGAATTCACAATGTCCAAGTAAAGTATTAGATAGCTAATTAACAAATAAATTACCTGCAAGATAAAACTACCTGCAAAACTTAGCACTTTATCTACCAGTTAAGCTTATTTGAAGATTGTGAAACGCCAACGATGACTTTATTCGTCAGATAAGTGGCAAGTAGCTTATTCAGGACTTTACTTGGACATTGTGAAACAGGCCCTAAGTAATGCAAAGTTGGATAATTTTTACAAATTGCTTAAAGTTTAAAATAAGCCCTATAATCTACATATTAATTGTACTAAATATTCCTACCAGTTTAATGAAAGCTTCCTCTAGGTCTTGAACACTTGTTTTCAATTTTCTATTCTGCTCAGTAGCTCTTTGTGCAGCTATTTTATCACTGGTTATATCTGCTGTTAATTTTGTGATGCTGATTTCATCATGGGTACATGATTGAGCCTCTCTCACTTGGCTTAACTCCTTGACTTTAGCTTCACTCTCTGAGTAACAGTTTTGAAGCTCTTCATACTTGTTGTTCAATTCCTTTAACATTTCCTAAAAAAAACATTAAAAGATTAGATTTGTTTCATGTACAAATAAACAAATTATTTAAGTCTATTGGGTACAGTCGCCATCAGATATATCGGAGCGGCCAAGGCGGTTACAAATATCTGAACAACGCCTCTATTGTCACGGCGATAAAGTGCATGTTCAGATATTTTTGAGTACCTTGGCCGCTCCGATATATTTGATGGCGACTGTACCTGCCTAGAGGCCCATATTTTAAAAATGCCTTTATTTCCAGTATACTTAGAATCTTTATTTAGTAAATCTACATTTTATTTGAGGGGCGGCTAGAGGCTATGACAATAATAAGGAAACTTATGATAATTATATAACAAAAAAACGAATTTGACTACCGTTGTATTTTCATAATTACGCTGCAATTCATTTATATCAATATTAGTCCTTGCTTTGCTATCAACAGCGTCTTTAAGTATCTGGAAATTTTGTAACCGAATCTCCATATCCCCAATTTGCTCAACAAGGCCAGCTTCCCGGTTGGTTAAATCTTGAACTTCATTTGTTAATTCCTCATTCTTCATTAAAACTGCTTTAAGCTGGGCGTTTAAGTCATTCACATAGTGTTCATAGTGTGAACTTATTTGGTCTCTTTCTTTCAGTAAACTCTTTAATTGTTGTTCAAGAGCCAGAATTTTCTGTTGTAACACCACATTTATTTGACCATCTTCTTTTTCACCTACAGTGGGTGTTACACAATCAGCAGAGCCGTTTGTTATTTGTTGTAAATGCAATTGTGTGGCATCCAATTGATTTTGAAGTTTGCTTAGCTGACTGTTGAGGGAATCATTCTCATTTTCTTTAGCTGTAAGAACAGTTTTTGTAAACTCCAGTTGGTCTTGCATGTTGTTATTCATATCGGTCAATGCTTTTTTCTCTGAATAGAGGTTTTCAATAATTCTGTCTTTTGACATAATATCTTCAGTTGCAGCCACATATTTGTCATTCAAGTTTTTGAGATTTTTTTCTAAATTGTTGATGTGTAGTTTTGATAATTTATGACTTTCGACAGCTGAAGAATACTCAGTGTTTATCTGTGACAACTTTAATTGCAAATCATTTACTTTTAACTCTAGGTCTCTTTTACTGGACACAAGAAGTTCTGTTACATTTACTTGTGGGCTAGCAGCCTCCAATGTAGTGTTTTCATTTTGATAATTCTGATTTATTGTTTGCTTGCCATCATTTACAACATCAGGATTTATAACTGTAATGGCATCAGCAGTATCACCCCTCTGTGGTTCCTTATTGCATTGTGCTTCTTCTTGATGGCTATCATTTAAATTTCCTTCGTTGAGGACAACTTTCTTATCTTGATGATCTTTCAACTGAAATAATAAATTTAGATCATTACAGAATTAAATGGATACATTTAACACACACAAGTAATACAGTAGAAAAATTACTAAAGACCTGGGATAGTTTTTAGGTTACTGAAGGATATATCCTTCCATAGAGGAAAATGCTACTGCTATGCTACTGAAAAATTGTTCTACCATTTTATATTAATTGCAGGGGTGTTTCACTATGTCTCTCCATTGTACCCGTTTTTGCAGATACGCTTACCGCATGAGTGAAGGGTTTGCAGATGCGCTTACCGCATGAGTGAAGGGTTTGCAGATGCGCTTACCGCATGAGTGAAGTGTTTGCACATCGCTTATCACCTTATGGGTGTGTAATATTATAATTTCAGCCAGTGTTTATGACATGTCTCAAACACAGCACGGATATATAGGCGTGTAATCATCTGACGCACCGCCTCGCGAGGAACTTGCCGCGCTAGGCAGCTCTGCTAGTGTGGAAGTGCCTCGGCCAAGCAAGGCAAACGCACGCGCGGCCGCAACGCCTCAGGCGGCAATTTTCTCGCGAGGCGGTGCGTTACGTGTAAGCACGGCTTATTAAGCACATTGAGAACCCTTTTTCGAAAAGTCCTTCGGTACGGATGCGAGACGTGGCTAGTATGGCAAGATATCACCAATTGTCTGCAGGTGTTCATCAATAAGTGCCTGCGGCGCATCCTGGCGATACACTGGCTGCATACCATCTCAAACGTAAGGCAGTGGGATTTGTGGGAGATGACTGACCAAAAACCTATAAGTCAGGAAATCCTGGAGAGAAAATGGCTATGGATCGGACACACACACCGCATACCGGACGACCCCTAGTCCAAGCAGAGTCTCTGCTGGCAATCTACTAGCAATAGAAGGTCGGGACGCCCCCGAACGTGTCATGGATCCTGGCCCGACCACGACACGATAATGGAATTTAATGATTGCACAAATTCATCATTTTTTAGGTGCTATTTAGTGCTCCTAGTCCAATGAATTTGTGCCGCATAGTTTTCAAGTTATCGCGGTACCGTTGTGGTCGGGCGGGGGTACAGGATCCTGGCCCGACCACACCCCTCCAACGAGATTTGGTGAATGCACAAATTCATCGTTTTTTAGGTGCTATTAAGTGCCGCCAATCCCATGAATTTGTGCCGTATATTAACCAAGATACCGATGGGGTCGGGCGGGGGTACAGGATCCTGGCCCGACCACACCTCTCCAACGGGATTTCGTGTATGTACAAATTCATCATTTTTTAGGTGCTATCTAGTGCTTATAGTCTCACGAATTTGTGCCGCATACTTTTCAAGTTATCGCCGTACCGTTGTGGTCGGGCGGGGGTACAGGATCCTGGCCCGACCACACCCCTCCCACGAGATTTGGTGAATGCACAAATTCATCGTTTTTTAGGTGCTATTTAGTACCACCAATTCCATGAATTTGTGCCGCTTAGTTTTCAACTTATCGCGGTACCATACCTATACAGGGTGGAACGAATTGGACGGAAACTACATTAAAACGTTGAGATAGCCCAATTTACTAAAAGAAAACATTCTCTCGTTTTTCCTAAAAAGTAAAACTGCATTCACAGATTTTTTTTTAAATTTTCTCTCTTTTTCATAACAATTGATGTCATTGGTTCCTATTTCCAACAAGGATAATAAACTAATCCATCCCAACCAAGTTTAGCGCACAATGGAAGCCATAAACAATAACAAAAAAAATCCATACAATTGTTATGAAAAAGAGAGAAAATTAAAAAAAAATGAGTGAATGTAGTTTTACTTTTTAGGGAAAACGAGAGAATGTTTTATTTTAGTAAATTGGGCTATCTCAACGTTTTAAGGTAGTTTATCTCCAATTCGTTCCACCCTGTATAGATATGGTACCACGATAAATTGGAAACGAAGTGGCACAAATTTATGGGATTGGTAGCACTAAATAGCACCTAAAAAACGATGAATTTGTGCATTCACCAAATCTCGTTGGAGGGGTGTGGTCGGGCCAGGATCCTGTACCCCCGCCCGACCACAACGGTACGGCGATAACTTGAAAAGTATGCAGCACAAATTCATAAAACTAGAAGCACTAAATAGCACCTACAAAAATATGAATTTGTGCATACACGAAATCTCGTTGGAGGGGTGTGGTCGGGCCAGGATCCTGTACCCCCGCCCGACCACAACGGTACTGCGATAACTTGAAAACTATGCGGCACAAATTCATGGGACTAGGAGCACTAAATAGCACCTAGAAATGATGAATTTGTGCTATCATTGAATTCCATTATCGTGTCGTGGTCGGGCCAGGATCCATGACACCCCCCGAACTACATGGATGCAATCAGTTGAGAAGGAGGCTGGCTCAATTGGTCTCAGCTGGAAAGAGCTGGAAGTAGCCGCTCAAGATCATGACAAGTGGAAGACTGTTCTAAGAGTCCTATGTCCCTAATAAGGGTAACAGGAACAAGTGATTATGACAGCTTGCGTTTTCATCTCAGTAGCTAAATGTCGAATTCAGGAAGGAGAATCTTACCTTTGAAATACACTAGGTACAATAAAATGCAAAAATTGTTATCGCAACAATCATCCTATAAGTATGTCTGACATATTTTTTAAGCAATTTCATTAATACCATATTTTTACACTTGGTTGTTGATAAGGAGGGTTTACAATTGCACTTTCAATGACAACCAGAAGACTTATGCTTGAAAACCGGTCTCTTAAATAGGTCTTCCCGCAAGCTTCTTTATGCAGATATTCCTACTTTCTTGGATGATTACTGATTAGGAAACCATAAATATAACAAAATTAGACAATTACATGTTTGTAAATTAAAACTTAAATCTATGAAGATTGATAAACACCCACAAGTCCCGTAAAAGTCGCCACTCTGCTTTTTAATGAATGCTTATTTGTTTCGAATTATTTTTCTCACATGTATAATCTATTACCAGGTTTACAAGTGTAACACAGAATGTTTAAATAAAAAGGTAATTGCAATGTACAACATAATTATTACCTTTTTGCGAGCTAAAGCAAGTTTAGCCGCTCTTGCGTCCATTTTTCTGATGGTTCAGCTTAAACAGAAAGTACACACCTGAAAATGATCATTAACTTTTTAACTTTAAGGCAAAATCAATCAACTAATGCTAGATATTGTTGCCCTTGACTTACTCGTACGTGTATTCCTTAAACCTTAGAAACCATTTTTAGATGAAATTAATCAAGTTTTATAACTATTTAGGTAATGTTGTTACGTTTACTGTTTCTGTCAATCAGTTTTAACTGTCAGTGTCATTTTCCGCCAGCACAAAGCATACCTGTCAAAATTGTGACCAGTTCGAAAATATATAAGGCACCCCTCTCACTTAATCTGAATTGACGAATTCTTAAAGAAATAGCAATCTATTTGTTGTTTGTTTGTGTCACAAGTGTCATGTTTGTATACTTTAAATTATTTGAACTGAGCTCATCCACTTAGGGCCTGTTTCACAATGTCCAAGTAATTTTAGTACAGAACTAAGTAGCGTTTATAGAGCTTTATGGTAGCGGCACACAAAATACACCTTATGTTAAAATTTGATAAAGATACGGCTCATAGTTTCCGAATAACATGGCTGTGACATACGGACGGACGGACATAACTAAACTATAAGGGCTCCGTTTTTGCCATTTTGGCTACGGAAACCTAAAACCAAGGATCCCGACAAATTGATAACCTCCTCCTTTGAAATCCTCTTGAAGTCGGTTGAAAAAGGGTCTGGCCACATGTTAGAGTTTATTGATTTTCTACTATATGGACCACGCAATAAGATTCAGGCCACCCAGCACGCAAAGTAGGCGCAAAATACAGACGTAGAGTTGCGGAAAACAGCCCGCGTTAACCTATATGGGGTAATACAAAAAAGCTCAACGTTCACTACGCCTACGGTTGCGCCCAGTACAATCGGCTCAAACGCTCTGTAACCAACGTAATTCGACACAGAGATCCGAATAGTATTTTATACAATCGTGACATAATCAAGCCGGTAAGAATAGAGTTCGACGAAAGACCTGCTGCCTCTATACAATTGAGTAAGTTCTATCTACCGGTGGATTGTGCCGGTGATCGGGAAGGAGGACACGACACGGGTGGTCGGGAAGGACAACAGTAGTGTTATAATATTGTATGAAAATCCTTTGTACAATCGTTAATAAGTTTTATAAAATGCTACAAAATGCGACCATAAAAGCTCTATCGGAAAGTATGTGCTAGTAAATAGTTCGGACTACACAATCTTAATTCAAGCATTACAGTCGACGAGTAGAAAAACAAATATGCGTAATTGCCTATTAGCCCCGTCCCGCTGGCAATATTTTGAGGGTTAAGTTTCGAAAATTCTAAAGTCACTTATTATTGAAGTTGGAAATACAGTGTGTACATGAGAATCTTTCAGTGCGTTTTGTGTCATATTCAATTGGTGCTTTTTTTGTAATTCAATAATTTGAGGGAAACTTTTTTAGCTTGCCATAACTTGAGTAACAGAATATTAGAGTCAAAAAATATAACTGTTTTGTATTTAGAACAGTTTTATTGTTGTACAAAACCAGTTTGTGTCATTTACGTCGAGTGCAATTTGATATAGTATGACAACGCTAAAAAACTACGTATAAAAAATTAGAGTTCATAAATTAAGGATTAACTATATCATCACCTTAAAATACGTCAATAAAATCAATATGTGTCAAATTAAGCAATGAAAATTTAAGTTTCTTGGTAATATCGTTTTTTTAGGCTGTTATCGTTTTAATAAATTATTAAAGTCATCAGAGTTCACATCATAATAATCAAAAAGGGACTTTAAAGTAGATATTTCAATTTGTGTCACTTTCATCAATGATATTTCGTCAAAAATTAAACAGAAACAATATTTGCGTTCAGAGGAAATCTTCCTTCCTAACTATAGCGCGTGACCTTGATGGCACGCCTGTTCGGCGTGCTTCTGTAGTGACTACTAGAAGTAGACCCCCGGCTCGCTTCTTAACAAGCTAAACCATGGGTCAACCAGGCGCTGGCATCTTAGCAGTTACGATGTAGGTACTTGCTCACGGAGGCGCGCGCGGGGTGATAAAGCTGACATACTCGACAAAGGAACTGAGCGGAGGAGCGGGGCGCGGGAAGCCGGCGACGGGGCGATGAACTCGTGCGTGTCTTGCCCATACGTACCTTTTAAGCGCTAACATACCGCGTTGTGACTGTTGAGTACATTTTCAAGCATCGTGAATGGGTAGAAAACGTATAATTTTTGTTTTAGTTTCGTTTTATTTTTGTTTCACTTTTGTTTTATTTTTGTTTTAAAAATTTCTAGTTTCAAAAATATCAAAAATTGCAAAAATTTCAGAAATTTCAAAAATTTCAAAAATTCAAAAATTACAAAAATTTCAAAAAATTCAAAAATTTTAAAATTTCAGTATTTAAATAACATAACTTCGTTCCGACCGAGTGTTCCATAACACTTTATTTAGTTTTTATTTCGTTTTCATTTTGTATTTATTCCGTTTTTATTTTGTTTTATTTTATTTTTATTTTATTCTTATTTTATTCTTTTTTGTATACCACGACGGTGGCAAACAAGCATACGGCCTGCCAGATAGTAAGCCGTAGCCTATGGATGCCTGCAATTCCAGAGGTGTCACATGCGCGTCTATTTTTAATTTAAGAGAAAAGTTTTTCAAATAAAACACGCTAATTTTTAGCGTTTCCTATACAGGAAAAATCATAAAAAGTACATGTTATAATGACGTCCCGTCGATGGATTTTTTTTCGAATTATATACAAGTTCAAAGTCCATTATCTCGGCTATTTTTGATTTTAGAGAAAAGATTTTCAAATAAAACACGCTTATTTTAGCGTATTCAATACGGAAAAAATATAAAAAGTGTTGCAAATTGTATACAAGTTCAAAGTCCATAATGGACTTAATACAAAAAGTCCATTAGCTCGGCCATTTTTTATTTTAGAGAAAAGTTCCCCAAATAGAACACGCTTATTTAGCTTATTCTATACGGAAAAATCATAAAAAGTACACAATATAATGACGTCCCGATATACAAGTTCCTTGTCCAATCGGCCATTTTTGATTTTAGAGAAAAGTTTTCAAATGAAACACGCTTATTTTAGCGTATTGTATACGGTAAAATCATTAAAAGTATACCCCATCGCTGGTTTTTATTTCGAAGTCCAAATTATATACAAGTTGAGAGTCCATTTTCTCTGCCACTTTTGATTTTAGAGAAAAGTTTTTCGAATAAAACACCAACACATACAAGTTCCATGTCCAATCAGCCATTTTTTTTTAGACCAAAGTTTTTCAATAAAACACGCTTATTATAGCGTATTTTATACAGAAAAATTATTAAAAGTACACGTTATAATGACGTCCCAATATACAAGTTCAAAGTCTATTATCTCGGCCAGTTTTGATAGAGAAAAGTTTGTCAACTAAAACACGCTTAGTTTAGCATATTCTATACGGAATAATCATAACAAGTACACGTTATAATGTAGTCCCGTCGCGTCGATGGTTTTTTTCGAAGTCCAAATGATATACAAGTTCCATGTCCATTCGACCATTTTTGATTTTAGAGAAAAGTTTTTCAAATAAAACACGCTTATTTTAGCGTATTCTATACGGTAAAATCATTAAAAATATACCCCATCGGTGGTTTTTTTTTCTAAGTCCAAATTGCCAATTTTTTATTTTAGAGAAAATTTTTTCAAATAAAACACGCTTATTTTAGCATATTCTATACGGAAAAATCATAAAAAGTACATGTTATAATGAAGTCCCGTCGATGGTTTTTTTTTCGAAGTTTGTAACGAAACTTGTAAGTTCAAAGTCCATTATCTCGGCCATTTTGATTTTAGAGGAATGCTTTTCAAATAAAACACGCTTATTTTAGCGTATTCTAGACGGAAAAATCATAAAAAGTACACGTTATAATGATACCCCGTCGCCATTTTATTTTCTAAGTCCAAATTTTCCTCCATGTAATCAATCTTCAAAGTCCGGTAACTTCGAAGTTTTTGAGTAAAAAAAATGTTTTGTAATAAAACTTGCTTATTTTAACACATTCTACACAATAAGACAAAAAAAATGTGTCATAACCATTTCAACCAAAATAGTCTAAACTGTACTCAACCTTCAGGGTCCTATAACTTCAAAACCATTGAGTTAAAAAATGTGTTAAAGAAAAGTTGCTTATTTTTATGTGTTTTATATGATAAGTTACTAAAAACATAGCGTTATTATGACATCACACTGATGAAAAATGTATTAAGTCCAACCCGGCCCTTTACTAGTCCCGCCGAGAGGCAGATAACGAAATTTCGAGTTTCGCGTTTCACGATTGGCACTCTGTAAACAAACCGCCTTGATGCATAAATTACATATTCTTAGTAACAAATTATCTGTGACAATTTGTCAAAATACTGTTTAGCGTGGCACACAGATCCGCCGTTGCAGTGCCTTACGGACTACGGTTTAGTCATACGTTATATCACCATTAATTATCCTTTACTTACTTAAGTTTTATATGACTGCTTTCTTTACTATGAACAATAAAGAAGAGCGACTAAAAAGTCGCTGTTTGGCTTAGTCGCACTTACTACTATATGTATGTATAGAGTAATAATATATAGAAAACAAACGAGCTGCTAGGCACCCTAGTCGGCACATGCACCCCGCCCGCGCCTTACCCTTCCCCGCGCATACCCTTTACGCAAAACAAGTTTTTGTTTTGAAATATAAAAATAATCTATTGATTATAACGACACAAATTTCAAACATTGTTTTGATACGCTTTTATAAAAATATTGACGCAAACTTTAATAACTTTAATATTTTATTGTACTGTTAATAGGATCATACAAGAAAAAAAAAATATCATTGATTAATATGACACACATTTATTCAAATAATAGATACCGATATTTTAGAAAGCACAGTACCTAATCGATCAACTCTAATTTTATATAGGCTTATAAAAGTCTACATATATGTGCTGATTGAATGTCATTCTTCCCGTTGACGAAAGTGACACAAAACGCGTGCGTGCGTCAGTAACAACTTTGCTGTTACAGTGAAAAACAATTTTCATCTCTAATTTTCTATTTACCGAATAATGTTTAAAAAAAGAAATGTCTAAGTTTCTACCTAAGCAACAACCTTGGATGACACAAATTATTATTATTAGCTAAGTTGGATGGCCTGAACTCTGTATGTGAAAAATAAGCATCTTTAATATTATCGAAACTTCATAATTTATCGGTACGGGTCTAACGGGTTGGCTTAAAGTAATGAGAATTTTCATATTGGAGAATCGAAAAATAAAGTCAATAGCTACAGGTTAATAAGTTGTATTTCCATAAACTAGAACATATTCAACATTACAAACATTAAAATAAGGAAAAGTCCCTCCATCTTCAAACTTTCGTAACTTGCTTCTGGCTGTTCCACTCACACCTTGGACATCATACAAATTGACTTTTTGAAATTTAATATGTTATCCAAAATTGTATTTGATTGGTAAATTGGATTCCTACGCATCACTACTTACCATTCTTTTGAAAATTGCCAAATAATCTCTGATTGTTCGACGTTTAGAGACGTCACACTAGATTAAGCAAACTCTAAGTATGCCAAAAATAGTCAAAATTGTTTAAAAAGCAATCCCATACATTATGTATCAAAAGATGCCAACCCAGCAAAAGTCCCTAAAGCTCGACCAATCGAAGCTTCATGGGATATTTGTAGTAGGTTAGTATAAGGTTACGGGCAGGATGCCAGTTCTCCGAAACCATTAGAATTAAGGATAATATGGACAATTAAGAAATGTTGTCCAAGGTATGATGCGTATGGTCAGAAGCACGTTACAAAAGATCGAAGCTGGAGGGCCTTTTTCTATATAGTAGTGATTGTTTGTAATGTGAGGCCCAGAGCTCGGATTTTTCACGGCAAAACAAAACACTAGCGTAATTTAGCCAGTGCTTGAAATATTATTTTATCGATATCGATAATTCAGAACTAGAAGAAATAAAAGTCACCAAATAAAATTAATATGTAATAAAACTAATAAAAACATTTGTATAAAGTTACTATATATTAGAAACAGACGCAATTTCTTCTTCAAAATCTACGTCAGTACACACAGCAGCACAAGACATTTTATTTGGGTAATAATAGTGATAGGAGTAGATGATCATTATCTTTTCAACATTCTCTGGGAGTAAACAGTTGCGTTTATCACTATAAATCCATTTATGTACACTAAATGTACGTTCAACTTCAGTTGACGTCAAGGGAGCAAATTTATAGAATTCATTATCAGTTCGGGTAATATTTTCAGATATGTCTCTTAAAATTTCGTAATCAGGATTTCGTTCGAGCACGGCTTCAAATTTACGTATCACTGGTAAAAGTTTACTCCAGTTTACGTAGCAACGAACAGTATCCAGAATGAGGAAGGATTCCGCAATGGATAAAGTCAAACATTGCAATTGTTCTATTGAAGAGGCTATTACTTCGTAGTTGTCGCGAATGAAATTTAACTCCGGTCGTAGTTTGCGTGTTTGAAAACATTTTTTTGCAGCTCTTATAGCTGCCGAGTCATTAGCAAGTATGGAGACGACATCACGTATTTGCTCATAGTATTGAGCGTAATATACCGCAGCAGATATCCAAGTTCCCCATCTGGTGATAATTGGCTCGGGAGGTAGGGGAATGGACGGATATTTTGCCTTAAAAAGGCGTACACGCTCTGGAGATTTTAGGAATATCTCTTTGACATTCTATATCAACCCATCCACACCTTTGAAATTATCTCGCACTTCTTCGGCAACCCGGTGCAGACCATGAGCTAAACACGTAATGTGTTTCATACGAGGAAACGTTGCTTTTAAAATACGACCGGCTTTAAGCATATATGCGGCACTATCTGTGTAAAGTAAAAGCAAATTGTTTACGTTATCATTGAAAGAATTTTGAAACAAAAATTTTAATTGGTTTATTATTAGGTTTGCTATTGTTTCCCCATTTACCTTCTCTAAAACCTTCGACCCCAAAAGATAAAATTGCTTAGAACAATTTTTTTGCAAAGACCGAATCACCACGTTTGTCACACATTTTCCCATGAAATCTGGTGTTTCGTCTATAGATATCCACAAATAATTGGTTTTGTTTACCTCTCTTATACCCTGTATAGTTTTTTTGTACACGAGATTTAAATAAATTTTTCGCAGGGTCGATTCGTCCGGTAAAGAAGTCATAGAGCAGTCGCAACATAAATACTTGTTAAAAAAATGACGAAAATTATTGTTGTTGACTGTTGCCCATGGTATGTTGCATGAAATAAGAAAAATAATTATATCGAAATAAAATTGATGTTTCCTATTTGGTTGCCCCGAACGGTAATTGTGGCGGTTGCTTTTCACATGATTCTCAATATTGCATTTCTTCAGTTTTAGATGCATATCGCACATAGAGCAGTATATAGTGGAGGTCACTTCATTATAGACTAACTCAGGGTGATTTTCAATCCACGTTTTGATCCGATCTTGTACATTACTCATTTTTGTATTAATTGATACCTTGCAATATTAAGTTATTATACGTATATCCAACACGTCGGATTCAATGCGTTGCGAAATAAATAATACCTAGATGCAATTTACGTTTTATACGTAATGAAATGACAGTTAAAGTGTGAATGTCATATGTCATGTGAGATGAAATTTGCAGTCGTTTCTATCATTTTAAATGAGGTGGTATAGTTACTTCGTTCTAAGTTGTACATGCAGACCTACCTCTTTGTTGCTCGACTATGGCAAAGCTAAAATGAAAAGTTATTTTATTACTTATACAGGATGTCCGGTAATTAATGCACAACCTTCTAACCCCCAGTAGGTCACCTTAGACTGGTCAAAAATATTGATTTTGAGCTCTAGTAAGTCTCCTGTTTTTCGAAATTTTCGCACGTTTGTTAGTTTTTAAATTTTGACATTCACACTGATAGGTGTACCATCGAATAAAAAAAGAAAAAATGTACTGAGGCAATACCTGTCATATACTCTAGTAAGACTCGATAGGTGTCGATAAAATAATATTTCAAGCACTGGCACTTACGCTAGTGTTTTGTTTTGCCGTGAAAAATCCGAGCTAATGTCTAATATGTTCTAGTTCCTCGTCAAAAAATCCATTAACCTGTAGCTATTGACTTTATTTTTAAAATTTTCAATGTGAAATTTCTAATTACTTTAAGCCAACCCGTTATATCGCGCTTGCACTGGTATAAACACTAGTATGTAAGGATTGAGGGGTTGATAGAGGGTTTTCTACACTGATATGATAAGCTGGCTTGTGCCTTTTTAGCCGTGCGATAACCAGGTCATTCTATTTATTATAAAAAGCGATAACCAGGTCATTCTATTTATTATAAAAATATAGACATCTAATATTCAAAGGATCACAATGACATGTTGTTAGTAAACTCCGGCACAGCGGCTTGGTTTTACAATAGATCTCAATACTTTTTGCAGTAGAACTGGGTTGCGAGAGTGAGTATTATATTCTTTGGTTGCGAGACTGGCATTTTTGTACATGTAATGTTTTTGATGG
This sequence comes from Pammene aurita, assembly GCA_947086415.1. Lineage (NCBI taxonomy): Eukaryota > Metazoa > Arthropoda > Insecta > Lepidoptera > Tortricidae > Pammene > Pammene aurita. Next base: position 25,036,850 of record OX352293.1, read on the forward strand.
GATCTCATTCCTTTTTTTGTAAGTACCCATATACAAGATATCTCTATACTCAGCTTAGCGCGTTATTTCTTTGAAACCTAAGCTGCCAAAAAGAAGGGGTGCAGGAGGGGAACTCGCAATGCTAGACAGGGAACGCGCAATTATTCCGTGGGGCGTAAGAGAGAGACAGACATTAATGGTTGCCATGGAGACGTACTATGTTTACTGTCACTTCAAATATTAGTGTCTTACTATAGAGTGAAATTACTTCGAGCGCGTGGCAGCGGGGGTCTCCCGGCTATGCAGGGTCTTGGGTTAATTAGTCTATGTAAGTACCTAACCAAAAAAGTATCTAATTAGATATGTAGTGTAAAAAAAAAAAGCAAAATTTTTGCAACAGAAAAAAGAACTTTGTTATAGCATATATTTTTACGGGATTACAATGTTAACTGTTCGGTTTGTAAAACTAGACAACCTGACTGATAGGCTTCGGGAAAAGGATGGTACGGCATTGCCTTTGTTGTTATGCATTAAATACTATAATCTCGTTTGGTGATGCTCGACATGGCGGGGGCACGGGGGCTATGCACGTAATATATATGTAAAATAGGCGAGCATAGTGCAGTGAACTTTTCGAGGTTCCAAGTTTGGTAGCTTTTCTATATGGCGCTGTACAGTCAGCATCATATATACCGTGGCTGTTAAGATACCCAAATATATTGTCACATCCAGAGTAGTAATTAATAATAACTCAAACAAAGTAATCTAATTCTTCAGACCATTTACCGTTTACAAATATACAGGAGCACTCACAAATCCCAATACTTGACAACAGTCAAGCCGGCAATAATACCGGTACAACCACACCGCCACTGGTTGCGTAGCAGCCAAAGTATTCATAAATATGTATACAACATGAAATCAAACTTTATTCCGGATGCAATAAGGCTTATAATGGTTACGTAGCTTAAACTTCTTAGAACTTTAAATCTTGATTGTTCATTTTGTCACTTACATGCATATCGATTTGATACGTTGTACTGACATCAATATGTTTTTGAGCTCTATGTCATTAAAAATAAAGTTAATTTTTCTAGCGTGTCCCGTAATTTTGGATACTTTGAATGCTACGATACCGATGGTGTTGTGGGTGTTCCAGTGCTAACATCGGATTGGAAGTAACCAAGTATTAGGCGTTGTGCGTGCTCCGGTATATTTGTACTCGTCGGATGGCCCGAAGAATTTGATCACTCTGGACGAACCGGTATTAATGGTTATTGTAGATGTTGCGGTAAATTTGGAAGTATTCCCTGTCACTATCTATTTGATGCTGACTGTACAGCCCCATACATTATGCAGTACCTCTGGTTCAGATGGCGCTACAGAGTTAACGCATAATGTATGGGATATACAGCGCCATCTAGTAAAGCTGTCAAACTTGGAGCCTCAAAGTTCTTAAAGCCTTGTTACATTTGTCCTAGTTAGCTTCCAAAATGATTTAGTTTCTAAATTTAGTCAAGTGTAACCGCATTTAGCAAGTAAAATTACTATGAAAACAAAGTTAGGATCCTACTCGTAATTAGGATACTAGTTAGGACACTAAAACAATAAGTCTAACAGGGCTTTAAGACTGTGCTGTGACATTCTCTTTGCATGTTCTGATTATGTCTCCGATGTCACCATGTATATGCCAGAGGCAACGAGAAATAGGTTAGCTTACTTATATCGTCTTATATGCCAGAGCATGGCCGGAGCAGCTGTAGAGAAAAACTAATCATATCCGTTTCATATTTATTTATGATTTGTCACATAATTATCTATATTACAGTTCATCAATACAGCAATGCAAAATAATAAGATTAATACGAATACAATGTAATAAATTATCTTATCACATCCAGTGTTGCTCTTACGTTTAAAATAGAAACGAAATCATAGCTTGATACGTATTTCACAAACTATAAAATAATAAACAATATATAATAAAATGTGATTGCAATTGCATCGCCAAGTCTAACTTAATCTTAAGTTCAAATATAAAATACCTATCAAAACCAATCTATTGACGACCACGAATTAATCTAAAATGTGTTGCCTTTTGCAAGAGATCTTGTGATACTTTTACGTCACAATAGTATCAAAATGATGTAGGTATGTTCTTTGTAATTTCATTTAATGATGCTGATAGGATGATGATCCTTCAATCCGTACATGGCGGGAACTAGTTGACAAATCGCGATGAAAACTTAAAGAAATTTGAACTCAAAATAGAATTACATGAGGTTCAAATTTCTTCAATTTTATATCTTGAGTTATCAACTTCTTCCCGCCGTGTATGGAAATAATATATTAGTGAGTCTGCCTGCGACGAGAAAACAATATCAGCATTTTTTTCATCAAAGCATTGTATGATTATAAATTAATAAATATAATAAAATGTACCTACTTCTTATGACAAAATTTATGAATAGCATAATTGCAATAGTCATAGTACGTGGAGTATCCAGTCTTCTATATTTTTTTACCATAAGTAACGGATGTCGCAAGAAAAATACTAATGACTGCCCTTTCTCTTTAATTTTTGATTATTTTTATATTATCCCTGAACTAGACAAATGAACAGTTTAAAATATTAAACTAAATACAATATTGCAAAGAACCGTTACGAGAAGTTGGCCTGTATTTAGCCTGCGACATACATGCGTTATAATAAGAAAAGTATTCTTACATCTAACCTAACCATTATTTTTATGAGTGATCTGTGAAAACAAGAGAATGAAGTTACTTTTCGTATTTACCAGACATAACATGATAAACGTAAACAGAGCTGCAACTTAGTACATCTAGACAGATTTTAGACATCTCGCAATACTGCGTTAATAAATAGTGTGATGTAAATTGTTACTTCCAGTGCGAGTATAATCCTTTTCAGTGGTTTGTATTGGACTCTGTGGATAAACGGCCAGCACTCGAGCGCAACTCACGTCGCGGCCCCGCTGTGGCCTCTTCGGATGACTTACGGCCTTTCTTTCTGCTTCCTCGCCGGCCTCCGTCATTGGGTGATGTATCGTCGACGCTACCAGATTCTTCAGCGGCGCCAGAGTCCTTACTATGCTCTTCCGCCATAATACTGCCAGATTCGGCACCGTGAGTAGTATCGCCACCTCTGTGCATCATGGGCTCATCATAAGTACTGGTTTTCGGTTGAGATTTTTCCTCTTTGTCAACGTGAGGCGGGCAGTCCTTTGAAGTTTTCGGAACATTTTTCTCGAAATCACTAGGTTTAACACCAGTTTTAATAACGGTCGAAGGAGCAATGAGATCTTCTAGATCCATTTCCCCTGTAGGATGATCTTGCTGCTTATCAATTACAGACATGCACTCTGAAGACGCAGACTCTTTCGCCTTTTTAGCGGAATTAATTTCATGTGTTTGCATAGCCAGGTTTTCCGGTTCATTACTCATTTCGACGTGCGTTCGTTTCAACCCTAATGGTACAGACGTATCTTCGGAAGCAAGAGCTCTAGCAATATATTCTGATGAGCTCTTACTGAGTTTTTCATAAGCATCCTTTTCCATGTCTTTGACTTTTTTCGCATCTGTCGAGCTGACTAGGCTGGCGCTCAAAGCACCAGAAGCCATTTGTTCCAATAACATTTTACTAATGTCAATATCCTTCTTGTCGCCCTTTAACAATTTTTCTTGCACGGCAGCAAATTCTGGTGGCATCTGTGATCGTAATGAATCATATGGAACTTTCTTTTTGTCCATTTTGGACAAGTCTGTCGCCATGGACTCATGGCTGTCCGTTTCTCTGCTTCTTTTGTCCGATTTTAACTGACTGACATCATAATTCATAGATTGCTTAGATAGTGATTCTAGCAGATAAGGATCAGGTGGTAAAAGTATTTGAGGTAATTGACTTGATTGTTGGCGGTCTGAAACCTTCTGCTGGCGGGAAGTCGCTGAACTAGTTACGACAGTAGACGACCGGGGTGTTGTAGTCTTCATTGAACTTCCCCGAGCAGATCCGTGGCTGGAGCTGTGCATTGTGGATGAGCCAGAACTTGCGGCCAAGTTATTACTAAGTAATCCTAGCGCATCATATGCTGACGATATTCCAGAATGCATACCAAATGGATTTAAGCCACCTAATCCCAGTTGCGGATATAACATGTTAGGATTAGGGAAAACGAAGGGGAACTGTGAATTAGCATTTTTAGAACTGGACGAGCTTCCACTTTCAGCAGACTTTCGTGATTTTGATTTAGTATCTCCGGCTGCAGCCGCGCCGAGGCTATTCATGTCTAATCCAGAAAATCCCGGCAGCCCCAAACCAGCTAAGTTGGCAAATATATTACCTCCAGAAAGGTTGCCCAATAAATTCGGCATGCTACTAAATGAGCTGAGCAATGGATTATTTTTGGGATCGAAACTGCTCAGGCTCGACAACAATTTAGGATCAAATGTATTAAGTAGTTTGGGATCAAAACCAGTCAAATTAGAGAGTGTAGCCGCTAGAGTTTTTGGGTCAAATGCACTCAAGCTGGACAGACTAGCTAAGAGAGCCGGATTTAACCCGGCTACGTTTTGATTTAGATGCGAACCGGCCGACAAAACATTCGCTGTAGATGAGTCTAGCGTGGGCGGTCGACCTTTCTTTCGTTCGGTCATCGAACTACTCTGCGCCATGGGCGAAGGCCTCTGGCTCCGCACGTCTTGCGGTAATTTGACATGTTCTTTGATTCCCTCCGTCCATTTGGGGTCAATATCGTACATAGGGTTCTCGGCGATCCACTGCGCGAGGTTCCTGAGCTGCGGCGCCTTGTGGCCAACGATGCGTTTGCCGGTGACGCGGTGCACGACGGGCACGTGCTCGTCGGGCGCCAGGCGCGGGGTCGTGCCGCGTCTGCGGGGCTCCACGCTAGCCTGCTCGGCCAGCCATTTGTTCACTTTAGCCTCGTGAGAGTAAGCTTTCATCGTCGCGGAGGACGAAGGTACTTTCTGAGTTTTACTGCTGTGCTCCAGCGACTGTTGTAAAAATGACGAGAGATCCTTAGACGTTTGTGGGGAGGGAACGTTGGTGACGGTGACCGAGAACGGTTTTTGAGCCGGGGGCGTTGCCGAGGAGGGCGGAGCGGCTGGCGTCACGGTCACGTCGGGTAAGATGGAGCTGCGGCTACGCGAGAGCGGCTCGGGTGTCGAGGCGCTCGGTCCTCGTCCTTTAGCCGCTGATAAACCTAATACTATTTCATCTAGTTTCTTTCTCTTTTTCTCTTTGCCCACAATTTGCTCCGGTGCGGGCTGAAAAAAGAAACGATTATTAGTAAAGATTCCAAAAAAAAATATTAGTATTAAATAATGAAATGAGAAAAGATCTCAATTATACTAACCACATTTTTTCTTTTCATTAATTTGCTTAGGGTGTCGTCCAGCCGGCCCCTGGTGGCGGAGGCGGAGGCGGCGGCGCTGGCGTCGGCGGCGAGCGGCGTGCGGCGGCCGAGGCTGAAGTCCTGCGCCTCGCTGAGGTCGAGCGGCGCGGACAGGTCGACGGGCGCGGCGGCGGCGGCGGGCGCGGGGGCGGGGGCGGGGGCGGGCGAGGGGGCGACGCGCTGGTGCGCGGGCGGCGGCGCGGGCGTGGAGCGGCGCGAGCCCGAGTCGCTGGACGCGTCGTCGCGCGGCGCGCCCGCGTGCGCCGCGGCCGGCGACGACAGCAGCGCGTGCAGCTTCGCGCGCTCCGTCTCCACGTCGATGGCGATGTGCCGCTTCTGGCTCTGCTTGCGCTCCTCCTGGAGCTCCGCCTGGATGCTGCGGGTGTCGGCCGCCTTGGAGCCGGAGGCGGAGGGCCACTCGCAGTTCTGCACGGCGTGGGCGATGTGGTGCAGGCGGGTCTCGAGCGCGCGCTCGGTGAACCACATGTCGGGGGTGAGCGCCTCGTCCGCGCGGCCCAGCTTGGCGAGCGTCTCGAGCTCGGACAGCGCGTCGGTGTCGTCGTCGTCGCGCTCGACGTTGGTGGTGCGCTTGCTGCGCCGGAGCGACATGCGCGTCTCGGAGGCGGATCCCTCCGACCCCTTCTCGTCCTCGTCGGACGAAGCTTTCTCCTTCTCCTCCGCCTTCTTAGACCCGCTCTTGTTACTGCTGTACCATTTGCTCGCACAATCGGCGAATGGTAGTTTGGGATCACAAAACAGTTTATGGTAGGTGTCGCCTAATCCATGTCTGAAAGAAAATAAGATTATTAATAACTAATTCACAAAGTAATCATTTCTTAAGGACAAATACCCCGTTGGATGCTTGTAAATTAATAATAACAATGCTTTCGGCCGATTTCGACTATGGCGACCACTTCAACTCCTAGCTAATAGTTCGGCGCTCGTGCGCTCGGAGAAATACGATGCTTATAAATTAAGTTTATTTTGGTATAACAAATTGTTAAGCACGAAACCATCGTAATAATTTTATGCCAATAAAGCATTAAAATTATTGATTAAATCATAAACAGGGTGACCACTATTTACTACAACCAAAATTCCCTGACTTTTCCCGGTTTTCCAGGCGTATTTTCAAGTTTTTCCCTGACCATAATCTTAAATGTAATAAATATAAAATTTATAATAGAGAACATGCATGAAAAATATTTAATTGAATTTGTTCCATAAACACGTTCAACAACCCCAAATTAATATAAATAAGTGGAAATCCGTAATAATTTTTAACAGTTTCTTCAAGATATTGCGGTTTAAAAACTTAAAATTTTAGGCATTTTTTTTTATGCCTCAAATGTATTTTCGAAACTTCAGTTCGATTACTTATGTTCTAACAAGGAAAAAAATGTACGACAACTATATAGCTAAACGCATTTTTTCGTGCCTAAAATTACAAAAACTTCCAAAAACTTGTTCCTTCCAAACAGTTTTCTGCGACTTTGTGGTCGGTGACGTCACAATCCTCACACTTTTTGTATGGGGCGTTTTGACGCGCGGCGAAGACGCCTAACGTATTTTCACATTTTTGACGTTTCAGGGCTATCATAGATAGTAGGTTTATTAGAGACATTTGAATCTACAGGGAAATAGAATCGAATGACGTCTTCCAAAAAAATCATGCATGTTCCTAATTGGAATACATTTTACAGTTTTTGCAGAATAGGGATGATGACACATGTTGAATTTTGTAATAAAATTAAGTTGAATGGATGCAAAATGATAAATACATCCTAATAAAGTGAAATTTAAAAAAAAAAGCTATTGAAAAGATACGAGACTTCAAAATTCCAAAATTTAGCGATTTAAAAAAAGTATTAAATTAAAAAAAAAAAACAATGACACCATTCGATTTCTTACATTTTATCGTAAAATAAATTGTATAGCAACCATATAGGTACATAAACGCAATATTTTACCCTCAAAATAGCAATTTCATAATTTTTCCATACTTTAAAGTTTAAAGTATGGAAAAATTATGAAATTGCTATTTTGAGGGTAAAATTTAAACAGAGCGACTATGCAACCGTGACGTTACTGTTGCATATCATTGTGTTAGGAGCGTTTTGAGAAACAAAAGCGAGTGACAGATTTTGAATCTCATTTCTGACTTTTGTGTTGCTTTGACGCAATTAGCCATATGGGCATTTGATCCTTACAACAAAACGAATCGATTGATACCATACATTAAATAAATTCATCATGCCTATTATCTGCTGCATTGTATTTACATTTTTATACTATTGTGATTTGCTATCACTATCAGACAGTTCTACAATTACCCAATAATTCATTTAATTTTTGACCATTTTTGTTAAAAGCTGTACAGGAAAAACCAATTAAAACAGTACCTCTGACTACTACATTTATTAGATTTTAGATGTATCATATAATATAATCCAGCGAGAAATACTAAAGGGAACACTTTATACAGGCCTTAATCGTATTAGTAAGTACTAGACTTCAACTTTTTGCGTATTATGGTACAAAAGCGACGAATTGAGAAACCTAATTTTTTTAAGTCGGTTAAAAATCTTGGGTACAACTGAAACAAAACTACCTAGTGATCAGTTTTCCTTTTTTCTGCCTTATTTTGGCCTCTGAACTTATATTTTCCTTCTTTTTGTGTAGGTCCTCCGTGTATAAGGAGTGAGCATTACGAGCCGCGTGGTTTTTTTTTCAATATTTATTTTGAAATGACAATAATGCATTAAAAAACAATATTTCACTAACGAGTCACTAAACTTTAGTACATCGACTAAGTGGTACCTATAATTTATTAAAGAAAATCACTAAACTTTATTATTCTAAAAAATTGGGTTCAGATTAAGTTTTTGTGTGTTTTTAATACATTATAATAGTGTTTGTTCTGTTATCTTATGATATTTATTAGAGCACACATGAACTTTGTAAGTTTTTGTCATACATTTTGTCACGACTTTTTTGAAATTTGGAAAATTATGACTAATTAAACGTTTTTATCTGTTCTGGATAAAGAATACATTTATTAACGTAACTTTTTTGAAAATTTCGAGTAGCGTGTCATATGCACAGAAAATAAATCGATACACATTGAAAATTTATCCTTCCATTTTGATTTTCAGACTTCCATGGTGTGTGACCTGTAAGGATTTCCGGTATACTTTCTGTCAATTTAGTATTTTGTACATTCGTTTGGTAGTATTCACTCTATAACTTCAAAGTAAAAGTGTGTTTTTTGCCGTCACAAACTTTAACCACGTTTTTCTCAGTTGCCGCTTTTTCACTAGGGCAAATTTAAAGGTTAATAAAAAAATAACCATTACACATAGACTTAATTTTTTTACTCATAGATATGCGTATGTTATGTAGTTTTAGGAAGTACTAATAACTCCATATCGACAAAGAGGCACCTTTTCCGAAATTGACACACATATAATGTTTCGAGATGGTAAAATTAATAATGCCTTTTTTATTATGTACTCATATTATGTTGTACCTACATACAGAGAAATTTTTTATTCCCTGACCTCCATTAAATTTCCCTGACAATTCCCTGACTTTTCCGTGACTAGCGAAATTCCCTGACTTTTCCCGGTTTTCCAGAAAGTGGCCACCCTGATAAAGAAAATGTGAATGTTTCACATCAGAAGCGGCGCTACCTACACGCAACAAACACGCTCAACGGATTGACCATAGGTATTGGCAGCACCAACACTTACTTGCAGACGCCGAGCACGAGCAGCTTGTCGTGCCGGGCGGGCTGCCACCAGGGCGGCGCGTCGGCCGAGCGCTCGCACAGCGCCAGGCGCGCGTCCAGCGCCCCGTGCGGCGCCACCTCCTCGCGCAGCACGCGCAACAGGTCGATTCTGGGGAACAAATTATATGTTATAGAAATAGAAATCGGAAATCATATTTTATACAATCGTGACATAATTAAGAGCTTTTCAGTTGAGTACAGTGTTTAGCGTACTCAGCGAGCTTCGTGGCCTAAGTAAGGTACGAGATTGATAAGCTTGATTATGTCACTATTGTATACAATACTTTTTCTACGAGTGCTCAATATAGGCAAGCCGGTAAGAATTGAGTTCGACGAAAGACCTGCTGCCTCTATACAAATGAGTAAGTTCTATCTCCCGGTGGATTGTGCCGGCAGTCGGGAAGGAGGAAAACAGTGTTACAATATTGTATAAAAATCCTTTGTACCATCGTCGGCGATGCTACAAAATGCGACCATAAAAGCTCTATCGAAAAGTATGCGCTATTAGTTCGGTCTACACAATCTCAATTCAAGCATTACAGTCGACGAGTAGAAAAAGAAATATTATTTAATTCGTCATTCAGAGATGTCAATTAACCTACCTTTCAAGAGTAGCGATGGCTCTCTCTTCGCCAATCGGCTCCGCTTTGAGGTCAGCCCGCGTGGGCAGCTCCGCTTCGCCCACAGAGAGGCCGCACTGGCGCTTGCACATGGCCATGAAAGCCTTTAGGTAGTCTGTGAGAGCGTCGTCGCTCTTGGAGTCGAGGCGCGCTAGGGAGCGGAAGCGGCCCCAGCGCAGGCTCTTGGTGGCGGGGTCGAACTCGACGCCGTACGAGGCCACGGTGCGGCGGAACGCCTCCTCGTCGGCGCGGCTCCAGCGCCACGCCGACACCTCGTCGCGCGCCAGCTGTTCCATGCGCTCCCGACGCTCCATCTTCTGGCCGGAATAAGGGTTTCAAACAAGGCACGAGGAAAACATGCGTAATCAATATCAAAACATCTCTCTCTCTCTCTCTCCCCTTGGCATTTATTATTTCCATCTGTTACGTGAGCATAGAAAGGAGATCGTCAATTCTGGGCCACATGATATAAACCGTATACAGTTTGTACTTCAATGTAAAATAAATACTCATTTTATTACTAAAGTAGACAAAATATTACAAAAAAATGAAACGGGAATTGGAAATACTAAATAAATAAACATTATGTTGATTTTTCCGCGATTAAAATACAGCAAGACAAGTCGTTAACATCCTTATGGCATTGACATAAAGTTTAACTTCACCCTGGCCTGAAACGGATTGTTTTTTTGGTTTGACACTGTCAATGTCTACCGTTACATAATCTGCGTTTTGATACTGTTCGGTAAGTTAGAACATTGTAATATTAAAATAATATCTAAGCCTACGAATACGGAAGTTTAAAATTAGAAATCGACTGTATTAAAACGCCTAAAGATTGAAAATGCGTATTTTGGCATTTTTGATCGGAGTTTGAATATTAAAAGTGGGTTTCATAATGGCATAATATCATGCTCCTTCGATAACGAAACGCATCTTTTTTTCAATTTTACAATGTCAGATACTAGTGGTATCGGCACTTAACGGTGGTAAACCTTATCCCTTCGCAATAGGTGTTAGGAATGTTCAGTTAATAGTATCAACGGTGGTTTGACAGCCGTCTTTGTTTACCAAAATACAGGAACTCTAAATACGATCAAAATATGACTTTTTATTATTTCATCATGATTCCCGTTTTGTTTTTAAGTCTGATTTTGTACATTATCTTTAAAAATTCGGTACTTTTTTTACATTAATATATAAATCATAGGCAAGCACGCTTTCAAATATGGTCCTTGTCAGATTCAAGTTTTAAATGCATGATTTTTCAATTTTCCCATTAGATTTCGCAATATTTTTACCACCGTCCTGATCTAGAAATTATGATTATTTTTTAAAGGCCAGAAACATTCCTAAACGTTCCTAAATAATCTGGGCCAGATCACCGAACAAAAATTGACGATCTCCTTATCTTATTTTAAAAAGAAATGATAAAGTTAGTGACCTCATTTGTGGTTTCGAAATGATTGTAGGTACATTGATTTTCTTTAAAAAGTGCGTACGAAACTATCATCAATACAAACATTTTACTTAAATCGTCAATAACTAGCCACCTTATACTAAAAATGAATTATATTTACAGGTAAAGAGAATTCATTTTAGTATGTGGTGGCCAGTAACTGATACCTTACACTAAAATGAATTCTGTTTACATATCAATATAATTCATTTTTAGTATAGCTTTGCAGATGGTATAATACTCATTTCAGATGACTCTACCAATTTCCAAATTATGCTGAACTCTCTCAACACTGCGAGTAGAAAAGTTGGATGATAATGTCAAATATCGAGCAAAAAGATATATATTTAAACAAAGAAAAAATAGAAAAAGTACAAGAATTTCTGTACCTCGGCAAACAGCTTTCATTCAAACAAACTAATAACATAGAAGAAATCGAACGAAGAGTCAAAAAACCGGCCAAGAGCGTGTCGGGCCACGCTCAGTGTAGGGTTCCGTAGTTTTCCGTCCGTCACAGTAAGTGTCCCCACTTAAGAGTTAATAACACCGCCATGTAGGATATGATATGAGAGTTCCACGTACAGCGACATCTATCGGCAAATTAAGTAAACTATTGCGCGCGAGCTTAAAGTATGGAAGATGATTTTTATGGTATAATTCTTTATTGCGTGAACCGATTTTCACAGTTTTTACTTTATTTGAAAGCACGTCATTTCTTGTAATTTTGTAGAAATTACAGGTACAATAAACACCTGCTTATACGGTTAAATTACAAACTTAGTTCAGAAATTATTTTGTAATTTTTTTTCAAAAACTATTCATCCTATCAAGTTCAAAATAATTTTCCTAGAAAGTTTTTATAAAGTTCTACTTTTGAGATTTTTTTCATATTTTTAAAACTTATGATTCAAAAGTTAGAGGGGGGGGGACGCATATTTTTTTACTTCTGGAGCGATTATTTCCGAAAATATTTACATTATCGAAAAATGATTTTAGTAAACCCCTATTCATTTTTAAATACCTATCCAACAATATATCACACGTTAGGGTTGAAATGAAAAAAAAAAATCACTCCCCACTTTACGTATAGGGGAGGTACCCTAATAAATTTTTTTTTTCCACTTTTTATTTTACCACTTTGTCGGCGTGATTGATATACATATTAGTACCAAATTTCAGCTTTCTAGTGCTAACGGTCACTGAGATTATCCGCGGACGGACGGACGGACGGGCAGACATGGCGAAACTATAAGGGTTCCTAGTTGACTACGGAACCCTAAAAACTTGGAACAAATTCTGGAGTATGAAAGAAATCTTAAAAAACAACATACCGCTAAAACTAAAGAAACGAGTAGTAGATTCATGCTTACTTCCAACACTCACGTACGGCAGCCAGTCGTGGAAGTATACTAGTAAAGCTAAACGTAAAATTATTACATGTCACGGAGCCGTAGAACGAAGCATATTGAACATAAAATTATACGAAAGAATACAACACGAAGATATAAGGCGAAAAACTAAATGCATAGATGCTCTCGAATACGCTTTACGATCAAAATGGAAGTGGGCCGGCCATGTCGCAAGAATGCATGAAGAAAAATTGACAAAGATTGTCACACTATGGACTGGACCGAAAGGAAAGAGAAAGAAAGGCAGACCAAGCGCTCGTTGGGTGGACGACATCGCAAAACTACTTAAAAACTGGCCTGAAGTAGCACAAGACAGAAACAAATGGCATGATTTGGAGGAGGCCTTTACCCGAGAGGGGTCCAAACCTACCTAGTTAAATTTTTTTATTTTTTTACAATTAAACCTAATCTTAAGTTGGTTTTTGGAATAAACAGGCTTTTTATTTATTTATTATAAGGTGGGCAGTTATTGACGATTTACGCTATTTCCTATTATATTTCTAGCTGAAAAAATGAGAGTAGAAACAGACCTTGGCCTTCTGTTGCATCTTGAGCTCCTCCCGCTTATAGTTCCTCTGGTAGGCCGTGATGAGCCGGCGCAGCCTCGTGTTGAGGTCCTGCATGGACGGCCACTGGTGCGAGCTGGCGCCGTCGTCGTCGGGCCGCGGCGAGGCGGCGGGCGACGTGGCGCCGGCGCCGCTAGACACGTCGTCCGTGCAGTCTTCATCGCCGACTGCGCTGCCACGGACTTTTCTTTCCTCGCTCCTAAGCAATCAATTTCATTTCAGTAACAAAACTAACTACAGATATGTTATGCCAGGGGTCGGCAAACTTTTTTGACAAAGAGCCTGATGGCGGTAAAATATGGAATTTTCGGAAGGTCCTATGACCTCTATATCCTATTATGATATTATGATTATTATGAGGTTCTATAGCCTAAGTTGAGTGTTTTATGTTTTTTTACTACAATATTTGTTTTTTTTTTTTAATTAGGGGAACTCGCAGAGCTACAACTGACCCTTCAAAGAGCCGCATGCGGCTCGCGAGCCGTGGTTTGCCGACCCGTGTTATGCAGTATGCACGCTCCAAAATAAAAGTGAAGCATTAAAAAGAGTCACTCGACTCGTTTCTCTCTGGTGGCGCACCAGCATGCGAGTGAAACGAACTCACGCTACCGTTAGAAAGAGACAAACTTTAATTTCCTAAGCTGCAATTAAGGTGATGTGGTTTAAGTACTGACTTGATATCGGTGCACTCGGCGTCGTCGGGCGGGCCGAGCTTGTCGACGTAGCAGAGCTGCGGGTCCGAGCGCATGGCGAGGTAGTTCTCGTAGCCGTGCACGTACGTGCCCACCAGCAGCGACACGTCGCACTCCGAGTCCCACCACACGCGCGGCGGCGCGCTGTCCACGCCTCGAGGCACGCGCATGCCCAGTGAGCTGCACAAACAAATCATTCATTCGCAAACAGCTCACCAAAGTTACGTATTCGAATCAATTGCATATGGTGATAAACAATAGTAGATTGTACAACAAGTGCATAAAACGCACGATTTTACACGAGGCGTTTATCTATCCGAGCGAGCTTGCGAGCGAGGATTGATATAAAGTCGAGTGTAAAATGGGTTTTATGGAAGAAGGTTACACTCTAATTTTCACTTCATTTGCGAAGAAATTATTTATCAGTAATCGTAAAACAATTTCAAGTTGTAACAAAAATATTACAATGAAAACAAATGGTTCCCACCAATACATTTTATAATGTTTTTTTTTTAATTTTCAACATGTGAATTTAGACATAGATACTTGTTTTCTGACAAGTCATAAAAACATTATTCATTATTATCAACTCCTATTTTATTTGATTTCATTTATTTACTGAAAATAGATGTCATATACTTCAGAAAACATGCATATACATGAGAAAATTTGTCAAGTTCCGCCGTGACCGGGTGGTCTAGTGGTCAGGACGTCAGCCGCGAAAGCTGAAGACGCCAGTTCAAATCTGGCCTCGGACACCGGAGGGTTTGGTCACTTTTTCTGAAGTATATGACATCTATTTTCAGTTTATATACAGTAGTGTAACTACTTATATAAAAATAATAATAATTGCAAATCAAAAAATATTGAACCAAATAATTTGATTTGCTTCAAGATTCATTTATTTAATTATAGAAAACACGCAATTCAAATAATTATAGCAATAATATAATAAAAGAACAAGTTTCAGTATTCTACGAAATTTTACTGCTCAATTAAATTGTGCAATATATTCACTCTGTTTGGCTGTTGAGCCACATTCTTAGTATTAGAAGAAAATTTTACTTTATGCCGTAGAGTTTAAAATGCGATTTTATGTCGTCCACGCACGACTTAAAGTCGAACTTTACGAGCATGAGAAGTGAAAAGTCTATTGTCTATGATATAATTTCACCTCGCCTGAATTGATTTTTCATTGATCAATCAATTCATACTCCAGAAACGAAAAATATATATTTTGCGAAGCTAAGCCACTAGTACTATTCATAGGCGCCCATTACATTACCACTTTTAAGTTATATTATTTTGACACGTAATCCGACTCAAATAAAGATAAACCCTTAACTCACCTTGCATGTATTCCACTCTCAATTTGGGTAGCATAATCTCCTATAACTTCATGTTTGATATAATACATCATTCGAACCCTCAGCAAAACCCTGCAAAAATAATTTTGATTACTCTATTAGATAGCCTTCTTGTCGCTAGTCTGGAGGTAGTGTATCAAAATAGTTAGATCACAATAATGACTCAGAACAAAGGTAAAACGAACAAAATAGATACCCACTTGTTTGCATGTCTAAACAAATGCTTCTTATAACTGGATTCCAAATATGCCTCACAGTCATACTTTTCTATCGAACTCCAATGGTTAGGATCTTCCCACCTTGGTACATCATTGGGTTTTGGCAAGTCTTTTGGCCTATTTTTCTTTTTAGCATTTCTACCCCGCGGAACTGGATTGTGGAGTCCACTATGATTTCGAGAAATTGTTACTTCTCCATTTTCACAGGGTTCAATCAAATCCCAAATAAAGTTTCTAATTTTTTCGTCCCCTTTGTAATGCCGCAGACAATACAGAACCTGGAAGTTTTAAAGATTATAGGAATTGTCTTAATATTAATTATTACACCTTTGAAGACAAAGAACATGTAAGTGTTGGATACATGTTGTACAATCAGAAAAGCACATTGAACTCAGCGAAAGTCTAAAACTTTCTCGGTATTAGCATGGCAAGTCATCATTTAAAATGTTTTCTAAAATTTATAATAGGTGAGTGAAGGCAAAAATATACGTACAATAATTCGGGCACAATCTTCTATTACAGGAAGAGTCCAACCCTTTCTAAATTGGTTCTTGTCAATAATTTCATCCCACCGCGCCCATCTGTAATGTAAAAATATTTTGTTATTTAAGTTATAAAACAGATGTGTATGTCGGTATACATCTCATAGATAAAATAATGAAAACAAATCATGTTTTAAATAATTTACCCGAACGTAAGTAAGCCTCTCTCAATCTTGAAGCACTCCGATCTGGTCCAAGATCCATAGTTGACCTCCTCGTCAACCGGCACACCCTCGTGTCGAGGTATGTATTCATCACTTGCATATCGCCTACCCTTTCTGCCGAGTTTCTCCTTCTTTCTTTTACTTCGTAAACCGATACCTGACACAAGAAATCATACAGTAAGAGTTAAATTCCCCCGATGTGTTACATTCCTAAGTTTTGGACTCGGGTATGTCCTTAAACTATGTCCAAAAGAGAGGTATGAGTACCGCAAATGTAATCTCGCTATGGAGACGTAAAATTGTGTACTCACCACGGGCAGTAAAAAATAAAGCCCTCTATCTCCATATTTACAACTCTCGCCTGCGGCTCGGGTCACAAATACCTGCGATTTCGGGCTTTCTTTCTTTTACAGTCCTTGGTAAGTAATGTACTATTATATAAGTGTCAAAATACTTTTGACCGACCTGAAGCGTGTATTATCAATTTTTATTCTGAGTCTATCGTTTAGTTTTAGTAATCTAAGTGGCAATGTAAAAAGTAAAGGGTAAATAAGATGTAATGTAATGATTTAATATTATACTCTATCCATCAAGATATTGAACGAATTTTATTTCAAAATACTTTTAATCGCTACGGTACTTACTGGCAAAGAGTTAAGTGATTGTGGAAATAATTACCTACATTTTAAGCACATAGAAAAATCACGGAATATTTTTGTAATTAGTATGCGCACAAAGGAAATGTTGAAAAATGTTCAATTTTCAAAACTATTTTCCAAATACTATCATCTGATATTTAATATTAGCGTAAAACTTACCTTCTTCATCTTCTTCTGAATCTGGCGTCTGTTCCGTATCGGACATTTCCACCCCGCCGTCATCATGTCCATATCGTTTGATAACAGTTCGTTTCCTAGGTTCGGTAACGATCAAATCTTCGTCTTCTTTCTTTTCTGTTGTATCAATTTCAGCTTTTTTCGCCCATTTGTTCCAAAAGTCTGGATCTCTGATATCGATATCAGATCGCTGATCAGTGGACGCAAAACTAGCTTTTGAGAACGTCGATCCTTTTTCGGATTCCATTTGAATGACCTGCGTTCTTCGAGCCAGGATCATCTCGATGTCTTCTTCACAGAACTTGTCACCAGCATTGTCTTCATCCATCACTGCGCCGTAAGCGCCTTTCTTTAGGAGATCTTCAATTTCCTTTTTCGACAGTTGCTTAAGCCCCGTCTCCTTTCCTTGAATAGTGTTCATACTTTGTAAAATTGCTTTATCCAATCCAAGTTTCATCGACGCTTTATCAAACATTTCCCTTTCATACGTATTACGACAAATCAATCTATAGATCTTAACCATTTTCTGTTGTCCAATACGATGACAACGAGCTTGAGCTTGTAGATCGTTTTGTGGATTCCAGTCACTGTCGTAAATAATAACAGTGTCGGCAGCTGTCAAATTAATACCCAGTCCTCCTGCTTTGGTACAAAGTAAAAATACAAATCTATCAGAGTCGGGTTTTGAGAATCGATCAATTGCTTCTTGTCTTAAATTGCCTCTGATTCTTCCATCGATTCTTTCGTAAGGATAGCGTCTAAAGACAAGGTAGTCTTCCAATATATTAAGACACCTTACCATCTGACTGAAAATTAACACGCGATGTCCACCAGCCTTTAGTTTAGGAAGTAACTTGTCAACCAAGACCATTTTACCAGATGACTGGATTAGCGCTTTGTAGTACGCCTCATCGTCTTCGCCATAAGTTTGTTTGTAATCAAATTGTATTTGATCCTCAGCGCCGTTTAATAAATATGGATGAATGCAGCATTTTCTAAGTTCCATCATAGTATTCATTAAGTTAGGTATATTCTGCGCAGAAGCAGTACCCTTTTGTAAGAAACTGAAATTTCTCTCTAAAATAGCTCTGTAGTATTTCTTTTGTATGTTTGTCAATTCCACTTCAATAATAGTTTCTTCTTTAGGAGCAAGTGTTTTTTCAACATCTTCTTTTAATCTTCTAAGCATCATAGGTTTTAATAAGGCTTGTAGTTTGATTACTTCTGATTCAGTTTTCAGTTGTCCGAATTCATTCAAAAATGCATCATTACTAGCAAATTGTGCAGGTTCTAAGAAGTTTAAAAGTGAGAATAACTCATTAACATTATTTTGTAGTGGAGTACCTGACAATAGAACTCTATGCTCCAAATGAAGTTGTCGCAATCCCTCTAATAGTTTGCAGTTACGATTCTTTAATCGATGTGCTTCATCAATTACACATACTCTCCAATTAAATGATTTGAGTTCTTGAAAATCGGTAACTATTATTTCAAATGTCGTAATTAAAACATTAAACTTTGTTATATCCGTGATTGGTTCACCCTTTTCATTTTTGTAATAATATTCATACTCTTGTAGCATGCTTTTACTTTGTTGCGAACCATGATAAACCACTACATTCATATCTGTCCAGCCTTCAAACTCTCTTTGCCAATTCGGAATGGTCGATAGTGGAGCAATAATAAGGAAGGGGCCTCGTATGCCGTACTCCCATATGGCATTAACAAATGTCAAGCTTTGAATAGTCTTGCCAAGTCCCATTTCGTCAGCCAAAATGCAGTTGCGATTATTATGCCATGAAAACAGAAGCCAATTCAGACCTTCTAACTGATACGGCCTTAATGTATTACCTCCTTTATATAGAGGAGATTCTTTCAATTGGACCCAGTTATCTGTAGATGGTCGCTTCTTGTATTTCCACTTTTCTTTGGGTGGAATTTCACTGAAAATCTTATATTGTTTAATTTTGTCAACGTCGACGTTTTCTTCCAACTCCCAAGTGCTGTCTTCATATTGTAAACTTTTCCACTTAACTAAATAGTACTTCAGTTTACTATTTGTTGCAGCATCTTCATGCTCAGACATATCTAGAATTCTCTCCACTTCTATATAGTCAGGATTAAAGGGCTCATCGTCCAGTAGTTCAAAAATATTTAGTTGCTGGGCTTGTTTCTGCTTAAACCTCTTTATTTTAGAGAATATGCGTTTGTCGCCTTTATATAATTCCTCTTCTGTTTTCCACTCACAATGCAAATAAGAGAAATTTCTGTACTTAACATAATATTCTTCAACGTCAACTATTACAGGCTTTTCATCCTTTACTTCAATTTCTTCTTTTTGAATATCTGACTTAATGGTATCTTCCTTCGACTCTTCTTCCTTTGGCACAGGTTCTGGTTTCGTTTCACTTTCTTGTTTTAGCTCAGGTTTACTCTCATCTGGGGACTCGTTCTTTGATTCAGTCGCGTCAGATTGTACAGTATCTGATTTAACCTCCTGAGCATTGTCAATGACAGCAGTTTCCTCTAGTTTCTCCGGGTCCGGTTTCGGAGCAACCTCTACCGGTGTCGGGGGCTCCTTTTTCAGTTCTCTCTTGCCCATACGACAAGCGAGTACGTGTTGGACAATCATAGTGTCTTCCTCAGATGGATTAATAAAAACATAGTTTGGCTTAGGGGTGCCTTCCAATCTGCTATTATCTTTGGTATTGATAAGTAGATCTTCAGACTCAATTTTTTTCTCTTGTTTCGCATTAGGTATCCCCAAACATTCGTCGTCTGATAAACGTAACATAACATCGTCGGTATATTTTTTACGTTGAGTATTTCTTGCGGACCTGCGTTTCAAACTATCGTCGCCTTCAGGTGGCGGCGAAGGTGGGGGTGTTGACATTAAATCATCAGGTTCGCCATCGGAATCCGGTACAATTCCACCTCTTTTCTTTCTTCTTCCTCCACCGGGAGTTCTCTTCAATGCATTTTTTTTAGAACTACTGCTTCCAGATGCGCGTTTCTTAGTTGACCTCTTCTTGGGATTAAAAGCATCTGGATCATCGTCTTTATCTTCCAGATCTCTTTTAGCCTCTGCTTCTTCCAACAGATCTTTTATAGCTATTTTTGAAACTGGTATGTCGTCGAAATCGGTAACGTTCGTTTCATCAGCAGTTGACCCATCTTGTGTATTATTTTTTTGGGAATCAACACTAAGAAAACTTTGGTTCATTGATGCATCCATTGATTTACTATCGTTAAGGTCTTTATCCAATAAATCGTAATTAGTAGTGGTGTCTGCTTGAATATCAGAAGCGTCTTTTTTAGCATTTCTGCGTCTTTTGGGAGCATTTGGATCTTTAGGTTGACGTTTTTTGCGTTCTTTAACCGGTTTTTCACCCATTTCTGGCTTGGGTACTTTAGGAGTTCGCGGTTTTCTTTCTTTATTTTTACGCGGACCTCTTTTTTTTCCTTTGCCTACATTAATGTCATCTATCAGCACAGCACTACTGTCTAAATTTGTAACATCCTCGGTTAAATCTATATCCATTTCAGAGTTATTTTTCAATCCAGTGCCCGCTGTGACGCAATCTTCAGATACTGGAAGTTGATCAAGAGGTTGCATTGTACCAATCAACTTCTCTTTTTTGGCTCGAGGTTTTCTAGGTTTAGCCGGGCCTTTACCTCTTCCTCGGCCTGTTGTGCTGGTAACTTGAGGGCTTTCTACCATTTTAGACCCGTATAGAGGATTTTGTATAGCACAATTAGGTCCACCATTGCATTTATCATTTGTTTCGTGTTGCTGCAAAAAGGCTAATCTTTCCTGAAGACACCTTACTTTTTCTTGGTTTTCAGCTGAAGGAGGTAAACAATATATCTCCTGTATTTGCTGCTGCAGTGATGCCCTTTCTTGATGATGAGATGTTGGGTACATGCCTGGCATATGATGGTGAGGCATTGGATTTGGACCTAGCATCATCATATTAGGATTAACGTTATGAGGTATATTGCCCATCATGTTAGCCTGATTAGGCTGCTGCATATTTGGTCCTATCGTTGGACCCATACTTGGGTGCATGTTTTGTACTCCCATAGGCAATCCTTGTACATTAGGAATATTTGCAGGTGCGTTCGTTGGCATATTAGGAATATTACTTGTGCCACCAGGTAAATTTTGTGGTATATTTCCTGGCAAATTCGGATGAACAGGTGGCAAACACGGTAAATTACCCTGAGTATTATGTGGTGGCAGGCTAGGAGACATGGTGTTTGATGTCAAATTCACATGTTGTATTGAATGGTTAGTTGTAACACTGGTTTGCCCATTAGAAGCTGGTTGTGCTCCAGAAGGAAGTGCACTTTGATAATTAGCAGGCACACTGTGAGGGGCGTTAGTTTGCAAACTAGTTGACACATTTGTTGGTAAATTAGGCGGAATACCTGGAGGCAATATATTGGGTATGTTACCAGGAACATTCTGAAGATTGCTTTGTTGAAATCCTTGTGATCTATTAATATTTAACGGAGGTATATTCTCTGGCAAATACTGATTAGTTGTAGGTGTTGCTAGATTAGGAGGATGACTCAAAGTATTTGATAAACTATTTACTTGTGATGACATCTGAGGGTGTTCAATAGGTTTATTGTTCATGTTTGTGACTGGAGTCAATTGACCTATCGTTTGCTCGTTAGTAATTTTTCTAGTATTGTTTTCTACTGGTTTAGAACTAGTATCCAATTTAGGTTCTTTGTCAAATGAGCCTAGAACAGTCTCTGGTAGTTCTTCTTGTTTTGGGGCCGCAATAGGTTCAGTTTTGTTTTCGCTAGACACATGAGGTCCAAGATTACTTTCCCGAGGTTCTAATGTTTCAGACACACTTGGTGCATTGACAATGTTAGAAGTCATGTTGTGGCTGGCATTAGAGGTATTAATCGGTACACTCTCTTTAGGGACACTACTTATGCTCGACGGTGGCATAAATATATGTGGAGGATTATCATTCTCCATCAAATTTTGACCGAGAGTGCTTTTCTTTTCCATATCCTTGTTGTCCATGTTACCGACAGGTTTAGGCTTACTTAATTCTGCTAATACTGGCGGTTGCGTTGGCGGTGGATCTCCAGGCTTAACTGGTGGCTCACTTTCAACCGGCACGATATTGTTCATAGGTTGCGGAATCTTATTTTGATTCCATTGTGAGGGTGACGAAACAACATGAGGGACAGCTGGTGATGATGGGTTCCGTTGGTACGAGTACTCTGAGCCCGCTGGTAAAACCATTTGCTCAAGAGCTTGAAGGGTATTTTGAGTTGTAAACGACGTAGATGTAGGTGGCGGTGGTCCAGCCGAGCTTGGCGATTGAACCACGTTTCTAGGACCATGAGGTGACGCACTCGGCCCTTTCACTGGAGACATCACAGGACGCGGTGATAGTTGTGGTGGCTGCTGCTGCTGTCGTGGAGACATTTGCGCTCGTGGCGACATTTGTGGAGATAATTGAGGAGGAAAAGGGGGGCGGTACTGGCCGGCTCCGGAATCCATGCCCGGAGGTTTAGGCGCATTGTACTGGTTAGTAACGTTAACATCAAGTGGGTGCTGATGTGATTGGTAGTTCATAGAAATGGAATGATGGGGTGAGCCATACGGCATTTGTGATGGAACTGGATGTGAGGGTGCAGCGGAGGATGGAGGGCCTGAAGGTTGCCGTGCCACATGATGAAGTGGTGGCGCTCCTCCATGATGAAGATGAACAGTTGGATGTCCTTGAATGCCGGGGGCTATTCCACTTGAGTGGCTTGACATGTTTTGATGTGGTTGATGCTGTGACACAGTCCCGTGACTTTGCTGACCAATGGGTAACCCATATTGATGAGGATTGACCTCCATCTGTTGGTGATAAGAAGGATGCTGACTAATTCTAGATGCTGCCGGTGGATGCATCTGCGTGTAATTTGGATAATTCTGCAAAATTAAACAAAAACATTGTTTACTTATTTATTCACTTTTTCATGATAAAGAAGTAGGTATAAATGAAAATAATTGTATGCTACACAACACATATATACGATTAATTAAGAACAAGCCAAAAACAGATATAATATCCACACAAAGAAACATACTCGTACTTACATCATAATACAATATATTTATTAATTTAATTATCATAATCATTCTATGAATGAAAATTAAGTAATATAAATAACTTATATATTAAATAACAAAATAAAAAAAATCGCACTCACAGAATTCAAATGGAAAGAAGATTTCACCTGCTGTTGTCCATAAACTTGTTGTGAAGAGGGTTGTGAAAAATGTGGTTGTCTGGGCAAATATGCACCATTTTGAGCTTGTATTCCTCCTATTGCAGAAGCCTATAAACATAGTTAATTTAATTTAGCATATAAAGTACAAACAACTAAACGAAGTACTTTCTAGATTATCATCATCCTCCTAGCGTTTGTTCCAGCTTTTGCCAAGGGTCTTAAATAAATACTAGATATTTTTACATATAAATATCAAACGGCTGTAGGCTGTAGTTACTTGTATTTAGTCACTACGCGCGACATGTTTCGGAGAGCTTAGGTCTGCATCCTCAAGCACTAAGAGTGCTAGACGAACCTACCCGCGACCCTCGCTGCGAGACCGCGTCATCGACTGCCGGCGGCCTGCGATTGGCGCGAAAGTCTCACGAAAGTTTTCAATAATTGCGAACCTTTACTAGATATTTATTCAAAACCTACCTGTTGGGTAGGATATTGGTGCATTTTTTGCTGATGTTCGTAATTCCTATATGGCGGCGTAATCGGTGCGTATCTGTTAGGAGCTGGGGCATTTGACCAAACGCCCATGTCTCCAATACCTAGAAATTAAACAGGATGATACATTTTTAAGAAAGCATTCCATCAAGTAACAAAAACACAAGTTCAAATTCGCTTAGTGAATTAACTTGTGGGAAGGCCCACAGGTTACACAAAATTAAGCTTTATGTCGTTTATGTCAGAAAGACTGCATGGGAAATCTAATAAAGTTACAATCTACGTGTATATTAAAATCATACCTGGATGCTCTGGCATGCCATACATGGGGTCAGGCCCTGGGTGATACCCAGGGTACTGGTGTGATGGGTGTACGTGGTGTGTCGGATGGAGCGGTGCGTGAGGCGGCTGCGGCATGCGCGGTCGTGGCGGATACTCTCCATATCCATGGTATTCTGGGGCCGAAGGTGTGGCCCCAGGGTTTGGTACAGGTTGCGCGCTGCTGCTTAGCCCCCCAGCACTTCCTCCACCAAACGATGCCAGCTTCTGAATTGAACTCTCTTGACCTACGCTCGCTTGACTATAAGGTTGCCTGTAACTGTGTAATATACTATTTGAGTAAGAAAATCACATAGAAGATGTATTTATACTTGTAATATTGATTATGTGTAAATAGTACTGTATTAACCTATTGTCTGTAGAATCCTTATTGTCTCCTGTTACACCCGATGTTGAGCTACCAGCAAAACTGTCTGTTCCACCAAGATCAGTGAGTCCTTCCAACATACCGCTTCCATCGTCACCAAATAAATTGTATGAGTCCATCACTCTTTTAAGAGTGAATTATAATAAATTGGTGTTGAAGAGTACTGTCATTATCTGATGTGTCCATCTTAATCTGAAATGAAGGAGTGTGCTATATTCTCTCTATAATTTTATTTGCAACAACACATTTTTCTTATTAGCAAACATTATTTCCATTTATTTTATGGCCTACACTTGTTCATGTCATGTATTTTTTCTATTCATGGACTATAAACTATAATGCTTGAATTGAGACTTGGTATGAAAAAACAAAGCGCTGTAGCCCTACCCCTCCCCTGCTTCGAGGAACAAAGGAAATCTAGGAGACTTATCGTACTAGAAACCGGATTTTTTTATTTAAAAAAAAAATTTAATACACCATCACTTTTTTTGCATTGCAGCATCGGCATTTCGTGTTCCCCCATTAAAGACGCGACTAATTATATATATCTCATCTAGGTGACTTATCGAACTAGATTCAGTGTCGCTCTAGTGGGGGCTCTAGTCCTATATGATGATTTGTTCTATTTTAAAATAATTTCCCTTGTTACCATTTCTAATGGACTCAGACTTACATTTTAATGAGTACTTATCAATACAATTATTAACTATCACGGTTAAGGGCTGATGTGCATTAGCAGTTAACCCTTTGACCAGCACCAGTTACAAGGGTTAAGGCGTAGAGTGGTGGAATGTCCATAGAACTCGTTTCCTACCGGCTTGCCTAATTTTATGCAGCTTGAGTACTTTTACTAAGACTCATGGTGAAAATTAAAGCCAGATTAACTACGGCTTCCCTAAAAATATATATGACGCGCCGCTACTATACGCTGTCAAAGTACTTTCAAAATCATACTTCAAGTAAGGTTTATATTGGCTTGCTTGCGTTGCGTGTGATGCTTTTGTATGTCAAGCAAATGGTTAAGAATTAAAGTGTTCCTGGCATGACCACCATATAATAGATTATTGATATAATAAATCATTTTTCATCACTTTTATAGGGTTCTTATGGAAACTTAATCCTATATTAATTAAAATCAAAGACAATACATACAACATTTTAAGATGCTCATGATAGTCATGATCATGTCGAGAAATATACAAGAAAATGAAACATCGATTGTTTGTTTCTTAACCCCCTAGTTATTTAAGGTGACGGGATACGCAAGCTTGTCAAATTGAAGTGTTTTGTGGAAGTTTTTTGATGAAATCAAAGCACTTGGGAGCGTGGATGTGGCATGATCTGAAGGGACTTATATGAACAAAATGGTTTTCTCCTGTGTATCATAATTAGGTATATACTATACAGGGGTACAAAGTGAGGGGATATTTTTAACCAGTTTGTAGGGCAGATACTGCATCCCGTGCCGCTACGCGAAAATAGTCTTAGAAGACCTTTCCTAACTTTTTAATATGGCTATTTTTTGTTAATAAATATTTTGGAGTTTTTTTTGAGACAATTTTTCTTTTTACAATAAATTTTCGAGTAATTGTGGAAACTTTTTTGCCACATTTTTGACCGATACTTATTACTATACTTGCCCTAGTTTGGAAGCTGCCGAAAGACACCTCTTTTGAACAAGTGCGACGGATATTTTGACAAATAATGATTAGTATGTTATTCAATCAAATACAAACATTGAAAACATTGAAAAAATAATCAACCCAGTTGGACTTGAACCAACATCGATACACCTTACCGGGGCTCGATATCGCTTTACCAATTAAGCTATGGGTTCAGTTACCGAGCTGACGAAATTCTCAATGCCTTCAATCATCTTTTTGCATTTATTTTTACATCGACTTTATAGCAGCCGTAACGTAAGCGACATCTAGGTGCCAACCACTAGAGTTAGATACCCTTCCCGCCGACCCTTTTACAAGTGTCACAACGGAAATAACAGATGGCGCCTGCTATCAACTCATAATTATTTTACATTTTTTAAAGTGGGTATTCCACTCATACATTAGTATGTTATTCAATCAAATACAAACATTGAAAACATTGAAAAAATAATCAACCCAGTTGGACTTGAACCAACATCGATACGCCTTACCGGGGCTCGATATCGCTTTACCAATTAAGCTATGGGTTCGGTTACCGAGCTGACGAAATTCTCAATGCCTTCAATCATCTTTTTGCATTTATTTTTACATCGACTTTATAGCAGCCGTAAGCGACATCTAGGTGCCAACCACTAGAGTTAGATACCCTTCCCGCCGACCCTTTTACAAGTGTCACAACGGAAATAACAGATGGCGCCTGCTATCAACTCATAATTATTTTACATTTTTTAAAGTGGGTATTCCACTCATACATTAGTATGTTATTCAATCAAATACAAACATTGAAAACATTGAAAAAATAATCAACCCAGTTGGACTTGAACCAACATCGATACGCCTTACCGGGGCTCGATATCGCTTTACCAATTAAGCTATGGGTTCAGTTACCGAGCTGACGAAATTCTCAATGCCTTCAATCATCTTTTTGCATTTATTTTTACATCGACTTTATAGCAGCCGTAAGCGACATCTAGGTGCCAACCACTAGAGTTAGATACCCTTCGGTAACTGAACCCATAGCTTAATTGGTAAAGCGATATCGAGCCCCGGTAAGGCGTATCGATGTTGGTTTTATATACGTCTCGTCGTCCATCACCGCGCATTCAAATTTTGTAAGAAAATCTTCATAGAGTTGTCGCGACTCTATCTTTGCGGATAAGTTCTGTTTTGAGTCTCGATCTGGTGCGGCCTGGGCTTTATAACTCCTCAGTCTGCCCTCTGTTCCACTTTTTGGACATAGGACTGAGACATTTTCACGAGATGAAATCGTATGATTTGAGGCAAAAATCTTTAAAATACTCTTTTCTTTTTCTTCACTCCCTGCAACCCACCACTTCCTGGCTTTCTATCTATTGTCAAGCGTTCATGGAAAGTTTTTAATACGTGACCAACCGTAGATTGTGGATATTTTAGGCTTTTCGCGATATCTCTGTAGCCTAACATGGGATTTTTAACATGTTCGTGCAAAATGCGTTCACGTTTTTGATGTTGTACGCTCGACATTTTGCCAACGAATAAATAAAAGAAAATAAAACTATCATCATTTTATAGCCCAGTTCCTTCTGAGAAAATTGTTGTTTAAAAAGTTTGAATATCTCCATTTTTCGAATAACTATAGCTATTTTTTCATGCCCAGGTTTTGGCGCGTTCAACCTTTAAAACATAAGTTCAATGTTTCTGTAATGGGTAATTTTTTAACCATCTTATATTTATTTAAATTGTTTATATTATGATAATGACAACATGGTTAACTAGGATATGAAACTGGTTTATACTTAATAAAATCACTCGGAAATTTTACCAAAGATTATTTTAAGTAATGGTTACATCGATAATAATATTATAAATGCGAAAGTGTGTGACTGTTACCCCTACACACTTAAACTGCTGAACCGATTTAAATAAAATTTGTTATGAAGATAGTTTGAGTCCCGGGGAATGACAAAGGATAGTTTTTGTCCCAGAAATCATCCCTTAAGAAGTGAAAAGGGGGGGATGAAGTTTGTATGGAATTGTTGCTCACTATAGACTTAAAATAACATCAGCACTAAATCAATATTTTCTATGAGATTTTACGAAGGTGGTTCATTAATTCCTTATGGTAAATGTTAATCCCACGCTGACAAAGTAGTGGACAAAAGCTAGTCAATTTATGTATCCATAACTAACAACAAAATGTATGATTGTCATTTTCATCTTTTTTATAACAGACCAGGTATACGATAGGTATGCTAAGTAAAATATTGAAATCATTAATCATCATCATCGTCTTAAGCTCTTGTCGGTGTAGCTTGATGTAGTTGTCTCCATCTTTGTCTGTCCGAGGCCAGCCGCTTGACTTCCTGGTACGACACGACGTTTAAATACTTCTTTATCTGGTGCATGTAACTATCTCTTGGTCTTCCTCTTCCTCTCTTTCCATTTATCTTCCCTTCAATAATGTTTTTGATAAAATCGTCGTGCCGTAGCAGGTGCCCGAGCATTTTGCCTCTTCTATTTTTAATCGTGCTCATCAATCTTCTTCCTTCCATTACTCTCTCCAGGACGGCTTCATTGGTCACTCGCTCTGTCCAGGATATACCTTCCATTCTTCGCCAGCACCACATCTCGAAAGCTTTCAAGAGCTCTTCGTCTTTCTGCGTTATTGTCCAAGTTTCAGATCCGTATAAAGCAATGGACCATATATATGTCTTTATGAATCGCTTTCTTATAGCCATTGCGATTTTAGATTTTAATAGTGTCTTCTTCTTGTAGAATGTCTGTTTGGCCATAGCAATTCTTGCCTTTATCTCCAACGTACACCTTGAGTCTTCCGTAATAATGCTTCCGAGATATTTAAACTTTTGGACTTGCTCTACTTTTCTTCCGCCTACATTTATTTGACCTTTTATATTTCCCTTCTTTGACGCTATCAAAAATTTTGTTTTAGTGTTATTGATTTTCATTCCAAACTCTTTAAAGATGGTGTCCATTGTGTTTAATATTTTTTCTAGTTCTATGCTGGTGCTGGCAAAAGCTGCAATGTCATCAGCAAATCGTACAAATACCACTCTTTTACCATTAAATTCAATGCCCCCATCTACAGACTCTAATACTTTTACAATTGCTGCTTCTATGAATATATTAAATATAAGTGGCGACAGTGGGCATCCCTGTCTTACTCCTTGTCGTATTTTAGCCGTTCCCTTTTCGTTTCCCATTGCTATAAAAGCTTCTTGTTGCCTGTATAGTTCATATATTATTCTTCTATCTCTGTAGTCAATACCTATTTCTTTCAGTCTATTCATCATCTGTTTCCAATTTACCCTATCAAAAGCCTTTTCTAGGTCCACGAATGCTACACATGTATTAAGGCCAATATCTAAACGTCTATCCAGTGTTAATCTCAAAGCCAGTATTGCTTCTCTTGTACCCCTTTGCCTTCTGAACCCGTATTGATCTTCTCCTAAGTTATTTTCTATCTTTTCCCTTATACGGCGTTGTAATATCTTTAATAGTATTTTGGAAGCTTGAGATATAAGACTAAGTGTTCTAAACTCCTCACACTTTAAGGTATTTGTTTTTTTTTGCAACATAACGGTTTTCGTTGTTGCAAAGTCTTTCGGTACCTTTCCTATAGAGTACATGCTTGCTATGAGTTCAAAAACCTCATCTAGTAGGGCTGGGTTATTAGAGTACTTCATCATTTCAATGAAGATCTCATCGTCACTTGCAGCTTTTCCATCTCTTATTGTTCTTAGAGCGTTGTCAAATTCTTCCCTTATAATTTCAGGTCCCATTTCATCCATTTCTACCTCATTTATTAACTCAATGTCTGTCATATTTAAACCATCTCCCTTATACAGCTCTTCCATGTACCTTTTCCATCTCTGTAGTATCTCTTTATTTTCTGTTAGTATGTGACCCTGTTCATTTGTTATTACTGTCGACTTGGTATTATGTTTCCTATGTTGTTGTTTTATGATTCCATATGCTCTGTCAGTGTTTCCTTTATTTATATGTTCCTCAATCATTTCGCAATCTCTCTTCATGTCCTCTATCTTCGCTTCTCCACATAATAACGTTATTTTATTTGTGAGTTTTCTGTATTTATTTACACTTACATCGTCAGCTTTGTTTCTCAGCTTCCTTCGTTCTATCATTATCTTTTTAATATCCTGTGTAAGCCATTTCTTCCTTGGTCTGATATTTTCTCTCTTTGCTGCAGTCCTTGCGCTATCCTTCATTATGTTTTTAATATCTTCCCATCGTTCTTCTATTCTATTATTCTTGTCATCTGATATATATTTTTCCTTATACTTTAACAATTTGTCTCCTACTGAATTGCTATATTGCACTTTGGTTTCCTTATCACATTTCAATTTCTGTATATCTATAGTCTTATTTCTACTTACTCTTAGGGGTTTTAGGGGTTTTGTTAGCTTAATTCTAATATTGCACATGACTAGATTGTGGTCAGTATTCACATCAGCTCCTGGGTAGCTCTTGCATTTAGTTACATACTTTCTGTGTTCATTTTTTACCAGTATATAGTCCAGTTGATACCTGGCTATGTCGCCTGGCATTTTCCAGGTGTAACGCCTTCTATAGGGTTGATCGTAAAGGGTATTTGTGATTGTTAGCTCATGTTCCTTGCAAAATTCCACTAGTCTCTCCCCTCTTCGGTTACGTTTCCCCAGTCCGAATTTGCCAGCTATAGCCCCCTCGCTACCCTCTCCCACTACTGCATTAAAATCCCCCATTATAATCAGCTGTTCTTTTCTTTTGTTTGTGTCAATTAACGTTTCCATTTGTTCATATATCTCTTCTACCTCATCATCTGCATGTGAGCTTGTTGGCATGTATGTTTGTATAACCAGCATGTTTTGTGGTTCTGCCTTAATTTTCAATGCAGTGACTCTATCGCTGAAATGCATCGTATTTTCTATTTGCTGCCCCCATTTCTTATTCAAAATAATGGCTGTACCGTTCTTTCCCCTTTCCCCTCCTGTATAAATTACTCTATGGTCGTCCTCCCAATAGTCCCCGCTTCCTTCCCAACGTGTTTCGCTTATTCCGAGTATGTCTAAATCTAATCTTCTTATTTCGTTGATCAGCTCTTCTAGTTTTCCGTCTGGCAGCATGGTCCGTACGTTCCAGGTTCCGAAATCATTAATATCTATTCATAATGTATCCACATGAAATTGGTACATTCGGTTCTTTATTAATTAATATTTACTGGATGAGATTAGCTCAGGACCAAGATAAATTGCGTGCTCGAAGAGAGGCCTATGGTCAGCGGTGGGCGACAAATGGCTTAAATGATTATGCATCATTTACTGCGAGTTCAATTTATTAATTCTAAAAATACTTTTATTCTCCTAAAGGCCGCCAATCCTACAATATTTACTTTAGTTAATTTAGATTTATTTTTATTAAAAATTGAGATACTAAATTGAAATAGATTGGATTTATTTATACTTAAAAAATTATTGCAAATAAATACCCTTATTTAAACAGAAAATCTGTTGTGTCACTCCATTTTAAACAAAAGTCCATGGTGCATCTAAGGAGCTCTATTCCTACCAGCTAGCCTTATATGTAGAATAAAGTACTTCATACTGTAAGTCTACAAGGTGATCCATAAATACTGATGATCCAATTTAGGGCGTTATTGGTATTGCATACTGATTAGCAAAAATTAGAAATAAAAAAAAAATTGTGTTAAAGTAAATATTTTGTAGAGTTCTAGGCTACTGGGACAAAATGTTCTATAATAATTTTAGACAAAAAGAACCGATTTCACTTAGCCCCCACCTTTCCAAAAGGAAATGCTCAAGCTACTGTACTCAAATCACTATAGGTGTGCCTATAATAGTTGAACAGTTCCCTCGATTTCTCCAGGATTCCATCATCAGATCCTGACCTGTTACAATGGGACCAACTGTGAAATATACTCTTCAATTATTTCAATATACTCTTTAATTATTTCAAACAAAAAAAGAGTTTTTTAAATCGGTCCCGCCATCTTCGAATAATCGGAGAACATACATTAAAAAAAAACAAAAATAGCAAAAAAAAAAACAAAGACCCCGACGAATTGATAACCTCCTCCTTCGAAATCTTGAAGTCGGTTGAAAAAAAATGTTTTTATTTCCATCCACAAATTTTTTTTCCAGTTGCACCCAAATAACCCTATTTTATTACTTAATCGGTTTTTTAATGCGCTTCCACTTGTCTAAACTCCCATCTTTTTTATTAACTGCTAGTTCATACCTTTTCTTTACCTACAAGCAGGGCTTCTTTGTCTTCTGTCTTCATAGATGAACCTTAGCTAGTATCACCAAGGGGAAAAGCTATACGCTTATGAATTAAAAACATACAGCGATATAACTTTTTCCTTCAGGTATACAGCATTTTCCTGGATGCTCTTGAATGTAAGGTGGAAAAATATTTTCAAAATTACATGTTCTGATTCAGTGTAACTAGCTCATGAATGATTAAAATAATATTTTTAAAATGGTTACAATTCTGTTACAAAAAACATGAACACACAAACACCTACAAAAGCAATTGTACATAAAAGACAATAATGTGTATAATATAATATATTACAAACAAAAACCAAGTCTGTTTACTCTGTTCCTGAATTCCTGTAATTATGTGCATGTAATTATATGCGACATATATATATATATATCGATATTTATATATACCTATATATAATTACACGAATATGTAGCATTATATAATATTGATAGCATCAAGTTTAATCACTTATAACTCAAAAACATAAGAGATATATATTAAATCCATGTATGTTCAGAAATGAGTGCATTAGAAAGGTAACAAAGGTAAGGAAAGCTACAGTTATACGTAGATAGATATCGTGTAAGAGATGATGCTTATAAGTAAAAGCCGACTGCTAAAATATATAGCAGAAACGTATATACACTACATAATTTTAGATAATCCTCATCAAATATCATAATTTACTTGGCTAGTACTTACCGAAAACGCCACACAACAAGGTTGATCTGTGATCACAAAATGGATACCATATTCTAAGAAACTGGGATCAATTAAAATGCCTATAGAATAAAGCCAGCTACTGTGTAATACTACAAAGGCAAAGCCTATAATAGTTTTCTAACGTATTAATGAGATTCAACTCTTAAAACTGCAGTAAAACTCGCACCACTATGTAACAATTATGAACGCCATTACACTCCGTCCATTTTGATTCCCCAAGTGTTTTTTTTTCCATGAGCGCCTATGATTGAACTGAACATTCGGCCATATTGAAAAGATAAGAGCCATAGACTCCGACGTGTTTATTGTTTTGTTTGTTAGATTGGTTAAACTGATATTGTATTAGGAAAATTTTGTATTGTATAAGAAACGATTCTTAATTGTTCAAGTTACCTGTGGAAACATAAGTGTCAATCAAAAGTGGTGTGCGCTACAAAGATGCTTTAAAAATTGTATTGAATTCTCAAAACAGAAGCTTTTGCAATTAATACATTATTTCAAAGAAGAGTTTTGATAAATTCTGGTCACGAGAATCTGTTACAAATGATGAAACTAGTCGATCCAGTCGTACGGAGTTTTAAGGTCGCTAAGGTGTTCAGGGAAAATACAGACAAAATAAACAGTATAGATTTTTCACCGAGTGGAGAGACGTTAATATCGTGTAGTGAAGATGATCAGATTGTTATTTACGATTGTGAAAAAGGCACTCAAATGATAACTGTAAACAGTAAAAAATATGGTGTAGATTTAATACACTTCACACACGCTAAAAATACTGCAATCCATAGTTCCACTAAAGTTGACGACACCATTCGATATCTCTCTCTTCACGATAATAAGTACATTAGATACTTTCCCGGCCACACCAAAAAAGTTGTGACATTATGTTTGTCACCAGTGGAAGACACATTCTTATCAGGTTCTCTAGACAAAACACTGCGTTTATGGGATCTGCGTTCGCCAAACTGTCAAGGACTTATGCACCTGTCAGGACGACCTGTGGCTGCCTATGACCCTGAAGGTCTTATATTTGCAGCAGGAGTCAATTCTGAGAGCATTAAATTATATGATTTGAGATCATTTGACAAGGGCCCTTTTGTAACATTCAAATTAAACCAAGAAAAAGAATGTGACTGGACAGGATTGAAATTTTCCCGGGATGGAAAGACCATGCTAATAAGCACAAATGGATCAATAATTCGACTTGTGGATGCGTACCATGGCACTCCACTACAGACATTTACTGGCCATCTAAACAACAAAGGTATTCCAATTGAAGCGTCATTCAGTCCTGACTCCCAGTACATATTCAGTGGATCTACAGATGGGAGAGTCCATGTGTGGAATGCAGACACAGGATACAAGGTGTGTGTTCTTAATGGAGATCACCCAGCGCCCATTCAGTGTGTTCAATTCAATCCTAAGTTTATGATGTTAGCATCTGCATGTACTAATATGGCATTTTGGTTGCCAACTATAGATGATGTTTGAATAGGTGTAATTTCGTGTCAATTATTTAATTATGTAATTATTATGTAGTTAATGAATTGAGCAAATTTGCGTCATATAATGTAAGGATAATATAAACAGTATATTACAATCCAAAATTGTGAAAATAAACAAGCTACATGCATTACTTCAATGTTTTAAATACAGTATTGTATGTAGGAAGTGGTATTTAGAACATAACTACTTAGTACATGCATTTAGTTTTCATTCCATGTAAACATATAATTTGTATTTTAACTATTATGTAAGTTCTAGATTTACCTAAATATCGGGTAAATGAATATACTAAAATGCAAAGTCCCTGATTTCTCTTTTATAGAAATACAATTTCGACACTATCACTGTGATTTTATTCAACATCTTGTTAATTTTATTATGATATAGAAGTATACCAAAGACAATCTGCTACTGGATGGTTTGACCCGCAGAGTGACAAAACGTTTTTTTTACTTGTTTCTCCACAGTATTTAAAAACTACTTTAATAAAAACCGGCCAAGAGCATGTCGGGCCATGCGCAGTGTTGGGTTCCGTAGTTGCCAGCCTATTACAATACATCTGTTCAAAAGGTTGTTTATTAAAGGATATTTTGCGGCATTTACGTTATTTTACTATGCGGCACTTACGTCCTTTTAGTATGCATATTTTGAGTTATAACTCAAAAACGTCTCAACCGATTTTATTCAATATAGTTTTTATTGAAGCACCTTGAATTTTTTCAATTTTTTTCGACCTACGGTTCAAAAGTTAGGGGGACGGACGCCCTTTTTAGGGTTCCGTAGCCAAATGGCAAAAAACGGAACCCTTATGGATTCGTCATGTTTGTCTGTCTGTCTGTCCGTCCGTATGTCACAGGCATTTTACTCGGAAACTATACGACGTATCTGAATAAAATTTACACATAAGGTGTATTTTGTATGCTGCTACTTAGTTATGTAGTTAAATTTGAAAAAAAAAATATTTTTAGGGGAGCGCTCCATACGGGTAACTAAATTTAAAAAAAAATAATGACCAAATACCAACATGTGACACATCAATCGATAGGTCTTTCAAAATAACATTGAGGTTTCTTTGACTATTTTGTGATTAAGTGAATATTTTCTGAAATAATCGCTTCAAAAGTCAGAAAAGTTGTGTAGCCCCCCCCGTAACTTTTGAACCGTAAATTCAAAAAATATGAAAAAATTTGAAGAGATGCGCCTTATCATATACTTTCAACGAAAATTGTTTTGAACATTATCGGTTCAGCCATTTTTGAGTTATCTCCAAAAAACTTCTTCCATAGGCATCAGATACGACCTTTTGGTATTATTTTGGTTCTTATTCCATTGAAGGTATGGAACCCTCCTATGCGTGGTCCGACACGCACTTGGCCGGTTTTTTTAAACTTTCGGAGCTATTATTTACTAAACTTAATTTATTCCAAAAACTGTTTCAGACGACCCTTTTTCTTTTTTAAAGACCTACCCAACGACACCTCGCAAAAATATTTTTTTTTTCTGATTTTATTTTACTACTTTGTCGGCGTGAGTAAAACTCATACTCATAAATTTCAGTTTTCTATGTAGTACTAACCATTACTGAGCAAAGCTGGGGACGAACAGACGGACATGGCGAAAATAATAAAAATATAAGGGTTCCTAAGTTGACTACGAAACCCTAAAAAACAGTTATAATATGTGCCTATAAATAAACGAATTAACACCTAAATCATCATCATCAATATCATATTAGTATTTTTTCATGTTAGGCCCCATTTACACATTGATTAGTGTTAAGTGCGAGTTAATACATTTGTTACTAAACACAAGTAGAAAATGTATGGACTCGCACTTAACACTAATCAATGTGCAAATGGGCCTTTACAGAATGAAATACTTACCCACATGTATATATACTTATAAAACACAACCCTTTGGCTTTGCCTCAAATCTGGTAAAATAATAAACTGTAAAGATCTAGACACACGGCAGTGTGTCCGCCAAGTTCGAGCAAAAAAAAGCAACACACCGGCCGTGGGTTATATTACACGAACCATTTCGGGCCAATTTCGACCACCCTATAACTCAAAACATATTTTATCTACGCATATGAAATTTCGAGTGTCTGTTGACATCCCCTTAATTATCTAGAATACAAAATGTCATTATTCTACCTATAGCAGTTCTTGAGATATTGACGTCAGAAAATTGCTATTTTTACTATACACTCACTGACTCATCAAAAACCTAGACCACTTCCAATGGTCGTACTGACTTGAAATTTGGCATGGAGATAGGTCTTAAGGTCAAAGTAAAGGGAAAAATCTGAAAACGGCCAAGTGTGAGTCAGTTTTAAAAATAGCGAAGGTGTAACTTTGTTCTACTATGAAGTCATAATGAACTAAATGGGTCTATCTTCCAATGGTCGTACCGACCTGAAATTTGGCTCGAAGGTTTGTCTTTAGGTCGAAATAAAGTAAAAATCTGAAAACGGCCAAGTGTGAGTCAGTTTCGAAAACAACGAATGTGTAATTTTGTTCTACTATAAGTAGGTATGGAGTGGAAATGAGATAAGACTTATTTAAATTTAGATACATACCAATTTAAGACAATACATGTTTGTCTTAAAGACAAGAACAATAAAATTGTTCACCACTCTGTGTGTGTCTGTTGCGGGAACCGAACCCACGATTTACGAAGTGCAAAGCAGGTCACTAGGTACACTAGGTGCGTTAAATCAGTCAAACAAAAATGAAAAGGCAATTTTTTCTCGCATAGTCTAAATAATTTCTAATTTTACAACTAATAAAATCGCAGATTCAAGAACATGGAAATCATATATACCTACTCTAAGATGGAATTATATATACT
Source organism: Pammene aurita (assembly GCA_947086415.1). Classification (NCBI taxonomy): domain Eukaryota; kingdom Metazoa; phylum Arthropoda; class Insecta; order Lepidoptera; family Tortricidae; genus Pammene; species Pammene aurita. The sequence continues at coordinate 25,074,411 of OX352293.1, forward strand.
ACTGCCCATCTCACCCTCCGATACGCCACGGGATGAGATGGGATGGTGCACTTCTAGGGCTACATAATAGGCCACCAATTATAATACCTACTGGTAGGTAGGTATTACCAAGTTATTAATTATCTATGTAGGTAGCGTACTTACAAACAGAATAAAGTACGTTATTGATGTATGTAATTATATGTAAGTAGGTACATTTTATAGGTGTAGGGAGCCAGTTTATTTGTAAAAATCACCTATAAATAAATAGTAAAATAGGATTTATCATAGATTATAGGTACTCGCGCTGCCCGATCGATCCCGAAATCCCGATATATGTATGTATAGTGATACTAGATAAAAATTCCGTTCCCCGCCTCGCGCACCCTCCGTCGCTGCCTACATTCGTCCGCCGCGCTCGCGCCGTCCGCCAGCTCATGCCATCCTTTCGCCCGCTCATGCCGCCGGGGGGATGCGTACGCGCGGGAGGCGGGGAGTCGACGAACCAAAGCGTTCGGCAACTTCGGCTGCCGCGCGTCATACGCGAGACATTTCCTAAAGCAAAAGTGATAAAAAAATAATAAAGAACCTACACCTAACAAAAATAAATGAAATCCCATCAAAAACATAAATGTGAAAGGCTGCCAAGTTCGATACTATGGGAATGCTTCGCCTATAAAAGAAGTGAGATCTGAATAAGTACCAAGTTCCATAAAAATACCTCAAATCATAAATAGTTATAGGAATGCACACTTGATTTCCAGCAGTTTTTAAGGTACATTTTGATTAAGTATCACGTTACATAGAAATACCTAAAATTATAATAGTCAGAGAAACGCACACCGGTTTTTTTAGCAGTTTCCTGATAACATTTATTATTTTCAGTACTTTTTAATGATGTAACTTGGCAAGTTTTAATAGAAAATTATATACTTGACACATTGCAGTCCAAAGGTGTCGATTCATTGCATTGAAAAGGTGTGTGGTGTGTGAAAACTTGCCAAGTAATATCATTAAAAAGTACTGAAAATAATAAATGTTATCAGGAAACTGCTAAAAAAACCGGTGTGCGTTTCTCTGACTATTATAATTCTAGGTATTTCTATGTAACGTGATACTTATTCAAAATGTACCGTAAAACGGGGTGAGTAGGTTTCGCGGGGAGAGTTGGGTTATGAATGGGGAGAGAAGGTTTGAGAGGGGGTGAGAAGGAATTTTAAGGCTACTGCTACAAAAATAATGTATTCCAATTTAAAATGGGGCTATAGTAATACGCATAATAAAAAAAAATCGATCCAACAATCTTCCAAAATCACCTTTGTATGAAAAACCCTCTCACCCCAAATACGAGGCACTACGGGGTGAGGTGCGTTTTCCTCTTTATCGTCAAAGTTATGAAATGGAACTACCCAAAATAAAATACAAACGTCCGAACCACTTATTATATACACCATTCAGTTTTCACATGTAAAAATAAAATGTTATCGAGGTTTGAAAGTCAAATTTCAGCCAACTCACCCCATTTTACGGTACCTTAAAAACTGCTGGAAATCAAGTGTGCATTCCTATAACTATTTATGATTTGAGGTATTTTTATGGAACTTGGTACTTATTCAGATCTCACTTCTTTTATAGGCGAAGCATTCCCATAGTACCGAACTTGGCAGCCTTTCACATTTATGTTTTTGATGGGATTAGTACCTACCTAATGCCTAAAACCAAATTCGCATTTAACGCTGCATAGTGCTTCGCCTTATCCACTGGCGAAAGAATGTGGTACGTACGTGCCATCATCCTTAGCCAATACGTATGTACGTATAGGTTTATAATCGCTTACGAAAATTATATACGTCAGTAAATACTTCGTGAGTAACAGTAGTAGAGCGCCTGCGTCGAAGTGTGCCTGTGCGCTCTAGCTCGGCTCGATCCAACGCACAGATTACTGAGTAGATACTACGTATACGATCCAACGTGGCGAGCACGTTGTGCTATCGCTTCGCTTTGGCTATGTAATCGTACCTAATGTGATAAGACATAGAGATAGGTAAGGTCCGACCGAGATCTCGGTGTCGGTTTCGGCATTCTCGGCCAAAAAACGGGCCGAGATCTCGGTCTCGGCTCAAGTCAGCTCTCGGCCAAAGTAGACGGAGATTTTGACCGTGACCGGGATATAAAAAATCATGGTTGGTATTGGTACGTTATCGTGAATGAAGTTGCAGAAGAAAAATTAATTGATATACTTAATAATTTTAAGCGTTGGTAGCCTGGCGGTAAGACGTCTGACTTTCAATCTGAAGGTCTCGGGTTCAAACCCGCGGTTCGTACCCAGGGACCGGAAAACCCCTCTTTAGTTAGACTTAATCCTATCGATCCGGTAACCCAATCAATTCGGTAACCTCATCATAAGGTAACCGTGTCATTAGGTTACCCAATTATAATGGTAACCTTATTGAAGCGGAAGCCATAACCGTAACCTTAACCATACGGTTAAGCTCAAAACTATAGGGTTTTAATTTGGTTATTGTAACCTTATTATCAGTGGGTTGTTTGGTGTTTTACTACATTTAAAATTGCTAGCTACTCGTAGCTGATCGCAGTCGCGTTGCTGAAGCATGAAATAAAATAAAAAAACTAAATATAAATTAAATAAAAACTGTTCTGTGTATGTTTGTGATGGACTGTATATTTATTTTTGTAGTTTAAATTTAATTAAAGATAATGATTATTTTGTTTGAATGTAGTATTAAAAAAAATATTGTACTTAAGTTATTTTGACTTGTTTGTAGTATTATTTCGTATGTGTAATTATTGTATTTGACATTTTAATTAAATATCTCTTCTAATAAAAAAAATATATGTATCATAAGTATCATAACTCATAATTATAATACAGGATTATTCATACTATCTTCTATATCGTGTAGAGTAAGTTCTGCAATTAATTTAGGATTGTTAGCGTCCAAGTACGTGGTACGTATACATTACTTATATTAATTGGGCGGGAGGCCGAATGGAGGTAGACGTGTGCGCCGCCATAAAAATCCGCGGCGGCGGCGCGCCGGGAATTTTTGACGGCGTCAATTTTTGCCTATACTCGCAAGGCTCACGTTTCGCATTAAAAATTGTTAAATATCAAAAACTTTTAAGGAACATAAAACGATATATCGGGCCGTTGGCTTATTTAAGGGTGTTTTTTTTCTAGTACACTTCAGTCCTGCCTTTTCGGAAATCGCTTTTATGTTGATGTTTTTCATAATTGTGATAAATTAAGATCCTTTTAAAGCCAACTCCATCTAAAGCGTGTACCAAGGCCAGCTACCAAGAAATGTCTTGCGGGAGCTCGCCAGAAGGTTGCCTCTCAAGATAAACGACGTTATAAGGGATCCTTTTGAAGATACAGAGATAACATAGAATGGCTATCCGAAACAAGCAAGACGGAAACCCTGGATTTTTGATGCTACCTGGGAACTTATTGAGCGACAGAGGACTCTCAAAGAACAAGGCCTTAACACAGACTTGCGTGAAAAGGGCATGCAGACGCGATAAGAATAATTCAATCCATGCTTTATGTGACGAAATCGAAAAACATGCTGCAACTGCCCATTCTAAAGACTTGTTCCAGAAAGTCAAACTTCTCACCCGCGATTACAAACCTAGAAGCTGGTAGATAGCGGATACTGATCTTTATCAGACCTGGGAAAAGTGTTGGCTAGATGGATTCGGAACAACTCTATCGAGAAGTTCTGGAATATCTTTTAGTGCGAAATGACGCTGTGCATCCACTAGAGCCGGACTTATTTATTTCCGAACTGGAACACGCTATCAGACGTCTGAAAGTTAATGCCGTCGGTACTGATGGTATATGCGCTAGTCTCCTAAATAAACTAGGTGGCCAAGGTACAGTCAAGTGCAAAAATACGTATCGAAAAAATCGTCTCATAAATATGGTACTACGCACTTATTACAACGGAATAAGATACTATGGGACATATTTTTGAGTAAGATGAGTACACCCATATTTTTACACTTGACTGTACACAGTTCTTACACCAGATTTGCTGCAAAGTGTGGGGAACTGGCCAGTGGTCGAGAGACTGGACTGAATCCATGGTTATACCTCTCCATAAAAAAGGCTCGACGCTAAAATGTGACAACTATAGAACTTTGTCTATTATATCGCAAGCCAGTAAAGTATTTCTTTGACATCATGAATTCGCGATTGACAAAGTTCCTGGAGCGGCAAATACTTGCAGAGCAGGCTGGGTTTGTGTCTGGGCGAGGGACACGGGAGCAGATTTTCATCGTGCGCCAGATCATCGAGAGATGTCGTGAATGGAACAAGCCATTAGTCCTATGAACGTGAAATCATCAGGAGGATTCAAATAGCGAAGGGTGCTATGACTCGGTTAGATAGGGTCTGGAGAGATCGCGGCATACAGAGGCAGACTAAGGTTAGACTTATGCGTTCCCTGGTGTTTCCAATTTTCCTATACGGTTCTGAAACTTGGACTATCAAGGCAGATCTGAAAAGCCGTATTGACGCGTTTGAGGTGTGGTGTTGGCGAGGGCTATTACGGTTACCTTGGACTGCGATGCGATTAGTACGTAATCAGTCCATACTAGAGGAGCTACGCATAAAACGCTGGTTGTCTACGACGTGCCAGGACCACATACTTCGGACACCTCTCTCGACGCTTCTCGGATAACCTGGAGAGGATCATCATAACGAAAAAAGTTGAAGGCACAAGACTAAGAGGCCCTCCCCCTGCAGCAAGAAGCCATGCGCTTAGCGAGGGATAGAAGCCTATGGAGGAACCTGGTCTTCAACAGAAAGACATGATCCTCAGCTCTGACGGAACGACTAGTGATGATGAAGATCCTATTTTGACTCGCAGTAGGTCCAAACATACTGTTCAGTATTAAGGATCAATCCTGCCACCGAAAACACTTCTTTTCTCAGGATAATTTAGTTGCTGGTACAATTTTGATAGCAGATTTATTATTTTCGTTACGAATCTTATTAATAAGGCCATCGACTTAATATTTGTTAGGTGAGCGGTTAAATCATACTCATTTATTAATCTCCCGAAAGAGAAGAAATTGACCAAACCCCAACTATTTCAATGTGTACCTAGATGTTTTCATGGTTTAATTCGTCAATATACGTTGTTAAATTTTCAACTGACTTTCCTTCATCGGTAATTGTCATTGGCAAATTTTTGTCGAATTCTGAAATTTTGGCCAACGGCGTGGATTTTCAAATCCGCGGCGGCGGCGGCGGCGTGGGTCCCACGGCGCGGCTACGCCACGCCGGCGCAGCGCACACGTCTAAATGGAGGCCGAACATAATATCGATATTTTCCAGATTTGAGAGAGAGAGAGAGAGATCTTTATTTGCAACCAAGTAACCAACCAAGTACATGACAAAGATTAGCACAATGGACCCTGACAGGGTAAAGCAATATTTCTTAAACTAATTTTATATAATACTAATACATAAACATATAAATCGAGAACTATATAACGACATGAAATGTTTATAACGTTGAGGTATAACAAAATAAAATTTCTAAAACCGGCTCAATCACCGGGGTTTAGTAAAAACACTTAATACTTATACTTATAAACTACATTTGGTAATTGCATGTTAAAATTTATCTTCCAGGTACTATTTTCCTTACACATGCGCGGATTTCTTTTTCTGTGATTTATTAATATTATGTTGCGGGTGTTTTAGTGTGCGTTCGGTATTTTAGACTTCAAACGAATTATCAGTCTACTAGCTTTTGCCCGCGGCTTCGCTCGCGTTAAATTCGGGGTAACACGGTTCCCCTTTGCCCCCCGGAATGCTCCATACAAACTTCCACCCCCCATTTTAGGGAAGTGGGGGGTTAGAAAGAGACAAAAAGTAGCTTATGTCACTCTCCATCCCTTCAACTATCCCCACTTAAAAAATCACGTCAATTCGTCGCCCCGTTTTGCCGTGAAAGACGGACAAACAAACAAACACATACACTTTCCCATTTATAATATTATATAAGTTCAAAATCTGTAAGAATGAACTTTTGACACATCGCAACGCCCGTAGAACGTAAACGCGCAAGATACTTTGAAATTATAAACTAAATCCCATAACGATTTTACAGCTTGTCATGTACGTAAACACTATATTTCACTTTTAATAAACATTACTTAATTAATGTTACATTTTTTCATATCTTAGTTATTGAATATTTTACGATAACAATTTAGCATGCAAACAGTTACAATCTACGCCTCCTTTTTTTTAAATTTAGTGTTGTGACCATGTCTGCTGTTCCGATTAATATAACATTTCCGTAAGTCGATAAATCGATTATGTAATCAATAGGCAATCGATTATGTAAAAAACAAAACGAAAATAAAATGAAGTATGATACGAAAAAAGCCATTACTGTAATTGTATCGGTTTTTTGAGTAATACTTCATAATAACAGTGTTGAATAATTAATAATAAATGACAAAAACGGTGGAAAAAAATAATGGGCCCCGGAGGGGAACTACCTTAAAACGTTGAGATAGCTCAATTTACTGAAAGGAAACATTCTTTTATTTTTCCTAAAGAGTAAAACTGCATACACAGTTTTTTTCTTAATTTTCACTTTTTTCCATACTAATTGTGTGAACAGTCTTTTTATTATTATATATGGCTTCTCTTGTGTCCTATACTTGGTTGGTATTAAAAAAAAATTAACCTTGTTGGAAATAGGATCGATTGGCATCAATTGTCATAAACATTGTTTAAAAATCGATTCAAACAATTCATAAATAATCGCTAAATTTGACAAACAATACGTCTTAGCCCCATCACTAATTACGTCAATACTGAAGTGTCAAAAGTTCATTCTTACAGATTTTGAACTATATGTAAAGGACTTCGATAGCTTGTAAATGGGTTTTAATTATTGGGAGATAAAGACAAACAACCAAGCAATTGACGTGAATGAAAATGTACTCGAACAAAAGATATGACAAACAGACAGGACCTTCAAATATAAAATACAAAAATAGAATCATACAAAAACATAGACAATATATATATCAAAACCTATATACAACCTCAACATCCCACCCCCTTGTGTGCGAAAGCACACAAAACGAACCAGGCTAGGCAAGCTTTAGACCTCCAGCCTGACTAGTTTCTTAGAGGGTCGGCGAAGAATACCTCCTGATGTGGCTACGTCCACCACTCTGACTACTCCATCTCTGCCAGGGAAGGTTGCTGCAACGCGGCCGCGTGGCCAGGTCCCTCTGGGCAGATTCTGGTCAACAATGAGTACAACGTCGCCGATGGTCAAGTCGCGTTCCCTGTTTTCTCCAATCTGACGGGGATGCATAGTTGGCAGGATCTCCTTTACCCATCTGTTCCAGAAATGGTCGGCCAATCTTAATGCCTTTCTCCAATCGGTTCGTCTTAATAGGTCTCGATCATCAAGAGTTGTAGGTAAAACCTGGTTTGATGAAGAGCCAATCAGGAAATGAAAGGGTGTCAAGGTTTCCTGGTCTTCAGGGGCAACGGGGACATGAGTTAAAGGTCGTGAGTTAACGATTGCTTCCGCTTCTTGGATTAAGGTAACTAAAACTTCTGGGTTTGGTGCTCTTTCACGTAATGTGGCGTTCAGTGCAACTTTTACGGTGCGAATCAGCCTTTCCCAACATCCACCAAAGAAAGGGGCTGCGGCAGGAATAAAACTCCATTTTATGCCTCTATTAGCGGCGAAATCATTAACATATACTTGATAAAACTCTCGAAGGATTCGGTCGGCTCCGACAAAACATGTGCCGTTGTCAGAAAATATCGTCTCAGGAGCACCCCTCCGTGCAATAAAGCGTCGCAAGCTCATTATAGCTGAATCAGCAGACAGAGAGTGTACAAGCTCCAAGTGGACGGCTCTGGATGTCATGCAGGTATATATATAGGGCCACATAACGTTTCTCCTGTCTTCGACCAATCGTGGTATTTATTGGGCCGAAATAGTCCAAACCAGTATAGGTGAATGGGCGGCGGTGGTGAGCAAGACGTTCACGAGGAAGGTTTCCCGTCATTGGATTCATTGGTTTTGCTCTTTTAATGCGACAGAGTAAGCATTTGCTAGTTACGCTTCGAACTGTGTTGCGTAGATGAAGAAGCCAATATTTCTGTCGGATCTCATTAACTATCATTTCATTATTAGCGTGACCAGCCCGTCGATGGTAGAAATACACCAACATACGCACTACCGGGTGTCGACCGTCTAAAATGATAGGCGACTTAATTTCTGAACTGACATCTTGTACAGCAACAATTCTGCCAGCAAGATGTAACAGATTGTCTGGTCCCATTCTGGGCGAAAGTTTCGCCAGGCGACTACTCTTGGGCAACAACTCTCCACGATCAATATGCTGTATTTCATCTTTAAATGTTTCTGACTGTAGTTTCTTCAGGACGTGCTTTTCTGCGGCTTCCATGAGTTCCGCTGTCAGGGGTATTAGAGTGGTGGACGTAGGTGTGATCGTACGTTGACGAGGCCTAACATTGGTGCCAGAAGTAACTTGACCTACGCGATCTAATACCGACCGAAATTTAGAAGCGGCTTGTAAAACGCGGGCAGTAGCACGAAGTAACCTTAACCAGTCACTAAAACGACCGAAATCCGCCGTAATAACCAGATGACCAACCACAAATCCTGAAGTTTGTTTGCGTTCTTCCTGGACTGGCTGGCCAGCTGGTTCAACAGGCCAATCCTCCGGGGATTTGAGAAGGAACAACGGGCCCGTAAACCATCGGTGGTTAGGATTAAGATTGAGTGGTTTAATCCTAGTGGCATCATCCGCAACGTTCAAGTCAGTTGGGACCCACCTCCAATCTTGTACACACGTATTTCCGGTAATTTCCGCGACGCGATGAGCCACAAAAGGCTTGAACGTTCGTGCGTCGCTTCTAAGCCATCCGAGAACAATTTTAGAATCCGACCAAAGAAACGTTCGAATGGTCTTCTTTTTATGAAATTCCTTGATTGTGATAGCAAGGCGAGACGCAATTAAGGCGCCCTGTAACTCCAAACGCGGAATTGAAGTGGGCCTCAATGGCGAAACCCTCGCCTTACTGGCGACGAGTGAGAGCCTGACAGTACCATCCGCATATAATAAGCGCCAGTAGGCGACAGTAGCATAGGCAAGCTCGCTTGCGTCTGAAAAAATATGTAGCTCCCTGTGGAGGGGTTCTCCATTCATTTTAGCGTACCATCGTGGAATCCTAATACTTGAAATGTCAGATAGTTCTTTAAACCATTCGTTCCACTTTAAAACCTGTGATGGAGGAAAAGGTGTGTCCCAGTCAATATTTGACCTCCACGCTTCTCGAAGTAGTATACGGCCTTTGACCACTATTGGGCCGAGCAAACCTAGTGGGTCACATACTTTCATAAGGTGTGATAACACTTTTCTTTTATTTAAACTACCCTGTAATGTAAGACCTTCCAATCCGGTCCTAAAACCAATAGTATCTGATTTAGGATCCCATGCAACACCTAAGGCTCTAACGCTACTTGATTCACTACCAAGCAATACTTCAGTAGATTGGGGTGCGCGCAGTTCTTTCGGCACTAGACGCAACGCTTCGTGGTCATTAGAAATCCAACCACACATTTCAAAGCAAGCGTTACGATGGATGGTCACTACATCGGTTGCCAGCTGAGCGGCCTCGGTGGCGTCGTCCAGGCTATCGAGAAAATCATCCATGTAAGAGCTGTGGATGCTCGCGTTAGCTGCAGCTGGATACAAATCTTGATGAGACATCGCGTTTTTATTTTTTATGTATAACGCAGTGAAAGGACTGGATGACGCTCCGAAGATAACAGCTGTCATCCGATATTCTTTTAGAGGTGTGTTTCTAGACTGAACGTCGCGCCATAAAAATCGTAGCGCATCTCTATCTTGTTCACGGATTCGTATTTGAGGAAACATTTCCTTAATGTCGGCGGTTATGGCAACAGCGCCCTCTCTGAATCGAAATAAAATACCTAATAAGTTTTCTAAAAAGGTCTGGCCCTTGGAGAAGCAGTGAGTTTAATGAGACGCCCTGATTTTCTGCTGCTGCGTCATGCACGACTCGAACCTTACGTTTTTGCGGATGGTACACGCCAAAATGTGGCAAATACCACCGTAGATTTGCGTTCGGGTTACTTTCATTATGTTTAGAATCCATGTCTAATTTTATTTTATTTTTATTTGCACTTGACAGCTGGACTTCAAACTTTTGTTGCACTTTATTCAGACTGACTGTACTAGGTTGGGTATTGTCTAATAAAGTGTGAGTTTTATTTTAATAATCGAGTGGATTGTTTTTGTTACACAGATTTATGTTCGTGTGTACGTTGCTAGTGGTTGATTTACTATAATAAGTGTCAAGATTACACTCCTCAGCGTAATTTTTAGCGATCATATTGTCAATAAACGTTTTGTACGCATCGGCAAAGGTTGGTTCACGAATCATTCGCCTCTCGAGGCTTAAAAATCTTGATAAGGCTTGCGGGTAGCTATCGGGAACAACCTGTATATTATCACGCCACGGAAGTCCTACTTCATATCTACCGGAAGGTAGGCGTATGGAAGTGGTGTCAAGAATGTTGACGGCACGAGAGTCCAGCTTGCTATGTAGAGTCTCACGTTTAGAGATCCCAAGCGAGTCGAGTTTGTACTGTTCTTTTATAAGTAGTTCTAAGCGCTCATTTTCTGAAGGCTCAGCGCGGTCTAAATGACAGTGGTTGATAAACTCGACTGGCTTAGTTTTGCTGCACGTTGGGCCATACAGAGTCCAGCCAAGCCTAGTACGACAAGCAGCGGGCTCGTTACGTCTACCTTCACGAACTTCCCGACATATTGACAGATGCCAATGCTGAGCACCAATAAGTACGGTTGGTGTAGCGTCAGCATAAGTCAGGTAATCGGCTAAGTCTTTTAAATGCTCGTAGGAGTCCAGAGTGTGTTTAGACAATGTTTGGGTATTCAAGCCTAATGAGGAAACAGCCCTGGCATGATTTACCAAATAAATATCAGGTTCATATTTGCCTTTTATGTAAAAATCTACACATGAAATCGCAGTAGTTTTTTGTAACCCAAGTATACCATTGACGGTTATGTGCTCTTCAGAACCTGACAAACCTATACGAGCAGCCACGCTGGAATCAATCAAAGTCACCGTGCTGCCGTCGTCAAGAAATGCGAAGGTCTCGTAACTGCCAGTTGGCCCTGAAATTGTCACTGGTAATACCTTTAACAAAGTCATGTTTGAGTGTAATTCATTTGACTTTTTATTTTGGTTACACAAAATACCTGTATTAGACACCGTCACGTTCTTTTCGGACATCTTATAATCGGCTGGTGAGGAATATGACGTTTGGTGGACGTCACTTTCAGGTGCAGTTACACCCTCGGTATTGGTACACGTCGTCTCGGGTGTTTGCAGTGACGTAAACGTATCCCTAACGCCATGTAAAAGAGGATTATGTCGAAAAGTACAACCGTTAACCCCGCATGGGTCAGCTCTGCATAACCTCCAGGAGTGTGTGTGGCCATTAAGGCATTTATAACAAACTTTGTGTTCACGCAACCAACGCCACTTATCTTCAATCGGCAACGATATAAATTCGGTACAACTTTTAATGTTATGGTTTTTATTGCAATAAATACACACTATCTTACCAGTAGTTTTATTTCTGACATGTGAAATGGTATGAACGCTTTCACGTTTTAACTGTTTGTATGGTTGATAAAATGTGCGTGATTGTTGAGGCATAGTAGCGCTAGTACCAGCTATTTCAGGCGACAAGGCGAACTTTATGTACCTTTCATGTTCACGCGTGAGAAAATCAGACAACATTTCTAACTTTGACTTGAAATGGTTTGACGTTTCTGACAAATCTGACGCGTAGTCCGACCATCTCATTTTTAGGGTTCCGTAGTCAACTAGGAACCCTTATAGTTTCGCCATGTCTGCCCGTCCGTCCGTCCGTCCGTCCGCGGATAATCTCAGTGACCGTTAGCACTAGAAAGCTGAAATTTGGTACTAATATGTATATCAATGACGCCGACAAAGTGGTAAAATAAAAAGTGGATTTTTTTTTTATTAGGGTACCTCCCCTATACGTAAAGTGGGGAGTGATTTTTTTTTTCATTTCAACCCTAACGTGTGATATATTGTTGGATAGGTATTTAAAAATGAATAGGGGTTTACTAAAATCATTTTTCGATAATGTAAATATTTTCGGAAATAATCGCTCCAGAAGTAAAAAAAATATGCGTCCCCCCCCTCTAACTTTTGAACCATAAGTTTTAAAAATATGAAAAAAATCTCAAAAGTAGAACTTTATAAAAACTTTCTAGGAAAATTATTTTGAACTTGATAGGATGAATAGTTTTTGAAAAAAAAATTACAAAATAATTTCTGAATTAAGTTTGTAATTTAACCGTATAAGCAGGTGTTTATTGTACCTGTGATTTCTACAAAATTACAATGAAATGACGTGCTTTCAAATAAAGTAAAAACGGTGAAAATCGGTTCACGCAATAAAGAATTATTCCATAAAAATCATCTCCCATACTTTAAGCTCGCGCGCAATAGTTTACTTAATTTGCCGATAGATGTCGCTGTACGTGGAACTCTCATATCATATCCTACATGGCGGTGTTATTAACTCTTAAGTGGGGACACTTACTGTGACGGACGGAAAACTACGGAACCCTACACTGAGCGTGGCCCGACACGCTCTTGGCCGGTTTTTTATTAAAGGGTTTAATTTGCCTAAAATACTATGAAACAGCTCCGGCGATTGCAAATACTCATTTAGCCCTAATAATTTTATAGTACATAAACTATTGCGTACCTTATTTGCGAAAATACCTATTTCCTTTAGGTCCGCGCCAAGCCGAGGCAGCGATTTCAAAATTTGTACCTCGCCGAAGACAATCATTTCGGGACAAGCAAAAGTACGTGCAAGCGCAGCCATAATATCTTCTGCAGCTGCCGCGGTGTTCAGCAAAGAGGCGACGGCCTCACGGGCAGGCCCGCGGAGGGCCACATGTAGACGGGCTGTATTTTCTGCGGGAGCATAAGTTGTTTTAGTGGTGTCGAATAGATATTTAAATTGGAGCCACTGAGATGAGTTTCCGTAAAATGTTGGAAGCTCGATCTTAGGTTTTCTTTCCTTGTTCTGTGTGGCGAGCGCTTTGGCTGCAGCAGCCGTATCGGCGACAGCTTGCAGAAGCGTGAGAGAGCCAGTTTTCGGCTCTGTGGGTTCATAACAGCGGTCCTGCGGGTTAATATGACTATTAACCCGCAGGACCGCTGTTATGAACCCACAGAGCCGAAAACTGGCTCTCCCACGCTTCTGCAAGCTGTCGCCGATACGGCTGCTCTGACGATCTGACGATCGGCAACCATAGTTGTAACTGCCGCTTGCGGAGTTACCCCGGTTTCAGCCCGCGTGTCCGTGAGATGCCTATCCTGGTTTATGTCATGGACCCAAGATGATGTGCGAGAGTAAACATTACTTACGGTGCGATTGGACCGATCCTCGGCCTCTAAAAAGGCTAGATTCGCTTCAAGCTCTAGCTGCTCTACCTGTTTCACCTGCTTTATGAGTTTTCGTCGGTGTTCCTGTTCACGTTGAAATAATTCTTGCTCCCTTTCAATGCTTTTGCGGGCCAACTGGGCTTCCGCGGTCAATCGTCGTGCCTTAATCGTGGCCGATGATCGCGTAGAGCCCGAAGCATGTGACCTGCAACTAAGAGGGAGAACGTGTCCGGCACTGGCGCCGGTATTGATGTTCTCGATACCGGTACCAGTCCCAGACGTCCTGGGAAATTCGGGGTTTGGTGCCGAGGGTGTACACGTGGCATCGGCCTTAACGTGGTCCAATTTCGGGGACCGGCCGAGCCCACCCGTAGCGGGCGTACCCGTTTCCGAACGTGATGTTTTAGAACCTCTAGCGAGCGTTGCTTTGGTTTTTGATCTCGTCTCCATGATAAAACGATCGAAAGGACCAAAATGTAAAGGACTTCGATAGCTTGTAAATGGGTTTTAATTATTGGGAGATAAAGACAAACAACCAAGCAATTGACGTGAATGAAAATGTACTCGAACAAAAGATATGACAAACAGACAGGACCTTCAAATATAAAATACAAAAATAGAATCATACAAAAACATAGACAATATATATATCAAAACCTATATACAACCTCAACACTATATATAGTTCAAAATCTGTAAGAATGAACTTTTGACACTTCAGTATTGACGTAATTAGTGTAGATAGTATGGATGTATAGTGGATGACATCGCGGTGGCCTTTCGTCGCCTAGCGTGATGATGCGTATGAGTCGAGTGCCCGGCCATACGCGCCGTCCGGCTTAAATATTGAATGGTTGGTTTGAATCCAATAAATACGAACTCGAGTGGCCCGGCATGCGCGGACAACTCTGCCCTGCAGGGCGGTGCTGTAAAACTAGAGATGGGTAAATACCCGAGGGCATATGTATACCTTTTTTATAATACTTACCCGGAAAGTACCCATGCAAAATTTTCATTAAGATGATTTTTAAGGTATGCTATGAGGAAAAATAAGATTCTGACGCACGGGTCGCAAGAAAAAAAAATACGGCTAAGTTACATTTAGTTTTAAAATTGACGAATTTATATGATGGCGTGATTTTTTTACGAATATTTTTGTTATAGATAATAAAAAATAACTACATCCACTAACTTAATTACAATAACATCAAACGACATGTTTATAAAAAAACGAATCTACCCGACGATTTGGGTAGATACGGGTAGATAGGTATTTACCCGAGTGGGTAGATTGGGTAAATACCTGCGACCCATCTGTATGTACCTACTTAAAACTGAATGGCCCAGTGGCTGCGGCCGGGGCAGCGTTAACGCTGCGTCCGTAGCTAACAAATGCAAACATAATAATATGGGTGTGACCTCAGTGAACGCTGCTCACAATCCCTTGGAAGCTCGACGCAACGCTGGACGCGTCGCCGAACGCTCGCTTCTGCTGAGGTCGTACACTTATGTTCAGATTCGTCATAAATAAAATTGCACTACACTTTTCTAGTAAACGATATATTCTATAAGTACTACAATTCACCGGTGTGAAGTTAGCGGCCAAATGTTGGCGCCAATCGGCCGCCA
This sequence comes from Pammene aurita, assembly GCA_947086415.1. Taxonomy (NCBI): domain Eukaryota; kingdom Metazoa; phylum Arthropoda; class Insecta; order Lepidoptera; family Tortricidae; genus Pammene; species Pammene aurita. The sequence goes on from OX352293.1 coordinate 25,089,610, forward strand.
ACTTCACACTAAAATTAACCTACCAAATTAAGAAGTCCGTAATAAATATCTCCATATATAACAGAAATGGGGTGAAACAAAAATTAATATACAAAAATAGATATTTACTCAACGTTAAGGTAAAGTATCCAACTAAAAACTATTGCATATTTTCTTACCGATAATTATACCATCCGACTATTATACCGGGTGTTGCCTGTAACACGAGCAATAAATTAAAACATAGATTCTTCTCCTCAAACAATACAACTTTTGTTCAACTACTTTAAAAAAATATATAGTCTTTAGATTGTCCCTTTTTTAAAGAAACTAAATAGTATTTTCAATGTACGTTAAAATCCTTCTAATTGACATTGCTTGTCACCTTACAGACATAATCAATTTTGCAATATATTGCGTGTTCGAATAAACTTTAAAGTGTACTAAAAATTAAACCACAAGTTATTTTTCAAAGTCGCTAAACAAAGGTTGTTTAGTTTGAGGAGTAGAATCTACATTTTAATTTATTGCTCATGTTACAGGCAACACCCGGTATATTTCGTTTTTTCTACATAACATCTAGTTCAATTATTGCGCTCGAACTCAATCAAACAAACTTGTTTGACTAATAACTATTAGGCATCTAAAAGAACATTCAAATCAGCTTTTAGTAAAGCTGTGCCTCGTTTAGATTGCACGATATGACTCAGCAGCCGAAATATTTCTGAACTTGTGGAGAACTATGTATTTAAGAATTAATTTTTTCACCTAACTTCTAGATCGATGATTGGGGTCGCACTAAAAACGTCTAATTGATCATCTAATAGGCCACATAAATCAGCTACAAATAGAGCTGTACCTCGTTAAGTTTGGACGTTATGACTCAGCAGCTGAAATATTTGTGAACTTGAGATCTTGTTCAGCTTTAATTTTTTTCATCTAACTTCTAGATCGATGATTGGGATCGCACTATATAAGTCTCATAAACCATCTAATAGGCTACTAAAATTAACTTTTAATATGGCTGTACCTCGTTTAGTTTGGCTTTGGACGCTATGAGTCAGCGGCCGAAATATTTCTGAACTTGTGGAGATCTTGTTAAGATTTAATTTATTTTCATCTAACTTCTAGACCGATGATTGGGGTCGCAATACAAACATATAATTGAACACCTAATAGGCTACTTAAATCAGCTTATAGTAAAGCTGTACCTCGTTTAGTTTGGATGTTATGACTCAGGGGCCGAAATATTTCTGAACATGTGGAGATTTTGTTAAGATTTAATTTTTTTTACCTAACTTCTAGATCGATGATTGGGGATGCACTATATACGTCTCATAAAGCATCTAATAGGTTACTAAAATTAACTTTTAGTAGAGCTATACCTCGTTTAGTTTGGAAATATTTCTGAACTTGTGGAGATCTTGTTAAGATTTAATTTTTTTTCATCTAATTTCTAGACCGATGATTGGGGTCGCAATACAAACATATAATTGAACACCTAATAGGCTACTTAAATCAGCTTATAGTAAAGCTGTACCTCGTTTAGTTTGGACGTTATGACTCTGGGGCCGAAATATTTCCGAACATGTGGAGATTTTGTTAAGACTTAATTTTTTTACCTAACTTCTAGATCGATGATTGAGGATGCACTATATACGTCTCATAAAGCATCTAATAGGTTACTAAAATTAACTTTTAGTAGAGCTATACCTCGTTTAGTTTGGAAATATTTCTGAACTTGTGGAGATCTTGTTAAGATTTAATTTTTTCACCTAACTTCTCGACCGGTGATTGCGGTCGGACTATATACGTATAATTGAAGATCTAATAGGCTACTAAAACCAACTTTTAGTAGAGCTGTACCTCGTTTAGTTTGGACATTATGACTCTGCAGCCGAAATATTTCTGAACTTGTGAAGTACTATGTATTTAAGATTTTTTTTTTCACCTAACTTCTAGATTGATGATTGGGGTCGCACTAACAACGTCTAATTCATCATCTAATAGGCTACATAAATCACCTTCAAATCGAGCTGTACCTCGTTTAGTTTGGACGTTATGACTCAGCAGCCGAAATATTTCTGAACTTGAGACCTTGTTCCTTGTAAATTTTTTTCATCTAATTTCTAGATCGATGATTGGGGTCCCACTATATACGTCTTATAAACCATCTAATAGGTTGCTAAAATAAAGTTTTAGTAGAGCTCTACCTCGTTTAGTTTGAACGCAATGAGTCAGCGGCCGAAATATTTATGAACTTGTGGCGATCTTGTTAAGATTTTTTTTTTTTCACCTACCTTCTCGACCGATGATTGGAGTCCCACTATAAAGGTCTAAATGATCATGTAAAAGGCTACTTAAATCAGCTATTAGTATAACTGTACCTCGTTTAGTTTGAACGCTACGAGTCAGCAGCGAAATATTACTGAACTTGTGGAGAACTATGTATTTAAGAATTAATTTTTTCACCTAACTTCTAGATCGATGATTGGGGTAGCACTAAATACGTATAATTGAACATCTAATAGGCTACTAAAATCAACTTTTATTGGAGCTGTACCTCGTTTTGTTGCGACGTTATGACTCAGCAGCCGAAATATTTCTGAACTTTGAAGTACTATGTATTTAAGATTTAATTATTTTCATCTAACTTGTAGATCGATGATTGCGGTCGCACTATAAACGTCTCATAAACCATCTAATAAGCTAAGTAGCATACCATATTTTTTTCAATATTTTCTACTGTCAATCAATTTTTTTTGCCGTCCAATATCTTACTGAAACCACATTTTTCATACGTTAGGCCCGCGATTCTTTAAAACATTTTTTAAACCAAACACGAACTTTAAAATTTTCATATCCCGGAGTTAAAACTAAATCCATACTAAGCTTACGCACCGAAGTCCCGCGAAATGGCACTACCAATTCCGATCACTAATTCAATCCATATTATTAATATGATATGGTTAAATTTTGAAGCCTGGTCTTGAACCATTTTAATGGATCATTTAAATTTGCACTTTATTAAGATATATTGCTCATTTTGCATCCAATTAACTAAAAAAAAATTTTTTAATCTCATTTCAAAATTCAACATGTTGTGATCGTCCCTATAATTGTTACGCTATTAGCTAGATGGCGCTGTTTGTGTATGCATTGCAAATCTTTAAAAATATTTTTTTTATACGACGACTATGCCAAACAAGCAAACGGCCCGCCTACTGGTAAGCAGTTACCGTATCATATGGACGTCTGCAACTGCAGAGGATATATTAGAGCTACCTAATTTTAAAAGTGATGTTTATTTTGTAAACTAGTATGTATAAATACTTACCTTGTAACTAGCATATTATCGAAATTGCCAATACCCTAGCAGGGTGCCATATGATCCTATCTTATAATATTATTACAGCTGAATTGCACCATGGTGTGCAATAAACGTTTATCTTGTCTTATCTTAGGTACATGCGCGTTGCTTACCCTTCAAGAACCTATACCTATCGACTTTTTTTTGGGCTAAATGTGATAATCCAAATCAAAAGCTAGGGCCACGGGCGTCTGGCGTTTACGCTCTTATTGCATAAAAATAATATTGAATCAATACAACGTGCAGTGAAACACTTCCATAATTGCATTAACACGTTTAATTTTGAAGATAAAGTAAATTATTTAAAATTAGCAACAATAATCAGATTATTTAAAATTAGCACTTCACGTAAAAACTACAATAACGGTATCTATATAAAGATATTTCACATTCAATAACTTCCTTAGTGGTTAGAATGTAATTAAATTACAATAATCAGAATATTTAAAATTAGCACTTCACTTAAAAATTAAGATAACGGTATCTATATAAAGATATTTCACATTCAATAACTTCCTTAGTGCTTAGAATGTAATTAAATTACAATAATCAGAATATTTAAAATTAGCACTTCACATAAAAATGAAGATAACGGTATCTATATAAAGATATTTCACATTCAATAGTTACCTTAGTATCGTAAACGTCTACTTTCCGCACAAAAGGAAAATAAAAAGGAGGGAGTACTAGCAAAACTAGTAAGTACAAATAAAGAGTCGGCTGGTAATTTGGCTACAGGAAAATAATGGATTAATGTGGCGGGTGATATGGATGGTGACAGATGATTCGCTGGCTGAACGTAGCTTAAATTAAAGAGCCAGGTCTTTGTACGCCCGTCAAATGAGGCAATTAGAATTTTGGGAATATTTTAGCAAAACAACAAAAAAAGCTATTATGGCACAAAAACACTGGATACAAAAATAATTTTTAATAAAAAAAAACCGACTTCCATGGGGGTAGCCGGTGAAGCATTATTCTAGATGGTGCACTTAGATTCCATACAATGAAATAACTTGCTTAACAAACGCAGCGGAGAGGACAAATCGCCAAACGTGAACCATTGCGTCGTTGAAGAGTTCCGTTCTGATTATCATCAGCAGTTCCACTTCATCAAATGTCACTCTTTTGAATGAAAATGCTTGATTTGTTGATAAAAATACAAAAGTCACTTTATGTATGCATTTAAGATTTGAGGAATCCCCTCGATTCCTCATGGAACTCATCATCAGAACTTGAGCTTGACGAAAATTGGTCCTGACAATCTAACTTGCTTAACAAACACAGCGAAGGAGACGAATCGCCAAACGTGAACTATGCGTCGTTGAAGAGTTCCGTTCTGATCATCATCAGCAGTTCCACTTCATCAAATGTCACTCTTTTGAATGAAAATGCTTGACTTGTTGATAAAAATACAAAAATCACTATGTGTAAGCCCTTAAGATTTGAGGAGTTCCCTCGATTCTTCATGGATCCCATCATCAGAACTTGAGCTTGACGAAAATTGGTCCTGACAATTAAACTTGCTAAACAAACACAGCGAAGAGGACAAATCGCCAAACGTGAACTATGCGTCGTTGAAGAGTTCCGTTCTGATCATCATCAGCAGTTCTACTTCATCAAATGTCACTGTTTTGAATGAAAATGATGGATTTGTTGATAAAAATATAAAAATCACTATATGTATGCCTTTAAGATTTGAGGAGTTCCCTCGATTCCTCATGGATCCCATCATCAGAACTGCGTTTTGACAAAAACGGGACCAATCTGTATATATATACTTACAATCAAAAAAAGAATTTTCAAAATCGGTTCAGAAATGACGGAGTTATGGAGTAACAAACATAAAAAAAAAAAAACAAAAAAAAAAAAAAAAAACACGCCGAATTGAGAACCTCCTCTTATGAAATCAAGAAGTCGGTTAAAAAGGAATCGGATTTATAACGTTTTAAAAAAAATGTAAATAAAATGATATTCTCTAAAGTCAGAAAATGGTCGAAACTGTAACTGAATTTAAATAGAGTTCGTGGGCAGACGCCCCCTTCGGTTTAGGCGGACCCAACAGCTCGCTGAACCCTCTTTCTCACTTGGAGAGCCCGCTGGATGCGGGCTCTAATTCTCCGACGACGGTGAAGAACCACGCGGAACACGCGGCGGTTGCAGATCGTCTCGCAGGTCCGGCACCCACAAGCGCCTTCCGGAGTCCTTCCGGCTCAGGCGGTCCCACTGGCGGCCTCGGCAGGCGCTACCCACACCCTCAGACGCGGCCGAAGGGGAGCACTGGGTATTGGAAAACCTACACCGACGGCCACCCTCTTCTAGAGAATTAAGCAACTTTGGTAAACACTTTCCTGTATTTTTCTGTGTTTAAATAATAGTTTAAATAATTCCTGTGTTTTTCTTTAAAAATCTCTCCGTCGATCTGACACACTCAATCAAAATCAACTATCTCTTTTTTGACAATCTAGAATACCTCAAAAATTCATTTTTTTTAAATACTACGACGGTGGCAAACAAGCATACGGCCTGCCTGATGGTAAGCAGCTACCGTAACCTATGGACGCCTGTAACTCCACAGGAGTCACATGCGCGTTGCCGACCCTTTACAAAAAGGAGGATTCACTGTGTTGACGGCTAAAGGAACATGAGAGTCCCTCATCGTCAACACACTGGGTCCTCTTTGAGCTCTTTGGCAACCTTACTCACCAGCAGGAACACAACACTATGAGTAGGGTCTAGTGTTATTTGGCTGTGGTTTTCTGTAAGGTGGAGGTACTTCCCCAGTCGGGCTCTGCTCCAGATTTGAGCGAGATGACATTCACTGAACGTGCCCTACCACACTAAGCGAGATGCCATTCGCAGTGCCCATACCTCTCTTTTTGGCATAGTTTAAGGACATACCCAAGTCCGGACGTAGTTTAAGACATACCCCGGGTCATATTCAAAATTAGCGCGAATATTATCTCAATTTTATAACTGCCAGTCGTGTATCACAAAATGTGGACTGATATAAGCGCCATCTACCCGTAATGCCGTGAATCACAATGTACGCTTTTTATATATCAACCGTGACCTAGCCTTAGACCTTCCTTAGACACGGAAGTTCTAAAGAAAGTCGACAGATGTCGTACGATAAACGTAGCGTCATGCTACAGCATCTCCCTACCAAACAAACAACAACACAAGAAAGCACAAGAAAACTAACCCCAAGCAACAAAAAAACACAACTTAATGCTAAGGCCAAAAAAAGGTACAACAAGAGAACCCTAAACGAATTCCAAAAAAAACAAAACCAACCAGGTATTAACATTACCCCTAAAGACTAACCTAATAGATTAACAAGATGACAAAAGGCCAACCAACGCGTCACGCGGTCCAAGACGTGACGGCCGGGATAGGACAGAAACTGCACCTTGCCACAGATCTTAATCCCTCACATCGAGTCATCAAATTACACAACCAGGCTATCATAGACCGGGAAAGATAAACGAAGCCTTAAGCACCAACGGTAAAAAAAATAAAAGGTCAAATCTGGGAAAAGGAGCAAGGAAACGCTCAAACGAAAACAAAAAAACGATAAGAAACGAATCAAGCAAGGATTACCGATAAGGGAAGGGCGGACTAAAGCGCATTTTAGAATTTTGAGAATACTGAACGGGCCGAAAGATGAAAATATTTCAAGATATCTTTAATATGATAGGTACCGACGTGCTCGGAATCGGTATCAGCCAGTACATATACCTGTAGAGACACCCGTCTAACCACACGGCATCGAACGAAACGTGGAGCGAATTTACCGCCTCGAAAAGGATCAGCGGAGCCACGCTGGAAATTCCGGCGCCAAACGATTTGGTCACCAACGATTCTTGGCGAAGAACGGTTCGTGTTGAACTTGGCGGCGTTACGATGAAAGGCCAAAGCCATCGAATCAGAAACTTTATCGTACACCTCACGAAGCGTCTGAAGATTCGAAGCGCGTTCCATCCGGCTGAGTCCCACATCTTGGTCCACAACCTGATTCTCAACACGTTCACGAATCATTGACAACTCGCGGCCGTACATCAAAAAATTCGGTGTATAAGCAGTAGCCAAATTTATACAAGAGTTTAAATAAAGAGCGACCCGATGTAAATGACCTGACCAATTCCGCTGGTCATTTTCAACTAGAATGCTCAACGTAGTGATCACAACTTGGTTATATCTCTCTACAACATTCGCTTGTGGCGAATAATATGGGGAATAACACGGACCCGGAATATTATAACTCGTCAAGAAATCCAGAAATTGACGACTATGAAAAACCGTAGCGTTGTCACAGAGAATGTTAGTAGGAACACCGTACCGCAAAATAACCTGCGACTCTAATGCCATCGATATTGACCTCGCATTCACCAACTTCAAAGGGACCAACCAAACAAATTTGGTAAAAACGTCAACCAAAGTCAAAATATAACGACAACCATTACGGCTAACCGGTAAAGGACCAATTAAGTAAATGGAAAGAAGATCCATTGGAGCCGCAACACGACGAGGAAATAAGCGAAGTCCACGAGGTTGTGAATTTGCAATTTTATAAGACTTGCAAATCTGACATTCGGAAAGGAACCTTGTAACATCACGGTACATATTCGGCCAGTAGTATAAGTCACGAGCTTTTAAATACGTTTTCATAACACCAGGATGAACGTTGGGAAATCCATTATGAATTTCAGCAACCGCGTTCAGCGTCCTTGAAGCAGGAAGAACTATACGCCACGGATTAGGTGCTAAAGGGTTTTCGATAGATACCCTGCGCATTAAGACACCATCCCGAAGAGCAAATGCAGTAAACATTTGAGGATTGTCCAAAACCCCCTGGTAAATTCGTTCATACCAAGGATCTCCAGAAGGATCCATGCCACGCGCGAATGAGATAAGCCCAACTTGAGCGCGGGACAAGGGTCAGGAACAACATTAAGGACACCTTTTTTATGTTCAATCTCAAAGTTATATTGGGAAATCAAAGTTGCCCAACGAGCCAAGCGCCCGGTAGGATTATCAAGGGTGATCAACCATTTAAGAGCAATATGGTCAGTAATGATCTTAAACCTCATTCCATCGAGATACCCGCGAAAATGCTTTATGGAATCAACAACAGCGAGAAGCTCATGTTTGGTTGTCCCGTATCCACGTTCAGCTTTAGTGAATAAACGAGAATAATAAGCAATTGGATGTTCAACGCCGTCAAACTCTTGAGCCAGGACCGAGCCTAAGCCAACCTAGCTAGCGTCACATTGAAGGATAAAAGGTTTCGAAAAATCCGGGCAAGCCATCAACGGAGCGCTCATCAAGGCATCCTTCAATTTAGAAAAAGCTTCACTAGCACTATCGTTCCAATCGATGGATCACATCCCTTTCTCTTACCGATAAGTGCCGTCAGAGGAGCAATAATCGAAGAAAAACCATCACGAAACGGCGATAATACGAACACATACCAATGAATGCACGTAGAGACTTGGCAGAAGAAGGGGTAGGGTAGATAGCTTCTAATTTCTTCGGATCAGTTTGAAGACCACGCTCATTGAAGATGTAGCCGAGATACTTCAATTCAGACTTACAAAACTCGCACTTATCTAAATTAACCGTAAGACCAGCTTCTTTCAACCTATCACGAACCTTACGAATAAGCCGCATATGACTGTCAAAATCCACGAGACACCAAAATCAAATCATCAACATAGCCGAAGATAAAATCCTCAGACTCAGGGGTATATTCAAAATTGACAATCATGTCAGTAAGCCTCTGCATCTTGGACGCAGCGTTGGTTAAACCAAAAGGGAGACGAACAAACCTCAAAGAGGCCCCTTTGGGGTACAATAAAGGCCGTTTTCTCACAACCGGCCTTATTCAGCTAAGGGGATTTGCCAAAAGGCGCTCCTAAAATCCAACAAAGTTTGGATTTGGCACCTCGTACGTTATCAAGGATGTCCTGGACGCGCGGGAGAGGGTATGAATCCCTGATGGTAACGCTGTTCAACTTCCTACTGTCCACGCAAAACCTGACACTACCATCTTTCTTGGTAACCATCACCACTGGGGAAGCCCAGGTTGATCGTGAGGGACGAATGACGCCTGACTCTAACATCTTGTCGATCTCTTCGTTGAGAATCTTGAGCTTGACTGGAGATAAGGGATAGTAACGTTGGCGGATGGGCGAACCAACAGTCTCAATCTTATGCGAAAAGCCACGAAGTACAACCTAATCCAGCTTTATCAGAAGAAATCTCCTCGAACTCGTCAATAACAGATTGGAGTTTTGATTCCTGCAGTGGTGCAAGCCACCGTACGAGGGTGGACATAGCGAACCTCACCTACTCGTGGGACTGCGACAGGAACATGATGTGAAGCGACGTAAAGCTTACCTGACAAACCATCACGGAATGCCTTCTTTAAAATGTCAATGAGACCAACAGCATTCCAAAACTCAATTCCTAAAATAAATGCAGTAGGAAGATTACTGCTCACTAGACAGGGGTGCAGAACGCGAATGCCACTAAAAACACGCTTACACTTGAAGCACACTGCCCCTGAAACGTAAGGACAATCACGATAGTTGTGACCAGTTGCATCACACTTCATACACACTATAGAACTGGGTTGACCTACAACTTGAGCAATAATCGGTGCAATAGCCAAACGTGCTGGACGTGAACCTTGAAAGGCTTCAAAATTTTTCGCGACTTCTAACAAACCATCAATATCCCTAACCACGTTAGTTGCAAGACAAGGATGATATCTAGGATTCATTCCATATTTAATAATGTTAAACAGGTTGTTTTCGGAAACCGGTGTACGAAGCTTTGCGTTTAGATCGCGCGCCTGAATAACAAAATCAACCACTGACTGGTTGTCCTTCTGTGATAAAGCGCGAAGTTGGCTCTCAAGCTTGAAATCGAAGTCGAAGGTTTTAACGAATTCAGACTTTAATTCCGCGTAAGTAAGAGCCGGATATCTGATTGCCCTAAAATGTTTCAAGGCACTATCTGACAACAATTCATGGAAACGTCTGACAACATATGAAGGATTGACGTTACGCGCCATACCTTCTTCCTCGATTCGAAAGAAAAATTCGCGAACACAAGTGTCCCCGGAAAAATTCAAGTTCCATTTCGTAAGTGAATAATCTTTGAAAGGAAAAGGCGGGGGAAGTCCGGACATATGCATCACTTGGGGTCATGGTTCAGAATCAAAAAACTGTTCTTCATCGTTTGCCATTGGTTCTAAAATCCTCGGATCGTGCGAGTTTAACGACGAGTGTGATGCTCAGCAATTGATCCTTCATTACTTAAGTGCGACATGGCGAAAAGTCGAATGTTGTCTTGCGTTGCAAGTTCTAACAAAAAAATAAATTTAATCGACCTCAAAATTAAAATCCGAAGTTCGAGTATATCAGTGGTCTAAACCAAGCGCTTAAGTCAAAGAAAGAAAATAACACTCGAAGTCTAAATGCTAAGTTAGAGTTCGAATTCAAAACAAAACAAGTTCAGTTTCTGAAAAAAAAAAAAACGCAAATCATACATTCTATGTCTGACTTACCTGCGAATCCCCTAACGTCTACGGGCTCAAACTACAGGACTCAAACTACGAAATAAGGTATTCGGGATATGTTACGGGTAATTGAGAAAATGGCATAAGTAAAGGTCAACAGATAAATTCGTTTTTTTTTTAACATAAATAAAAGCAATATTTCAATATGACGGAATTCGGGTTAATGATGGGACGTAAGGAGGCAGCAGGCTGAAACAAACCAAAATCAAGGTTAATAGAACCGCGACCGGTCTACGGTCACCGTCTCACAAATCCAAAAAAAAATATTTAATTACAATTATTAAAAGTAAATCCAGAGTTCTTTACCTTATCGGGCGCCAATTTGCAGTGAAACACTTCTATAATTGCATTAACACGTTTAATTTTGAAGATAAAGTAAATTATTTAAAATTAGCAACAATAATCAGATTATTTAAAATTAGCACTTCACGTAAAAGTTACAATAACGGTATCTATATAAAGATATTTCACATTCAATAACTTCCTTAGTGGTTAGAATGTAATTAAATTACAATAATCAGAATATTTAAAATTAGCACTTCACTTAAAAATTAAGATAACGGTATCTATATAAAGATATTTTACATTCAATAACTTCCTTAGTGCTTAGAATGTAATTAAATTACAATAATCAGAATATTTAAAATTAGCACTTCACATAAAAATGAAGATAACGGTATCTATATAAAGATATTTCACATTCAATAGTTACCTTAGTATCGTAAACGTCTACTTTCCGCACAAAAGGAAAATAAAAAGGAGGGAGTACTAGCAAAACTAGTAAGTACAAATAAAGAGTCGGCTGGTAATTTGGCTACAGGAAAATAATGGATTAATGTGGCGGGTGATATGGATGGTGACAGATGATTCGCTGGCTGAACGTAGCCTAAATTAAAGAGCCAGGTCTTTGTACGCCCGTCAAATGAGGCAATTAGAATTTTGGGAATATTTTAGCAAAACAACAAAAAAAAGCTATTATGGCACAAAAACACTGGATACAAAAAAAAGGAATCGCAATTATAACGTTTTAAAAAAAATTTAAATAAAATGATATTCTCTAAAGTCAGAAAATGGTCGAAACTGTAACTGAATTTAAATAGAGTTCGTGGGCAGACGCCCCCTTCGGTTTAGGCGGACCGAGCAACGAAACCCCTCTAGTCAGTTTGCTATACTATGCTTATTTCTAGATCCGGACATCTGGCAGCTGTAAAGTGGTGGAGGTCAAAGAATGCAAATAACTTGAATAAAACAAATCCTAGAGTTCTGGGTTTGATGCGATATTGTTGGAAATTATGTAATTTATTAGATTTTATCATATCCAGAAGTTTCTGTTGGGGGAAAGTAGTGCCAAATAATGTATAATGCAATTTTTAGTTAGTCGCCTACTGTTTTTGTTTCCGCAATAGTAGACAATTGATTTTAATCTAATGATAAAATATAGGCCCTGTCCTCTATAAATGACCCAACATTGGCAGTTTTTGCCTATGTAAGTATTACTTTTTTCCAATTTAAAAACTTTGTTGGTCTGTCACTCTGACCTCCACCCATTAAAAGCTGCCAGATGCCCGGATCTAGCAATAAGGATGGTAAAGCAGTCTAACTAGACATGTTTCATTGCTCTCATTATTGTGTCATATCCGACGTGGCCAGCTCTTAGACCACTTGGAGAGCCCGCTGGATGCGGGCTCTAATTCTCCGACGACGGTGAAGAACCACGCGGAACACGCGGCGGTTGCAGATTGTCTCGCAGGTCCGGCACCCACAAGCGCCTTCCGGAGTCCTTCCGGCTCAGGCGGTCCCACTGGCGGCCTCGGCAGGCGCTACCCACACCCTCAGACACGGCCGAAGGGGAGCACTGGGTATTGGAAAACCTACACCGACGGCCACCCTCTTCTAGAGAATTAAGCAACTGTGGTAAACACTTTCCTGTATTTTTCTGTGTTTAAATAATAGTTTAAATAATTCCTGTGTTTTTCTTTAAAAATCTCTCCGTCGATCTGACACACTCAATCAAAATCAACTTTTTCTTTTTTGACAATCTGGAATACCTCAAAAATTCATATTCAAAATTAGCGCGAATATTATCTCAATTTTATAACTGCCAGTCGTGTATCACAAAATGTGGACTGATATAAGCGCCATCTACCCGTAATGCCGTGAATCACAATGTACGCTTTTTATATATCAACCGTGACCTAGCCTTAGACCTTCCTTAGACACGGAAGTTCTAAAGAAAGTCGACAGATGTCGTACGATAAACGTAGCGTCATGCTACAAACGACAACAACGTAACATTCATTAGAAGCCCTCGGCTTCGTACTTGGGCTTTTAAGCGTTCCGTAGCCAAAATGGCTAAAACGGAACCCTTATAGTTTTGTCATGTCCGTCTGTCACAGCTATTTTACTCGGAAACTATAAGACGTATCATATTTGTAGTTTTGCAGTTTTGATCGGAGTTTGAATATTAAAAGTGGGTTTCATAATGGCATAATATGGCTTCTTCGATAACGAAACGCATCTTTATTTCAATATTGCAATGTCAGGTACTAGTGCTATCGCACTTAACGGTGGTAAACCTTATCCCTTCGCAATAGGTGTTAAGAATGTTCAGTTAATAGTATCAACGATGGTTTGACAGCCGTCTTTGTTTACCGAAATACAGGAACTATAAATACGATCAAAATATGACTTTTTATTATTTCATCATGATTCCCGTTTTGTTTTCAAGTCCGCTTTTGTACATTATCTTTAAAAAATCGGTACTTTTTTACATTAATATATAAATCATAGGCAAGCACGCTTTCAAATATTGTCCGTGTCATATTCAAGTTTTAAATGCATGATTTTTCAATTTTCCCATTAGATTTCGCAATATTTTTACCACCATCCTCATCTAGAAATTATGACGATTCTTCAAAGGTAAGAACCATTCCTAAACGGTCCTAAATAATCTGGGCCAGATCACCTAACAAAAATTGACGATCTCCTTTGAGACATTAGGTGTATTTTGTACTAGCTGTGCCCGCGGCTCCGCCCGCGTAGAATTCGGTCTGTGTCAGTAAGCGGCTAATTCACCCCTAATTTCTCTCCCGCTACCCTGGAGGCGGAACTTGAAGTAAAGTTGACAGATGGATACGCTAGAGGACAGTAGTCCTAATAAAATATTTTACAATTACCACTAAATGAAACTACACTCATAAATGAATACTTATTTTTATTATATATTTTTTTGCATGATTTAAACGACATAGAGAGTAGTAGGTGTATATCGGACGATACAGGACCACTTTTGTATTTATACGTTCATGTCCACTCCACGGCAAATATCATCCAAATCGATCCTCCCGTCAAATCAGTCAAAGCATGAAAGGTAAGAACAGGCGGGGGGTCACAAATGCAGAAATTATTTTTTTCTATTTGAGGTGCACTTGGAGGGGGGGGGGGTGTCATGACCCATACAAATTTAACTCAATCGAGTTTAGTGGCTACCTCCCCCCCTTTTTAGACGTTGAATGTTTATAGGCTACGTATAACCTGGCTGGGGATTTTCTGGAATTGGAATTAGTAATCCTTAAGGGGCGATTTCCGGGATAACAATGCCAAGAGCATGTCGGGCGTTGCTCAGTGTAGAGTTTCGTAGATGCTGCCCTGTTACAAAACATCCGTTCAAAAGGTCGTTTATTTGGCGGCGCTTACGTAATTTTACTATTAGGCACTTCCTTTCACTATGCGTTTTTGACTAATAATTCAAAAACGGCTGAACCGATTTTATTCAATATAGTTTTTATTGAAAGTTCTTATCAGCCCTCACCAAATTTCAGCTTTCTAGTGCGAACGGTAACTGAGCTAGACCGCGGACAGACGGACGGACATGACGATGTAACTGTTACGTAATAAGGCCTAATTATGTACAGAAGCATACACTTCTTTACCTACACACATATTAAAAATCCATTGAAACCATTAGAATGACCGCCATTACACCGCCATGACCAACATTATTGCGCCGGCGGTCGGGGGGGCGTGCTGGCAGTCGGGGGGGGGGGCGGATTTTCATTACGTTACCGTAGGTAATGAATTTACATACGTTTTTACCACACTGTCACAGATAATACACTGATGTTACGTTACTGGTTGCAATAATGTTGGTAATTAATTACATATGGTTCCGAACGCGGAATAGAGGATTTACCTATGATATTGGTGTAGATCAAGATATTTGTTCGTCAATGTAAGCACATTACAATGCACTAATGAACGTCAGAGTAAAATAAAATACGTGAGAGTCGTGGAAAGTGTGTGAATCGAGTGCGATTGGAACGAAGTTATGTTATTTAATTTATGACTTTTTCGTAAATTTTGTGATTTTAGAGGTTTTTGGAAATTTTGGATATTTTGGAAAGTTAGCCATTTTTGACATTTTCGAAATTTTTGACATTTTCGAAATTTTTGACATTTTCGAGATTTTTAAAATTCTCGACTTTTAAGGTTCTCGACCTTTTTCACTTTTATCACTTTGTCACTTCTCAGTTTCACTACACTTTACATGTTTCTCAATCGTATGGGTGTCGCGTTTTCGTGACGTGACCTTTTTCGTGACGGTCACGTGACTTTTTTTCGCCTAGGCCCCCATACGCGAACCGTCCGATAAGGAACTTAGTTCCAAAACTACCACCGGTTCTAACCCTACACCTCTGGCCCAATAAGTATTATGACCGAAAAGAAATTCGACGGGACTTTTCCAACCACACTGAAACTACACTCAAAAATGAATACTTTTTTATCATATTATTTTTTTAGCATGATTTAGCGTTGGGGGGGGGGGGGGGTCCATTACCCATGCAAATTTAACTCAATCGAGTGTAGTGGCTACCCCGCCCTTTTAGAAGTTGAAGTTTTATAGGCTACGTATAACCTGGCTGGGGATTTTCTTGAATTGGAATAAGTAATCCTTAAGGAGTGATTTCCAGATTAACAATGCAAATAAAAACCGGCCAAGAGCATGTCGGGCGACGTTCAGTGTAGAGTTTCGTAGATGCCGCCCTGTTACAAAACATCCGTTCAAAAGGTCTTTATTACGGCATATTTGGCGGCGCTCACGTTATTTTACTATTCGGCACTTCCTTTCACTATGCGTTGACTGATAATTTAAAAACGGCTGAACCGATTTTATTCAATATAGTTTTTATTTTAATAATAAGTTCTTATCAGGCCTCACCAAATTTCAGCTTTCTAGTGCGAACGGTAACTGAGCTAGACCGCGGACAGACGGACGGACATGGCGAAACTATAAGGGTTCCTAGTTGACTACGGAACCCTAAAAATAGATAAATAGTAGTTTATATAACTGTTACGTAATAAGGCCTAATTATGTACAGAAGCATACACTGCTTTACCTACACACATATTAAAAATCCATTGAAACCATTAGCATGACCGCCATTACACCGCCATGACCAACCTTATTGCGCCGGCGGTCGGGGGAACAGATTTTCTTTACGTTACCGTAGGTAATGAACTTTCATACGTTATTTATTACCACACTGTCACAGATAATACACTGATGTTACGTTACTGGTTGCAATAATGGTGGTAATTACATACGGTTCCGAACGCGGAATAGGGGATCGTGTACTGAGCTTAAATTACATCCCGACGTTTCGAACACTTTACAGCGTTCGTGGTCAACGGGTCGACTGAGGAAAAATATACAATTACCTCCGTTCAAAAACTATCACAATATGCAAACCTACCCACATATTAAATATTAAACCAAATTTTGTAATTGCACATACCGAGGGGCCTTTATAAAAAACAAATGCTAATAATGTCAAATGACTAATTTACAATCCATACTAATATTATAAATGGGAAAGTGTATGTGTTTGTTTGTTTGTTTGTTAGTTTGTCCGTCTTTCACGGCAAAACGGGGCGACGAATTGACGTGATTTTTTAAGTGGAGATAATTGAAGGCATGGAGAGTGACATAGGCTACTTTTTATCTCTTTCTAATCCCCCACTTCCCTAAAATGGGGGGTCGAAGTTTGTATGGAGCATTCCGGGGGACAAAGGGGAACCGTGTTACCCCGAATTTAACGCGAGCGAAGCCGCGGGAAAAAGCTAGTGTCAAAAGCTGGTGGTACCGAAAAACCATCCTCTCTGTTGAAATTTGGATATCATCATTTCATCATCGTCATCATCGGTCGTTTACCGATGTAAAGCACCGTCGACCAAGGTCAGCAGTCTAATAGGGCCAATCACTCAGTTAAATTTGACAAACCGCAAATCCTCGTCAAGGAAAAACGATACATTCCCCGAATGTTGCGAGAGGCGATCGAGATTAAAAAATATCCAAATTTCAACAGAGATGATGGTTTTTCGGTACCACCAGCTTGGGATCCAGTTATTTTTAAGGAGCAAGCTAGACATAGGACTGTGAGACCATAATGTTGGACAGTGTGGTCACTATTGTTATTTCATTTGTAAAGATTTTAGTTGACATTATTAATATTTATTTTCATAAAGGTCCCTACGGCGTGTGCAATTATATTAATTTGTAAATTATTTGAAATTATTTAACATTGTAAATTAGGTATTTGACATTATTAGCATTTGTTTTTTATAAAGGCCCCTCTGGCATGTGTAAATACTTTGGTTTAATATTTAATATGTGGGTAGGTTTGCATATTGTGATAGTTTTGGAACGGAGGTAATTGTATATTTTCCTCAGTCGACCCGTTGACCACGAACGCTGTAAAGTGTTCGAAACGTCGGGATGTAATTTAAGCTCAGTACACGCGATATAATCCGTTTTAGTTGTTTTATTTCATGAATAACTATCGCGGCAACCGAAGACAATATTATGTTATTTAATTTTATTTCATTTTTGACTTTTTCACAAATTGTTTTATTTTTTTATTTGTATTATTTAGAAATTTGGAAATTTTTGAATTTTGTTTTTTTTTGAAATTTTGGATTTTTTTTGGAAATTTTGAAAATTTTGAAATTTTGGAAATTTTGGAAACTGGAAATTTTGGAAATTTTGGAAATTTTGGGAATTTTGGAAATTTTATAAATTTTAGAATTTTTTGAAATTTAGAAATCTTGCCATTTTTGATTTTCCATTTTACATGATTCTCAATCGTATGGGTGTCGCGTTTTCGTGACGTGACGCTTTTTCGTGACGGTCACTTTTTTTCGCCTAGCCCCCCATCCGCGAACCGTCCGATAAGGAACTTCGATCCAAAACTACCACCGGTTCTAAACCTACACCTCTGGCCCAAGAAGTATTATGACCGAAAAGAAACTCGACGGGACCTTTTTTTTTCAAAACAGTAATACACTATTAGATCTTAAAGATACAAAATAATGCGTACTTCTTCAAGAAGACATATCAAAACAGCTTGAGAGACAGATAATGTACCCATTGTTTATTTTTAAAGAAAAATAAATCCTAATCTGACTGCTTCACAAAACGTTTGATATGTTTTCCTACGTAAACGGTGTCCTATAAATGTTAGATGATTTTGTAGTAGTTTTTTGGTTTGGGCCATGCATCTTTGTCCGTCATATATAGTCCTCGAACCTGCAATAACCCTTTGACATTCTCATCACGTTAGGTCGCGGAAGGGTCCTGGATTTTCCCCCGGCAAATCCCCGGCTTCCCGCTTTAGCGCTCCAGAAGCATAAAGCCCAAGTCAGGTTCAAAAAAAAAAAAACCTTTGACATTCATGACATTTTGAAATATTTCTTAAGAGCGGGTAAAGGTAAATTTAAAGCATCGATGGGTAACATGTTATAAATATGAACACCTTAACCAAAAATTACAATTTATTTCAACACCAAATTTCATCTAAATACGTACAGCGGTTATTGGTTGTTTCTTCCCCATGTAAAGGTCCACCTCTTTTGCTTCCGATTAAGGGATAATTTCCGAGATAAAACTATTATATTTCCTTTTCCAGAGCTCAATTATCTCCATACTAATTTCTATTAAAAATTCTCCTTACAAACCCCCTTTTCTTTGGGGATGAAAACTATTCTTTGTCCTTTCCCGGGACTCAAACTATCTCTACACAAAATTTCATCAAAATCCGTTCAGCCATTTTCACGTGATGCACGGTCAAATAAAAAGACAAACAGATAAATAAACAAAAATTCTAAAAATTGTTGGAACGTGTTCTGTTATCGACTAAGTATCCCCAGCCAACTTTTTTTCAATTATCTTCCATGTACAGACTTTCGAGCCTCTTCAGCTTTATTATATGTATAGATTATGTATAGATAGTTTTTATTGAAATTACCTTTCAGGCTTCACTTCCATTAAAAATTTTTGGACCTACGGTTCTAAAGTAAGATGGAGGGGGGGGGGGGGGCTTTTTTGAAAATGAAACTATCCTTTGTCCTTTCTCGAGACCCATACTATATCTATACAAATTTTCATCTAAATCACTTCAGCGGTAAAAAATTACTCATACCAACTTCCAACCCCCTTTTCACCCCCACAAGGGTTTGAAAACTATCCTATGACGTTTCTCAAGACTCAAATTATCTCCATATTCATTTCTATCTAAATCGTTTCATCGGTTAAAAAATCTCTATACAAATTTTCAACCCCATTTTCACCCTTACCAGGGTTGATTTTCGGGATTAAAAGTATATATTATCCTTTCCCGGGACTCAAACTATCTCTATACAAAATTTCATCAAAATCCGTTTAGCCGTTTTCACGTGATGCGCGGTCAAATAAACAGACAAACAGATAAACAGACAAAAATTCTAAAAATTGTTGGAACGTGTTCTGTTATCGATTCTAAGTATCCCCAGCCAACTTTTTTTCGATTATCTTCCATGTACAGACTTTCGACCCTCTTCAGCTTTATTATATGTATAGATGCTGCTTCTTAGTTATCTAGTTAAATAGCAGAAAAAAAAAATTTTGAGTGGGGGGCTACATTATTTTTTTTGCCAAATATCACCATGTTGCACATTAATCGATAAGCCTTTAAAAATAACATGGAAAAATAAAATATATGAAAAAATTTTACAAGATGCGGCTTATCACATACTTTCTACTAAAATTGTTTTAAATATTATCAGTTAAGCCATTTTCGAGTTATCTCAAAAAAAAACTTATATAGGCATCAGAGACGACCTTTTGGTATTAGTTTGTTCTTATTCCATTGAAGGTACGGATCCCTCCATTATGCGTGGTCCGACACGCACTTGGCCTGTTTTTACACATTAGTCGCATTCGCAATATCTCTCTTACCCCCACGTACGTTGCTCATTGTACTAATTCCTTAATGAGTATGGACTGACCTTCCTTTACCAAAACAGGAAAAGACAACAAAATATACACTGTACAAATAATATTTATTGAACTCGTTAGTTATACATAGTATGTCGTAGTAGGTACCTAACTACTAAAATCTATGACATTTATTGTATTCAAACTTATTATAAGAAAGCAACTGATTAAGTAGTATAAAATGTTGGTGAAAAAAATACGTGCAAATTAAAGGACGAAAAACCATTCATTACAGTAAACCTAAAATATGATTATATTTAAAACAATCTGAAATATGAACCCTTTTCTTATCTTACTTTTGTATGATACCGATACCGACTGCTATACGTGACAGACATATTCTAAATAGGTACACCATTGTATATAGGTACTTAGAACAGTTACACCTCCCCAATTTCAGCATCCTAAATGATTAACTTATTCACTCAATTTACTTCAATTTAGGATAGTGTAACCGCATTTAGCAAGCTGTGCAATGCTAGGATGCAAAAATTGGGAAGCTGTAGTAACAAGTTAAAGCCTGGGATTTAAACAAGATTTGTTTCCGACATTAAGCCATAATCATAATCTAACACAACAGTTTGTATACAAATGAAATCAACCAAATTTTTGTGTTATTGAATTATTAATCAAGGAAAATTAACATCGTTTATGCTGGTTTACCACAAGTTTTCCTGAACCGGATTTGAAAATGACATATATGTAAATGATATATACAGCCGGTTATCTAATTTATAAATATATATATGTATATAGTTACACCCTAACTTTATCTTCTGAAACTATTGGCCTAGCATATCTTTTTGTACACGTATGTTGAGTACCTTTGTTATTAAGTCAGGGAAACCGGTTATCTAGGTTATTTGTGATTCATTTTTATGTAGGTATTTACGCTAATGTAAACATTTGCCTAAGTTGTTAAAATTACACTTGTGAATATTGCACACCCTTTGTTTTTAGTTTTAATAGGTAATTATCAGTGATCGGGGTTTTGGATGCCACACCGCGGGATGTCAAGTAGAAATGGTAAATATGGATACGCCGTGTGGCCCACAATACCAATTACTTAAACTGTTAGAAAAATAAACGCTATTTGCGTGTTGGTAATATGTTTATAAAATAAACGATATTAAATAAGCAGTGTTGGTTATGATAATTATTCTTATGAGACGGGAGGGGAAATAAAAGCACCGCCGTTGCCCCTGATCAAGGTAAAGCAAGATTGCCGGGATATTGTCTCCCAGAAAATACTGTAAAAGTGATATTTTGCATGCCCTTTTTTGGTAGAACATAAGCAACGCTGTATTTACTTTTAACATCTTATGTAACTATGTTCTCGCAATAAAGAAATTTAATTAAATTGAAAAACAAAAATTGTTGCTTTTTTTGGGCGCCCCTGGAGTTTGCAATCTGGATCCCAAATCTATCTACAATGTATGAAATTATGCGAATCTGGATCTAACGGATCTTCCATACATTCCAGATCCGTCGTGCAACCCCTCGGCGCCCCTTTAGTCAATATGCGCCTAGGCGACCGCTCCACTTGCTTTACCGCAGGGCCCTGGATGCAAGCTTAATCATACTTTTGGCGGTAAAGGCCCTATTACACCTATCCTTTCTTTGTTTCTTTCGGATGCGGTATAGTGTATCTTATTTATCCATCCGTCTCACTGGAAACTATCCGACAAGAAGGTAGATGTAGTCATACTGTTTAAATTAGTCATTTATTTTATTGCCGATGATATAAAACGTTCCCTCCGTATTCGTCGCTGGTGAAAAGACACCTTAGCAGCGAAGATTTCTTAGATATAAAACATCCAGCTCTCACGATAAACTACAAAAAGAAACATAAATATTGTAATAGTTTTGTTTCGCCATAACAAAGTTTTCCACTTAATACCGCAATAATTCTTAACGAGATACAACATTCCGATTAATCCAAACACCAACAGTACAGTATTTTACACCTTTCAACCTTAAAACAAATAATATATGTAAATAGGATGATTTTGGATCGGATAAATTCTTAGAAAATTCAACCAACCGAAGTCGCCTTTAAAAGGCGTTTCCCTCTGATGAAAACATGACCAGTTGGTCATACACATGTATGGACTGACGTTTATCTGACGTACCTATTTGTACGTTACGTACGAATAGCCATACATATGACGTTCTCCCCCGCAAAAATCGGCAGACTTTTTTTGTATAGAAAATGACAGACATGGCTACTCCATCCGGGTTGAATTCTCTAAGGATAAATTACATGATTAACTAACTTTTTTCAAGTCTATTAGATAAAATACATCCAATGTAAAAATGTTACGTTTAACAATTACTTGCAATTATTTCTTCTGTTCGTAATACATAGTTGAATAAATAAATTAATACAGCACACTAGTATTGTACAAAATATTTAAAAATGGGTTAAAATTAACAACCGATATGTATTAATTTCTGACAACTTCGTCTTCTGGCTCCGTATGAATGAGAATATGTAAACCTTTTTGTTCTAACGAAATGCACCATAAACCAGTGATTGATTTGGAATGTAAATAAGTAGAAACAGAATGGGACTCGGTAATACTCTTATATAAGAACTTATATATTATTTTAAATACTCTAGTTAATAAATTTAAACTTTCGTGAGATATCCTAAGGGCTGCTTGCACCAAACCGTCTGTTAACGTGAACGTCATCGTTAAAAAATCTTGTACGAAAAGTTTGACAGTTTTCTATGGGATGACAGCTCCGTCGCCATATTTAACGTTGATCAGTTCGTTAGTTATGCGTGGTGCAACCCACCCTAACACGATAAAATATAACGGTTACACTCACGTCACTTTATCACTTCCGCGACATGTTTCGGAGCGCCTAGGTCTACATCTTTAAGCACTAAGCTTTCCGAAACATGTCGCGCGAAGTGACTAAAGTGACGTGAGTGTAACCGTTATATTTTATAGTACTCTAGTTAACTTATCGCTTCAAGTATGATATCCCGAAAGCACTAGTGCACACTGATGTGTGGAGGTTTACCTACTGGCTGTCACTCGTGAACATTCTATAATACTAGAGCGGAAACGCCACTCCCATACAAAACAAATACAGCTTTGTCCTTTAAATTTCAACCTTAATTACATATTCAGAGAGTTCAGATTTCTCTGCGCTAAGTATAAAAAATGGTCTGGTTACGTTACCTATACAGAAAAGATATTTATTTATTTCACAGCTCACTTAAAATCAAATAAAAAATAGTCGTGGTTATGCATAAAGAAAAGGCTTAATGGGCGTATGGACTAAGAGTTGGCTACGTCAGATATGACACAATAATGAGAGCAACAAAACCTGTCTGGTTAGATTGCTATATTATCCTTATTGCTAGATTCGGGCATCTGGCAGCTTTTAATTGGTGGAGGTCATAGTGACAGACTAACAAAATATTTGAATTGGAAAATAGGTAAACACTGCCGAAGTTGTCTCAGTTATAAAGTATATTTTAACCTATATTTTAACATTAGAACAAATAACATTGTGTATTATTACGGAAACAAAAACAGTAGGCGACAAACTATGAATTAAATTATACGTTGTTTGGCACTACTTTCCCCTAACAGAAACTTTTGGCAATGATATAATCTAATTATTTGTAATATTGTATCAAAGTAGGATTTGTTTTGTTGAAGTGGTTTGCATTATTTGACTTCCACCACTTTACAGCTGCCAGATGTCCAGATCTAGAAGTAAGCATAGTATAGCAAACTGAGTAGAGGGGTTTCGTTGCTCTCATTATTGTGGCATATCTGACGTGGCTACCTGTCCGTCTATAAAAAAAAATTCTTAGAAATTTTATATCAGCAAATTTTCGGTCATTTCATAGAGCAGCCGATGTGATACTGTGGAAAAAAGCCTTCGGGACGTGTTGGGAGTGGCGGTAGCGCTTGCTGTGGCCGTGCCACGAGCACGGTGGCCAGAGCCTGTACTAGGCTAAAAGGCAGTTTATTTATACTAAGACATTATAGAAAAAAACTGCCTTTTAGACAGTACAGATACGCGTTTATCACACTGATGCGAATCCGCACGTTCCGGTGTGCGAACGAGAGCGCTATGCACGTATACATTATCAAACCGCGATTAGAATGGGATTAAGCTTGTCGGTTTTGATTAATTACATTAAATGTCAATGGTAGATTGTGTAGATAAATAAAAATAATTTTATTAGTACGATAAATATCTAAAACGAGAAAAAAAACTTCAAATTATATTAATATGCAACACTTTCATGTATTTCTCATAAAACAATTGATATAGTATTTATTGAGATAGTGTTGAAATATGTTGACTATTTATGGTAAATTGTATTTATAAATCCTTTAAATATTGATTGAAAATTTAATGTAATCTATTAACAAAAACGTCAGGGATAATTCAAAGATTTATAACCTGTGACTCGCGGGGTAACTTAAGACAAGGTATTTAATCCCGTTTCAAAAGTGCCGAGTCGGCTATCACATCACTGTTAGTTACTATTTTCGCATTTCGGACGACCACTCTCAACTCATTCCTTTAGCTTATATAAGTAACAAGATTTCTTTATGAACTGTCGGATTAAATATCCCGCGTGTCTCTAGACTATTTGACGGTACCGCTGTTCGAATCCCATTTTCACTTCGGTCGAGTAATTATTTATACATACAGTGCCGTGCTAATGATATATGCAGTAATTACATTTTACAATCCACCCCACTGTTAACCTTGTTTATCTACACTCACATTGTAAGTAATCTAAAATGTGTCCAAAGACGGTAGGCAATGGCCATTGTACGCAATACAATACAATACATTTCAACTAGAGGGTGCTGATTTGCGTGAACAGCCATCATTACAACAACCGATTTTACTGTGATAAGCTTTTTATCTGTGGGAGTAACGTAATTTTATCTTTACAGGCTCAAATATTGTTAAGTTATGTGTTTCAAATTTCGAACATCGAATTTGATAACGTAAAAATGAAAATCCAGCCCTCCTCCCCGACCACGGTTGCTCTCTTCCCTGACCACGGTTGCTCTCCTCCCCGACCGCCGGCACAATCGAGTTGACCATGGCAGTGCAATGGCGGTAATTCTAATGGTTTCCGAAAACGTCATTTAGGATTTATAATACGTGTGTAGATAAAGCAGAGTATGCAACTGTACGTAAGTATATGAGCCTCAAAACACTCGTGTGATCTTATTAACTCGCCTGCGGCTCGTTTCATAAAACCACACTAGTATTTTAAGGACCCTTATTGCGTAACAGTTACATAAACTATTTTAAAATTGGAGTTCAGATTTCAACTAATATTCAAATGCAAGTACTGCATTATATGATTAGGACGGCTATTATAGCGCCGTCGCTCGCACGGCGGGCGCGGGGAGCGCGTGGCATCCTATGCTGGAGCGCGCGAGGTTCAGCAGGCGCAGTTGTCCCGGGCGGCGGGCGGCGCGGCCAGCGGGCGGCCGGGCGACGCCGGCTTGTGCTGCACGCCCGACTCCGCCGCGTTCAGATCCAGCCGCCCGTCTTGGATACTTTGATATATCTTCTTGGCGGTCTCCAGGAACGCTTCCTCCACGTTCTGGCCGCTGTATGACAAATGAGCGACCTATTAATTTATGAAATGTTCTGAAAATAGTTACCCACCTAAGTAACTAAATTAAGAGATTGCATTGAGCATAAGAATAAAATTTGTTTGTTAGAAAACCATTCAGAAGCTGTACATTAGCTTGCCCGACTGGTCATGCGACTCTAATGGCCGCGAGCGGTCAGCGGCGCACAACAATACGGTGGAAAAGGTTTGATGTCCTAAGCATTAAATAAAATTTCTTTTTACCGAGTAATTCACCCAGACATTATATGTTATTTCACGAAGTTAGAAATAAAAATGCTGCGTTCGTAAAAAAAAAAGAAATTGGTAAGTTTTTATGTATATCTGAACTACTACCAGGGTAGATCCTTCATACTAACCCGGCTATACTCTTTAGAATGTACGCAACGCGTTAACTTTGCGTATAATATTAGACTAGTCCTATTTTTCACTAAAATCTATGTCGAGAAGCAATCCATATTACTTTTGGGCATTCGGACTTTTTACCCTATTCAGACCCTGCTGTATCCGAATTACCTGTTGCCTTCAAAAAATATATGACCGGAAGTGAAATATTCAAGATGGCGGCCAACGAGGCTACAAAAACCGACTATCCTTTCTTTTAATAAATAGAAATCGTCAATTTTAAATTTATTGTAGTGGGTTGCATTTTTTTTATCTTAATTTCTTAATACATACTCGTCATAATATATCACATTTATTATATGAAAGTTTTGACTCCTTACCTACTATAATTTAAAATACAGTAATTTAAAGGTAGAACCAGAGAGTTCTGGTAGAACATATCGATGCTACATTGGTCTCATATTTCTGGTCAGGCTTTACAGAGTTATAGTCTGGCAAACCATTTCTGTCAGTAGAAAAACGCGGCAAATTCAAAATACATACATGTGGCATGTGGCAACCCTTTGTGATGACTTGATGAGACACCGTATTCGTGACAAACATTTCAATTCACATTTCTTTTACATTGAATTTGTTTCTAGTGTCTTTCACTCTCTCATCTTAAGCGCGAGTGAGACAGAACTCCTGCAACGTACTAAAGTGAATTTAAATTCGTTTTTAAGGCATATGTCAATTGCCTCAACCAGATTATCTGTTGCAGTTGATGACAGATCCGACGAAATATATCCGTCTCCTTTTTACACACAGTCAGTACATGTCACCTAATGAAAGGGGCGGAAACTCCAACTTTAGTTAAAATATGTTTTAACTAAAGTTGGAGTTTCAGCCCCGTTTCATCAAATTCTATGGAATTTGATGATCATTGCTGCTTTTTTCACTGATTCTTAGTGTTGTCATACTTTTGTTCGCTGTACATTGCTACTGCGTTCGTTGACTGGCCAGACTAAGTATAAAGGTGGGTACACACCGGGCCAACGAAGGGCCAACGAACGCGAATCACTTATGCGGCAGCTATTTGTTAGAATGAGATAGATAGCCCTTCGTTGGCCCGGTGTGTACCCACCTTAAATAGAATGACTTTTTTTTTCTTCGTTCTGGTACAGACAGGGCGCCAGTGATGGGAGAGATGGCATTATTTTTTTATAATATAACCAGCGTACACACTTTACCTGTCGCATCGAGAAGGAGAGCAAATTTGAAATTTTGTCTTTGTCTATATGCTAAATAAGCTTTTGCGTTGATGACCTAGAATCTATAATGATCTACAATTCTAAATTCAGGACACAGGTTGAGATTTAAAAAATGTTTTTCAAGAAAAAATATTGAATTACCACTCGCACTCGGTCAATCATGGCCTTGAGCACGCGAAGTAATAACTTACTCGTAATAAATAGTTATTTTTAACCGACTTCAAGATTTCAAAAGAGGAGGTTATCAATTCGGCGTTTATGTTTTTTTTTTAATGTTTGTTACTCCATAACTCCGTCATGTCTGAACATGAACCGATTTTGAAAAAAAATATTTTTGATTGTAAGTATTTGAGTTCTGATGATGGGATCCATGAGGAATCGAGGGAACTCCTCAAATCTTAAAGGCATACATACAGTGATTTTTATATTTTTGTCAACAAATCCATCATTTTCATTAAAAACAGTGACATTTGATGAAGTAGAACTGCTGATGATGATCAGAACGGAACTCTTCAACGACGCATAGTTCACGTTTGGCGATTTGTCCTCTTCGCTGTGTTTGTTAAGTAAGTTATATTGTCAGGAAAAAATTTCGTCAAGCTCAAGTTCTGATGGTGGGACCCATGAGGAAGCGAGGGAACTCCTCAAATCTTAAAGGCATACACATAGTGATTTTTGTATTTTTATCAACAAATCAAGCATTTTCATTCAAAAGAGTGACATCTCATCAAGTGGAACTGCTGATGATGATCAGAACGGAACTCTTCAACGACGCATAGTTCACGTTTGGCGATTTGTCCTCTTCGCTGTGTTTGTTAATCAAGTTATATTTTCAGGACAAAGGGTGTAGCAGGCTAAGGAAGGACGTGTGGCCCCTGTGAGGAATAGCTGAATTGGTAAATGTCAATTGTTTGTCGCCTCATAACTAGTAATCACTCCAACTTTCAGCTCTCTATCTTGAACTGTCAAAGAGATAATGTCAAAAATGTATTTTCTTAACATTTTTTTTCAAACTCGTATATCTCCTAATCCATAGCAGCTAAAGTATCAAAACAAAATCACAGCAACGTAGTTTGAGTTGAAGTAGGGTAAATCGCCAGTTACTGGCCACTGTCCAATAACTGGCCACCTGATACTCGTACTAAAAATGAACTCTGTTTACCTACAAACAAAGCTGAAGTAGAAACTGAAGGGTTTCAATAGCTGGCCACGTTATACTAAAATGAATTTTGTTTGTAGGTACGCAGAGTTCGTTTTTAGTATGAGGTGGCCAGTTATTGGACAGTGGCCAGTAACTGGCGATTTACCCTATATCCTATAATTTTATTAATATTTGATACGTGAAAAATAATAGAAATAAATGTCAATTTATTTTTTGACAGCTCTTTCCAACACGTTTTTTTGAAAGTACAATTATGAAAAAAATCATGTAAATTGCTTATAGTATTAGCTATTAGCATACAAAAAATCAATTGATTATATTTGGTGCAACATACTGTAAAAAAAACTAACGAAAGTATTCAAGTATCAAGAGTAGGCTTCTGAACTGAAAGTTCGTTTTTAAGTTTTATAGGTATAGGTTTAAGTTTTATATCTATAGTGGAGATTTATTGTTTTAGGTACACAGGAAATATCATATAAACTCAGAACGCAAGACTCTTTTGATACTTGAATACTTTCGTTAGTTTTTTTTTTCAGTATGTTGCACCAAATATAATCAATTGATTTTTTGTATGCTAGTAGCTAATAATATAAGCAATTTACATGATTTTTTTCATAATTGTACTTAAAAAAAAACGTGTTGGAAAGAGCTGTCAAAAAATAAATTGACATTTTTTTCTTTTATTTTTCACGTATAAAATATTAATAAAATTATAGGGTATACTCCCACTCAAACTACGTTGATGTGATTTTGTTTCGATGCTTTAGCTGCTATGGATTAGGAGATATACGAGTTTTAAAAAAAATGTTAAGAAAATACATTTTTGACATTATCTCTGTGACAGTTCAAGATAGAGGGCTGAAAGTTGGAGTGATTACTAGTTATGAGGCGACAAACAATTGACATTTACCAATTCAACTATTCCTCACAGGGGCCACACGTCCTTCCTTAGCCTGCTAAACCCTTTTCGTCAAGCTCAAGTTCTGATGATGAGTTCCATGAGGAATCGAGGGAACTCCTCAAATCGGCTGCGGCTGGTAAATATCGAACGATATTTCGTACATAAGGCTGAAAAACTCAGTGGTACAAGCCGGGGTTTGAACCCAAGACATCCGGATTGAAAATTGGCTCTCACTGCTGTAAACTAAAAAAGTTACTTAATTTGTAATACTTTAGGTAAAAACTTACGTTTTGGCACTGGCTTCAACAAACATCAAACCGTTTTCATCGGCAAACTGTTTAGCTTCCTCGTACGTCACGTCCCGTTGGCCATCCAAGTCAGACTTGTTGCCGATCAAGAATATCACAGTGCTCGGGTTGGTCAGATTACGTGTGTCCGTTAGCCAGCTGCTCAAATGGTTGTAAGTGGACCTAAAAGTAAAATTCACAAGTTCTATAGTTCCTATATGATATATCAGATTTGGTGGTCGCGCCGCTTGCCTGTCCTTCACTAATCGCACGCGCGCTGCTTACTAATCATACTCCGAAATGCAAGCGAACAGTTAGCGACCGTTTAGAAAATCAAGGGGCTTAGCCAAGATGACAATTGTTTGCAGAAATCGAATCGAAACGCTATTCGTCTCTCTATCGCAGCAATGAAGAGTGAACGAGAGCGTGTACCGTTTCGTTTTGTTTTCTGCAATCTGCAAACGATTGTCACCTTGGCTACAGGGCTAACTGTTCAATAACGTCTAACCGCAGTAACGGTGGCCGTTGAGGTTGCTTTGCGGAAGGACGGGAAAAACCTTTACGATGAAACTGAATTTTAACCGAAAATACAGTAATTCCTTTGCCTAAATGATGGTTGTTAAAAGAAGTCTGACGGTTTGAGAGTTCTCTATAGCATTAAGTCCGCCTGATGCGCGTTTGCGTTTTCTATAATGCAAATACAAACAAGCAACTAAAGGATGCAGCTGAGCTACTGTTACTAGTTGCTGTGTGCGACTCTTAATTATTATTATTCATTTGTTTTTTTTATATCTCGGGACCATGGGGTCCGGACCTTTGGTAGGCCTGCGTGGGGCCGAAGCCAACAGCGCAGAGGCGCTTTAAAACAGTTTAATCTAAAAGCAATGGATACACCTGGCATCCTCGATCCCGGGTCCCCATCCCCGAGCGTACAACTACAATATGATACATCCGGAGATGGTCCCTGCCAGGTGTTCCTAGATGATTACAAGTTTTGATATGAGATTGTGAGGTTAGGTGCTGTAGAGTAGATTGCATAAAAAAAATGTTTGTTTTTCTTTATAAAGTTAGTGTTATGCCATTGAACATGGACTATCACTTATCATACCTTCTCGTTATATCATACACCATAAGCGCCCCAGCAGCGCCTCTGTAATAGGAGCGCGTGACGGCTCTAAATCTCTCCTGTCCAGCTGTATCCCAGATTTGTAATTTGATTTTCTGTCCCGCTACTTCAATTATCCGGGTGCCAAACTCAACACCAATTGTGTGAGGGCAATCAGCCATAACTGCAATGATAGAAAACTTATGGTTTAATAAATAGTTGTGAAATATTGTAAGCTTGTGTTCATGGAAGTTACATCAAAATCCATATCATTGTAATCAAATTAATCTTTCATGTGGCATACATTACTTTTGAGTTGTTGGTGAATGGGCCCTTTTATACTTCGCCGGGATGGCAAATTACCGTCACAATATAATGGTGCGTTCACATGTATGGCCACGTTCGGTGGGTGGGACGCATCAAGCTCATAGAATGAAAACATACTAGCTAGGTAATTAGCTGTCCACGGAACAGTATAAAACCGCCCAATAGATAACTTTTGAAAAATTTCTAATTTCTATAATCTTTATTATGAAGTATTATAAAGAGGTAATATATTTACTGATAATAAAAATCTTTCGATTCCATGTTGTTTCATTTTGTTAGTACTCATGGAATCGAGCACTTAGGCACTACAAGTGTAATTTTCTCGAGGGTAAAGCCTTCTCGGAATTCACTCATAAAAGACAAATTCGGGAGAATTGAGTGCTCAAGACACCTTGGGACTACTATTTACTAAATTGCACAAGCTACATAAAATTCTATTTGGCAATGAGTTTGCCATTTATACAGTTTCTTTTGTTGTGTGCAGTATAATTTAAATAAATAATAGTATAGAAATATTTCTGAAATTCCTAACAAAAGATTTTTTTTTGTAGAAACTGCTAGATAGATAGAATAAATGATGAAATTTCCTAAGGCTATAAGTGTAGCCTTACCTTCACAATATAATGATGAATATTAGACTTTATGGTACTAACCAAAGTATAGAAGAACAATTGTTAATTTGATTCAATCATCCCGGTGCCAGTGGCCAGCCATTCGAAGGGTTATTCTAAACTACACTTACATTTTTTCTCTGTGAACTGATGCAAGAGGCATGATTTACCAACTCCCATATCTCCAATGATTATATATTTGAATATATAAGAATAATTGTATGGTCCTGACGTCATCTTGCTGAAAAACAAAATATTACATTTGAACCATAAAATACATACCCCCTTATTCATAAACTTTTTGTAAGCGTCATATTTTTTTATTTTATTATATGGCTTTTACTCCTCGCCGGTTTTAGCGAGGTGAATTCTACCAATGTTGAGGTGTATACTTTTGATTTTATTAATCTTTAGTTATATAAATAAAAGGAACATTGTTCGATTGAGGCCTTGCTGATTGTAAGGTGACAGCCTCCCTACAAACACGTGGGTGGCTGAGACCCCGGATAACCATTTGTTCAACTGAAGAGTGGTTATGCACATTTTGAGACTAATTTTTCATTAGCTGCACACTTGTTTGTTAGGTCACACAAAAAGCTATCAATATTACACACTGAACTACACAAATGAGCAAAAAACAAAAAACTATTCGAAAAGATGCATGATCCAAAGCACAAAAAATAAAGTAACAGGAAATTGAATATTATATGTAGAGTACACTAAAAACCTTCATAATATTTCATTATAACATCCAAGAAATAAATCCTAGGGCAATTTCTTATATCAAAATAACACCAGGTAAAACAAAATACCTGTATTTGGTAAATCCGAATTTAACAACAAAGTATATATATAATTTGCAATTTGTTCTCCAACCTGTTCTATCATAAAAAATGTAACCCAAGAGGTAACATAACAACATGAATAAATAGCAGGTCAGCCAAATAAAGCCCTATATCCTGTAAATTTTAAGAATGAAATCAAAAGATTTCCTAGATACTTAATGGGACTTGCTATCTAGACATTTGGTTTTTGCATTAAATGTCTAGTTATATAAAAAAAATACTTTTCTTATTCTTTAAGTTGTACATTAAAAGAACTGAAATGTTTTTTATAAAAACAAATGGACAATCTCTAAAAAACTTACACACTACAACTAACACAAAAGCAAGATAGGTTTGCTAGACAATAAAAGGCGTATACAAGGCTTGTCACAATGATTGATTTAGTAAAATAAATATAAGTTACTACATGCTATATGTGGCCCAGGTGTAACTAAAACTAGCAAGACATACTCACATTTTTGAATATTTAAAAGAAAGAGTCAATAATTAAAACAAAGACTTCCTTTGGTGATTGCTGCCGTAATTTTCTATTTTTTATAAATCGATGTTTTCACCACTGCCTCAAGGAAACGTCATCACTCAACACTTGACTTGACATTGGAGTACAGATAACAAATATCTGCGTTCAGAATAATGCACAACAAGTCTCACCCAAAGAATATAATACGTCTTACCCAGAGAGTTCTAAACAGGAGAGGCCTTAGGTATCATTTCCCCTCTGTCAAAAGTATTGGCAGGAAAATCTAGTACATCTATAAAAACTATTTCAATAATCGAATGTCACGCACTTAACGCACTTTCGTCATCGCTATCGATGGATAACAAGCCCCGTGAAAATGCCCTTATGCGCTGTTTATGGATGTAAAAAATGTTATATTTCGTCTAGTTTACAAAAGGATGAAATACAATTTCAGATAGAAGTAAAGTTTTATTTTATTTATCATTACTTTCATAATAAAAGATTTAACCTATATCGAAAATCAAGCTTTGTTTACAGAATCGATTCAAAGACAATCGTTTTTTTCTGACGGGCAGTAACTATTTGACGTTTGACATTTCTCCATATTTAACGCGCTTAAGGATCGCTGTCTTCTATATTTTGTTTGAAAATACAATCAAAAATGATCCTTGGCTTTTTTGTTTGACATTTGCAAAGACTGCATCCAATAATTAACCATATGTTAACGTAAGTACAGTCGACTATCTATTGCTCCATTTAGTGTTATGAAGTATAAAAAGAATATGTCAAATATGTTTGGTATTTTCATGTCAAAGGTACATCTTTGTCGGTTGTCAATAAAGCGTTGCTGCCATAAAAATTCATTTAGAAATAAACTGTATTAACAACCGACAATGATGTACCTTTGACTAGAAAACATCACATGTGTGCTACCTCGCCCCCCTCAGATTTTGGCAGACTTTTTTGTTTGGAAAGATGAGGCGAAGCGTACTCCATTTATAGAGCTTTATGGTCTTACCTAATTAGAATAATTAATTAATTATAGTATTTTATGCAACAGTTATAAATTTTATAACAGAGGTCAAAAAAGGCGAGTGGCTGAGTTATGATCTAACATGTGAGCCGTAGGCGAAAGGTAGTACGAGACGAGAGCAGGTGAAACGGCTATTACACATGGCAATTTGTAGGGCCCAACCTGTTGTGTCCAACTTTTGTCGGCGTTGGGCCCGTTATTACACTTTCCCTACAAACCCTACCTCACCAACAAATCGTCCCTACCAACGTTTACAGAGATGCCTTCAAAACATCTAAAACATGTATTGGTGAAGCACGGTGATAGTACTCATAACAGTATACATTAAATAAAAAAAGAAACTGTTTTTATTATTATAGATATTTAAATGACCGCTCGAGCTGCCTGAATCTAACTTCATCTACCCAACACTTCTGTTATTTAAATACAAAACTAGATAAATATATTAATTACCAGCGAATCTACACATTTTAACTTATATTTTAAATTAAAAACCAGACGGAATGTGTAGCAAATGGCTAACATATAAATAAAAAAGGTAAAATAACTCTAACGACCTCCATAAACAGCTGCGGGTGTCGGGGCACTGCCGATCGCCCTAGATCGGGACTCCTACTCCCAGAGAGTTCTAAACCAGGAGAGGCCCTGAGTATCATTTCCCCTCTGTCAAAAGTATTGGCGAAAAATCTAGTACATCTATAAAAACTATTTCAATAATCGATGTCACGCATTTTCGTCATCGCTGTCAATGGATAACAAGCTCCGTGAAAATGCCCTTATGCGCTGTTTTTGGATGTAAAAAAATGTTATATTTCGTCTAGTTTACAAAAAGATGAAATACCATTTCAGATGTAAGTACAGTTTTACTTTATTTATCATTACTTTCGTAATAAAAGATTTAACCTAAATCGAAAATCAAGCTTCGTTTACAGAATCGATTCAAAGACAATCGTTTTCTTTCTGACGGGCAGTAACTATTTGACGTTTGACACTTCTCCATATTTAACGCGCTTAAGGATTGCTGTCTTCTATATTTTGTTTGAAAATACAATCAAAAATGATCCTTGGCTTTTTTGTTTGACATTTCCAAAGACTGCATCCAATAATGAACCATATGTTAACATTTGTACAGTCGACTATCTATTGCTCCATTTAGTGTTGTGAAGTATAAAAAGAATATGTCAAATATGTTTGGTGTTTTCAAGTCGAAAGGTACATCTTTGTCGGTTGTCAATAAAGCGTTGCTGCCATAAAAAATCATTTAGAAATAAACTGTATTAACAACCGACAATGATGTACCTTTGACTTGAAAACTTCACATGCGTGCTACCTCGCCCCCCTCAGATTTTGGCAGACTTTTTTGTTTGGAAACATGAGGCGAAGCGTACTCCATTTATAGAGCTTTATGCCTACTCCCTAGGTGCCATTACACCTACCAACCCGACAGGTTGGGCCCTACAAATTGCAATGTCTAATAGCCGTTTGAGACCTACGAGGCAAAGCGAGCGCACTCATGAACACTCTCGCGCTCGGCCTGTCTTGGCGAGAGTGTACAGGCGGTATGAACATGCTATGAACGTAACGTAGTCACTTGACTCTGGTCTATATTGTCTATCATTTTTGACAATCAAAACGATTTTGTATCCTATCTAGGTACTGTTTTCAGAAAACAAATATAGATATAATAATAAATTTCTCCACATTTTGCTTATATTTCTTCAACCCATAATGGCTGGTCAAGATAACAACAAGCCCAATCAGGATAAAACTGAAGTCGACAGTGAAATTGCTCCAACCGATGAAAACAGTGAGGATAATATTTGTGAAGGTAAAAGGGTTTTCAAAATAACAATTCTGTAGACAACTTGTTTCCTGTTGTAAATCCATCATTCAACTATAAATTTGTCAACAAAATGTCTTCTACCTTACCTCAAACTTCTATCTAGCCTTACAATCAGTTTCAACATGTTTCTAGTCCTAACATTCATATGTACACTATACCAATAGGCGCCAATAGCTCTTATAAGATTATGTTTTCTCATACATCAGTAATAGTTAAGAGTTGGTTGAACATATGCTGAGTAATCCTCCTGTCTTCTATTTCACAGTTCACATTCACATGTTAAAACTGAATATCTTGGAAAGTCTGGGTAATGATAAAAAAAACCCTTTGACAAATGTAGTTTCTTAAGAATTTAGTTCTAAGCCTGTTTATAACACTAACCAATTTCACTTATCTTTACAGAATATGAGATGTTGGATTCAAAATTGGATGAGTTAAATACGGCACTTGATTTTCTGGAGCAAAAAAATGATGACATTCATCAGAAATTGAAGGACCTTCTTCAGTCTAACATTGACATTAGACAACAACTGCAAAATGAGAACTCATTGTCCCCTGACAAGTAAATAAAATGCTAAACGTATGGGACATAATATTCAATATAATTTATTACAATATATTACCTATGTATTCATAATGTGATTATTAACCACATTAAGCATCAAATAAAACTACTGATTTGTTATATAAAACATCTAGTGAATCCATTTTTTAACTTTGACTCAATACTGTTATCATGAGAAAAACATATTATTTAAGAATTTATCATTTATATAAAATGATTATTGAGCTAATTAGTCATTATAAAATAAAAATCCATCAATATAATTACTGTTGTTATATAATGGGCATGTAAAGATGACCTAGGCTATGAAATAAAAGTTAATTGAAAGTAGTTTTGATTATGCCCTTTGAAAGTATTGTCTTTCTTGATGTTATCTAATGCTGGCAACACATTTCAACATATTTACAGAAAATACTTATTGCACTTCCAGTATTACTAAATAAAATTAACACAGAAGTGTGTTGTGGGCATGAGAAGTTTAATTATTTGAAATCCTCAAAGTAATGTCATATCACTAGAACAATGGTCGGCAAAATGCGGATCGCGAGCCACATGCGGCTCTTAAACGGGTCAGTTGTGACTCTTCAAGTTCCGCTAAATTAAAAAAAATATATATTACAGTGAAAAACAGAAAGCAGCGGCTCTATGAGCTTCCAAACATTTCATATTTTCCGCCATCAGGCTCTTTGTCAAAAAAAGTTTGCCAACCCCTGCACTAGAACATACAATCATGTGTTACTATTTTTACTCTTGAGGTTTATTGGGTATGTTATAGTATTATTAAAATTAAGCACGGAAATAACCAAGGGTAATAAAATAAATACCACAATATACTTTCTAATGTTAACATATTAGTCATCACATAACATGTTTACTGTGATAGAAATTGTAAATATTTAGCTTTTACAGCCCAATTGTTGTTTTACTGTGTATACCTAAATAGGTTTTTGTGTAAAGAGGTAGCCAAAGATTTCATAACATTATAATTCAAATTTTGGTCGACACCAGATATTGCAACTTATTTCCTTTATCCCTGGCCACCTCTAGGCACACTATGTAAACTGAAAAGATGAGGTTAATAAATTATTTATTTCACCTACATTTTATTTAATCACTAAGTAATAACAAAAAATAATAGATCACTAGTATTTTCAAATAAGGGTGTTTGATACATGTTTAAGTTTGAGAATTCTAATGATGGTCCTTTTTCTCGAAACGTAATCCACAATATCCACAGGAGTGGTTGCCAGGCTTGTCCTGAAAAATAAACAATAGTAATATATACATCAGGCATGAATATAGAGGGGTGAACATATATTTCCTCCAGCAAGCTATGTAAGGTACCTAGTTTTCTGTCCCAAAATAAAAATAAACAACAATAATTTCTATCACAAACTGGCTCTGTCTAGATGAAATACATATCTTAATATTTACCAAGTTAATGTAAACCCTAGGGTGTCCTTCTGGTCCACTGCCTCCATCACACCAGACTACTCTCTGGGTCACTTGCTTTGTTGGGACGCCTGCTATAAGTTTTATAGCCCAATTAGGATTAACTTGCTTAGGAGCATTTTCGAATCTAGCAAGCCTGTAATCGTCTGAAGTCCATTTCTAAAATGATATATTAATTTATTACCAAGGATCGGACAAACGCCTGTCATTTTGAAAATATAACCCTGTTCTGTACAGCAGAGACTTCCTTATGTTAATTAAAAAAATAGTATTTTATGGATTTATTGGACCATAATTTATATCCAGTGACAAATTAATTAATGATTGACATTCCGAAAATTACTTTCGCCAATAAAATAGAATGACCAAATTTTTTTCTAAATTTTCACTTGTAAGCCAAAATATTCCCGGGAGTTTTAGACCTAGAGCTATATCAAAATTTCAAGCAATTTTTAATAGGAATCCTGATTACGTCACCGTGAAAGAAATACATGAAAAAAATAACTCCGAGGCACAAGCATATTGGAAGAACAGTATACCAATGTCAAAGATTACATATGCCCCTATGACGTCCGTAGACTGTGAACGGACTTTTTCAACGCATAAATGGGTCCTAAAATCACATCGTTATAGTCTCACAAGTGAAAATAAAAAAAAAAATTTGGTCATTCTATTTTATTGGCGATAGTAATTTTCGGAATGTCAATCATTAATTAATTTGTCACTGGATATAAATTATGGTCCAATCAATCCATAAAATACCATTTTTTTTATTAACATAAGGAAGTCTCTGCTGTACGGAACAGGGTTATATTTTCTAAATGACGGGCGTTTGTCCGATCCTTGTTTATTACATACATTACTTTACAGAAAAATGAATTTTTGGCATTGTTGTGAATAATGAGAATGAGTGTGATGTATCTGTGGTAAGCTTGTTATATAATGTTGATGTGTTATTGTCAAAATTAAGGATTCTTTCACTAGTATTCTTATTTGATTCGACATTCTGATGAGGGATTTGCAATTTCCATTAGTAAAACAAATAAAAAAATATAGATTACTTGGCCTGTATGAGTTTCTACGTCTTCCTTATTCGTAGTCATAAAGCGGCAAACAGCTGGATTCACTCTAACAGCTGGGATTTTGTTCAATAATAAAGGTAATCTTTTGATACTCATTTTATAATTATTGATGTGAAAGCGCTAAACGTGAAAATCTATTTTGATTTTGCCTTGTTTTTGGAAAATGTAAGCGATGGATGGAGTGGAGTGGAATGAAATGTCAATGTCAAGTTAGGGAGCGTTCAAATACTGAAAAATTACTGTTCAAATATTGCGTTCCAAAAGTGAGTATTATATTCTGTGGTTCTAAACCTAAAGGCCCTGTTACACTTGTCCTAGTTAGCTTCCTAAATGATTTAGTTTATAAATTTAGTCAAGTAAATTTACTATGAAAACTAGTTAGGATCCTAATTAGGATGCTAGTTAGGACACTAAAAAAAGTAAAGTGTAACAGGGCCTTTATTACACATTCCTAAATTGGGCCCTAACGACAAGGACGCCGCAATACGTTAGACACGTTAAGCTATATCTCCAAAGGTGTCTAATGTATTGCAGTGTCCTTGTCGTTAGAGCCCGATTTAGGAAAGTGTAATACCGGTTTAAAGAGAGCGTTAAAGCCCTGTTACACTTGTCCTAGTTAGCTTCCTAAATGATTGAGTTTCTAAATTTAGTAAAGTGTAACCGCATTTAGCAAGTAAATTTACTATGAAAACTAGTTAGGATCCTAATTAGGACGCTAAAAAAGTAAAGTGTAACAGGGCTTTAATGGAGGGGGCTGCGTCTCGTTTTGACTTAGGGCATTATGACGTCATCAGACAATAATGCCAACGTGACAACAAGTCAAACTGTCAATTTTGCATTTGTAACGAGTGCGAGTGAGACACCGCCCCCTATGTTTTGCTCTGTCATAAGGTTAACTGTACTGTAAAGGTGGATACACACCGGGCCAACGAACGCGAAGCACTTATGCGGCAACTATTTGTTAGAATGAGATAGATAGCCCTTCGTTGGCCCGGTGTGTATCCACCATAATATACACACCGGGCCAACGAACGCGAAGCACTTATGCGGCACCTATTTGTTAGAATGAGATAGATAGCCCTTCGTTGGCCCGGTGCGTACGCACCATAACGGGCATGAGAAGCTAAAGCTATATATGAGACACAGCTATGCGTTAAGAGGGAGGCTCGGGGCAAACGATATTGCGATCTCGTTCTGTCGTATAGCTGCGCGCGTCCATTAGACTGGTCCGTGGTGAGTAGGCAGCCACAGGGGGCATCTCTTCACCACATCACATTCATTGTATCCATATTTTATATTACATCAATATTTTTAACCGTCTTCAAAAGGAGGAGGTTCTTAATTCGGTTCGGTTCTCTTTTTTTTGTTTGTTACTCCATAACTCCGTCATGTCTAAACCGATTTTGAAAATTATTATTTTAATTGTAATACATAGAGATTGGTCCCGTTTTTGTCAAAACACAGTTCTGATAATGGGATCCAAGTGACGTCATTAGTTTGGTGTGCAAACATTTCGACAATAACGAAAAAGTGAACGAGGGTAGATCTGTCACAACACCGCCGCCTCCCGCCGCCAGCAGTAGGGCACACCGCGCGCAGGCGCGTTGCCGTCACGGAAGGCCGCTCGTGAAATGGTCATCGTAAATTGATCGAAACATTACGAGCAAAAACAGACTTAAATTGCGTGAGTAACCCGTTATATATATTTTAACGGTTTATGGAGCTTGATGCAGCCCTGAAGTCGGTGTCTCCCCAGGCACATCTCACCATAGCCAGTCTAAGTAAAGAGGTGGCGCCGGTAGCGGGCTTCAAGGCACATATGACGGCTATGCTATATCTAGTGAAACAACAGATCTTTACACTGTGGACACCATGGAGATGCGGCATCGGAAGAGGCCAATGAAGAAATTGTGGACTCCATTGTCGCAGTATGCCTGCAAAATCTAAGAGTTTCTGAAGTAACTCTGACTCCATAATTGTTTGCCATCGGTTAGGCGCTAGAACAGACGGTCGCCCCAGATCTGTGCGGGTTCAATTCTCGGACCAGAAACTCAGAAACATGGTCTGGAAAAAGAAAACTGCGCTGAAGGGCGATGAGCCCTTAATAGTCGTAATCACGACGGATTAACCTTTGTGACTTTAGTCTTATGCAACGCGTGAGCACGCAAGAAGTAGTAACTTACGCAACCTGCGCTTATTTCTGTTATGGTGAAACCACACTTCGCCTATTCGGCCAAATATTCGTGTTGCGTCTCTTTCTTATTCTATAACATAAGAAAGAGACGCAACACGAATATTCGGCCGCATAGGCGAAGTGTGGTTCGAGCATTACAATGAAATAGTAGCAAACGATACGATTAGGTACTTGTGTCATTCTACCCATTTGAGCAATATAACTCGTAGATAGGTTCAATATCCCACTAAATGGTAAGCGTTGGAGACTCGAAGGGTGTCACTGCGCGTTGTTGTAACCTGTTTATAAAATACTTTCTTGAAGAACTTCTCCATTATCTAACATGGAGGTGTTTCTCACAACTATTTTGAATTAGTATTTTTAAGCGGCAGTAATATTTAGCAACTGTTTTTCACCCATATTCCTCAGAGTACGCTCGCGGACCGTACTTACAAGATATCTCAGAAAACATTTAAATGAAAAGCCTATTCGGTTAGCAATATATTTATTTAATAATATTAAAAATCATAAACAAATATTAAGGACTAGGTTGTAGTAGAAAGTATTAGCTGTGCAGGTAAACCTGGATCAAAATAAATCTTAGATACTTTTCCATTTTTATGAATCTTTAGTATATTAGGACAAGACTAGGAGTTTAAACAAGCCAAGCTTTAACATTAACGTAAGTAATATATCCTATCCACTCATATTGAGATCAAAATAAATACTGTAATATGGCTAATCATCCGTGTTAGGCGCTCCACAGACTTAGCGGAATTCAGCAACCACAAACAGAAATCAGCAGGAATATTGTCTGTTCCAAACAAAAATTCAACTACAATAGACAAATTTCCGACTTTTTTCTATGATGTCTATGATACATAAAGTTCTATATTTACGGAGTACGCTAGTAAATCAAATACGTTCATAAAAACGAATTCAACAAAAGTCGATTACACGCATTTCGGTCATCGTTTTCAGTGGATGAAGAGCTCCGTGAAAATGCCTTTATGTGCTGTTTTCAACCGACTTCAAGATTTCGAAGGAGGAGTTTATCAATTCGTCGGAATCTTTGTTTATGCTATATTTTTTTTAATGTATGTTCACCGATTATTCGAAGACGTCTTGACCGATTTAGAAAATTCTTTTTTTGTTTGAAAGAGTATACTTCACAGTTGGTCCCAATGTAACCAGGTCAGGATCTGATGATGGGATCCTGGAGAAATCGAGGGAACTCTTCAACTATTATAGGCACACCTATAGTGATTTGAGTATTATCGTCTACTGCCTATTGCTCTCTTTAGTGTTTTGAAGGATGCGTGGTGATTGATTTAGTGTGGGTGCGTAGTAATGAGAGAGTTTAGCGTTAGTGTGCAACATTAATAGCACGCATATAAAATCTGTATTTTATATGTGTGCTAACTGCTATCTGGGGCCCATTTCTCGAAAGCTTGTAACTTGTAATACAAGCGGAAGTCCCTGTCTAGCAAAAGATGTCGAAAAGTGACATCCGCTTGTATTACAAGTTACAAGCTTTTGAGAAACGGGCCCCTGGTCGGCCTTAGATTTTGTCAGATATTTTGTTTGGAAACATCTTTCCAAGCCGCCTTCCCTGTTTAGAACTTTATGATATGATGTTAGTTGAATTCCGTTCAAATGTGTGATGCGCCTTAGTAACAAATTAGCTGAAAACATATCATGTTTAGATGTTTCGACTACACAGGAAAGCCGACTATCAGCCCACATTTTTAGTCGGCGACTAGTCAGCAAAATAAGCCGTCGGCGGTTTAATCCCCACAAGAAAATTTGGAAAATAAGAAAAAAACTACCAACTTCTTTTGAGTTCCTTGGCTAAAATATAATAAATAATAACCAGAGAGTTCTAAACCAGGAGAGGCCTTAGGTATCATTTCCCCTCTGTCAAAAGTATTAGCAGGAAAATCTAGTACATCTATAAAAACTATTTCAATAATCGACGTCACGCACTTTCGTCATCGCTGTCGATGGATAACAAGCTCCGTGAAAATGCCCTTATGCGCTGTTTTTGGATGTAAAAAATGTTATATTTCGTCTAGTTTACAAAAAGACGAAATATCATTTCAGATGTAAGTAAAGTTTTACTTTATTTATCATTACTTTCGTAATAAAAGATTTAACCTAAATCGAAAATCAAGCTACGTTTACAGAATCGATTCAAAGACAATCGTTTTCTTTCTGACGGGCAGTAACTATTTGACGTTTGACACTTCTCCATATTTAACGCGCTTAAGGATTGCTGTCTTCTATATTTTGTTTGAAAATACAATCAAAAATGATCCTTGGCTTTTTTTGTTTGACATTTGCAAAGACTGCATCCAATAATAAACCATATGTTAACAATGGTACAGTCGACTATCTATTGCTCCATTTAGTGTTATGAAGTATAAAAAGAATATGTCAAATATGTTTGGTGTTTTCAAGTCAAAGGTACATCTTTGTCTGTTGTCAATAAAGCGTTGCTGCCATAAAAAATCATTTAGAAATAAACTGTATTAACAACCGACAATGATGTACCTTTGACTTGAAAACATCACATGCGTGCTACCTCGCCCCCCTCAGATTTTGGCAGACTTTTTTGTTTGGAAAGATGAGGCGAAGCGTACTCCATTTATAGAGCTTAATGATAATAACAATAACATTTAAAAAAAAAATTAAATTCTTAACAGATACAAAAATACGAATGCAAGACTTGTGCCGCGGGGAACAATAAAATTCGAACCGAACGTTCCTGATTATACCCGAAATCAGTCGTAACCAATAGTCGGCGCGTCGTTACGATTAGTCGGTCATCTGAGCGCCGATTAGTAGGCATAAACCGTAGTCGGCACATCTCTAATAATTAACACTGTCAGTGCCCAGAACTCCCCTACGGAGTTCTCAGTAACTTTGCCCACATGCCACACAACTCCCGAAGGGAGTTCAGTCTATACTAGCTATAGACGACTAGAAGCCATGCCAACCGACTCCCCTAGCGAGTCCTTTCGGAGCATTCAAATAAATGAACTCCCCGGGCGAGTTTTTGGCGTGTAGCGTTGTTTACGCATCGAGTATGCCTTTGGATTTCCCTAGCGAGTTCTGTGTAGCTATTTGTTTTTTCTTTACGTTGGCATTTGGCCGATTCGGCGATGGTCTTGGGTTTCGGCGTGGCAATGAGTGTTAATTATAAGTCTTTA
Organism: Pammene aurita; assembly: GCA_947086415.1. NCBI lineage: Eukaryota > Metazoa > Arthropoda > Insecta > Lepidoptera > Tortricidae > Pammene > Pammene aurita. Next base: position 25,134,145 of record OX352293.1, read on the forward strand.
TCTTGCAGGTGCTAGAGTACCTAAATAGTAATTAAATTAGGACATTCAGCAATTATATCATACGGTTGGTTAGCCAGACTACATTTTAATACTAAAAATACTTTTCATAGACAATAAATGCCATCAGACAAGTTATTATTATATACCTACCCTAACAGATATAAACAAGATGGTTGTCGTTTTATCGTCTATCGACTTAGGTGACTTACATTATTAATGCGTGGTTTATTTCTTGCGGAACTATGGACCCGTTGTGTAACAAGTTAATTTAAGAAAATATTTTGAGGTTATTTGCGTATAATAGTGCATCGTTTTCAACAGCCTTCTCAGCCAGGCTGTCCCCATAAATTTCATCCTTTGGTCTATCTGCGGTGCTTCTGTCATAAGAAAATAAAACATATTACCTTACCATAAACAACAAATTTGCGGTAACCGGATTGTAAAAAAGTCAACTTTCGATAACCAAAAGTACCTTAATAACTTTGTAACAAGGTTCAAAACGCCGGTTCAAAAGCGAAAAGTGAGGGTAGAGATTGTCTCTCAAAGAGAAAATAAATGAATTTACCTTCCGTTGATGCGATTCATGTCTACTTCACCCGACAAACTGTCAGAATCGTCGTTAAGTGATATCTGGGAATCTGAAATGAAATAAATAAATAAAACCTCAAAATGAATGTTAGTAAGTTAAATTGATTTCTGTTCTAACTCACAAATCATAATATTCATAATAAGTGTAGACCTCATTCGTCAGATGACAAACAAAACTCACATAAAAAAGAAAACAACCTTTGTTTTCTTACAAGTACGGTGCTTAATGGCTATGAACTTGTAGTAGTAAAGTAGTTACGTGAGTTTTGGTTTTCACCCCACGATATCATGAATTTAGTCAGTCACTGGACTATCTTCGTCATCTGCTTTCCCACTACTACTACCCCAGGGAACAAATGCCTATCTACATCCAGTGACATGTAGCCATACGACAAATAAATAAATGTATTTAGAGCCTAAAAATTAAATCTTCTTTTAGGACCTTATTACCACTGTTATTGTGTCCACAGGAGCGTCGCCAGCCGATGACCCAGAGGAGGGCAAGTTGATATAAATGGAGGGTAAAGAAAATATGAATTGTGGTAGCTACATCTTTTAAAATATCTAGGGGGGGGGGGGGGGGGCGGCGCAGCTGTCCCTACCTGCGCTCCCTTGAGTGTCCACAGCCTCACCGCCGGAAAGGGTTATTTGAAATTAAATTTAAATACCACAAAACATAACTTGACCCCTTATGAATTGGATTCATATATGTCATATAAGGCTCATTTAGTTAAATTATGTTTTTCCTGTTTTTAAACAACTCAATTGAAAAGTAACAGATAATGACAATCGATTATTAGATAAATGAGGCTTGTAAGACGTTTATGAATAAGCAGGTCAGTTTCCACTCCACCCCGATACTCGACGGACAAGCGGGACAAGCCCCGCCCCAGGCTCTCCACCACCGACAGCTGCCCGTTGTGGCAGCGGAACAAGCAAAGCATCGTACCTGAGGTGCCGAGGCGGTGCGTGGTGAGGTACTCGGCGGACAGGTAGGGCGGCAGCTCGTCCGCCGCGTCCCCCGCGCCCGCGCCCTCCGACCCCAGGCTCTCCACCACCGACAGCTGCCCGTTGAGGCAGCGGAACAAGCAAAGCATCGTACCTGAGGTGCCGAGGCGGTGCGTGGTGAGGTACGCGGCGGACAGGTAGGGCGGCAGCTCGTCCGCCGCGTCCCCCGCGCCCGCGCCCTCCGACCCCAGGCTCTCCACCACCGACAGCTGCCCGTTGTGGCAGCGGAACAAGCAAAGCATCGTACCTGAGGTGCCGAGGCGGTGCGTGGTGAGGTACTCGGCGGACAGGTAGGGCGGCAGCTCGTCCGCCGCGTCCCCCGCGCCCGCGCCCTCCGCCCCCAGGCTCTCCACCACCGACAGCTGCCCGTTGTGGCAGCGGAACAAGCAAAGCATCGTACCTGAGGTACCGAGGCGGTGCGTGGTGAGGTACTCGGCGGACAGGTAGGGCGGCAGCTCGTCCGCCGCGTCCCCCGCGCCCGCGCCCTCCGCCCCCAGGCTCTCCACCACCGACAGCTGCCCGTTGAGGCAGCGGAACAAGCAAAGCATCGTACCTGAGGTGCCGAGGCGGTGCGTGGTGAGGTACTCAGCGGACAGGTAGGGCGGCAGCTCGTCCGCCGCGTCCCCCGCGCCCGCGCCCTCCGCCCCCAGGCTCTCCACCACCGACAGCTGCCCGTTGTGGCAGCGGAACAAGCAAAGCATCGTACCTGAGGTGCCGAGGCGGTGCGTGGTGAGGTACTCGGCGGACAGGTAGGGCGGCAGCTCGTCCGCCGCGTCCCCCGCGCCCGCGCCCTCCGCCCCCAGGCTCTCCACCACCGACAGCTGCCCGTTGAGGCAGCGGAACAAGCAAAGCATCGTACCTGAGGTGCCGAGGCGGTGCGTGGTGAGGTACTCGGCGGACAGGTAGGGCGGCAGCTCGTCCGCCGCGTCCCCCGCGCCCGCGCCCTCCGCCCCCAGGCTCTCCACCACCGACAGCTGCCCGTTGAGGCAGCGGAACAAGCAAAGCATCGTACCTGAGGTGCCGAGGCGGTGCGTGGTGAGGTACTCGGCGGACAGGTAGGGCGGCAGCTCGTCCGCCGCGTCCCCCGCGCCCGCGCCCTCCGCCCCCAGGCTCTCCACCACCGACAGCTGCCCGTTGTGGCAGCGGAACAAGCAAAGCATCGTACCTGAGGTGCCGAGGCGGTGCGTGGTGAGGTACTCGGCGGACAGGTAGGGCGGCAGCTCGTCCGCCGCGTCCCCCGCGCCCGCGCCCTCCGCCCCCAGGCTCTCCACCACCGACAGCCACTGCCCGTTGTGGCAGCGGAAACGCTCCACCTGTCGTCATAAACAACAGTAGTTAAAAATGTAGATAAAACCCATAGCCTCTAGTTGCCCTCAAATCAAAGGTTGACAAAACAAATGTAGTTTTGGACCATTGTCCACGCCTTTTTAACAGAATGCCTTTTTATAGGCGGCTAGAGGATAGATACTATTGCCGGTGACTGTATCAACTGTCTTTTGTTTTTTCATAACCTAAACTTACAGACTTTTTATCGCGTAGACTATGGATTTGATATATCCAAAGCATAACCAACAGTCAATATGTTTTATTAAGATTGCAGAGCCATCTACGCATTGCGCGTTTATCCTGATTGATTATGGTTTTAAAAAAACGGCCATAAAGAATCTCTAATTATAAAAAGTGACTTGACACATCATTGACAGTTAAAATGTTGCCTGGAATAGCAAAAATAAAATAGTCATGGATATATGTCGATAAAAAGTATCGAAAAGTGTAATGTTGTACTAAACACTACCAATACGATTCCATTTAAAGGATCCATAAACGTTAGGAAATTAAATTATCATGTACCTAGCAGCCTGAAATGCTACAGTATTCGAATGAGACAAAAGTTTTGAAATACGTTGCCGCTGATAAATCGTATAGTTATGTTATACAACACATCATATCTTTTACTATCACGTCGAACGAGCGGAGCCTAAGCGAAGTGAAGCTATAGACAGTTTCGGATGAAACAGAAACGGAACTGTCAGCTGGCTACCTGGACAGCGCTGCATTTCGATGGCTTTTTGATTTTGAATAGTTGTTCTGCGGTAACTGTAGTAACGTTTTTTTCTAATCTTTATTATTTGAGAGTTCGTATATGAGCAGGATCGATCAATGGGTTATGGAGCTAGAAGGTGCAAAGCAATCATCATAAGAGTCTTGTTACATTGGTCAATCATTTACAAGAAAATCGCGAGTTCTTAAGTTCGAGGCGGACTACTATTATGTAGTTTCTATAAATCCGAGCTCTTTATTAAGGAGGCGACATTTTGGATGAACATTGTTCTGGTTCTAATTCCTGCACGTCCACAGGAATCCGATGCAACACCACTTAATAATTCAATTCAACACTACTACGAGTAATAACAACAAAACGTAACGATATTTACGAACAGTCAGAAGACGATATTTCTCAAAAATACCTACTTAACTACTTCTAAAATAGACGAAAAGATACTTGGATAATTATTCGTCCGCATAGAATTTGGCTATCGTGTGGGTGGCCCACTGAAAAACTTTTTTTTTTCAGGATAAAAAAGTAGGTAACTATCATATGTCCTATTCCTCACTAACTAAACTACCTCTGGTGCCATTTTAGAGACGTGCGTTCAGCAAGATATTCACTCACCAACTGAACGCCTGAACGGCAGGCATGTGTGTAGAGAAATCCCAATATTGGCCCGATCGCCGTGCGCTTGGAGAATTTAACTAACCAGAGCGGCCATTGACAGGCTTTCCCCTCTGCCGAAGACATATGACCAGTGGTCATATTTATTGTACGGACTGACGTTTATCTGACGTGGCTATTTGTACGTTACGTGTATAGAAAATGACAGACATGGCCGCTCCGGTTGGTTGAATTCTCTAAGCCATGCGCCCGGTATTAACCCTGTGGCAGGTGTGTGAGTAACCGCCTTTAGAAATTATTATTGTCTTCAATACAATGTACAGTAATTGAGTTCAATTTGTCGTGTACCGCACAGTTTTATCAACAAGTAATAGTCATTCCGTAAAAGTGTATTCTTCACCCTTTAAAAGACCTGTAATACTTTACTTTTTTTAGTGTCTTAACTAGCATCCTAACTTTTGTTCATAGTAAATTTACTTGATAAATGCGGTTACACTCGACTAAATTTAGAAACTAAATCATTTAGGAAGCTAACAGGGACAAATGTAACAAGCCCTTTCAGCCTTCAACAAGTTGCAGCGACAATATCGCAACCAATAAGTCGAGCGTTTGTAGAACTCTTAATAAATAAATAAAAGTATCGATAAGGACAGCACTGGCCGAATTGCGGCAACATTTGTGTTTGTTGACTTGTCAAGTCACTCCGTACAATTATAAATTCTAGTTTAATGTAGGGTTCCGTATACCTTCAATGGAATAAGGAAAAACTAATATCAAAAGGTCGTATCTGCTTAAGGAAGAATTATGTCTGGTTCAAAAGTTACACAATTTTTTAGGCGATTATTTCTAAAAATATTCCACTTACCAAAAAAGTTGAAACAAACCTCAATGTTATTTTTAAAGGCTTATCGATGAATGTGCCACATTTTGGTAATCGATAAAAAAAAATTTTTTTGACATTTAGTTACATGTATCGAGTATCGACTACACCCCCCCAAATATTTTTTTCAGCAATTTTACTACAAAACTTAGCGGCTAACTTAACTAAGTCTATTGAACCCTAAAAACAGGCTGAAATAACAATCTCTCTCTAATTAAAGTTGGAAATTATCGCAGTAGCCTTTATTTTTTATATACAACCGAATGCATTACAAGTATAACAAGCTGTAAGCACAGTTAATATGCAAATGGTCTCCAAAGTAAATACGAATCTCATGTTCAAATTTGAAAAGTAAAAATACAGTTTTGGCATTACTAGTACATTCTACGACGACTTCAGTTAATTACCGTATCTATTTTTGTAATCCGAAATGCAGAGACCCTGTAACATACATGAATATGTGACGTACCTTGATTCTAGCTGCCCAATCATTTTGCATTTGAGAAACAATGTCAAGGCACGAGTCGCACATCTTTCTGATCTCCACGTTCTTATCTTGCATGAGGTCGATAAGATAAGCTGGAGCTTCTGCACAACAAAAACAAGTTAATTAAAAGTTAAAACTAATTGTTCATAACACATGGACTGAACTCGTGGCGGCCACCCTAATTCATTCATTACGCTATATACGCTCATTGTTTGTTTTCATTGTTATTGTCTCTCAATGTTCATATGTATTAAGCGTCACAAATAAATGTTTTTATTTTTATTCTAATAATACCGTCAATAAGAGGGGGAGGGGGGTTCCCTAGAAAAACGTGTCGGGAAAAATGTTTTAGACATTTTACAGACCGCACCAATCCAGAAGAACTTTTCAAAAATCCCAAATATATAATAGTAGCCAGAGTTAAAGTTAAGGTACGCACTGCTAATTTAATAGCCATAGCCAATTTCAAGGTAGAGCATTTACTTTATCAACCGACTTCAAGATTTCGAACGAGGAGGTTACAATTCGTCGGGATCTTTGTTTTTCCTTTTTTTATGTATGTTTACCGATTACCGAAGACGGCTGGACTGATTTGGATAATTTTTTTTTCTTTGGGTAAAAAGGTAAGAGTATACATAGCCTAATTATACAGGTCATTTAAATTTTTGACACCTCGTGACGTCAACGACCACACTGACGTCATCAGGGAATGAAACGGTTCTCAAACTTTAAAAATAGGGAAATTATTTCATATACGTAATTATTGGACATTATACTATTAAGTAATTACTGAGTAGGCATATCTAAACGATACCGTAAAGAAAAAAACAAAAATAAACGGTACCATAGACAAAACTAGACGAGGGTTCCAAAACGGAAAATAGTTGTAACCAAGTATAAGTACATTGAGTAACAGGAGTTGAAATCACAATAATTCTAAGCTACTCTTTGACACGCCGGCGTCAAGGTCACTTTGGTCACGTTTCGCATTAAAAATATGTTAAATATCAAATACTTTTTAGGAACAAGGAACATAAAACATTATTTAATGCTGTTTGCTTATTAAAGAATGTTTTTCTAGTACACCTCAGTCTTGCCTATTTTTCGGAAATCGCATTTATGTTGATGTTTCTCATAATTGTGATAAATTAAGATCCTTTTTCGCAGACCTCGTAGTAGGTCCAAACATACCTGCCACCAAAAACACTCCTTTTCTCAGGCTAATAATTTAGTTGGTGAAACAATTTTGGTGTGATTTATTATTTTCGCTACCTAGTTCTTATCTTATTAATTAGTTCATCGACTTTATATTTATTTGGTGAGCGGTTAGATCATACTCATTTATTAATCTCCCGAAAGAGTAGTATGGTGCTCAGTACAAAAGTAAAAAAAAAATGTGCGCATCGAGAAAAAGTTGTGAATTTTTGAACATTAGTAGAGTGCCCCACGATGAATATTTTTAGTTTTGGAGGTCCGTAAATTTTTTGGACCATCACGTCTAAATCAGAGGTCCCGTGCTATATGTTAGTACTCTCTGGTTAAGATTGGTGGGGGTTGTGTAGTATTATTTCAGACTAAAAAAGACTGTATGTCATTTCTGATATTAAAAATGTAAAATTCCATGTTTAAAAAAAAGTTCTGTGTTGTGTTGTTCAATATTATCTACTTATGGTGTCCCTATGACGGAATTGATGGCCGGCCATAAACTGTTATAGTTTTTAAGGGGCATCACACATTAGAGCGGAATTTAGCTATTCATAGACAACAGCGGAAATTGGGCTATTGGTAGCGGAAATTTGTCTATGGCCGCCATACAAAAATTCAGCCTACCATAGACAAATTTCCGCTTTTGTCTATGAATAGCTAAATTCTGCGGTATTGGATATTCTTCATTAATGGGTCAATCCAAAAATATATCATTATTCTATGTAAGTACAATATTACCAACGTTTGATTTATTCCTATTACCATTGATATTTACTATGAATGGGTTATACTCTAACAAAATGAGCAGAAAAAATACTTCCAGAGTTATTTCATAACCTAGCAACGATTCTGTTATGTTTATCTATTTTGACAATCATTACATCTTTGGCACTCTCATTGTTAGAAAATTAAAGTTTGTCTCTTTCTCACGCGTGTGGCGGGAGCTCATTGGCACGTCCGCATCTCACGCTGGCCGGTGCGCGACTAGGGACAGTTGTTTGAATTCACTCATATTCAGTGCTTCACTTTTGGAGCGTACATAACCCATCTGTCATTATTATATATCATAGCCTATTACTTATAGTTTACCCGTTATACAAAGTTAACGACATGCCGTTATACTGTTAAATTTGCGTATTGATTTCTACTAAACGGCTTAGTCGATTGATAAAGAAATTAAACTCATAAATATGTTACTAAAGATTACAATGTAATTCCATTACAATTACAACGTAACTTATAAAATATTTTACCGTAATTCCACATTTAGTGCGTTGGTATGAAGTTTTACACGCAGTTACACTATACCAATATTTATTACGAGCAACTATTATTATATACATTATATATCTATCAAATATTTGGGAATCTCAGACAAAAATGAAACGGCGTGATAAGTTTAAAAGAAACAGAGATAATATAATATGGCCGTCTGTCAGTGTAATACTCGTCAAGTACTCGCCAAATAGTTGTATTGCCACAATGTAAAAAAAAGTCCTCATGAAATTACATGTCGTAAATGAATTGCTAACTAAAAGTATTATATTAAATTACCTAAAATTATATGAAGCTTATTTTACGTATAAAATTATTAAAAAACACAAAATAAACTTAGTAACGGCACGCTAACATTTTTGAACATGAATAGTGTATTAATAAAACTCCCTGACTGAATTGAAGATGTCAATGAATGGCATCATTATGTGACGTAGGTGAGGTCTTTTCGGACGAGCTGTTAAAAATTTAAATGACCTGTATAATTAGGCTATGAGAGTATACACAGTTGGTTCCATTGTAACCAGGTCAGGATCTGATGATGGGATCCTGGAGAAATCGAGGGAATTCTTCAACTATTATAGGTGGTGATTTGAGTACTTTTTACAGCAGCTCGAGTATTTGCTTTTGGAAAGGTGGAGGTTAAGTGAAGTCGGTTCTTTTTTGTTTAATATTATTGTCATAGTCAATGGTAGTTTGGAAGGTAGAGCTTTAGTATTTAAAGATAGGGCTTTACCCCACCTAGCTACGGCCCTGAAATAGTTATAAATGACATTTTTTTACCCCTTGTATCTTTTGACCTTTACGTAAAAAACTGTACGTAATTTTATTTACGTCACACCTGGCCATAATGTGAGTTTTACCGCACACTACGCGTACGGTAAAACTCGTATTATGGCCAGGTGGAGACGTAAAATTTTGTACTCACCACGGGCAGTAAAAAAGAAAGCCCTCTATCGCATATTTACAACCCTTGCCTGCGGCTCGGGTACAAATACCTGCGATTTCGGGCTTTCTTTCTTTTACAGTCCTTGGTAAGTAATGTCCTATTATTTAAGCGAATCAGCCCAGTATTTAGGTAAGACCGACCTGTGCGCGACACGAGGTACTCGGCGGTGGGGCGGTGCGCGAGCAGCTGCCGGAACGCGAACACGGTCTGCAGCACGTGGTCGTCGTCGGCCTGGCGCAGGCGCAGCAGCGCCACCAGCGCGTCCGGCGCGCCCGCGCGGGCCAGCGCGCCCGCGCAGCGCCCCTCCGCGCCCAGCGCGCCCGCCAGCACCACGCCTTCCAGCACCAGCTCGGGGTCGCTGCTGCTGTCTGCGCCATTGACTAACATGAGATGGCATCCCTAAGATATTATTTGTCCGAAAATTTTAGTGAAAATCATTATTGCAAACTCGAGTCTTAAACTGCCTTTGTTTCGCTCCCTGGCCGCGGTTCTCTCATTCCTGACTTACCCCACGTTACTCAATATAAAAAGCTAATAACTTTAGTTTGCGATTGACAAAAAATTCATACACATTATTTCTACCTTGTTGTCGTAATCCTAAAGTCGAGATTACAATTACCACAACATTTAAAATAATAAAAACACATATTCGTTTATTACGTTTTGTTTTAACTTACTTGTAAAGTTGATAAACCTCTTTCTACTACTCTTTGATTCTGTAATATCTGTCAATCGCCAAACATGGCGCACAACATTTGTTCTATCTAGATGCCACATCTATACTAGCCCCCAACCAAACTGACGACCGGGGCCATAAAACTCGGGTGAGGTGCAATAAAATTCGGCGGTCGTAGTGGGGATGTTATTTTAATATTTAAATTTTTTTAACTATAATTGCCTAGTTATTCAGTGATTATTGTCTTCCTAAGTTACATGTTCCTTCCTAAGTTATAGTAGAATACGTAATAAATGATCTGCGCACATGTTTTGGGACTACACATTCCAAACATCGCAACTTACTTTTGGGTGATAAGCTGAGAATACGTCCCGGAACAATGAGGATACAATCCACAGATTATAAATGGTGTTTATTAATCGCCATTGTGAAACCATTTCTGACGTCTAAGAACTCTGTATAAGGATTTGACACTTCCGAACCATTAAATCGTTTATTCAAGATGACACTTAAGTTTACAGTATTCTTTTTGATGACCATTAATCTATCGCCAGAAAAAAGTATAATAGACATTGAGTTTGTGTATAAAATCGTATTTGTATTGGTCAAAATTCATATATACTTAATGTAAAAAGATGGTAACGCAGTGGTACAGTCACCAGCAATAGTATCTTCCGACACACTCTTATTTGTAGGGCCATAAGAGCGTGTCACATATTTTTGCGACCTTCGTATAAATAGGAAGATACTATTACAGGTGACTGTACATGCCTTATTTTCATACAAATCGGGAGACAATCAAGGACCATTGTATTTATTAAACTAAGCTATCGGGATTCATAGCCTAATTAAGCCTGTTTCTCCGTCACAAAACAGCAAATGAAAGTAATGGCCAAGTATTCCAAAATATGCATTTTACGAAAAAGTGTCAACAAGTTATGTACAACGAAAAGTAGATTGGTCCCAAAACTACCACACTATATGCTAATACAACATACATTACACAATTGGTATAAACTATAACAAACGAGATGATTGTTTCTTTACGATTGCAAAAGTGAACCCTGACCGGCTCAGCAATTTAAGTCAACAAATAAAGTGCGTATTATGCGTATGTTATATGGCTATATCTAATTTTGCAGTCAAACTAGGCACGAATATTTTCTTAAGTTTACGCCTTTTTTACTCCATTTTCTTTGATATCAATTTCTTACCTGGATCTAATATCTTCATAATGCAAGGAATGAGGTTGTACCGTTCTACAACGGCGAAGATATCGATGGCGCCGTTGAAGTCCAGTATATTGCTGAGAGTGCCGATGCACTCGATCACGAACTCTTCGGCCGCGTCGCTGCTAGTAACGGCCCCGGCTATGTCTCCCACAAACTCCTGGAGAAACAGACGAGTGGTTGTCTATACTACGACAGTGGCAAACAAGCATATAACCTGCTGAGTTACCGCAGCCTATGAACGTCTGCACCTCCAGAAGAGTCACATGCGCGTTGTCGACCCTTTAGAATCCTGTACAGTACACTCCTTTTTAGGGTTCCGTAGCCAAATGCCAAAAAACGTAACCCTTATGGATTCGTCATGTCTGTCTGTCCGTCCGTATGTCACAGCCATTTTACTCGGAAACTATATGACGTATCTGAATAAAATTTACACATAAGGTGTACTTTGTATACCGCTACTTAGTTATGTATTTAAATTTGAAAAATAAATATTTTTAGGGGGCCGCTCCATACATGTAACTAAATTTAAAAAAAAAATTAACCAAATATCAACATGTGACAACATCAATCGATAGGTCTTTAAAAATAATATTGAGGTTTCTTTGATCATTTTGTGATTAAGCGAATATTTTCTGAAATAATCGCTTCGAAAGTCAGAAAAATTGTGTGTCTCCCCTTGTAACTTTTGAACCGTAAGTCCAAAAAATATGAAAAAATTTGAGGAGATGCGCGTTATCATATACTTTCTACGAAAATTGTTTTGAACATTATCGGTTTAGCCATTTTTGAGTTATCTCCAAAAAACTTCTTCCATAGGCATCAGATACGACCTTTTGGTATTCGTTTGGTTCTTATTCCATTGAAGGTACACGCACTTGGCCGGTTTTTTTTAAGAACTCCATACTGTAGTACCTTAGGAAAATATCGGCAGGGAGTAGCAGAATAGTATGTAGTTGTTGCCATACTAATGGTAATACTAGCTGTGTCCAGATTAGCGCGGCAAAGCGAGCGGCAGGACTAACTATATTCGAAACATTTTCTTTACTCACCACGAAGAGCGGTTTGTTCTGCGCGTGATGCGACAGGTTCCTGACCAGCTTCATCAGCATGGTGTTCCGGTGCCGGAAGGCGCGTGTAAGCAGCTCCCTCAGCCGACCCTCAGCCGCCATCTGCTGCGCCGCGCGCTCGCACCACGCGAGGTTCACGCACAGAGCTAGCAGCACGTCCGTACTGCCGCCGCCACCGATGCCACTCTCGCTGTTCACGTTTAGGAGAAGCATGTCCGTCAACTGAAAGTTAATGTAGCCTTTACCCGTAAAGAAAACGAGGATGTTGCATGCCCACGCCTAAAACTGAAGTAGAAGTGCACGGTTGCAGTTTAAAATGACCCTTAACTCATTCCATTAAGGTTTACTATGACGCGTTATACAATGTGTTTGTACACCTATGTTCGAGCCGCTCGTTAACCACGTATAGTATGATGATGATGAATTTTATCAATAAATCAACTCCCATACCATTTTTTTCTCAACCATTTTTAAACTGCACCGCTTTAAAATTCTAGCGCTAGTTTTTTTTTAATAATTGACAAGTTGAACTCGGTTAACGTGTGAAATATTAAAGCTAGCGCTATGATGACAATTTTTTGCGGATTTATTGTACTATCTGTTAACAATAAAAAAAAGTACAGGTAAACGACCTAGTTTTTGGCAAAAAAATAAGAAATGTATGTAAATAGGAGTTTTTTTGGAAAAAAATTTTTTATACAATTAATTTTCGACTAATTGTAGAAATTTTTCTACAACATTGTTGACTGAAATTTATGCCCTAGTTCGTAAGCTGCCGAAATACACCTCTTTGGCACAAGTGCGACGGATATTTTGACGAACAATGGTTAATTTACCAAGGGCGGTAGAGTGTGATGCCATAGAATTTTAAAGGGGTGCAGTTTAAAAATGGTTGAGAAAAAAAATGGTATGTGAGTTGAGTTGTCGATAAAATTCATCATACTATACGTGGTTAACGGCTCGAACATAGGTACCAAACACATTGTATAAAGAAAAGTGTAAGGTTGCAGGGCCACGCCAAAACTGCAATAGAAGCGCACGGTTACAGTTTAAAATGAACCTTAACGCATTTTATTAAGGTTGACTGTGGTAATATAAAAGTCGGTGGCGGGTGAATTGCTTAAGTAACAGACTACTGAGTTCACATCGTTGGCAAATAAAGGTTAAGGTAAAGGGTTAAAAATATCGCGTTTAATCAGGAGCGTGCTATTATCAGTTAGTAGAGTGGTTGAATGTCTTACCAGTTTGACGCAATCGGACTGCGTAAACATTAACTTTACTCTGTCATCCATGCTCAAATGGTACAGGATTTTCATTGCCAAGCTAATATGCTTATCATCACCTGTAACATAATGTGTGATGCTGATGATATAGTAGTTTATGTAACTGTTACGTAATAAGGGTCCTTAAAACATGAGTGTGGTTTTATGAAATGAGCCGCAGGCGAATTTCATAATAAGATCACACGAGTGTTTTAAGGCCTAATTACGTACAGTTGCATACACTGCTTTATCTACACTCATTTTATTTATTATAAATGCCGTATTCGGAAATCATAGAATGGCCGCCATTGCACCGCCGCGGCCATCTCGATTGTGTCGACGTGGCCAACTCGATTGTGTCGGGGCTCGCGCGGGACCAATCGAGTTGGCCATGGCGGTAACATTATGTTATCAAATTCGATGTTCCAAATTTGAAACTCATTGCTTAACAATATTTGAGCATGCAAAGTTAAAATTACGTTACTGCCGTAGATAAGAAACTTATCATAGTTAAATCGTTTGTTGTAATGCTTGTCATTGTCTACGGTTTTTGAACGCATTTTAGAGTACTTACAGTATGAGTGTAGATAAAATAGTTTAAAATACTCAATAAGAAAATAAAATAAAATATCACAGCTGCTCATAAAGCGTAGTATTACCAAGAATTATTGCAAACTCGAGTCTTAAACTGCCTTTGTTTCGCTCCCTGGCTTCGGTTCTCTCATTCCTGACTTACCCCACGTTACACAATATAAAAAGCGAATAACTTAAGTTTGCGATTGACAAAAAATTCATACACGTTATTTCTACCTTGTTGTCGTAATCCTAGTCGAGATTACAATTACCAGTTTACCACAACATTTAAAATAATAAAAACACATATTCGTTTATTACGTGTTGTTTTAACTTACTTGTAAAGTTAATAAACTTTTGAAGCAATCCCATTTTAATCATTTTGTTGCGCAGTTTAGTATCAAACGTAAGATTAAATAACAGTTTCAGTGTCACATTGACTAGATCTGCATTAGGTGACTCCAGCAACAGTGCTAACTTTTCAACGATACCTTTGGAGGCCATGCTATTTTTGTTTTCTATGAAAATTGAAAGCTTCTGCAGGAACGAAACAATAAGGATGAGTAGATCGATATTAGAATGTCGTTCCATTGCGCCGGTAAGTAGACCAACAATATCTTTCTTGTGCATCTTTTCTTCTACTTTGACATTGTCAGCTACATTCAGCAACATGTAGAAGGCTACTCTTAATAGTTGTTCCTGTCGCTTAGAAAGAGTTTTGAGCTTTCTTCTCATTTGTTCCTCGTCGTTCTTGGAGAGACAATCGTCTGAGGCATTGCACAAGTCTTCATGGTAGCTGGAGACTAGTGAGCGACTTTTCTGCAGGCTGACGTCGGCCACGGCCCACGTGCCTGATTTCGGACGGCGTTTCGGCTCTGGAATGCGGCTCTTTGGTAATTCACTCTGAAAAGGCATTTAAATTTTTTTTTTTTTAAGTTATCAATTTTTTTTAAATTAAGTTTGGAAATAAATAAGAAAATAATGTAGTCAATAGTAGATTGTACAACAAGTGCATAAAACGCACGATTTTACGCGAGGCGTTTATCCCTCCGAGCGAGCTTGCGAGCGAGGATTGATATAAAGTCGAGTTTAAAATCGGTTTTATGGACGAGTTTTACACTCTAATTTTCACTTCAATTGCGAGGAAATTATTTATCGTTAATCGTAAAACTATTTCAAGTTGTAACAAAAATATTACAATGAAAATAAATATGGTTCCCGCCAATTATTTCTTTAATGTTTTTTTTAATTTTCAACATGTGAATTTAGACATAGATACTTGTTTTCTGCCAAGTCATAAAAACATTTCGGGGCATATTTACTATTATCAACTCCTATTATATCTGATTTTACTGATTTAATTACAGAAAACACGGAATTCAAATAATTATGGCAATAATATAATAAAAGAACAAGTTTCAGTATTCTGCGAAATTTTACTGCTCAATTAACTGCAATATATTTTGAATCTGTTTGGCTGTTGAGCCTCATTCTTAGTCTTAGAAGAAAATTTGACTTTATGCTTAATAATTTTTAAGAAAAAAAAACCGACTTCAATGGGGGTAGCCGGTGAAGGATTATTGTAGATGGTGCACTTAGATTCCATACAATGAAATAATTTGCTTAAAAAACGCAGCGGAGAGGACAAATCGCCAAACGTGAACTATGCGTTGTTGAAGAGTTCCGTTCTGATTATCATCAGCAGTTCTACGAGCAAATGTCACTCTTTTGAATGAAAATGCTTGATTTGTTGATAAAAATACAAAAGTCACTTTATGTATGCCTTTAAGATTTGAGGAATTCCCTCGATTCCTCGTGGAACTCATCATCAGAACTTGAGCTTGCCGAAAATTGGTCCTGACAATCTAACTTGCTTAACAAACATAGCGAAGAGGAAGAATCGCCAAACATGAACTATGCGTCGTTGAAGAGTTCCGTTCTGTTCATCATCAGCAGTTCCACTTCATCAAATGTCACTCTTTTGAATGAAAATGCTTGATTTGTTGATAAAAATACAAAAATCACTATGTGTAAGCCCTTAAGATTTGAGGAGTTCCCTCGATTCTTCATGGATCCCATCATCAGAACTTGAGCTTGACGAACATTTGTTCTGACAATTAAACTTGCTAAACAAACACAGCGAAGAGGACGAATCGCCAAACGTGAACTATGCGTCGTTGAAGAGTTCCGTTCTGATCATCATCAGCAGTTCTACTTCATCAAATGTCACTGTTTTGAATGAAAATGATGGTTTTGTTGATAAAAATCACTATATGTATGCCTTTAAGATTTGAGGAGTTCCCTCGATTCCTCATGGATCCCATCATCAGAACTGCGTTTTGACAAAAACGGGACCAATCTGTATATATATACTTACAATCAAAAAAAGAATTTTCAAAATCGGTTCAGACATGACGGAGTTATGGAGTAACAAACATAAAAAATAAAAAACAAAAAAAAAATAAAAAAAAAAAAAAAAAAACATACACGCCGAATTGAGAACCTCCTCTTTTCAAATCTTGAAGTCGGTTAAAAATTAACTTAAAGAGCGAAAATTTGACTTAAAGAGCGTTTTTATGTCGTCCACGCACGACTTAAAGTCCAATTTTACGAGCATGAGAAGTGAAAAGTACATTTTTTTGTTAACATGTTCAATTTTTTGCCATAGAATTAAAAATGTTTGTAAGTCCTGTAGAGTGGGTCTCTGAAGCTCAAAGTGAAACAATGGGAACTCAACTCAATTTTCTAAGTAATTTGGTTCAATTGAGAACATGCATGAAAAAGATTTAATTGAATTAGTTCAATAAACACACAAATTAATACAAAAACGTGGAAATAACTTTCTAACATTTTTGTAAAGATTATTGCCTCATATTGCGGTTTAAAAACGTAACATTTGAGCAATTTTTTTTAATACCCCGAATGTATTTTCAATACCACAATTCCATTACTTGTATTCTAACAAGAAAAAAAATATATAACAACTATTTAGGTAAACGCATTTTTTCGTGCCTAAAATTACAAAAATCTTCTAAAAACTTGTTCCTTCCAAACAGTTTTCCGCAACTTTGAGGTTGGTGACGTCACAAACCGCACGCTTTTTGTATGGGGCGTTTTGACGCGCGGCGCAGACGCCTAACGTATTTTCGTATTTTTGACGTTTCAGGCCTACAATAGATAGTAGATTTATTAGAAACATTTGAATCTAACGGGAAATAGAATTGATCAACATCTAATTTTGCAAGTTAAAATTATGTATGGTGGGCGGCCTAAGGTTAAATATTATATACAACCCCAAATTAGTATGTAATCAAAATCATAGTTAATTAAGTACCTTGTCAGGAGTAAGAATCCGTTTTTTCCCTTCAACTTTCTCTTTCCACTGGTCATACCTCTTGAGTTCATAATCAATGACATCCATGCAGAGTGACCCAATTTTGTATTGTATGATAATTGGATGGAAATCATTATAAGTCGAGAAACAGAAGAATGAGTACACAATATTGGTGCTTAACTCTATGCTCCTTTTCCACTCTTCCCTGAGTACCCGAGACAGAGCACTTAGTAAAGCCTCTGTAAATAGATCATGATAAATAAAATTATAATAAAATAAATGTTGTAAAAAATGTTATTAATTTTAGTTGTTATATTTAACAATTAGGTTACATTAAATTTTATGACATGAAATGTATAAATTTATAAGGATAATGAATACTAGTTAACGTTCAGCTATCTTTTTTTATATTACCATTACCATATATAAATATAATATTTCTCTTCTCAACTACATGTGGCAGTGGTAAGCAACTAAAATGCTACGTGAGTTTTATTATTTGTGACTTTTTCAGATCAAAGGTACATCATTGTTGGTTGTTAATAAAGTTTATTTTTGAACGACTTTTTGTGGCAGTAACGCCTTATTAACAACTGACAATGATGTACCTATGACTTGAAAACGTCATATTTTAGTAACATAAACATTAATACCATTGTGGGCCAGTTCAATCAAATTGTCTGGGTTTCGAGCAAGCTGTAATATCAGTGCTGATCCTTTGATTTTCTCAGGGATATCGTCATAAAGTAACTCAACATAATCATCAACATTGTTGAGGACAGCAACTGGGACACTTTCAACAGGACTCATTGTATCTTATCTGAAATTAATAGTTTCAATTAAATAAATTAAGTTGGCCACACACAGATGGATGTAGATATAAAAAAACACACTTGTGCATGTAGGTATATGTAAGGTAAGGAACAATGAGTATAATTTTTTTTCGCCTGCAATATAGTTAGTTAGTACCCCATAGCCGAATATAATTTTTTTATTATGTCTCAGTACCTTTGCAACCTAAACTTCAAATTTAATAAAACCCCAGCATTGCGTCGCAAGGTCAATATTGCGAGAGGTAGGTGTATGGGTATTATTTTAGTAAAGTTAAATAAAATATTACTTTTTAAATGCCACTTAGGTACTAATACAATTTCAAACACATGAATAAATTTTAAACATAAAAATTTAGGTAAAAATAAGTTAAAAACAGGATGTATTTTAACAATAAAACGGTACACCTACATTTTGTACTAGTGCCGTCAAGGACATTATGGTTCAGTAAGTTAATAAGATTAGTGGCTAAGAATGCCTACCACAATAAAAAGTAAGTTGAATTTAAAAATAAGTAATAACTAATAACAAAAACTAAGAACGTTCTCTTTTGGTACCTAATTTAGATCATCAGCTGTTTGGATATTCTAACATATGAAAATGATAACTCACCACGGACCAAGATGCACAGGAAGGTGAGGCTTTCAAATGTTCTAGTTTTGTAATTGTTTAAAATAGAACGGCGTCCTTTATATGAATATTTAAATATTTACAAATAACATCGATCGATTCCCTCTTTATAGAAGTCATTGATTTCCTACTTGACTCCAAATATTTTGACAACCTGAAACATACACAGAGTATGCAGACTGCACCGCAATCTTCATACAAATTTAAATTACACGTTCTTCAGATTTTTAGATTCCAGGTGAGTATTTGATTAGTTTCTTAGTGTTGTTTAACATGATCTAAAATCGAATTTTGTTTCATATTATACAAAATCGAAAAAGAGAGCTTTACCTGGAGGCTGCTGTACTTTGGAGATTCGGCCGAATATTCGTGTTGCGTCTCTTTCTTATTTTATAGTAAAGAGAGAGACGTAACACGAATATACAGCCGAATCCCCGAAGCATTACACACTGCGACAATTCCTGTTGTATGTTGTGTTATCTATGATATATCCATAGACACGGAAAGATCGGATTGGCAGGCATTTTGCTGATGTGATGTTTATACACACTTTTCTTTTGGTCTATCTGTGCACTAGCGATATCCCTCAACTTGACTGACTAGTTTTCTTCAGGATCATTATTATTTACTTAGTTTTCGTAAATAGTTATTTAAACAAAGTAAGTTCATTGTGTTTTACAAGATGTGTTTGTCGGAATATGTGTCTTTATTTTCTTTATAACTGATCTAATTAGTGTGTTTCGATGAATCAGTATAATGTCGATTTCTTGTCTATTTCCTTGCAGTGCGATAAGGAAAGGAACAATGATAATAAGTAAGCTAATCTAAAGAAATCTAGAAACCAATCCAACAACCACAACTAAGGTAATTGACTGATTTATTTGTTTATCTTCTTGACATGATTCCATTGTGACTAATTTTCTGTCAGGTGCATACACTATGCAACTCAAGTTATAAAGTAATTAAAGGTATGTTACTGTCATTGGAGCAACTGCCGAGGCATTCCTCACGTTTTCTTTCTTTACATGGAGATACGATTAGATAAGAGTGAAGTTAATAGGTTTATCTAGAATATTATTTTAATAAACCTTACAGTACAGAAAACATGTCTTTTTTCCGTATAAGTTTGAGGTAACTTGTATCACATCTTTAATTAAACTATATAATACAAAGTGCTGCTAATGGTGTATAAGAGTTATGATTAAAATATTATAACTTATCAAAAATATTATAAAAACTAATTACCTCCATTTTAACTATATTTGAAGTGCTTTAAAGATAAGTTATAAATATTGCTGTTAGGGAAAAAACTTAAAACCACGATACAAGAAACTGGCATAGCTAGAGATAGATGTACCTATACAATAAAATGTCCCTACTGGGAATTACCAGGACTGTACAAAGTGTGTCAAATTTCCTGTTTTGTTGTTTTGCAACTAGGCAATTAGATTTATCTAGTTGTCCAATGGTGTGTCCTGTGTCCTAAATAACATTTTCACATTCTAAGCACTTACTAGATGTTTTGAGGGAGCTCTTTACTTTTTAAACTTAGATAAAAGATTACTAATACATGCTGCAGACCCTGCATGGTAGCTTTATGCAATAGGAAATAATGCCAAAAAATATCTTGTTATGTATAATGTACTTGTATTAAAGTATAGGTAATTCATATTATTGCTCAGTAAAAAAGTCCCATGCCACATATATTAACAAAAACTATTTTATAAAACACAATGCCTTGTGAAAATAAAACTAGTGTTTACTTTATTCATTAATAAGCATGAATTGGATATTATAACCAATGATTGGACACCGGTAGCAATTTTAACACATTCAATGCCGAGAATCCGACTATCGGATATTTTATGATTTCGTTCCCAGCCCGGACGACCCGATAGTCGGGATCGTGGTACTACAGCTTTATATGACGAATTTTTTGTGGCCGGGCGCGGATGTCTTGTTTGCCTGGGTGGCAATGAATGTGTTAAGACAAAAGTATAACACAGACTTAATTTACATTTCGTGTCTAAATTATGCATTAAATATGCATGTATTTTTTTATCAAAGTATTTATTTGAATTATAAAGATAAGCTATCACTTTACAACTTTGCACCACACATGTTTATTGATGAGGAGAGATATTTTTATTTATAAAAGTTGGTTGTCAATGATAAATCAAATTGATTCAAAATATCAAACATAAAAATGAGGTTTTGGTAATTTCATACAATAATAAAGTTCTGTAAGCCTTTTTTTATGGAATATGTATTGTTTTATTTTTTATGATATATCTTATCCATGCTAGTTATTATGTTTTTTTTTTTAAATTTTGGTTTTGTTTTTTTTTACATATTTTTGATTTTTGGGAATGTATTAAAGTATTTCATTAATGTTATTATGTTCAACGTCAAAGTGACATAAATTGCCTGTGTCCGATCATTGATTATAACACTTGATAACTTGTTATTAACCTATTGAACAAATCCATCAATCTACAAAAGATTATTATTTCCTATGATTAACACAGGATACAAGAATGTTCAAACTCTGAGCTATTCATGTTAGTGCAGCAATAACAAACAGTTTGTTTACTAAACAAAAGTAGAAATGAATGTTTGTTTTTTTTTAGCTTTGTATAATGACAAGTTTGAGAAATTCTTGAGTTACCGGAATAAAGTATGGTATAATTGTAAGTAATGCCTTCTTTTTATACAGGTGGCCTATGGAACTCAATGATGTAGTGCAAAGAATATGAACTGACCAATAAATCAAAATGTCTGAAGGCACAACATCACTCACTATTCCTACTTCTTTAACAACATATCACCAACTCAGTCTTACAGGTAGTGATCTCATAAATATTTAATTTATATAATTGTTATGCATCTGCTGTGAAGGTGCTTCTTTATATGGATCCACAAAGGCACAAAAGTACCACTTTCCTTTTTGCATAGTGTGCTCATCATTCTAGATGGTTACCCGCATATAGGGAGCCCTATTACTGAAAATGTGCATTTAGTAAATTGTTTAAATTATTGATTTGACATATTATTTTTCAAAAATTATGTCATAATTATCAAATAGGTATAAGTGCTTTCAACACTAAAAATGACTTATCATGCCATTGTAAAATGTATAACTTTATTATTATATATTGTTTTGGAATGAATTTCAGTTGAAACTGCAACAATAAGAAGTTCCGGACTCTTTAAACCAAATCCCTACTTGCAAGTCATAATAGATGACAAAATTTCAAGAAGAACTGAGGTCATTAAGAATACTTTGCACCCAAAATGGAAAGAGGAGTTCACAGTGCTTGTTACAGCACAATCACAACTGCTGTTCCGGCTTGCTGATCACCACAGCTTTAGAAAAGATAATGTTATTGGAGAGAAAAGGATAAACCTTTCAAAGGTTCTCCTTGCCTTCAATGGGAAACTAGAAAATGTAGAGCTGTCTATGGGTAAGAACATGTTAACTTTGTCATCAAGTCACTTTGTGTGGGACTAGCGCATAGAAATATCAGTGTAAGATAACTTTAAGGCACTTTGATTGTAAATAAACTTTAATTTCCTAACTGGGAAAAATAGTAATAATAATAAAATACTTTATTGCACTAAAACATCATACACGAGACAATTTTGAAACAAACTTATATAGATGTCATATACAAAGGAAAAAGTGACCTAGGCCTCCATATATTTAATAAAAATAATTTTAATAATTTTGTAATATTTATTAAAAATAATTTGATTTGTTCTACAGTTGAATTTTAAAACATATACATACATACGATTTGTAAAGGTGTTAGATAGGGATAACCCTTACAAATATTAAATTTAAAGTAGCTGTCCTTGGCCCACATGATCTTATTTATTCTCAATATGAAAAATTGAACACATACTTATGCATTTGTTATTTATTTTAGATTTGATGAAAACTGTATCGTCGCAGGAGAACACTGCAAATAGTAATTCTGAAGTCAAAACAGCAGATTTAGTTATACATTTGGATGGTTTAAAAATTGATAGTTCTGTCCTAAGCCAGTGTCAAGAAGTACTAGGTGAACCAAACAGTAGCAATGCACGCAGTCCGCTTAATGATGGAGTGCGGGGCAGGATCAGAGTACGCAATAGTACCAATACAGAGTCAGCAAGAACTGGAACCCGGAACCAAACATTAAGGGTGAGTCCGTTATTTAATAAGGGTTCATCCGTAAATTACGTCACATCAATTTCAAGGTTCTTGACCCTCCCTCTGGTCACATTTTTTTTTCCCCTCCCTGCTTACATGACGGCTAATCGGCACATATTCAACAATTAAATTTTAAATGAAAATAACCTTTAAAATTACTCTTCAAAATTTTTAAATTAAATTAAGAAAATTAACAATCGAAAGTGTTTGAATGTTTAACTTACGCAACACGACATGGAGGGATCCATTCCCTCAAAACAGTGAATTTCAAAAATCAACATTGAATTCACAAAAATTAGACCCCACCCATGTCGTCACACTGTGTTGATCGTGTGACTTAATTAATGGATGACCCCTTAAATATGATTTTGTCGCTTCACAACAAAAACTCATTAGATAGTGTGTTATTAAACTCCGAAACCGCGTATCTCAATACTGATATGGGAGCCTTGTTTTAAGTAAGTAGGTATTTGTTACAATGAATAGTGGTTGTTATCAGGCTATTTATGGAATGGAATTTCCTGTCGAATTTATCCCAAGAAAGGGGAAGTTTGAAGCTGCAGCTAACTAATACTACGTACTGGCATACACACTACTAATGCAGATGCATTTGTAATATTATATGATGATAAAAACCACCAGTAATTATTGTTTAATTTATATTCGTGTTTTATGTGGCATGTTCCTAAGGAATTTCTGAAATTGATTTTTCCTTAAGAACGTACCACCAAAAACGTGCGTCTACTACCGTAAAGTAAAACTTGAAACAAAGTTATAATTTTTACTCTCTATTCTAGTAGAACTCATTTTTTTCTTAAAACTTGTTTAAAAAAATTAACCCTTATCTTTAATGCCATATAAGTCACAACAACAGAGGCATAACATATAGGTGCTGCCCCGTAAACATAAAAAAAAAACCGGCCAAGAGCGTGTCGGGCCACGCTCGGTGTAAGGTTCCGTAGTTTTCTGTCCGTCACAGTAAGTGTCCCCACTTAAGAGTTTTTGAAAGCACGTCATTTCATTGTGATTTTGTAGAAATTACGGGTACAATAAACACTTGCTTATACGGTTAAAACAAACTTAGTTCAGAAATTATTTTGTAATTTTTTTTCAAAAACTATTCAACCTATCAAGTTCAAAATAATTTTCCTAGAAAGTTTTTATAAAGTTCTACTTTTGAGATTTTTTTCATATTTTTAAAACTTATGGTTCAAAAGTTAGAGGGGGGGACACACATTTTTTTAACTTCTGGAGCGATTATTTCCGAAAATATTTACATTATCAAAAAATGATTTTAGTAAACCCCTATTCATTTTTAAATACCTATCCAACAATATATCACACGTTAGGGTTGAAATTAAAAAAAAAAATCACTCCCCACTTTACGTATAGAGGAGGTACCCTAATAAAACATTTTTTTCCGCTTTTTATTTTACCACTTTGTCGGCGTGATTAATATACATATCAGTACCAAATTTCAGCTTTCTAGTGCTAACGGTCACTGAGATTATCCGCGGACGGACGGACGGACGGACGGACGGACGGACGGGCAGACATGGCGAAACTATAAGGGTTCCTAGTTGACTACGGAACCCTAAAAATAGAGAAATAAAGACCATTCTATTACCTAATATTTGACTCCGTTTACTGATCAACGTCAAGCGGGTGGTACGCTTGTTTGCCATCACTGTGGCATAAAGAGCAGGTGACTTATGTACAGTGAGGTTCGAAATTGCATGGACACATTATGAATGAATTCATTCATAAATTGTCCATGCAATTTTGAATATGGGTGTACATTGAATGCAACCAGCGCGTTTGATAATAAGTAACCTTTTGCGTTAGTCAACCTTGAAAACGTCAAGGTCAATACCGTTCAATAAATAACGTGAAATGTGACGCACTGAGTAACAACCTAATTAGCTACATACACTTTCTTTCACGGTCTTTTATTGTATTGTAAGCTTTATTTCATCATCATCCTAAGTTTCATTTTGCAGTAGATAAGAAACCGTTGTTGAAAACGTTGAAATACAATGCAAATAGTGACGGGTTTTAGCAAGTCATTTGTGGATTGTAAAGAGCTTGAGTTTTGAAATGACACACAGTTCACTACGGCGGTAGAATATTTGTTGGACAAAAGAGTAAACAACCTGCCGTTGAATAAACTTAAATCAATGTTATAAGTACCTACACAGATTCTTAGTTACAGTCGAGTTCTTACTCCAATATCTGTACACACGGACGTTCAAAAATATATGAATACAATATCTTTCAACACATTTTCTTAGTTTCAAAAAAAATTCTTATATTACCCACTACACTCTTGATAAAGCGGAATGTAATAAATAGGCGTGTCCACACCGGACGCACCGCCTCGCGAGGAAATTGCCGCGCGAGGCAGCTCGGCTGGTGTAAGCGTGCCTCGCCCGAATAACTACTATACC
The DNA here is from genome assembly GCA_947086415.1 of Pammene aurita. Lineage (NCBI taxonomy): Eukaryota > Metazoa > Arthropoda > Insecta > Lepidoptera > Tortricidae > Pammene > Pammene aurita. The sequence goes on from OX352293.1 coordinate 25,159,459, forward strand.
TAGTCGTGTTATTAGAAGCGCAGACATTTTCTATAGTAGACTAATAGGTACATTACAACTTAAATAATATATAGAATGGCGCATTGTTTCTTGACTCTTGTAGTTGTACCTACCGATACCTTCGGCAGCGTGATCTGTGTGAAATATATAGAACAAGTAATTTTGCACAGCCACCACCCGGACCGCCGCCTATGAGCAACGGCGCAATACACCCGGCATCGGCGGCGGCGGACGGCGCGGGCCCGTCGCACGCCGAGCCGCCCGCCGCCGACACCGCGCCTGCACCCGCGCCCGCCGCCGCGACCGAGGAGCCGCTGCCCGGCGGCTGGGAGATGAGATACGACGTCTATGGTCGGAGGTAGGTAGTCCTCACTACATCGTCGTATGAGAAACGGCATGCACTCGGCAGCGTCGGCGGACGGCGCGAGCCCGTCCTACGCCAAGCCGCCGACACCGCGCCTGCACCCGCGCCCGCCGCCACGCCCGAGGAGCCACTGCTCGGCGGCTGAGAACGGCGCTCACGCCGAGCCGCCCGCTATTTAAGCTGCCGAACTGGGAGCATGGTTATTTCACGCCTTTCTTACTCCAATTTATTTTGGTCGGTCGCCGACACTCCCCGGTATATTAGGTCAGGAAGGGCTCATCCGCTTAACTACTTCTTCTACATACTGTTGGTACTTCTAGTTACATCTTGAATTTTGGTTAATATCTGATCGCGATATTCAAGAAACAGCCTAGGGTAGGCTTTCACTTATGTTCCCTATTAAAGTTATTAAACATAGAACTATGGAATCTTTAAAATTCTGAAATAAACGATTTTTATTTATTTTATTTGTTTATAGTCCAAGCAAGAAAATATTACCTGGCGTAAGCAGCCATGGACCGATGCATGTAGCATTTTCCTTGTTCAAATCTAACAAAAACCTAACCATCAAAAAGCGCAAGTCATAAACCTATTTGAAATAACGTAAAAGGATGATATCTCATGAAGATATCTCGCGGCAAGTGAAAGCACCGTCCGATGAATAGTATTGTTGTGGTACAGGTACTACGTGGACCACAACACGCGCTCGACGTCGTGGGAGCGGCCGCAGCCGCTGCCTCCGGGCTGGGAGGTGCGGCGCGACGCGCGCGGCCGCGTCTACTACGTGGACCACAACACGCGCACCACCACGTGGCAGCGGCCCGACACCGAGCGGCTCGCGCGCTTTCAGGTATGCATTACCATGAAAAAAAAAACGCTTCGAGCGGTATCGCTCGACGCTCCCGTCGACCGCCATACCCGCCAAACCCGTATACATTTTGTTTGTTTTAAAACTTTATATAGGGCTTTCGGCGATGATGATGCCGCGGCGTTGTACGATGGTCCGGATGGTCGGTATGTTGTTTTATACATTCGTACGTCGATTAGCCTATGTTGCCTTCAGCTAGTACAAGCCGTTTGTAGGGCTACAGAAATCTGTAACTTTGTCTCTCATTTTCGACTTCGACTGATGTAATGCGTTGATGCAGTTAAAGCGGTTCGGGCATTTAATACTGGCAAAAACAAACGTTTAGATCCAGAATTGCTACTCATGGTGCTCCCACACCAGCTGTTATAAATGTTATATAACAGCAACTATCTTTCTTTAACAACATAGTGCTACTTAGCCTTATCCTTGTTACATTTTTTATATATAACATTTATAACAGCTGGTGTGGGAGCACCATTACGTAACCACAATTAGGAACATGCATGATTTTTTTGGAAGACGTCATTCGATTCTTTTTCCCTGTAGATTCAAATGTCTCTAATAAACCTACTATCTATGATAGCCCTGAAACGTCAAAAATGTGAAAATACGTTAGGTGTCTGCGCCGCGCGTTAAAACGCCCCATACAAAAAGTGTGAGGATTGTGACGTCACCGACCACAAAGTTGCAGAAAACTGTTTGGAAGGAACAAGTTTTTGGAAGATTTTTGTAATTTTAAGCATGAAAAAATGCGTTTAGCTACATAGTTGTCGTACATTTTTTTTCTTGTTAGAACATAAGTAATCAAGCTGAAGTTTCGAAAATACATTTGAGGTATATAAAAAAATGCCTAAAATTTAAAGTTTTTAAACCGCAATATCTTTAAAAAACTGTTAAAAATTATTACGGATTTCCACTTATTTATATTAATTTGGGGTTGTTGAACGTGTTTATGGAACAAATTCAATTATAGTAGTTTATGTAACTGTTACGTAATAAGGGTCCTTAAAACATGAGTGTGGTTTTATGAAATGAGTCGCAGGCGAAGGTTTTAAGGCCTAATTACGTACAGTTGCATACACTGCTTTATCTACACTCATATTATATATATTAAATTAATTGTTCGGAAACCATAGAATGACCGCCATTGTACCGTCATGGCCTACTCGATTGTGCCGGCGCTCGCGCGGGACCAATCGAGTTGGCCATGGCGGTAACATTATGTTATCAAATTCGATGTTCCAAATTTGAAACTCATTGCTTAACAATATTTGAGCATGCATAGTTAAAATTACGTTACTGCCGCAGATAAGAAACTTATCATAGTTAAATCGTTTGTTGTAATGCTTGTCATTGTCTACGGTTTTTGAACGCATTTTAGAGTACTTACAGTATGAGTGTAGATAAAATATTTTTCATGCATGTTCTCTATTAATTAACCAAACTTGTTAATGATTGCAGCACTGGCGCGGCGAGCGCCGGCACGTGGTGGCGCAGGGCAACCAGCGCTTCCTGTACCCGCACCCGCAGCCGCCGCACCCGCCGCACCAGCAGCAGGACGAGACGCAAGAGCCCCAAACAGGTATAGTTTGGACACAGTTCGGACACGTCATACTACAAAACTCATTTCAGTGTCAATGTGTGCACAGCACCTCTGTATACTCTTCAATGGGTGCGTAAGTTCATAGGGCTGGCTGCTATTCGACGCTCCGCTTATTTTTCATTTTTTTCGCTTTCGTAAATCACAGCGGTTCCCTACTTATGTTAGAACAGAAGATTGATATTCTATAAAAAATAATATTTACTGCAAACATAAATGTAACTTACTATGATGTTGATGACTTAGATTATTTATTTAATCGTATGGCGATATAGTCAAATAGGCAATAAAATTAAAAACAGGATTTTACAAAACAACATCCAAATTTTGCAATCATTGCACAGCGTCGGGCGTCACTTCCATCAGGTTTTCTGGGGTTTCTGGGTATGCGCGGAGTGGACACCGCTGGATGATGTGCTCCATAGTCTGGTCCTCGATTCCGCACTCACAGAGCGTGAAATCTTTCCAACGCCATTTGTGCCGGAAGAAGATGCATAGCCCGTGCCCAGTTCTTAGGCGGCTTCAGTGGTACCATTGTTTCCTAGGGAGTTCGATTCCCTTGGTCATGTCCATCGGATATTCGATATTCGGACCGAGGTACCGACAGCTCGCTTCATCCATTCTTGTTTCCAGAGCTGTTGTATGTCAAAGGGACTTTGTGTAAGTGTTGCCGCTGTTGCGTAAACTGGGCGGCGGGACTTGAGTCTTGCTATAGGTGGGTTGGTAAACTCTTGATGCATTGGCAGAGTGGGACACGCCCTAATATTATTAGTCTCCCTCAGCAGCGCTTGTTTCCTTCTTGGGTGTGCAAGTGGGATTCGGCAGAGCGTAGGAAGCCAGTGGCAAGGTGTAGATTTCACTGTTCCAGTAATGCATCTCATTGTGGCATTTAGCTTCGAATCTACCATATGTTGTGAATTGTTGTGGACTTTATAGCCAGACCGGAGCACAGTACTTTGCAGTGGAGTAGACCAGTCCCAAAGCCGTCGAACGGAGACATTCTGCAGATGCTCCCCACGAGGTGCCGCACAACTTGTGGAGTATGTTATTCCGAGCCGAGACCTTTAGTGAGAGTTAATTTGAATGCACAATTCTGCTGTTCACACGAGCGTTCGCGACACGGACCACATCTCTAAGTATATGTGCTACAGGGCCATGCAAAAATCAAGCAACATTCATTATAGTAGGTTCAGATTCGAGTTACCTACGCTGCGAACCCCAGCGTAAGGTTGATGTGTTTCGAGTGCCAAGCGAGGGCTTGCGGTGCGTAATATAATCCGGTTCAGCATGAAAATAAAACCGACTGCAAAAAGGATTAGGTAAATAAAACAATATCCTTTTCAACCGACTTCAAGATTTCGAAGGAGGTTATCAATTCGTGGGGATCTTTGTTTTTTTGCTACTTTATTTTTATTTTTATGTATTATCACGGATTATTCGAAGACGGCTGGACCGATTTGGAATATTCTTTTTTTGTTTGAAAGAGTCTACTTCACATTGGATCTGATGATGGGATCCTGGAGAAATCGAGGAAACTCTTCAACTATTATAGGCACACCTATAGTGATTTGAGTATTTTTTACAGCAGCTCGAGCATTTGCTTTTGGAAAGGTGGAGGCTAAGTGAAGTCGGTTCTTTTTTGTTTAAAATTATATAGCAAATATTGCAATAATAACATCGAATCTTTATAATTTATATTGTGCTACAGATTGTCACACGTCAGCCATAGTTCGCGTTATCTAATATTATCTTATCTAGTATCTAAAGTACTATTTGGGCGTGTGTAATCGATTTGCATATTTTCACATATATTATGGAGACTTTAGATTTAATTAAACATAAATTGTTAACACCAGTGCGTGACGTTGCGGTCATGAAAGTATAGGTATTGATTTATGTAAAATAACAAATCTTTATCAATACTTGCATCGATTGCGCTAATCGATAGACATCTATGCTACATTCATTATAAAATTATGAGTTGCTTAATGATAATATATTGATATATTAATGATAATATATATAATTTTAAACAAAAAAGAACCGACTTCACTTAGCATCCACCTTTCCAACAGCAAATGCTCGAGCTGCTGTAAAAAATACTCAAATCACTATAGGTGTGCCTATAATAGTTGAAGAGTTCCCTCGATTTCTCCAGGATCCCATCATCAGATCCTGACCTGGTTACAATGGGACCAACTGTGAAGTATACTCTTTCAAACAAAAAAAGAATTTTCCAAATCGGTCCAGCCGTCTTCGAATAATCGGTGAACATACATAAAAAAAAAAAAAATAGCAAAAACAAAGATCCCGACGAATTGATAACCTCCTACTTCGAAATCTTGAAGTCAGTTGAAAAATGATATATTGCTTCATATTATGTAGCACATTATTTTACTTTTTCAACCGACTTCAAGATTTCGAAGGACGAGGTTATCAATTCGTCTCGCCACTCGCCCCGTCGCCGGGCGTGTGCATCGAGTCCACGGTATATTATACGAGTATATATTGTAATAAATAAAAAATATATAATATAGTATATTATATAACTCAAAGGTGACTGACTGACTGACTGACTGACATAGTGATCTATCAACGCACAGTCCAAACCGCTGGTTCTAGAGATTCCAAATTTGGCACGTAGGTTCCTTATAAGGTCTAGGGGTGCGCTAAGAAAGGATTTTTCAAAATTCATCCCCTAAGGGGGTGAAATGGGGGTCCAAAGTTTGTATGGAGAAAGATTAGTTAGTCTATTTTATTCGAAACTTCACAGAAGTATTCCTAACAATAAATGAGTAAATACGTGTTGCAGGTTTTTTGAGAATTCAACCCCTAAAAGGGGGAAATGTGGTCAAAAAGTCTGAAAATCAACATGGGTATTGTTTCTATGGTTTATCGGGTCGTTGATTACGAAAACAACAACGATTTTAAAATCCGACGTGGCGGACGTGAAATACCATCTCCCCTGTTAGGGTACAATGGGGTTGAAATGTCTAAATATCCATATGGGTGTCGTTTTTGTGATTTTTTGGGACGTTAATTAAGAAAATGGCGTCGATTTTGAAATTTAATATTGTGGACATAAAAATTCTTGAAAGTATTTGTGCCAAATTGCAATCTTCTTCTAAATATATAAAAGAAGCCGCGGGCGAAGCCGCGGGAAAAAGCTAGGATAGTATAAGTGAGTTCGGTTTCGTTTTCCAGAGTATTATCTTAAACGTCAACACTGTGAGTTGAGTTTTCCAATACAAGGCCCGACGGTAGTTTTCAACATCGTGCGCTCATCTTTCCAGGCCGAGTCAGTCTCCCGGGCCCGCCCCCGGACAATGCGGCGGCTGCGCGCGCCCTCGCGGCCGCCCTGCCCGGCCCCCCCGCCCCCGCCCCCGCCGCCGCGCCCGCGCCCGCGCCCCCGCCCCCGCCCGACGACGCGCTGGGCGCGCTGCCCGCCGGCTGGGAGCGCCGCGTGCAGCCCGACGGCCGCGTGTACTACGTCAACCACAAGAACCGCACCACGCAGTGGGAGGACCCCCGCACGCAGGTACCTACACCGCGCCCGCGCCCGCGCCCCCGCCCCCGCCCGACGACGCGCTGGGCGCGCTGCCCGCCGGCTGGGAGCGCCGCGTGCAGCCCGACGGCCGCGTGTACTACGTCAACCACAAGAACCGCACCACGCAGTGGGAGGACCCCCGCACGCAGGTACCTACACCGCGCCCGCGCCCGCGCCCCCGCCCCCGCCCGACGACGCGCTGGGCGCGCTGCCCGCCGGCTGGGAGCGCCGCGTGCAGCCCGACGGCCGCGTGTACTACGTCAACCACAAGAACCGCACCACGCAGTGGGAGGACCCCCGCACGCAGGTACCTACACCGCGCCCGCGCCCGCGCCCCCGCCCCCGCCCGACGACGCGCTGGGCGCGCTGCCCGCCGGCTGGGAGCGCCGCGTGCAGCCCGACGGCCGCGTGTACTACGTCAACCACAAGAACCGCACCACGCAGTGGGAGGACCCCCGCACGCAGGTACCTACACCGCGCCCGCGCCCGCGCCCCCGCCCCCGCCCGACGACGCGCTGGGCGCGCTGCCCGCCGGCTGGGAGCGCCGCGTGCAGCCCGACGGCCGCGTGTACTACGTCAACCACAAGAACCGCACCACGCAGTGGGAGGACCCCCGCACGCAGGTACCTACACCGCGCCCGCGCCCGCGCCCCCGCCCCCGCCCGACGACGCGCTGGGCGCGCTGCCCGCCGGCTGGGAGCGCCGCGTGCAGCCCGACGGCCGCGTGTACTACGTCAACCACAAGAACCGCACCACGCAGTGGGAGGACCCCCGCACGCAGGTACCTACACCGCGCCCGCGCCCGCGCCCCCGCCCCCGCCCGACGACGCGCTGGGCGCGCTGCCCGCCGGCTGGGAGCGCCGCGTGCAGCCCGACGGCCGCGTGTACTACGTCAACCACAAGAACCGCACCACGCAGTGGGAGGACCCCCGCACGCAGGTACCTACACCGCGCCCGCGCCCGCGCCCCCGCCCCCGCCCGACGACGCGCTGGGCGCGCTGCCCGCCGGCTGGGAGCGCCGCGTGCAGCCCGACGGCCGCGTGTACTACGTCAACCACAAGAACCGCACCACGCAGTGGGAGGACCCCCGCACGCAGGTACCTACACCGCGCCCGCGCCCCCGCCCCCGCCCGACGACGCGCTGGGCGCGCTGCCCGCCGGCTGGGAGCGCCGCGTGCAGCCCGACGGCCGCGTGTACTACGTCAACCACAAGAACCGCACCACGCAGTGGGAGGACCCCCGCACGCAGGTACCTACACCGCGCCCGCGCCCGCGCCCCCGCCCCCGCCCGACGACGCGCTGGGCGCGCTGCCCGCCGGCTGGGAGGAGAACAGAGCTTCCGACCGAACCCATGTTCAAGGTTCAAATTAGTAAGACACACCCCATACTAGCGTTTTTTGAACGTCGGTGTCTTGATAACGCTATGCCAAATGTCGTCGCATCGCCGTTGCGTCAACGTTCCGTCAAACAGCAGCCATAAAGTTGAATAGACGCCGACGCTCAAAAGACGCTAGTAGTGCAGAGTGTATCGTAAATAGCGATACTTCCCCTTTAATATCTTTTTAAATATTGATCCCAGCAAAGTTGTTTAAGACACCTTTACCTACAACTACCAAAATTCGCCTATACACGGATTATTCCCTCTATTCGGCAGTTAGCGCTCTTCGTTCGGTGAGCTAATTTTATTGGCGCTTTTTTTGTTCTTTGCAAGGCGTTGAACGTGTTTTTGATATGACTACTCGGTACTCGTCTGAATACGAGTAAGTCAAACACCGGTTAGCAGCGGAGTATTCATAGCACTTGTAGTATAAAGAGCACGTTTGTAATCGCAGGGCCAGGAGGTGAGCGCGCTGGAGGAGGCGCTGCCGGCCGGCTGGGAGATCCGCTTCACGGAGGAGGGCACGCGCTACTTCGTGGACCACAACACGCGCACCACCACCTTCCAGGCAAGGATCCCTTCCCTAGCTTACGCGCCTTCCACAAGTGAAACGCTTAAGGGTGAAGTCATCGAATCGCATTTTGTCTATTGACAATCATTGTTTATAGACAAAATATGACAGACAATCATTGTCAGACAATGGCCGTTTAGCATGAAATGCGTACGCATGCGGAAAGCTAAACGCATGCTTACGCATATCATACTAACGCTGACAGATGTGATTGACACCCTAAATAACGCTAACAGGAATGTGGGTACATGTTGCATTTTATAACAAAGTATAGTTACTTAAATGGATACCTAGACGATTCAAGTACATATTATTTACCTTTAAAAATATAAGATAAAACATTACAACGCAACAACTGTATTTTCTGGCATAATCGACCGAGCGGAACGCAAGCAAAGTGAAGTTCTTACAGAGAACTTTCAGCTGGCTACTGGGACGTCCGTGCATTTCGAGGGCTTTTTAGGGTTCCGTTCCGTAGCCAAAATGGTAAAAACGGCACCCTTATAATTTAGTCATGTCCGTCTGTCCGTTCGTGCGTACGTCACAGCCATTTTACTCAAAAACTATCAGACGTATCTTAATAAAATTTAAACATAAGGGGCATACAACCGCTATTTAGTTATGCAGTTAAATCGCAGAAAAAAATAGTTTTAAGGGAGGCCATATGTAACTAAATAAAATAAAATAAATCTTTTTACCAAATATCAACATGTCGCATATCAATCGATAGATCTTCAAAAATAACATCGGGGTTTCATAGAATATTGAAGTAAGTAAATATATTTTCAGAAATAATTAATTCAAAAGTCACAAAAACTGTGTCCCTCCCCCTGTAACTTTTGAACCGTAAGTCCAATAATTATTAAAAATTAATTTGGTCTAAGTCTGTATATGAGCAGGATCGATCAAGGGGTTAAGGAGCTAGAAGGTGAAAAACGATCTTCATTATTAAATTGTTCAATTATTTTTCAAGTTAATCGCGAGTTCCCAGTTCGAGTCGGACTACTAGTATACAAGTATTAGTGTTCATGTGAAGTTTGGTTATTTCTAGGACCCGCGGCCCGGGGCGCCCAAAGGCCCTCAGGGCGCCTACGGTGTACCGCGCGCTTACGAGCGCTCCTTCCGGTGGAAGCTCAGCCAGTTCCGCTACCTCTGCCAGAGCAACGCCCTACCCAGTCATATTAAAATAACGCTCTCCAGGCAGACGCTGTTCGAAGACTCCTACCACCAGGTGAGACGGAAGTAGTCTACATGATTTTGACAAACGTCGAAGGCGTATTCCATGCTTTGTGCAGGTATATATACAGCCTTGGCCAGAAGTGTTGAGCATAGCTCTTTTTTGTTTACAATTTTGATGTTAAGTATTAATTCCCTATCATAACAATGTACGATGACGTAAAATGTTATATTTTATTGATATATCTAGAAAACTTCACTTAATAACACTTTCAAGGTACCATCAGGTTCAAAATTGCATGGTCAATTTATCAATGAATTCATTCATAAATTGGCCATGCAATTTTGAACCCGATAGTACCTATAAAATATGAAAAGTGGAGGTCCCACAAATGCGAATTTAGGACGGTGCGAAAAATTGCAAATATTCGATGCAGTTACTACTAACTTCAACAAAACATGTCTGTTCAGTTTGAATTACCTAATTGATAAAATAACTTCAAAAAAGATAGAAACGCCGGTCTAAACTTTCGAGTATTGTATGAAAATCGCAAGGGTGCTCAACACTTCTGGCCAAGGCTGTATAATGTTTGTTGTGAGTAGTTTCCATTGTTGTTACTCAAAGAGTACATCTGAATGTCATATAAGATGGTATGAACGTAAAGTTAAATAAATAATGTGTTTCAGATAATGAGGCTTCCCGCGTACGAGCTGCGCCGACGACTGTACATAATATTCCGCGGCGAGGAAGGGCTCGACTACGGCGGCGTGAGTCGCGAGTGGTTCTTCCTGCTCTCGCACGAGGTGCTCAACCCCATGTACTGCCTCTTCGAGTACGCCAACAAGAACAACTACAGCCTGCAGATCAACCCCGCCAGCTACGTCAACCCCGACCACCTGCTCTACTTCAAATTCATAGGAAGATTCATTGCCATGGCCCTGTACCACGGCAGATTCATTTATTCCGGATTTACCATGCCGTTTTACAAGCGAATGCTGAATAAGAAACTGACGATGAAAGACATTGAGTCTATCGATCCGGAGTTCTATAATTCGTTGGTATGGATTAAGGATAACAATATTGACGAATGTGGCCTTGAAATGTGGTTTAGCGTGGATTTTGAAGTTTTGGGGCAGGTGATACACCACGAACTCAAGCCCAGTGGAGACAAAGAACGTGTGTCTGAAGTGAGTATTGCTCTTTCTATATTGTTCTTCTTCTTCTTCCTTCCCTTAGCCCCAGTTCTATCTGGGGTCGGGCCTCCTTGTACGGTGGCGCCAGGATGCTCTATCCTGGGTTGTCGTGGGGGTTAAATACTGCGCTTTCAATTCCCTTTTGATAGTGAACCACCATGTCTCAGGGGGTCTTTCCAGAGATTATGTTGGGATATTAAGACGGTCTTCACACAGAAACTATCATCGCGGCTCATTATGCGGCCGTACCATCTAAGCCTGCTTTCCTTTAGTTTCTCTTGTTATAGGGGCCACTCTGAAAGATCCCCTCACGTGTTCATTCCGTATTCTATCCAGCATATCCCACATATCCAGCTATATGGCTACTCTGTTATACTACCAAAAAGCATACAAGATTAATATGAGTTTTTTAGCCTTGGGATAAGTCTAAAAAGTATAGTGTTTTCCATGTGCGTTTTAAAGAACGTAACTACAAATCACTTAATCATTTGAACAAGAGGAGGAATTATGTTACATTTGAGTCGCCACAATTTTATGTTTACATTCTTAAAATACTTAGGGAATGTATTACAGAAGCGTTAAATAAACGATATCATACAGCTGGTAAGTTGTTCGGGCATGTCCATATTTGCTTATCTACGAGTAAAGATACATACAATAAAAACGTGAAGCGAAATCTGTTTGTTCGCGAACTACGCAAAAACGACTGTACATATTTTACTGAAATTTTGTATAAGTAGTAACAGTTTATACCCCGAAGCAACGTTTTAACATTTAGGTTAGTTTTTCCTCTAAAACGCGCGCGGGCAAAACCGCGGAAACAACTAGTATATTAAATAATTATTTATTTACACCCATATCATAAATCCTCTATTCTGCGTTCAGAAACCGTATGTAATTACGAGGGCGGAGTGATAAGTCCGGTAAAATCATTAGTTAAGGTAATATGTTCACAATTTCAATGATGCCCACTTGTAGTCGAACCTTTTTGAGGCTGAATTGTATATTTTCAGCCAGTTCGCATCATTACTTTTTTTTTGACAGCGAAGAAAAAAAACAATTGCTTTGATGTTTGCAAACATGGAGAAAAGTGAGTTTCGCGTTCTGATCAAACATTATTTTCTTAGAAAAAAATCTATTACGGAAACAAAAAAAAGCCTAGAAAAATATTACGGGGACTCTGCTCCGTCGATTAAAATGATTCACAAGTGGTTTACTGAGTTTCGTTGTGGTCGTACAAGCACTAATGATGCCGACCGACCCGGACGGCCAGTTGAGGTCACTACACCAGAGATGATAAGGAAAATCCATGATATCGTATTGGATGACCGAAGAGTAAAAGTCAGAGAGATAGCTGATATTGTAAGCATTTCAGACGAAAGGGTTCGTAATATCCTACACACTCATTTGGACATGAAGAAGCTATCCGCCCGTTGGGTGCCGCGATTGCTTACAGAGGATCAAAAGCGTACTAGAGTGGCCATTTCAGAAGAAGGTTTGGCGAAGTTTAGGCGTAATAAAAAGGATTTCATCCGTCGTTTCATAACTGTAGACGAAACTTGGATCCATCATCTTACACCAGAAACCAAGGAGCAGTCAAAACAATGGATTGCTTCTGGTGAACCTGCACCGAAGAAGGCCAAAGCAGTTTTATCGGCAAATAAAGTTATGGCTACCGTCTTCTGGGATGCTCGTGGTGTAATATACATTGATTACCTTCAAAAAGGCAAAACAATCAACGGCGAATATTATGCCAATTTACTGCAACGATTTCATCAAGTTTTAATGGAAAAAAGGCCCCACTTGGCGAAGAAGAAAATTCTTTTTCACCAAGACAACGCACGGGTGCACACTTGTGCAGTTGCCATGGCTAAAATCCACGAATTGCATTACGAATTGGTCGCCCATCCGCCTTATTCGCCAGATTTAGCCCCCTGCGATTATTTCCTTTTTCCTAACTTGAAGAAATGGCTTGGAGGAAAAAGGTTTAGGTCGAATGAGGAAGTGATAGAAGAAACCAATGCTTATTTTGAAGGGTTGGAGCAATCGTATTATGCGGAGGGAATAGAGAAGCTAGAAAAACGTTGGAATAAGTGCTGTGACTTAGAAGGAGACTATGTCGAAAAATAAATATTAACTTTGCCTATAACATAACAAATAGTTTAATTTTTACCAGACTTATCACTCCGCCCTCGTACCACCAGTATTGCAACCAGTGATGTAACAATGTATTATCTGTGCCAGTGCCGTAATAATGTATGAAAATTCATTGCCACATTGATATCGGTAACGTAATGAAAATCCAGCTCACCGCCCCGACCGCCCGCACAATCCAGTTGGCCATGGCGGTGCAATGGCGGTCATTTTAATGGTTTCCGAACACGTCATTTAGAATATTTTGATTTTGAAACACGCGTGTGATCTTATTATGAACCACACTTGTATTTTATGTTTATGTAACTGTTACGTAATAAGTTACGTAACAGTTACATAAACTACTATTTAATTTCAAAGTAGAACACTGCTCTGTATTGCATTGCATGTTGGCCAAACTAACCTTATTTTGAATTTACAGTCAAATAAAGAGCAATACCTACAACTGGTCACGCAGTGGCGCATGACTCGAGGCATTGAAGAACAGACGTCTGCATTCCTGGATGGATTTAACGAGGTATTATCACTTGCAACACTTTTTTATATTCATTTGCTATGAAATCAATCTATTGCGTGCATTTGAAGCCATACGATAAACAAATAATGGATCACATTTGACTCGTAAATTGTTTATAGTATGCTGTGAGCCATTTTGAAACGCGTTTTCAAATTGGTCACATTGGCAGACTTCCGCTTGGAACCCAGGATGGCGAAGTCGTCTTGAGAATAGTTTTTTGTTAATTTACGTAGTTGAGTGTGTGCCGTGGTCTAACGAACAAGTGTGCCGCTAATGAAGAATTAGTCTCGACACGCGTTTAACCAACTTTGGTCAACACACGGCAGTATCGTCGGGGTCGCGACCATCTCGTGGATATTTGTAATACTCAGCCACCACTTTACAAAAAACGACCTCTACTGTACAACGTCATGGTTCTACGAGCAAACTATTTACACTATGTAATAAACCGTACTCTTGTCACTCACACTACTTTGACTTTGGCAATTTTGCCAAAATGGCTTTAATAATAAAAAACTTAACTAGTAGCCATACTATATAGCCATAATGGCTATATAGTATGGCCTATGATAAACCTGTCATGGTAATAATAATACCAAGATTGAACGGGATTCTCTTATTACAATAGGTATGACAGAGAAGGCGCTATTATCGTTGGTCCTTGTCTTGGTCTCACATTGTGATTATTGCGTACTTCAAAAAGGCTCTAAGTACAATATAAACGTTTGTTTGCCCTCCACCGCTTTTTGAAGGGGGACAAAGAAACCGAATAAATTATGTAGGCTAGCTACGGTATGCTTTCAGCCATCTTGAAATGCATTTCGGGGAGATGGGCCTCGTTAGCATTGTGCTGCAACCTGTCTAGGAGAAGGTAAACTCCAAAATATAACCCGGGGAGATGGGCCTCGTTAGCATTGTGCTGCAACTTGTCTAGGAGAAGGTAAACTCTGAACTAAAACCCCCAATCCAAGGTGTAAACCGACCCGTGCTCAAGGATGAGTGGCCAGAGGGAGTCTGGTTTTTAACGGAGGGTGTCTGTGTTGGCGGTCACAGGACACTACGTAAATTCGCCTTACCTCAGTACAGGGCTCTGCTGGGGAGGACCTGTAACCCTTCTACTCGTGGGAACGCTATGGAGATAGTACATTACTGCAGAGACCAGTAAGTAAGCTTTCCTGGCTGAGTATTTAGTAGCCGTCCGAGTCGAAGACGAGGACGGCTACAATACGAAGCCAGGTAAGCTGATTACGGTCGAAGCATGTATAGTGCTTTTCTCAAACATGTAAGGAAATAAAATTACTTGTTTAGTGCTTCAGTTACTGGCTGAGTGATTTAATGTTGTATGAAAATCCTTTACGTACGTCGCGCTGAACCTGCCTTGGAATAGAGTCCCTACTGGTCTCTAATTACTAACGTAACAGGAACATTTCCGAGCATGTTTGAGAAAATTATAATAATCATCCGCATGGCGGCGATGCGGTACGCCACCCATCACGTCTCGTTTCTCGCGGGGGCGAGAAGTGGCTCACGGAGAGCCGTTTTGCTACGTTGAATGTTGGAGGAGGGATGAATGACAAATTGAATGAGGTTTTACAGATGATGGAAGAAAGAAGGATTGATGTACTCTGTGTGAATGAGACAAAGCGGAAGGGAAGTGACACCACCACCCACGGGGCTTTTACCGCGTACTGGTCGGGGGTGCCAAGCTCAGAGCGAGCCAGTAAGGGAGTCGGTGTTATACTATCCGCTAGGATGGCTGAGTGTGTGAATGAGTTCAAGTGCGTGAGTCCCAGGTTGATCTGGATCAGAATGAAAGTGGGCCTGATGAGGATTTTTGTTGTTGGGGTTTACGCTCCTGTAGATCAGGGAGCGGGAAACTCTCAGCAAACACAGGATGAAAGACGAATGTTTTGGGACGAAATGAGAGACGTTTTAAGTGTGTGCAGGAATAATGAAAGGTTAATAATGCTCGGTGATTTTAATAGTTGGATAGGAGTAAAGCGAGATGGTTTTGAAAGGGTCTTAGGGATACATGGTGACGAGAGAGTGAATGAGAATGGAAGAAGCTTGTTAGAGATTTGCCTCGAGTGGAGTCTTTGTGTAGCAAACACAATGTTTGCTCACAAACGGATCCATATGTTCACTCGAGAGGCGGAAAACGTTAGGAAAAGTATGATTGATTTTGTAATAGTTGATGAAAGAATGAAGAAGAATGTTCGCGACGCTAGGGTGTATCGTGGGTCGGGTATCCATACTGACCACTTCCTGGTAATGTGCCGAATAAGTGGTCTATTCAAAGGGTGGCGATCACGACCTCGTGCGGTTTCTAGCGTGTTAGAGCGAATAAAAGTGGAAGGGTTGCAAGAGGAAAGTGTAAGTGAAGAATATGTTGGTAAACTGAAGGGTGAGTTTGATGGACTGGATGACATAAGTGAGATTGATGATTTATGGAGCAACTTTAAAAATAAAGTTGTGAGTGTGGCTAGGGAAGTGTGTGGCGTGAGTAAAAGACACAAAGGCAGAAAGGAGAAGAATGTGTGGTGGGACAAGGAAGTACAAAAAGCAGTATGTGAGAAGAAGAAATTGTGGCGGGATTGGTTAGCTGCAAAAGCTAACCATAGAGCCCAAAAAGCCTCAATTGAAGAAGTGAATGAGACGCGAAAGAATTACAGAAGAATGAAAGTGCAGGTGAAAGAAATTGTTAAAAGAAAGAAAAATGGACAGAATGATCAATTGCATGAAAGGTTGTCGCGAGATTTTCGGACGAACATTAAGTTCTTCTGGAAATCCGTTCGCATAGCCAGAGGTAAGAGTGCGGACTCTGAGCTGAAAACAGTTAAAGACTCGGATGGAAGTTTGCTGAATGGGGAAGAATGTATATTGAAGAGATGGCAGGAATATTTTGAAAGCTTGTTTGAAAGGGAGGAAGCAAATATGCTAACCTCAGATGTGAATGGAAGCCTTCCAATGGATGACAGTAATATTAGCATGGACGAAATTGTGAAAGCTTTGAAAGGAATAAAATCAGGCAAGGCAGCAGGGTATGATAGGATCTCCGCCGAAATGCTGAAGGCTGGACAAGGTGTCGTAGCGAGTCAGTTGTATCGCCTTTTCAATTTGTGCTTTAGTACCGGCCGTGTACCAAGGGACTGGTGCAAGGCCGTCATAGTTCCTCTTTACAAAGGAAAAGGCTCACAACTTGACTGCAAAAACTACAGGGGCATTAGCCTACTCAGCATCGTCGGAAAACTGTATGCGAAAGTGTTGATTGAAAGAGTAGTAAAAGAAACCGATGGGAAAGTGTGGGATGCACAAGCGGGATTTCGAAAGGGTATGGGATGTACGGATCAAGTCTTTTCCTTACGATGCATAACCGAAAAGTACTTGGCCAAAGGTCAAAAGGTCTATTGCGCTTTCGTGGACTTGGAAAAGGCTTATGATAGAGTGATGAGAAATGAATTGTGGTCGGTAGTGTCCATGTATGGAGTAAACAGTCGGCTTGTGCAAGCGCTGAAGTCTCTCTATGAGGATTCCAGTGCTTGCGTGAGGATAAACGGGTCGTACACTGAGTGGTTTAGCATTGAAAAGGGTGTTAGACAGGGATGTGTAGCGTCACCGTGGCTGTTTAATCTATTCATGGACAGTTGTTTGCAAGATCTGAAAGATGATGAATGTGGACTGAGGATGGAAGGGTTGCTAGTAAAATGTCTCCTGTACGCTGACGATTTAGTATTACTTGCGTCATCGGCACAGGAGTTACAGTTGATGGTAACAAGAGTGCATGAATCTTTTGAGAAGAAGGGAATGAAGATGAATGTCAGTAAGACGAAAGTAATGGTATTTGAAAGAGATGAGATTATGGTTGATTGCGAAATTATGATTGGTGAAGAAAGACTGGAACAAGTGAACGAGTTTGTGTACTTGGGGACTTTGTTTACAAGAGATGGTAAAAATGAAAAAGACATTGAAAGGAGAGTGAATGCTGGGAATAGAGTGAATGGGGCACTGAACGCTTTTATGGGCAGTCAGAAGGTGTCGCAAAAAGCACGCCTGGCTGTGCATGGAGGAGTGTTGGTGCCTACACTTATGTATGGTAGTGAAAGTTGGGTGTGGCAGAAAAGACATCAAAGTCAAGTGAACGCAGTGGAAATGAGAGCTCTAAGAAGCATGTGTGGTGTGAAGTTAACAGACAGGATCAGAAATAGCGTAATAAGAATGAAATGCGGAGTGGATGAAGATGTAGTGACAAAAATTGAGATAGGTATGTTGAGATGGTTTGGACACGTAGAGAGGATGGATGAAAGAAGATTAACGAAGAGGGTGTACGAAGAAAGAGTGGAAGGGTCAGTTCGAAGGGGAAGACCTAGGCGAACTTTCCTCGATCAAATCGGGGAATTATTGCAAAAAGGCCAGGTCAGAAGTACTCTAAACCGACGAGCATGTATGAGGAATATTATGAAAGTGGGTGAAGCGAAAGTAGTTTGTCAGGATCGTAGTAAATGGAAATCCGTGATCTCTGCCTACCCCTCTGGGAAACAGGCGTGAATATATGTATGTATGTATGTATTTCCAAATTAGTCGCGTTGCGTGTATTCTGTCCTTGGGTGTATGCGTGTTTCAACTCTAGCGACACTTGCTTTTCAATTTTTAAAGGCACAGGTATGGTGATTTGAGTGTTTTCTTAAGCAACTCAAGCATTTTCTCCCGAAAACCACCAATTTTATGGAGTGGACCTAATGATGATAATGATGATGATTTTGATCTATGGGGTTGGGCTTAGAGAGCTAGCACCCAGGTCAAAAAAAAAAATTTGACAGTGTCGGTAGGTTTGACAAGTATGTACCTATGCTGGCGACATCTGTAAACACTTTCGCCCAGCCAAGCCCATTGGTTATGTTTTTGGGCGCACGGCGCACGCGACTCACCTGAGTGCGATGAGTGCGGGACCGTACCACTGTGCAAATGTTCTACGAGGTATTGAAAATTGCCGTGACTCACTCACCAACCGGTCAGACACCAACTTAAGGTTAAGGTTAACGCGGGCTGTTTTCCGCAACTCGACGTCTATATTTTGCGCCATGCCAACCCAGTTCCTCCAGGAAGCCTAGCAGACCCTTTATGTTGCCGACGACTTCCGGGAGTGCCCTCGGCGAACCAAGATGTTTCGCCCGGTATTCTGCCACCCCCGGACATGTGATGATGAAGTGGGCGGCTGTCTCGTCCAGACACCAACTTAAGTAATAATACTAATACTGATGCGATTTGTCCGTGTCAGGTGGTACCGTTGGAGTGGCTGAAGTACTTCGACGAGCGCGAGCTGGAGCTGATGCTGTGCGGCATGCAGGAGGTGGACGTGGACGACTGGCAGCGCAACACCATCTACCGGCACTACACGCGCACCAGCAAGCAGGTCGCCTGGTTCTGGCAGGTGAGTGCTACCACTGCGGAATGGTGGCTATTCACAATACATAAATCTACGAGGGAAGAGTCGGGGCCAAATAACTAATTTACTATTCTAATAGTAGCGTGTGGATTCCATTCTGGTTTGCATAATTTACATAATGAAATCGGTTCGTCAAATTATTATTGTTGTATTGATACTATTAGTACGGGCGGCGACCGCAAGATCTGCTATCCGGTCATGCAGGAACTGGTTTGTTGCCACAAGTGTCATCTTTATATCAAATGACGTAGGTAAATACCATACTTTTTTTACACCGGATGTGGTACTTTTTTTGTGCTTTCGGCCAATTCTTTTATTTTTAACTATTTTTTCGGAACTCAGTATCACTTTTAGGAACATGTACCATGTGGCTCATCCTTGTATCACGTAACGTAACAGATGTTGCGGTCGCCGCCCGTACATAGTGCAGAAAGAAGTCGCTTCCAAATCCTATTTTGAGAAAAATAGGCGCCATCACGATTTTCAAATTTTTAATCCAGTCCCGTATAAAATTTGGAGAGCTTCTTAAAGGTCCCTTTTATCGTCCATAATTTTTGTTACTTTTTCTTTGTTCACTTCTTAAAATGTGTTTATGATCGATATCAAAATATTTAACAACTGGTTACTCAGACTCCATGATCAATCAGACTAAATCAATACGTAATACAAATAACTTGAACTTTATAACGTATAGCGTTCGGTTATCATTGAAAATCGAGTAGTAACTTATACCAAGCCTACTTTGTGCAGTTTGTCCGTCAAATGGATAACGAGAAGCGAGCGAGGTTGCTGCAGTTCGTGACGGGCACGTGCCGCGTGCCGGTGGGCGGGTTCGCCGAGCTCATGGGCTCCAACGGACCACAACGGTTTTGTATAGAGAAGGTTAGTATGGAACACTTTCTATAGCTTATGCTATTATTTTGTTCTCGTTGACTTTAATCCTTGAATGCGGGTTTCCGCGATCGAGTTTTTAACTAGATGGCAGCACCGTGGCGAGATCTTTTTGACAGCAGCTGCCAGAATCCACCAAAAATATATGATTAACCTTTTTACCGCCATAGTCGGCTGTGGCCGACATCGGAAAGTCGTGCCATGGACGCCAACGACGGCTACAGCCGACAGCTTTGCTTATGCAATAGGGACCTACAAGGAATTCCGCAAAGTTCGATTTCGCTTAAAGAAAGCGCTTGCGTGGCGTCAGTGACGCATCATTTTTGTTCAACACTTGGCATTCAAAAGGTTAAACATGATTGGTGAATTATGACCAGGGCCCGGAATTAGGTGAGCTAAAATACCTAAAGTTCGCGAGATAGAGTGGTTACAACCGGATGAAAATAATATTTTATTTGGATTCCGGGTATTCGATATTCATCCGGGCACTGCAAGTAATAGTCGTAATGATGAAAAATGGTTACATTGCAGCCATAAAGTTAACATTATAATAATAAATCTTCGAGGTCGGTCGCGGGCGCTCGCGGCGTAAACAACGGTACCGCTGTGCTCCCGTTTAATAATTACGGAATTGATACCAAATAGTCACGGTTATGTCTCAAATTTAAACCAAATACTTTACACAAACTAAATAAAACGATAGTGGTATTAGTTTTTCAATTAGTGCAGTGAATTAGTGACAATCAGTGAGAGAAGATTGCCGTTTAAAAATAATCAGTTCAAATCAAAGCTAGTGCAGTGCGGCCGGTGCAGCTCAAGGTCGCCCAGTATAGAGGTCGTTCACCCACAGCGGACAGCAAGTAACGGCCAAACGGTGATATTTAAAATATGGATTGCTCGGCCTGCCAACTTCAAATTAAAAGAGAAGAACTGCTGGTATGCTCGGGGTGTAAACGCCCCTATGATTACAAATGCCTATGTATACCAGATGAGTATTTTAAGAAGCATCTTTATAATGTAAACCACAACTGGCTTTGCACATTGTGCACAAACGTCACTCGGAGACACAGAGGCGACGGAACCCCGGTGCGGCGGCACTATGAGCGCTCGCCGCCGCAGCCGTCGGAGGGCGATATGTCAATAGGTGACGAGAACGAGATGCAGCAAAGTTATAGCACGATCGATCACAGCATGCCGAACCCGGATCTCCCATACAACGACACTACCACAACAGAGGTCAACATAGACGTCCTATCACGCCTACTTGACTCTAAGCTATCCGGCGTGAAACGCGACCTCGGCAATATAGACGCTAAGTTAAGTACTACGAAGCATGAAATATTTCAAGAATTGAATAATAAATTTACCGGCGTCATAGATCAAATAAAAAAAGAATTCACAGAAACGACAGATTACCTAAGCGCCCAAATTAAAGGCTTCCAACTAGAGCTCTCAAATGTAAATAAAAAGATAAGCCACCTAGAACTAGAAAACTCTCGCCTTAACGCAGAACTCATTTCAATCAAAAACAAGCCTATCCTCTCCGCAAATGTAACAGAACTGCAAAACACAATAGATCAAATGCAATGTGATTTAAACGACAGAGATCAATCAATGTTATTAAATGACGTTGAAATCTCGGGATTACCGGAACACCACGGCGAGTCAACTCTGCATATTACGCAAGCTTTGACACAAAAACTAGGTATGCAGCTGGAGATACGGGATGTCGTCAGCGCCGAGCGAGTGGGGCCCCTACGAGCGCCTATCGGCGGAGACAGCGCAAGGCTGCGCGCGCGCCCCTTGGTCGTGCGCCTCGCCAGGCGCTCGCTTCGTGACGAGCTACTCCGTAATGCCAGGGTGCGCCGAGCGTTCGACTCCAGTAACATCGGGCTGCCAGAGCATACTCCCTCATTAGTTTATGTAAATGAGAGGCTAACAAAAGTCAATCGTAAGCTGTTCTGGAAGGCGCGACAGGCAGGTAAAGCGGCAGGCTGGAAATATATATGGACAAGGGAGGGACGGATATATGCCAAAAAAACCGAAGGTAATGACAGCAGAGGAGTGCGGATTCAAAGTGAAAAGGACATAATACGTTTTTTTGGCGTGGATCCTACAGCTTCGAGCACATAAATATAGCATTATGTTTAATTGGTATAGTTACCTCCGAAATATTTTTATTTCAATGATATTCAAATTATGTTATGTTGTTATGTTAATTTTAAATCACGGCCGCGGTCACACACACATTCACTACTTCAATCGTTTTACACAAAACAATAAATTAACGTATCGCATGGGATTAATAGATAGAATATGCACACTTACATACAACTATAAGTGCTTGATGCTAGTTGTAAATGTTGTAATTAAGTATAGTTTAAATATATATATATTATGTTATTGTGAAATATACCTGCTACTAATTTTCAGGAGTGTTCACACAGAATTAAAGGATAAAATGTTCACATATAGCTCTAGTTTTAAAAATGATTTATTATGTTTGTGGGATATCATGTTATTGTTTTATATTACGCACGGGGTAAGTGTTTACGTTGATGTACAAATGGCTAAAAAGTGTTTGTGTCTATGTTCCTATTTTCTACAACTTTTTCACTGTCCATCACATTATTTCACTCCACATAGACCAGACACAGACATATTATTACACTTCAGTCTCGAATTGGATAATTTACTAAACAAATCGTACTATTTGAGTCAGCATGTAGGTACTATACGTCACTGTCACATAGCAATAGCACACGGTAATACTTTACATTTTATTTACAAAAGAGAAACGCAAAAAATCATATAATTTAACTCTAGGGCTACTTAACGTGCGCTCCTTAAACACGGGCCGTGATGAGCTTGCCGCAGCGCTAGACCGACACAAACCAGACATTATAGCATTGAACGAAACGTGGCTGCGTAGCGGCGAGGAAAAATGTATACCTAAAATGCCGGGATATATTCTAAAAAGCAAACCACGCCAGTCAGCCGCCAGGGGAGGAGGGGTAGGTTTTTATGTGCGTAAGAATCTCCGTGTACTAATTAAACAGCATCCTCCTTCCTCTCTGGAGCAAATGTGGCTAGAGCTGCGGATATGCGGTGTTGGGCGCTTCGCGATCGGCACCGCATATAGGCCTGAATCAGTGCCCGTTGACAGCGCTATAGACTCTCTTAATGAATCTTTAGACGTATTTTCATCATACAAAGGCGTATTCCTGCTGACTGACTTTAATGTTGATGTTCAATATCGAGACAGACTTAATACAAAAAAAATATTTACATTTCTATCACAGAGAAGTTTGGAACAAATCATAAATGAACCGACTAGAATTACAAAAGATTGTTCTTCCATAATAGATCTTTTTATAACAGACAGTCCTGCTATCTGTAAAACAATAAATGTACATCATAACCCTAAACTAAGCGATCATGCTATGATAATAGCAGAACTACTCATTGTCAAACCTAAACCAGTTCCACAATATATCTACAGGAGATCTCTAGACAATATGGATATAGAAAATTTCAGTGTAGATCTTAAACAAATACCTTGGAGTCAAATAAAAGACATAACCGACTTGGAGGGCAAAGTAAGTCGTTTTAACTTCCTTTTATCTAACCTATTCGACAAGCATGCACCCATACGTCGATCGCGAATAAATGGTAGTTCGCACCCATGGATCACAGAAAATATTAAGACCATGATGGACCTTCGTGATGCTGCCTTAAGAAGAGCGCAAAGAACAAACAATGAGTCACATCGCAAGTATTACAAAGATCTTCGTAACTACACTACTGGGGCATTAGAACGTGAAAAGACGGCTTACTTCGCTTTCTACATTAACAAGAATAAATCACAACCAAAACAAATGTGGAAACACTTAAAAAACTCATCGAGTATCGGAGACACGGATAGACTCACTATACCTGACCAGTTATGTAAACCGGATGAAATAAACAACTTTTTTTTGACACTGCCAGGAAACCCCAACACAGACAAGGGAATGCAAAAATTTTTTGAAGGACAGAAGCTCGACAATAACGTGTTTGACATTAAGTGTTGTTCAGATAGCGACGTCCGTAAAATAATTAACTCGATTAAAACAACGGCAAGTGGCCACGATAATATTAACATAGAAATGATCCGATATACACTAGATATCACTTTGCCGGTAATAACCCACATCATTAATACCTCTATTAAATCTAGGACCTTTCCCGAGGCCTGGAAACTCGCCAAGGTAAAACCAATACCTAAGTCCAGCAAAACTGAGGAATACAAAGATTTGCGCCCCATTAGCATCCTCCCTGTACTATCTAAAATCATCGAAAGAGTTGTCAGTCAGCAACTGTCTATGTACTTAGAAAATAATAATGTACTACCAAGTATACAGTCCGGGTTTCGCGGTAAGCACGGAACGGCAACTGCCTTGGCCAACGTGACAGATGACATCATCGCGGCATCAGACAGGGGCAAGGGATCTATTCTCGTTTTGCTGGACTTCTCGCGTGCTTTTGACTGTCTTAATCCAAAACTGCTGCTGTCAAAAATGTCATATTACGGCGTATCTATACAGGCGTGTCAATGGTTTGAGTCGTTCCTCACAAACCGCAAGCAGTATGTCGAAATACTAAATAATAAAGGCGAGCTGTCTCATTCAACTACTCGAGTGATCAGTCGTGGCACGCCCCAGGGGTCTATTTTAAGTCCTCTGCTATTTATTCTGTACACGGCTGATCTTGTAAAAAACTTAAAACACAGTGAAGCGCATTTATATGCAGATGACACCCAAATATATTATTCATGCGCACCAGATGAACTAGACACAGCAGTTAATAAAATAAACGAAGATCTCAGAATAGTAGCAAATTGGTCAATCAAGAATAACCTGGTTTTAAACCCTTATAAATCCCAGTTTGTAATAATGGGAACTAAAAGTCAACGACTGAAAATCAAAGCACAAAAACCAAGGATCAGTATTGACACAGAGATAATCTCGGAGGTGGAATACGCAAAAAATTTAGGAGTGACCATGGATGGAGAATTGCGGTACATAGAACATGTGAACATAAACATACGAAATGCCTTCTACAGACTTAAGGTACTGTATAATATTCGCAAATATCTATCGGTTAAAGTCAGGGAAATTTTAGTTGAATCGCTAGTTCTTTCACTATTTAACTATGCCGACATTGTGTATGGACCGAGACTACTTGCCAAAACAAAGAAGTCTATACAGCGGGTGCAGAATGCATGTGTTCGGTTCTGCTACAAAGTTCCAAGCAGGTCACACATAACTCCCTTTCTTAATGAAAACAAAGTTTTAAATATGGAAAATCGAAGGCGACTGCATTTGGCATGCGCTGTTCGGAAGGTGTTAGATCTTGAAAAACCTCGCTATCTGTTTGATAAACTAAAATGGGTAAAGGATACGCGCTTGAGGTCACTGAGAGAATGCACGAAACTGATAATCCCACCGCATAAAACTGCGTCCTTCAGGGGGAGTTTTAAATTTGCCGCTAGTAAAGTCTGGAATGACCTACCACCCCCCTTGCGAGAACCTTTAGAGTTCTTAAAATATAAGCAATTAGTTCGAACACATATATTAAATTTGCAAAATATGTTGTAAACTCCAATTATTATATATATATAAATTATTATTTTTGGTTTGCTGTATATATATTTTTTTAATAAAATATATTTTTTTTATATATTATTTTTCTTCTTGTATGTCAAAACAATACATAACATAATACACACAATACAAAGTACATTCTTACCTACACTACATCTAGATACCAGCCCCACATACCCATATACGCACACTAATAAACTATAGTACAGACACACACAAATACACATAAAGTTGTAAATATAAAGGTACATTATGCTAGTAGCGACCGACCCCAATTCTACCGGGACCAATCTGAAAATCAGCGCGGAGCCCTCTGGCACTGCACATGCTGAGATTGGGACCCTTTGCCTCACCATAGATTTAAGTTAAGTATAGTTATTATGTTAAGTTGATATGTTTAAGTTTATTTTGTATTTTTTTTTTATAATGTTCTTAAGGTGTTGGCAATAAAGATTTTTTTATTTTATTTTTATTTTATTTTAAATCTGAAAATGTGACATATATTTTAAATTAGTAATCTGTATTTTCCTATTCATTATCAATGCTTGTCAGAGTGGCGTATTAGCGTCAAAATAGTGAAAGCTACTAGTACTACTATAGTATATATAGAAAGATAAGGAAACAAGTACTTAGTATTAATCCAAATAAAATATTATTTTCATCCGGTTGTAACCACTCTATATTATGTCCTCTCGCGAACTTTAGGTATTTTAGCTCACCTAATTCCGGGCCCTGATTATGACAGCTAGACCTCTCGCCACGGTGCTGCCATCTAGTAAAATACTCGATCGTGGAAACTGTCATTGATTGTAGATCGAACTACAAGCGTATGCTTTTCGATGGACGGAAGGTGACCTTCAATATTTATTTTAAAATATTGGACCATACTGTAATGAATGAATATCTGTTCAATTCCTATTCTTGTATGATAGAAGGCTGTATAATGATTCTCATTATTTAATATTGTGTATAATTTTCCAGGTGGGGAAAGATACTTGGTTACCTAGATCCCACACGTGCTTCAACAGACTGGATTTGCCGCCTTACAAAAGTTACGAGCAGTTATGCGAAAAGCTAAACTATGCCATCGAGGAAACGGAAGGGTTCGGGCAAGAATAAAATACTGATTACTGTGATCCTGGCCACGCGTTGTCGCGGCGGGGGTAATTCCCTATATTTACTATTAGTGAAATAAAATAAAATAATGTAAAATATTACCACAATAATATTATTGCACCACCTCAACGAGAGGAATTTTATTGTTCGCCAATGGAATTGGTGCTTAATTTCGTAAAAAGACCAACCAAATACTTGTATGAATATTTTGTTTAAACTATATTAATTACTTATGCATTATGTAGATATCGTTAATGTATTATGTCGGTTATATAAGAATATTTTGTTTGAATTATACCTAGCAAAAGTCGTCTATAAAGTTAATTAAATAATTTTGAAACCACTCTGTTTACCTACCTACCTACCTTTACCTGCATTCCTAAAAAAATCTAAAAGTACGTGCTTTGGACTATTTAAGAAGGTCGGTGGCCACGTCAGATATGGCATAATAATGAGAACAACAAAATACGTCTGGTTAGAATGCTATATTATCCTTATTTTATTACTAGATTCGCGCATCTGGCAGTTTTTCATGGGTGGAGGTCAAAGTGACAGACTAGCAAATTTTTTGAACTGTAAAATTGTAATACCAAATTAGGTAAAAACTGCCGAATTTATCTCAGTTATAAAGGACAGGGCCTATATTTTAACATTAGAACAAAACACATTGCGTATATTACGGAAACAGAAACAGTAGGCGACAAAGTATGAATTACATTATAGGTACGTCGCTTGGCACTACTTTCCCCCCAACAGAAACTTGGCAATGATATAATTTATATATTTTTTTAAATATTTATATAATTTCTCAGAATATTGCATCAAACCCAGAACTCTAGAATTTGTTTTCTTGAAGTGGTTTGCATTCTTTGACCTCCACCACTTTACAGCTGCCAGATGTCCATAGATCTAGAAATAAGCAAACAGACTAGGAATTTCGTTGCTCTCATTATTGTGTTATATCTGACGTGGCTAGCTCTCCGTCTACTTGTAGAGCAGTGGAAGACGCATGATAATATTGACAACCCTTTAGAGCGTTTTTACACTATCCGACCCGATAAAAACTAAGCTGCTAGAGGGTACCCTATGGCATTAAGTTCGCCTTTTTTGGGTTAGTGCTTTCTTTTGAGCAATGGACATTTAGTATTTTATTTTTAAGAAAAAATATAGAAATACACAAATTTTAAATTTGTCTCCTTCGAGGTTCTATCCGACATCCGATATCGGATCGAATAAGGTGAAAACGCACTAACTAGCAATCCTAACTGCCAGCTCAAACTGATCATCGAGGAGCATTTCTTCCGCGCAGCGCACACTGATGAGAAAATCCGCCGCGAGCGCACAGCCGGCGGCCGGCGCACTAGGGAGGACTTCGGAGCATCCCGGTATCCTCTATTTTCATTCATATCATAGTACACTGACGAGAGAAAATCCCTCCCTTAAAAGAGTACAAGCGGCAACAGAGCGTGATTTGGATAATTTTTCACAAACACGGTTTGCGTTGTGGATGGGGAATCCTTCTGTACTCTATGCAAGGCACGTTTTTAGGGTTCCGTAGCCAAATGGCAAAAAACGGAACCCTTATGGATTCGTCATGTCTGTCTGTCCGTCCGTATGTCACAGGCATTTTACTCGGAAACTATACGACGTATCTGAATAAAATTTACACATAAGGTGTATTTTGTATGCAGCTACTTAGTTATGTAGTTAAATTTGAAAAAAAAATATTTTTAGGGGGGCGCTCCATACAGGTAACTAAATTAAAAAAAAAATAACCAAATATCAACATGTGACACATCAATCGATAGGTCTTTCAAAATAACATTGAGGTTTCTTTGACTATTTTGTGATTAAGTGAATATTTTCTAAAATAATCGCTTCGAAAGTCAGAAAAGTTGTGTGTGTCCCCCCCCCCTGTAACTTTTGAACCGTAAGTTCAAAAAATTTGAAGAGATGCGCCGTATCATATAATTTCCACGAAAACTGTTTTGAACATTATCGGTTCAGCCATTTTTGAGTTATCTCCAAAAAACTTCTTCCATAGGCATCAGATACGACCTTTTGGTAATAGTTTGGTTCTTATTCCATTGAAGGTACGGAACCCTCCTATGCGTGGTCCGACACGCACTTGACCGGTTTTAAACTATGAGTACACCCGTGTCTTTAATTAAATTGTTGACTGCGCGTTAATAATAATCCCCTATTTGTTTCGGTTACGTTCGGCTTTGCTTTCGTTACACATTAAACTCGTTTCAGATAATTGACTATTTCTATTTAACATTGAATTCTGACGATGATTGTCCAAAGAAAAAAAAATCCGACTGCGAGCTTTCATAGAAAACTGCGTGCTTACTAAATCCATTTAGATATGATTTAGATGTAACATAACAACTATAGTCGAAGTGTTCCTCTTTTATATACATGTGTGATACAATACAAATTCCCCGATAGCATTTCTATATTTCAAGCATGAACCAATTTCAAGGATTGCTTACTACTTACACCACGTCAATGTGACGTCAGGAGCATGAAAATGAGTACGAAGGCGTTTACACTGTCCTTGTTATCGGCGGCTGAATGTAAACTGCGTAAGTATTACTCCCCCCCGTCGTGCCCCTCAATGTACTATCGGGTTCATAATTGCATACCCAATTTATGAATGAATTCAATGATAAACTGGGTATGCAATTATGAACCCGATGGTACAATAACATTTAAATTTGATTGCAATAAACCATTCGTTAGCAATGTATGCAAGTCCTGTAAAGTGCATTTCCAATAGTTTCCATAAAATTATAAACGAAGTAAAATCGACTCTATGTTCCAAGTAATTTGGTTCAAATTAGGAGGAATAAAAATATTTAGATGGGCACGATAGCAATTTGAGCATGTATACGAATGTATTTTCCAGAGGATAATCTTAACCAACTTTAGAAGTTCATGTGAAATACATCGGTAATGTAATACCGCCCCTCTCACCTATAATATAACGCTGCACGGCCAATAAGTGTAAATATTTATCTACCGGTTCCATTGCGTAATCAGGTCACTTTATTTTCAACGACTGAATTGTAACCGGTTGTAAATAATGAAAAAGAGAAATCGATGTGCTCGATATTAGTACGCTTTACTCGTGCGTGAGTTTGTGATGCGACCAGAAGTGCGCTCGAAGCTATTTTTCGTAGTGCGGCAAATGGATGGGACGAGGTTTTGTTTTTTAATGATTAGTTAATGACCTCCAAAATGGACCGGCGAGGCGTCTATAGAACCCGATTCCCTCCAGCTTGCCTTATTTGACTTATAGCTAAGCAATTGTTCCATAAGTCACAATAAATAGCTCCAGCTCGTCTAACGATATGTACAGTCACCGGCAATAGTATCTTCCTGTATGAAGCTTCGTAGCTTCGCGTATGAAGATACTATTGCCGATGACTGTACGCGCCGTTACATTGGTAACGATCAGGGATATCCCTACATCTTCAGTTTCAGAAAGTGTGATTTTTCATCCTCTTAGCCGCTTTGTATCTGTACCAGGAAGATGTAGAATACCTAGATTTGAATAGATTTTGATGAAATTTGCAATGTGGCTATAAAGCGGTGCCGTAGGCAGAGTTGCAGTTGCTCTTTTAAGATAGGGCCAGGGCATAGTCTCATAATGCTAGGGTATTGGTTACTTTATGTGTTGCAATCCACCGTCTTCTGGGAGGGGAGCTAATCGGCAGACCGAATCACATTCAAATAAAACATCCATGCGATCACATTTTTATAGCTTATATTTTAAATGCAAAACCGTAAATAATAAATATGCAATTTTAAATAGCAGTGGTAGTCTTTAAAAACTAGAACAACTTCGAAGTAGCGAAGTCTTTAGCAATTTTCATTGCTTTCTCAAGGGCTTGTGGGTTGCTTCCAGAAGCCTGGGCAGATTCGGCTTTGCCGCCGCCTTTTCCTCCGATAAGTTCAACTACTGACTGAACCCATTCCGATGCCAGCAAACCCTTTGCGTTTGTAGTTTTAGGAACAGCAGCGAGGCAATATATTTTATTGGCATCCTCATCGACCGAAAAGAACATGGCCGACGTAGTTGGGCGCAGCTGCTTCACTTGCTTTAGTGCGCCGTCAAGAGCTTTCGTGTTTCCTTGAGCTTTAAGCTCCGCAACAATGACTTCCGTAGTCTTTTCATCAAGACACATTTCCTTAGCTTTTTCGGTAACTTGAGTGATAATAATAGCTTTTGCGGCTCGCTCCTTATCATCGAGTTGTTTTTTCAAGTTTTTGAGTGTATTTCTCAATTCATCCTTCTTCCAATAAGATATTTGTGCTTGCGATATTTCATTTGTAAGGTCCACAATTCGCTTGGATACATCTTTTTGGTTAAACCCATTGCCTTCTTCTTTGATTACATTAGCAAGATTGTTGACATCATTTTCTAAGGCACTCAATTTACTCACTGCTTTAATGGCTTCAGGACCAGTCAAGGCAACAATTCTTCGAATACCTTTTGCGATTCCTTCCTCACTCACAATAACATATTCTCCAATATGGCCAGTTTGGTGAAGATGGGAACCACCACAAAACTCAACAGATGTTTCAAAGCCATTGGGTCCATCTGGGTTTTTCTCCAATTCTTCAACGGGTATACCAACGGAAACAACACGTACAGGGTCAGGATAATGCTCATCAAACATGGCTCTCAAACCCTTAATTTTTTTGGCGTCATTTAATTTAGTATGTTTGGCATAAACGGATTTGTTGCTTTCTATAATACCTTTGATTTGATCTTCAGCATCCTTAATTTGTTTAGTGGTCATGGGGCCTTTGTTAGTGAAATCGAATCTTAAACGATCTGGCATCACAAGAGAACCTCTTTGATCAGAATCATTACCAAGTACTTTTCTTAACACATTGTTTAGTACATGCGTGCCAGTATGGTTATTCATCACTAGGCGTCTTCTCTCTGTGTCAATATGAAGAGAGACAGAGTCGCCTACTTTCAATATTCCCTCTACTTTACCAACGTGTAGAACATAACCACCCTTAACTTGAACATTCTTAACAGTAAATTCATTACTGTCATCATCAACTTTAAGCATATATCCTTCATCAAATATTTGGCCTCCTTGTTCAGCATAGAAATTAGTTTTGTCTAACATTATTCCACACTCTTGTCCAGATGACACCTCATTTACGAATTGCTTGTCTCGTCTTAACGCCAAAATTTTTGCAGAGCATGGAGCAAAAGTATATAGAGCATCTTTGCTAGGAGAAGAAGCTACATAATTGTACTTGGGCGAATCATCAGTTACTGGCACCCCACTTTCTTGTAGGTGACTAATGGCGTGAATGTCTAAACCTATTAAATCCTCTTGTCCAGCAGCTTTACCTTGGGATGCAATTAGTGACTCCTTCTTAGCTTTTTCATAAGCTTCCATATCAATGTTAAGACCTTTTTCTTCACACATCAGTTGTGTGAGATCGATTGGAAAACCGTAAGTGTCATATAGGCGCCAAGCCACTTCACCAGGTATTGTTTTTGAGTCACCTAGTTTTTCAATAGTTCTATTCAGCAGATTTCTACCTCTAGACAAGGTTTTCAAAAATTGAACCTCTTCTTCATTGATAATTTGTTTAACAGATTCAGGATCTCTTTTTATTTCAGGGAATACATCTCCAAGAATTTCTATAACTGTGTGCACCAGACTAGCAAAAAATCCTGGTTTAGCATTTAGCTTTTCCGTTGCATAACGTACGGCTCTCCTTAAAATTCTACGCAGCACGTAGCCTCTGCCAGTGTTATCTGGGCAACCTCCATCAGACAAAGCAATTGTTAGAGTTCTTGCATGATCTGCTAAGACACGGTAAGCCATGTCAATACCATCTACATCTTCATCCCCAACTTTTCCAGAATAAGGTCTAGTGCCAGTGCCAACTTCAATTGCTTTGAATAAGGGCATGAAAAGGTCAGTGTCATAATTGGCTCTTTTATTTTGAATGACTGATACCAATCGTTCAAGACCCAGCCCACAGTCAATATGTTTTTTTGGTAGGGGTCTCAGTGAACCATCTGTTTCTCTATTGTATTGAATAAACACCAGATTCCAAATTTCTAACACGTCTGGGTCGTCCATATTAACTAGATGAGCTGCTTCACGTCCCCCAATTCGATCATAATGGAGTTCTGAGCAAGGTCCGCAAGGGCCAGACTCTCCCATTTCCCAAAAGTTGTCCTTCATACTTCCTGGCAATATGTGGGATTCAGGAACACCCAGCTGCAACCAAATATTCTTACACTCCAAATCTGGTTCCAGTCCAGATGCTGCATCTCCTCCAAAATAAGTTACATAAAGCCTGTCTCCAGACAGTTTGTATTCCTCAGTTAAAAGTTCCCAGGCCCAAGCACATACTTCTTTTTTAAAATAGTCACCAAATGACCAATTGCCCATCATTTCAAAAAAGGTATGATGATAAACATCTTTCCCAACATCATCCAAGTCATTATGTTTTCCTCCTGCTCTAATACACTTCTGTGTGTTTACAGCTCGAACATAAGTAGCCATATCAGAGTTAGGATCAACGGAACCTAAAAAGATTGGCTTATACTGACACATTCCAGAATTGGTAAACAGCAAGGTGGGGTCATCGAGTGGTATGGTAGATGATGAATGGACATATCTATGACCCCTATCTTTAAAGAACTGAAGGTATTTCTCACGAATTTGGCTTCCTGTCATAGAGGTATCCATGTTGATATTATTCCCTATAAAAAAACAAAATGGTTAAATGAAATCTATTTTCTTGTACTCTAGTAACTACAGTCAGCAGCAGGATTACATAAATAGGTGGTAAGAATTATTTGAACAAGTCTTTATCTTAGAGTAAGAAAAATTGAGGGTAGATTGATAGTATGAATTGTTGTATGATTATATAAAATGTTACTAGGTAAATTTTGTTGATAACTGTTCAAGCCTTCAAGAATATTGATTGCATGGTTAATGGTTGGCTTACATTAATCATATAATTTTTTCCTGTTCTCCAACCCCTGCTTTAATTTAATTATAAGCAATTGTTCTAATGTTTTGTGTATATTATTACATGTTTTATTGCATATTACTGAGACACCTCCAGAAAATGGAATAAGAATTTTGTATACTTGTTACTATCTCGGGTGTCTAGCAGCTGTTTATCAGTGGAGGTCAGAGGATGCAGACCACTTGAAGAATGCAAGTTATAGAGTCTGACTTTGGTAGAGTATGTTGGGTAATTTTGCATTGTATCTAATTAGAATAAATCATTGCCAGGTGATGATCTCTGTTCCAATGATATAATATAAACACTGGCGTAGCTAGGGGCGGGGGACGGGGACTGTCAGGTGTCACCCCCTAAGATGGTGACACCTGATTGTGAACATCAGAAGTGCCATTTTCAACGGGCACAATTTTCAATCTAATCTAAATATAAAAGAAGAAACTGACTGACTGACAAATGGAGATAGTTTGAGTTCTGGGGAAGGATATATAATATTTGTAATCCCAGATTTCATTCCTTAAGCGGGTAAAAAGGAGGGTGGATTACTAATTCCACGCAGACGAAGTGCAGTCTACTCTGCATTAATCATAATCTCTTCTGGTGTAACAATTCAACAATTATTGCAATAATTTATTTAAAAAAATAAGGGAACCACCTTCACCAAAATGTGGTATACCGAAACCTCCAGAATGTAACAAATACTTTTCTGTAAACCGCATCTGAATCGGTTTAGCCAAACACGAGATAATAGCGGACAAACATATATACCTACATACTTATGTACATACGGGTCAAACTAAGAACCTCCTTTTTTAGTACTTTTAGTACGCGGGCGAAGCCGCGGGAAAAAGCTAGTATATATCCATACTAATATTATAAATGGGAAAGTGTATGTGTGTGTTTGTTTGTCCGTCTTTCACGGCAAAACTGGGCGACGAATTGACGTGAATTTTTAAGTGGAGATAGTTGAAGGGATTGAGAGTGGCTACTTTTTGTCTCTTTCTAACCCCCCACTTCCCTAAAATGGGGGGTGGAAGTTTGTATGGAGCATTCCAGGGGGCAAAGGGGAACCGTGTTACCCCAAATTTAACGCGAGCGAAGCCGCTGGCAAAAGCTAGTAATAGATATAGATAAATACTTAAATACATAGAAAACTTTAAACTAACAACAACAATACATAATACAAATATCGGCAAAAACTTTATTGCGAACCGAATTGTGAATACTTGGAACAAGTTAGCCTCCCAAGTTGTGAACTCCAACAGTGTTAATCAGTTTAAAAATAGACTCGACAAACTATCTAAAGTTGTGAATTAGTGCTTAGTGAACTTTAATTTAGACTTATCAGCGCGAGCTGCCTGTCTAAAACGATATAATAATAATAAACATTCATAACTCAGGAAAAAATATCCGTAATAAGCACAAATAAATGCTCTGACCAGAATTCGAACCTGGGACCTCCTGCTAAATAGGCAGGGTCACAACTAACTAGGCTAGGAGGCCTATAAACATTGACTTTTTTTCTCCAACTGTAAGATTTATCCGGATTTATGACCCTTGACGTCCACTGATGAATAGATAACTGGCGCCCGGATTTAATAATAAGGATAGTACAGCAAACTAGCTTACTACAACAATGTTTCGTAGTAAGTACCTATACCATTTTTCGGAGCTAGCTCTCAGTCTACATTAACATACGGAAACGACACATTGCATCAGCTTGCACGAGTAAGGCCAGATTGTAGATAAAATGCAATTAGAAAGGTTATATACCTACTGGATTTACTTTAATTCAGTCCAAA
Organism: Pammene aurita; assembly: GCA_947086415.1. NCBI lineage: Eukaryota > Metazoa > Arthropoda > Insecta > Lepidoptera > Tortricidae > Pammene > Pammene aurita. The sequence continues at coordinate 25,194,751 of OX352293.1, forward strand.
CAATTAAGATTCCAAAATTCAAGATAGCCGGGAAATCTGCGTAGGTAATTATAATTATTTACACCATACCATATGGTTGGTACTAAATATCTAGAAAGAAAGGTACCAATGACAAATTCAAAAAGTTAGGAGACTATCCTATTCTAAATGTCAGCTGCCGGCCGTAAAATAAGAGAAAAATGTTAATGGTATAATAGAGAAATGGTAATATATTTACCTTTCGATATTATCACACGATATAGTTCGGGTTAATCAGTGAAAGAACCTCCGAAAGACTTGACCACAGGGCTCGACTTTCCAGTTGCGAAGAGCAAGGCACGGTACCAGCACCACACCACACGGACACACACTATTGAGGCTAGGCCATAGATTAATATGTATATGGCTAGGCGGCTACGTAGAAAAGAACCATCGTAGAACGTCAACGTATCGCACCTCTCACCACTAAGCGCCATTCTGTGTGCTCACCACACAAATAATTATATATAGGTCTTGCTCTCACTCGGTGTTGGTTCAATGCGTGCAAAAAGATAATATTGAGTTCGCCAGTTCAGTTCAGTGATGTAGTCGAGTGCGGCTGAAACGAGACGAGACTAATGCTACGAATACGAATAGGTCGAGAACGTTCTGAAACTTCGAAACAGAGGTGATTTGACGGATGAAAAACTCATTAACTACGTTTCTCGAGATTAATTTAACTCATATGTTCCATTTGTTTTAGTTATATGTTCATAACTTTATCATCACCAACTTATGATTATTATTACTCTGACTTTCTTTTGATTAAATGGTGTAATTAATACTTTGTTTCGAAACGGTTACAACTACTGTCAAATGATTTTGTTTGTTCAATGTTCTCAATCTGCGCCACTGCACTGCACTGTCAAGTGTCATTTACTTTGCTTTGCTTTCCATGCTTGTGAAGTTGTGGGGATTCAAGTTCATATTTGGTTGTTTAATTAATGAAAATAATAAGAACTCTTTTATCGTCTTTTCGTGACACTGGTGTCGTGTTTTCTTAATTATCATGATTTATTCAAGAGTACTTGAAAAAGTGTTGTTAAACCGTTGTGCTTGTATTCTTAATAAAAATTTCAGCAGTTTAATACAAAAGTACAAGTTGCCTAATGACTCCGAAACAGAATCAAGTGCTTTGGAAAAAACGTCACAAGATTTATCTGAATTTACTCCATATTATCCAAAGTCTTTTAACCTCGCTGGATATGTTAATAGTTCTGAGACATTGCAGAAACTAATTCAATTAAATGTCAATCTAAACAGTATTGAAAAGAAACCATACCATGTAGACAAGCTTCTGAAATTAGATTTTGAACGAAATATTAAAGAACACCTGTTCTTTTTAAAAGATTTTGTCGATTTTGAAGAGTTAGGCAGCTTTATTACAAAGAATTCACTTATTCTTAGTGAGCCTTTAGAAGACCTTAAAGTAAGGATACATTACTTACAGTCAAAATCTTTTTCGGAAGATCAAATAAAACGAATCATTACAAGAAATCCCTACTGGCTTATGTTCACGTAAGTTCCACACAATACGATGAAAGGATTTCATTCAGGGGGGCAAATGCCCCTGTTGCCCCCCCTGTATCCGAGCCTGGAACCCTGTCATGTGAGGCGCCTGTATTACCTTATGAAGGCTATTCATGATTTACGAAATATATTGCATTAAGCCTTTGAGTGTAAGCGTTGGTAGCCTGGCGGTAAGATGTCCGACTTTCAATCTGGAGGTTTCGGGTTCAAACCCCAGCTCGTACCACTGATTTTTTTGGAACTTATGTACGAAATATAATTTGATATTTACTAGTTGCTTTTTGGTGAAGGAAAACATTGTAAGGAAACCGGACCTCATCCTGATAAGGCCTTGTTTCCCCTCTGGATTGGAAGGTCAGATGGCAGACGCTTTTGTATTGTTTTTGTGTTGGATTAGGTTGTGAAGCGGACCCCAAGCTGGGAACAAATGCTAGAAAGAAAATTGTATTAAAATATGAATTGGATTTTTACAGGACAACAAGAATAGACAGAAGATTAGGATTTTTTCAAGAAAAGTTTGAATTACATGGCAAGGAGGTGAGATTAGTTGCATCCAAGCAGCCAAAACTAATCACTTATAGTCTTAACAATGTCAGGACTAACATGTTTGCCTTGAAAGAGGAGATGGGTTTTGAACAACATGAACTCAAGCAATTGATTTTAAATAAACCAAGGCTGTATATGATTAGTAAGTATAAAATGTAAACAATAATTTTTCAAGCTTCATTCAATGTACTGACCTGAAGTATTATTTGATATCTGAACTCATTTCATCATTTGAGACACTTTTTTGATCCATTTAGTCCAGCAGATAATGAGTTAAAAAATAACGAAATGTATCATTTCAGGTCAGAAGACACTTCTAGAAAGGTTTAATTACATACACAACACATTGCAAATATCTCATCAAAGGATATTGAAAGAACCAGAAGTTCTATTAAGTAGGAATTTCAGAATTAAGCAACGCCATCTATTCTTAAACAAACTTGGAAGAGCTCAGTATGACCCAAAAAAAGAGAACTATGTCCCAATTATAAAACTAGCTGAGGGTACTGATATTGAGTTTTGTAAACAGTATGCAAAATGCAATGTTACAGATTATAATTTATTTCTTAAGACCTTATAAAATAAAATATTTAACCAGTTTTTCCTAGTAACATTTTGTTTTGAAACGCATTTACTGAATGGTACAAAAGTGTATCAAATATTCCTGCTACAGTAAATACTCCTCCCACTATTGCACAAATATTAGTTGCAAAATGACCAATGGACCTGAAAATAAATAATTATAAAAGTATATTTTATATATCAATAACATTCATACAAATAACATTATAAAAAACCAATCTGTTGTTTAAATTACCTTTCTTTCTCTGTATATTTGACCATCAATGGTGACAGTTCATAAGTGAAAAATGCCCCTGGCATTCCAGATTCTGAATGCACTTGACTAGACTTCTGGTGTCTGGTTACTGAAAACTGATTGGTATACAGAACTGTACCATCTAATTTTACATATACTGTTGGTACAATTTTTATGTAGTACTGAAACATCACAGCACCTGAAAAAAAATGCCTTGTTCAAGGAAGTATGGTATGTATGTTATACGGCGATCAGTTCTGTGGCAGGGCCATGGGGCCCGCCGCGGCCAGACCAGACGTCAAGTCGTCCTCAAAACGACGACGAGCGACCATCCCACCGCAGTGGGAAAGCGACATGACACAGGAGTCATAGCAGAAATGCGGGCACTCCAAACCCTGTCCCCTTCATAGGAGGAGCAACGGACGACACCACACACACTACACGGCGTTCACACCAGCGTGTTCGTACTCGCGTCGGCGCTCGTTGAACAGTCCGACGAATCATTCGCGTACGAGTGCCAACACTAATGTCCGCTCATATTCGTCTCCCCGTTCAAATCCCCAACGCGAGCACGTGCGCGAGTGCCAATGCTAACGTCGCGTGTTATTGGCATTGTCATTCGGCTCGTCACTCGCACGCATATGTGATGCCTGCCGTGCCTCTGGGACTTAACGTGTGATTCATATAAAGATCCCAAACAAAAGCAAAATTCGTGGGATATTTTGGTGTCCAAATATAAAGAACTCGACCCGGAGGCAAACCTGGGGTCGACTATAAAGAAAATCGACAATTTAAAGACCTTTTTTACCAACGGGAACACAAAAAGGTACGTAATTATGAACCTATTTACTTTTTTGTGATTATAAATTATATAAATATCATATACAAAGGAGAAGGCGACCTAGGCCTGCGGTGCCCAGGTCTTCTAGGGAGCCTCGGGGTTGGACGTCTGCCGCGAATGCAGTAGACGCTGGTCCCAGGCACCGGAGGTCTAGGTTATTCATTCATAACTAATATAGAAGTAACGGTTTGTATGTAGGTAGATGAATGAAAAGCCGTTTTAATAAAGTAACCTAACATAATTATTTTCAAAATGTAGCTGCGTTCCTACATTAGGTACTTAAATTGCGTTTAGTAGCAACAACAGCCGTAACGGATATTATGATGAAACCCTTATTGTTTCGTTCATTGATTGGTACATATGCCGAATAAATTGATTGATATAAATGAATTATTAATTGAATGAATTATGAATTGTATAAATTGATTGGTATATTTGTATTGGTATTGAAGGCCGCAAATATATGTGATACGCTCTTATGGCCCTACAAAAAAGAGCGTGTCACATATTCTTGCAGCCTTCGTATAGGAAGATACTATTGCCGGTGACTGTACTTTTTTCACACCACACCACGGCCCTATTTAACTACCGCGACAATCGTCACAATTTCTTACATATCCAAATTACTGACGTCATAGGCCTACAGTAACCGCTTACCATCGGCAGGCTGTGTGTTTGTTTACCACCAATATGATATTTTTAAATAAAATACAATATACTTTTTTTTATCGTCAATAAATAGGTACTAGTTTAGTCGGCTCAAGCACTATAAAACCGGTACTAGACATTGCAATTTGTTGTGAACTCTGCCTCTCCTTCAGCTCCCTACGGGCCCTAACTCTTGTTAAATCTGCCAACCTGACAGATTGGGCCCTACAAATCGCAATGTCTAATATCGGTTTAAACGCTTCTTGTTGGCACTCGTACGCGAACTATTCGATAATTCGACGAGCATCGACGCGAACACAAACACGCCGGTGTGAACGTCTTATTACACTTGTCCTAAATCGGCTTCCTCGATGATTAAAAGCCCTGTTACACTTTACTTTTTTTTGTGTCCTAACTAGCATTCTAAATATGATCCTAACTTTATTTAATAGTAAATTTAGTCGCTAAATGCGGTTACAATTGACTAAATTTAGTGAACAAATCATTTAGGAAGCTAACTAGGACAAATGTAACAGGGCTTTACGCCAGTTAGATTAGGAAACTAAAAAAAAGTAAAGTGTAACAGGGCTTTAAGCCTTAGAGAATTCAACCAACCGGTCATTTAGTCTGCCGATTTTTGCGGGGGTGGGGAACGTCAAATGTATGGCTATTCGTACGATGTTTCGGCAGAGGTGAACGCCTGTCAATGGCCGCTCCGGTTGGTTGAATTCTCAATGCTTTAAGCTGCATGCTCTCTCTGCAAATACACCCATTTTTGTTGTTGGCAACATAAATGTGTCGTGTGCAAAAATACAACTGCTGTCACCGATCACCGCTCTGCTCTGCTGTCAAAATTGACAATTCATTTCAGCAAATAGAAAAAAAGAATATTACATCAAAGAATAAAAGTAGGACTTGGTATATCGCCGTATAAAACTAAACAATGCCTGCTGTACCCGGCGGAATGTATGGGCACCAAGGGCCTTCTTGTTTCGACAAAATGAAAATGGGTTTTATGATCGGATTTTGCGTTGGCATGGCTAGCGGCGGACTTTTTGGTGGTTTTACGGCGTTAAGGTTAGAATTCTGTATTTAAACAAATCTCCGTTTTACCCTTGAGAATCCACAGTTACCATTGATAACTGAACACAGTGAACATAAGTGTTTAGTTTAGTATTTGTAAGAGATTCTGCATTTGTAAAATGTATAGGTATATCCTGCATTTATTTCTATGTGCATATGATTATTTTGGTTTTGCAGGTATGGTGCAAGAGGGCGAGAATTAGTGCATTCAGTCGGGAAAGTAATGCTGCAGGGAGGTGGAACATTTGGTACATTTATGGCTATTGGAACTGGAATTCGCTGTTGAAACGGGCAATACAATACTTTATCCTGTAGTTACATAATAATTATTGTTATATTCTTTTTAATACATTACTAGAATAAGATTTTACTTTTTTTTTAATTTAAAGTTAATTTGAACTCTTCCACAAGTAATTTACAAATATAGTTAAATGAAATCATACAAAAACTAACTTGTCTCAATACACATAAATATTATCCTGCACAATTATAAGGGATTAGAACCCTATCAAAGTAAAACCACCAAGACCAAGACTTGTTTGAGGATTGTTTCTGTTTTAATTATTTTATGCTTTGGAGACAACAATGTGCCAATAATGCATTAGTTCCCTCTTTCTAGATAGTAGAAAAATAAAATTCTTTAAAAAGCAATTGGGAAAGTGATCGGATGAAAGATAGTAATAACTTGATAGTATGTGAAAGGCTTTGACTCTACATATAAATATGTGTGTCAATCCACACTCAAAAGCCCAAAGTAAAACTAGGTACACCATAATAATATGAGAAAGACTTAATTCAGATGTAACTTAAAAAAATTGTGATATTGCATTCCATTACAAACCCTTTGCTATAAATAAAGAATGCAGTGGCAAGATCACAGGCATAAATGTTAGAATTCACCTAGACAGCTATTGTGTGTACCAATAGAGATTTGTGATGGGCATGTTTCCGAAACTTTCTGCGTTTTGTATCAGAAATGTTTCCATTTGGTAATATTCCCCATACAAAAATGAGGAAACTTTTGGTAACTTGCTCGTCACTAATAGGTATCATAATTCATAAGCTTACCTTCTTTTGCCAAGCCTGTGACACCATCTAAGGGGGCAGTGTTAGCACTTTTAATATCTGTTCCAAAAGACAGATGTTCGATTACATGGGTCGTGTTGAACACTGATGAAGAGTATGGTTGTACATCATGGACGTGAACATGATTGATGGTGAAACTCTTTCCTGGAGCTATGTGAAAACTTCCGCCAACCTTAAAGAAAATTATAAAAAATATATATTTAAAAACCTATATTACCAATTAACACATTCAGTGCCGAAAATCTGACTATCGGGTATTTTATGATTTCGTTCCCAGGCCGGACGACCCGATAGTCGGGATCGTGGTACTACAGCTTTATATGACGAAATTTTTGTGGCCTGGCGCGGTTGTCTTGTTTGGCTGGGTGGCAATGAATGTGTTAATATAATATCTGTCGGTACAATTTAAATCTTATATCCTAAACATCAGTCACATTTAAACAAAGCTATTAAAATCAATTTCAGATACTCAATATAATTTAAACCAATATTCATAAATATTACAATTACATAGGTATGGTAAACCAATGTTTGTATATTATTTATATAAACTTCAGTTGAAAATAATATACACATACTTGGTGAACTTGCCGTAAGGGTTATGCCTATGAGGCCCTTATTCTCTTGTTTCTACTCTTGTTTCTATTTTTATGAAAATTGAACAATATTTATATAATTCTGAATATTCTCGCGAGGCTTTTCTGCCCATGTCTAATGTCCATGAATACTTAATTTTACAATACGGTAACAAACATACCCTGTTTACTTCCATGTAGCCATATATTTGACACCCTTCTTTGAGAGCATTATTAGTTTTTTCAACAGATTCGTCATCTTTACATTGCTCAATAGTAGCTAAATCTGGCAAAGCCCATCTTTTTAACTTATATGCTTCTTTAACTTCATCACATGTGTTGCAACACCTGTAAATAGGAATTTTATTTTAATATTGCTTGGTTAGAGACTTTAGAGAGCTGTTGCTGTTAAAATGTTATATTATTGGGTATTTATAGTGCACTAAAGCCACAGAGAACCTCCTATAGAGTAATAATGTTGCTCATTTTGTTCGCGCCGCGGCCGCGAGTCACCAAATCTTGCGGAAGACGTGAGGGGCGGGTGGGTGATAGCGGCGCTGCGATTGGTCGATTCAAGGCGCTATCACTACGCTATCACGTGGTTGCGTAGTGATGGGACATGTGTACTACGAGTAAACGGTACTGTACCGTACCGTATCGTAATTTGTTGTTGTTGATTGAGGTATTTACTGTTTACTAAATTGATAACAAATAACAATAATGCAATATGTATATGCCTACTTTAAAAACGTATTACCAATAAATTTTACCTAGTCGCCTTATAGACTAATCTGAAATTACCTTATCCGTGCATTGAAAGTACTTTTAGAAGCGACTTCCATGTGACACCCAATTCAAGGTCTCTTCTAGAAGCAACGCTCATGTGACACCCATTAAATAGTTGCTTAAAGCCACTCCTATGTGACACCTATTGAAAGCGCCTTATAGAAAAAACGCTCGTGTGACACCCATTGAAAGCGTCTTATAGAAGCAACGCTCATGTGACACCCATGGAAAGCGTCTTATAGAAGCAACGCTCATGTGACACTCATTAAAACCGTTTTATAGAAGCAACGCCCATGTGACACCCATTGAAAGAGTCTTATAGAAGCAACGCACATGTGACACCTACTGAACTTGTCTCATAGCAGTAACGCTCATGTGACACCAATTAAAAGTTCCTTAAAACAACTCTCATAAGACACCATTTGAAAATGTCTCATAGAAGCAACGCTCATGTGACACTAATTAAAAGTTACTTAAAACAACTCTCATGTGACACCCATTCAAAGTATCTTATAGAAGCAACGCTCATGTGGCACCCTTAATACCCATATTTATTATAACTACATATATGAAAAGAAAAACTACCGACAGAATAAATCTTTAAATTCTACCAACTACTCAAACTAAAAGAAAAAAGAAAATAAAACAAAGATCTTCTGTTTTCTATTGTACTTCGTATATTTGTTAAGTCGAAAGTACGTGGTGCCGGTATATAAGTCCGCTACACATCATCCGCACACCACTATCCTACACGTGCTTCCTTAAGAAAGGAATAGCACATTGCATTATTAACATGATAAAAAGAGACGGTCGTACTATAACTACTTCTCGATTGACTAATTCAAAATGAACTCCGCTGGCTAGAAACATATTAAAGTAAAAAAAATATTTTGAAGTAAAAGTGAAATGTATCTTATCTTATCTTATTTGTCTCGGGGGCCTAAATGGATACACTTCGACCCAAAGGGATCTTTTGTGTAATTGCCCCCTTGTACACTTACTCAAGAGCTTTTTCAACCATCTCCATGTGTTGGGTGATGGAGCTCAAGGGCAGTGCTTTGAGGTCCTCTGGATCTGGATAGCCGATACCAAAGTCCCTCATTCTTAGTCTGGCAAGAGCATGACATTCACACATTAAGTGTTTCATTGTTTCTTCCTCTTCGCCACACATTCTACAATCGGTATTGTCTGACAGTCCCATTTTAGCCAGTACTCCTTTCACGGCGTAATGGCCTGTAAAACTCCTGTTATGATTTGGAGCCTTTTTCTACTAAGTTTCCAAAGCTTTTTGCTCCAGCTTGAGTCAACTCTATGCATGAATAGCTTTGAATGCCTTAGACCTGTCAAACTACCCCACTCTTGTTGGTGTTTATGTTTGGTGTGGTCCTTTATGGCCGTTGTTATGGTTCCCTTTGAGAGTCCCACAAATGGTTCCGATAAAGCCCTCGTGCCCTGGGATCCACATCAGTTGCACTTTGTTTTGCCTTCCAAGCCTGTTGAGGACTTGGATACCATTGAATATCAGTCTGGACTCCACTTTGGGCGCTATAAGTGCTCTAAGCGCTGCCTGACTGTCGCTGAGTATATAGATATTCTTTCCCCGGGTCTGTCTATCTATATTCTCTTGTGCACAGGCAATAATAGCATACGTCTCCGCTTGGAACACTGTTGCATAATTGCCCATGCTTATACTACTACTGTAGTCATTTGCATAAATGCCAGCTCCCGTACTCGATCCTATTTTGGAACCGTCTGTGTACCATATGCTGTCTTCACCATCAGAGATTGGTGGTTCAAGACCCTCGGCCCAATCGGCCCTTGTGGGAATTTTTACTTTAAAATTCTTTTGGAAAACAAACTTGGGTTGCATCTTGTCACAGCCCATGCTTGTTAGCCTATCCATGAAATTGTCAGATTCCATTCTTGTGTGTTTGGTCTTCGGCTTGCTGTCGTCCCAGAGGCCTGCAACAGCCAATCTGTGTAACGACTTGCGCGCTTCAGACTGTAGCACTAAGTGTAACGGCGGTAGATCAAGTAATACATCTAGCGCCGCCGTTGGCGTCGTTTTGAATGCGCCGGTGATAGCCATGCATGCCATTCTTTGTATTTTCGTTAGGGCTTCTCTGCATGTGCTCTTTAGTGTCCTTGGCCACCAGACCAGGCTCCCGTACAGTATGATAGGTCTTACCATCATGGTATAGATCCACCTCAGTACCTTCGGGGTTAAGCCCCAGGTTTTGCCATATGCTGACCTGCACATGCCAAACACTCTCATAGCCTTAGTTATGGTGAGGTCGGCATGCTTTTTCCAATTTAGTTCTTTGTCCAGTGTCAGACCTAGATACTTTACGTCATTGGATATTTCTAGTACCCTTCCGTAGAGTCTTAGTTGCTTCATACCATTCAGGGTCTTTTTCCTGGTAAATGGTATTACCACTGTTTTGCCTGGATTGATCGAGAGTTGGTGGTTATTGCACCACTGCTCCACAAGCCTCAGTGCTCCGTTCATGATTTCTGATACCGTGCTGGGGAATCTCCCGTTAACAAGTATCACTAAATCATCTGCATACCCTACCGTATAAGTTGGGCCTTTATTCAGTTCCTCCAAGAGTGAGTTGACTACCAAACTCCAAAGAGTTGGTGAGAGAACCCCTCCCTGTGGGCAACCTTTTGTGGCCGTTGCAATTATTTCGTCACCCATAAGAGAGGACTTAATAAGTCGGCTATTTAGCATGTTGCCTATCCATTTACATATGGTCGGTTCTATGCCGTGTTTTAATGCTGCAACACTAATTGCTTGGTAGGTGGTGCGGTCAAACGCTCCCTCTACATCTAGAAAAGCAGCAAGGCATAGTTCTTTGTTTTCTATTGCCTGTTCTGCTCAGGCCGTCACCAGGTGCAGTGCTGTCTCAGTTGATTTGCCAGCCTGATAAGCACATTGCATCTGGTGCAGAGGATGTCTTTTGAGCGGACCATCTCTTATGTGTCTATCCACCAGTTTTTCCAACGCCTTGAGAAAGAATGATGAAAGACTTATTGGCCGATATGATTTGGCCTCTGTGTAATCTGCCTTGCCCGGTTTAGGTAGGTACGTTACTTTTACCATCCTCCAAACACGCGGAACGTGTCCGAAGGCTATGCACGCCCTGTACAGTCTACTCAAGTGTGGTATGAGTACATTGGCGCCTTCTTGTAGTAGGATGGGGTAGATTCCATCTGGGCCCGGGGTTTTATAGGGCTGAAATGTCGAGAGCGCCCATTTTAGCTTGTTGTGATCTACTACCTTTTTTGACGTGTCCCAATTGTGTCTAGTAGTTCTCGTTGACTGTTCTACAACACTAATTGTACTTTCGTCTGGTTCGCCCTGGTGTATTACCGAGCCTGGGAAGTGTGTCTCACACATTACTTTGAGAGTTTCTAACCCTGTTTCTGTCATCAATCCGTCACTCCTTCTGATTGAGGTGAGCGGTACTGACTTTGTCGAGGCTAGCGCTTTTGTTAATCTCATGCCTTCCGGTAAAGACTCTATCTGATCGCAGTGGTTCCTCCACGCTTTCCTTTTCGCTTTTCTCACGGCTTTGTTAAATTCCGTGAGTTTGCGTGAGAAAGTGAAATGTAACTCCAACTCTTTTGATTCTTAACGTTTAAAAACATTTGCCACACCACCTTACACTACAATATGCCAGAATTTTGAATAGTTTTCATACGTATTTAAAAAAAAAACTTGTATACACGCACACTACGTGCAGGTCTAAAACATGGTCGCAACTGAACGGCACGGCGGACGCCCGCGCAATTTATTAGTCGTTTTACTCCAACGAGTGGTGGCCCCAAGTCGCCTTGTAAGGCTTATCTAGTGGTTACCTTTATCTGTGACTAAAGCAGATCTTGTTTAACATACAGAAAAATAGGTACCAGTAAAGGCAAAACAATAACAGTATAAAGTCAACTATAGTATAATTTATTAATAATCATTACATTACAGGGGGAGGGGGCCAATTTTATGACTTTAGAAGCGATTATTTTTGAAAATATTAACTTAATCGAAAAATGTACAGAGAAACCTGGATGTTACTTTTAAAGGCCAAGAAAATTAGATTTTTTCGAAGAATTAATTCCCAGCAGGCTGGAAATCGCTTTAATACCTTCATGTGATCCTAAATGTATGTAATCCGAGTTTGCCCAATCCCAAGAGGTGTGCATAACTTTTTAGCGAAATTTTTGCTCTTTGTCAAGTTTTTGCTTGTAGCTCGAAAACAGTACGTCCGACGGAAAATGTCATAGATATCAATATTAAAGAGGGTTAAATTATGCGTCGAATGAGTAACTTAACTTCTAATTCGGTTCAGCGGTACAGCCGAAATCAAAAGTTATAAACCGGGAAAATGCCTCATTAACCGACTTCAAGATTTGAAAAGAGGAGGTTCTCAATTCGGCGTGTATGTTTTTTTTTTTTTTTTTTTGTTTTTTATTTTTTATGTTTGTTACTCCATAACTCCGTCATGTCTGAACCGATTTTGAAAACTCTTTTTTTGATTGTAAGTATATATACACAGATTGGTCCCGTTTTTGTCAAAACGCAGTTCTGATGATGGGATCCATGAGGAATCGAGGGAACTCCTCAAATCTTAAAGGCATACATATAGTGATTTTTATATTTTTATCAACAAAACCATCATTTTCATTCAAAACAGTGACATTGGATGAAGTAGAACTGCTGATGATGATCAGAACGGAACTCTTCAACGACGCATAGTTCACGTTTGGCGATTCGTCCTCTTCGCTGTGTTTGTTTAGCAAGTTTAATTGTCAGAACAAATGTTCGTCCAGCTCAAGTTCTGATGATGGGATCCATGAAGAATCGAGGGAACTCCTCAAATCTTAAGGGCTTACACATAGTGACTTTTGTATTTTTATCAACAAATCAAGCATTTTCATTCAAAAGAGTGACATTTGATGAAGTGGAACTGCTGATGATGAACAGAACGGAACTCTTCAACGACGCATAGTTCATGTTTGGCGATTCTTCCTCTTCGCTATGTTTGTTAAGCAAGTTAGATTGTCAGGACCAATTTTCGTCAAGCTCAAGTTCTGATGATGAGTTCCACGAGGAATCGAGGGAATTCCTCAAATCTTAAAGGCATACATAAACTGACTTTTGTATTTTTATCAACAAATCAAGCATTTTCATTCAAAAGAGTGACATTTGATGAAGTGGAACTGTTGATGATAATCAGAACGGAACTCTTCAACGACGCATAGTTCACGTTTGGCGATTGGTCCTCTCCGCTGCGTTTTTTAAGCAAGTTATTTCATTGTATGGAATCTAAGTGCACCATCTATCTACAATAATCCTTCACCGGCTACCCCCATTGAAGTCGGTTTTTTTTTCTTAAAAATTATTTAATTGAAAAACTCGTATTTTGACTTCCATACCACATATATTTGAAACAGATGACTCCTGTTGAAAAACCTATAGAATAAAAGTTGTAGAGAATACAATTTCACGTTATATCGACATCTCAATTTTCAAGTAGAGTCATTTTGAAAGACTAAATTTGGCATGAATTCAAAATAAGTTTTTTCTAAATCCTTCTGAGTTGCATATTTTCCATAAAATATGAGGTGTGAGGCGTACATTTAATGCATCGTTACAACTAAAAACATTTAATTGCAAATTTCTAAAAACGTACCCAATCAGAAAACTATTTATACACCGTGTTTTATTTTATTCCCGGTAATTTCAAGGGTATATTCCTGAGCTTAACTTAGGTTTATTTCTCGAAGACGCCAGTGTCCTACTTAGCTCCATTTCTGAGGTAATTGATATTTTATTAATGCCTTCTAATTGTGTAAACCTACATTTAATTATTATTTTACTCTAATAGTTTCAGTAGTTATTGATTGATTCCCCAATCTGTATATTTACTCAACCAAACAATTGAACATTATGACATGTGAATGAAATTTCGAACATTAAAAATCCGAGGTACAAAGGAAACATATTGTATTGAAAATTTTATAAGTGAAAGAAAAATGGAAAAATTCACCGCGACGAGCAAGGTTCGAACTTGCGACCTTTCGGAACACCGGTCCGAATTTTTCCATTTTTCTTTCAATTATAAAATTGAAATTTCGATTGCAGCCGTTTCTGTTTAGTACAAAATAATTATTATATTGACTTAACACACAGTTAAATGACTTTATAGCGGCTTCTCATACTAAAAGAAAAATATATACAATCAGAAAGACGAAAAAGAACTATCGATTACCCCAGAACTGGAGAAAATTAGGACACTAGCGTCTTTAAGAAATATACAAGTTAAGCTCAGGTGTGTACCCTTGGAATTACCGGAAATGAAATAAAACACGGTGTATAAATAGTTTTCTGATTAGATACGTTTTCGAAATATGCAATTAAATATTTTTAGTTATAAGGATGCATTAAATGTACGCCTCACACCTCATATTTTATGGAAAATATGCAACTCAAAAGGATTTAGAAAAAACTGATTTTGAATTCATGCCAAATTTAGTTTTTTAAAATGACTCCACTCGAAAATTGAGACGTCGATATAACTTGAAATTATATTCTCTACAACTTTTATTCTAAAGGTTTTTCAACAGGAGTCATCTGTTTCAAAGATATGTGGTATGGAAGTCAAAATACGAGTTTTTAAATTTTATGAGACATTTTACCGGTTTATAACTTTTGATTTCGGCTGTACCGCTAAACCGAATTAGAAGTTAAGTTACTCATTCGACGCATAATTTAACCCTCTTTAATATTGATATCTATGACATTTTCCGTCGGACGTACTGTTTTCGAGCTACAAGCAAAAACTTGACAAAGAGCAAAAATTTCGCTAAAAAGTTATGCACACCTCTTGGGATTGGGCAAACTCGGATTACATACATTTAGGATCACATGAAGGTATTAAAGCGATTTCCAGCCTGCTGGGAATTAATTTTTCAAAACACATTTAATAGATCTTATTTGCTTGGCCTACTATTGATGTGCAACATGTTGATATTTGGTAAAAAAAGTTTTTTTGGAATTTAGATGTATGCAGCCCCCCCCCCCCCCTAAAAATATTTTTTTCTGCAATTTAACTACATAAATAAATAGCGGCATACCAAATCCAACTTATGTCTAAATTTCATAAAGGTACGTCTTATAGTTTCGGAGTAAAATGCTGTGACCAGGGACCGAAACCGGTAACCATTAAAGGGGTATTAGATTGGGTATTTGATAGAGTTGTTTTTAAAAACCCTATCAATTCGGTATGCGTATCGTTTGACTTACCCGAACGAAAGGCTAACCATGTCAATACAGTTAATTCGGGTAAGTGGTTACAACCCAGCATATGGTTTCCCTATCAGATAGGGTTTTTCAAATGCGATGGCCATTTGCAATAATGCTTCATTTCTCTTAAAATTAAAAACCATGTTTAGCTGACCGCTTCTGCCCTAGTAATTATTCTTATACAACGGTCAACTTACACTGGTAATTTTTTTTTCACATTAATTATACCAAAATAATAATAAAAATAGTCAATTTTAGTCTATGAGTGTAAAATAATTTTGTCCAGCTAGATCGGGCGTTTGGGCCATAGTGCGCCGCTGCCGCGCGCGCAAAAAGTGTCTGATCTTCATAGATTATTTAAACAAGTTTATTCCTTGTCAAATGATCTGTAAATGTGGAAATTTGTAGTTCAACTCCTCCTTAATGCATAAAAACCAAAATTATAACGTTTTTCGAAAATTAAAATACCCTCCCAATCGATTTAAAAAAAAACCGGCCAAGAGCGTGTCGGACCACGCTCAGTGTAGGGTTCCGTAGTTTTCCGTCCGTCACAGTAAGTGTCCCCACTTAAGAGTTAATAACACCGCCATGTAGGATATGATATGATATGAGAGTTCCACGTACAGCGACATCTATCGGCAAATTAAGTTAACTATTGCGCGCGAGCTTAAAGTATGGAAGATGATTTTTATGGAATAATTCTTTATTGCGTGAACCGATTTTCACCGTTTTTACTTTATTTGAAAGCACGTCATTTCATTGTAATTTTGTAGAAATTACAGGTACAATAAACACCTGCTTATACGGTTAAATTACAAACTTAGTTCAGAAATAATTTTGTAATTTTTTTTCAAAAACTATTCATCCTATCAAGTTCAAAATAATTTTCCTAGAAAGTTCTACTTTTGAGATTTTTTTCATATTTTTAAAACTTATGGTTCAAAAGTTAGAGGGGGGGGGGGTTTACTTCTGGAGCGCTTATTTCCGAAAATATTTACATTATCGAAAAATGATTTTAGTAAACCCCTATTCATTTTTAAATACCTATCCAACAATATATCACACGTTAGGGTTGAAATGAAAAATATCACTCCCCACTTTACGTAGGGAGGTACCCTAATAAAATAAAAAATTCCACTTTTTATTTTACCACTTTGTCGGCGTGATTGGTATACATATTAGTACCAAATTTCAGCTTTCTAGTGCTAACGGTCACTGAGATTATCCGCGGACGGACGGACGGACGGCCGGGCAGACATGGCGAAACTATAAGGGTTCCTAGTTGACTACGGAACCCTAAAAAGGTCACTTTTTGCAAAAGTCGACGGTTTGCAAAAAGTTTACAATTTTTTAATTTGAACAATTAACTGTAGTTAGAGGACCAAAAAACTGACATCATATTCAAATTTCAGCTCTCCAGCACTTCCGGAACGCGAGTTATTGAATTTACAATATTTGCAAAAAAAATGTGTTTTTTTGCGAATTGCGGACGATCCTCTGGACCGATTTTGCTCTACCGGGGCTCATTCTCTTTGTTTTATAATTGCGCACATTTGTTTTATTTAACTATTTTTTTGTCCGACCCGTAGTTTTTCCTCTAGAAGCGAAAAACTGGTTTTTACCATTTTTTTGGCACCTTAGCGCCCAATATTCACTTATAAATTTTATTGATATCAATTCCGGCCACTTTGATCTATACAAACAATTTTGTTCCGGTCCAATAGGAATTGACTGTACTTTTTATGATTTTTCCGCTAATTCTGTCTGAGTATTGCTATAATTATTTGAATTGCGTGTTTTCTATAATTAAATAAATGAAATCAAATAAAATAGGAGTTGATAATAGTTTAGAAATGCCCCGAAATGTTTTGATGACTTGGCAGAAAATTTCTAAATTTACATGTTAAAAATTCAAAAAAATATATTAAAAAATTAATTGGTTGGAACCATATTTGTTTTCATTGTAATATTTTTGTCACAACTTGAAATTGTTTTACGATTACCGATAAATAATTTCCTCGCAAATGAAGTGAAAATTAGAGTGTAACCCTCGTCCATAAAACCCATTTTACACTCGACTTTTAAACGCCTCGCGTAAAATCGTACGTTTTATGCACTTGTTGTACAATCTACTATTATAATATAATTAAAATAAAATAAAATAAAAATGAAATAAAAATGAAAATATAACGAAAACGAAACGAAATCGAAACGAAAACGTAACGAAAACGAAACGAAAACGAAATGAAAACATAACAAAAAAAAAAGAAAAAAAAAATAAAATAAAAAAGAAAAGAAAAAAGAAAGAAAAACAAAAAAAATGAACACAAATATTATACACTGAATTTTTTTAAATATAAAATGAAAAAAAAATTATATATATATATATATATATATATATATATATATACATACACGGTGAATCTGAGTATCCCGACAGATTTTAACCATACACCCCGAATAATTAATCGAAAATAAGTACCATGACAATTTTTCAGTAAAAAGTATATAACCATCCGCCATCTTGGATTATAAAACAGAAATAATTTTCGAAATTACATCCCCTAATTATAAATATTAATTATTTGAAACGGGCTATTTATCTCGCACCCGAAATATCGGGTGCCCAATAACGCTAATATACATAATACATGGTAAATACCCCGTTTCAAATAATATTTATAATGTGAATGACCATGTGAGCTTAAGAAATCGTATATCCCATAATTAGCTGAAAACGACTACCAATCCCTACGCCAATTCATGGGATTAGGTTGCCAAGCGGACCACAGGCTCAACTGAGCCGTGGCAAAAGCCGGGACAAACTCTAGGAGGTTGAATATTGGTTTGTGTCAAATCGATTTGAATATGAATAAAAATTGTGTTTTTATTCTTATTCAAAATAATGATTGCCAATCTCATCAGTACGTGCGAACTATGCAAAAATAAACTGAAGGTAAGACACATTTCTTTAACAGTAATTCTTTAATTTAAAGTTGTG
The DNA here is from genome assembly GCA_947086415.1 of Pammene aurita. Lineage (NCBI taxonomy): Eukaryota > Metazoa > Arthropoda > Insecta > Lepidoptera > Tortricidae > Pammene > Pammene aurita. The sequence continues at coordinate 25,212,988 of OX352293.1, forward strand.
TACGTGAGCAGAGGACTGGACTGTGAGTGTGACTTTAGCAGAATGAATAAACGACAGCAAATCTTATATTTACTCAATTTGTTCCGCCGCCACCTCTCCTGTTCCATTTCAAATGAGAAAGATAGAACCGCCTGCCTGCGTGGAAAAGAGACAGGAAAAGGGTAGCCCTATGATAGGGTAAGCGGTAAATATTAAAGCTATCTTTACCCCATTCGACTCGGAAACCACATTGAAAAGGGTTAAGCCTATTCAAAATGATTTCCATATCGATAGGGTAACCCAATGATAGGGTAACCCTATCATTAGGGTAAGACTTTAATAGGGTTACCCTATCGAAACGATTAATCAAATGAAGGGGTTTTCCGGTCCCTGGCTGTGACATACGGACGGACGGACGGACAGACGGACATAAGGGTTCCGTTTTTGCCATTTTGGCTACGGAACCCTAAAAACCGGCCAAGTTTGTATCGGACCACGCATAATGGTGGGTTCCGTACCTTCAACTGAATAAGAAAAAATAATTATCAAAAGGTTGTATCTCCCTATGGAGGACGTCTTTGGAGATAACTCGAAAACGCTTTCACCGATAATTATCAAAACAATTTTAGTTGAAAGAATATGCAAAGATATATCTTCTGAAATTATTACATACTAGCTTTTGCCCGCGGCTTCGCTCGCGTTAAATTCGGGGTAACACGGTTCCCCGTTGCCCCCCGGAATGCTCCATACAAACTTCCACCCCCCATTTTAGGGAAGTGGGGGGTTAGAAAGAGACAAAAAATAGCCTATGTCACTCTCCATCCATCCAACAAACACACACACTTTCCCATTTATAATATTAGTATGGATTTTTTGGATCTCCAGTTCAAAAGTTACAGGGGGGCATAGACTAATATCAAGGATGATTATATGATTAAGACATGGATTGACAATGCCTATACAAAATCGCGTTCCTCGAACCTTCAGGCTATACGTCTGTTTTCGGTACGAAGTGCCACAGCGCCATCTGTTGAGTCTGGAGTAGAGTTATTTTGTCAGCGTTAATCGCCGAACAAAATATTAGAAACTAGAATTTATTTATTTAATCTTAATTGCACAAATTAAGACGTTACAAATGGCGGACTTAATGCCATAAGGCATTCTCTACCAGTCAACTAATGGGCTTAACAGAAAGGTTAAGTAGGAATTTAGTTTTTGTGGTGACCGATAGATGACGCTAGTGCTTTAGCTTGAAATAAGGGAACGTGATTTTGTATAGGCATTGTCAATCCATGTCTTAACCTTTTGACCGCCAAGCATTGTACAAAAATGACGCGCCACCGACGCCACGTAATCGCGTTTTGTCAAGCGAAATTGAACTTTGCGGAAGCCCGCGTAGGTCCCTATTGCACTACAAAGCCTGTCGGCTGTAGCCGTCGTTGGCGTCCATGGCACAACTTTTTGATATCGGCCACAGCCGACTGTGGCGGTCAATAGGTTAATCATCCTTGACTAATATGCAGGGGGGACACAATTTTTTTGTCTTTCGGGGGTGATTATTTCTAAAAATATTCACTTAATCAAAAAATGTTTAAATAATCCTCAATGTTATTCTAAAGACCTATCGGATGTGCAACATGTTGATATTTGCGAAAAAAATTTTTTTGACATTTAGTTACATGTATGGAGTGCCCCCATTGAGTTATTATTACTATTTACTACAAAACTAAGTAGCAGCATACAAGTATAAGATGGCTGTGACATACGGACATGACGAAAGTAAAAGTATAAGGGTTCCGTTTTTGTTGCCATTTGGCTATGGAACCCTAAAGAGTAATTCATGTCAAGTCTTTTGCAGACAAATAAATAAATAAATATTATACTGGCCATGGCCGGTGTTGTAGATTTTTGATGCAAGGTATTGCTACTTAGAGTACTGAGTACCTAAGTAGTACTTACTGATTTTCCTTAAATGCAGCTCCGTAGCAACTTCCACATGTCACAACAGCCACTTCTGAACTATTTTTCTTTACCTAAATAAAAAGTAAAGTTAATTTAAAAAAAAATCGGATACACTCAAGTGAAATGGCCCAACATAGTACGGGCGGAGACCGTATGATCTGCTACGTTACGTATTACAAAGATAAGCTCCATGGCACAGGCTCATAAAAGTGATGCTGAGTTCCGAAAATATAGTTTAAAAAATTAGAATTGGCCGAAAGAACAAAAAAGTACCACGTCCGGTGTAAAAAATGGATGTTATTTACCTACAATCTACTATCAAAAGTAACGAGTTTGACCCCAAATTTACGTCACTTTTAAACCAGTCTGTCAGGCAGTAAGAGCTGTACACAAATTTAAATGGTTGCCTGCAGTTATGCTTTTATTGCTTGAATACAATATTGAATCTGTACAATGTACAACTTAAGCGCCTTCCACCAAATGGTTCCTTTTCCAAAAAAGTGCCATATTATGTAGCAAACAAAACAAACATAAATCATTTTGAAATTACCTAATGCTACATACAAAAATACTTACAGCACTTGTAGAAGATATAAATTCTTCTTTCTGTGGCTCTTCTATAGGTGTTCCATTTAAATCTAGTCTTCTCTTGTGTATGTTATGATCCATCTGCAGGTGTTGTTCTCCAGATGAATCCATTGCATCCAGAACTAAATCTGAAAAGATGTTAGTTCAAAGAATAAGTTTCGAGAGTTGTGCTTTAACAATCTGTACCCTGAGTGTGGATAACAGTGAAATACTGAAATACATACTAGGTGCAATGAAATGAAATCGAAATGGGCAGGACATACAATAAGAGGAATTGAAAAATGGTCCAAAACAGTAATGTTCTGGTTTACAAAACACAAAAAAAAAGTGGTAAACCCAAAAGAAGATGGGTTGACGAAATAAAGAAGGAAGTAGGCGGAGGCTGGACAACATTATCACTAGACAGAGAGAAATGTAAAGAGTTGGGGGAGGTCTTTGCCAAGAAAAGGCACACAGACAACCCATTACATTAAATTATATATATTAAATAAATAAATAAAGTATTAGTCTTAGTAAATGTCTAAAATAAAGGCTATTTTTATTTATTTTACATACTAGGTGCAAGAGACGCACATTGTATCACTTTTGAATGAAAAACTAGAAGGATAGCATCAAAATAATTTTAATAAATTAAATAGACCTTGTAGGAACTCTGTATAGTTTTCTGGTTCATTCTGTTGGCATTAGGTTACAGGGTTTTATATTCTGAGGGTTGATTAACTTCCACAATTCGACAAGGTGAGAGGAATTTAAGAGAATGCATTAGTGTCATTTTTGTATACTTACAGCTGCATGAGATCGATGGAACAATAATATCCAAGTTAATTCTCAACTTATGGCCTCTTGAAGTATCTACAAATAGCTCTTCCGAGACATTGGGCGACATATACGTGTGCAACTCGGACAGGAAGAGAAGAATCATTACAAGAGCGCCGGTAACAGTAACTGCAATGAAAAACCACGTCATTTATTTGAAAGTCAGTCAGAAACTACAATTTCATAGGTACATTTACTTCAATTACTTGCGGCTCCTGTCGCAGTTTTCACCCTGAAGTCTTCTAAAGTTTTTGCGTAAGCATCAAGTTGTTTAAATCTATCAATTAGCGGTGTAGACATTTTTAACGTTTCTTCTACACTTCTACCCAGACACACATATATTGTTTATTATTCGACTGTCTTACAGTAGTCAGTTACACAGCCCTTTGACTAATAATACCTATACACAATAACAACTATAAGAGATTACGAAAAGTTTGTATTTGTATCGCAAGAGATTGTGGGATGCCCGGGATCGGTTCCGAAGGCCGATGGCCCGATGCCGAACGAAGGATGAGTGATGTTGATGGTGATGGTAGAATGACAGCTGACAGTTGACACTGACGGCTAATTTTTCAAAATCCGCGCATGTGTGGGGAACATAGGGAAGTCCTATAAACTGCGAGAGTGTACAGCCGGTACAAAATAAGCACGTTGATTTTATTTTTAATGGGATAAAAAATATGTCTAAATGATTTTCAACAGCATATAACAATAATCTGCTGGATTAGCAATAATTAAAAAAAAAATACAAATAAAAAAATTAAATTTCTTAAAATAATCACAATAATATCGTAAAAAAAGCCCATTTTATGCGATCTTCAGACTATGCGACTACTAGTTGATCAATCGATGCGCATTCGGCGCTCAACTGACCTCGCAACTATTCACCTGCGATTTTTATATGCGGTTTAATAATATTGCTGTTTTTGATCCATCGATTGATTTCGTTGCACCATACCTAGACGGCAACGTATCGAAATCGTCGGCGATTATTGCATCAAAATTGCGCCGAGTATAGACCTCAACCGGCGATTATTTTAAAGGCATTTAGCAAGTAAATTTACTATGAAAACTAGTTAGGATCCTAATTAGGATGCTAGTTAGGATACTAAAAAAAGTAAAGTGTAACAGGGCTTTTAAAGTGTAACAGCGGTCGCCAGTCGACCTAAATATCATAGAATTTGTATCTGTTTCTGTTTATTGTGAATTTTCGATCATAGTTAGGATGCGAGTTAGGACAAGCGTGACTGGCAGATATATTTAGGAAAATAATTAGGATACTAGTTAGGACACTAAAAAAAGTAAAGTGTAACAGGCCTTTTAGGAAAATTATTAGTAGGCACCAGTGGTGCTGATTATTTTAAACCGGTATTAGATACTGCAATTTGTAGGGCCCAATCTGTTGTGTACCCTGCCTCTCCCTTCCCTCCTTCAGCTACCTAAGGGCTCTAACTCTTATTAAACCCACCAACCTGACAGATTGGGATTACGTGATACAAAGATAAGATGGCACATTATAAATATTATTTGAAACGGGATATTTACCATGTATATTTGCGTTTACGAGCACCCGATATTTCGGCGCAGTTGCATGCACCATAATCACGGAGTAACTGACGTTGCGACGAGTTTTAGTAGTCTACCCACACACCGTAGCGATCTACCCTCTTTCGAGTTCACTTTTTTCGTCCATTGTCACTGCTACTACTACTTGTCATCAGGTTTAACAAGCAGTACCTACCTACAAGCACCAAGCACTCAGCTACCTTCCGATATTTTAACAAGTCTTTCTAATGTTTTCCCTCGATATACCTCAGCAATGTGTACAATAAATAAACACCAAAATCTTACGTGTTTTATTAATGAATGAGGTAATGATACATTTCGTACAATATAAGTACCTAAAAATAGTCTTAAAACAATGAAATGAAATCATAATAGGTAATTAGGAGTATTACTGAGTAATATGTATTATGCAGTTAAGTAAACTTATTCCATTCTAAAAGCCCTGTTACACCTGTTACTAAGGTAGAATTTATAATTGTACGGAGTGACTTGACAAGTCAACAAACACAAATGTTGCCGCAATTCGGCCAGTGCTGTTCTTATCGATATTTTTATTTATTAAGAGTTCTACAAACGCCGCGACTTATTGGTTGCGATATTGTCGCTGCAACTTGATTAAGGCTTAAAGGCTGAAGAATGCTGCAACATGATGTGGAAAATACGTTACTTTTACGGAATGACTATTACTTGTTGATAAAACTATGCGGTACGCGACAAATTGAAGTCAATTTATAACTTCTGTACATCCTATTATTGGAGACAATAATAATTTCTAAAGGCGGCTACTCATATACCTGCCGTAGGGTTAATACCGGGCGCATGGCTTAGAGAATTCAACCAACCGGAGCGGCCATGTCTGTCATTTTCTATACAAAAAAGTCTGCTGATTTTTGCGGGGGAGGTAAACGCCAAATATACGAGTATGTCTATTCGTACGTAACGTACAAATAGCCACGTCAGATAAACGTCAGTTCGTACAATAAATATGACCACTGGTTATATTTATTGACCATTGTTTTCGGCAGAGGGGAAAGCCTGTCAATGGCCGCTCTGGTTAGTTAAATTCTCCAAGCGCACGGCGGTCGGGCCAATATTGGGATTTCTCTACACACATGCCTGCCGTTCAGTTTGTGAGTGAATATATTGCTGAATGCACGTCTCTAAAATGGTGCCAGAGGTAGCTTAGAGTGAGGAAATGGACATAGGATAATTAACTACTTTTTATCCCGAAAAAAAAACCTTTTTAGAGGGCCACACGATAACCGAATTCTATGCGGACGAATAATTATCCAAGTATCTTTTCTTCTATTTTAGAAGTAGTTAAGTAGGTATTTTGAGAAATATCGTCTTCTGACTGTTCGTAAATATCGTTACGTTTTGTTGTTATTACTCGTAGAAGTGTTGAATTCAATTATTAAGTGATGTTGCCTCGGATTACGGATTCCTATGGACGTGCAAGAATTAGAACCAGAACAATGTTTATCCAGAATGTCGCCTGCATAATAAAGAGCTCAAATTTACAGAAACTATTTGTAGTCCGCCTCGAACTGAGAACTCGCGATTTCCTTGTAAATGCATTGACCAATATACCAAGACTCTTATCATGATTGTTTTGCGCCTTCTAGCTCCATAACCCATGGATCGATCCTGCTCATATACGAACTCTCAAATTATATTGATTTCTGCTATAACCCCAACAAATTTCATAAAGATTAGAAAAAAACGTTACTACAGTTACCGCAGAGCAACTATTCAAAAAGCCATCGAAATGCAGCGATGTCCAGGTAGCCCGCTGACAGTTCCGTTTCCGTTTCATCCGAAGCTGTCTATAACTTCACTTCGCTTAGGCTCCGCTCGTTCGACGAGATAGAAAAATGTATGATATGTTGTATAACTTAACTATACGATTTATTAGCGACAACGTATTTCAAAACTTTTGTCTGATTTGAATATTGTAGCATTTCAGGCTATGACATGATAATTTAATTCCCTAACGTTTATGGATCCTTTAAATGGAATCGTATTGGTAGTGTTTAGTACAACATTACACTTTTCGATACTTTTTATCGACATATACTCATGACTATTTTATTTTTGCTATTTCAGGCAACATTTTAACTGTCAGTCATGTGTCAAGTCACTTTTTATAATTAGAAATTCAACCGTAGTTACCTTCCTAAAACGGCTATTAGACATGGCAATTTGTAGGGCCCAACATATTGTGTTGGGAGGTGTAATAGGAGGTTGGGCCCGTAGGGAGCTGAAGGAGGGTGAGGGAGAGGCAGGGTACACAACAGGTTGGGCCCTACAAATTGCCATGTCTACTAGCTGTTTTAATGATTTAGTTTCTAAACTAGTCAAGTGTAACCGCATTTAGCAAGTAAATTTACTATTGAAAAAGTTAGGATCCGAACTAGGATGCTAGCAGAGTTCAAATTCTCCACAAACTTCACTGACTGACGTACCTACGGAAGTACATTGCTGCTTTTCTATGGAGCAATGCTGCTTTTCGATTCGCCCTAGAGTATTGCTATATTTTTGTTTAATGTACATTGCTACTGCGTTCTTTGGCTGGCCAGACTATAGCGGCGCTACGATTGGTCGTTTCAAGGACCGCGCGCTATCCACGGATCAGAAGACAATCCGGATAGTACTTTTACTATATTTCCGTAACCACAGTTGAACCTTATAAGCAGAAGTTAATATTAACTTCTAGTGTGTTACTAAAATAAATGTATATAAATAAAATCACATTGGTAAGTTTCATAAGTTGGCAGCATTGTGCGAGTGAGACACCGCCCCCTACATTATGCTCTCTATCGGACCGTTTTTATTACTTTTTACTAGTGACCTATGAACGACTGTTTTGCTCGGTAATAAGTATAGGGCGGAGTACCGGTGGCAAATTTCACACTAAATGTATGGAGTCGCCTAAGTATTCTTATGATTAAATAAATAACGAATAAATGATTAATTTTGCATAATAATTTTTAGGAACTTATAGAAATTATCTTACGAGCATTCAAATATAATGTAATATGTTGTTAATATCTATAATACATAATAATATGTTTTCTTATCAAAACATTTATCATTAGGTACTAAATACTAGACTAAGAAGTTATACCTGCCAAACGATATATTATTTTCAAGACCATTCAATTACAATTGAGGACTGGAATTATGTGTTCGAGGTCCTCCTCACAATCTACACTTAAGTGCGTATCCATGTTATAAAATGAATGGACTATGGCCACATGTTCCTGGTTTTTCGGAGTGAATCGGTTTCTTAATTTATTGAAGATCCATTTATGAGTGGAAAACGATCGCTCTACATCTACCGATGTCATGGTTGCATGTTTAAGGACTTGTTTATAATTTTCCATTGTAATCATATTCCTTAATTCGTCAGCATCTGGGTTTCTATCTAGAACCAATTCGAGTTTATTTCGCACGGTTTCACTTCCTTGGAGGCTTAAAATACTCCTAACTATATCTATTACCAGAAAACATTCTTCTATCGGAATTTTAGTGCATTCTAATTTTTCTATCGATTCAGGTATAATTTCGTAACAATTTTTTATAAAGCTTAACTCGTTTTTTAAATTTTCATTTTCAAACAACTTCTGGGCTTTTCTAATGGTAATAGCTTCTTTACTGTTCAATTGCATCACAACATTTTTAATCACGTCAAAATGTCTATCATAGTAAAAACTTGCATTTAACCAGGTGCCCCAAGGAGTGATAATGGGTTCCGGCGGTAAAGGCACATTCTGCGCATGGTCCCTGAAAAATCCCTGATTTAAAAAAATCTTCTTGACATTAGATATTAAAGAATTGACCAATTTATGTTCAGATCTTATCTGCTTCGCGACTCTGTGTAGTCCATGAGCGAAACAAGTTACGTGTCGTACTTTAGTGTACTTTTTCTTCAAAATCTTGCCGGCAGCAAGCATGTACGCTGCGCTATCCGAACAGAATATTAAAAATTTGTTCATATTATCTGTAAAATTATCCTCCCACAAAAAAATCAAGCTTTCGTCAACCACCGCTGCAATTGAGTTCACGTTTACAGTACTAACGACTTTACACGCTAACAAATATGGCCTTTGTAAAGCATCATCAAGTGATTTTATAATTACATTTCCTACGCAATTACCGAAATTATCAAGAGTCTCATCCACCGCAAGCCATAAATTGGAATCGAAAAATGTATTTCGTATTTGCTTGACGGTCGCATTGTATATTCTGGTAAGATAGTATTTTCTCAAAACACTTTCTTCGGGAAGTTTTACGCCTTTATCTAAGTATTTTCCAAAGAACTTTTTAAATTCTGGATGGTTAACTCTTTTCCATGGGATGTTACACGCTATAAGGAAAACGCATAAATCATAGGCAAAGGTGCCATTTTGGTTTCCACAGTTAATTTGGTGTTGTTTACTGTTAACGTGTTTTACGACATTATATTTTTTCAACTGCTTTAAATCCACTGAGCAAGAAATACAGTGAATGCTACATTCTTCTTCATTATATATAAGATTTTCGTACGGTTCTATCATCCGCAGAATTGTTGCTTCACATGGCTTATTCATCTTGATATTTTTCGGTTTTAAATATTTAGCCGACGCAATAATAATTCAGATAATATAGATGTAAAGCAGCTGTCTAAATTGACAATGTCAAATAATTAGTTTCTAAATGTCTCATAAATTTGTAAATTAGTAACTTTTTGAAAAGAAAGGTTGCATATGGTAAAAAATATTATATCGATGAATGACTTTGTTAAAAGAAATTGAAAAATAACCCAAAACATTTACGACATAACATTTAGGTGTTCCTGAAATCGATTTATGAAAATAAATATTAAGTACTTACTTCCAATTTACGAGTAGGTACCATACTAAGTACATTAGGTAAATGAATAATTTTATTATTCAAGCCTAAAATAATAATTATAAAAACGACTCCATACTGACGATTAATGGACAGCGACATAGCTGACGCTTAATGGACAGCGAACTTGTGATATTTGACATTAACACAAAATTGAAATAATACGTCAAAATAAATTTGCACTAGTGCTGCGGATCAGTCTATATTCTTAATTTTATCTTATAGATATTTTTACGAAGACGTGCATGCATTAAGTATTCGAATAAGTAGTAGGTAGGTATATTGTTAATTTATAACTATCGATTGATTGACATACTTGAATATTAAACGTCAGTTTGATCGTAATTTTTTCATATTTGGGGTCGTCCAGAAATCATGTGATCATACTCGTATTTGGCCGATTTTTGTACCCTTACACGCTAAGCAAGTCTAATGTTGTTTCTACTGTATTGCGTAGGTATATGTTCAATAGGCCTTCTCAGAAAAACACGCATCGTAAAAATCTGCTTATGACTTAATATCAAAAAATAGAGCGGATTATTTGATCTGATTAAATTTTCGAGTAAAATTGTTGCTTTTGGCTTTCCCGCTTTGAAAAAAAATTACACGTGATATCTTCTATGAACCCCCCCCCCCCCCTCCCCATCGTTATCAATCGGGGTAATTTTCTTACAAGCGAGTTCATTTAGCGAGTTCATTTTAACAATATTTTATATACAGGGTATATAAAATATTGTTAAAATGAACTCGCTTCTCAAAGCACTAGACTTTATTCTAAAACACTATGTAATAAGAAAGTAAAAAGAACATTTCATAATTATCAAAACTATGTGTAGGAAGGTATTCAGTTTGTCTAGAATACTGATGAATACCAAAATATATAATCATATCTACTTATATTGTGAAGCTGGCTAAAGCTAAATAAATAATTAAAATATCCTACGATGCCATACAACCTCATCTGTAGTCAACTGTAGAGCATTCAATAGTAACCCTTATTTGCATCGGTTCTAACTGCTTCGGACTCGTTCGAGCCGGTATTAAGTACCCGAGTACCCGTAGGAACGTTTCCCGAAACGTTTCCATGGAAACGTTTCCTGGAGACGTTTCCGAATCCCGGCGGGTTCGTGTAAACCGGCTCCTTAGCACCGTCGGTCTTTAAGTACACGGGTATTCGTCTCCGCGTGTAACACGTGTAGCTGGAGCTCTAGTTAATTCCTACTTATAGTAATTTATTGCAAGTTTTGAATTAATACTTTGTTCCCTTTTAGCTGCTTTGAATTTTTTTACGACGTAAATATTATTCATTCATTAAATTAAAGAATTGCAATTAATATTGCAGACAGTAGTAAGTTTTGTAATATTTAAAATACGGTCTGGTATCCCTATCCCATCAGTCCCATCACTGACATAATATGTCACTGATATTATTTCAAATGACGCCGCTCAGCTCAACAACATTTCGTAACAACATTTTTAAGTAAAAATGGTCAAGATATGTTGCGTAAAAGGGTGCAGGGGTGAGACTTTACAATAAAGTAGACTTTCCTTTCACCGGTAAACCACAATCATTCAATTTTACGATTTAACAACAAGTTAAGATTGTCAAACAATAGGGTGACTATGATGTCGGCAAGCTGCGGGTCGGTTTTGTTGTTTTTACAGAAATGTACATAAGTACATGGTCTGTTCCTAAGTATTACTTACACAGGACGGGAGTGGCCCGCGGGTCTTTTTAGGCCCTTTCGGAAGGGTCCTAAAATAGCACAAGGCCATACAAAAAAATGTAGTAGTGGCAGTATAATAAATAAATATTAAATAAATAAATATTTAGTTTGCTACACTAACTATCCCCTATTTTAAAACGCGGACATCTGGCAATTGTTCATCGGTGTTATGCTAACGAGTTGTAAGAAATAAATATCTTACAGTTCTAGGTTTGATGCAGTGCAGTATCATGTAATTAATATTATTATATCATTTTCAGGAGTTTCTGTTGGGGGAAAATAGTGCAAAATGACGTTACGTTAATGTATTGTTTGTCGCCTACCTATTGTTTTTTTTCCCTAGCGATACGCAATGTTTTTATTTTTTTGTTATTATATTAGCGATAGGCTTCGACAGTTTTTACCTATTAACTGAAATGTTTTGCTGGTCTCTCACTCTGACGTCCTCCGATAAATAGCTGCCAGATGCCCGGATCCAGCAATAAGTTTAAAATAGCAAAATAGTAAACTAATTAGAGGGGTTCTCTGCTCTCATTATTGCGTCAACGTATCTGAAGTGGCCAGTTCCTTAAGTCAGTAAAATGTATAAGTTCCCATATGAACCATGAGACTTCTCTTTCTGGACAATACCTACTAGACGACAAGCATATTTTATTTTATATTTATCTTCATACTATCCCAATCCCACATACATCATAATACATATGGTCACTCTACTTAGAATGAGATGCAGCCCCCCACATTACCCTCTCTTTCGGCCTCACTTTGTGGTCGAAGTATGACCTCCAGATTGTATTTAACTTCATGGCGCTATCACGTGGTTGCGTAGTGATGGGACATGTGTACTACAAGTAACCGGTACTGTACCGTACCGTACCGTAATTTGTAGTTGTTAATTGAGGTATTTACTGTTTAAGTGTTTGCTAAAATGGTAACAAATAACAATAATCCAATATGTATTTGCCTACTTTAAAACGTACCAAAAAATTTTACCAAGGGCCTATTTCTAGAACGGTATTATACTAATATTATAAGTGCTCGAACTCACAAATCGTATGGGTTTCCATGACAACAATATTAGTCTAATACCTTTCGAGAAATAGGCCCCTAGTCGCCTTATAAGACTAATCTGAAATTACCTTATCTGTGCATTGTAAGTACTTTTAGAAGCATTCCTCATGTAACACCCCTTAAAAATCTTAAAGCAACTCCCATGTGACACCCATTGAAAGCGTCTTCTAGAAGCAACGCTCATGTGACACCCATTGCAAGCGACTTATAGAAAAACGCTCGTGTGACACCCATTGAACTTGTAGTAGTAGTAAAACACTTTATTGTACAAGAAAACACAACGAAATACATCTCATACTTGTCTCATAGCAGTAACGCTCATGCGACACCCATTGAATGTAGCTTATAGGGTATAGTCGCGGACGGTCTAGATTCTAGAACGCAAAATGACTAGTGTAATATTTAGGCTATATCGCTTTGAGTCTAGTCTACATCGTGAACGGTCTAGATCGCGAAATGACCATTCATAGGTAGATTAGGTTCGTTAGTTATCTTCTAATGGCCGAAGGCCAAACAGCACAGAAATAGGAGCCCCGCTGCCGCGGCGCTCCGTCGAAATCGCTAACGTAAAGATAAAACGACGAAAATGATATACACATTTTGCGTTCTAGACCGTTCGTTCGCGATGTAGACTAAAAGCGATATTGGCAAAATATTATACTACTGTACAATTTTTCTAACAACCAATATTTGACGGCTGTCATCCACATATATATTTTGCGTTTTAGGTTATAAATTGTATGGAAATGACAGCCGTCAAATATTGGTTGTTAGAAAAATTGTACAGTAGTCATATTGCGTTCTAGACCATCCGCGAATAACCCGCTTATAGAAGCAACGTTCGTGTGACACCTATTAAAAGTTAATTAAAGCAACTCCCATATGACAACCATTAAAAGCGTCTTATAGAAGCAACGATCATGTGACACCCATTTGAAGTGCCTCATAAAAGTAACGCTCATGTGACTTGTGAAATATAGTTAAGAAGTCAACATTTTGTGTTGGTGCCCAAACTATTAGCATCAGATTTTAATTAAAGATACATTCGGCAATTGGTAGGTATTTGATCCTATCAAAAACATAAACGCGAAATGAGGGCCAAGTTTAATATACATATTATATATGCTTTGGTTGTTGACTTCAATGACAAAAGAGTGAGATCTAAATGGGTGCCAAGTTCAATGGTCATTCCTGAATTTTATTTATAACAACATCAAAAAAAATTAACAACGCAAAATACCATTTCTTCTTAAAGCTTAGGATCCTTAGTTATATATTGAAGCATGATTGAAGCCTAAGGTTTGACTTGTCTAGTTCTCACATTATTAAGCACCCAATAAAACAGTCATGGAAAAGCCCTATTTTCGATGGTTAGTTTCTACCAACCAGCCAAATTTTAGGAAGAATAAAGTAAGAACTTACAGCTTCAGAACTTGCAAAGGCTATAATATAATTCGTATATGAGAACTAGGCAAGTCAAACTTTAAGCTTCAATATATTATCCAGATGCCCTAAAAGTTGCAATTATCAGACCCGTCCCTAAAAAGAAAAATGTCACTGATGTACCTAAACGGGAGACCTTCTTCGTATTTAATTACTAAGATAAAATGATTACGATAAATTTTTGTTCCATTCTAACAATAAGTTCATGAAAATCAAACACATTGCGAGTATTGTAGCGACACCTTACGAATTATTAACGCAACCTTAAGTCACGTTGCGGCTTAGAGTCCGTCATACTAGTACTACAGTTTTTCGGTATGTCTCAAACAGCTTAGTTTCATAGTAAAACGTCTGTCATGTCATATTGACAGCTGTCAACGTCATGTGTAATAGACTGAAGAAATTGAACCTTAGCATGATTGATATAAGGAAATTCGCCGGATCCCTAACTAAATCGCTCAATCTCCAAGCAAATCGCTATATCTCAAACTAAATCGCTATATCCCTAACTAAATCGCTCAATCTCCAAGCAAATCGCTATATCTCGAACTAAATCGCTATATCCCTAACTAAATCGCTTAATCTCCAAGCAAATCGCTACATCTCGAACTAAATCGCTATATCCCTTACTAAATCGCTCAATCTCCAAGCAAATCGCTATATCTCGAACTTAATCCCTATATCTCGAACTAAATCGCTATATCTCGAACTAAATCACTCAATCTCCAAGCAAATCGCTATATCTCGAATTAAATCGCTACATCTCGAACTAAATCGCTCAATCTCTAACTTAATCGCTGTATCTCGAACTAAATCGCTATATCTCGAACTAAATAGCCCATAAAACGCCTAAGGCACTTCAAGGAGGAAGACGTATATTTGTTTGCTCCGCGGAAATTATTTAAAATGTAGTGATAAATTGGCTCTGTGCTGATTAAAACGCCTGTGCGGAATTAACGTCAAAGAGTGCTACAGATTCGTGATAATACTGCTACACGTTAAGCATTGGAAAAGTGAGTTATGACCCTTGAAGATATCAAAATAAAACTTAACCGCTTACTGATTTGAAACACCTTTGTTTGCTGTGCTTAAACCGCTTCTGCGCATGCTCGCTACGCATAGCGCTCGCCAATCAGCTAGTGTGATTTTACGAACACCAAGGAACGCCACAGGAGTTTTTCTGCAACCGTCAACTACAAGCGTGACTGCACCTCGTGCAAAGTTTCGAATTGGCTGCGGTCCAAACTGGTTTCGCAATTTATGTTGGAGTGTGCTTCTATTGTACCCTATTTTCGTCGCCCCGCGCTCTGTTCTAGTGGTCCCGTGGAGAAACACGCAGCTAAACATTCGTGTTTCAATAGTGATCCGGGATCGATCCTCGACTTTAAAGACTTTTTATTTTAGACCTTTTATTTATATTTTAATAATTTTTTTAAAATTCTTGATATATTTAGTTATTGACATTTTGGTGTTGTTTTGTATTTTTTTTATGGACTAGATTTTAATTGTCTTAGTAAACGAAACATTTTAGGTTTTGTAGTTAGTTACTGTAAATTAATTTAAAATTAGTAAGTTATTTATTATTGTTTTCGCTGACTTTTTTAAAAATTTGTATTGTTTTTTGGTATGTAATTATTGGTTTGAATTTTGACATTTGTATATTTGGTTTGACTTCTGGATTTTATTTTTCCTTATATTTTTTATTTTGAAGCATTGTTTTTATGCTGTTTTGGGTATAATATTTTTAATGTGGCATTGTTAATTAAAATTTGTGTGTATTTACTATTGCCTTCAGTGACATTTTTTTTTATTTGTTTTGTTGTGTGTATATTGTTTGGATTTTTGACATTTGTATTTTTGGTTTGACTTTTGGATTTTAATATGCCACTTTCTTTTTTGTTTTGAAGCATTGTTTTGGGCATATTAATTTAAGTTACGATGCAACCCGCATCCCAATCTGCTGCACCACATTCGTGTAATTTGTGTTCGAAATCGTTTCAAACCGCGAAGGGTTTGAACATCCACAAGGCCAAAAATCTCACCGTAACTGTCTTACTCAAGGTGATGCCCCGATAGACTTAGGTAACGCGCTACCAGCGCATCATACCCAGCCTTTTCATTTACGGCTTAGCCAACTGAAGAACAACGTTCGGGTGATTAAGCGGATCCCTCGTGGGGCTAGAGTCGCCGTGGCGACTCACCTCGCACAACTTGTACAAAAGTGTTACGATTCAAACTCACTTCAAGACTGGCACAACCTATTTGTTTTTCCGTATGTTGTTTTGCATGCTAAGGACGGCGATCAGAAGGTATCTTTGACACAAAAAATTAAAAATAATTGCACGCCCCTTGGTGTTCCACCAATTGCTGTAAAGGAAAGCCGTACGTCAACCTTCAATCGCCAAAAATCCATTGAAGAAAAGATCAGCGACGGAGATCTTAAAGGTGCCGCTCGCCTTCTTTTTTCAAGTGACGTGCTATCTCCGGATAGCCCAGGCACTTTATTGGCCCTTCAAGCTAAACACCCTTCCGCTCCTGCAACCCCCTTCTTTTTTGATCCTCCGGTACCGTCAGAGTCATGCCTCCAAATCAAAGAGGTCGATGTTCTCAACGCCATCCTTTCATTCAAAACTGGTTCTGCGGCTGGTTTGGATGGTCTTGCTCCTCAACATTTAAAGGACTTGACATGCCCGTCTGCGGGGGATGCTGGGGTGCAACTCATCGCATGTATTACTAGATTGATAAACTTTATGTACACAGGCAGTATCCATCCGGATATTGTACCTATTATATACGGGGCAAATTTAATTGCGCTGACCAAGAAGGATGGAGGTGTAAGGCCAATTGCTGTGGGTTCAACGTTTCGCCGCTTGGCTTCTAAAATTGCGGTCCGATACGTTCTGCCAAACTTGCAAAAAACTTTTGAACCGGTTCAATTGGGTTTCGGAGTCAGTGGAGGCTGCGAGGCTGCTGTGCATGCGCTTCGGACCTTTTTGGAGGGCGGTCAGTGTGAGGTTTTACTGAAAATCGATGTCGGGAATGCTTTTAATTCATTAAACAGGGATACCTTGCTCTCTGAAGTTAAATCTTACGTTCCTGAAATATACAATTATATTCTACATTGTTATGCGGACCCTACGAAACTCATGTATCGTTCCAACGAATTATCGTCCGAAGTCGGTTGCCAGCATGGGGATCCCCTGGGGCCGGCAATTTTCAGTTTGGGGATAAACCAAATAATTAAAAGTTTGACGTCGCAATTCAATGTGTGGTATTTGGATGATGGGACCTTAGGAGGGGACTTGGACTCAGTGCTGGCGGATTTTTCGTTAATAATTGACAAATTCAAATCCATCGCCCTAGAGTTAAATTTTGACAAGTGCGAACTATTCTTTCCAAGTCCTGGTAGCCATGTCGATAGTCTGATACAAAGATTTAATAAGCTGGCGCCCAATATTAAGATACTGGATAAAAGTACACTTTGCCTTCTAGGATCCCCAATATGCGAGGAAAGTTTTCCTGAATATATCCAAAGTTCAATTGCAAAATTCCAGGATCATTCACACCGTTTACTTGAAATTAGTCCCCATTATGCTCTATCCATTATTAAATTTTGTTTTTTCATTCCGAAATTAACTTACGTGCTTCGCTGCTGCCCATTGTGGAAGAATCAGGATCTTTTATCGCGAGTAGATGTTCAAATTAAAAATAATTTAGAGTCAGTCCTTAATATTAGGTTCAGTGAGCGGTCTTGGACTCAGGGGTCCCTTCCCGTCCGGCACGGAGGTTTAGGTGTACGTAGGATGTCGGGTGTAGCTTTGCCAGCTTTTTTGTCGTCGGTACATAGTTCGGCTGGTCTCATAGGGATAATCCTTCATGTAAACTGTGAGATCTCTGGCTTGGAGGACGCAAGAGCTGCTTGGTTGAGTGTGTGTCCCGGACAAGACATTCCTGAGTACCCCGAGTCACAAAGGAATTGGGACGACCCGGCGTGCAAATTAACTTTGGATTCCCTTTTCAACCAGTGTGGTACTGCGGACAGAGCCAGACTTTTGGCAGTTGGTACTAGGGAGGCTGGGTACTGGCTTCATGCGCATCCTTCTCCCAAAATTGGAACTTTTTTAGAGCCCAACACTCTCCGCCTCTCGGTTTGCCTCCGGTTGGGGATCACAGTTTGTGCTCCTCATCGATGCCCCTGCGGTACTGACGTGGACCAGTTGGGGCATCACGGTCTCTCCTGCCAGAGGAGTGCGGGCCGCTTCTCTCGTCATGCTGCTCTTAACGATATCATCCGTCGGTCTCTTGCTTCGGTAAATGTGCCTGCTCTGTTGGAGGCAACCGGTATTTCGAGAAGTGACGGCAAGAGACCCGATGGGATGACCTTGATTCCGTGGAGTATGGGGCGGGTACTAGTGTGGGATGCAACCTGTGTAGACACGCTGGCCCCGTCACATCTTCACGGAACATCTGTGAGAGCAGCAGCTGCGGCGGAGGCGGCTGAACGCGCAAAGGTGGCGAAGTATAGTAGTCTCGGTGCCGAATACGCTTTTGTTCCGTTCGGCGTCGAAACGCTGGGTCCGTGGGGCCCTTGCGCTTTGAGTCTTTTCGGTGATCTATCGAAAAGACTCAGAGACGCAACGGGGGACCGGAGAGCTGGCAGTTACCTCGCTCAACGTATTAGTCTCGCGGTTCAGCGGGGTAACGCATCCAGCATCTTTGGTACCATGCCACAGGGGCCTTTTTAGGGTTCCGTAGTCAACTAGGAACCCTTATAGTTTCGCCATGTCTGCCCGTCCGTCCGTCCGTCCGTCCGCGGATAATCTCAGTGACCGTTAGCACTAGAAAGCTGAAATTTGGTACTAATATGTATATCAATCACGCCGACAAAGTGGTAAAATAAAAAGTGGATTTTTTTTATTTATTAGGGTACCTCCCCTATACGTAAAGTGGGGAGTGATTTTTTTTTTCATTTCAACCCTAACGTGTGATATATTGTTGGATAGGTATTTAAAAATGAATAGGGGTTTGCTAAAATCATTTTTCGATAATGTAAATATTTTCGGAAATAATCGCTCCAGAAGTAAAAAAATATGCGTCCCCCCCCCCTCTAACTTTTGAACCATAAGTTTTAAAAATATGAAAAAAATCTCAAAAGTAGAACTTTATAAAAACTTTCTAGGAAAATTATTTTGAACTTGATAGGATAAATAGTTTTTGAAAAAAAATTACAAAATAATTTCTGAAATAAGTTTGTAATTTAACCGTATAAGCAGGTGTTTATTGTACCTGTAATTTCTACAAAATTACAATGAAATGACGTGCTTTCAAATAAAGTAAAAACGGTGAAAATCGGTTCACGCAATAAAGAATTATTCCATAAAAATCATCTTCCATACTTTAAGCTCGCGCGCAATAGTTTACTTAATTTGCCGATAGATGTCGCTGTACGTGGAACTCTCATATCATATCCTACATGGCGGTGTTATTAACTCTTAAGTGGGGACGCTTACTGTGACGGACGGAAAACTACGGAACCCTACACTGAGCGTGGCCCGACACGCTCTTGGCCGGTTTTTTAGATTTAGTTTAGGATAGTTGTGTTATGTTTATGTTAAGTTATGTTTAAGGACTTGTGTATTTAGGTTAATAGTAGTTTTAAGTAAGTTAATTATTATGTTATGTATTGTTGTTGACATATTGTATTTTTTAATAAAATAATGTTGATAATAGCCCATTCTCAAAGGAAATACCTCAATTTGAAGCTCTGGAGTTTAGTATAAAAGGGCCACCGCCAGCTATAGTGCATTCATTAAAATCTCTACGCTCGGACCGACAATTGACTCTGGTTTACTAAACTACTGGTAAGTGCAACATTCTGCTATATTTCTATCTCTGTGTTTGGTTTTATGCGTGGTTTCTGTAGCGCGGAGCTTTAGACATCGGATATGAGTGGAATATTGCACTTTATTATTTTAAAATTCTTTTAGTTTCTTATTCCTTTTATGTAAACTTAAAGTCTTTGTGTTTTGTTATATTTTAAAAACCAGAAACTGTCCAGACATCAGTCGTCTGACAGACCAGCTATAACCATTACGGTGACAAGCTTGGCTGGCCTGGGGTCCATGTTGTTACCAAGTTGATGGTGCTTGGCAATCCTTTTTTACCAACATAAGGGTTGAAACACCCTTTAAGGTGCCATCTCTGGTTCTGAAGTCCAGCTGTTAGGCAAAGGCGGGGGCCACACAATTTTATACTAGTTGGCCATTCGGGATTTTGAATGTACTAGATTAGGAACGAATGGAACGATAGATTAGGGTCACACACACTTTTAGAGAAAGGTTTTCCTCTTCAGGTTTTCATGATTTTATTAAAAATCAAGTGGTTTTTAAAACAATATATTTACTATTTGTACGTTGGGTTTTGACTTTTAAATCAATTGGTATGAAGTAAATGGTGATGAGATCATTAAGTGTTCTAAAACCAATCTTTGGAATTCTAAATTTCTGGTTTTCTATTGCAGAGGCAATTAAGGTATCTCTGGAATATAGTGTCAGGTTACATACATTTAAATTTTTTATATTTTGGGAAGGCAAGTCAATTCGAAATGGACGACTGACTTGCTTCCAATGATAATCGAATGAAACGCATTGGATATAGTCAAACTGGAGCTTTAATCGCTGGTTTTGACTCCTGGGGTTCTATTTAGCGTCACTACATTTTTGTATTTTGCCTTTGTTTTAGATAAACCTAGAAATATCATCTTTTACTATATTGAGTGTAAATATTGGGCTTTCAAAACAGATACTAGAACAGAACTATAAGGCTCTATTTAAATGAGTTTTTTTTTACCGTTTCTTCACTTTTGAAACTAGGTTACAAACGCTGATTAATTATGTTATGGAGTTTAGGAATACCTAAGAACCATAATGCAAAATAAATTAGGTATTTAGATTAGTGTGATCAATCATCATCCGTCCTTAGCAATAAGCTGGTGTTTGCATTATTAGGATGTAGTCAATAAAATATTTTGTCCAAGATAATTATATTTCCCTATTAGCTAGCTAGGAGGATAAGGGGTTTGAAAGGTAAATATCCATGAAAACTATAAGGACATTTTATTGCTGTGTTACCCGATCGTCGGTAGGTAGACGGTGGGTGATATTATATTATTACCAGAACGTCCCCAGGAGCCTTAGAAAGAGAGCGATCGTCTGTCCTGCTCGCCACGCTGACGTCACATCACGCCACCACGCGCCAGGCGGGCGAGGGAGGTGGAACGGTCGCCGGAGCACGGGCGATCACTTTGGCGGCGCGCTTGCTAGGGATCGGTCGATAGGCATCGGACTCGTACTTAGTGTTAGATTATTCGGATACCTATTACCTACATTTGTAACGTTGATTTAATTAAATGTCATTTTGTAATTGATTTCGTATATTTTTCTATCCTGATTCCTAAAATCAGATAGCGGGATTAGGTAACTTACGCGTTACGCGAGTGGCATCCAGACAACTTTTACCGTTACGCTAATCATTTAAAATCAAATTCCGTTAACTTGTTGCGCGTTCGTTGTGTGCTTATTCCTTTGTTCTTAGCTTATTTGAAGTTATAATTTTTACCTTCGCTTATGCTACGTGCTTACGCTTAGTGTTATACGGTGCTTATAATAATTACGCTCGTACATTTGCAAATTTTAATCATTATTTCGCATAAACAGTGTTGTGTTTTAATTTAGTTTCGGTTGCTTTTATGATTTTAATACTAAGCACTTACTTTAAGGTTAATTTTTACTTATAAGGCTGCGATCTATTGCTAAAACTGTTTTCGCGTTTTTATTAATAAAGTGTGCAGTTGATTATCACGTTCGTAAAGAATCACAAAAACGAATTGCTAACGACGTTCACTTAGAAGTGTTGCTATTGGATTTTTTTGTATTTATTTCCTTTCCGGTTATTTAAAATGTCAGAAAAATCATCCAGACGTAAACGTAGTAAAAGTAGAAATGACGATGACGATTAATTACTAAATACGATATTACGAAAAATAAGGAAACTCGAGAAAATAGGGTCCACGTCGTCGTCAACGTCGCGCCCGTCATCGTCTATTTCGAACGCTTGTTCAGTTTCTGCTTCTGACCCTCAGAGAGCTACGACACCACCAATGCCGCTGCCAGGTGCCGCTACGCCGCTGACAGTTCCTACAAGAGTTGAGGGCCTGGCGGTCAACGACAGTCTAGCAGAGTCCGAACAGCCTCCGATTTCTGTCACAACTTCTCCCGTCGACGAGGTAACGGAGAGGATCGTGGGAACGCTTTCGTCGCTATTACAAGTAAGACCGAACCATTATTACGTTTCAAATTTTGATCCCCAAATTCATGACTTTGACGTTTGGTGTGCAGAGGTAGTTAGACCGCGCTCGCGAAAAAAATCGTTGGGCTGACAATGAGTGTTTGTCCCGTATTGCTAATTGTTTAAAAGGAGATGCGCGTTCATGGCTTAACGATTGGGTAACAAACGACCGCTCCTGGAGTAATTTTAAAATCGAATTTCGATCCCTCTGTCCACAAAACATCGACGTCGCAACCGTGCTTTATAATGTCATGTGTACTGATTCCAAAGATTTTCCAACGTACGCCGAATATGCGCGTCGTGCTCTGTTGCGTTTAAACATTGTTACCGGTTTATCCGACGACCTTAAAGCGGCTATAGTTATCAGAGGCATTTCGGACCCACAGATCAAAGCGGCTGCTACAAACGCAAAGCTGAATCCAAGGCAAATAGTAGATTTTTTGTCGGTCTTTACAAAGCCTAAAAATGTGTCGCGTGTTTCATCCCACGATCCTATCCGTAGACCTTCGAGTTCAAATTCACGCAAACGCGAGTATAATAGTAGACTGGATAATACAACTAAATGTTTCAATTGTGGCGGACTAGGTCACAAACGTAATAACTGCCATTTTAAAAAACCGAAGGTAGAAAACACCCCTGTAGGTGGTGCCAGCCGTAGCGCACCCACGACCTCGAGTAGTACGGACACAAGTCATACTAGTGCGCCAGCCCCTCGGACACAAACATCAAATAATAGGTCTTCCATTACTTGCTCGTTTTGTCGTAAGATCGGTCATACTGCTGAACGTTGCTTTGCGAAGCAACGTTCAGAGACTAATAACAATCGCTCTAATAATGTCAATCTGTGTCGCGAACGGGATTCTACAGTGAACAATGACATAATAACGGGTGTCATAGACGGTGTTGCTTTAAATGTTCTCATAGATAGTGGTTCAGGCCTTTCGTTGATATCAAAGGCTGTTTTGAAGCACATCAAATGCAACAGGGTGCCTACATATCGAGTCTTTAAAGGCGCCGGGCCGCAAGATATTGTAGTTACATCGGTAGTTAACGTAGTTGTTGAGTTTCCTGAAATATCCATTGAAGCTGAATTTTTAGTTGTAGACGAGTCTTGCATAAACGCATCGGTACTGATAGGGACAGATATCCTTGATAGGGACATAACTTATATAAGAAAAAGTAAAGGGAAGGTGCAGCGTCTGATACGCGATGAGGATTCTCAGTACGTACAACATGTCCGCGAAGTAGAATCTGAAGTAAATACAACATTAAGTGGCGACGATAAACGGCAATTGCTTGCGCTTATCAATGAGTTTTCTCAATCGTTTATCAGTGGTACTGCATCTTCGACAGGTTCGACGGGAACTATGGCAATCAAGTTGAGTAGCGATAACCCTGTCAACTATCGGCCGTATAAGCTTTCACATGATGAAAAATTGCGTGTTCGTGAAATAGTGAGGGATTTGAAAGAAAAAGGTATCATTCGGGAATCTAACTCTGATTTCGCGAGTCCTATAATTTTGGTAAAGAAAAAGGATGGCACAGATCGCATGTATGTTGATTATCGCGCCTTGAATGCAATAACGGTCAAAGATAGATTCCCGTTGCCTCTTATAGACGACCATGTTGACAGGTTAGGTAAAGCCAAGTACTTTTCGAGTCTCGATATGGCTACAGGGTTTCACCAAATAAAGATGGATCCCGAATCGGTTTGTAGAACTGCTTTTGTCACTCCTGAAGGCCATTTTGAGTATTTGAAGATGCCTTATGGTTTGGCTAATGCACCTGTAGTATATCAAAGGATCATTTCGGAAACGCTGAAGCCATTTATCGAGAGCGGAAAGGTTCTCGTGTACATTGACGATGTCTTGATTTTGTCCGAAACTGTAGATGAGGGTTTGTCTGTATTACGCCAGGTCTTAGAGACTTTAACAACCGCTGGATTTTCAATCAACTTGAAAAAATGTAACTTTCTTGCGACAGAAATAGAGTATTTAGGTCGGCTTATTAGTGAAGGTCAGGTACGGCCGAGCCCTAGGAAAGTCCAAGCTCTACTTGATGCACCTCGTCCATCGAATGTTAAGCAAGTGCGTCAGTTTTTAGGTCTTGCTGGCTATTTTCGCCGATATATTGCGGGTTATTCACAAAAGACGCTGTGCATAGCTAAGCTTACTAGACGAGGTGTACCTTTTGATTGGGGACAGGAGCAAGAGGAGGCTCGCGCCTATATTATTAAATGCCTTACTAACGAGCCGGTGCTCTCTATATTTGACCCAAATCTTCCTACCGAGCTACATACAGATGCCAGCGCATTAGGGTATGGAGCAATTTTGTTACAAGAACACGAGGGGAAACAAAAAAAGGTAGTTGCGTATTTTAGTAAAGTTACACAGGGTGCAGAGTCGAAGTATCATAGCTACGAATTAGAGACGCTAGCTATCGTAAAGGCACTACAGCACTTTCGTCACTTTCTGATAGGTGTCCCTTTTAAGATAGTGACCGATTGTAACTCTCTTAAGTTGACTGAAAAAAAGAAGGATCTTGTTCCTCGAGTTGCTCGTTGGTGGGTTTACATGCAGGACTTTCAGTTTACCATCGAATATCGCAAGGGTGTTCTGTTGCCTCACGCTGACTATTTAAGTAGAAACCCCGTGGAAGTTCTGCATATTCGTAAACCAACTAACTGGGCACAACAGGCTCAAATGGCTGATTCGGAAACTCAGGATCTTATTGATAGCTTGAAGGAAGGACGTTTAGACTCAACGCGTTATGAAATACGTAACAATTTGCTTCACTATAAGTATACACCTACTGGTGAGGATGCCCGTCTGCTTTGTTACATTCCAAAAGGTCACAGGCTTAGCTTGCTTAGAATCTTTCATGATGAGCATGACCATATTGGAGTTGACAAGACGACGGAGCTCATTCTAAGACATTTCTGGTTTCCAGGCCTTAGGGCCTTTGTTCGGAAGTACATAGGACATTGTCTTGCTTGCTTGACTAGTAAAAGAATACCACGATCTTCACATCAGCCCATAGAATCTTGGACTAAGCCGGATGTTCCATTTTCAACCGTTCATATGGACGTATTAGGCCCCTTGCCAGAGTCTAAAGGCTATAAGTATGTCCTTGTAGTTGTAGACGCTTTCTCAAAATATTGCCTTTTGTATTCATTATATCGACAAGATGCTGATGAGTTAAAACGTGCATTTTCAAATGCTATATCGTTGTTTGGAACACCTTCTCTCATAGTTAACGATCGTGGACGAATGTTCGAAAGTAACAGCTTTCAAAGCTGGATATCAGAATTAGGTTGTAAAACGCATTTTATTACCCCTGAAATGCACCATGAAAATGGGCAAGCAGAGGGTTATTGTCGTACAGTTCAGAACTTAATAAGGGTAGAAGCTAATAATAAAGGCGCTGAGTGGTCCGATGCTCTATGGAAAGTTCAACTTATTCTCAATTTAACTAAAAATGCTGCCACCAATGTATCGCCTCTCAAATTGCTCGTGGGGATAGATGCTACTACTCCTATACTGCGCTCTTTAGTACGTGATGTTGCTCTCGATAACGTCAATGGAAATCGCGAGGCCCTGATGGTGCTTAGGAGACAGCGTGTAAGCGAACGACTTGCCGCAAGGCAAAGGCAGCAAGATGAGATAGCTAACGAGGGTCGCAAGCAACCACGTGCTTATAAAATCGGAGATTTTGCTTTTGTCATAAAAAGAGCGCAAACCACTGGTAAATTAGATTCCGGTATGAGGGGTCCATATAAAGTCACATCGGTCCTACCTCACGATCGATATGAGCTCGAACTGCTGTCAGGCGCATACGGAAAGAAAACACGAGCCGCCGCGGAGTACATGGTTCCGTGGCGCGGAGAGTGGACTCCCGAGACGTGCGCATCTTTTTTTGAAAGTGAGTACAAAATGCTTCGCTCTTTTTCGTCTAAGTATTTACTGGGTCACGGTGGACTACATAGTCCTGGCAGACTGCACCTATGACATAGGTGGCAGTATAAGCTTGGCCGCGGCTGACTGCATCAACAAGTTAGATAGCAGTGTGATCACATTTCATCGTACGTACGTTTTATTTCGTTTTGGCCGGCAGACTGCACTCTGTTGAGTGGCAGTGCGACTTTAAAGTCGCGGCAGACTGCAAATATTTGTAGTGCAATTTACGGCTGGCAGACTGTACTCTTTACGGAGTGGCAGTGCGACGTGAAGTCGCGGCAGACCATGGTACCAAATCATATTAATTTCGCGGTTTTTCTGTTTAAGCCTATATCTATTTGATCATGACCGCACGAATGTACGTGAACGTTTGACAGTAATAGTATGTGTGGGATCGTGAATGAATTTGAAATATTTTGCTAAAAGCATTTGACGATGCAGAATGTAAGAACACATGTGAAAGGTTATCTTGCGTCATGATAGTTTAGTGCGCACGAACATTCATCACGCAAGAATTTTGTACGAATGAGTGGAATCTAAGAACTAGCTTAATGTTTGGTTACAAGTTTTGCTTTTGTTCTTTCCAGCTGACGAGCAACCCAATGACGACAATGGTCTCCTAGAAGATCGAGCGGCCGAGGACGTCTCGCAGTCAGGAACGGCCGTATTACCAGAACGTCCCCAGGAGCCTTAGAAAGAGAGCGATCGTCTGTCCTGCTTGCCACGCTGACGTCACATCACGCCACCACGCGCCAGGCGGGCGAGGGAGGTGGAACGGTCGCCGGAGCACGGGCGATCACTTTGGCGGCGCGCTTGCTAGGGATCGGTCGATAGGCATCGGACTCGTACTTAGTGTTAGATTATTCGGATACCTATTACCTACATTTGTAACGTTGATTTAATTAAATGTCATTTTGTAATTGATTTCGTATATTTTGCTATCCTGATTCCTAAAAATATTTTAAATAAATAATATTTTATCAATTTAACTTTATTTACTGTCTTTTACCACATTAAGCCAATTTTCTACTCTGCAATCTGTGGAACCAACTGTTTTTATAATGAACTTGTAATTCCTCTGTTTACTCATCAATCTACTTTATTTCTTAAAATCTACACAACTTTTAAGCTTTCATTGGATAACTCGTCTGTAAAATTTTGTTATTGAAATTGTAATTGTGAATAGAGAATACAAAAACCGCCAGTCTCTCATGAAAAGAATTTGGGAACTACGCACGAAAGGACGAGCTCTTCAAAGGGTCCTACCACAATAGTCTAAGCTCCCATTGCACAAAACCTTACCTCACACGGTGGCAAATCAGACATATACTACAGCAATAGATAATACTTAGGGACACTCGATTATAGTAGGTTGCCATGGCATAGCCTGGAAGAAAATAGTTTTTTTTTCATTCTCATACCACTTTTTTTACCAAAAATTACATCATAAGGTGGCAGATCGAAACGTTTACCCATCGAAAGAGATACTTTTGGTGATCCGATCCCGCATAGTTTGCCAGCCAAAAACCTGGCAGATTTCAAGGTCAGCCATGTTTTATGAGGCCAAAAATGGGGTAATTTACCTCATCAGGTGGCAAGACGAAATCGATGCAGATCGATAGCCCTAGGCGTACCATTCACGAATATATAGGGTTGCCTGTCATCAGTCTGGCAGTTTTTCTGGTCAGCCTCCTCAAAGTATCGATGTTAATAACTTGGAACGACGAGAAATTCATGGACAGATGATAATATTGAAGGAAATTAAAAACTACACATTGACAGTCTTGCACTTCATACGTGTTGAAATAATAGGGTAAATGAACCAGTTGCGGTCATTTCTCATTGGTATTTTCCAATATGGGAAAAGTTATGTTGCTGTTTAGGTTCAAGGTTCTGAAGGTTCACTTAATGTTAAACACGACATATACTTAAGATCTACGTACGTACGGTCATACTGGATATTATAATTATCTAGAAATAATATGACATCATTCATCACTGAGTATCTTTCTTTATCTTATTCTTCCTGCCTCTTTTCCATTTCAATTGGAATTTGGCCGCTTTGTTTGTGGGTGCTAGGATTTTCGGCCCTGGGTTGTCGATGGTGCGATGTTCAGAGCTTTTAGATCCTTCTCGATTCTTGTCCACCAAATAGAGGAGGATGCTTTAATACGAGGTTTTGTGGATATATTGAGTACGCTTTTACAGAATAATTGTCGTCTCTTGTAATTTTGTGACCGAACCATCGGAGTCGGTTTTCCTTAAGATTTTCTACCGCTGGAGCCACTTTAAATAATCCCCTGGCGTACTCATTGCGAACCTTGTCCAGCCTTGTTACGCCACCTCCCAGCGAACGCAACATATTCATCTCTGCTGTATGAAGTTATTGTTCTCGCGCGACACTTGTATTCTGACGCGTATGTCGTTGCGGGTCTGACAATGGTTTAATAGATTTTTCCTCTTCGCCACTATAATTAAAACTGCTGGTCAACCACTGCGAAAGAGAGGGCCTCGCATTAGGGCCGAATCTAATGCACATCACCCCCTATGGGAGATAAAGACAACAACAGACAAGTCGTAAGTAAGACACTGAGGAATACCTTGTGACTTAAGAGTTCTGAACCTAGGTGCGGAACCAACATTCGAAAACAGAAGGTGCAGTACGATTATTGTCTGTCTTCGGAGAATGTAAGTGAACTAGTTGTGGGCTGGCACATCTCCCGAGAGGCCTCTTGTTAGGAAGACAGACCGATACATCTTTAGGAAGACCCCGGGTAAGAGTCTAGAAAAACTCCCTCCAAAGTACGACATTCGGGGGCCAGCACAGATAGAAAAACAGGTAAATATCCTAACTTACATCCTAGTAGACAGCTGTCACACGGTTTGCCCGCTGAATCCACTATTGGAACCGGCCATAGCAGGTCATCAGTGGTGGGGTCCT
This sequence comes from Pammene aurita, assembly GCA_947086415.1. Lineage (NCBI taxonomy): Eukaryota > Metazoa > Arthropoda > Insecta > Lepidoptera > Tortricidae > Pammene > Pammene aurita. The sequence continues at coordinate 25,242,279 of OX352293.1, forward strand.
GAACTGGAGAGACTCCGGAAAAAAGCCAGGAAACTCTTTAACAGGGCTATAAACACCACGGCTGGGCCAAATATTATGATGTCAAAGCCAACTACAAAAAACAACTGCGGTATTGGAGGTCTCTTTCATAGAAGAACTTCTGCAGCAGCATCGAAACACTAGATCATGCAAATCGGGTAAGGAAAGCCAAAAGATCCATCACTCAGCTGGGATCGCTGCGGAAACTCGAATATTTACAATACTTTAGACAACAACAAACAAATGGCGAAAAGAATCATCACCGCTAAAAAGATCAGGGGCCATCGACAGTTTCCAGGCAGCCGGTCCGGATGGTATCTTCCCCGCTGTATTACAGTGGGGTTTAGGACTCATCCTGGGAACCCTGATCGAGTTCATGAAAGCCTGCCTAACCTGGGGCTACGTGCATAGGCTATGGAGGATTTTTATTTATTTATATTCGTACCTCAACCAGGTAAGAGTGACTATACAGGTGCTAAATCCTATACTTAGGCCGATTATTCTCACATCATTCCTGCTGAAGACACTGGAAAACTGTGCGACAGGGACCCTAAGGCATCGTTAGATTGTAGCGTTAGCTAAGGAAGAGTATACAGATGCACGACAACCAACACGCATACTGCATACATCTTAAGTAAATCTACAGAATCGGCTCTTCACATGGTCGTCAGCCGTATCGGGAAGACGTATTGGTGACAAGGAAATGTACCCCAGCAAGTTCGTTAACATCAAAGGCGCTTTCAATAAGACCAACTTTGCCAGTAAAGGGAATGCCTTAAATAATCACGGCAGGGAACCCGAACTGATCAAGTGGATCATCAACATGCTCAACAAAAGGACTTTAATATATACAGGTGAGCCGCAGGCCGTAGCGGCGGTGCGAGGATGCCTTTAAGGGGGAGGGAAGTCGTATCACCGCTGTTATGGAACCTAGTAGTAAACAACCATAACCAACCTGAACAAGGAACACTTTTTCACCATAGGCCATTCTGATGATCTGACAATACTAGTATAAGGTAAATTCACCAGCACGGTCTGTGACCTCACCCAAACCGCTCTAAAAATCGTGGAGTGATTATCCCAGCAATTTGACCTATCAGTAAACTGATAGGTCAAATTGCTCGCATGACCAACAAAAGGGCACTTGGCAACTTTACCAAACCAAAACTGTTCCAATCTAAGCTACAACCTACAACTGACAAATGAGGTAAAGTATTTAGGACTGACTCTTGACAGTGACGGGGTTAGAAACTCTCAAAGTAATGTGAGAGACACACTTCCCAGGCTCGGTAATACACCAGGGCGAACCAGACGAAAGTACAATTAGTGTTGTAGAACAGTCAACGAGAACTACTAGACACAATTGGGACACGTCAAAGAAGGTAGTAGATCACAACAAGCTAAAATGGGCGCTCTCGACATTTCAGCCCTATAAAACCCCGGGCCCAGATGGAATCTACCCCATCCTACTACAAGAAGGCGCCAATGTACTTATACCACACTTGAGTAGACTGTACAGGGCGTGTATAGCCTTCGGACACGTTCCGCGTGTTTGGAGGATGGTAAAAGTAACGTACCTACCTAAACCGGGCAAGGCAGATTACACAGAGGCCATATCATATCGGCCAATAAGTCTTTCATCATTCTTCCTCAAGGCGTTGGAAAAACTGGTGGATAGACACATAAGAGATGGTCCGCTCAAAAGACATCCTCTGCACCAGATGCAATGTGCTTACCAGGCCGGCAAATCAATTGAGACAGCACTGCACCTGGTGACGACCAGAGCAGAACAGGCAATAGAAAACAAAGAACTATGCCTTGCTGCTTTTCTAGATCTAGAGGGAGCGTTTGACTGCACCACCTACCAAGCAATTAGTGTTGCAGCATTAAAACACGGCATAGAACCGACCATATGTAAATGGATAGGCAACATGCTAAATATCCGACTTATTAAGTCCTCTCTTATGGGTGACGAAATTATTGCAACGGCCACAAAAGGTTGCCCACAGGGAGGGGTTCTCTCACCAACTCTTTGGAGTTTGGTAGTCAACTCACTCTTGGAGGAACTGAATAAAGGCCCAACTTATACGGTAGGGTATGCAGATGATTTAGTGATACTTGTTAACGGGAGATTCCCCAGCACGGTATCAGAAATCATGAACGGAGCACTGAGGCTTGTGGAGCAGTGGTGCAATAACCACCAACTCTCGATCAATCCAAGCAAAACAGTGGTAATACCATTTACCAGGAAAAAGACCCTGAATGGTATGAAGCAACTAAGGCTCTACGGAAGGGTACTAGAAATATCCAATGACGTAAAGTATCTAGGTCTGACACTGGACAAAGAACTAAATTAGAAAAAGCATGCCGACCTCACCATAACTAAGGCTATGAGAGTGTTTGGCATGTGCAGGTCAGTATATGGCAAAACCTGGGGCTTAACCCCGAAGGTACTGAGGTGGATCTATACCATGATGGTAAGACCTATCATACTGTACGGGAGCCTGGTCTGGTGGCCAAGGACACTAAAGAGCACATGCAGAGAAGCCCTAATGAAAATACAAAGAATGGCATGCATGGCTATCACCGGCGCATTCAAAACGACGCCAACGGCGGCGCTAGATGTATTACTTGATCTACCGCCGTTACACTTAGTGCTACAGTCTGAAGCACGCAAATCGTTACACAGATTGGCTGTTACAGGCCTCTGGGACGACAGCAAGCCGAAGACCAAACACACAAGAATGGAATCTGACAATTTCATGGATAGGCTAACAAGCATGGGCTGTGACAAGATGCAACCCAAGTTTGTTTTCCAAAAGAATTTTAAAGTAAAAATTCCCACAAGGGCCGATTGGGCCGAGGGTCTTGAACCACCAATCTCTGATGGTGAAGACAGCATATGGTACACAGACGGTTCCAAAATAGGATCGAGTACGGGAGCTGGCATTTATGCAAATGACTACAGTAGTAGTATAAGCATGGGCAATTATGCAACAGTGTTCCAAGCGGAGACGTATGCTATTATTGCCTGTACACAAGAGAATATAGATAGACAGACCCGGGGAAAGAATATTTATATACTCAGCGACAGTCAGGCAGCGCTTAGAGCACTTATAGCGCCCAAAGTGGAGTCCAGACTGATATTAAATGGTATCCAAGTCCTCAACAGGCTTGGAAGGCAAAACAAAGTGCAACTGATGTGGGTCCCAGGGCACGAGGGCTTTATCGGCAACGAAAATGCTGATGAGCTTGCTAGAAGGGGCTCTATGAATAACTTCTTAGGCCCGGAACCATTTGTGGGGCTCTCAAAGGGAACCATAACAACGGCCATAAAGGACCACACCAAACATAAACACCAACAAGAGTGGGGTAGTTTGACAGGTCTAAGGCATTCAAAGCTCTTCATGCATAGAGTTGACTCAAGCTGGAGCAAAAAGCTTTGGAAGGACTCCCCCCAAGCAGCTTACACAGCACTTACCAAAGCTGCCCAATTCAAATGGTCATTTCTACAACGTGTAATCGCTGATTCTAACGAACTTTTTGAACCACTGACACTTGCACTACGGGCTAATTTCATGCCAACTATGATGGGTAGCGATATCACTGCCGACGAAGCTGCTCTGTTTTCCCTACCCGTACATAAAGGTGGCTTGGCAATAATTACAGTAATTTGTAATAATGGGGATGTCACTTTTTTGGCTTCCATAAAACACTGTGCGCTGAGTTAGTGTGAACGGGCTATTTTAACTTCATCGTCTTTACAATTAACTTGTTTTTGGTTTGTGACCCTACTACCTCGGTTGAGTGACTCAAAATTCTTATAGTTGTGTCATTACAACATTTACAACTGAATTAAAATTGAATTTAAGTTAAATTAATACCGCACATCAGAGGTTTTTGAAATTGACTAAAACTCGACCTAAGTACCTACGTACTCACAATTTTTTAAATACAATTGCTCAAAAAGTTTAGTTTATGTAGCTGCAAATCGTGCGTAAAGTTTGATTTTATGCCCTAGTGCTAAAAAGTAATCTGATCTGCAAATCGTGCGTAAAATCAAGGGAAAGTAAATAAAACATGAAAATATCCAATTTTTATTTTATATTTTTTTATGTAATAAGTCAGCCTAAAATTACTTATTAACGCCTATCCATCCTGGCAAAGAAAAGTGTAAGGTAATGGTTTGACTTCAACTTAGTGCTCGCGGAAAAGGCATTCCAAAATGGGAATATGAATGGCAGTATCGAGGTATTCCATTCATGTTTACGAGTTGAAATACACAATAAGGCATCTAATATTTTCGGGCTTTCACACATTCACAACAAAAATGTAATTATTAACATTAAGTATTGAGTATTATTTACATTATGTGTACAGTACAGTCTTTTAATTTAATTTAAGAGATCACTTCTTAACATTGAATCCTTCTCCCGTAGGATCCAAAATCCACGGGTAGTTGTTCGGGCATTCCATGCAGGTGAACAGGCGGAGTGTCTCTCCTGGTAACTCTCTGGTAGTCAAAGGACAGGCATTGGGTAAAGAGCAGAAAGGCTGACCTTTCACATCGCACTTATCTTGCTTCCATTCTTGGAAGTCTCTGAGGGACGTCAACTCTGTGGGATTTTGCATCCATTGAATGACTTGAATGAGTGAAGTGAAGTAGACGTCATTTTTCTCCAGCATTTCTTCAATGAACTTGATTAATTCATCTCTGAATTCTTTCTTGGATTTGAGCCATGAGGCGTGGAAGTGCAGACCTAGAGGGGCACGGTTTGTACTGTAGTGGCGGTTGAAGTTGTGTCTCAGGAGACGGGCGAATTGGTCACCGGTCTGTATGTTAGAGCAAGAATCGACTACGTGACAACCGGGTAGAGATTCGTCGAAGGTGGGGTCGTCTCTGCGGTCCAATTCGTTCATGACCATTTCCCAAACTGGGTGGCTTCTGGATGGGCAATTGTGTGCGTTACCGTTACACTTGTGAGGCATGCGGAAATATAGCGTGTAGGGCCAGATGGGTACGCGATTAAGAGGAGCAGTGATCGAAGCATCATAGACGAAGTATTGGTCAGCCATCATTTCGAATTGTTTGTTTCCACCGACTCGAAGGTAAGGGGCACGAACGCCGATGATGGAAGCATCAGTGATGTTAGCGAAACGCTCAATAATGAGACGACCGCCGGCCATTTCGGCGAGCCAGTCGTCGTAACTGCCGCTAGTCCAATATTGCGGGTCATCTTTGTGTGTGAGCGAGAATACAGATATTTCGTGTCCCTTACGATGCAACTCTTGAACGGCCGCATAGTTTGTGTACTTATGTGAGACGAAGAAAGTACCACGTATTTGGCAACCATTGGGGTTGTGGAGGTTTCCGTTGAATATTTGCTCGTACAAGTCAATATTATCAACATTCACGGCTCCGTTGAACGTAATGGTAATCATCTGAGGAACTTGGTTGGGCTCGATCCCACCGGGAATGCGGGTACCATCAGCTGAACAGAAACAATCAGGCAGTGTGCACTGATTAGGATCACAGTCGGGCGCTCTGTTCGGATCTACGTCGACAGCTGTAATACAAACGACAAAGTGTTATTACTTATTGCTGTAAGTGTTGTAGCAACGATTTAAACTCACCATTTGGTAAAGCTAATATCTCGTTGCGATAAACAACAATCAGCTAAATAGTTAGGGAGGTGGGGGCCAATTTGATAAATGATTTGATCATGTTTCATATCGATAGAGATGATAGTTCAGGCCTATAACCGCGATCCACTTCGTTCGTCGAGTCGTCTTCACTCGTTACTTCAGACGTTTAGTAGGCCTGCAGATCAATATGAATCGATTTGGTTCAGTCAAAAAAGACTGTATATGGCTGCGTTTTTGAGTGATTGATTATGTTACCATTAAGTTCTTTCTTCGGACGCATTACTTTGCCTCGTTTTTGTTGCTAGACATATAGTATTGTTTTCTATGCATTGAATCTGCAAGTCCGTTATGACGATCCTCGTGCCATCGTTAATAAAATAAGTCGGTTTTGGTCGCAGTTTACCTAACACACTCCGCCTTGCTTCTCTCGTCCTCGCTCCTATCTTGACTCTATCACATCATACGACTAGGGACAAATTGCTCGCAAAAATACGTCCAGTAACAAAACCGGCCAAGTGCGTTGCGTTCCACGGTTGCGGACCACGCATTATGGAGGGTTCCGTACATTCAATGGAATAAGAACCAAACTAATGCCAAAAGGTAGTATCTGATGGCTATAGTTATTATAGTAGTAAGAAGTTCAAAATAATTTTCGTAGAATGTTTGGGATAAGGTGCATTTTCACAATTTTTTCATATTTTTTTGACTTACGCTTTAAAAGTTACAGGGGTGGGAGACACAATTTTTCTGACCTTCGAAGCGACTATTTCATAAAATATTCAAATAATAACAAAATGTTCAAAGAAACCTCTATGTTATTTTTAAAGATCTATCGATTGATGTGCAACATGTTGATATTTAGTAAAAAAATATTTTTTAAATTTAGTTTGGTTAGTAATGTATGGAGCGCCCCCCCTAAACATAGTTTTTCTGCTATTTAACTACATAACTAAATAGCGGCATACGGACGGACAGACGGACATGACGAAACTATAAGAGTTCCGTTTTTGCCATTTTAGCTACGGAACCCTAAAAACGAGTAGATATAATTACGTTCTACTCGTTTTTATGACTAGACGTATTAGCGCCAGAAGCAAAAAACCTAATGGAAACACAATCTCATAGTATAAAAATAATAAAAATTAGATCAGTGAAATTAGATATTACATTTACAACACGTGGTCTAGTTGAGATTGTTAAGTATGTTGTTAGGGACGGTTAGGGCAGTATTTGATGATATTTGCTACAACAAGTGTCTTGAGCTAGCCGAGAAATTCGTGAAAAGCTATCAACTTTGTGATATTTCCTGTATAAACTCAAAATTTTTTCATTAATCGATAAAGGTTGCTATTGCAGTTTTAAAGAACGATGCTGATGGTCACAATCATCCTTAAAACGAAGGTAATCGAAGAGGTAGACATGCAGAGCGCTGCATTTTCACACGATGTAGTAGTAAAAATTAAAAAAAAAAACTAAATAATTTGATAATGATTCTAGTTGCGTCAATTCGATTAAAGGATGATTCACGCTTGTCCGTTCCGCGTCTTACACGACACGTCCGACATTTCATTTTGTATAGAAAACACACGTGACCTCCGAGGATTACCTGACGCTTTATATATGCCAATATCCCTATTCCCATCCTTAATTAGGTATCATAGAATAGAATATATATAAAAATTGGCAAACATTTTACTCGCTGCATTTGAGCAGTACATTTTTTTAATTGACTTATAATCATTTGAACGCGGGGCTGATTATTGTTAGAGCGCTTGTAGTCGTCCGTTTTTTCCACCGGACGAGACGTATGGTGGTATATGAATACATACACCGTACCGTACATGCACCGGACACCCGGTCTGGCGAACAATTTACGCTGGATGCCCCCTCCCCTCCCAAAAAATGGTCTGCCTATGATAAATCAGAGGTATATATAGCTGTCTGTCACTTAGATTTTCATCGTTTTGAGGATGATTGTGACCATCCGCTGAAAAGGCAGACATGATCAAATGATTTAGCAAATCATTTTGTTTTTACATTTTTGAAACGCTGTCATGGTGGCAGACCATTTTTCTGTGTTCCTTAACATTGAGTTTGATCGGACAATCCAGGTATACCATGTGATAATTTTATATGCACGTTTTTAAAGCACAAAAATATTTCTACAAAATGCAGAATATACAGGGTGAAACTTAAGTCGTGAACAGTAATATGTTTTTCTAACTCCATAAACAACAAGCAATTTAATGCCTCAACTCTTACTAAAAACAGACAAGTTTTTTTTTTTCATATTTTTTGTCGTTTATTTTACTTTTAAATGTGATCATGTGGAATTAAAACAGCTTTATAAGATATTTCAGATGAAAAATTAAGTAAATTTCATTTCTAACTAGGACAAATGACAAATTTGATGTCAATGTCAGTTCCGATTCCGAAAGTTCCGAAAGAATCAATTCAATTTACTAATTTAAATATCTTAATAAGCCGTTGTAATATCCTAAATCCACTGCTAAAAGTAAAATAAACGACAAAAAATATGAAAAAAAAAAAAAAAAATCTCGTCTGTTTTTAGTAAGAGTTGGGGCATTAAATTGCTTGTTGTTTATGGAGTTAGAAAAACATATTACTGTTCACGACTTAAGTTTCACCCTGTATAGCTGCTTCTTTTGGGGATGATTGTGACCATCAGTTTAAAGGATAATGCATGCTTTTCCGTTCCGTTTATTAATTTTGTATACAACGTGTTACTTGAGCCACTAAAAACCTCAGACAACCCAAACGATTTTTAATATTCCTAATTAATCTACAGTATTTTTTTTTCAATCAGTTAATTATTTCGAAAGATAATCGTATGTGTAGTTTTCCTTGCAATTCTATTCAATTGTTAACTCTACATTTGTTGCATTGCTCTACATGTGTCAACCTATCAACCTATTTTGTCAATTTGTATGACATGACATAAGATGACATACTTTAACAATGACAACCTACATGACACTATTTACAGTAAAAAACAAATTTGTCGAAGCTGCCAGCCATTATAAAATATTCAACCTCAATCTCCTAACCTCTCGATAGAATGGTAAACTGTAGTATTCGAAACTTTTAGACTCGACACATAAAAAATTTGAAAAAAATTAAAGAAAAGGTATACCCATGTTACGATATACTGCACTCGATTCCACTTTCGATTCTGAACAAATAGTTTTCAGGTTTTTAGTCTTGGGAGTAACACGTTGTAGAAAGCGTCACGTGATCCTCGTAGGTCATGTGATGTTATCTAAACAAAATGAAGTGTCGGGAGTGTAGTGTAGGACGCGGAACGGAACAGCGTGAACTATCCTTAAACGGCAGACATGATCAAATGATTTAGCGAAGGATTTAGGACCAGTGCTGCACTGGTTATGGTGGCAGACGCGGTCCTGGCTTGCCTATTTTAAGCTCGTAACTGTTATAAAATGTATGAGTTAAATACCTAATTCATTGTTCACACGGTTTCATTGATCAGTGATCACATAAGTACTTACTGCAGGCGTTTTCGTCAGACTCGTCTTTGCAGTCGGGTTTTCCATTACAGAACAACTCCTTTTCTATACAATCTCCACTTCCGCAGGCTAATTTTCCTTCTGGGCAAATAGGCTCATCTGTTTTCAAGATAGGTAAAATTTTCCTTGGCTCTGAAAGAAGAAAATTTATTGTTAAATTTAGGCTAAATCTTGACGCTGTATAGGGATTTATTTCTGAGTGGGTAGATTGTGCAAGTGTGTATCATTTCTGTGGTGCTCAGAAAATTGTCGATAATGTGTTTTGTCAGGATAACTTGGGATCAAGTAAGAAAGAGGGAGAGACATGGCAAAGCATGAAAGTGACCATTGTCTAGAGGTGGAGAAAGTTATGGGTTCATTAATTATGACTAAGAAAAGAAGAGGGTGAAACATTTTATGCTCAAGTATTTACGTCACGAAATTAAGGTAGGTACCTAATGTTGTTAAGAGGAATTTAATTTTATTAAGTGGTAGAGTAGTAAGATGATAATGGTTTGTAATTGTAAGGAAGAAGGGTGTTTAAAGAAACTCTTAATAGGTGGTCGAGATTTATACATATTTATACTATGAGTGCTTCAAATATTTTATTAAAAAAATACGTTGGTAACAATTCAGTTGTCCATCTATGAATAAATTAGAATCATATACAGGTTGTAATCATTAAGTGTAGTCAGGCGATTATTCCGTAAATAAATATAACAGGGGGCTTAGCCAAGATGACAATCGTTTGCAGTCTCTATCGCAGTAATGAAGAGTTTCGTTTTCTGTAAACGATTGTGATCTTGGCTACAGGGCCAGATATCAGAAAACTTGAAACTGATATGGAAAGTACTTTACCCAATGAGTAAAATCACATCAATAACTTTTTTTATAAAACCAGAAATATCCCAAATATAATTTAAAAGCCTTCCCATACATTTAGGACGCCGTTCGTTGAGAGGTTTTAGTTCAAAAGGCCTAGTCAGTCATTTCACCATTATCATATGATGCATGAATTGTTTTATTATAGGTAATCCATAGCAATCAATTATCATTACAGTTTATTCGTGTAAATTATGAATCTTAAACAGTTTAATCTCTTACGGTAGGGAAATTACAGCCTCAATGAACGTCGTATTTTATACATTTGTATGGGAGCGTTTAAACTTAAAATTTTCATTATTACTACTTTTATTTAAAATTGTATGTGATTTTATTCATTGGGTAACGTAATTTCGATATTAGTTTAAAGTTTTCTGATATCTGTTATATTTACGGAATAATCGCCTGGCTACACATAACGATTACAACCTGTATAATAGATACCTATTAAAATCATAATGTAATATTAATGCACATGCTTAATAAAAATTTATGTTCCTTTTGAGGGCTTTCTTGGCCAATTATAATTTTAAATATACTAATAACGATTTTAAATCAATTTAAATTATTCATAAAAGGACGTGGAGAAGGTGATTGTTATGTCCCTACAACAAAGCGTTATCGTAGCTAGCTATACATATTTAAAGCGTGTATAATACAAATCAGTGCTACTTAATAAGCTTAAATTAAGTTTAGTTTATCCCATGCATTGGTATTTAAAAGTTTAGTGCTGATAACTAGAAAAAGTGCAATTAGGTTGGTAGTATTGGTGAATCTAAGGAGTAATGAAGCTTGAAGCGTAAGGTTAGTGTCAGAAAGATTCACGTGGGCGAGGTGTGGGAGAGTTCTGTGTTTGTGGTAAGGAGACACAACGCCTGCCGTGTGCGGGGACTGTTGTGAAATCAACTGGCAAAGTGTTTCAAGTTAGTGTTTTTATTTATCGTTACTAATCACTTCGCTAGTGTCATTTTTACATTACTTATTATTTTTATAATTACAAGTTTATGCACCAACATTTTCTCATAATTAACAAAATGGCAAAGATTTTTTTGTACAAGAAGTAGGATAATTGTTCCTGTTGAAAGTGTTTATAATTATTTAATGATTATAATAAGAGTTAAACAATATGAGAAATGTTGATGCGTGCGTAGTGGGTCGGTCCGTCCGGGCCGGCCCTCCATCCGGGGCCTCATGCAGAACTCCTAATCTACTGTGCAGCGCGGTCCTCTACCCAAGCCCGATTGCTCGCTATGCGCGAATAGCATCTGTTTCTGCACTTACTCTCGAGTTTGTCACAGTTGGTCACTTTACCCTTCCAGTCGCAGGTTTGTTTATCGAGATCAAAGGCCAGTCCGGATGGGCAAGTGATCTGTTTAAGACCTGACCTAGTGCACCTGCGTTGACAAGAAATTCGCGATTAAATTCAATTAAAACAATCAGGAAGTGGAAATGCGGAAGGCTACATGTCCGGTCACGATGCATATAATCCGGAATTCAATCACCGGGGACGGAAGCCTAGCCCTTCGCAAGACCACTTCCTTCATTCGTCAGAACTTACTTCCTAATTGATCACAATTCTTAACATGTGTTTTCCAATCACAGGTTTGGCGCTCGATATCGAAGGCGAGTCCCCCGGGGCAGCGCACTGAGGCGAGCCTGGTGACGCCGTTCTCGCCGCCCTTGTCGCACCTGTACACAGCGAGCCTCTGAGTCTTAGCACCTCTGGTGTCACCCAAAACATGTCAACTCTAGCGCACCGCGGGACCGGCTTTCGCGATCACAGTGTCCCGTCCACCCGGCTCAGGTAAACCAATTAAAAAAGAAACACTAGAGTTGAGACTATTGAGAGACCCCAAAAACCCAAATGGCAGTAGTTAAAATAACCAATTTCTTCCATAAACTAATAGTATAATATCAAAAGTACCTAAAAAGACAATAGGAATTTAAGTATCGTCTGTAAAGTAAGGTTAAAGCCGTAGCTGGAGGACATTTTATGGGGCAGTGTCCTCTACCTTAAAATAACATTTCTGTACCTTAAGAAATACCATCAACGATAAAAATAAAGTAAAGCAGTCTAGTTCAGGGGTCGGCAAACTTTTTTGACAAATAGCTGATGGCGGAAAATATGGAATTTTTGGAAGCTCATAGAGCCGCAGTTTTCTGTTTTTCCCTGTGATATTTGATTTCTTTTTTAATTTAGGGGAACTTAAAGAGACACAACTGACCCTTAAAAGAGCTGCGGTTTGCCGACCCGTGGTCTAGGTACCTCCAGTTACCTTTGCCCTACATTAAATTCAACTCTGGTTACGGCCCTGGGACAGCTGCGCCAACCACAGTCCACTACAGATATAGCTGTAAATAAAGTATTAGAGGCCCTGTCACCGTGATGTTGTCACCGTCATGCTATTCACAGCAAGAAAAATTAAAGGGAATCCACGGAAGAAGGGCCTCAAACATTGTATTTTAGGCGATACTTAAGTGTAGATGCAGTTTCCTCTATTGGGGAACTAGTCCCGACTGAATATAGGTACAAATATATTGAGCAATAGTGTACATATTACACTTATTATAGAACCCAGTTGAATTTATTCCATAAAGATTTTGTTAGGTATTTTTACAATGGAATTTAGTAACTTATTTGTACCTATGAGTCAGATTGGCGACCAATTATATTCAGGACACGATGGTGAGCGTTCCGTTCACAAGCCTGCTATATCAAGGTCTTGCATACTAAAAAATGCACATAAATAAACTACTACAAGTCGTCAAGTGGCAATGAAAACCTAATAGAAATTGTGTATCCTCAAAGTTGCGTAATAATTACTTGCAATTTCATTAATGAGGTAAGTAAAGCTTAATTTGCCGTTCACGGGCTCTGATGATTGAACGCCGGTTTCCTTAGATACCGGTCATGGAAACTCGTTTGCTTCCAGACCAGTTTTCTCTTCTATGTTTAGAATTGAAAAACAAGTATGACCAAATAATGACTAAAATTTTATAATTGAAGATTGTAATATCTCTTCTAATTCTTAGATGTGCGTGGCTTCTTTGTTGTAAAGCTTTATTGAAATACTATTAATAAAGTTGACCGCCACGTCGTTTGACCTGTTGGGAAATGTATGGAAGCGGTGTTACCTAACGACGTCGCGGCAGTCGCCCTCGACGGTGAGTCGGAAGTACTCGTCGGCGGGGCGGCCGTCGCACAGTTGCTCGGCGTTCACATCATCGGAGGGGCTGTCTTCGTCCTGTCGCTTGACACGCTCGCCGCTTACTAAAAAACAAAGGAATTTGAGAAAAACATTACCTTTGTGAATGTCAAAATTTGTCCCGAGTCCGAGGAATAGCAATTTCGTAACTGCTGTATTGGGTGGGTGTAAATGCGGTGTTAGTTTTCCTAATTGTTTAAGACAGTTTAGTAAGATTTGCGCGAGTCTTTGTTTTGATATGTAGATATATGATTACCTACGTGAAATGGTGCAGTAAGTATTTAAATGTTTATTGCATAGTATAATATCGTAAGTTGAGGCTGTTTAGTCTTTAACGCTTATTAGGTAACGCAGCTCAGCGTGCGATTACAACACCGCGAGTAAAGGAATGTAGGTACCGTTTCACTGCAGCGTTATGTTGTCGTTACGACTAGTTAAATTTAAACTTGTTTTGAAGGTACTGTTCCTTTGGCAATGCAGCCAGCGACGTGTAACGTAAGCATGATATTGAAAGTGGTTTTGTAGGTATCTGACGCTAAAGGAAACTCGGTACTTCACGTGCAATTTGTTAACTACCGTGAAATATTTAAGTAAGCCCAAGAATTGCAATTCCATTCGATAAATAAGTTGATGTGGCTGTTGAAAGTTGAAATGAAAAGAAATCGAGGTCAGCGCCAGTACCCAGCCACGTAGCCGGTGAACTCACACCATTCATATTGGCGAACTTTAACTTTACTATACTTTTATAGAGGCCTACAGTACATTCATTACTAAAACCACACCTATTGTGTCGGGTGCCGAATAGTTAAGTAAAATTTAATATCTTTCTTCATAATTTTTGTCTGATTTGATCCAAAAACAAATAATTATTTTAAAAAATGTACATAGAACTTTTGCTAAACGACCTTTAAATAGCTAGAAAAACAATTAATTTCTAGAATGATTAGGTTACATAGAATATCATATTTTAAAATAAAAAGAAAAATCATTTTCAGTCAATAACTACAATCAATAATATTTATAATAAAGGCCATAAATGTAATCAATCCTAAATAGTGCGAATAATTTTTGTCATGAATAAGTTAAGGTACTCACCGAAGCAGGCAAGCAACAATAGCCCGAGGCACAAGTACGCGTGTCGAGCCATAACGCTCGCCGAGGACTGGCCGCCGAGTCGCGCGGTTCGCTCAGGAAAGTGCAAGAGCTCTCCGCTGCCCCTCTTCACCTATTTATATAACCTTAGGCATGAGCCTCTACACAAGCTGGTAGGCGCAGGCCTGTCCTAGACGCACTGCTGCTCCCGGCGATGTAAGCCCCTTGACGGCACGCAAGCTTTAATAAGCACTCGATGACGCTATTGTGAACTAAACACCCAAACCTTAATGATTATTAAATTAAATTATTTAGTAACGATTGTAGGTAAACTTTCTTTATTCATTATGGTGAATTATTAGGTATGTATAATAACAGTCGTACCTACATCAGTTAATTAAGTACCTACCGATAGTACTTATAGGTATATTCGCTGCCTGCCCCCGCCTCGATCGCGCGCAGTATGGCGATGGCGGGGACAAATAGGAATGATTACTATGAGAAATACCATGTATATCCATCTGTCCCCAGCGGACACAAATGAGAATACACCATAACTACTGATATACCTACCTACTAATGAGATGGTTATCAAAAACAGGTAAGTAAATAAAAATTGGTAAAAAAAATATGGCAAAGTTGATTAATTGATTTTATGTTGTGTACCTAACAGAAATCATTAACCATGAAATTTTTACCTAAAGATATCTTTTTAAGTACCTATGTGCGAATATTTATTTCACGAACTTTAATGTACGAAATATTACTCACTAATCCCAAGGCCTAATTTTCCCTGTATGAACTATTATATAATCTGTGCCTGTATTCTGAAAGGTCTGGCCCCTATTTCACCATGGTGACAATTGTCACTTTTCCTGACAGAAATTCCTGGCGTTGTAGGCTTCTATTCCATAGGAACACATACAGTAACCGGGTTGTATGCTTATTTACTACCACTTGAGATAATATTTTTAATAACATATAAGACATATTTATTATATCGTCAATAAAATAGGTTCGTTTGGCAAAGAGCTCACGGCACACTAGAGATATTTTTCGACATAAGATTAGGTTTGTGTTGCAATTTCGCATAAAGCTCTATAAAACTCTCTGCAATTTCGTGACAATATACAATAGTCGTGTTTTAGTAACATTACGTTTAATTGGTTACGGACATAATTGGTATCGAAATCTAAATATGAAAAATCATACAAAAAAATACCGGCCAAGTGCGAGTCGGACTCCCGCACCGAGGGTTCCATACAAACCTGTAGGTATTAGGGGTAGTGACTTCAAAATAATAAAAAAAAAATATACGATGTAACAAAACCATTACGGTTTTCGCAATTTTTCCTTTATTTGTGCTATAAAACGTTGCTTCGTACCAAATTTCAAGATTCTGAGTTCACGGGAAGTACCCTGTAGGTTTTAATTCCCTTGCGAGTTTCGAAAATTTGCGGAAATTTGCGGCATAAACGGCTGTATCTTTTGATTGCGTTGGCTTAGAAGTTTGATTTTTTCACAGCTCCAAGGGACAGTAGACCTTAGTATTTGATATAAATTTCAGCTTGATATCTCCACGCGTTCCTGAGAAAAAGGGTCTTAACAGACAGACAGACAGACAGACGGACAACAAGTGATCCTATAAGGGTTCCGTTTTTTCCTTTCGAGGTACGGAAACGGAACCCTAAAAAAACAACAAAATTTCTCCTACTTTTTCATATTCGCAAAACGATACCGATTATGCCCTTAAACGGATCACCAATACTCGTATTTTTGTTACATCCTGTATGTCAAAACCTGTTTTTACTAAACTAACAGTTGTAGTTATAATAATGAACTTTTTCTTTACATATCACTAACATGTAGCCTGCTCGATGGTAAGCGGTTTCCGTAGCCTTTTCTAACGCCAGTAATAAAATAACGATGCTGGCAAATGTGACTCATGTTTTTTGTCATGTTTTCTGAATTTTTAAATATTAAATAGGGACCTAGCTTACTTTTTATAAAAGTAAATATTTATGTAAAGCCTGACCAGAAATATATGATTATTGTCAAGAGGGCGCTATTATTCTCATTTATATGGCAACAGTCATAGAGCGTGTTATTCTTTATGGTCACTGATTTGTTTACCTGTCAGCTCTGATGTTAATTTGAAAATGTTTCGCAGCGAAATAGTATCATTTTCCGAGCATATTATTTACATCAGTTTATTATAAACACTATTTACAATGTTTCGCTCTTGAATATGGATAATTTTGGAATTTTTTTGTGGTTTATTATTTAATATGCAACACTTTATTTTTATTCAAATAAACCGTCTCAATGACACTTGACAACAGTGACAGCCTATCACATGCACTCACACATGCATATCATTCTGTCATTAAAATTATTGCCAGTGTAAGAAATTAGTTCCAATGAAATTCCGCAACATGGCGCATGATCATATATGTATTTCTGGTCATATGCTTTATATCGTTTGTAAATGCAATCAAAACAATGTCAATTTATCTTGTTTTTAGTAACTTGGCAAGAAATAGAACGCCCTTTAACCTATCTAAATAACATAATTTCATATTTGACTACATTTGTATTTAGCATACTCGTTATAGGTAAGGAATTGCATTTTAATAACATTAACATAATTTTATTGATGGTGAGATTTCCTGTTCTAGAGCGGACAAAATGTCAATATATTCGTATAATCACGAGGTCGACATCTATTTCACGGATCGCACTCCTAACTTTACATTTGATCTCATTTTGACATCCCACACTATCACTACCATTTACAGTAGGGTGTAGCATAAAGTATTGACATTGTGTAAAAATATTTTAAACGGCTTTTGAATGGTTCAAATTATCATAAACAAAAAAACTTAATGATTAACGTCAGTACTTTAAAAGTAAAACTCATTCATAATTTGATTTTAAATAAATATATTTATCTACACCCTCTCATTATAATTCCTCTATTTTGCGTTCGGAAACCGTATATAATTACCTACTACCATTATTGGAACCAGTAATGTAACATCAGCGTATTATCTGTGCCAGTGTATTTAATAAGGTATGAAAATTCGTTACCACATCGATAAATCGGTAACGTAATGAAAATCCAGCCCTCTTCCCCGACCGCGGATATCCTCCTCTCGACCGCCCGTACAGTCCAGTTGGCCATGGCGGTGCATTGGGGCTCATTCTAATAGTTTCCGAATACGTCATTTAGGATTTATAATATGTGTGTAGATAAAGCAGTATATGCAACTGTACGTATTAGGCCTTTAAACACTCGTGTGATCTTAGTATGAAACTTGCCTGCGAATCGTTTCATAAAACCTCACTCGTATTTTAAGGACCCTTATTACGCAACAGTTACATAAACTACTATTAATATTTCATTACCTGCACCCAAAAATGTTTCTTTTTGGCCCAATGGTTGACTGGTAGAGAATGCATTAAGGCATTAAGTCCGCTACTTGTATTTTTTTTGTGCAGTAACAGTAATAGAAGTAATAAAACTAAAGAAGTAAATAGTGTAAGAAAAAGAACTGATTCTCACTGTCTAACCTTGAAGTACTTATGTATAACCTGTTTGGTTCGTATGACTTAGTGGCATAATAAAAAAATAAACTATAACTCCCATGGGAGTAAAATGCGATTTACCTTCCGGTTTTTTTTAGTGGAAGAATGCATTTAGGCATCACGCTACGGTAGTACTATTAGTTATTCTGTGATCACGCTTAGCCGGGGAACTAGGACCGGTGTGTTAGACTCGTCAGCAAGGGATGACAACACTACTAACTAAACCATCCACGGTATGTCGTGCAGCGTTGGTGGCGGTGAACGGGACTGCGTAAGCATTGTACCTTAAACATCGCCTGCTGCGATAGCCGAAGCTGTCCCCTCATCGGGGCTGAATCCCCCGCTGCCGAAGTCCCCCATTGTTTTTAAACATTTGATATACACTGTGGGCCCATATAACTAGACAGATTTTAACAGTGTATTCCTGATCATATTTAGATACTAAAATGTCCTATAAACTTTTCTGGAATAGTCGTTTAAGTCGTTGAACAAACATTGTCTAGTTTGAGGAGTAGAATCTACGTTTTAATTTTTTGCTCCTATTACAGGCCACACCCGGTATACAGGCTGAGCTGAACAAGACTAGTAGGTTATTTAGTATACAATATATCGTGCAGACATACAAAATAATACAAATATGTTCATACCTACGTATAAACGGCAGAACGTATAGTAAGTTTAATTTTCGCTTTACCACACATGCAGGTCAGTGCAGACTTAGCAAATTCGATAACGGATCAATAAATCTATTCAAACATCAGATCCCGGTACGCAGGAAAACGGACAATTTGTTTTAATAATTATTTCTAATTAATTTGATGATTACGTAGCTTATGTTTTAAATGTATGACATGTCTACAAATGCTACTAAGAAGATGGGTGGCCTTGCGGCATATCCGGGTATAGTTATTTGGTTATGTAACCGTGTTCCAAGAATGAGGCTCTGTGCTCGCGGTTGGGGCGGCGCGGGTGACGGGGCGGCAAACACCGCGGCGTCGGAGCGCTCGCGCCGCCTAGGCGCCGCCGGGGTCGCGACTCGTGGCCCGAGGCAGCGGGCGACCTACCGACCGCTACTGCGCGACCTCTGGCTCTTCATCTTGTATTAAACACCGAATCACATAAATCGAGATTAATCGCTTAACACTTCAAAGGTCCTTTTGCGAACCATGACGAATTTGTTACATTGTTTAACATAAATCAGCGTTCTCAGGTTATTTACGCTTGCTCTGTAGGTATAAGGTATATCAAATTTGGTGATTCAGTTAACCTACTTAGTTATATTATTTATTTAGATTTCTTAGAATTGTCTACTGTTAACGACTTACAACTTGTATGTGCAAACTGGATGCTATTTATAATATGTTTTTTCACCACATCTGTTTGAAAAGGCACTTTTTGTTACTTGAAAACCGAGGCCATAGACTCATTCGCTAAGTTTTGAAAATTGCAACAGTTTGATGAATGCCACGTTTGTTCGCCTCTCGAGCTTTAATTGGGACCGTCGCAGTGCTCAAGATTGCTATTTTTAAACGGATAGGTACATAATAAACAAAAAACCGGCCAAGAGCGTGTCGGGCCACGCTCAGTGTAGGGTTCCGTAGTTTTTCGTCCGTCACAGTAAGTGTCCCCACTTAAGAGTTAAAATAACACCGCCATGTAGGATATGATATGAGCGTTCTACGTACAGCGACATCTATCGGCAAATTAAGTAAACTATTGCGCGCGAGCTTAAAGTATGGAAGATTATTTTTATGGGATAATTCTTTATTGCGTGAACCGATTTTCACCGTTTTTACTTTATTTGAAAGCAAGTCTTTTCATTGTAATTTTGTAGAAATTACAGGTACAATACACACCTGCTTATACGGTTAAATTATAAACTTAGTTCAGAAATAATTTTGTATTTTTTTTTCAAAAACTATTCAACCTATCAAGTTCAAAATAATTTTCCTAGTAAGTTTTTATAAAGGTTTACTTTTCAGATTTTTTTCATATTTTTAAAACTTATGGTTCAAAAGTTAGAGGGGGGGACACATTTTTTTTTACTTCTGGAGCGATTATTTCCGAAAATATTTACATTATCAAAAAATGATTTTAGTAAACCCCTATTCATTTTTAATACATATCCAACAATATATCACACGTTAGGGTTGAAATGAAAAAAAAAATCACTCCCCACTTTACGTATAGGGGAGGTACCCTAATAAAACATTTTTTCCAGTTTTTATTTTACCACTGTCGGCGTGATTGATATACATATTAGTACCAAATTTCAGCTTTCTAGTGCTAATGGTCACTGAGATTATCCGCGGACGGACGGACGGACGGACGGACGGGCAGACATGGCGAAACTATAAGGGTTCCTAGTTGACTACGGAACCCTAAAAAGCTCTATTAATAGTAGATTGTTTGACAAGAGTCTAAAGTCATATAACTACGAGGTGGAAAATAGTTCAACTGGTAATATGGCTTTTAGACCAAAGTAATACATACTATTTTTCACTTCGATTTGGAGGAAAAAAAAACTTATTATTTACGCAATGTTTACGCATTACGCGCAATGACTAATCTAAGGTGAAAAAAATAGTAGTTTATGCAACTGATACATAATGAGGGGCCTTAAAACACGAGTGGGGTTAAATGAAACGAGCGCAGCGAGTTTCATTATAGGATCACACGAGTGTTTTAAGGCCTAATTATGTAGGTACAGTTGCATACATTACTTTATCTACACACATAATAATATTGTAAGTACTCAAAGATGGGTTCAGAAGCCGAAGGCAATTGACCTGCATTACTAGGTAGATAGATACAAGTGCTGAAACATACCCTTAGGTGTAAGCTTAATAAAAATAAATAAATTAGAACTGATAAGGAAAGTATATTTATTTATTATAATATCGTTAATAGTAAACATTTACATTTTCGCAATTAAAAATGTTTCGACAAACAATAACTGACAAGTTAATAACAGAAATGGCGGCCGTACAAACCATAGACAAATATGTACAAACTTCTGTCGCGAGTTTTTTTTAAATATTTGCCAACGAACGAAGTCCTTATTCTCATGTCATCCGAGATCAAAATGTCGTGCGGTTTATGTCAAAAAATATATCGTACTGACGTTTCGTATCGACAACATTTTAAAATCTATGGATACTAGAATAGAAACCCATTGAAATTGTGTTGGTTTTGACAGCTGTTCCAAATTTGAAACTCATTACTTAACAATATTTGAGCACGTAAAGTTAAAATTACATTACTGCCACAGATAAGAAACTTATCATAGTGAAATCGTTTGTTGTAATGCTGGTCATTGCCTACGGTTTTTGAACGCATTTTAGAGGACTTACAATATGAGTGTAGATAAATGGTTTAACTTGACAGTAATTTTATTTTTTTAACTGCTTTGACACAGATACAAAATATAAAAAGACGACGTATAATTATACAATTAGCGTTTTAAATGGCTTTAACAACAGATTTTATCCTTTTTTAACCGACTCCAAAAAAGGAGGTTCTCACTCACAGTTTGACCCGTATGTTTGTTTGTATGTATGTTGGTTCGCGATTATCTCGCGTTTGGGAGAACCACTTTTGAAGCGGTTTTTATAAATGTATTTGTTACATTTTGTAGAAGGTGTTAGTAAACTTATATGTATAGATGTCATATACAAAGGAAAAAGTGACCAAGGCATCCGGTGCCCAGGGCTGGCGGCAAGGTGTTAGTATACAAAAAGGGGTCGGTCATTTATAACGTAAGACAATTTTGCCACTTTTTGACCCCCTTTCGCCCCTACGTAAGATAAAAAAATCCTCCTGTCGTAAGTAGAAGTAAGGCATGGTCAACCCCCCCTCTAAATAGTCTTACGTAATAAACGAATTGCACCCAAAAGGATACCCGTGACGGTGTCCGCATGGATCCATTATTAAGCGATATATTAGTTCAATTCGACCGATTTTTAACCGCATTAATAACATTGAGCAACATTTAAGTTAGCTTAAAAAATCTTCATCATCATCTTCCCCTTCTTCTTTTTCTTCTTCTTCCGCTTCTTCTTTTTCATCAGCTTCTTCGTCGTCTTGTTCTGAATTTTCTTCATCGTTGTCTTCTGCATCTTCATCATCATCACCACCTTCTTCTTTATCTTAGTGTCCATCTTTTTCATCGTCTTCTTCTTTATCTCCTTCATGATCATCACCATCTTCTTCGTCAAAATCATTAACGATATATGTATATAACAGATATATTTACATAAATACTTAAATACATAGAAAACATCCATAACTCAGGTTCACATATCTGTGATAAACACACAAATAAATGCCCTTACCAGGATTCGAACTCAGGATCTCCTGCTTCGTAGGCAGTGTCACTACCGACCTGGCTAGGAGGCGGTTAAATACTTACGTATGTTTGTATGTATGTATGTCCGCGATTATCTATCGTTTGGCTGAAACAAAAGAATTTGTTATATTCTAGATAAAGTTTTGGGACTGAGTAAGGTGGTTGACAGTCTTTTTCTTTCTCCTCGCCACTTCCCGGTACGCGGGGTCGGCTTTCTTAATCTTGAGGCGCCACTGGCTTCGTTGAATAAGCATCGTCGGGAGTTAGGCCGAGACCCGTCATGTCCCTCCGGACATTCGTCATCCAGGCAGTCTTCGGCCTACCTCTCCCTCTTTTTCATGCAGCCATGGAAAGGCACTTTTCACGATGTGGTCTTCTGGTTTTCGCACAACATGACCGTACCACCTCAACCTTGACTCGGTTATTTTGTCGGCGATAGGCGCTACTTTAAAACTACCCCTTATATTTTCGTTGCGCACTTTGTCCCTGAGCGTAACTCCACCCGACCAACGCAGCATGCGCATTTCAGTGGTGTGGAGTTTTTGCTGTTGAATTTTCAGGTGGTTGACAGTGGAACACTTTTTTTAATGGCCATAACTCCGAAACCAATGATAATGGAGGTTGCCTTTAAGAAGCATAGCATACTAATTTTGTGTTTTCTTAGGTATATATTGTTGTAAAATAAACAAAGTACTTATCACTAAAAAGTATAATAATAAAAAGCAAAAATTTAAAACGAAACAAAAATCAAAACAGAAACAAAAAAAACTATACTAAAATGATTATGTAATTTTATTTGTTTTAAAAAAAAAACCGCCTTCAAAAAACCAACCCACTGAAAAGCACAAAATATTTTTTTCACACCACCTGCTCGACAATGCCAAATTATATATCATGCGAACCTAACTGAAAGCAAATCATTATAGCCCTTTGTTTTAGCCGGGTTATAATGTTGTACTAAATCTCATTATAACCCGCTGGTTAATAATGTGATTTCACTTCCCATAGTTCTTATTGTTATGTAGTTAAAGTCTAATTTCGTAAAGTCCGCACGGTGCACGGGCCCGCGCCGCCGCGTCGAACTGATTAGAAAATCGATGTTATTCGGAAAATCGTGCTGGACACCTCAATTTTAAATACCTAAAACAAATGCCGCGAGTATCATAAGACGCTGCAGTATACGGAGTAAAAGTAGAAGATAAAATTCGAATAAAATGGACTAATGTATCAAGAATCAATTTTTACTTTTGATTTACTTTAGTAAAAATCCGTTTCTAGTAGCCTTATTCCCTCGCTTCGCTCGGGAATTAACTCATAACCCCCTTGCTGCACTCGGGAGTAAAGTCTGGAGTCCTTTCGTTACGTTCAGGATTCATTATCACGCCCGTGACATAAAACAGTGCTTTATCCCCTTGGTGTACAATCTACTATTATATAAGTACCTCTCCCCTATCCTTATCCCCCTATCCCGTCCCGTCCACCTTCGATCTCCATCATCTGACCAGCTCCACGTCATCATAATATTGCATTGTCACGCGATATACACATGCGTGCAAAATTTCAGTATCGGTCAAATTTAACTTGCAAGATTTGATTAAGTACAGACAACGGGACAGGTGAACCGTGAAACTAAATAAAAGCTTATAAAATAGGTACTCATTACTGCGGCTTGTAAGCTTAGAAAACATTCTGATAAATATAGTTCCGTCCGGAAAAAACTCGTAAAATTTGGCATAAATATAAATATCTCTTTACGAGTATAATACTTATTTTATGCTATTTTTGGAGTAAGTAGTGTAACTGTATTCAATTTGAGTTAAGAGGAATAGTTGTAAGAGCGATGTGGAAACAATTATTGATTTGTTAAGAAAAGCTTATGCACCAACTATTTTTGGCGACAAATTATATTAACACACAGTAACTATTTTCGTACTTAGTGTAACTTGTAGATTTTTTTTGTACAACCCACAGTTCGTGCTGAAAGTTTGATGGTTTCTAGGGAGTGAAAGAGAGCGTGTAGGGAAGGGATACGGGTGAAAAGCTGGGCTTAAATATGATTGCTTATCACGCATCACCATCAGTCATCCAGCGCAGCCTATACCTATGAAAACTTAATTATTTTAAATTATAAGAAGGTACGATGTACGTGGCCACTGAATTGAGAAAATATTCGCAAGCATATCTAAATATATATAAAAAAAACTGACTGACTGACTGACTGACTGACATATCAACGCACAGCCCAAACCGCTGGTTCTAGAGATTCCAAATTTGGCACGTAGGTTCCTTATAAGGTCTAGGGATGCACTAAGAAAGGATTTTTCAAAATTCACCCCCTAAGGGGGTAAATTGGGGGTCCAAAGTTTGTATGGCGAATCAAGATTTGTTAGACTATTTTATTCGAAACTTCACAGGAGTATTCTTTACGATAAATGACTAAACACGTGTTTCAGGTTTTTTGAAAATTCAACCCCTAAAAGGGGCAAATGTGGTCACAAAGTCAGAAAATCAACATGGGTATCGTATCCTTTTTGAGTACGTATAAGTAGTACGCGGGCGAAGCTGAGGGAAAAGGCTAGTTGTGTAATAAATATTGTATCGGCTGTGTGTAGTAATCATGTAAATCAGAAAGGTTAGGATGCTTCAGGTGGCATCTGATGTTGTGTTTAGCTTATTGTAAGCATTGGGCAAGATTGAGCATACTTTTTTGGTAAGACACAATCAAGGTGTTATTTATGCTATCTGTAATTATGAGATTTGAGCGATTATATGAAGATATTTCGAAGGAAATGTTAGTATCATTGTTTTAAGCCCCTTTCTCTTTGCCTCTCCTAACTAGGCATGAAATCAATTTCCAATTATGGGTATATAGAAGGTCTCCTTAGGTGTGCTCTGTCCGAGCAAACCGAGCGCGGAAAAAACAAACCCTAGCAGTTGTCTCGAGGCTATCACCGGACAGGTAATATAAACACCATTTAAGCATTGGTAAATAGTTGTAACTACTTGTATCTGCCCTTGAATTACGTGAGCTTTTTCTACTCTGTGTCTTGAATCACTTCCTTTTCTATGGAATTATGATTGTCGCTGACTGGTTGATGAACTGCCGTTTCTCCAACTGTGAATGTATCGAGGTTTTTGCTTCTTTGCATAAATACATACATTAGAGGTCTAAGTTCCTATAAAATTGTACCCGGATGCAAATAATGAGGACTTGCAGCGTTATCTGTTGAATGATATTTGTCTACAGTGTTAACACGATTCGTTTGTGTTTGATAAGCTCTTAAACGGTGCCAGAGAGGTACATAAGTATAATTTATTCACACCACACGGCGCATACTATTAAATAGAATCATAAAGAACCGCGAACTTTGTGAAACGCAGCGGGGAAGCACGTCGCATAGGGCCGCAGCATGCGGCGGCGGCGGTGCAGGCGCAGGCGCGCCGGCGCGTGCGACTCTGATCCTTTACAATAATTCCTTTCACTGGCGATGGCGTCGACAATACAATACATACATATAAATGTTGTGTTTGATGCCTATAAGTGTAATGAGAATGAGTCAACACCGCCCTGATGGAAAATACCATTTGTTTACCACACTTATTGCACTTGGTTAACGTAAGTAAATAGGCGTACATACACACAAGGCATACCTACGTATAAGTTCTTTAAGACCTCTTTTGTCTTTGTGGTTAAGCTTTTATATTTTCTTAAGGATATAATGCAATTATATTTTAACTATTTATGTATTTACTTTGGATAAGGTATTCTACATATGTACATACCATAAATCTTCAAATTGAGGTTCATTATCACATAGCGCTATATAGAGTTCCTGTATGTATTAAATGAAATAATAACCGGTTATGGTGCTTTAACTTATTTTTACGCCGCGCCGCTGCCAGAAAAAGGCGCAAGAAAAATATCTTAAAGCAGTAAACATTCTCGGTTGACCTTGTGAGTTGACATTGTACCTTCTTAAAGTTAGCTAACAGTTAATTAGGTTCGTGGGTAGCTGACTAGCCATTGTGCCCTGAACATTGCATTGTACTTCGGCAATTGCAGTAGGCTTGCAGTTATTTCAAAGCTCAATGTAATTTCAAATGAGGATTGGTGGGAACATGAGCAAACATTTAGAATGAAGATAGGAATAACACTTGACTTTTTATTTCATTCCGTAAATTTCACTGGAAATATTGCTTCAAACCTAAATTAAACGTTACACATGACCGTTATTTTTTCGTAGGTATTTAGAAGAATTGCATTTTAGAATTAACTATCAATAAATTTCAGCAGATATTCAAGAACCCATAAGTCTCTTTCTCATTAAAAAGTCCTTCTATAGAATCGGTAACTTGTTGGATTATACACTATATACCTACCTCATATAGGTAATAACTGCAAACAACACGCCATCGCCAATTATTTTGTATTGGGTACCTAAAACGTAATAATAAATATCAAATTTCATTTTTTATGTCTTCCACCTGGCATCTATTAGTGGGATATATTTAAATCAATATGTACCTACTTAATAATGACGATACGGTTATAATAGATAAACAGAAATAGCACGACGGCCACGTAGCGTAAGGTTGTCCGAGTGCTCGACACTGACAAAGTGCAGGTCATAATTTTTTTTTCTTTAAAATTTAAATTCAAAATCACACGTGAAAAGACAAACAATACGTTTGTATTTGTATACAAACGAACGCTAGGGAAGTCGGTATACTGATATGTTACTTAACATTAAGTACGTCATTTGTACTTTTTTTATTATGCAATCAACTTTAAGTAAATTTATAATAAAACTTGCTTTTATTCTTGAGCGACGTCTGCAAATATTTGATACTACTCTCAGGGGTCATAAAACAGTTTATATTACACTGAAAATTCGACGTAAATGAAGTCAAACCAAAAAAGTTGGCAATTTGTTTAGAGATGGGTAATAAAGAAAGCCGAATGGCTGTCACTGGGAAGACGCACTGCGCCGTCGGATGACTTTCACTGCTTTCACTCTCAGAGCGGAGACGCAGTCTGCATCGAACTAACTACCTACTAAATACAACCTGCACTAAATGATTGCAACTCTCTATTTGTTTAGATGATGCTAAACATTCTAATATCGCGACTCGTCCTTATTCACGGAGTTTTACATAGCGGGGTTGCAAAACATGATGGAAAGTTAGTCAGGGCTGGTGCTAGGTATGCAGATGGCTGTAATGTGATGATGTGCAACTGCCGCCCACTAAAGTGTCGTGCATAATGGCGCGTTGGTGGCGCCCGCGACTATTGTCTGCGTCTGCCGGTTGGCTTGTCATGCGTGTCATTGCAATGCGTCAGAGACATACAATTTACCATACAGTTATTATACCGCGCGAACATTACGTTAAAACCGATAATGAAAGGCTCGAGATAACCAATCAACTAGTTATAGTCTTCAGAAAACTGACAAAACAAACATTATACCTACAGGTTGCATCACTACCCATATAGGTAAATTTGGTTATAATACCGGTCCTGGTACCTGGAAATGTAGATGTGTCCCAAACCACACGAGTAGGTAAGTTTTATGGTCATTACCCTTTGAAAGGTAAATTTATTTTCCCCCTTCTCATACACTGCTATACATAGTACTGGAAGGTTGTATGCTCGTATATCTACCTAATCCTCGTATACCTACTACGTTTAAAGAAGGAATGTTGTCTTGAATTCGTGTTTTAATTTAAATAGAGCCGGATTGCTTATTAAATAGCGTTATATATAAGATTTACATATATTAATATAGTCGGCTAACTAGCGACAATTACGTTGACACATACTTTACTGTTTGAGTTTAACGGTACTTGTTCACTTTGGATGGTTATTGTTGGTTATATTATATCATGCTAGTCACGTAAATCTTGATTAAGTATGTAGATGCTCGGGGGACTCATAATAAAGTTCAGCTTTATTATTATGATCGTCGCTGCCCAAATATAAATAAACTCTGACTCGGACTGGTTTAGAATGTATTATGTACCTACCCAGTTTAAAGAAAACTTAGTAAGACTAACATGTTAGGTATATGCTGCAGATACTTATTGAACGAGGATTTGTTTCATTTAAATTAGGTGTAGTTACAGAACAAATATTAAGCAGTTTAATGTATTTTCTGTGAGTGTACTAAGTATAACATTTTAAATTAATATTTGCAGCTTTAACGGGAGAATATCAAGGTTGTGTACGTACACTACACGTACCCAAGTATAATATTATACACTTATGGTGTTTGAAATCAGTAGTTTTTAAATTAACGATGATGAGTTTTATTGAATAGGTTTATTTTTATGTAATGGGTACTTAAAACTTTCAGACTCGAAGTAAAATGCTGGCAAGCACACTATCGAGGAGTTTTGGAAATTTTATAGGCCGTAAGCAGGTAGTTAAAAAGAAATTATCTTCTCGTATTCGTATCGTAGACACAATTGTTTTACCTCTACTTTTCTGTTTGTATATTTTGTTTCTTTAATTTGAGGTGTGCAATAAAGAGTATTTATGTTATGTTTATATAATGTTATAGTAAGTACTCTAGTACTTATTCACTGTTACTTCTTCGGACAACTTTACTTGTTGGGTCTGTGGCTATGTTTGGGTGGACCTTAATAATGAACAAATAATGCCTACTTTTATACTAATGCCTCTACCTTCTTCTATCTACAATGCTTGTGTTTAGTTTTGTTGTCGATAACCTACTTAATTTGTTTTCGTTTGTTTCATTTGACTAACAAGGAAGGGTACCCAACAGTCCGGCTCCGATTGGATTTATTTTTATACATGTTATAGAGTAGTCAAAAATAGCTGACACGTAATTTTTTTTAGCTGCCCAATTTCAACCTGTTGGGAGAAATGATCCTCCAAGAGACTGAAAAGTGACGAAACCCTCAACTTCTGTAGAGAGTTTTGTTCAAGCAAACTGCTTTGTTATTACTAGTTTTGATATATGTTGGAGAACATGAAAAAATAATAAAGACTTAGACTTGCGTCATAGAAACGCTTTACTAAATTAGGGGTGGAGGGGGAGAAGAAAAAGGATTTTTATTTTGTATTTTATATTTTGTTTTTTTTTTTTATCAAACAGACTTACATGAGAAACATCACATAAAGTATAAACGGTCCTATTAAATATTCATGTGAGCTATATTACATACAGTTAGGTAGTAGGTTCACTTACACTACGAACGGGATTATGACCCGGTACACTTCGACTTTACATGAAAACATACTCAAAGCAAACATATTCGGAGTACCATTCCGGGATAATAATATTGTCATTTTGGCTCTGACCTAGAATATGTTATCATGCAATCTCCACTCTCAATTGAATATGAACTAACGTAGAGCGCGTGGGCTCGAGATCTTCTCAACTCTAGTAATGGCCGTCTCCCGTGGGGTCATTGAGCCAGGGGTAGTTGACGGGGCACCGCACGCAGGTCTGCAGGTTGATGGTCTCGCCGGGCACCTCCTTTGACGTCAGCTTGCACGAATGTGGGACCCAGCATGCTTGGGTGCCCTCCACAGAGCACTTTTCCCTCCACGGCTCGAAGTTCTTAGCTTCGGAGACCGTCCGTGGATTCTGGATCCATTGGATCACTTGAGTCATAGTAACAAAGTATACATCACTATGACTACTGAGAACTTCATCGATCCAGTATAAGAAAGCTTCCAAAAACTCGGGATTATTCTTCAACCATGCAGCGTGGAAATATAGACCCAACGGGGCACGATTTTGGTCGTAATGTCGATCGAAGTTATGATTAAGGAAGTTGTAGAATTGATCTCCGGTTAGAATGTTGGAACATGAGTCTACCATTGCGCAACCGGGCAGGTATTCGTCGTTGGTCGGGTCTTCACGTCGGTCTAATTCATTCATGACCATTTCCCAGACTGCGTGGCTCCTAGTGGGGCAGCTCTGCAGGTTGCCATGGCAGCGGTGAGGCATGCGGAAGTACATGGTGTAGGGCCATAGAGGCGGGTTGGAGAGCGGCGCAGTGATTGTGCTGTCGTACAAGAAGGCTTGTTCCTCCATCATGGTGAATTGGTTGTTGCCACCGACGCGGAGGTAGGGGGCCCTAACGCCGACTACGCTGTTGTCTGTCACGTTGGCGAACTTCTCGATAATGACTCTCATGCCGGCCATTTCTTTGCCCCAGTCATCGACCGTGGCATTGCTCCAGAAACGCTCATCATCGTTATGCCTAGGAGAAAAAAAAACATTATAGGTATAGCAGCTTAAAAGTAATTATGAAGGTACTTATATTTTAAATTAAATCTAGGGATAATATTGTCTTCGGTTGCCGCGATAGTTATTCAGTCGACCCGTTGACCACGAACGCTGTAAAGTGTTCGAAACGTCGGGACGTAATTTAAGCTCAGTACACGCGATAAAATCCGTTTTTAATTGTTTTATTTCATAAATCTACGGATGTAAAAGTCTTGAGTTAAGTACTTAGTTAAAATATTTTTATTTAAACTTAGTTTGAATGGTTTGATTAGTAAACTTACGTGATTGAGTGCACGGCAATTTCGTGTCCCTTGCGGTGAGTCTCCTGCACAGCGGAGTAGTTGGAGTACTTGTGGGAAACAAAGTACGTGGCTTTGATGTCGCAACCGTTGGGGTTCTTGCGCTTGCCATTAAATATTTCTTTGTACAGCTCGATGTTGTTGTTGTTGATGGCGTCATCGAAGGTGATCGTGATCATCTGGGGGACGTCACGGGATGGCAGGTCGCCGGGGATGGTGGTGCCATCCTCCGAACAGAAGCAGTCGGGCAACTGGCACTGGCTTGGATCGCAAGGCGGAGCCCTATTCGGGTCGTTGTCAATATCTACAACAAAACATAGTTACTGTTACCTACGCTGTTTTGTAATTTTATTGCAACGCGGTCGCAACGGTCAATTTGCAACTCAGATGATAATTAAACCGGTATATTATACAAGATCATATTTTACAGATTAATTTTACA
The DNA here is from genome assembly GCA_947086415.1 of Pammene aurita. Taxonomy (NCBI): domain Eukaryota; kingdom Metazoa; phylum Arthropoda; class Insecta; order Lepidoptera; family Tortricidae; genus Pammene; species Pammene aurita. The sequence continues at coordinate 25,273,585 of OX352293.1, forward strand.
GTTTAATGTTTAATTGCTTTAAGAATTACTAATAGGTATGGTATATGAGTAGGTATCTTAATTATGATGTTTGCAATAATGGATACTAATTGAGGGTTTTACAAAATTTTACTAACATTTATAAATACCTAATTAAGAAATAAGCATGTTTATCGCAAATTAATGATCACGGATTGATGTATAAGGCACAAGACAGCAAACAATAGTTCAAGGTGCCGACAGTCTGCGTGAGCGAAGTGTGAACCCGAGCGAGTATCGGATCGAGAGTCAGAACCAGTATGGGTACTTTCGCTTGATCAAATCATTCCCCACAGCTAACACCCAATTGGATTTCACTTTTTGATTCGGTGATATGCGTGTTGAATAATATGCTATTTTTGTATTTTTATAAATGAATATCGATATAAGTACGATAGAACTACCGATAATTTTATGGAATTTCGACGCTATGTCGAAGCCAACTTAGGAAATCGTATAACTAAGTGTACTAAGTGTAATACTATACTTAACAACAGTTAGACTTAAGCATGCATATTTTGAACTATCCAATGACACACATGTATAAAATACCTAATTTATATATACGAAATAAAATGGAGGTATAACAAGAATATTTTATTTAGTCAACAGTTAATTTGTACACAAGTGGTTTCTTCAATTCTTTCATTAAAATACAAAAGAAAGAGATCGCGCGGACTGGTTCCAGTAACCTTGGAACGCGACAAGAGTCAGCGCTTTATGATGTAAGCGTATTTAAGTAGAACCTGCTTTTCCCAGAACGCCTGCATTAAAATGTATCGCGGTCATGCTGAAGCGACGGATAGTCATTCGAAAAAGTCGTGGGGTAAAATGAAATATGTGAATTATTTGCATTGTGTCAGCTAATAAAGAGTCGATTAACATATTCAATCCAATATGAATAAAATAGCACCCCATTTGCTTAAGGTTTATTACGAAATGGCAGTGAGATGTTTTTTTAGGCCAAGTGATTGGCATTTCGAGCAGGTCGTTCGTTACGCCTTACGAGCTAGTTTTGTGTAAATCTACTCGTTCTATTGAACTTAATTATGTTTGCTGTCGATTTTAGTAGGTGCATAAATAGCATTAACAATATAACAACACTTGGCATATAATAAGTACTTATGCACTTGAAATCTACATATGGAAACTTTATTGTACTGCAAATATGAGTATAACAAGGCAGGTCGAAGAAAATAGGTGATGGAACAAAGGCTTTCTCCTGCTGAATAAAAACTTATGAACACTGTGAACTGTGTCATGACTTAAAGACAGTTTCTCTTGTAAGTATCAGGGTTGAACAGCATTGACAGAATCGAATTAATATTTTTATTTTACAAAGTTCATTTAACCTTTTTAAGCATAACTGATTGATGTTTTAGTAGTTAAATTATTTAGCAGTAAGTTTAATCATGCAATAGTTTTTGGATGCATTTATTGGTTTCTACGTGTACTTATTTATACTCGAATTATAATAACAGGCTGTTACAACAGATGGCAGCAGGAAATAAGAGTCGTAAGGTCATCACGGTTATTACTCGTTTACCACTTCAAATATGGATGTAAGCGTAGTCTGTATCGGTACCACATTGACATGGCGAATTGGCTGCGTCCTGAATATGAGTGCACTCGAGCCGGTTGAACAGGAAATTAACCTGTGTGTAAACTTACCACATGAGTTTTCGTCAGATCCATCGGCGCAGTCCTTCTCGCCGTTGCAGAATAGACCACGCTCAATGCAGGTACCATCTCCGCAGGCCAGGAATCCGTCCTGGCAGAGAGGCTCCTCCGTGTACAACAAAGGCTTGACTTTGCGCTCCTTGTTCTTCAGTTTACAATTCTTAACGGCATCTTTCCAGTCACAGGTTTGCTTCTCGATGTCGAAGTATAGACCAGCCGGGCAACGAATAGCTTGAATACCCTAAGATTAAATATAAATACTATTAACAACACAAACAAATAACCTGTTAGAATTTATTGATCAATGATTGATCGATTTATAAAGCGTAACAATCTCAGTAAGTATACTAAATCGTTGCGATAAACAATTGCGGAATGTGAACGGATGCGTAACTATAAGAATGTGTCACGCATGTCAAGGGCAAGATTATTGGACAAATATTTTGTGAGTAAAATAGAACTATAATAAGAAAAAAGTAGTTTACAAAGTAGAATTGGAGTTTCGATAACGCTATTCAACTGTTTAAGGTCATCGTCGTGCGTGAGGGAGTGGAGTGCGCGTGTAAAAGTAGTATTTTACTGATGTCGGTACTTAGACTACTCACCGAGGCGGTGCACTGGATGACGTCGCGACAGTTGTCGCCCTCGCCGGCCACCAGCCGGAACCACTCGCCGGCGTCCTTGTCCTTGCATAGCTCCTGTTCCAGGGTCTCGTCTTTCTTGGCTGAGTCGTCTGCCTGCCGCTTCCATCGGTGCCCGTCGGTAACCGCTGTACGACAAAATAAATCACATTAAAACACGATTCGTTTCAGTTTGGATTTAGGAGATTTCGTGTATGTAGCGTGCATGCATGTAATGTGCATTGGTCACCGTTACCGAATACCTACTTCCTAACTTAACACACTTACGTTGCATAGCTGCAATTGATTGCAAATTACTGTTACACACGGATACCAACATACAGCTTGAACAAAGTGCGTACTGTTTGACATTTCATTTACTGTTTTTATTCATTTTAGAACTAAAATGTCACTTGGAATCGTAAAATGTCAAAGGTAGTGAGCGTACGTGACCTTTGACTGGCATCAAAATGTCAGCGCTTGGGCAAGCGACAAGGACGACTCTTTCTTAGTTCTTCTCGTTATAACAAATGGTAAGATTATGTATGACATTTGATGCCTTTGTACTCGGTTCGACTGACGAAATATTTAGAATGCTGTTCAAAAATCAATAGATTAGTTGAAATCCTTGAGCTTTTCAGCAATATAATTTAACTAAGTAGCTATAAGGATGTGCACCTAGTTGCCTAGACAACAACTGTGATATGACTTTAATTACTTACGAGTATTTACCTTCAATAAAAACAAAAACAGTGACACAGTGTGTTACACTGCAAAATCGATAAAATCTTATTGTTCCCACATTCCATTTAATCCTGTTATATATGCTGAGATTCGCAGTTTTTGTCAATTATAAATTACAGACGTGTGTGCTAATAGGCAATAAGAAAATAGATACGGGGCGTGTGTGCATGTAACACGAGGAAACTGCGCAATATTATCTAACTGTCTCGCTTGCGAGAGTGTCTAGCCGCGCCGGGCGGGTAGCGGCTACGCCTCAGCCCTAACGATAGCCTGTTCTAATTCTAATTTTATTGCCTGATGATTAATTGAGCCATTCTGTCCTAAGATTGTAACAATAATAAATTAATTTATCACTGACTATTCTAGATTCTCAGATGTATCCACGCAACTCAGTGCGTCATACAATGTTCTGACAGCGAACCAATGAAGGAGAATAATCTTGCTGCATCTACCGTCATATCGTTTAACTATTAACTTAACTGTTGCGCGGCTTGCAGTAGGTTCAAACGTTAAGTGTGACGACATATAGCATTGTTCTTCGCGATTGTTTTATGACTGCTACATCTTCATTAGCAACAGTGTTGCTCCGCGCAGTGTCAAGCAGATTGCCTCACGGGCGCGAGCGCAGCTGGATTGCACACTCGATTTGTACACGACACGACACGAGGCTTTATTCTTGCATGCTTAATAACTCTTTATTCCTTAATTCATTGCTATTTGATTTCGAAATATCCTCCGTCAACTTTCTTGTGCCTATAACCTGCAATTGCAGTCGCTCGACTTCTAACTCGGATAAATCCATCTCTCAGATTATGCGACTTTGGTATTAAGAAAAGGTATTTGCTGAGAGGGTCGAATGGATTTACCTGAGTTTGAAGTTAAGCGACACAATTGTAACTAAGGTAGGACTGCAATTTGTTGTATCAATCACATTTGTTGTAAAAGCTTTATGTATTTAAAGACCGTATAATACATAAATTTTAAAGTTTTCTCGAATTCGAATATTTTTAATGTATTACTAACATCAATCAAAATATTTATACGCATAGTGAAAACAGCATAATGTGGTGTCGTCCGAATTGTGATAAATAAAAACCCGTTTTCTTTGACCCGGATCTACCACGTGCTCAGCAACTTGACTTATTAATTGCGATCTCTCATGAGATTCACCCTGTAATATACATATATGATAATGGATACCTACTCTGTATTTATACATACAGTGACACCTGCAAGTTAATAATATTAATATTCTGAATATCCTTTAAGTATCCGAAGTGTCAGAACTCAAAACCGTGTGGTAAAATTCAAAACCCTAATGGAAAAGCAAATGATCAAAGTGAAACTTACTGTAGCTAGGTAGGTACTAATATTAAACGTTCGTTTTAAATAAAAACTTGATGTACAGAAAATGTTTTTTTTTTCGTCTAAGCCATGTCAATATACCAATCTATTTCAAATTAGCTTTTACCGGCCTGTAGGGTATAAGTATACTTGGGTACAGTACGCGCGTTGAAGTCTTTTATACGCAGGCGAAGTCACTAGATTTTTTACGCACAGATTTGCCAGTTTTGCTAAATTTACGGCGATTATGTCGTGTTATTAAAATTTCGTATCGCTGAAGTCATACTAAGGTTCTCAAAAACATTTTTTATTACTTAATCTAGCCAAGTTTCAACTAAAATAAGTAGAAGCCGTACTACTTATTTTAGTTGAAACATGGCTAGATAAAGTAATAAAAAATGTTTTTGAGAACCTTAGTATGACTTCAGCGACACGAATTTTCACTAAAACACAACACATTATAGATAATTGAAATTACAGTTAACGTAGTAATGACGTAGTATGATACGCTTAGTGCGTACATACGCATAAAACGTAACACAAAGAGGCAAATGATTAATAATTACTGTATTTTCATTTATTCCGCAAGTCGTTCACAAGAGTCAAAGCGCTGAAGTAGAAAAAGTAGATAATCTATACGTAGGTAAGGTATGTTTAACCGAGTGGCTTGATTACGTTACGCAATGTGTGATATGTAGAGCGCAAAAAACCAGGGGGTTAGGTTACTCGTGGTCGCACTTCGCGGCGGCTTGCGGGCCTACCGGGCCAAGCGCGCACGCGCTGTGTTCCCATTTACTTATATATACGGGTGTCTCTGAAACTGACGTCAACACTTAAAGGGCTGATGGAACAGCATATGGGTTATCAGATTAAGCAAACTTAATTTAAATGAAAATGGCGTTTTTTTTTTTCGAAATATTAAATAAATTACTACTTTAGTGAATGACAACAGTTAAATTCCATCTCTATCTTTTTCAGCGCGAGTGAAAGAAAAACACTGTGTTACAATTAGTAAAGGTCATTGCAAATTTTGCTAAATGGTGAATTAAAAAAACTACGCATTTATTGAGAAATATAAACGGCTACCGGCTTTTCTATCGTCTGTCCACAGCTCCTTCGGTCTCGTAGGAAAAATTCTAAGGGTTTCCTCTGCAGCGGGGAAATGCTGCCAGCGTCCTCGACACAATGCCACAGGGGCCAATTTTAGAGTTAGACTTAGTTTTTGTAGTGCTATTTTTAAGTTCATAGGTAATTTTAATTGTTATTTATTTAGTTTAGTTTCTAATTAATTGTTTTTATTATGTCCTCTTAAATTTAATTTAAATAATGAAGTTTTTAGTATTAGTGTGATAGAGTTTTGTCCTTAGTTACAGACGTACGAGTATAAGTCAAGAAACTAAAGATATACAACTTTTTAAAGCTAATTTTAAGATGTAACTTTGGAATTATTTACTATGGAGCCGATTTCGTCCAATCATGTATCGGAATTAACAATGTTCTTCTAAATATAATGAATATATTGTTCTACTTTCCCAAAACAAGTAGTTATAGCTAAAAAACTGTTTAAGTAAAGTCAATTTGAATGTCATCGGGTGTTGTCAGCCTCTTAAGTATAAAACTGCCACTAACTCAAAAACTAATTGCTTTTCATTGGGCTAAGTTTGCTTAATCTGATAGACCCTTAGCTGTTTTATTAGCCCTTCAAGTGTTGCGTTGGTTTTAGAGACACCCAGAATGTATAATTAGCCTCAGCCCGCGAGTCAGTTCCTGTTCAATAAAGCGAGGTTCACGACATTTGAAAAATATATATTACAAAAATCTTAGTTCTGCCTTTAACAGTTTGGGCTGTTGGTTGTCTGTTCGACTCTGGGTATAGTAAAAAAAACTTACATCTCATCCGGGAAAGCAAGTGTTCTGTTTCCTACATGCTCAATGTTCTACTCGTAGATAATACACTAGGTATACATAATTGATACTTAAATCAACAATGACAACTAACACGAAATAATATAATGAAAGCACTAAGCAGAACTAAAATGTTACTGATTTAAGATAAATCAGTATTATTTGTCAATGATTAGGTGACGGTCCGAGCAAGGTGACACAAATTATATAAATAGACAAATTAATTTAATGAGACTAGTTTTAGCGATAAATGTAAGTATTCTTCGTCAGATTTGCCAACTTTATCTTCACCTATCTATATTGGGTATCATTTTCAAAAACCATGAGTTATAGTTATAGAATTTCTATTTTGACTAAAAATACGTTTAAGATAGAAACTCCAATACAACTCCAACACATATGCAATAAAGTTGTATTGGAGCTGCATAAAATCATATCCAATACCAAACAAAATCTGATTCAGACATTTACACCGTTTCGTTCTTAAGGCGTTTTGATATGAAAAAGTAATATTACTCCAATGTATTGCATATTATATGCATTGGAGTTAGATTAGACCTTTACTGAAACGTAGGTATTTTAAAGTTTGATGATAACTACGTTAAGTTTGTTGGCAGGAGGAAAGGAGTAAGATATCAGTTCAGTTTGAGTAATTTACGTGAATTGCACTTATTTATTTATTACGAACAATTATAGCCGTGTTGGTTACTCAACTCCAAATCTAATCGAGTTCTTGGAGGTATTGTAATGTTGAATGAGTCAGATTCCGAAGTTTTAACTATTACACATATTCATTAATTATGTATGTATGAGTATGAGCAATCTTAAAAAGGTTTGGCATTTTACCTTGATAGGTATGGTATTAATGATAGTGGAATGTTTTCAGTGTCGCCTCATTAACATTATGTTTGTAAGGTCAAAAAGTCATTTAATAGAGAATTTATACACGTTAAAAGTCGAAGCCAATGATTGAGTTGCACTTTAGAAATAGGCGTGATGAGACCTTTAATGGTTAAATGGAGGTTTTAATGGCGAGGCTAATGTCGTGATAGGGCGACGCGCCTCGTCTGCTCGCGCGCACGTGTTTCGAGTAGCGAGTGTTGACAGCGCACCTTCCAGAACCAAGTGAAGTACAAATAGACAGTTATGCTATGCGACAGGCGCGGACGTCGACCGAGTGCGTGCCTGGCATACCGGAGCTGACCTTATGAATATTTAGCGTCGCCTCTCTACTTTCCTTTTAAAGGCACTCCCTTCAAACTCGAGCATTTCACTGATAACAGGCAAATGACGCAAACGCAACACATTAGAATATGTGACGGAAGCTTTCAAACAGTCCATCGAAACACGTGTTGGCGCGAAACTTTTGACTTTCAATACTTTCAAACGTGTGCGGGAGTGGCGGTTGTAAAGAAAGTTGAACTATGGAGAAATAAGAATTTGATAGGAAATAATAATTTGTGCAAATTTAAATTACTAAGATGTTTGACACGGCTTGACGCAAGTTGTACGAATAATATTTGATGCGTAGGTAGTAGGTACCCAAACATTAAATACCCGGTACATGTGTACATACGGGTATTTAATGTTTGGGTTACCTAATGTAACACCAAGAACAACAGAAAATAAGTAAGACAATAAAGAAGTGTTTAATGTCCATTATAATACAAAACAATAAATCGAAAATAACCATTAATCCGGACCTAATTGGTAGGTAGCTGTGAAACTAAGTGGGCAGTAACGGTTAAGATAATTTATCGGTGCGGGTAGGTTGTACATTAGTGCATAGTCTAACTGTCGATTGAATCGACAAGTACGGTTGTTGTATATAATCAAATATTGCAGACATACATTTAACGTAGGTACAACCTAACATGTTATCAAGAAAAATACATGTGTTTACGTAGTTATTATTTTTAACACTTTATTTATTAGGTACCCATTGATCGTGAAGAATCTCCACTATAAAATTTCTGGGAACGCGGACGAAGTCACAGGCGGATGCAAGTGGTATCTATACAATAACAATAAAAAAAATACAGCAAGTTACCTGTATTTCATTAGATTAGAAAACATAGATTAGAAAAGAGACTACGCATTAAACATCAAATTATTTTTGGCCAAAAACAGTTGGGAGCTTCTGATTACGAAATTGTTTAAACGTGTTCTTTATAAGCATTCGATAGTGTATTAATTTCTTATTATGTTTTGTTTAATTTAAATATAAATGAAATTAGCTTCCCCATGAGTCGTAGACCCATAAACGTCTACGCCGTAGCTGGTACGCGTAGCATTAACAGCTATTGTATAGATATTTTATTATCACTTTTAAAATTTTGTAATTCGTAAAGTCTTCTTTTCATATGTCGTAAATATTTCTCATTAAAGTTAAATTTCTAATAAATCATTTACCTACTTACCTAATTACACTAGGTATACCAAGGTCAATTAATAAGTCAACTTTATGCTATTTTGCACAAAGTTGATAACAGGTTTGTAATTACACAAACAATAAATGATCATTTGAAATTCCAAACTTGATTAAGTATTTCATTTAGTGTGTAGTACGATCTAACACGGAAATGTAAATGTTACGTAATTTCGTAGATATATTAACTTTTATTTTCTAATAGTTGCCTATAAAATGATGATACGCCACACAGCTCCGAGGAAATCAAGACAACATCTCTTCAACTCTTATATCGCTCGTATTTCTCGTTTTGTTTTTTTAACTTTTTTAAGTAATACGACCCCCCCCCCCCCTCTGCTCTGGGACAAAAGCAAATCCTCTCTTTTTGTTATTTTACGTCAGTAATATTTAAAAACATTGTTATATATCGAATATAATAAAATACTTCTTTAATGAAAAACATTGAAAACTTTAATATACTAATCGAATTAGTTATATGTATTAGGTACTGGGATGTAATCTCTTATGACCTAAGATGTTTAACAATCATAGTCATCAACCAGTTACGATATTGTTATGCGATATTGTCATATATGTGTCAAGAACCGTTCCTCTAAGATAGCAACTTCAAATATCAATTTCATGTAAAGGTAACTAAAAGGTAACGTAAGGGACAAACAACCTTAAATCTTTTAATAAACTATCAATTTAACTATTTGCTCCCGTTAAAAAACAGGTGTAAAACTTTTTGACGGGTGCATTGATCTTGACAGTGTTTTATAAAAAAAACATAAATTTGATTAAAAAAGGGTGTCGTCAACACCTTTTTTTAATCGTCTCTGGTCGTGTGACGTACAAGGGTGGCTGAGCGCTGCCGCTGCGTGGCGCGCGTGACGTCAGCGGCGCGGGCGCAACACAACGCGGAACGAATGTGAAAGTTCCCGCAGTACGACGCAAGCGCGCGCCGCGCCAGGTGCTAAACAGTTGTTTTGCCAAACACTTACTATTGCAAAATGTTGGACATTGCCCAACTAAAATCCTGTTTTGATTACCTATATTCCGATGTCAATTTTTCATTATGACCTTTCATATGCAACTGTAATCGCGCACTGATGTTGCATCTACGAGCTTAAGTATTTTCGTGACTATTTAATGTAATAAAATGAACTAATTAATGCTTAACTACTATTACTAAATAATTACATGTTATATTTCAAAACAGCGTTTTCCCAATTAGTCCGTTTAATAATGTGTTGCTAAGTAATTATAAGTTAACTGCTTAAGCACACCGGCATACCTACATGAGACCGGCACGTTAGGTACTTGCAGATGCGAGTCGAGTGAATATCCTTGAATCGCTCGCGACGCGTTGATGTCCTTTAACCGCGCGATGCACGGCTGCATTCGCTCGTAAACTCTGCGGAAACTCAGCCTACCTCGCGACGAGTTGGGGTCAATTTCACTGTTCACTTGTGCGACACTGACGCAACCACTGACTAATTAGTGTGACGTCGCGTACCCGTGACGTCGCGAGATGGGCAGCGTGTGGAGGCGAAAGGTATAAAGGTTAGGACTCACCGCAGGCGATCAAGAGGCACGCGGCCAGAGTAGCGACACGGGCGGAGCGCGCCATGACGGGATCACAACAGGTCGCTGCGCGGCCGTCGCGCGGTTAAATAGTGGCCTCAATAAGCGCCCCGCGCGCCCCGCTCGCCCACAGCGCGCTCGCGGCGCCCGGCGCCGGCGCACCACCGACTGCACTCCTCGGACAGGCGTCTGGACTCCGAAGCTCTGGCTCTCCACCCACCCTTCCATACTAACCTTGCCAATAAACAAACCATTGTACTCAAACTGAAACCCAACTCGATCGTGTTGGTATGTTTCCAGGGAATTTGAAACTTTATGAGGCAAGGTCTTGTCAGTTACGAGTAACTATCATCAGCCGTCATAAGGTTTCACCTCAATTTTTTAACATTCGCTGCAGCGTGAATGATAGACGTCTTCGTCGTCTGATCAGCCACTGGCAAACATCACACAATTTAAACAACGTTTTTTATAAGTGCGACTCACGCTTTACCGTAGAATTTTTATTATTTTTCGTGTATTTTTTTGTATTTAGGCCTATCAGTTTTCGAGATAAGAGGAGGGAGGGGGGGGGGGGGGTGTTCAAATGTGAATCAAAAATAATATATTAGACATATGTGCTAAATTTCAGCGCAATCGGTCCAGTAGCGTCGGAGCAAATTGACTGTGACAAACAGAGACAGACATCCTCGCACCATAAGGGTTCCTTTTTTAATATTCTGGTATGGAACCCTCAAAAAGAATGATTAGATTAGTGCAAATTACAAATAGCAAAGCTCCGATTTTTCAATTTAAAACTATGACATTCAAAAAGTCTGCATAAAGATAGAGGGCAAAAAGTTACTCTAAATACTACAAGTTTCCTCTTCTATCAAAAAATCTAAACATTAATCGGTAGAAATATATTTTTAGTAATAAAATATTTTTCACTTCCGCAACTCGAGCAAGAATCTTCTGCTTTTTTTTAACGCATTCAACGCCACCCAGTGCTACGCGCTACGCTTGTAGCCCGTAGCCACATATTCGTCGTATGTAGCTCGTAGTAGCTACGAAGAGAGAACCCGACAGTCGGGTTCTCGGTGCTGAATGTATTAATACGACGACGGTGGCAAACAAGCATACGGCCCACCTGGTGGTAAGCAGCTACCGTAGCCTATGGATGCCTGCAACTCCAGAGGTGTCACATTCGCGTTGCCGACCCTTTACAAAAAGGAGGATTCACTGTGTTGACGGCTAAAGGAACAAGAGGGTCCCTCATCGTCAACACACTGGGTCCTCTTTGAGCTTATTGGCAACCTTACTCACCAGCAGGAACACAACACTATGAGTAGGGTCTAGTGCTATTTGGCTGTGGTTTTCTGTAAGGTGGAGGTACTATCCCAGTCGGGCTCTGCTCCAGATTTGAGCGAGATGACATTCGCTGAACGTGCCCTATCACACTTAGCGAGATGCCATTCGCAGTGCCCATACCTCTCTTTCCGACGTAGTTTAAGGACACCCGTATCCGGACGTAGTTAAAGATATACCTGGGTCCAAAAATAGTCTGAAAACACAGTTTGCTGTCTGAAAACAGTGAGCAACATCAAATTTTGTTGCGAGCATGACACAAAATAACCTTGAGGTGATGTCATGTAATTATTTTAATATTTTACTTGCTTTATTTAATAGTAGTTTATGTAACTGTTACGTAATAAGGCCTAATTACGTACAGTTGCATACACTGCTTTATCTACACTCATATAAATGAAGTGTTCGGAAACCATAGAATGACCGCCATTGCACCGCCATGGCCAACACGATTGTGGCGGCGGTCGGGCGGGCGCGTGCCGTTGGTCAGGAAGGAGCACAGGATTTACATTATGTTATCAAATTCGATGTTCGGAATTTGAAACTCATAACGTATCAATATATGAGCATGTAAAGTTAAAATTACGTTACTGCCACAGATAAAAAGCTTATCATAGTAAAATCGGTTGTGGTAATGCTAGCCATTGCCTACCGTTTTTGAACACGTTTTAGAGGACTTACAATGTGAGTGTATATAAAAATTAAAACGTTACAGCCATAAAATGTAAAAAATTTAAAAACTTTTAATATTTTTTATTATTGTGGTTAAACAGTTAGTAAGTATCCGACCATTATTAAAAAGTTGATCAATTTAATGATGGCATATCTACATGTTGATATTTATTTGCTGTCGATGGTTTTTGGTATTTTCAACCGACTTCAAGATTTCGAAGGAGGAGGTTATCAATTCGTCGGGATCTTTGTTTTTGCTATTTTTTTATGTATTTTCACCGATTATTCGAAGACGGCTGGACCGATTTGGAAAATTCTTTTTTGTTTGAAAGAGTATACTTCACAATTGGTCCCATTGTAGCCAGGTCAGGATCTGATGATGGGACCCTGGAGAAATCGAGGGAACTCTCCAACTATTATAGGCACACCTATAGTGATTCGAGTATTTTTTACAGCAGCTCGAGCATTTGCTTTTGGAAAGGTGGAGGCTAAGGGAAGTCGGTTCTTTTTTGTTTAATATTATAGTAACACTAGTAAACAATGAACAAGTGACGAAGAATTATTAGATATCGTTCAGGTTGTATTTTTAACTTTAATTATGTTCTCACTGCTGAGGTGAAAAATTGTAAAACCGACACTAGAATCAAGTTATTTATATCTTGTGCTTTTAGTCCCTCTACGCTCTAGATTCTAAATTAGAATCACTCGTTACGACGACAAACTTTCTTCTCTCGCTGCACAAATATATATTTTTTGCATTCTAATGAATAATGATAGTAGTAGTAGTAGTAGTTCTTTTGAATTCACGTATGCATTGCTACTTGAAAAGGTACACCTTTCCTTTCTAAAATTTTTATACAAAAAATGTATGGGTACTACCTACCCCTTTCTCTATCCGACGAAATATCTTCTCAGGGCACCGGGCTACAACTCTTTGGAAGTGAGACGAAAACGTAGTTTGCTAATATTTGCGGGTCAGACCCTGCGCCGAGAGTCAGACTGTCCTGAGCTTGTAGTCGAATGGTGTGACTGTGGGTATCGGGCGTTCCAAGGATAGCCCTCAGACCACGGAAAAGCGATCTGTTGGCAGTGCCGGCGGCACGCACCGTGTCGCGCTTGAATTCCCCACTGGTTCGCGCCATCTAATAACTGAATGCGCTCCTGGCATCCAGAGTACGATCTGATTGCTTGGCGATGGGTGGCTGTGAGAAGTGTATGCCTGAGTTTCTGTGAGGTGATGGACAAAAGGCCTTCAACTTTACCAATGCAATTATTTATTTTAAGATTCATGACCCATTGGTTTTTACTGTAATGCGATATAAATACGTTTGATAATAAAATAATAAAAATAGTAATGATCATCACATATCTATATAACGTCACAGCATAACACTGTTACACTAACTACTGAAAACTAGCAGTTTTTTAGAACAGAACGTAAATGCAACCCAACAATAATATTAGGATAAATATTTATTTACGTGACATCAAAGCTCTCCAAAACGCCTCTGCGTATTGGATCTGTATTCCCATGTATGCTTAATGTACTTACGTTTCCCACCGAACGGGTGGAGTCGGCACGCGTTTTACTAGCAGTAAATGAATTCGAACCTTCGAATTAGACGGAGATAGGTCACTGTGACAAAACAGAAAGAAATTATGAGTAATAAAATAAATATACTTATAACTTTTCAAAATTTGGATATATGTAAATTGTAAATAGGTATCTGTAGCGGCGAATTAAAAAAATCATAGGGAAGCTGGAGCTGATTTGGCTCTCCTTTGCTCCATAGGCTGTTATAAAAGTACTCAACTAACGGAACGACGCGAATCTTTGCGAATCTATTTCTACGGTCTCTTCGCCACTGGTAGTTACATATCTAATACAGTCTTTAAAATTAAATCACTCAGGCCGTGCATAAAACAAGCTTATTATTAAGTATAGACATTCTCTACTATAGTAGAGTTATAACTCTAGACCTATTAAAGTTAATAGTACCCTTTACTTAATGACGTATAAGTACTTCTGTTTAATCTCAGTGGTCAAGCTAGAATATTTTTTCTACTTGGGTACCTTCAACAATTTAATTTTAACTTAGTAACAGTAACAGCATCTAAAATAACTTTTTAGCGTTAAGACCGCCTGTTGTCCCCTTTATCTGTAACTAGCTGTGCCCGCGGCTCCGCCCGCGTGGAATTCGGTCTGTGTCAGTAAGCGGCTAATTCACCCCTAATTTCTCTCCCGCTACCCTGGAGGCGGAACTTGAAGTAAAGTTGACAGATGACGCTAGAGGACAGTAGTCCTAATAAAATATTTTACAATTACCACTAAATGAAAGTACACTCAAAAATGAATACTTTTTTTATCATATTATTTTTTTTGGCATGATTTAAACGACATAGAGTAGTAGGTGTATATCGGACGATACAGGACCACTTTTGTATTTATACGTTCATGTCCACGGCAAATATCATCCAAATCGATCCTCCCGTCAAATCAGTCTAAGCATGAAAGGTAAGAACAGGCGCGGTTGAAATTGGGGGGGGGGGGGGTCACAAATGTAGAAATGATTTTTTTCTATTTGAGGTGCACTTGGAGCGGGGAGGGGGTCAATGACCCATGCAAATTTAACTCAATCGAGTGAAGTGGCTACCCCCCTCCCCTCTTTTAGACGTTGAATTTTTATAGGCTACGTATAACCTGGCTGGGGATTTTCTGGAATTGGAATTAGTAATCCTTAAGGGGTGATTTCCGGGATAACAATGCAAAAAAATATCGGCCAAGAGCATGTCGGGCGATGCTCCGTGTAGAGTTTCGTAGATGCTGCCCTGTTACAAAACATCCGTTCAAAAGGTCGTTTATTTGGCGGCGCTTACGTCATTTTACTATTCGGCACTTCCTTTCAATATGCGTTTTTGACTAATAATTCAAAAACGGCTGGACCGATTTTATTCAACATAGTTTTTATTGAAAGTTCTTATCAGGCCTCACCAAATTTCAGCTTTCTAGTGCGAACGGTAACTGAGCTAGACCGCGGACAGACGGACGGACATGGCGATATAACTGTTACGTAATAAGGCCTAATTATGTACAGAAGCATACACTGCTTTACCTACACACATATTAAAAATCCATTGAAACCATTAGAATGACCGTCATTACACCGCCGCTAAAAGGGGGGGGGCTTTTAGACGTTGAATTTGAGCATGATGAGATGAGAACCGGCCAAGACCATGTCGGGCGATGCTCAGTGTAGAGTTTCGTAGAGGCCGCCCTGTTACAAAACATCCGTTCAAAAGGTGGCGCTTACGTCATTTTACTATTCGGCACTTCCTTTCACTATGCGTTTTTGACTGATAATTCAAAAACGGCTGAACCGATTTTATTCAATATAGTTTTTATTGAGAGTTCTTATCAGGCCTCACCAAATTTCAGCTTTCTAGTGCGAACGGTAACTGAGCTAGACCGCGGACAGACGGACGGACATAGCGAAACTATAAGGGTTCCTAGTTGACTACGGAACCCTAAAAAGAGATAAATAGTAGTTATGTAACTGTTACGTAATAAGGCCTAATTATGTACAGAAGCATACACTGCTTTACCAACACACATATTAAAAATCCAGGGGGGGGCGGGCGTGCCGGCGGTCGGGGGTAATGAATTTTCATACGTTTTTACCACACTATCACAGATAAATCAAAATATTTATTTATCAATGTAAGCACATTACACTGCACTAATTAACGTCAGAGAAAAATAAAATACGTGAGTGTCGTGGAACACGCGATTGGAACGAAGTTATGTTATTTAATTTTAATTTTTTTTGGAAATTTTTGAAATTTACGAAATTTATGAAAATTTTTGAAAATTTTGCCATTGTTTACTTTTAGGTTTCCGACTTTTTTCACTTTTATCACTTTGTCACTTCTCACTTTAACTTTTCACTACACTTCACTTCACTTCACTTTATTCTATTTTATATATTTTTTGTTTCATTCCATTTTACATGTTTCTCAATCGTATGGGTGTCGCGTTTTCGTGACGTGACGCTTTTTCGTGACTTTTTTTCGCCTAGCCTCCCATCCGCGAACCGTCCGATAAGGAACTTCGTTCCAAAACTACCACCGGTTCTAACCCTACATACACCTCTGGCCCAAGAAGTATTATGACATTTATGACCGAAAAGAAACTCGACGGGACTTATTTTTTTCAAAACAGTAAGTAATACATTATTAGATCTTAAAGATACATAATAATGCGTAGTTCTTCAAGAAGACATATCAAAACAGCTTGAGAAACAGATAATGTACCCATTGTTTAATTATAAAGAAAAATAAATCCTAATCTGACTGCTTCATAAAACGTTTGATATGTTTTCCTACCTAAACGGTGTCCTATAAATGTTAGATGATTTTGTAGTAGTTTTTTGGTTTGGGCCATGCATCTTTGTCTGTCATATATAGTCCTCGAACCTGGAATAACATTCATGACATTTTCAAATATTTCTTAAGAGCGGGTAAAGGTAAATTTAAAGCATCGACGGGTAACATGTTATAAATATGAACACCTTGACCAAAAAATTACAAATTATTTCAATACCAAATTTCATCTAAATACGTACAGCGGTTATTGGTCGTTTCTTCCCCATGTAAACTTTTTGCATCCGCTTAAGAGGCGATCCCAAAACGCGCGAATTTCTTAAAATGCTTCATTTTCTTCGAAGGCTATGGCTAAAGTACTTAGTTTTTTTAAATCAACTATTGATGCATATAATATCTCATTTCTTTATCTATAGATAGACGGCCATCGGGGCAAATATTAAATTTTAAAGAGTAAAACATGAAAAAAATTGGTCGTCTTGGAAGGCCTTTCCGGATTTTCCAGTTAGATGTACCGTTCATTTCCAAATTACGCAAAAAAGGGTGTCAATTCTTATTCAACTTGAATAAAATTCAATTGAGTATATCATGTCTGAGACGGCCATAAATATCGAAGATTCATCTTGGATAATAGACAAAATACCTCCTGATTATATGCCAGTTTTTTGATGAAAACACGTTTACATTTAATTTTTTCCACGAAAACTCTATGAATATGTTGCCCTAAAAAGATTATCATATGAAAGTTAAACTATATTTCTATCACGATAAAAAATATCATTACCTACTATAGTGGTACGTTTTAATTTAGTATGAATTTTTAAAAATGACCTATAAATCACACTTCACAGGACACTTTCTGTAAGAATCGTATTTTTGGGTTCTTAATAATAATAAATATGGTTCAAAAGTATTTTTTTGTATTACTAATACTTCAAACTATCTTATAGATAGCATTTTATGCGGCTTTTTTCATTAATAGAGTTTTTCGACCTTTTAGGGAATAAGGAGCCTTAAGGGATAATTTCCGAGATAAAACTATTTTATTTCCTTTTCCAGAGCTCAAATTATCTCCATACCAAATTTTATCTAAATCGATTCTGCGGTTAATAATTCCCTATACAAATTTCCAACTCCCTTTTCACCCCTTTAGGGTTGATTTTGGGGTAAAAACTATCCTTTGTCCTTTCTTGAGACCCATACTATCTCTATACACATTTCCATCTAAATCAGTTCAGCGGTAAAAAATTCCTCATACCAACTTCCAACCCCCTTTTCACCCCCACAAGGGTTTGAAAACTATCCTATGACGTTTCTCGAGACTCAAATTATCTTCATACTCATTTCTATCTAAATCGTTTCAGCGGTTAAAAATTCTCCATACAAACTTTCAACCCCATTTTCACCCCCACCAGGGTTGATTTGCGGGATTAAAACTATATATTATCCTTTCCCGGGACTCAAACTATCTCTATACAAAATTTCATCAAAATCCGTTCAGCCGTTTTCACGTGATGCGCGGTCAAATAAACAGACAAACAGATAAACAGACAAACAGACGAAAATTCTAAAAATTGTTGTAACGTGTTCTGTTATCGATTCTAAGTATCCCCAGCCAACTTTTTTTCGATTATCTTCCATGTACAGACTTTCGACCCTCTTCAGCTTTATTATTTTTTTTTTTTTTTTTTTTTTTTTTTTTATACTACGACGGTGGCAAACAAGCATACGGCCTGCCTGATGGTAAGCAGCTACCGTAACCTATGGACGCCTGTAACTCCACAGGAGTCACATGCGCGTTGCCGACCCTTTTCAAAAAGGAGGATTCACTGTGTTGACGGCTAAAGGAACAAGAGGGTCCCTCATCGTCAACACACTGGGTCCTCTTTGAGCTCTTTGGCAACCTTACTCACCAGCAGGAACACAACACTATGAGTAGGGTCTAGTGCTATTTGGCTGTGGTTTTCTGTAAGGTGGAGGTACTTCCCCAGTCGGGCTCTGCTCCAGATTTGAGCGATGACATTCGCTGAACGTGCCCTACCACACTTAGCGAGATGCCATTCGCAGTGCCCATACCTCTCTTTTTGGCGTAGTTTAAGGACATACCCAGGTCCGGACGTAGTTTAAGGACATACCCCGGGTCCATTATTATTGTATAGATTAATCATTTCCCTTTTATTTGTGATATATTTTTAATTTAGATCTGCAATAAATAGTACCTATTCTATCAATTTACCAAAACAATCACGTGCAACAAAAAATAGGTAGGTATGAATAATGTTCTTTTTTAAGCACCATCTGCGCATAACTTTGCGCGTTTATCCTTATTGGTTTCAAGAATTTTTAAAAATAAGCTAATTTACTTCAGTTCTGTTTACGTCTCATGTAGGTGTAGTGAATACTGGGGGTGATAAAAAAATAATGACAATTGTATGAATATATAGGAATTAATGGTAAAAATAAATAGTAATGTTAGCTATATATTTTTCTATTAGATAATATATATTTTCTATTAGATAGTAGATATTGGTGCAACAAGAGAAAAAAGTTCATATTTATTTCGATTGCTAATTTTAAGTCCCGAGTAAGTAGTAATAATATTTTTCACTTGATAGGCTTGTTATTTTTCTGATTATACTTGTTTTATTTGCAAATAAAGTACGTAAAATATTTAAATTTTAGTATGGTTACGAGGGTTGCTACTTATATATCCGGAAACAAAAAAACAAACAAACGTACACGGCTGAAAATGGTTTTATTGTTTTTCAAAGTATTCTCCTTGATGATCTATGCACTTTTGCATTCGCGTGAACCAATTTTTAAAGCACTTCTGCCACTCCGCCTGAGGTACCTCCATTACGTGTTGTTTGAATGCGTCGACAGCATCTTCAGCGGTCGAAAATCGTTGACCGCGTAATTTATTCTTTATATTTGGAAATAAATAAAAATCGTTGGGTGCCAAGTCAGGGCTGTACGGCGGATGACCCGTTAATTCCACATTTTGACCCTCCAAAAATAGAGTTGTTTCGCGTGACGTATGACAGCTGGCATTGTCATGATGAAGAATGATTCTTCGTCGCTGGTTAGTTTTACGAATTTGTTCAAATACTTCCGGTAAGCAAATGGTCGTGTACCACTCTGAATTAACCGTTCTACGGTTTTCTAGTGGCACTGTAGCTACATGGCCATTAATACCGAAGAAGCAGGCCACCATTTGTTTCAATGTACTTTTTGCACGAGTAACTTTCGTAGGGTTCGGCTCATTTTGAAACACCCATACCGTTGATTGTTGCTTCGTTTCGGGATCGTATGCATAGATCCAGGATTCGTCACCTGTATAGATGTTATAAACGGCTTTTGAGTCACCACGGTTATATTTTTTTAACATTTTATGGCACCATTCGACGCGAGCATCTTTTTGCTCTTTTGTTAAGTTGTGGAGTATCCAACGCGAAAAAATTTTTTTTACAGCCAAATAATTATGTAATATGCTATTAATGCTGGTCATAGAAATACCCAGAGTCGCCTCTATCTCGCGGTACGTAACATGTCGGTCGTCCATTATAAGTTTTCGCACAGCCTCGATATTTTGTTGTACAACGACCGATTTCGGGCGACCTGCCTTAACTTCGTCCGTAAGCATACTACGTCCACGATTGAACTCACTAAACCAGTGATACACAGTAGTTTTAGATGGGGCTTCATCACCAAAAGTTGAAGTTAGTTGATCTATGCACTGTTGTTGCGTTAAACCACGCCGAAAATCATAATAAATCATAGCACGAATATTTTCACGAGTGAGTTCCATTCTTGCTGCGAGATGACATTTAAAACCCGTCAAAAACAAAACACGAGCGTTAATAAGAAAGAAAAAATATACCGGCCAGTACTTAAAAAAGTTCAAATTTTACCATGGAGGTCAAATATGCTATTTAAGAAGATTGTAATCCCGGTTTCCGGATATATAAATAGCAGCCTAAACATTCAAAAATTTAAATCTGTATAATTAATATTTATAAATTAGTACTTGTGCGCGTTTCAGGACGTTTCATTTTGACTCTGTTTCAGGAGTCTGAGTCTGCTATCGAAACTACAATATACCAATTAAAATTAAAGAAAACTAAATTTTATGAAGACGTGAAAAACTCAACGCGAATAGACTCCGAGTATTTCAAATTTGTGTTTGGTTAGGTTGTGTCTCATGATCGCAGCAAAATTGAGTTTTGCTTACTGTTTTTAGGTATCAAAGAACCCTCGTTCCTGCTGCTGAGGTGAAAAGTCTTTATTAGTTTATGCGCATACATTATACAATTAGAATCTAGCATACAGCTCTAAAAGTAAAATTTTAGCGCATTTATTGAACAAACATTTGATTTTATCGTATTAATTGTTGACATTTCTATATTGATTAAATGCGAAACTTTATAACTAATATATGTTACTCACAAATATAAAAATTAAGTTTTAAGTACTTATACCATGATGTAGAGATGTTTTAACCACCGCGTTCAAACTGCTAACAAAAATTGTATTACGGAGTAGGTATTCGTTTTAAGCTTAAATATGTAAATTAATCAATAAAATAACCAATCTAAGTATACATCCTTAGCTGAAGTTGGCTAAAAAACTTATCCGAGTTTTGACGAGCGGAAAGGATTCTTCACTACATTTATACAAAAAATAAGATAGAGTCAACATTTTGATTACAAATTATGCTCAAAACTTTTTTTAAACTTTAAAATATCAATCTAATTTGTTAATAATATGATATGAACTCAGAAGCGTATTTTGAAATTTCGCGCTCCGGGCCTTATGGTCCGGTACCTGAATGATCGGCGTCCTGAACCCAGTGAGTGGGGCATCTTACGCCGCCCCGGGCCATGGCCCGGTTGGCCATAGGGTAAATACGCTCATGTATGAACTTGAGATGACCTACAGCATTTCCGCTCGCGTCTATTAGGTAATCGAGTACCTTCCTGTTCCATATAGATTCAATCTAGAATGTTAGCCAAGCTTTAAAATCATAAAGATCAAGCCCGCAACTTTAAACTCGAAACTTTTGAGCTTTTAAAGCTAAGTGCGGAATCAGAAGGACTGCATCTGCATCTCAACTGACGTTTTATAAAGCGCTGGTGGGTTCGAGTACTAATTTTCAATTTAGCTGTTTTGCCTCTCTTTCTATCAACCGCAATAATTACGGTTCTTAAACCTATAGATGTCATATACAAAGGTAAAAGTGACCTAGTCCTCCGGTGCCCAAGGCTGGGATCGAACCAGCGTCTTCTGCATTTGCGGCTAGGGTTTGCAAGATCCGTAATTTTTTCGGATCCGGGTATTTTGGATCTTAAAATTCCTCGGATCCGGATATCCGGATATTTCGGATAAAACGGATCCCAAAGTTATTTCCCTAAAAAAAATAAAAAAAAAAATAAACAAACTAAGGTAAAAAAACCTTTTACATATTAAACCGAGGTGATAGACGCAAAATATTCTAGTTTTTTTCTCTTTGAAATTATCAATTATTATGAAACTTTCTTAGGGGAAACTGTATACGACTTTAACAATGACACACCCCCAACCCCAATTTCGGGTAGTTTTTATACTATAATTTGTGTGGGAGTAGGACAGTCCTTTTTCAGAATTTTCTTATATACTAATTTTTGTACTTACTATATGTATAAGTAATAAGTTTTAAAATCATCATACCTACAAATTAAAAGCTAAAACGTATTTGTACGCAAGTTAGCATAACATTAGTTAACAGCGGGGATGTGGATCTCTTTTAACATAAGTGAGTGAGCATATAACAGTATTTAGCTCTCGGTATGATCCTTTATTAAAGCTTATGCTTTATGCCGTTAATAAAGCTGTCACACATCGTGCTTTATGAAATGACGAAGAAATATTAAATCTACATTTAAAAGCAATGTTTATTACCTATTTTGTTTTTACATATTTGGCAGTCATATCTTATATATTTTATAGGATTACCAAACCCATAGTGTACATTTTTAGATTTTACTCACGTTTTTTAGGATCCGTACTATTCGAAGTATCCGGATCCTGTACACACTAGGATCCGGATCCAAAATTCGGCGGATATCCGGATATTTCAGGTATCCGGATACCCGGATTGCAATCCCTATTTGCGGCAGATGCTCTAACCACTACTCACTAGACTACCCGGGTTACAGCGGCACATTTCGAATTTTCCCGTGTATGTGTGTGTATGCAATCTTAGTAAATGCTTAGGCGCATATTTTATTTATTTAACCTTTATTGCACAAAAGAAAAACTTAAAGTACAAAAGGCGGACTTAATGCTATGAGGCATTCTCTACCAGTCAACCTTAAGGCAAAGCAGAGAGATTGTGGGCGGTGCATATCTATTTGTAATAACGGGACTCAACCGCGTATATATTTGTAATTACCTTCGACGTTGGAGTCAGGACCGGACCATTGGATTGAGCTTCATAATCCTAAAATCCTTTCTACGGATCGTCGGTTTTATAGTAGAAAAGTTCGTGAAGCCATTGAAATCAAAAAACACTGCAATTTCAATCGGGACGATGGTTTTAGGATCTCATCTACATGGAATCCTGTCATTAGTAAATGTAAGCGCCAACGAATACCGCCGGTTCGAAAGCCGGACATTGTGAGTGTTGTATGTCGACCAAGTGACATCCCTAGTGTGCAAAACGTTTAAGTTGATAATCAAGACCAAGTGCGGGTAGTTCGAAAAACTCGCGCGGCTAGAAGATGTTGATGTCAACTGGAGCCAGTATTTCTTCGGGACCACGGGGACAATGTCGTCCTCGAAACTCCGAAGGTAATTTTTAGAAATATATACGCGGTTAAGTCCCGTTATTACAAATAGATATGTGTAAAAACCGTGAAAGTTTAAATCAGTGCCTAGGCGCATTTTGGGCAATTATCTACTACGGTATCACATTAAATATGAGTTTGTACCTCCAATCGGAACTTATTTAGAGAAGGCTTCTTTAAATGCTTCCCAGTTATAAAGTCAGTTGTCAATATTATTATTTGGTACCTCCCTATAGTTAAACAATAGATGTAAAGGCATTAAAATACAGCCCATATTGAGATTGAGATAATGTACGGCCCCGAATTAGTCGCCAACCTATTAATTTTAGTACCCATTTTTATTTTTTATATCTACCCAAATACAATTGTTTAGCTACCTTGTTAAACACATGCTGTAAAATCTATAGTAATTTGAGTATTGCATTGCATTCGTTCTCGGTAAGAATAAATTGTAAAGTGGAACTGCTAAAATTATGACATTGTGTAAAAGACGGATAGCTAGCTACGTCAGATATGACACTATAATGAGAGCAACGAAACCCCTTTAGTCAGTTTGCTATACTATGCTTATTTCTAGATCTGGACATCTGGCAGCTGTAAAGTGGCGGAGGTCAAATAATGCAAACCATTTCAAGAAAACCAATCCTAGAGTTCTGGGTTTCATGCAATATTATGAGAAATTATATAAATAATTAGATTATATCATTGCCAAAAAGAGTCTGTTCTAGGAAAGTAGTGACAAACTACGTATAATGTAATTCATATTTTGTTGCCTACTGTTTTTGTTTCCGTAATAATACGCAATGTTTTTTGCTCTAATGTTAAAATATAGGCCCTGTCCATTATAACTGAGACAACTTCAGCAGGTTTTACCTATTTTGGTATCACTATTTTAAAATAAAAAATATTTGCTAGTCTGCCACTCTGACCTCCACACATTAAAAGCTGCCAGATGTCCGGATCTAGCAATAAGGATAGTATAGCAATCTAACCAGACGGGTTTTGTTGCTCTCATTATTGTCATATCTGACGTGACCAGCTCTTAGTCCATAATATATAGGTATGTACAACGTACAGTATGAACATATTAACACAATCCAAATACGACAAAACTCGAAATCCGCCGGACAGTTTTGAAATTTGGTGGGTATGTTGATTAGAGGTTCCGTTTTATTGTCCACACCATTTGACATTTGAGGACCTGGAGGAACCGCCAGCACCTTGGAAAATGTCCTCCATTCTGAAGAAATTCGCTTTTCCCTCCGAATCTACGCACTCCATGAAAATATGATATAGGACAATATTAAAGCTCATTAAATTCTACATAGAAACATGCGTACTCTTTTGCTGAAAAATGCACCTCCTTAGAGATATCACTTGAGGAAGTGAAGTGTATCGTCAATGCCTTTCCAGGGGATATTCTCATGATAAGAAACTTGTGAGAATACAAAGTTAACGTTTATTTATAGTTTTGTATGTCAGCTACACCAATATCAACATTTTAACCGACTGCGACAAAAACAGTAAGTAAGGTAATGGTTTCAAAACTGAAAACTGAAAACACCCTGTGGCCTAGAATGCTAAGCGGATTTCTACAAGTGACATATCCCTTAATTCCACTTGATCTGAACAATGAATCCACAGTTATATATCTAAAAAAAAAAACAATATGGCAGCCGCAAGAGGTCACAGCATTCTAGGCAGAAAAATTGCCTTAATAAAAAAACTTTCTTTTTACATTTCTTTTTTTTTTAAACAAGGTCGTTACGTTGACCTGTACTTTTTAGGGTTCCGTACCCAAAGGGTAACAATGGGACTAAGACTCCGCTGTCCGTCTGTCACCAGGCTGTATTTCATGAACCGTGATAGTTAGACAGTTGAAATTTTCACAGATGATGTATTTCTGTTGCCGCTATAACAACAAATACTAAAAAACTGAATAAAATAAATATTTTAAGGGGCTCCCATACAACAGACATGAATGATCTTTTTTGACGTTTTTGTCTGTCACCAGGCTGTATCTCATGAACCGTGATAGTTAGACAGTTGAAATTTTCACAGATGATGTATTTCTGTTGCCGCTATAACAATAAATACTAAAAAACAGAACAAAATACATATTTAAGGGGGCTCCCATACAACAGACATGATATTTTTGCCATTTTTGGGTTCCGTAGCCAGAATGGAAAAAAACAGAACCCTTATAGTTTTGGTCATGTCCGTCTGTCCGTCCGTCCGTATGTCACAGTCATTTCACTCGGAAACTATAAGACGTATCTTAATAAAATTTAGACATAAGGTGTAGTTTGTATGCGGCAATTTAATTATGTAGTATTAGTATAAATAATCGCTTCGAAAGTCGGAAAAATAGCGTCCCCCCCCTGTAACTTTTGATCCGTAAGTCCAAAAATATGAAAAAAATTGAGAAGATGCGCGTTATCATATACTTTCTACGAAAATTGTTTTTAACAGTATCGGTTTAGCCATTTTTTTGGTATTTCTAAAAAACTTCTTCCATAGGCATCAGATACCACCTTTTGGCATTAGTCTGGTTCTTATTCCATTGAAGCTACGGCACCCTCCATTATGCGTGGTCCGACACACACTTGGCCGGTTTTTATAGATAATGGTACGGAACCCTTCGTGCGCGACTCCAACTCGCACTTGGCCGGGTTTTTTTATTGTTAGCAGATAGTACAGTAAATTCGCTAAAAAATTACATCAAAATCATGCAGCTTTAACATTTGACATGTTAGCCGGGTCCAAACAAGGCATTCTTTAACAAAATCGAGCGACAATTGGACTGGTAAGAGTAGCAAATTTACATGAATTATTGTATGGGACTAAGTTGACGCTTGTAGAGTAGGTCTTGTTTGAACTCGTATATCTTGTGAAATATTAAAGCTCAGCGACAGGTATACGACTTAGTTTTTGAAAAAAAAAAGATTTTTTTGAGACAATGTTTCTTTTTACAATTAAGTATGGAGTAATTGTGGAAACTTTTATGCAACATTATTGATCAAAATGTATGCCCTAAGTTCGTAAGCTGCCGAAAGACACCTCTTTTGCACATGTGCCGCATGTGCGACCACAGATCTAGTATAGCGTAAGCGCCATTTTAGGTCTGTGTGTGCGACGGATATTTTGGCAAATAACTTTAAAGGGGTGCAGTTTAAAAATGGTTGAGAAAAATTGGTATGGGTGTTGATTTGTCGCTAAAATACATCATACTGTACGTGGTTACCGGCTCCAACATAGGTGTACAAACACATTGTATACTACTTTATCAAGTCTTTCTTTGTATCAAAATAAGGAAAATACCAAATGCATAAGTTTTAATGCATTATTTATAATGCTTATTTTCAGAATAAAAATACTAAGCTAAATCAGGCTCAGGAGTGCGATTTTTGAATCTCACCAAGTGACTAATTCTCACCGATGTGAGTGATTTACTTTCGGAAATCACTCACATCGGTGAGAATTAGTCACTTGGTGAGATTCAAAAATCGCACTCCAGGAAATAGGTACCTATTTGTTACACGATTATAATTTTAGTCGTATGCGTTTTACATATTTGGCATGAATACATAGCTTCATCACAATACAAGACCGCCGACGACTAGAAGCATTTGAAATGTGGTGCTGGCGCAGGATGCTCAAGATCAGCTGGGCAGGACAGAGAAGACAATTAATGTACGTCGTTGAAAAACGTAGAGCTAAATGTATAGGTCACATACTGTGCCTGCACCAAGGGTTGAATTTTACCATCCTGGAGGGCAAGATTGAGGAAAGAAGAGGAAGAGGAAGACCCTGGATATCATTATGTTTAGAAATAAATGAAAAGTAGAAAAAAATATGGTATGAATTGTAGTATGGGGTTGCGCATTGTTATCGGTGAATTCTCAATACATCTTGGGACTCCGATGGCCGGTTGAGAAGTGTGAGACTTCTTCGGCAGATGTCGCAAGGCGTCCCCCTAAGACGCATAAAGGATATACTGGAGACATTCGTAGCCATCAGGTAAGTTTCAGTAGCTCAGTTGGTCAGAGCGATGGGCAT
Organism: Pammene aurita; assembly: GCA_947086415.1. Lineage (NCBI taxonomy): Eukaryota > Metazoa > Arthropoda > Insecta > Lepidoptera > Tortricidae > Pammene > Pammene aurita. The sequence continues at coordinate 25,301,172 of OX352293.1, forward strand.
GTATCCCAGAGTCGCGAGTTCGAGTCTCGCCTGAGGCAGTGGATTTTTCTACTTTTCCTTTATTTCTAAACATTGTGGTATCGTTAGCAGACGTTCTGCTTAATACAAAATCAGAATATCATACATGACACAGATGAAAGAATGCTGTAGCCATACATACCAAGAAGTGAAGACGAAAGCCTTTATTTTGATAGGCTGGAATGGAGAATATTGCAACGACAAAGGGCCAGGGCCTCTTAATATTGATCATGAGTTTACAACTGGAGCCGACACGTTAAAGGTAATCTATTAATGTGAAAATAAATAAATTGTACATTTATAGATATTGCTTTATTTAATAAAATTATAGCCACGAGAGGTTCAACCTTTAGTTGATTGAGCTAAAATATGTATAAAATTATTAATAGTCACAAATCACAGGAAGATAATTTATCACTAGAAAGAAAAAAATAAACCATCTCTCTAAGTAGTTCCAAATTAGTATCAACTACGTACAATAATATCACGATTGAAATACCTACATTATGCACTGAAATTGTATTCTCTATATTACGCACGACACTATAGAGATCCTCAATAAATATAAATCATCTATTAGACGGGCATATTTTAATAGAACTTCCACAACGGTACATTACTAAAAGTAGGCTAAATATTCTAGGCGACTTTTAACAAAAGTACACATCCTAAAGCTGAGCTACAATCAAAGAAATGTAATAGGAAAATATAACATATAGATAGGTGTGGTTGCTACGCACATACACAAATTAGTCTAAGCAACATGAATTATGTCACGGTATAGAAATGATCATCACAATATATGTCTACACTAAAATACAATACTACAAATGAGGCAACACAGACTATATAGATTTACGCGAGAATTTTCTTATATAACTTGCATTACGCGCGGACGATTGACTGTGCATCACATTATCAGTACACTTGTGATGTTTATCGCCCAATGGATTTCACATCTTAAGAATTTATCGTTGACCCATAAGAACAATCTGATACGTCTTATACGACATAATACCTACATCTACCTCGCGTATATTACTTACACTACAAAAAACCTATATAATAAACTGTTGTTAAGCGTATGTTTGTTTACACTAGTTTACAAAATAAAAATTATCAGTTTTGTCTACGTCTATTAATTAATGGCCCTGAGGCATTCTGCAGCGCGTGTGCTTTTTAAAACACTTATAATAATCGTCTTATTAAACAGTGTCAAAACCTGAAAATATGTCATTTGAAAGTGTATCGAAAGTCTCACTTACGGACATAAATGTACCATCAGGTTCAAAATTGCATGGTCAATTTATCAATGAATTCATTCATAAATTGGCCATGCAATTCTGAACCCGATAGTACCTCTATTTACCTACATACGGGGATCGAACCATTAGCTCTGAGTTTTACGGCTATAGTGCAGCGGGTCATGCAGACGAGTGTGACGGATGGTCGGCGGCGCGGCGCGGCGCGGCGACGGCGTCCGGTGGCATAAGGTCAGCGTTATTCAATTGACAGGCATCGTGAATGCGATGTTTAACCACTTTAGTGCTAACTATCAATCAAATAACCAAACAGTTTATGAAAACATGTGCAACATTCATTACGGAACTCTGGCTTTCACGCTATTAGTTACAAGATAATCACAAAATAAGCACTAATTAGGTACCTAATTTACCTAATCGCGACATGAAATTTTCCAATACTAGCGTAGTATAATTGATAAAACGTTACGCTACGACTAACAGAAAAGATGATTAGAAAAGGTTGACAACAGGATATTATTTTCCTATATTTATTGGCATAGGTGTAGGTTAATTCGAATAATTACAAGCTCTGTAGTTCAGGTACACGTGCTTTTATGATTTACTGACCCGAAGTTAAAGGAATTATAAGGTCCATATCATCCAGACTGAAAACATTCATATTTTTGGTTACAAAATATATATTTTTAAGGCACGCCTAAAACATTTACTATGAAGAATAATCATATAATTATTATAAAAGCACTTCGGCCACATGAATATTAATGTTAAGAATTAATCTTCGATTAAGGATATACAAATTACAAACATAAATACAAATATACTTAAGTATGTTTATTCGCTTTTGCCCAAAGAATGCCGCGAAGCAAGAAGTGCAGGTTGCATTTACAGGAAGTCAGCAACAACCTTCCCTAGAGCAAAAATTCTAAAAATAATGAACTACTTTACCTTCAGAGGTTAATGTTTATACTTCTACCCCTAATTTACCAGAGATTTAAACTTAATGTAACTTAAACGGGCATACACGTAATACATGAAATAACACTGCTGTAACATACGTGTTTAATATTAATTTAATATGTATCGTACTGGTAACTACAATAAATCGTTGCGCTATTACAAACATAATGAAACGCCTGGCTAAGGCACTTAGAAACTTATACCCTTTTTGTAGTAGCTAACCTTCTAATGCAGTGTGATTTATAATAAGAAAAAATGCTCGACTATCAGTGATTAAATACTGTATCAAACTAATATAGGTTAATCTATGAGGTTGAGAGTACAAAAATAATGTCAGTCTCGGACAAATACTTATATCGATCCTACGTAGTCCGGGGTTTCTTGTCATAAATCATGCAAGTCTAGTCCTAAACGTGTGGAGGCATGATTATCCAATAGCAAATTGTATGCTACACTTGCACGTTTTGGCGATGAATCCCTGGTATTGTCCCAACTATTTGCTCGTTTGAAAGCGTTTTAATTTAATTTTTATTACATTTTTACCTACAGACTACAGAGAATTACATCAAGTTATGAAAATCAAGTAGGTAGGTATATAATATAACGCAATGGGAAATAAAAGTATAAGGTAAAGGGGGACAATCCTGACTGCGGGAAATTTCAACTAAATAGAAATATCTTCCGTGTTTAATCATTAGCTATAGTGCCATCGGAATAGCGTTTTTCCGCTATCTATAGACATAGATGGATGTAACTATGACTAAGGTATTAGTGGTATTATAAATAGTTTCCACATGAACACTACGTTTTACCAAAACGTTGAGAAGATCTAAAAGTAGGAAGGAAAAGATGTTGCATAATTTTTATTTTACATACTTAGGTGTCTCAGATAGGTTTGATAGCAATGAGTAAAGGTGTAAATATTGATAAATATCCGAGGCACAAAAGTTACAACATTTTCCCTCTATGTGAAATATGTCGGAGGTTTATTGTGGCAGAAGAGGAACATTCGCCTCGGGGTCGGCGACGCGCTGCGCAGCGCCGTTGGCAAGCGCGTCTCCGCTAGCTGCAGTTTCGGCAACCTGTGACCTCTGTTTAAAAGACCAAAATAACAATATTAATAATAAATATAAGAATCCTACACACATCAACCTAGCCACAAAGTAACCCAAGCAAGTACTATGGGTGCAGTGCTAGGAAGGAGACGATATTCATCATCATCATCATCATATCAGCCGAAAGACGTCCACTGCTGAACATAGGCCTCCCCCAAAGAGTGCCACAATGACCGGTCCTGCGCCACCCGCATCCAGCGGACTCCCGCGACCTTCACCAGGTCATCAGTCCACCTTGTGGGGGGTCTACCCACGCTGCGCCTTCCGGTTCGTGGTCGCCACTCGAGAACCTTTCCGCCCCAACGGCCATCGGTTCTAAGAGCAATGTGGCCCGCTCACTGCCACTTTAGTTTAGCGATTCGGAGGGCTATATCGGTTACTTTGGTTCTGCTGCGGATGGCCTCATTTCTGATGCGATCACGCAGAGAGCCTCCAACCATAGCCCTCTCCATTGCCCTTTGGGTGACTTTGAGCCTTCTTATGAGGCCCATTGTAAGCGACCACGTTTCAGTTAAATATGTCATCACTGGCAACACACATTGGTCAAAGACTTTCGTCTTGAGACACTGGGGAATATTGGACAAAAAGATGTGCCGATATTCATACTCACTTATTTCAATAAATTATTTAGGCATGTAATATTAAAAACGAGCATGACCCAAGTATCCAAAGCAAAAACTGGAGATGCAACTGGGTAAACTTTAAGATCACAGATTGTTTATACGTAAAAATGTTGTACTTATGTTTACAGTTAATGAGTTAAGATAGAATTTTTATGAAGTCTTATCGTTGAACAAATAACAATGTAATGTTCAGTTCAATAACTTATTTCATTGTACTACAAGATAATTAATGGGCTTAGGAATATAATTTACTAGGTAGGTACTTTTAGCAATGATGCAACATATTATTCAATTCAATTAAGTAAAGAAAGTGTTCACTTAATTAAGTACATGATTAAGCCGATTCATTGAATAATTAGTCATTTTCTTGGAAACTTTTAATCGTATCGTTCTATAAAACAAGAGTCGTATCCGAAGTTTAAAATTCTTATGGTAATGTAATATTGATTCGATTTTACTCGCAGTGTATTCGTCCTCTCGTTCTTCGGTACCTAAGAGCGAGTGTGGTGCACATGCACATGTTTTATTTCGAGTTCTTTAGTAGGCTGCATATGGTCCTTATAAACTGAAATAGATATCAAATTATACGAACGAAAGAAAAAGTGCACCTAAGCACCAGTATTTTTACATTAATACGCAAGAAGAAGTTATAGATACCTACATAGAACGAATACTTCAATTATTATCTATAAAATAAATTTAAACACATAATATCTAGCAAAGGTTTGGCAGTCGTTGAAGTCGCCTCATGGTGAAGGTTTTGAGCAATCTGAGCGATCTGCGCGGACAGGCCGGTGTGGGACGCTGGCCTGTCCGGGTAGACTGTCCAGAGTGTCTCTTTCTTTACTCCTCCAATTACAGTTCGTAAACTCCGCACATATATATGTACCTATAAGGAAACTTTACCTCACGCCGCGAAAACTAGAAATTATTTACTTTTTTATCCTTAAAAATTCATTTACTTTTTATTCTGTAAGTACGAATTTATATCCCTAAGTTTCTATATTTTATGTTGTTATCAAATTCAATCAAAATAAGATTATTTAGGCGGGTTCACTTAGACCGGAAATATGAAGTCAGAATAAATAATAAAAAAATATATATATTACAGAACAGAGCCTACGGTTGAATTTCTAATTATAAAAAGTGACTTGACACATGACTGACAGTTAAAATGTTGCCTGAAATAGCAAAAATAAAATAGTCATGAGTATATGTCGATAAAAAGTATCGAAAAGTGTAATGTTGTACTAAACACTACCAATACGATTCCATTTAAAGGATCCATAAACGTTAGGGAATTAAATTATCATGTCATAGCCTGAAATGCTACAATATTCAAATCAGACAAAAGTTTTGAAATACGTTGTCGCTAATAAATCGTATAGTTAAGTTATACAACATATCATACATTTTTCTATCTCGTCGAACGAGCGGAGCCTAAGCGAAGTGAAGTTATAGACAGCTTCGGATGAAACGGAAACGGAACTGTCAGCGGGCTACCTGGACATCGCTGCATTTCGATGGCTTTTTGAATAGTTGCTCTGCGGTAACTGTAGTAACGTTTTTTTCTAATCTTTATGAAATTTGTTGGGGTTATAGCAGAAATCAATATAATTTGAGAGTTCGTATATGAGCAGGATCGATCCATGGGTTATGGAGCTAGAAGGCGCAAAACAATCATGATAAGAGTCTTGGTATATTGGTCAATGCATTTACAAGGAAATCGCGAGTTCTCAATTCGAGGCGGACTACAAATAGTTTCTGTAAATTTGAGCTCTTTATTATGCAGGCGACATTCTGGATAAACATTGTTCTGGTTCTAATTCTTGCACGTCCATAGGAATCCGTAATCCGAGGCAACATCACTTAATAATTGAATTCAACACTTCTACGAGTAATAACAACAAAACGTAACGATATTTACGAACAGTCAGAAGACGATATTTCTCAAAATACCTACTTAACTACTTCTAAAATAGAAGAAAAGATACTTGGATAATTATTCGTCCGCATAGAATTCGGTTATCGTGTGGCCCTCTAAAAAGGTTTTTTTTTTCGGGATAAAAGTAGTTAAGTATCCTATGTCCATTTCCTCACTCTAAGCTACCTCTGGCGCCATTTTAGAGACGTGCATTCAGCAATATATTCACTCACAAACTGAACGGCAGGCATGTGTGTAGAGAAATCCCAATATTGGCCCGACCGCCGTGCGCTTGGAGAATTTAACTAACCAGAGCGGCCATTGACAGGCTTTCCCCTCTGCCGAAAACAATGGTCAATAAATATAACCAGTGGTCATATTTATTGTACGAACTGACGTTTATCTGACGTGGCTATTTGTACGTTACGTACGAATAGACATACTCGTATATTTGGCGTTTACCTCCCCCGCAAAAATCAGCAGACTTTTTTGTATAGAAAATGACAGACATGGCCGCTCCGGTTGGTTGAATTCTCTAAGCCATGCGCCCGGTATTAACCCTACGGCAGGTATATGAGTAGCCGCCTTTAGAAATTATTATTGTCTCCAATAATAGGATGTACAGAAGTTATAAATTGACTTCAATTTGTCGCGTACCGCATAGTTTTATCAACAAGTAATAGTCATTCCGTAAAAGTAACGTATTTTCCACATCATGTTGCAGCATTCTTCAGCCTTTAAGCCTTAATCAAGTTGCAGCGACAATATCGCAACCAATAAGTCGCGGCGTTTGTAGAACTCTTAATAAATAAAAATATCGATAAGAACAGCACTGGCCGAATTGCGGCAACATTTGTGTTTGTTGACTTGTCAAGTCACTCCGTACAATTATAAATTCTACCTTAGCTAGACACACAGCAGGACGACGATATACAGGGTGGAATATTGTAATGCCACCTGAAGGGGAAGTACTCTTAATATTGTAGATAGAAAATTTTACTCAAAGAAAACATTCCTTTATTTTTTTAAAGAAAGAAAACTGCATTCAAAGATTTTTAAAAATTCGCTTGCCGCACCCGGTAATCGTACTGACTAAAATCTCTAAAAGTTGCATCCTGTACTTTTATTGCATCGATCGTTAGGGTCAATTATAAGGATGAAATCTATCTTACAAACTTTATAAATTAAATGAAAGGAAAACAATGAAATCTTAAATCATTAATTCAATGGATCAAGTTAAAGCACTTTTACTCAAAGATCCATCTGTTTACTTATGTTATTAATTAATAATTATCATTGACGTCATTTATCCATTAAAATGACGTATTACTTTTTAGATAAGACGATTGCAATTTGCACGTGTTTGTAATGCAGACTCCTTTCGTAGTTTAAATATGGAATGTTACATTTGAAAATAGATTTTCATCTGTTATTCACATTTGATTGTCACAAACAAATCATTTCATATTTGTTTCACGGTAAAAATGGCTAATCAAGAACAATTTGATTTAATGGAAGCTTATTTTTTAAATAACAAAGATGTGAATCGTGCTCTGCGGTGGTATGGAGAGAAATATCGATATCGACAGGCACCAACTCGGTTTGTACTGAAAAGAATGGTAGAAAATTTAAAGCATACGGGTAGTTTCAAAAAGCGACGGCAAACTCTTCAGCAGAACAACTTCGATTTTGATCTAAATGTTTTAACATACTTCGAAGCATTTCCGAAAGCTTCAAGCAGAGATGCTGCCGAAGTAATTGGAACAACCCACACTCGCGTACTTAAAGTGCTGAAAAAGTATAAGTTTAAATGTTATCGCGATGGTCGGTTGGTACAAAAATTGCATCCTGGGGATTCTGACAGACGACTACAATTTTGGCAAGACATGCTGAGAGAAATTGACCGTAACCCTAATTTTTTGAGTAACATTGTATGGTCTGACGAAACCAACTTCAGTAACAACGGCATGTACAATCGCCGCAATAACCACTATTGGTCTCGAGTGAATCCTCTTCGTGTTCACGAAACTAACAGTCAAGTAAGATTTTCTTTCAACGTTTGGTGCGGAATTATGAGAAATATGGTTGTGTTAGTCCATGTGTACGAAGGTCACTTAAACACCGTCAAGTATTTAGAAATACTGGATTTATTAAGAAATGATATAAATGGTTTTCCCGAGGAAGAGCGAAACCAAATAATTCTACAGCAAGATGGTGCTCCAGCCCATAACAGCAGAATCACTACTGCCTACATTAATAACCATTTTAATACCTGGATTGGTACAAACGGCACAATAAAATGGCCTGCGAGATCACCAGATCTCACCCCTTTAGATTTTTTTTTGTGGGGATATGTAAAAAATCAAATTTACATTAAATCTTATGAGAATGTAAACGAGTTGAGAGTTGAAGTTCAGAATACGATTTATAACATTCACCACAAAATTAAAGGTTACTAGAAATGAATTCCTTAGAAGAATAAATTTGTGTAACCAAAAAGGAGGAGCCCATTTCGAACAATTAATTAGTTAGTTTACCATTTTTTGTAAATAATTAAAATAATTTAATATTTCATTGTTTTCCTTTCATTTAATTTATGAAGTTTGTTAGAGAGATTTCATCCTTATAATTGACCCTAACGATCGATGCAATAAAAGTACAGGGTGCAACTTTTAAGATTTTAGTCGGTTCCATTACCGGGTGCGACAAGCGAATTTTTAAAAATCTTTGAATGCAGTTTTCTTTCTTTTAAAAAATAAAGGAATGTTTTCTTTGAGTAAAACTTTCTATCTACAGTATTAAGAGTACTTCCCCTTCAGGTGGCATTACAAAATTCCACCCTGTATATAAAAAGATAGATACTTAAATACGTAGAAAACATCCATAACTCAGGAATAAATAACTGTGACAACCAAAAATAGATGACTTTACCGGAATTCGAACCCGGGACCTGCTTTGCGGGCATGGTCACTACCGACTAGGTTAGGCTAGGAGGCCGTTATACGATGAAGTAACACTTACGTTATTGTCCGTTTGTCCAGCGGAAGCGTCTCGCTTGCCCTGCAGGTAGTAGGTCATGAGTTGACCCTTGCCCTTGACCGCGACTAGGCCGCGCTGCTCAAAGTAGTAGCCGAACGTCTCAAGTATATGGCACGTCTCTTCGGTCACCTGTCAATAACATTCATTCATCATTAATTTAAGTCAAATAGCGTAAATACAGGACGATTCTTGTTACTGGCTCTACATATAGGTATTTAATTTAGTAGTCCATATAGGGTAAATCGCCAGTAACTGGCCCCCTTATACTAAAAATAAACTCTATTCACCTACAAACAGAATTCATTTTAGTATAACTTGGCCAGTTATTGAAGGGTAGCCAGTAATTAAAACCTTATACTAAAATGAATTCTGTTTATAGGTAAACAGAGTTCATTATGTATGAGGTGGCCAGTTACTGGCGATTTACCCTACTTTACATACTATACAAAAAAGTTCATTTTATTTATTCTATTTTAAATATTTGATCTCTCTACGATTGCTAGAAGCCATTTTAAAGAACATTAGGTAAACCCGGCGAAGTAGGCATTCGAGGTAAATAGCTCTGAATTTTTCTAGGAGAGAACTGTTTCTATTTATCGCTGATGAGGTTGTCATGAAATTGGAGTTTTACAAAAAGAGCAATAACCTGCGATGCAAGTGATTCTTAAATCCTTTAATGATAACTATTATGTATTTATTCGTTGCTCTCGCAGTGGAAACCACCGGATGCTGGTGTGCTGAGGCCAGGGTTTTTTTGGCGAAGTGGGGAGGCGTTTACGGGACAGAGGGTTGGATCCTCGCTCCGGTTCCTTCCTGATGTAGAGGTTGTCCATCGCGGTTCAACGAGGAAATGCTGCGAGCGTGATGGGCACCTTTGCGTCTCGAGGGTCGCGGGGCGACGATGTCGGATAGGTTTTTTTTTGTTTTTTGTGTTCAGCGTAGTTTTATTTAGGAGTAGATTTTATTTATTGTGATTATTTTATATGACATTTTTGTGACTTAGCTTTATGTTAGATTTGATTTTTTGTGCCTTTTTAATTCTAAGTTTTGACATGTAGTTTTAATGATTTCGGTTTGTATTTGTTCACGCAATAAAGAATTAATAAATTAAAAAAAAAACTATTCTGTAATAACTATTATTATCTGACTTTATTATTATTTAAATACTTAGGTTGTACGATCAATGACAACAATACCCGTGACGAGCTGATCGACATTCGCATTCAAAATGCCTTGCGGTGCGGTGCAGCTTTGCATAAAATCCTGGTGTCCAGGCTTCTCAGTAGAAAAACCAAGCTCAGAATATACATTAAGTAGCCGTAGTAAGGCCTATGTATGTGAAGTCTGGACACACACTTTAAGAGAAGAGAATTTTTGGTGGCTGAGAGAAATATTCTCCGCAAAATCCTCGGCCTGACGCAGAGATCCGATGGCAGCTGGAGGACCCAACGCCGAAATTGAACAAAAAGTGGTCGAGCTCAATATAATTGGTGTTACAAAGGCGCAAAGGCTTCGGTGGCTCGGTCATCTTGAGCGGATGGGAAGTGAACGGGCGGTGAAAACAGCATAGATACGAGGGAAAACCGACCGGACGCCGCCGGCCGGTCGGTCGGCCTAGGTATCGATGGGCGGATGTGGTGGATGCGGATCTGTGCGAGCTCCAGGCTGGCGACTGGCGAAAAACTGCACAGGACCGAGATAATTGGCGAGCAGTCATATTTGAGGCCAAGACCCACTTTGGGTCACTGCGCCAGAGGAGTAGTAAGACTAAGGTAGAACCATAATTCAGCGGGGTGATTTGACAGCACTTTACATACATTTGACAACCACTTTGTATGCAAGGAGCTCTCAAATCACTCCGCTGAATTATGGGTTCCTATAGGCTAGGAGGCCGTTAATGATGAAGTTATAATTAAATCAAGTGTCCGAAGCAGCGTTGTGTACGTATCTCTTATTTAGTTACCACTAAAAAACTATGACTGTAGGTACCTAAATAAATTCTCTCCGCTCCTGGCTGGGATGATGTTCCTACCCATTTTTTAAAGCTCGCGAGGCACATTGTTGTCCCAGTTATATGTAGATTGGCGAATCTATGCTTTGTTAAGGGAGTATTCCCAGCACAACTTAAACAGGCTATTGTTACCCCGGTGCACAAGGGTGGTGAGAGAGACGATGTCAACAACTTTCGTCCTATATCCGTACTCCCTGCCATCTCTAAAATAATCGAAAAACTTATAAATTCACGACTTTCTAGCTACCTAAACAAATTCAAAATTCTATCTGACAATCAATTTGGCTTCAGACAAGGCAAATCCACAGAAGACGCAGTTATGGCCGTTACGTCGTTAATAACTGAAACAGTTGACAAAAATAGAAAATGTTTGGCCATATTCCTTGACTTGAAAAAAGCCTTTGACACCGTCTCTCTTTCCACTCTCGTGCGCAAACTTGAGCTTATGGGAATCAGGGGTAAACCACTCGATTTATTAAATAACTATCTTAATGAACGCACCCAAAAAGTAAGAATTGGTAGTTACCATAGTAGTGTAAAGCCTATTTCTTTTGGAGTCCCTCAGGGAAGTGTCCTAGGCCCCACATTATTTTTAACATACATCAATGACTTGACAAATCTTGAGATTGACGGGGGCAGTATATATTCTTATGCAGATGATACTGTTGTTGTTTTTAGTGGCATTTCTTGGAACGCAGTGTTTGCCAAGGCTGAAAAAGGTCTGCATAAAATATCTGTCTGGCTTAGGTGCAACCTCCTTACATTAAATGAGGCCAAAACAAAATACATGTGCTTTACTAAGTACAACAGCACCCAACCACCAAAAGCCCTACTACTAAAAGTCCATGGATGTGACCTAGAAAACACCCAACTTTGTCAATGCACTAGAATAGAAAAAGTTCAATCTATCAAGTACCTTGGTGTTATTCTAGATCAACGTCTCTCCTGGTACAAGCATGTTGAATATGTGAATGGTAGAATAAGAAAGCTTACCTGGATTTTTAAGAAATTAAAGTACATAGCTTCTAAAGATTTATTAAAACAAGTATATACTGCGTTGGCGGAATCTATTATGACATACTGCATTACCATATGGGGAGGGTCAAGTAAAACAAAATTTATAGATGTAGAAAGAGGACAAAGGTGTTTAATAAAGGTCATGTATTCGAAACCCTATCGATTCCCTACAACTGAGCTGTACCAATCGTCAAATCTTCTCACCATGCGAAAACTGTTCATATTAAATACTGTACTTAAATTACATAAATCTTTGAATCTCAAACCGTTAAACATGACTACACGTAGGAGAAAGCCTAAACCTGCTCCCATTCCTAACTCTAACTCTGTATTTGCTAAACGTCAGTTTGCTTCACAAGCTGCCCACTTGTATAATGTGATTGATGCCGCACTGTCGATACATCCTTTGCACTCTTTTAAATGTAAAACAGTAGTCCGGGAATGGTTAAATACTCTAAACTATGAGCAAACAGAGTTATTAATATTATCGAATGCTAAATAGTAGATATAGTTAGTAGAAATAAGTAAGTGAAACATATATTTGCAAAACATACACGCACACACACACACACACACACACACACACACACACACACACACACACATTCACACACACGCACTCATACCTACTCGTTATTAAAAATAATTTGCATATACATTTTATATTACATAGTAACTGTAATTTTAGTTAAGCAAAATTTGTTACTTAGATGTACAATATTATTTAGATTAGATTAGATTCCTTATTGGTTAAATATTTAGCCTTAACTTGTTGCTGGAAGAGCGGGGTCTCCTGACACAAGTATTCCCATACTTACTAGGAGGTCCCAACCCTTTCTCAATTTGTAAACACAACGATTGTGACCAATAAAACTATTTTTCATTTTTCATTTTTCATTTTCAAATAAATTATAATAAATATCATTAAATTAAATACACGTCCTATACATTGGGATCTTTAAAATGTTGTAATATTGCTTAAGCTGCAATCAATAAATGACTAACCAAACCAACTAAGTAAATTTAAATTAATAAATGCGGTATTGTATCGTTGCATGTATGACTAATGCTTTTGAAAGAGACGTGATTAATATAATAGCTTTTTGTCTGCCGAAACTACATTGTACCTCTTCTGTAAGTGGCATTGGATAACCGTGACTTTTATTTTCTATAAGTATAGTTTCAGTTATAAGTATAGTTATAACTGTTGTTGTTTGTGGGATATAATTTTTAATAGTATAGTTATATTTTTGTGGTCATCTGGCTTTTTCTCTGTTATTTAAGTTTTGTATTTATTTGTTGTATTGCTGTTGATGCCCCAAATAAATAAAATAAAAAAATGCACATACGAACAACCGCATTCATCATAGGTTTATGTGAATTATTGATCCCATCAAAAACATGACGCAAGTCTCGCAACGCAGTTCTTTGACCGCAAAAAGTATTGAGATCTAATAAAAAACCAAGCCAGTGTCCATAGAACTCAATCCCAACTGGAGTTTACTAACAACATTTTAATTGTGACCGTTTGAATATTATATGTCTATATTTTTATAATAAGTAGGGCTCCTGTTTCTCCTTCCACCTTCATGCCATGCACATTCCCATATCTATTCTCACGCATAAACCCATAGGCATGCCCATATCCGAGGATTCCGAGGGTATAAGGTACCTAAAAGCTGCCTTATAGTAAGATTTAAATACTATTAACTTATCTATCTAATTAGGTGGCGAAAAAGAACAAAATGTTATCAACTGAAAGTGTAACTTCGTAATAGCATTTATATGGTATTGCAATGCCACTTGTGCGGTTTGTAAAAGGGTCAATCAACTTTTAAAGGTCCACATGTTGAAATTGTGGATTTTTTATTTATTTGATTACTGTCCATGTTTAAATATTTTATTTAAAAGATAATTTTCTCGTGTTTATAATTCTGTATAGAGCAGAGCTGATTCTTTAAGAGTTTACTGAATTTGACTTATAAAATGTCACCAGCCCAAATCTGCCCTGTCCCCTGGACCACTATTCAAAAGTGTTTTTAAACAAACTAGACATCCATTATTGTTAAAACAATTATTTTACTTACATTAATAAAGCAGTACCGTTTAACTTTTTATCTTTATAATGCCATTTATCTCACGATATTTTCCAATATTTCCCATAATCATGTCCCCAAGACAACTCTAACATCACAGATTAGGAACTTTTAAGTTAAAACGCGAAACAGTAATCGGAATGTAAGAAAATGCCTCCTATTACTTTGCTTTATATTGTACTATTGTATGTTTAAAAAAATATGTGTAATACCTTGAATTTAAAAAGAAAAAAATAATGAAATGTGTTATTCAATTTAGGGACAACTTAGTTGTCCCATAGACATATCTGGTTGTCCAATGGAAATATTAGAACCAAAATCTAAAAGAGGGTATTAAATGAAACACATTTAATTATGTATCAGAAAGCAGGTTTAATGGTTCGGCACACCAAACAATAAAAACCTTATCAAAGTTCTTAATAATCAACAACCTTACAAAATAATAAGTTTTTTTAGTAAATAAATCAACTAGTTAACATTTTTATACTTAGTACCTACAGTCTTAAACAGTCTCGTTTTGTTAATTAAATATCACAATATGAGTATAATCAACAACCTTATAAAATAATACGATTTTTAATAAATCGGCTACCCAGTAAACATTTCTTGACACTTAGGTATTGCAGTTTTAACAGTCTCATTTTTTAAAATTAAAGTATAATCAACAAACTTACAAAATACATAATTATTTCTTTTCCGTTCAGCCATTTTTTCTGGGTCTGCTTTAAGCCTTTCTGTATAGCGTCTTGATTTTTCCTTCTCCGACAATCCCATTACCTAAAATAAAAATAAGTTTATGCAAAATTTCATCTTTGGTACAAGCTTTTATCATAGACTATATTTTTTTTCCACAGGCAACTAATTCTCATCAAGACAATTTTAAGTACCTAACCCAAACACAATGACCACCTCCTGTCTCCATCATCAGATCAGCTCCATGTCATCTTATTATTGCATTGTTATCCGATTTACATATTATATATGCAAAATTCCAGCACAATCGGAAATCGACAAGTGGGTCAAATTTAGCTCCAAGATTTGGCCCACCCTAACTAACTGTCTCAAAAATATGTACATACTAACAGGGCAAGTGAAATAAAAGCTGTAATGAAATAGCTAGTAGTATTTTACAATAGTATTTTATGCTACCGTTGTTTGAGAGAGGTAAAAACAGGCGAGTGGCGTGAGTAACAATTTGAGGCGAAGCCGAAAATTGTTAATAAACACGCCACGAGTATTTTTTGACTCAGTTAAACAACGTTGCAAAAAAAACAAATATTTTTCATTCAAGAAGTACCAAAGAATGGAGGGTACAGGCGGAAAAAGAACGAATGAAATTAAAAAACATGTCTATGGGTTACTTAAATAAGACATGACGTTTAAAATATGATGGATATGTGTGCACGATCCTTTATATGAAGAATAAAAGTACGGGAGTAGAAAAAATATTATCACATCGTTTTTATCCACGGGACAACCAAAATATCCTACGGACAACCACTTCCGTTGTCCAAGTGACTGGTTGTCCGAGGGACTTATCTAAAACCTTGAGCCGTATGATAAATATTAAACATGTTTTGTGTTTTATATCACCCTCACGGTAAAATAAATATAAAACAGTATTTGGTACTATTTAATTTATTGTAAAATGTTAAGTACTTACGTATTTGTGACAGTGGTCCGATGGACAGACAATAAAGCCACCCTCACTCTCCAACAGTACGCGACTGACTGGACTGACGCCGCGAGTTTCGTTTAGTTAAAATGGCGGCTGGGACTATCTGCTTACCAGAAATTTGAGCTTGTTGTTAAGTAGCTTACTACGCCATCTATATTAATATTTTATTACTAATGTATGGTTGTCCAGTTGACCTGCATGGCGTGGATAATTAAAGGGACAAACTTAAAACGCAAGAAATTAATACACCGTTTAATGAAACTTAAGAAATCTGTATGTTTTATTGTTGATACTTATTCATAAAAAGGATTATGTGTATAAATATCAATTCCGCAACAGTATTTTCTTCGTAATACAAAGTTTTATGGGGCGCCGTCACAAAGGGACAATTTGTCCTACTATTGAAAACCAACTTTTGGTCTGTCGGACAACCACTAAATAACGGATAAATTGTAAACAAAATAAAATGTTTTGTAATAAAGTGTTAGATAATATTAATAGGAACATAACGGAATACAAATAAAACTCATTACTTTTATATAAATTGTATTATCGATCAGGGACTCAGTACGCCTGATGATGAACACTTAAAAGTTGATTCACCCAAAACCAGACAACCAGACTTATATTGCGGTATATTTAGGTTTTCAGTGGCTTTATAGCCCTAATACTTACTAGATGTGTTCAAAATTTGGAGCTTGTGGGTCAACTAGAAGTACCTTAGAATTATGTTGATCAGTGTGTCAGTCATTCAGTGACAAAACTAAGGAACTTTGACTTGGAGTAATTCTTATATTATAAGTTAAAATTAAATGATTTCGGAAATATATACCTATTATCTTTCTGGTGTTATGGCCTCTTGTTCACTGAAATTTCAGACTTCTAGCTTTATCCATATAATCCCGCAGTTACGTCGAATGAAGTTAAGGGTAGCTGGAAAGTAATCCAAACTCAATGGAACTTTAACAGGTACTTTGGGGGTGTATGCCACGAAGACTCTCATAAGTTTTCGACCTCGAAGACCTTGGAGGGGGGACAAAAAACTATTAGACAATATTAGTTGGGCGTTGTAAACAATAAAACAAAATACAAGTACTGACAAAGAAACAAAGTGAAATTGCTAAATCCTAGTGTAATAAGCCAGATAATTATTTTAAAAGAATTTATACCGACCGTACCGACAAAAAAATAACACACAATACATAATAATAGTGCATATCACCAAACTACCCGTTAAAGTTCCATTGAGTTTGTATTACTTTCCAGGTGAAATGTACATAATTGCTGGACTAGAGGGGGTCGAAAATGGCCTTAATGGCTTCGGGAAAATGATAGTACGGCCGTGCCTTTGTTGTTTGTTTGGATAAATACGATTATGTAATTAATTATAATTTTTTATTCAATACGAAATGGAAAAAGGTTCTAATAGTTAATATTAACTTATTGTTTTCCAAAAATACTAAAATAAAGTAATTATTAATGTTCAATTTCATATTTAAATTCAAGCGTTTAGTGTTACGAGTATTGATGGGCGAGGACCATACATCATTGTGTAATGGTGCGACGTTTGTCACGATTCGTGGCCCTCATAATAAAATATTGATTGTTGCGGCATGTGAGTTTCCCTGAATGCCACCACATTTGCCAGCGCTCTTCTTGATGTGACGTTATCTTTGATGTCGTAATACTCAAATGCCGAACTCATTAAGAGTCCGGTAACGATTTGAAAACGAAAATTGCTAATAATAAAATAACGCACACGAATTGCATTTGATAAGATAGTTTGAAGTCTTGTAATGGCCAAAAAATTGTTTCGGTCCATATACACCGTGGGCTCCTATAACTAGAAAGATTTTAACAGTGTATTCCTGATCATATTTCATATTTAGATACTAAAATGTCCTATAAACTTTTCTGAAATACGCCTAGTTTCAGAGTTAACACCAATTTTTAAAAAATACACTTTTTATTATAACTCAGCACAAAACGCCTTCCTGATGGCGTTGTTGCCACTATTGGGCATAGTTTACACGTCCTTATTGACAGATATCAAAGTGACAAGGAAAACTATGCATAAACTAATTTTTACAAAAAAAAATGTACCAATCTGTTTTAGGCGATAACTTTATTAATAACATTTACTTTTCATGTGCAATAAACTGTATATTATTATTTAATACCCCAAAAACTCAATTCTTAAAGAGCTTGTTTAGTGAGGACGTTTCGTGTAAAGGTGACGAGATTTTTATACCCTGCTATATGTTTGACACGCCTCCTATATGTGTTATACAAGGTGTAACAATAATGCTGGTAATTCTTTTAAGGACATAATTAGTATCGTATTCCAATTATGAAAGACTAAGAAATGAAAAATTTCGCACAAAAAAAAAGGGTTTTGTATGGGTGTTAGCCGGCAAAAAAATTTTCGCATCCAAAAATTTTTTCATTACCTTACTCGCAATAGGATACCAATTATGCCATTAAACGTATCACCAGTATTAGTGATACATCCTGTATGATCTCATTAAAGCATTTAGTCAAGTTTATTTCTACATTTTTAGGGTTCCGTAGTCAACTAGGAACCTTTATAGTTTCGCCATGTCTGCCCGTCCGTCCGTCCGTCCGTCCGTCCGCGGATAATCTCAGTGACCGTTAGCACTAGAAAGCTGAAATTTGGTATATCAATCACGCCGACAAAGTGGTAAAATAAAAAGTGGAAAAAAATGTTTTATTAGGGTACCTCCCCTATACGTAAAGTGGGGAGTGATTTTTTTTTCATTTCAACCCTAACGTGTGATATATTGTTGGATAGGTATTTAAAAATAAATAGGGGTTTACTAAAATCATTTTTCGATAATGTAAATATTTTCGGAAATAATCGCTCCAGAAGTAAAAAAAATGTGTCCCCCCCCTCTAACTTTTGAACCATAAGTTTTAAAAATATGAAAAAAATCTCAAAAGTAGAACTTTATAAAAACTTTCTAGGAAAATTATTTTGAACTTGAAAGGTTGAATAGTTTTTGGAAAAAAAATACAAAATAATTTCTGAACTAAGTTTGTAATTTAACCGTATAAGCAGGAGTTTATTGTACCTGTAATTTCTACAAAATCACAATGAAATGACGTGCTTTCAAATAAAGTAAAAACGGTAGTAATCGTTACACGCAATAAATAATTATCCCATAAAAATCATCTTCCATACTTTAAGCTCGCGCGCAATAGTTTACTTAATTTGCCGATAGATGTCGCTGTACGTGGAATTCTCATATCATATCTTACATGGCGGTGTTATTTTAACTCTTAAGTGGGGACACTTACTGTGACGGACGGAAAACTACGGAACCCTACACTGAGCGTGGCCCGACACGCTCTTGGCCGGTTTTTTATTTGTTGTTTTTAACGGCCTCCTAGCCTAGTCGGTAATGACCCTGCCTATGAAGCAGGAGTTCCCAGGTTCGAATCCTGGTCAATACTTAAATACATAGAAAACATCCATAATGCCAGGGCATTATATATTTAAGTATTTATTCTATATCTATCTACTATATAGATTATCTTTAGATATTTCTGATTATTGTCAATGGTTTCCGCTTCCCAAAGGTTATCTGGAAGAGATCGCTTTTAGCGATAAGACCGCCAATTGTGTTACCTCTGCTTTTACTGTTGGTAACTTGTATTTTATGTGTAAAATACGTATTTTATGTGTAAAGTTATGTTAGTTAGAACAAAATAGTATCAAAAGTTGAGCGAAATCGAAAAAAAACTTTACTGGACTCTTAAACATGGGTTGGGCTACCGGCGGGCCAGTGGTTAAAGCCTAGGCGCAAAAACTGCTGACTAGCGATAATATTTTTTAGTCGTATACAGTCAGTTTTACCGGTGCTCTCCATCATGGATGCGGCGTTGACGGCATTGTCCCAGCCCCAGATATGGCAACACGGTGCTCTGGCGCCGATAACGCTTACGATAATGGGTCCACAGGTGAAGACAAGGCACAGCGGTGTGAGTGATGGCCTGTCCCTTTCTAGCAAAATATGTCGAAAAGTGACATCCGCTTGTATTACAAGTTACAAGCTTTTGAAAAACGCGCCCCTGGACTGCAACTATATTTTTGCAATGCGTAAGCTTACCTGTATGCAGCCAGCTTTCCCGGTGCTCTCCATCCTCGACGCGACATTGACGGTGTTGCCCCAGATATCGTAATGCGGCTTGCGTGCGCCGATGACGCCCGCGGTAATGGGTCCGTGGTTGACGCCTAACCGCAGTACAAAGTGGTTGAAGGACTGCTCGTTGATGGCAGCTAGCACGCGCTGCAGCTCCAGCGCGAACTCCACGAGGCACGCCAGGTGCGCCCAGCGCACCAGTGTGCCATCTGACGGCTGATTGGACAATCTTAAGTTAGTCATTTCTTACTATTAAATAATTTTAGTGAAACCTCTTCTAAAGTAAACCATTATAGTTGAGCCTACGAGCGACACGATGTTTTAAGAAAAACACAACAGTCAACACTTTACAAACTGTTTTTTTACAAACTGACAAAAACTATTAATTCAACAATATTTTTACTAACACATTAAAGTTAGGGCCAGACGGCATACAACCACAGCCCTCTGCCACGAGACCTTGGCAGAAAACAGATTTTAAACCATGCAGCCCGTGGTTGATGCCAAATTCTACATGACCTTTAAACACTCTTGGTGGCTAGGCGTGCTCTGCCAACCATTGGCAGAAGCGGTTGGTTGGTTGTCAGCCATGTAGACGCTCGCTTAAACAACTCGCTTCAACCAAGGTCACGTGGCCGAATCTGCGTCTATCTGCCGCCTGGCCCTAACTTCACTTACATACATATTTCCTTAATACTGCGCTCACGATATTTGATAGTACCTATACAAAACAAGCGTTAACCGCTCACCTTCATAAGTTTAACAATTTTTTTTGTAGGCTAGGTATCCAATGCGCGTTACCCTTTTTGTTGTTATGAATATTAATAGTATTAAAAGTTTAATAGACACAGGTCCCATCGCCTCCTATACAATATATTCTCGGGTTCCTTAATGACCGTCCTTACCATCACGAAGCTGAAACGACTAAGTAAGTACTTCATGTTATTTAATTTATTATATTTTATTTTTAAAACAAATTGTAAAATGATACAACTGAGGATATAGGTTTATAATAAATGTATGTTATTAAAGCAGGATACCCCTCGTCGTTACATAAAATGCATGATACGTTACTCTAATTATTTAAATTAAATTCAATTAAATCTGCTCGTCGTAACTTAATCAATACCATTTATAGCGCAAAAGAATGTCTGTAACAACATCTTTCCGTCTGACTATTCCCGTCATGTTTTTATATGTAGGTATATTGCATTCCCGTGTTTAATTGATTCGCATGGTTTATTTAAGTACAACGACAAAATTACATGTTGTTATTATCTCAAACTATTGAAAGTGTGCGAAACTATGTCGTTAGCAGCACATACCTAAGTATATATGTAAGTGCACACCTTTGCACTTATCAGTTATCACGATCTGTGATAATGATAACGATCAAGATCCTAAGCGTTCAGAGAACTAGGTTTTTCCTCAAGATATAGTATTGTAGTTTATCTACGAAGATGTATTTACCTGCATTTGTCGCGTGGGATTTAGGCCTGATGCTGCCATATATGTAGAGCTGATAGTTTTTATTTTGATGATGTCTTTGCTGAACTTTGGATCTTCTAGCAACTGAAATTAAATTAAAGTAAGTTAGAATAATATACTGTACTTGTATAGACCAACAATCCTTCTTATATAGGTACATAATGTATTATTGTATCTAAATACAAATAATAAACACTCCGCAGTAAGTATATCAAAACACTTACCAAATCAAAATCAGATATAACTTCATTCAGAAATCTTAAGCATTCCAAGCCTTGATTATTAACGGTCTCTTCAGAGTAGAATTCTGTAAAACAACATTATTTATATTGAGGCATAACTATGAAAACTGTCACGAATAGGTAGGTCATAATCGGAGGTCATTGAGAAAAAATAGAGATAGTATTTATCGACTCCTCAATATAAGATTATTGTCATAAAACTGATGAAGATTTTCAGGATCAATAACACAAGTTGTGACTTTGGTTTTTGAAAGTTATGCCTAGAAAGGAACCTGATTTCCTTTAGGTTATAAATAGTTATAATTAATATAAGACTTAAATCACTCAAAATCAGTCCCATCCTATTGTAGTTTTGAGCAGTACCGAAATATTGGATTTTTGTTTCACTAAATTCCTATCTTTTCAACCGACTTCAAGATTTCGAAGGAGGAGGTTATCAATTCGTCGGGATCTTTGTTTTTGCTATTTTTTTTTTTTTTTTTTATGTATGTTCACCGATTATTCGAAGACGGCTGGACCGATTTGGAAAATTATTTTTTTGTTTGAAAGAGTATACTTCACAGTTGGTCCCATTATAACCAGGTCGGGATCTGATGATGGGATCCTAGAGAAATCGAGGGAACTCTTCAACTATTATAGGCACACCTATAGTGATTTGAGTATTTTTTACAGCATCTCGAGCATTTGCTTTTGGAAAGGTGGATGCTAAGTGAAGTCGGTTCTTTTTTGTTTAAAATTATTGATACACATAATACTCAGTATTTGACACATTTCATTCTGTTATTTCGTAGCCTACTAGACGGAAAGCTGGCCACGTCAGATATGACACAATAATGAGAGCAACGAAACTCCTGTAGTTAGTTTGCTATACTATGCTCATTTAGATATCCGGACATCTGGCAGCTGTAAAGTGGTGGAGGTCGAAAAATACAAATAACTCGAAGAAAACAAATCCTAGAGTTCTAGATTTGATGCAATATTATAGGAAATTATGTATTTAATTAGATTATATCATAGCCAGAAGTTTCTGTTGGGGGAAAGTATTGCTAAATGATTTATAATGCAATTTATAGATAGTCGCCTACTGCTTTTGTTTCCGCAATAATATGTTATTTTTTCTCATGTTAAAATATAGGCCCTATCCTCAATAAATAACACAACTTCGGCAGTTTTTAACTATTTTGGTATTACTTTTTTCCAACTGAAAAATTTTGTTGTTCAGTCTCTGACCTCCACCCATTAAAAGCTGCCAGATGCCCGGATCTAGTAATAAGGATGGTAAAGCAATCTAACTAGACAGGTTTTATTGCTCTCATTATTGTGTCATATCTGACGTGGCCAGCTCTTAGTTCATACGGGTTACAATCTGATGTTGATTATATTTTTGTAACTACCTGAAAAATTGGGCATGGAAGCGAAAAGTACTCCGACTTCAGCGTAGCTCTGACTGTAAAGGTCGCGATGGTGATGCCGCGCGCCCATGAAGTGTCGTGCCACGTGTGGCGGCAGCACATTGTGTACCAACGCCTGTAAGAAAATTCATTCTTTGAATTGTTTATGTATTACAAAATGTCAAACATCAAACAATATAGAATGTACTAAAAGTCGAACAAAAATATTAATTTAAAACATAACTGAAACTGAAAGTAGGATTAATATTGAAAGTAGGACGGATTTGGACTGGCAGTCCAGAGGTTGTGAGTTCGAATCCATTTGTTGGTAAAGGTATGGATTGTGGTAGGTAATCCACAATACATAAGAAAAGGAAAACAAACTCAATATGTTTCGTTATGGCACTCCGCTCCCCAAAGGTTGTCTGGAAGAGTTCGCTTTTTAGCAATAAGACCGCCAATTGTTATAGCTCTACTTTTCTGTTCGTAACTTGTGTATACTTTGTTTCTTTAATTTGAGGTGTGCAATAATGTCCCGTTTACTATCAAGGTTTTAAAAATAGTTAAATTAGTCTCTTTATTTTTATCACAAGACTGGTTTAATTAAACCCAGGTGCTCCGAATAAAATAGTTTTTTATCTGGTCATAAATATATTTAAATATGATATCTAAAATTAAATTTAACTACTTATTTATTGGTTTAACATTTTTAAATGCATGATACCTGTTTATTTATAATGTTTTCAATCATTTGCAATTATATTGTTTTTTAATAAGGCATGTTCACGTAATAAAGTAGCCATATGAACGTAAATAAATCGTTTACTTCTAACGCTACAGATAACAAAAACAGGTTATTATATAAGAAAACATTCAAAAAATAAAATACAATGCATTTTTTTGCGGAATCCTCAAGAACTGGAGAATTGTTTTACTTTCTTTCGAACGCCTGCCATTAGTGTAGTTATTGACGTGTTAGTGAACTGACGAGCGGCTGCGTTCCATATTCTTTTGAAGTTAGCATCACTATCCGCTACTGCACCTTTCTTGAGCAGGTATCGCTTGATGTTCGCCCAATACCTTTCTATCAGGCGAAGTTCTGGGCAATTTGGCGGGTTCATGTATTTCGCCACATAAATAACATTCTGATTATCGAGCAAATTTAAGGTTGTTTGAGCGTAATGAGCTGAAGCTAAATCAGGCCAAAATATAGGGGGACATTCATACGGGCAAAATTCGCTTCTTAATACACTCCTGTCGGTAGACATCTCCGTTGATTGTGCCAGTAGTAAAAAAGCTCGAACTCTTCAGCCCGCATGAGCAAATAGCTTGCCATACCATGATTTTAGGGGCGAATTTTTCAAAAGCGATGGACTTATGCTCTTCCGAAACATCCCGGCCAACCACACACGTATAAAATTGAGGCCCTGGTAAAGTTCTCATGTCTTTTTTTACATATGTTCCGTCATCCATTAATATGCATCGGTCGCGATTTTGATTGAAAAACTTGCTCAAAGTTTTAGCACGACATTTTGCTCTTTCGATCTGAGCAGGGGTCCTTTTCGGGATTTTTTTGTTTCTTTCTGGTCACAAGATTATTTCTCTTCTTAGCGTTTTGTACATTTCCAACCGATGTCTTTACCTTTTTGGCGATATCTCGAACAGAGGCCGATGGATTATGGCGGAACGAGGAAGCTATTGCGGTGTCCAATTTAGGCTTCACGCAGCCTTTTTTTCGACCGCGACCTGGTAGATCATGTAGAGTATGAAATTGCCCAAATTTATTAATCACTTTTCGCACACCGTCCTTAGATATTTTATATCGTTTTGTTAATTGTCGCATCGAGACACCCTTTTCGGTGCAATAGGCGTCAATAATTAATTTACGAATATTTTCATTTATTCTCGGCATTTTGATTCTATTTACTCTATGACATCAATTTTATACTTTTTTATAACTTGATTATATATTTTTTGGAATGTCACGTACTAGCATTGTAAAAAGTTTCTATAATCCTGTGAAGACTTAGTTCTAGGCTTTGATTATTAAGCCAACCGGATGCGAGACGCGCACTCATTTCTATCAGAAAAAGTCTGCCAATTTCGGCGCGGGGGACGAGGAAACGCACACAAATACTGTTAACACTAATGCATTTTCCATTGACGTCGCTACACACGCACACGATAAAATTATCAAACACTAGCATAAAATATACTCACACAAGCACAAACACAGACACAGACAACCTGTCCGTGAACGAGATAATGTCATCTTTAAGTAAACGTACACAGTGCGAGGAACGCGTCGAAAATAATATACTTAAGTATCGATATTTGTGACGTTTTCAAGTCAAAGGTACATCATTGTCGGTTGTTAATAGAGTTAATTTCTAAATGATTTTTTATGGTAACGCCTTATTGACAACCGATAATGATGTACCTTTGACTTGAAAAGGTCACATTTTATCGTAGATTTATTTATCGTATGCCTACATGTCACTGGATATAGATAGGCATTTCTTCCCTAGGGTAGTGGGAAAGCAGATGATGAAGAAAATCCAGTGAGTGCTGCGAGGTCCAGGTAGGACAGTAGAGCTGCCAAGTTTGTAACTCTTTTAGCACCACCCAGGGATCACGTGTAGGGTTGTCTAAGGTGTTTCCTACGGACGCAGAGAAACATTGATCGTAGGTTAGTTATATATTTTTCACCTCAGCAGCAGGAACGAGGGTTCTTTGATACCTAAAAACAGTGAGCAAAACTCAATTTTGCTGCGAGCGTGAGACAAAATGACCTTGGTGACCTTGGAATTACAATGTCAATCCGCGCGCGAGGTCTAATACAAATTCGAAATACTCGGAAGCTATTCGTGTTGTCTTTTTCACGTCATTAGTAAATAGAAAGAGACAGAAATATTTTAAACGTCATTCAATCAAATTTTATTTAATTTTAATTCGTATTCTGAACTTTCGATTCGACCCCTGAAACAGAGTCAGAACGAAACGTTCCGAAATGCGCAGAAGTACTAATTTGTAAATATAATTTAAACAAATTTTAATTTTGAAATGTTTAACCATACAACACCTAAAATAATTTACGTTCTTTATTTCAAGATCAAATAAGTATAAACGGAAAAATTACAAGATTATCATGTGAAAAATATTATTACTTACAACAATCTTTCGTATTGTGATCAAACAGTAGTTACGGAACGCAGATAAAAAAAAGTTGACAAAAGTCAAAATGGCGGTATAGATATTTTAAAAATATTTAATTTATTTTGATAATTTTTTGTGTTATTAACTTATAATTGAGGTTTTTGAACTCAAATGTAAGAATATTATAATAAATACAAGTGAAAAAAGTGACAAAGAAGGATTAAGCATCACCCAGGTTGTATTTTTCCATGTCTTCTCACTGCTGAGGTGAAAAATAGTATGTTCAACATGAAAATAAAGTTATTTACATCTTGTGCTTCTGAGTCCCTCTCTACGCTCAAGATTCTAAATTAGAATCACTCGCTACGCTCGTGATTCTATTATAGAATCTTTCGCTTGCTCAGGACTCAAAATTAGCACTCGAAGTAAATATGAACTTTCTTCTCTTGGTGTACAAATATCTATTTGTTTCTTCACCAAGTATCCTTTAGCTATTGATAAAATTATAATGTTAAGTTGTGATTAAATATCAAGTTTTTCTACCAGAATATTACTTAAAATGTTAGTATTCTACGTAAGTTAGTTTGTCTATTTGTTCAGGACAAATCTTGCAAGCTGATTTAGAATAACTTTTATATTATCAATTTAATATTTTGATGTGTATTTGCTTTAATATTTAGTGGAAAAGACTACAAATTGTAAACAAATAACTATTACAATGAAACAATTAACTGCAAAGAACTTTGGAACATCACGGGATTCGAACCCACGTGTTTAGATTACCGTTCCAATGTGCTTCCAATTACACTAGACGTTCCTCTATCCACCTCAGTGAATTTTTCACTGTAATGAACAATGATGAATCAGTCACTAGCGACATCGTGATGTTCCAGAGTCCTTCGCAGTTGATATTTTGATTGTAACGGGCATCTGTTTCCAATTTGTGTTTCTATTTCTATTATCTCTTCTTCATTTTCTATTATAAATAAAAAGTATGACATACTGCTAATGTTAATATCGACATCTATTTTTGTGCTGTCCCATCACTAAAACTGACCTGTTAGGTACAGTGATACCAGAGTCAGAAATTAAAAGTGCCTGTTTAAGGGGATAAGTTTGTATAACGTACCTTATAATAAATAAAATATAATCCATACAAAATTTAAATGCTACATAAAATGTATGGCGAAAATAAAGGAACGGATTAATTTCTAAACAGGAATATCGTTCCTCCCGGAATTTACTTCTTTCTGTCCCTTCATCCTCTTCTAAATTTTATAACAGTTCCTTTACATTTCAAGCGGTTCGACTTTGGAATTCTCTGCCTCTAGATGTAAGGTGCGCTCAATCACCCGCTTCATTTAAAAAGCTCCTTAAACTTTACTATTTGTCTCGTCCGTGACACTTTCTCTTTACAGCCGGCACTATATATGTATAAATATTTATATATTTATTTTGTTTAAGTGTAGTGTATCTTAATATGGTTATTTATTTATTTATTTATTAGGATATTGTTTTGTGATATTAAGTTTTTTTTTCGCTTTTCTTCACTGTTTGCAACACCTACTGACTTAGTTTATTTAACACAATTCCACTACCTAAAGGTTGTCTGGGAGAAATCGCTTTTTAGCGATAAGACCGCCTGTTGTTTACCTCTATTCTGACTTTATGCATTTTCTGTACTGGTTTTCTTTTTGAGGTGTTCAATAAAGAGTATTTGTATTGTATTGTATTGTATTGTATTGTATTGTATCGTTATTTCAAGCATCTACACTACAAGTATATTTCACTTAAGGGGCGCCACACATTAGAGCGGAATTCATTACACTTGCTGAAATTTGTTTATTAAAACGGAAATTTGTTTATGGTAGCTGTATTTTTGAGACCATAGACAAATTTCAGCTATTGTGCCGTACAGCACACATACGCTGAGTTTCTTACGCTGGTTCTTCTCATTTGGGGCTCCTTTCCGAACCAGTAGTAGTTTATTGCCCTTCCCATAATACGGTTTTAAAAAGATTTGAATTCAATACAGTTGTTAAACCAGTGGTTATGTTTTATTTCATTACCGTGCGTCCGTGCGTAATGTGCTATAGGCTAGGTTATCCTTATAGTGGCAGTTTTTTGAGTTCCAAACCACCTTACTGCCCTGCCCTCGGCGGTCCTCGACGACATTATAATTTAAAAAGCTATGCGTGTGAATGAGTTTTACCTTTGAAGTACTGACGTTAATCTTTTCATTTTTTCAATATGTAAGTTAAATAATTTAAAAGTTGATTAAAATATGTTTAGAAACAATTTAATAACAACACACACACATAGACACACTGCTTTTTTAACAGAGCAATGCTTTGCAGAGAATGGGTCTCTGCCTAACCCACGGAGTATCTTTTAAGTGTATTGCCTAACCTGTCATAACATTGACAATGAATGACATAATGGCGGACGTATTTCTGCCGCACTGGAGTCGATTACTCTTGTTTGCAATATTTTACTTACCTCCCTCGATGTAATCGTGTTCATAATTGTATACCCAATTTATGAATGAAGTCATTGATAAATTTGGTATGCAATTATGAACTCGATGGTACAATGTACTATGAAGAGTCAAGTTTAAAAATTACCCTAAAGCAGATGTAGTACCATTAAGTGGCAACACTTTTTGATTGACAATATTTTTTAGTTTTTTGCTAATCTCGTGTACTATTTGATGATATTTAGACGTAATTATACTTACAGATGAAAAGAAACGTTATCCTTCTATAAACTAAACAATTCAGATCTTTTCTTACATGAAAACACGCAGCAATTCGGCATTTTTACCTCAGATCGTTCCGCGCTGACTGACATTCATTGAATGGCGTTTGACGCGCGACAACTAGTTTTATATAACCGCTACGACCAGTGGTCTTGTACTTTTGGCAGAGGGGGACGCCTGACAATTACCACTCCATTGGTTTATTTCTCTGAGGTTCTAGGTGGCTACTTTATTACGTGAACAAGCCTTAATTCATGAAAGTATGCTGATAACCTTCGCCATTCAAGCGAGCAACTCATTAAGCCGGATATTTCTAAACAAGTATTAAAACAAAAAAAAATTCGGGAAAATACGACCCCGTTTCACCAATTTCACCTTAGTCAGACAGTCAGTGTCAGCGTCAGTTGCTGTAGCTAATTGTTTATTGAATTATAAATTAATTATTTAAAAGTTCGGACAATTACGCTATCCAAATTAATAGACGTTACCTAATTATCCAGTGAAAGTGTTTGCCTAATATAATACCAAATATAAAACCAGAAAACTAAATAATAAAATAAGAAATTTTTTGACATTGCCATATTTGACATTTTATATGTAAAAATTTTGGAATGAAGTGTTTACATATCGTTATTTGAGCTATTTTTATTAAATCAGTATTCGTTATTTCTAATATTTATATACCTACTTATCTTCATAATCATGATGAACGTGCAAAAATAAAGTGGGTACGATGGACATTACACCTAACATCCCACTAAGTCAAGATGAAAACACAGACATAGTATCATGCTTAATCTGCTCGAAACCCTATAAAAGGAAAGGTCTGCAACGTCACATACGTGCCGCTCACGGCAGTGAACACTCTACTTCGCAACCACCACCACAACGCTCAGTTCAAGCATCCCCCCTAGAAGAAGCTTTTGGGTCACCATTCCTCAACAATACAGGTTCGATGGCCGGCATTTGGCAATCACGTTGGAATAAAGTATGTACCCTACAAGGCAAAATTTATGATCTGCCCTCCTCCAATACCACAAGCAGGAAATCCATTCACACGCTTGCCGATGAAGTCGATATGCCAACAAAATCCCAATATCCGTCCGAACGATTACTAATATTCACCGCCATCCTGTTACAAAGAGATAAAAATGTTAAACAAGCGAAAGATATAAGTCGACTTATCGATCGCCGCTTAAAGTTGTGGTCAGATGATCATATAGACATTTTGATAACCGAGGCAATAAAATCAAACATCTCTCTTTGTAATTTTAAAAACCGAAAGAAACACAATGACAACATAACGCAAACTTTCACACGCCTAATCTTAAGAGGAAACATACGTGAAGCTCTAAACTGGTTGCTGACGAAAGATTCTAGCAAAATTTTCAACACGAATGACGAAATCGATGACACCGGGAAAACCGTAGGTGATGCCCTAAAAGAAAAACACCCACCTCCTAAAACGCCAAATCCTGACCTTTTTACCCTGCTCGAAGATCTCCCCAATATACCCCCACTACTAGAAGTTGACATAACAAGCAACCATGTTGAGCAGGTGGCTAGAAAACTACATGGCGGCGGCGCCCCTACAGGTACAACCTCTGAAAATTGGAAAGATTTCCTCTTAAGATTCGGGGAAGCGAGCTTACATTTAAGGAAGTCCATCGCCGAACTAACTATGAAACTTAACAACGAATATGTTCTATGGAATCAGATACAAGCACTGATGTCAAGCCGCCTTGTAGCCCTAGACAAATGTCCAGGTGTAAGACCGATTGGCATAGATGAATGCCTGCGGAGAATCATATCCAAATGCATGATATTAGCCACCGGCTCCGAAGTAACTGAAGCATGCGGCCAATCACAACTCTGCAGTGGCCTTAGTAGCGGCATTGAAGGCGGAATACATGCCATGAACGATATTTTTCAAAATAAATGTCTTCCTAGCTCAAATTGGGGAATGCTTCTCGTTGACGCAGACAACGCATTCAACTCCGTTAATAGACAATTAGCACTTTGGCAAGCCAGAATATATTGGCCACATGGCGCTCGCTTTCTATATAACACTTATAACGGCCACGCAGAACTTGTCATCCGTGACTCCGACATGAGGTTATGCAGCAAAGAAGGTGTTACTCAGGGAGACCCGCTAGCAATGCCACTCTATGCCCTTGCAACTATACCAATAATAAACAAAATGAAAGAAGAAAAGAACACAATACAATCCTGGTATGCAGATGATTCCTCAGCCCAAGGCGATTTGAAAAGTATCCGTAATTGGTGGGACAAAAACCCACAAGCCAAAAAAACTTTGCTCATAGTATCAGAGGATGACAAAAATATTGCTGACCGGATCTTCAAGGACACCAACGTAACGATTGTAACTGGTTCTCGTTATCTAGGAAGCTACATAGGTGAAGGAAAAGAAGACTTCATTAAAAATAAAATAACCAAATTTATTTCCACTATTGAAAAAATATCGCAAATCTGCAAAGACTCACCCCAAGCTGCCTATACCACCCTCACCAAAGCTGTACAATTTCAATGGGCCTTTCTTCTACGTGTGCTAAAAAATTCAAATGAATACTTTGAACCACTAACGCAAGCAATACGCACGATCTTCTTACCAACACTGTTCGGTGGTGACGTATCTTCAATAGAAGCCGACCTTTTTTCTTTACCCGTGAATAAAGGTGGCCTTGCAATCTCTAACCCTTTCAATTCTACCAACTTAAACTACGACATCTCTAGGAAAGATTGTACATACTGCATTGACTATCGCTTTAACAGAAAAAAAAGACATCGACTTATCTCAACACACTACATACTTAAAAGATGCACGGAAAGAAGGTCGCAAAGAAAAAGAAGTCCTTGATGACAATTTTTTGGAATCAACCCTGGCAAAATATACTCCCAACAAGAGAAGGGCAATTGAAAGATCCATCGCAGCGAAAATGAAAACAAAGTCATCTAACTGGCTGTCCGTGATTCCTACAAGAAAATATCACTTTGACCTATCCCCTTTAATAGAGTTCAGAGATGCGCTATCTCCATGCCACAATCTTGCGACGGCTGTGGAAATGACAACTTCGACATTGATCACGCACTCTGTTGTAAAACAGGTGGCCTAATAACGAGACGCCACAACGAAATCAGAGACCTTTTCTGCGAACTTTGTCAACAGGCGTGGGGCAATGTAACAAAAGAACCACTAATTTCTGAAACCGAAGGCGGACTGCGAGCAGACTTATCCTGCCGCGGCGTGTGGGACGCTCAGAGGGAGGCGTTGTTTGATATCCGTGTCGTTGACACCGACGCTCCTTCTTATGTCTCGCGACCCGTAGCATCTGTTTTAAAGTCAGCCGAAGATGAAAAGAAGAGAAAATACGCAATAGCCTGTGAAATACAACACGCTACCTTCACACCAATAGTAACCTCAGTAGATGGCGTCTTCGCTCCCCAAATGTCATCCTTCATAAAACACATGGGAGAAGCCATTGCCGACCGTTGGAACAGATCCCTGAGTACTGTCCTAGGATGGCTTAGAGCCCGAATAACCGTCGCCATTATACGCGCCACAAGCATGTGTATTCGTGGCACACGCCACAAATTTAAACCAAGATGGCTCGGTTTTGACGACGGTGCCGCCCTGCCCCACAAAGACTGATATTTCTTATGTGTATTTATGTCTTTATTTGTACTCGCTTTTATATTTATTTGTTTGTTCGTTTGTTTGTCTGGTAAATAAATACGGATATTTCATAATTTCACCTTAGATCGCAATCTTACAGTGTCTAAATCAAAAATTTAATATGGTAATTATTTTGGTATGAAAAACGTTGTTTTCTACATAGTGCCCTAACCCAAGTTGATCGGTAAGATAGGTAATTTGAATCCCTGTAGAAACAAGATCGATAGTTCGATAGGCATAAAACATTTATTTTAGAAGATTTTTCCTGCTTTCTGTAATTTTTTCACAAAACCTGTAAATATTTAGGAATGGTCTCCTAGGACCATTTTCGCGTAGCATCATGACTTCATGAGATTGGTAGCTGCCCTACTGACCCATATAGAAAATCCAACCTGTATAATAGGTATATTCGTATATTATATTTCTATTCCCTATTCTATCTATCTTATGGTAGTGGTACCTGGTTTCGGCGACGCAGGTCAGCCGCCTGCTCGGCCTGCGCGCGCATGCGCTCGCCGCGCGAGTGACGTGCGCGCTCCAGCGACTCCGTCTGAAACCAAACAAACATTTTATAAATAGCGCGGCACAGGGTTGCCCCTAAGCACTGACCTCGTTTCTGTTTAATTGTTGTTTTGACTGGGGGAGTAATAAACATCAACACAACAAACCTCAATATATATAATCAGTATGACCTTTATTAGCCTATTGTATGTATTTAAGCGCAACCGGAACGCGACCGAGCGGTAGGAGGTGCATTGTACACTCGGAGTATGAACATAGATTTTAATTTGTTATTTTATTTATTTGTTTAACTTTATTCCATAATAAAAATAACTACAAATGGCAACTTAATGCCTCAAGGCATTTTATATCAGTCAACCATGAGACCAAACAATGACTAAAGTGGAAAAAATCATGCATTTATAAAATAATTACTACCATATAAACCACTGTATTTACCATTGGCGTGAGAGAAGTTAACATAACAAATTCCTTCCTGATCTGATATTTCGATGTTTCCAAAAAAATGCTGTATTTAATAACTAATTTTCAGCACGCTCGCGTTGTCAGCTCCGTTAAAAATAGACAATATTTCAAATAGTGAATACTTACCTATAAAAAAATTCTAAATAAGGAAGGTAACAAAATAATTATTATATACATACTTATTCTGCCGTGAGACTTAGACATATTAAAAGCATATGGTCACTTAATTTAAAATCGTTTTTTATCAGAAGCCGTTCGCGGTTCGGGTTAGCAGCCCGCGAGCTGCAATCGCTGATGCCTTCTTTTTACCGCGATCGAGTATTCGGCGAAAAAATACCCTCATTTATGAAATTATTGTCAGCCAACGACAAATGTTCGCGATAAACATCCTACTTTCAAACTATAAATCGAAACACGACGAGAAATTTTCGGCTAAAAAACGCGACTGTCTCTTATTAATAAAACATGTTATTTACCATATCATCTCATCTCTTTGACAAAAACTAGAATTAGGTAAGTTTAAGTAGGTAACTATTTTAAATTTCAGTATAAAAAATGCAACTTAACAACATGACCTACTTTAATAGGTAATATATGAGTTATATGACCCATTTTTTAGTTTAAGAACCTACATTATACATATAATAATTAATACTTAATACATCATGTTTAGTGTATTAATACTGTTGATGGTATCATATGTTATTTGACAACCCTAATCCAACAGTAGTAGGTAAACAAGACAACTGTGGGCCATTAATATGGAACTTTACTTACATATTTGTTCAGTATGAGTAACGCGATCACTATGAAGAACAGCATGAGGATATGTCGAACGAGGTGGATTTGCGCCCTGGAAAATAAATAAATACTGTTTATTGCAGACCTCATACAGTTTAAGTTACAAGTACAAATTATATCGTCGCTTATTATTTTCTATCTACACGATGTAAAAAAATACCGGTGATCCGTTTAAAGGCATAATTGGTGTCTTATTGCGACTATTGCGACTAAGAAATAATAGGAGAAAATTTTTTTTGGACGCAAAAAAAAAAAAATATCGTACCCCGTCGTCACAGCCGGTCAACCCTTTATACAATAGTACATTATTGTCGAGGAGGTGAAGTAGCACATTGATGGCTGAGTATTACGTTTAAATGGACGACTTTAGGAGTCCGTTTAATTTAATACGAAGCCAGCAATTACGCCGGGCCCTTACGCCGAGTCCAATATAGTGCTTTATTCAAAAATAATGGAAAACAGCCAACGTTGATGAACAACAAACAATATTGACATAAATAATATATTCAGGATAACTTCTAGGTTAAAAGAATGACCACTACCGCGAGCATCGAATTTCGATTCGAATCCTATAATTATCTCCATCTCCATCGCTTCTCATTTTGAGTGAGAGAAACAGATTTATTCGAAATTACAATTTTCTATGTTCGCGCTACACGCTCAGCTTTGCCGCCTTTACATCTTTTTATAAAAAAGTTTGAAGTGGATTTTTCTTCTGAATTTACCGTAAGCTATTTGAGATAACTAAAAAGTCGCGGTACCAACATTATAAATAACAAATACCGATGTTGTGTTTTGGCTGTTTAGGACCTTCGCCTTTATTTTTGTATGGCTGTTGAACTTTTTAAAAAGTTTGTACCTCGACAAAAATGGAATTTGTATGCAACATTTATGTCGCGAAATCGAGCCTGCAATTTCCGTAACTTTTTAATTTTTATTTGACCATAAACTAGGCACTTCGCCGCCTAGTTTTTAACCGTAAAAGTCAACCTTGCCGGACTTTTTTGAATAAAATTTTATTAATTAGAATAATATACCAATTATGCCCTTAAACGGATCACCGGTATTTTTGTTAAACCTTGTATGTGCAACATAAGTAATGCATTCATTCTGAGGGAAAACTTACACAAATTCAAAACGCGTTCGATATTTTTCTATGTTCTAGTTACCTACTCAAAAACGCGCGTTTCAAATTTGTCTTACATGAGTAATGATACTAATGATGATATTACATAGGTACATTACATTACATAAGAGTACAGTCGCCATCAGATATATCGGAGCGGCCAAGGTGGTCACAAATAATTGAACAACGCCTCTATCATCAAGGCGATAAAGTGCATGCTCAGATATTTTTGAGTACCTTGGCCGCTATATTTGATGGCGACTGTACATAGATATCCAAATAAGAAGAGCGGTGCCTGGGCATATAACTAGCACGAGTAGGTATTTATATAACTGTCTTATAAGTTATAACTATTCAAAGATTAAACTTTACCTGTTGAAATACACTTACAGATAGTTAAACAATAATATACCTTCACATCCACCTACCTACCGCATCTTACCTAGCGCATTATGAACTGCAACTATTTTTACTACATATTTCATCGATTAAGCATAGTTTTTACAGATCTTGAGATCGAGTTATTTATACTAGAACGAAGCTTGGAATGTCTTTAGTGTCAGGCAACTGTAGATAAATATTCCAACAATGTCGCACAGTATTCTAGCGCAAGGAACGCGTTAGGAATGCTTTTTTTCCATCAGCGCGCCTAACTAAAACGTGAATCACGCGATTCACGTTTGTAGTTAAAGCGATGATTTATTGCTATTTATTTGTAGATCTTTCGTGATCTGGCAAGAGAAAAAATGTAAACAATATACTGGGGAGATAGTATATTGAGAGAATATAAGCTTAGAGGTATCTTCGAATTGAAACAAAAAATAACAAATGCAGAGTGACGAATGATTTAACTAAACCATAATATTCAAGTAAAACCTAACATAATGTTATGTACTTATAAGGGAACTAATAATTACTCTACTGAGAGTAGCTAGTAAGATCACTTTGAATCACTCGGTAAGTATGTACACTCGCCATCAAATATATCAGAGCGGCCAAGGTACTCAAAAATATCTGAACATGCACTTTATAGCCTTGAGAATAGAGGCGTTGTTCAGATATTTGTGACCACCTTGGCAGATCCGATTTATCTGATGGCGACTGTACAAAAGGGTTTCCGCGATCCAGATTTTCACTAGATGGAGCACCGTGAAGAGGTCTTTTTGACCGCAGCTGTCAAAATCCACCAATAAAAAAAATGATTAAACATGATTGGTGCATCGACATATAATATCAAGACGAGTAAAGGCAAGCAAAGTTCATGTGAAAACACGACCCATTTTCACGTTTACAAAACTAAAATGCCTTATGTACTAGTAACCAATCAAGTACTCATTCTTTAAGCATATTTTTTTGTGTTAACCTTAATTCCGCAAAGGTTTCATGCCATTTCACCAATAAGAAAAGTTGCCGTGTTGTGAGTGGTCAAAATCAATTTGACAATGAAGTTTAATTGGACAGGAGATACTCAAATGAAATAACTGAAATGTCAAGTTAACGTATAATAAATACGCCTAAGTTAGACGTGGATAGGTTCACGTAATAAATAATAATACAATCAATTAACAATTTATTTTTTAGTGCATTTTCATTACTTATGCAATATACCTACGTAAATTTAATCGTTCTTGGAATACGGAATAATATGAAAGCCCATCATCATCTTTCATTTATTTAATAAAAGTGCTTAATTAAAATATAGGGACTTACATACTACAAAATAAGCATAAATTAACATGAAATAGTAAAGATTTTGAACTTTTTTACAATTTTATAAATCCGTTACATTAGGGAGACCCTCTTGGTCTCAAGCAACATAATTTTAAGCAATTAAGGTTGATTATGGCAAAAAAAAAAACGATTATTTTTTAACTTTATTTATGACCAGACTAGAAAATAATAGCATACCTTCAATATAAATAGTTAAAATTCTCTTTGCTTTCTCGTTTTTTAGAACTAAAAAAATAACGGATGAGTTCGTTTATGTGTACTATTTATTTTAGCAGGCTTAGGGAAATACAAAGATAAATTTATATTTTGTATCCATTTTTTTAGACTACAACGGTAGCAAACAGGTATACGGCTCACCTGATGGTAAGCAGTTACCGTAGGCTATGGACGCCTGTAACTCCAGAGGTGTCTCATGTGAGTTGCCGACGTTTTCATATAAAAGAGGATTCACTGTGTTGACAGCTAAAGGGACAAAAGGATCCCCCGTCGTCAACACACTGCATCCTCTGAGCTCTCTGGCAACCTTACTCACCGGCAGGAACACAACACTATGAGTAGGGTCTAGTGCTAATTGGCTGTGGTTTTCTGTAAGGTAGAGGTGGTTCCCCAGTCGGGCTCTGCTCTAGATTTGATAATTAAAGACTATGCTATGAAGTTATAGCATTCATTATTAATGAAAAATAAGAGTCATACCTATTAGTCAGTTGTACTAGAAATGTCATACTGTATATCGAAAAAAAAAACAAACTGAAAAGATTCTTTGTTAATAACGAAAACCTAACTGCTATTACTACTAGGTAATACTTATAAATGAACATTCATTATACTTTTCCTCAAATGAGTTATGTTTACTTTTCCAAAACTTATATTGTATAACATCGACCAAGTTTGTAATGTATGAGAATATCTATGCGTGATTTACTTACCAATGAAAAGAAATATCACCATTTTTGGCGCCCGTGTGGCTCCTGCACCAATGCACGGCACAAGCTGGCATTTTAATACCGATATATTACGTGAAAAAAAAGTGAAATTTCATGAACCAAAAAAACTAATATTTTGACGACATGACATTAGGGCACCGCTGTCACAAGCCCCGCCCACTTTGGCACCAGGAAAGTGGAGCAGATTTTGAGCGTTGATTACGCTTCCTTACTTATTATTCTTCCAAGGATTGGTGGATTATGACAGCTAGACCTCTCGCCACGGTGCTGCCATCTAGTGAAAAACTCGATCTGGGAAATCGGGAAGCCCTCATGTACAAACATGTATCAAACAAGTAGTGATTTCGCATCGATATCGCACGTTTCACATATGAGATATAAATGATAATATACAATAATGACAGTTGGGTTATGCACGCTCAAAAAGTTAAGTTCTTACAATGAGTGAATTCACACAATTGTCTCTAGTCGCGCACCGGCAAGCGAAAGAGAGCGGACGTGCTAATGAGCTGATGAGCTCCCATAATCCGCGTGAGAAAGAGACAAACTGTAATTTTCTAACAACCAGAGTGACAAAGATGTAATGATTGTCAGTATAGATACGAGTAGACATCATAGAATCATTGCTAGGTTATTAAATAAATGTGAAAATATTTTTTGTGCTCATCATAGTGTTTTAATGAGCTCCGTGCTTGGATCTCATACACACACACAGCATTCATAAATCTATAGCGCATTACGAAGACTCACGCTGAAACACGTGTAGGTAGGTATGTAATGCAGTTACTGACAAAATAATCCCATCAAAAACATAACTGAGAAATGAGAGCCAAGTTCTTCGCCTATAAAAGAAGTGATACCTCTATGGTGCCAACTTCTGTGTAGAAAATCCTAATTCCAGTTACAAGAACATGCACTTGGCTAGTTTTTAGATACAGGCTATATAGGTATTATAATAAGTATGTATTATCTTCGTTTAGATAGACTAGTCCCAGTTTTTACTGGTTGGTTGATAAAAACTAGCTAAGACAAACCTTGAACTTGAATATCATTTGAAATTTATTTAGAAAGGCGAAATTTATTTTAGAATGTTGCATGTTCTTGTAACTGGAATTTTAGGATTTTCCACACGGAAGTTGGCAACCATAGAGGATTCCTTCATAGGCGAAGAACTTGCCTCTCATTACACATTTATGTTTTTGATGCGATATCTTTTTGTATAAAATATGTATACACTAAAATTAATTTTTGCTGTCTAAATGTTAAATAAAAGCGGAATCAGACGGTTCACTCGGATGAACATTCATCCGAGTGAACCTCGGGTGATTGTTCGGCACTTTTGGTTCACTTTATGATCAGACGTGTCACTTCGGGTGAAAGGTGCGGAATGAAACATAAAAATGAACGAAAAATTAACCGTCTGATTCTGCCTTAAAAACTGTTTTTGGAAAATATTAAAAATCGTAAAAAAAATACACTATTTCTTGATATTAGGTTCGTAACGACACAATTCCCAATCTGAATGCCAAATTTCAACTTGCTAGGTCATCTGGAAGTGGGTTAGGTTTTGATGTTAAGTCAGTCAGTCAGTGAGAAAAATCCCGATTTTTAGATGGTTGTATCTCGATAACCGATTAAATATTTAAATCAATATAATAGGACAATTTTACACAAATCGACCTAGTTCCACGGTCAGCACAATAAGGCTTGTGTTGTGGGAAGTACTAGACCATGATATATATAAAATATAGTTATAGATTAATACTTAAATACATAGAAAACATCCATAAGGATCCAATAAAAAACATCAGGAACAAATCTGCGATAAACACACAAATAAATGCCCTTATCAGGATTCGAACCTGGGACCTCTTGCTTCGTAGGCAGAGGGTCACTATCACTACCGACTGGGCCAGGAGGCCTTTAAAACCTATTGAAATATATTCATGAAATTTGGGATTCTAGTTAGCTTTAAA
Source organism: Pammene aurita (assembly GCA_947086415.1). Classification (NCBI taxonomy): domain Eukaryota; kingdom Metazoa; phylum Arthropoda; class Insecta; order Lepidoptera; family Tortricidae; genus Pammene; species Pammene aurita. Next base: position 25,341,372 of record OX352293.1, read on the forward strand.
GGTCTTAAATGTACCAAATTTCTATGTTTATGTTTAATAGATTTCGAGTTACGTCGGGGTCAAAAGTGGCTCCAAATGGTTCGTGTGGCATGGCCATGGCCGCTGCGTCGACAGGTATCTTCTTCTGAACTACGTTTTCTGTTGTATCGTACACGCGTAAAGTATTACTGAACCGCGATAAGAAGACAATTGAGATATCTATTCTGTCATCCCATACTAATTTTGACTTAAGTATATGGCAGAACCTGTCTGTCATCTCTAATCCTATTCTAATCGCGGTTCAGGAACACTGGCGAGCGCGAGATATCCGTTTTATAGTACTCCACGTAGCGATTTGTGTGTGATACTGTAAGTGATACTAACAACACGTCGTAAGCGGTCTCGCTGAAGTCGGCGGAGGCGTTGAAGCTGGCGGTGTAGGGATCGCGGTCGAGGCTGGCGCGGCGGTGCAGCAGCGCGGGCTGCAACGCCGCGGGCACCGCGTGCACGGCCGCCAGCACCGACAAGAACAGCGCGCGCGCACTGATCGAGAGCGGCGACACCCATAGCGCTGCGCAGAGGGCTCCTGCGCCTATCTGCAATACAGATAATGTATTGATATATAGAGTGATTTTTTAATATGTCATAAGGGCATCACTCGTGACAATGATTCAATTTATATCTAAGTGTAGCACCAGCGCTAGCATCCATGCTAGCATTATGCTGAGCAGGGTCCGTTTCGTGGTGTTACACTAGTACTTTATTCTACAAACGTCTGTAAAATTTCTGTAGGTATCTACGTCATGAATTCTGAAAAGTCTCTCTCAGGCCAACTAAATTAAGAGTAGGTATAGAAAAACCACAAATCTAAGCAAGCCATTGAACAATGAATAGGTAATATCTACAGAATGTTCGACTGTTTTAGGAGTTAGGGCCCTTTTACTGAGCCACTTTTGCGTGCTACCTCAGCTACCTGTAATTCTCTTTTTAAGTTTAGTTTTAGTTAAATGAGGCAAGCATAAGTACGGCCACTAAAGTTCACGTACCTAATGACAATGATATACACGGATATAAGCTAAAGACGTTTGCAATTTCAAGGTAGCCTCATGCGCATGGCATTCCTTTAGAAAAACATAAACGAAAATAATATTTTAGTCTACAGTATTGAGGTTCTTTATGTTCCAATTAGTTTTGGGAAGGCTTTTTGTGGCCAAATTCGAAACTCGTTCGCTCATTTCGTTGTATACAGAAAAAGTAAAAAAATGTTTTCACACATTACTCTAAAATTCTCAGCAAACAAAGGCGAAGTATCATTGATAAAAGCATAGACTTCCGCCAGACAGATTCCTAACCGCTTTTAAGTGTTCATGAACTTACATACTAGAGACCGCGGGGAGAACATACATAGACGCACTTTTACATCTTGTAAAACACTAAGTTGCAAGTTGCAATGTCAGTCTCAGATTAGGTATAGGTACAGTCACGAACCCGGATTGTTGAGCCACTTGCCATTGTTCGTAATTTAGCCGTGTATTAATTGACCGATGTAACTGACAGTTGACAGCTAGTCAGTAACATCGGTAATTCATAACACAGGTTCGTGACTGTACACATCAAAAACTTATTTTTTAATACAATTGCTCAAAAAGTCCAGTTTATGTAGCTGCAAATCGTGCGTAAAGTTTGATTTTATGCACTAGTGCTAAAAAGTAACCTGATCTGCAAATCGTGCGTGAAGTTTGATTTTACGCACGATTTGCAGATCAGAATTTTAAATAAATGAGTATTATGCGAGACCCGCTTATAAATGACCCAACTGAACTACGCGCGATTGGGCATAAAGGAGTATTATGCGAGACCCAATAGTATTACTTGAACAACGCGCGATTGAATGAAGCTGTCTTCCGTAAACTGACAGAATATAAATGTAATTTTATTTCATTGTAGTTTTTTCGCAATTGTATTAAAAAACGTTGTTCGACACACGTGCGGAAGTGTCATTTTCACTCGTCCCGAGTCATGACCCTCGCCTCTCGGCTCGGGTCAAGTAACCTCGGTACTCGTGCAAAATGACATACTTCTCGCACTTGTATCGAAAACTACTATTTTCTACTCGTCGACTGTAATGCTTGAATTGAGATTGTGTAGTCCCAACTACTAGCACATACTTTTCGATAGAGCTTTTATGGTCGCATATTGTACTGCCGGGAGATTGAACTTACTCAATTGGGTGAAAAACTGTCAATTTCTCACGCCAGGTGGCGCATTGTGAACTGTACCCAGCGTTGACATAAGAATTGACAAATCACATACATATTTGTGTCGTAATTCAAAACTTTCCCATATTTTCCCATTTTTATCAAGAACGCCTCAATGTTGTGCGGTGAAATGTAAAAATAGAGGAACTCATTTATTTACCAAAGGCCCTATATACAGGAAACGTTTGCGAAATGCGTTAAGAATAAAAAAACTTTAGGGCAAGTGATACGCGCCACTTACGTAGGTTACATTACATTTAAAGAAGATGATAATTTCGGAAAGATTAAGTAAAGGAGTAAGGAAAGTTATCAATTAAAAATGCTCACTGTGTGCCTGTACGCCAAGCCTTTAAAAGTTTCTTCAAAACTATCTGTAAGTAAATCTTGAAGCGAATCAAATTATTTTGTTCAATAGTTTTGATTTGCAATTTTTTTTTTTTTTTTTAATCTATTTTTTTTATTTATCTGTAAGTACTTAAAAGTATAGGTACTCATTACCTTGTTAGTAATAACAGTTCTCATTTCATTTTATTTAAATGCTTATTGAACTTTCAGATGCTGAACTAGTTGTAATTTTTTGAGGAATAGGCTGTACCATCCATATTCTGGGTCACCATAATAAAACCAGCAGCTCTTGAACATGAGAAGTTATATGCATCACACACTCAAAGAAAGCTCTTTATTAACAATTTTGAAGTGACAGAACACGAAACAGCAATATAACACAGAACAGCGACAGAACCAACCGTAAGCCATAGCACTGAAGTGAGGCCAGAAGAAGACATATGTACTATTGAGGAAATTGATGTTCTAGAATTCTAGATCAAAGTGTACACACGTGCCCACAGCATTTAAAGAGCACTCAAGTTGACCATTACAAAAATGGTTTTCTCCAGCTTTTGTGAAGTATAATTGGCAGCAGTGTCTACTGAAAACCAATTATTCTTGATGACGATGCTGATGCATTATGAACAAGAAAATAAATAAAACAAAACTTAAACATTCTAATGCCTTTTTATTCAAGACAAATAATCTTTTTATACAGGGTGATTCATGAGACGTGAGCAGGCTTAATACTACGGATTCAGTTAAAAATAAGCTATTGTTTGATATCAGTATTAGTGTGATAAGCGCAAAAAAATTTTTTTAAATAAAAATAAAATGTTTGAAATTATTTACGACACGCATGGTCACTCTACAATTAGAATACTCCGTCGAGTACTGATATTCTCTTGTTTTTCTGTGATATGTGTCAAATTGATGTCTGGTTACTTTTGAAACATCGTATCTCACTTAATTTTTATTTTTTATTTTTCATGATCAAAGTGCTGTCATGATTGTCAAAGAGGTTTTATCTTTATTGATTTGTTTATGTGGGGTGACCATGATTACAGAGAATAAAATTTCTATGAAACAAAAAGGTTAAAAAAAATTGAAAGGCGTTATTGTTTCACTTAAACATGATGGCGGTCGATTCATTATCGTTAACTAAGTGTGTAGGGTTGTTCCTGCTCACGTCTCATGAATCATCCTGTATATGAGTTAGATATCATAATATATTTATTTATTTAGTAATCAAATATACATATCACTTACAGACTAGTAATATGTTTAAGACACAGAACAAATATGAATCAGAAGCAACAACTTTCAACGAGCATTTGTGGCTTAATGCTTAATGTATTAACTTAGCTTAATGTATTTTTCTGTCGTACGAGATCATGAACACAAAAGTTTCTTAAGCAGTACCTTGCAGCATATGCAGGACCCTTTACCTCAATAACAGTATCCTCACTTAGCAACCTATCTGGTGAGGCGACAAGAAATGGATATACTTTAGAAATTAATATTATGCATTTCTGCGCGTCAAATCCATAAGTAGCTTCATACATTTGTAAGGCAATTGGCTCCTGTATTTTGCCGTGAGACACAGCTCTAGTGACTACTGAGCTCTACAACATATGTTACATTACACTCTTCATATTGGCTTTACACTGTCCACGCAAACACGTAAATGTACCGTCGGATAACGATAAGATGACGAGACTCATATAGGAGTTATCCCTTTGGTTAAGTGCAAAATCTTTGAAAATATTCTTATATTTCATGCTTGCTATGTTGAGAATCGACGAATCCGCATTTATATCCCTGTAAGTATCAGAAGATGAGCACGCATATGAATGGTCCCCCTGGATATCCAGCTGTGCACCAAAGTTTTAGTGTCGATCATACGCCTCTTATCTAAAATAAAAACAGCACGTAAGCTTTGATAATTGAAATTAATGCTAAAAATACAGAACATAACCTCAAATATTGTTAGTGTTTACCTTTGTATTAAATCAGCCTTTTTCCTGCCACCGATGCGTTCCTCCTTCGCAGCTCAGCTTGCGGTTCACGTACGGTCATGAAGCCGAAGATTTTATTCTTATATCGCAAGAATTAGATTAAATTTCCTCACAATGACACTTCACACAAAACGTAAACAAGGTACAGTGCCCAGTAGCGACATCTGCCCCGACCTTTTAGTTTGGCTCCTCATTGTATAGAGGAAGCAGGTCTTTCGTCGAACTCAATTCTTACCGGCTTGCCTATATTGAGCACTCGAAGAAAAACTATTGTATACAATAGTGACATAATCAAGCTTTTCTCGTACTTTACTTAGGCCACTCAGCATCAGCAAGCTTCTGGGCCTAAACACGGTACTCGACTGAAAAGCTCTTAATTATGTCAGGATTGTAGAAAATACTATTTTGTTACGGTGTAATAACTATTTTGTAATTTACACCAGTACAAAAGTCGAATAACTATTACGTTTTTCTACTCGTCGACTGTAATGCTTGAATTGTGATTGTGTAGACCGAACTACTAGCGCATACTTTCCGATAGAGCTTTTATGGTCGCATATTGTGACATCGCCAACGATGGTACAAAAGATTTTCATACAATACTGTAACACTGTTGTCCTTCCCGACCGTCCGTGTCCTTCTTCCCGACCGCCGGCACAATCCACCGGGAGATAGAACTTACTCAATTGTATAGAGGCAGCCGGTCTTTCGTCGAACTCTATTCTTACAGGCTTGCCTAGATTGAGCACTCGTAGAAAAAATATTGTATACAATAGTGACATAATCAAGCTTTTCAATCTTTTCAAACTCAGCAAGCTTCGTGGCCTAAACACGGTACTCGACTGAAAAGCTCTTAATTATGTCACGATTGTATAATAGCAGTTTATGTAACTGTTACGTTTTAAGGCCTAATTACGTACAGTTGCATACACTGCTTTATCTACACTCATATTATTTATCCTAAATGCCGTATTCCGAAACCATAGAATGGCCGCCATTGCACCGCCATGGCCAACTCGATTGTGCCGGCGGTCGCGCGGGCGCGTGTCGGCGGCCGCGCGGGAGCGTGCAGGTGTACATTATGTTATCAAAACTCATAACACATCAATAGTTGAGCATGTAAAGTTAAAATTACGTTACTGCCACACATAAATAGCTTATCATAGTAAAATCGGTTGTGGTAATGCTAGCCATTGCCTACCGTTTTTGAACACGATTTAGAGGACTTACAATGTGAGTGTAGATAAAATACTATTGTATATGTGTGTAAGTGCAAATATGTGGCGACTGTGGTGTATGTAGGTATAGGTATATGCCCCGTCTAGAGGCTAAATTTAATGATAATTGTAGAAGGCTTTACGTGATAATAGTAAGAGGGATGTATGCAGCGCCGCGCGCCGCCTTGAACGACAGAGTCCGGACGCGGGTTGTCGTCACCGATCGCGGCCTCGTAGTTTCCGCAGACGATCTGGAATATAAAACTGTTGTTACATAGGTCAAAGGTCACAGACGACTAAGACGGCGTGGACGGGAATGGAAGAAATATTCGTAGTAAATAATGTCAAAACTAACTCGTATTAATATTACAAACGATTTCTACCCACTTTATGATGTATAACAAATATTATAGCATTTATATATGAATATTTAGTATAAAAATTAAATTCTTAACTGCACGCTAGCTTTAAAAGTATACAATACAATACAATACAATACAATATTCTTTATTGCACCACACAAAGAAAAAGAAGTACAGAAACAGATTTAACAAAGTAAATAATGGTAACAACAGGCGGTCTTATCGCTATTAAGCGATCTCTACCAGACAACCTTAAGTATATATAATATATTAGTGTATCTCATGTAAGTGAATTTTGTAAATTCGTTATGAGAAATAAATGTCTTAAACCAGAAAATGATACATAGCATTTGAGGTTGAACCATTTGGCTATCATTCGCCCTTGTGGTATCATTTTGAAATCAAGTTAGTTCCAATATGCCTCTGGATATGTTAATTACATTTTAAAGTAGGTATGGTTTGATAATATGGGGAAACTGCACAATTAATATAATAGGCGCTGAATTTATTTATTATTCAAAATGAAATATATAATTACTTGCAATAAAAGGTTTATATTTTGAAAGAGCCTACTACCTACCTTACTACCTGACATCATTATTTATTTAACCGTTTTTCAAAAAGTGGCCTATTTTTTTTTGGTTTTTTCCTTTATTTCCTAGTGGTTTAGCGTACGGAAAATTTGATTTCTCGCATGTGTGCTTTTTACTTTTCCAGTGTTTAAATTGCAATTATTTGAGTGTTTTTGTATTAAATGAGGTGTTCTGATTTTTTTGCGTGTATTTTAACATCGCTAGATGTATTTAATGCGTAAAATTTTAATAAATTAAAGTAACCTCAAAGTGACCACAGACATTTGTCTTTTTGTAATTTTTCGTAAAACGACGTTCGGTGCTCGCGCGGAAATATAATTCTTCCTTCGTCCCGAGTGCTCCGCCGAGGTATCACTCGGGATATGAAACTCGGACGGAAGTGATTCCGAGTGATGTCTCGGAACGAAGTAATGGCATATTTTCCGCACTTGCATCGAAATATACTATTGTTAGGCAGGTAGGTTTCTTTTGGTGTTGACCCCTTACTAAACATCGGTATCAACGTTCAAATTTCATGGCAAAGTACGGTTTGCAGAAAAACAAATACAAACAAATATATCTAGTATTTTGAACATTTCTTTTTTTTACTAAAAAAAAGACGCTAAATAGTAGTTTATACATCGTGACATACTTAATTATGTCACTATTGTATACAAAACTTTTTCTACGAGTGCTCAAAATAGGCAAGCCAGTAGGAATTGTTCGAAGAATGTGTTACAACTTGCTGCCACTATATAATCGAGTAACTTCAATCTTTCATTTTAAAATAGTCGACGATGCTAAAATGTGCGCTCCATCGAAAATAAAAATGTGTTTCGTGGATTTTGCTGTTAACCTTTGATTAGATAAATAAACAAAATACCTTTCCTTTCCACACTCACTGAGGTTAGGGAAGGTTAGTCAAATAATAAAAATATTGCACACATTATACTATTACACTTGCTGGTATTTCAACTTATTTTCTGTTAGACAGTTCTTTGATAATTTGTATGGTGTTATTAACACGGATTTTCTTTAAAATATTATTTAATTTTAGATAAAGTTGTCAGTCCTTTTGGTGTAATTTTAATATATTTTTTGCAACCAATGAATTGTTTTTATTGTATCTACAGAGCTCAGTTTGGGACCTTAAAACAATTATTCATACTTAGCAATTATACTAAAGTGTTTATCCACGAATAGTAACTCAACATTCAGTTTCCCGGTTGCCGAAAAAATTCTTTACTTTAGCTATATTGCACTTGATTCACGCGGATTTAAAGCGTCGATAACAACGATTTGAACATAATGTTTATGAATAGTGATAATATGAGGCAGCATTTATCCATGTGCCCCATCTTTAACTACACTCGTCGGGGCGAAAGAGGAATGTTTTCACACGTTTCTCGAAATATTTTTTTGCTTGAAGTTCTGAAAGAGCGTTACGAAATTTTTTTTTGAGTCAATCAAACTCTTTATGGCAAAGATTTACGATTTTTTTTTGTTTATGGCAAAGATTTCGAAGTATTTCTGCGACTAAATTAAAGTTTAAGTTAGCTGCATCATAATTAAATTTAAATGAAAATAAATATTATTAAAAATTAAATATTCGAATGTATTTATTTTTCTGCTATCCCTACCGGGTGCCATGAAAATAGAACGTTGATACCGATGTTTACCCCTTACCTTATGTCATAAATAAAAAGTATTTGTTTAAAAATTAACTTTAATAGCCATCAATAGAATTGAAAATTATAACTGCCATATAGAGCTGCGCATGCGGTAGAGGGATAAGTAGATAAGTTTAAGTTACATACCTATCAACTACCTAATAGCTTACGTAAATTAGCGGGAGCCTCGTCTGCCAACAAACCATTCTGTGGTTTGGCAGAAGAACATATATGTAATTAGTGTAAGCGAATTGTGAATAAACCTTTTTTTTTTAGGTTTAAGCTATCCATGCGAAGGGGGATTTTATAATATTTGTTAGTACACAATAGAATTACGTACCAAAGGAGCGATGTTTGCGCCTACGAACATGGCTATGTTAAATATGCCGCATAGCAATTTCCAGTACGGACATACAGTTTTTTTCTGGAACAAAAAAATAAAATTTCAAATATGTACATATACTCTGCCTACCACAGGGAATCAAGTAATAAATAACTCCTTAATTCCATACTTCCATACGAAATGTTCATATTTACATAACGATGACCTTATAGATCGAAAGCATAGGCATTGACATCGTATTATTCAGTGAGTGATTCTACTTTAATGTTCTTGTACATACTTCCTAGTTTCATTTCATTTCCTATTTCCACTTGACTTCCTGTTGTTGATGACAAATTTATTTTACACTTCTGCACCTTACTTGATTGTAATAAGACGATAAAATGTATACATGTCTTTACCATGGATTGTACCTACGCATGGTTATAATTGGGTACTTTCCTGGGTAAAAAAAAAATAATTCTATTTAGTCCGTCAGTTAGATTATCAAAAAAAATTGGATACGTATTTTTTATTATGTCAATCAAACAAAAATTGGTGAAGATATAGCCCGTTAAAGTTCCGCGACACGTCACATTATACTAAAAATTGTACTGAAATGTGACCTCACGCGGAACTTTAATAGTCCGTTAAAGTTCTCCATCTCTTCTTCATCATCTTATCTTCATCTTCACCAATTTTTGTTTGATTGACAGAATAAAAAATACGTGTCCAATATTTTTTGATAATCTAACTGACGGACTAATTTTTTTTTTAAAGAAAGTAGCCAAGGGTAGAACAATAACCCCTCAGTTAGACAAAGAGTCCACTGTTGATCGAACGGTAATATAGAAAATCTTGCCCAAGCCGGTAATTTAGGCACTTATTTTTTTATACAAAAATTCATTACTTATCGTATTTATGAAAATACCTGAAAAAACATGAACCGTTATCTGATTTAATTTTTTTATTGCTAAATAGAAGGCGTATTTATCATTATCATTACATAGCATACATAGGGTCTGTTTCACAATCTCCAGATAAACTTATCTGCCAGTTAAAATTATTGCTATCCTTTTCTCCAGTCATATCAGAAAAGGACAGCAAATATTTATCTGACAGATATGCTTTAACTGGAAATTGTGAAACAGGCCATTAGTATATTATATCTTATATGATTTTTACGAAGTTACAGTTACTTGGAGTTATTATTATTACTTAAAAGCCCATAAGCTGTATCTATCTAACGTAATTCTGAACTTGACTTCAAAAAATTCTAGCTCCTACTACCATGATTATGTAGATATGAGTGTCCTCATATTAAAATTGAACAAAGTATAACGGAACCTTGTACGTGTAGAATCGGTAGTACGCGTAGTAGAGGACGTTCATTAGGCCGGTCTCGAGCACGAAGGCGAGGTAGACTAGACGCAGCGGCAACGACGGCGGCACGGCGAAGCTGGCTAGCGCCACGATCACCGGCAATAGCAGCACGGGCGGTGCCGCCGCGGTCATGGGGCACGGGTCTGCGCGCCGGGCGTAAGCCCTTTCCACCTTCGCCGCTTTAAACGTCAGGCAAAGCGTCGTTGCGTCCGCTAGCTCCCTAAAATACGCCAACATTTCTTTATATCCTCCAAACACAGGAAACAGTAAATCATGAACAGTTGTATATCGTTAGAACTGTATTTTCATTTTTATGGTTTGTTACACAAGCGCTCTCTGTTGGGCCAGTTGCTTCAGCCATTAAGAGTCCGGTAAAGTTTTTTTTCGATTTCGCACAACTTTTTGATACTATTTTACAGTAACTAGTAAGACTACTAGTAGTTTGTATACATATATTGAAAGATATTTACACACAAGCAAGAGTATGTTTACCTAGAGCAATTTTAAGAAAAATTGCCGAAGTTTAGGTGGTATTTTTGGGAATGTATTAAAGTATTTCATATTTTTTTTAATGTAGAAATAAACTTGATTTCATGCTTTGCATATAGTATATAAAATGTTGGAGGGTATAACAAATAATAATAACAAATCAAGCGACAAATTTGCAGGCATCAACGTTCTCGGAATCGGAATTGAGTTTTCGGGTATTAAATAATAATAAATGTGTGCCAAAAGTATTTTTTTCCAATAACGAGACTTCAAACTATCGTATCAAATGCAACTCAAGTGCGTTATTTCATTATTAGCGATTTTCGTTTTCAAATCGTTACCGGACTCTTAACATTTTGATCCTCATGACAGTACATTATTATTGCATATCAAAAGGCAGTGTAAAAGCGGAGTCGTGCTACATCGAACCTTGCCCAAATCGAGCCATGAGTTGGTCGAGCCTGCTAAGTGAAAAAAACGTAAATGTACGAGTAATATTAGTTAAGTAACAAAAAGATAATCCTATACATTAATGACATGTTATTGGGTGAGATTTTTTTTTTCGTCCAGAACTGTACTTGTTTGGGCTCATTCTACTCAGAATAACGAGCATATTCGATTTGACAATAAAAAGAGTCTTAAAACTCCATACAAAATTTATTAAGTTTCCACATAGCTCATAGGAATAACAAAAATGCTCATACTAAAACGTGACAGAATATTTTGGGACACTTTCTTATTGCTAGTATAGAAAATACTGACAATTCTGAGTAGGTTTCTGTTTCTCACAAGGTTAATTTCGACGGGTGTCACTATTTTAGGGTCCAAGGCTCGGGCGAGCTACGAATTAAATGTACCAAATTAGGTTAGCAAACCTGCAGAGTACGGTGCAGCGTAACTCCAGTCACCCTTAAGATGAGGCAAACCCGCCCAAATTAATCGAATGAACTTTATGCCAACGACAAACTTTATTTCTTATAATATTGTCTTCTGTTGCCGCGATAATAGTTAATTATATGTAGTATTACAATTATAACTGATTAATCGCGTGTTAAGTATTTATTTTAAATCTCCCGATGTTTCGAGCTCTTTATTGCTGAACACGCGATTAACCCGCTTTATTTGTAATACTATAATTTATAGTCTTATGTTATCGACGTTATCGTATACTAAATAATTTAGCAAAATCACAATAACAAAGTACAAAGTAATAATTTAGTTTTAGTAAGTACCGGACCAATGACAATTCAAAATGATTAAATCATTAATACCTACATGTAAAGTTTTCACAAATGGACCTGGGACCCACCTCACCTTCATTTAAAGCAAATGATAAAGCCTAACCTACTATAACACTGGAGCTTATACTCATGCTTTATGAAAAATGTACACATTTTTACAAAGGATATGTTTTGAGTGAAACACGTTAATTATTCCAACCAAAGACTTAGACTGAATAAAATATGAAATCGACTTACTTGTCGTCATCTCGATTCACGAGTTCTTCTTCTAGCATTGCGAGAATTTTCAATTCTTCATTGCCCTTGCTCTCTTCTTGCGGTGATAGAACCTACGGATAATGGACGAAGCGATCCTATGTAATTGAGAAGCAACAAAGTATGAGCGCTTATGATATAGCATGGTCAAAGATTGTGCTCAAACACATCTAATGAAACCGAGAGTTAAAGTGTGACTTGTAAAGCGATCGGTCGTATCTAGACTAGAGCTAACTAGGCTAGTGCAGCCCGTGAGCCTAGTGCCCCAGTGTCCTATTTATTTAGGCTCGTGGAGAGGTCGCAGGGTGGCGCGGGCGGAGGCGCCGCGGCGGGAGTGCACTCAACTCACCGAGTCCTCGTCGTCGTCTTTGAGGTCGGACATCGTGTCGGCGGAGTCGGCACCCTCCACTGCCTCGCCCTCGGGTGCACTTTTGTCCTCTCCTCCGAACTAGAAGGCGAAACAAAAAGATATAAAATGCATTCTCGGCCGACTTTCTTCCGCAGCGTACGTAATTAGTGCAGTGCTGAAAATGAAATCTGTAGCATCCAAGCAAATGTTTTTTTGCTAATTAGATATGTATGTCAATTTAGCTAAATTCTCGTAATCATAGTATGATTAATTAATTTATGTATTATAACAAAGTAGGCGTAAGACATTTGAAACTGGATATATTTGTTAGGGAATTATTTTTTATTGAGATACATGTACCTACTGAAGATTTATAGGTCTATTAATAGAACACTAGCAATTAAAGGATTTTGTCAAATACATGCAAAAAGTATAAGGTTTAACCTAACCTAGCTTTGCCTAAAAATCATTTCATTCAAAACCGATTCAATCAAAATTCATTTAAGTATTTGACGCAATCTTTTCGTAACTAGGTCAAACAAATTATATCTACATACGTAAATATATAATAACTAAAATAAGTAGTAAGTAAATAGTTTTAAAAACGACGTTGCACAGATAGTTTTCTTAAAAACCTGTCTAATTATAAAGTAAATGAGTAAAAATTGAAAAAAACTCGGGATGATATATAATTAATTGGTACTGTATTATATGTATTACCTATTTACGGCTTATGATCATTATAGATACACGGGCACGTGTCGGGTATAAAACGGCACTCCCACTAATAAACGTCTCAACGAAGGTACATACGAGAAAAAAGTCGGTAAATACTACTACACATAACTAGGTACCGAACGCACGTCTCATAATATTAATAATTTTAAACAAAAAGAACCGACTTCACTAAGACACCACATTTCCTAAAGCAAATGCCCGATAGCGTAAAAAATCTTAAATCGCTATAGATGTGCCTATAATATTTGAAGAGTTCCATCGATTTCTCCAGGATCTCATCCTCAGATCCTGACCTGGTAAAAAAAATCCCAATCGGTCCAGGCGTCTTCGAATAATCGGTGAACATACATTAAAAAAAATATAGCAACAAAGATCCCGACGAATTGTGAACCTCCTCCTTCGAAATCTTGAAGTTGGTTGAAAAGTATAGATTTGACCCATTAGGTAACCAGCATATCGAGTGTTAAATAGATTAAGAGTTGCGAGCAATACTTTCACGTCATTTTGTAATAATTCAAATTATTAAAGTTAAGTTGTAGTGTTGTGCTGGACATCATCATTGCAGTCTGGATTCTTAGAACGAGGGCATTTACAAGTGTTAAAAATTGTAAAATCGTAGAATTAAATAATCTGAATATCTATGTTTTTGTTATGTCTGTTCAAGTCTGTCGATTTTAAAATAAATTCCATATTGTCAAAATTATTAACTAATGTATCGAAAGTATTTTTATTAAGTAATTTAATTAATATAATTAAACCAGTACGTGCGTAAAACTTTGCATATCAGGTTAGCGCAGGCGCTATTACTAAATTTCCTTTTTTTAACAGTTTATGCGGCATAACATAAGATATACCTATGAAATAACCTGAAACGTATTAATGTTATCCTATAAAAGACTAAGACTAAGACCTACGACCTAAGACTCGCCTTGTGAGAACCCTAATTTTCCCTATATTCCTTTATGCTGCCGAGACTTGGACACTAAGAGAAATTGAAGAGCAGAAGGTAAATGCACTAGAGATGTGGTGTTGGCGGCGAATGCTCGGCATATCATGGACCGAATTTCGTACCAACATATCTATCCTTGAGGAGCTCGGAATCAAACAGCGCATGCTCTCTAATGTAAAGACTCGGATCCTCAACTTCTTTGGTCATGTATCTCGGCGAGATGGAACGTCCATAGAGCGTCTTGTCGTGGAGGGAAGAGTAGAAGGCTCAAGAGGTAGAGGCAGGTCCCCAAAGAGGTGGACGGACCAGATCAAAGCCAGCACGTCGATCACCTTAAACAAATGCTCCCGAAAAGCGGCACTACGGGAAGAGTGGCGGCGAGTCAACATAATGGCCACGACCACTCTGTAAAGAGTGTAACGACAAAGAAGAATAAAATTATAGAAAAAACGATTACCCGTTTTTGGTATCATACAAATCTGTTCAATTTTATACATGTCTCAAACCCCACCTTCCTAAGACGTTCCCTTTTTCAGGAGTTAGGCTATGATTAATTCGACAAATACGTCTCAACGACACCACTATAATAAATCCAATCGTCATAAAAATGGCGTGAAATGGTTATTCCAACCTCTCTGGCTATAATGCAACGAGGAGTATATCATTTGAAAGGCCATCGGTTTTATTTTATCAAGATTGCATAATAACTTTCAAAGCAGCATTCCAATCCTCGCTGATCGCAATGATATGCAAAAATAAAAGCGAATAATCGAAAAGTTGGTATACCCCATAGGCAAGTAGAACACTGTGTACTTTGGTAAACTAGTTTCAATTTATATTATTCGGACTGAGAATATCATAAACCATTGAATAAGTTGTTCAGTGACTGTTCCAGCTCTTATGGGTGGTGGAGCAAATTGCGCGCTATAAGAAGAAAAATACTAAAAATAGGTTATTCAGTAATCTTTCAATGCATGTTGTTTTGGCATGTGAATAATTGTATTTGGGTAGCTATAAAGAATAAAAAACCGGCCAAGAGCGTGTCGGGCCACGCTCAGTGTAGGGTTCCGTAGTTTTCCGTCCGTCACAGTAAGTGTCCCCACTTAAGAGTTAATAACACCGCCATGTAGCATATGATACGAGAGTTCCACGTACAGCGACATCTATCGGCAAATTAAGTAAACTATTGCGCGCGAGCTTAAAGTATGGAAGATGATTTTTAGGGTTCCGTAGTCGACTAGGAACCCTTATAGTTTCGCCATGTCTGCCCGTCCGTCCGTCCGTCCGTCCGTCCGCGGATAATCTCAGTGACCGTTAGCACTAGAAAGCTGAAATTTGGTACTAATATGTATATCAATCACGCCGACAAAGTGGTAAAATAAAAAGTGGAAAAAAATGTTTTATTAGGTTACCTCCCCTATACGTAAAGTGGGGAGTGTTTTTTTTTTTCATTTCAACCCTAACGTGTGATATATTGTTGGATAGGTATTTAAAAATGAATAGGGGTTTACTAAAATCATTTTTTGATAATGTAAATATTTTCGGAAATAATCGCTCCAGAAGTTTAAAAAAATGTGTCCCCCCCCCTCTAACTTTTGAACCATAAGTTTTAAAAATATGAAAAAAATCTCAGAAGTAGAACTTTATAAAAACTTTCTAGGAAAATTATTTTGAACTTAATAGGTTGAATAGTTTTTGAAAAAAAATTACAAAATAATTTCTGAAATAAGTTTGTAATTTAACCGTATAAGCAGGTGTTTATTGTACCTGTAATTTCTACAAAATCACAATGAAGTGACGTGCTTTCAAATAAAGTAAAAACGGTGAAAATCGGTTCACGCAATAAAGAATTATCCCATAAAAATCATCTTCCATACTTTAAGCTCGCGCGCAATAGTTTACTTAATTTGCCGATAGATGTCGCTGTACGTGGAACGCTCATCATATCCTACATGGCGGTGTTATTTTAACTCTTAAGTGGGGACACTTACTGTGACGGACGGAAAACTACGGAACCCTACACTGAGCGTGGCCCGACACGCTCTTGGCCGGTTTTTTTATTGAATAATTCTTTATTGCGTGAACCGATTTTCACCGTTTTTACTTTATTTGAAAGCACGTCATTTCATTGTAATTTTGTAGAAATTACAGGTACAATAAACACCTGCTTATACGGTTAAATTACAAACTTAGTTCAGAAATTATTTTGTAATTTTTTTTCAAAAACTATTCAACCTATCAAGTTCAAAATAATTTTCCTAGAAAGTTTTTATAAAGTTCTACTTTTGAGATTTTTTTCATATTTTTAAAACTTATGGTTCAAAAGTTAGAGGGGGGGGGACGCATATTTTTTTACTTCTGGAGCGATTATTTCCGAAAATATTTACATTATCGAAAAATGATTTTAGTAAAACCCTATTCATTTTTAAATACCTATCCAATAATATATCACACGTTAGGGTTGAAATGAAAAAAAAAATCACTCCCCACTTTACGTATAGGGGAGGTACCCTAATAAAAAAAAATTCCACTTTTTATTTTACCACTTTGTCGGCGTGATTGATATACATATTAGTACCAAATTTCAGCTTTCTAGTGCTAACGGTCACTGAGATTACCCGCGGACGGACGGACGGACGGACGGGCAGACATGGCGAAACTATAAGGGTTCCTAGTTGACTACGGAACCCTAAAAATGGGTACTAAAATTAATAGGTTTGTAGTCACAAACCTATTAATTAATAGGTTTGTAGTCACAAACCTATTAATTTTAGTATTATCTTTAAAGCATTATCTTTAAACACTCACGGGCTTGAGCACGCGAACTATAAAGTAAGTCTTGATGCCTGCTTGGCGCAACATCTCCTCGCGGCGCTCGCCGTGCGCCGGCTCCACTTCGAACTCGTCATTCAGAAAGCTCAGTGTGACTTCCGAGATGTGCACGCGTCTGAAAGTGATAAACCATTGAAGACATTGCTGTTTCGCGAGATAGTATAACTGACCATTAAATAGTTTGAAACGCTTTGAGAGATTCAATCACACACAACACAAGCCTGGATAGGACACGTAGCCGATGGAATTCAACCATAAAAATACACACTCTATGATAGTTAAAACAGGTCACTTCAAACAGAAAGTGACCCGTTTTTACTTGTCTTTATTAGGTAGGAATTTTAATTCCTGTTTTTGATTAGTTTGCAAAACGGACTGCAATTCATTTTATAGCTCTAAGAAAATTTGAACCAATTCGCGTCCACTGTATTGCACTCACTGTTAGAGGCTTAAATCAGTGGTCCTTAAACGGTGATCTGCGGACCACTGGAAACATCTAAAGTGGTCCACGAATTTACAAAAAGAACAAGCCCTTGTTAACTTTTTTCCTCATAGGTACAAACATTTGGTGGTCCCTGCCAGAATAATAATATACATTTTCTCGAGTTGTCCCTTAGCACTTAAATATTAAGAACTACTAAGCTTTGTTAGTGTTCTCACCCCGCCATCCCACTGCTCTCCATCTTGTTGGCCAGCTCTACGTCGCGCGAGTACACATCGAACTGCCACTGCCGCTGGCCCAGCACTCCTGCCAGCACGGCCCCCGTGTGGATGCCCACGCGCATGTCTACCGGGGAGTTTGTTGTTTGCTGCACATACCTAGTGTTAAACAACAGGCAAAATATTTATAATTTAAATTGTATAAATAGTAGGTAAGTTCATTACTTACGAACAACCTACTTTGTTTAATCGATTTTTTAACAACATCAGGCCTGGATTACATCGATTTTCATGGTAAGTATTTAGACTATTTAGCCATACCAAATAAATACAAGCATATACTAATAGGTATTCTTATTAGGCTATGCATACAAGATGTAACATAAATGCTGGTAATAGAGAACATGCATGAAAAATATTTAATTGAATCTGTTGCATAAACACGTTCAACAACCCCAAACTAATATAAATAAGTGGAAATCCGTAATAATTTTTAACAGTTTTTTAAAGACATTGCGGTTTGAAAACGTAAAATTTTAGGCATTTATTTTATACATCAAATGTATTTTCGAAACTTTAGTTCGATTACTTATGTCCTAACAAGAAAAAAAATGTATGACAACTATATAGCTAAACGCATTTTTTCGTGCCTAAAATTACAAAAATCTTACAAAAACTTGTTCCTTCCAAACAGTTTTCTGCAACTTTGTGAACGGTGACGTCACAATCCACACACTTTTTGTACGGTGCGTTTTGACGCGCGGCGCAGACGCCTTTTTTTTTTTTTTTTTTTTTATACCACGACGGTGGCAAACAAGCATACGGCCCGCCTGATGGTAAGCAGCTACCGTAACCTATGGACGCCTGCAACTCCAAAGGCGTCACATGCGCGTTGCCGACCCTTTACAAAAAGGAGGATTCACTGTGTTGACGACTAAAGGAACAAGAAGGTCCCTCATCGTCAACACACTGGGTCCTCTTTGAGCTCTTTGGCAACCTTACTCACCAGCAGGAACACAACACTATGAGTAGGGTCTAGTGCTATTTGGCTGTGGTTTTCTGTAAGGTGGAGGTACTTCCCCAGTCGGGCTCTGCTCCAGATTTGAGCGATGACATTCGCTGAACGTGCCCTACCACACTTAGCGAGATGCCATTCGCAGTGCCCATACCTCTCTTTTTGGCGTAGTTTAAGGACATACCCAGGTCCGGACGTAGTTTAAGGACATACCCCGGGTCCAAAAACCTAACGTATTTTCACACTTTTGACGTTTCAGGGCTATCATAGATAGTAGGTTTATTAGAGACATTTGAATCTACAGAGAAATAGAATCGAATGACGTCTTCCAAAAAAATCATGCATATTCCTAATTCTTTTAAGGGCATAATCGGTTTCGTATTTTAATTATGAAGAAATAAGAAAAAAAAATCTCGAAAACAAAAATTGGTTTTGTACGGTTTGCCGGCTGGGACGACGTGTCCCATACAAATTTTATTTATTTATTTGCATCCATATTTTTTTCTCCTACTTTTTCTTATTCGCGTACGATACCAATTAGGTATGCCCTCAAAAAGGGATCACCACTAATTTTGTTACAGCCTGTATAAGTCTGAAAGTGCATTGGTATTTAATATTAATCTGTCTGACGGAGCCTAAAGTTATCCACTCAGTCAACTATTACCCATAAAACTAAATTTT
The DNA here is from genome assembly GCA_947086415.1 of Pammene aurita. Taxonomy (NCBI): domain Eukaryota; kingdom Metazoa; phylum Arthropoda; class Insecta; order Lepidoptera; family Tortricidae; genus Pammene; species Pammene aurita. The sequence continues at coordinate 25,360,689 of OX352293.1, forward strand.
AAAATCCATACTAATATTATAAATGGGAAAGTGTGTGTGTTTGTTTGTTTGTCCGTCTTTCACGGCAAAACGGGGCGACGAATTGACGTGATTTTTTAAGTGGGGATAGTTGAAGGGATGGAGATTGACATAGGCTAATTTTTTTCTCTTTCTAACCCCCCACTTCCCTAAAATCGGGGGGGGGGTTGGAAGTTTGTAGAGCATTACGGGGGGCGATGAGGAAAGGGGAACCGTGTTACCCCGAATTTAACGAGAGCGAAGCCGCGGGCAAAAGCTAGTTACACATAATTTCGTAACATGCACTTTATCGCCTTGACAATAGAGGCATTGTTCCGATACTTGTGACCACCTTGGCCACTCTGATATATCTGATGGCGACTGTACTCACATCCGCTAGTTATCCTTACTCACTTAATAGCTTTAACCATGGACAGGCCCATATGTACACAAAGGACGGCATGGTCCGGTTTTTCCACCGGGGCTCCGCTGATACAGTAATAACAGTCCCCAAGAATCTTGATGCGAAGTTGCTCATATTTCTGAAAACAACCTTCATTGAATATCGAAACGTGTTAAATGATTAAAGCAATAAACGTACTTAGATTTACGGCTAAGGATGTTCTAGTGCATTTACCTCTGCTAAGCGATCAAACCGAGCAAACAATTCATTCAAAATTGCAACTAGGTCTTGAGCTGAATATGTAGACGAAATTGCAGTGAAACCCACAATATCCGCATACAGGATGCTGTTTGAAAAAAAAATACGCCAATTAAATGAAATAATTTTGTAGTCGCGATATCTTAAGGATTACTGTACTAAATAGTAGGTATACCTGACGTTTTCATGGCGTGACATGTAAATCTTTTTGAACTGTGTATCAATAAGGCCGAGATCTTTTCGCATCTGCACAGCAACATGTTCCGGAAGTACCGACAGTAATAACCGCTCCTGCAAATAGAACGTGTGCTTACTTTCTGTCTGATTTATATTTCGACTGTAAACAGACGATGCTAGACCTCACCTGTTCTTTGCTTTGTTGTTCAATGGTCAGTTTGTCACGTAAACTTCTTTTTGTTACTTGGAATGAACATCGTTGTTGCCATTCGCCGACACCATATGCGGTTCCACCTAATAATGTTGCTCCCAATAGTAACAAGCCGTTCGATATTTGCTGCAATAAATTTTCTTTTTTACATGGTTACATTAAACAAGAAAATAAATTAGTCTATTAGTTAATTATCTGTTTTTTTACCTGTAAACTGAAGTCGTCAGGAAGTCTGTTTTCCGTAATAATTGCGCTGTAGTATTGTACCATTAAATAAGCAGTGAATGAGATCGTGCTATAGAATATCAGGAGCAGGTAATGGAATGGTAGCGCGGCTAGCGTGAAATATTGAAGCACGACAGCCCAACCCAGCAATTCGTTATAGGAGTCGCCGAGTCGTCGGGACGCGCTTACTAGGAGTTGTATCCAGAGGACCAGCCAGGTAACGTGATTGAGCGCAAGCCTCGCGGGGCGTATAGTTATATACACGAGGGAGAGGGCGAAGTTGAGCAGAAGAGCAATGGCAACAGAGGTGTAGGCGAAGACGAGGTCGCGCTCGCCAGGCACGAGCGCCGCAAATGCCTGCAGCAGCACGCCAGCGGCCAATAGCCGCGGCACGGCGCGCTGCCGCTGCCGCTGTGTGTACGTCGTGTACAACTCTTCCTCCTTCAAATCCGAGAAACCCCATGGCGGACCGAGGCATATCCAACACGAAAATTTATTCAGCGCCCTCGCTTGCATCGACTTCTCCATTTTTTCACTGCATTAAACTTAATGTACTTGATAGGCACATTATCACTTTATTTCGCCACTACTAATTCACATAACTCACTTGTGCACATACTGTTAAATTTCACGCAGACACATGTGTATTTGAAGCTGTAATATTTAATGTAGAGCCATAACAAAATGTGTATCGTACAAAAGTGGTTTTATTGATTTTAGACAATTTTAGTGTATAAATAGAATAATCGATTAAGGAAAACACCGGCATTCATTTCGAGATCAAATTATAAGTATTAGTAATATTAGTATATTTAGGTACTCATGTGGTCAATAGGTTGAGGAGGAAAATTCTAACGTGGTTTAACGTGCGAGTCTACTCTGGTTACTGTTTAATGTGGCTAGGTTCAGTGCGTCAGAGATCATCAGGCGGAGACTTTCCGTTACCGCCGTCTGATCGAGGACGGCTGTGTAATGAATAAATTACACGCTGAAACATTGTTCCGATGGCCGTCCATTAACTGACTGTCTACTAACCAGCGTTTTGTCCGAACACGAGCTCCCGATACATACACCTACTGATTTCAATATTGACAATCGTTACGACGCGCGTAACTAGCGTGACCGTGAAACCAGCCTCTCTTAAACGACACGTTATTTGTTTCACTGATTTTTACTCATTGCCAGCGTTTATGATATGTTATGGAATTTTAATGTGGTAAGTATTTCACAACAAAAGATATACAAGTTGTAGACTTATTTAGACAACCTTTTGAAGGTGGCGTAAGCAGGATACTTACTAAAAAAGATGCTCAGAAATAAATAATAGGTAGGTAACTATGTTTTATACTATACTTGAATTAATAAAGTATAGTATAAAAAAAATATAGCTACCTACCTATTATTAAGGAGGAAGCTCTTATGGAGGTAGGCACCTACCTATTCCTATGGAGTAATGGACTCCATAAGTATTACTAATATTAATAAATGCGAAAGTGTGTCTGTCTGTCTGTTACCTCTTCCCCCTAAACCGCTGAACCAATTTAGATGAAATTTGTTATGAACATAGTTTGAGTCCCAGGGAAGGACATAGGATAGTTTTTATCCCAAAAATCATCCCTTACACGGATGCCCTTTCCACCCCCGGTGGAAGTTTGTATGGGAAATCAATAACCGCTGAACCGATTTAGTTGGAGATATGGTGATGGTTTGAGTTCTGGGGAAGGATATCAAATAACTAGTTTTGAACCCCGAAATCATCTCTTAAGGAAGTAAAAGGGGGGTTGATTACTAATACGTAAAGCATGCGTTTAGTTTCGCTTTGTCAATCAGTCATTAGTTACTGCATCTCAACATGGGGCAGTGCAGGAAAGACCATTATGGTTGAACTCGAAAGAGCGCAACGTTCTGTACTAAAAGTAATGTTTAAAAAACCCTGTCGCTTTGCAACCACTGCTCTCTATTCCCTAGCTCATGCTCTATCAGTCCGTCAATTATTTTTACACAAAATTTCCCTACTAACACACAAAACCTCTAAACTAATCCCTAACACTTACTTCTTTCTAAACGCATTTTCAAGTTACCAATCCCTCGAGTTAATTCCACCTTTGGAAAACGCTTTGGAGACTACATCAGGGTTACTATCTACAACACTATGCTTACCATGCTCAAAAAATGTAATCTCATAATTTGTACTACTTTTGAAGCTAAGAAACTACTATTTAAATTGTTATTTTCTCTTGACTACGCCGAGACAGAAAGTATTTTAGCTAAGATATCTTAAGTCAAAACTTAATTGTATTGTTTATGTTATATTTAAGTATAAGTTTAACCAAATATGCATGTGACCTATTTTGTAACTAATTATTTCTTCAATTCACAACTGTTCACCGCGATACAGGCGAAGCCTAGTGCGGAGACCCCTGAAACTGTCTGTAATTTAAGTTATGTGAAATAAAGATTTATCTTATCTTATCTTATCTTAACTTGGAATAGGTAATTTATTTTAGTTAGAATCAAACTGTATTGATAGAAATAAAATCCATGTTATTTACCTACTTTTGCCTATTAAAACGATATTAAAAACCTGAGTCCTTCTAAGCTTGGATAAATTATACGAACCAAAAATCAAATATTCACTAAACATACATAAACTGCAAAAAGGAATCTTATTGACCTACTTATAGGTATTTAAGGTAGGTACGAGGCATTTATTCGCCAGTATTGCACTGAAAACTAGAAATCCCGTTTACCTATCACCTATTTCGGAGGTAGTGCAATTTTATTAGCAGCACAAAATTCCAAAAAAGTTTTTATAGCTATACACATAGGAATAACTGCGTGTAACACCTATTAAACATATTAAGTCGATTTCTACAAAAAGGTTGCGTTGCTAGGCTATATATTGTAGGCAACAACATTGCCTAACTAACTGGTATTGAGAAACTAGTTAGTATTGTTAATAAATAATTTTAAACGAAAAAAAGATCCGATTTCACTTGGCCTAAACCTTTCCAAATACTGTAAAAAATACTCAAATCACTATAGGTGTGCCTATAATAGTTAGTTGAAGTGTTCTCCAGGATCCCATCATCAGATCCTGACCTGGTTACAATGGGGCCAACTGTGAAGTATACTCTTTAAAAAAAAAGAATTCTGCAAATCGGTCTAGGCGTCCTCGAATAATCGGTGAACATACATATATAAAAAAACCAACGAATTCAGAACCTCCTCCTTCGAAATCTTGAAGTCGGTTGAAAATCCGAAACTCCGAACATCTGCCGTTACCCCGCTGATTCCAACATTGAAATTGTTTGACTAAATTTTACACAATAAATAGATACATACCTAGGTATGTGACCAATTAAATTAAGATGCGTTTAATAAAACGCTTTACTATCCGCTTTACACTGATTTCGTTATCGTTAAGAGGCTAAATCTGTCATAGGCAAGTATACAGAGTGTCATCGTTAAGTTTAGCCCGTTGAGAGGCTTTAGTTTAAAAGGACTAGTCATTTAACTCTTATCATATAATTCATGAATTGTTTTATTTTATCCACTTATCCATATCAATTAATTATCATTACAGACATTACAGTTTATACGTGAATCTTAAACAGATTTATTTCTGATATCTCTTACCTTGCGGTAGGGAAACTTATAAACTTAATATTTTATTATTACTACTTTTGTTAAAAATTATTAATATGATTTTACTCGTTGGGTAACGTACTTTCGATATCAGTTTAAATACATTTACAGAATAATCGCCTGGCTTCACTTAACGATTACACCCTGTAATGTCTAATTGTCGAGGTACATCTCGTTCTTTAAAATTGACAGATTTACCCTATTGAGGATTTATCCTACCGAGGCATGTCTGGAATTGATAACAACCCGATAATAATCTGCTTAGGTACAGCCTACGTCAAAGATATGTTTACTGTTTTACATCTTATTACCATGGAGTAAGGTGCAAAAGTGTAAACATATTTTTGATGTCTACTGCTCTACCTATATACTAGGCATACAGCTATAGTATGTAGTGTGTACATTAACAGTTATTAACTTATTAGATAACGACGGGAGGGAGCAGACTAATGACTCTAATTATGTAAGCTTAATGACTTTAATTAATGACTTCAAATAGTTCGTTTGGTGTGCTTCGGCACAAGTAATCTCCAATTACTACGTCTTACAAAATAGTTGGTTTTCTAAATATATAGAATATTGTCATTAAATAATTTGTTCCACAATTTAAAACACAAATATACAATATATTACACCAACTCATTTCCGATTGCACTTTATACTAGTGGCAGTTGCAGCTATAAAAATACGGCTTTTCGTGAACAAGAGATTTCCTTCAGCATGATTATTCCTTAGGACCCAAGGATGGATTTGAAAAGTGGAGCCACCAAGATTTTTTATGTAAATTCCTAGGGTGGGGGAGGCTCTCAATTATACCATGATATCTACATCAGTTAAGCTACCAGGCCAAGTTTGGTATCGTTTTCGTGTAAATCGGGGATGCCCAATTCATTTATGGTATAATTTTGACACCGTTCCGAAGCAAAAACATGTAATTCCCTATTTCACAAGGAAAAAATCCATAACTTATAAACAATTATGAATCTTTAAAAAATAAAAGGTGCTTTAGAGAGAGAAACAAGCAATTTCAAAATTAGTTATTTTTTAATTTTACATGGTTTTGCTTCAGAATGGTGTCAAAATTATACCATTAATAAATTCGACATCCCCGATTTATACGAAAACGATACCGAACTTGGCCTAGTACGTTAACTGATGTAGATATCAAGATAAAGTTGAGAGGGGGCTCCACTTCTCAAATCCATCCTTGGATCCTAAGGAATAATCAGGCCGAAGGAAATCCTTGGTTCACGAAAAGCCGTATTTGACCTATTTATGGCTTGTGCACATGCAACTACACCTCAAAGAATTAGTCGTGAAAACGAAACATCTGGCCCGCGATTCGACATGCCAAACTGTGAGACGTGGATGTCACACTTGTATCGCTAGTGGATAGAGTGATATCCATCTGTACACACGTGTCCACACCTAACTGTCAAGCTGTCAGTAGGTGTAAGTAGAGAGTTTTGTCTATGGCTATGGCCACCATTTTAGATATCACTCTTGAGTGATTCCACCCCAAATTTCAACTGTCACAAAAGTGTGATATCATAGTTGTCTCGCAAGCGACTGTCAGTTATGCCATGTCGCGATTCGACATGGCATCCAATCACAATGGAATAATCGCCGACAGTTCCACTATCCAGCTTTAGATTTCATCATCCTAAATGGCTACAACGGAACCTTTATAGTTTCGCCATGTCCGTATGTCCGTCTGTCTGTCACCGAATTAGCACAGTGACCCTATGAATGCTAAAATAAAATGAAAAAAATGCATCTTTTTTTTGTTTGAAGAATGTATGAAGAATTTCATAGAAGTGCTTTTAAAGTTTAATAAAGTATAGAATTTTCAAAATATCAGTTCTATTGAAATATTGGTTTTACCTTATAGGTATATTAAAAAAAAAACAATTATGACTGTGAGATATTTAAAGAGCTTACATATGGCGTCTTATTTATCCAAATCGGATTCGTTTCTTCTTTAGCCGACAAAATTTGGTGCCAATCATAATTTTTATGACGTCAAAAGTATCCCCGGCGTCCACACTTTTAGAAGCTGATATGATAACTCCTCTTTACTGAATAAATGGTACTAGTGGTTGGTAGTTATTAACTGTTTAAAAAATAGAAAAATGTATGTAGCCTGCTCACGTTTCCTCTACCTCTTAGTAATCATACAGAGCTCACTCCAAGATTTTACGTAGATTCACTTTGTCCCTTGTTGTTGTTAGTGCACTTGACATTTGAGCTGTGCATACTCGTCGGTAGATACATAATTATATTAATTATGTAAGAGAAATGACAGTACAATACTACATAGGCTGCTATTTATATATCCGGAAACCGGGATTACAATCTTCTTAAATAGCATATTTGACCTCCATGGTAAAATTTGAACTTTTTTAAGTACTGGCCGGTATATTTTTTCTTTCTTATTAACGCTCGTGTTTTGTTTTTGACGGGTTTTAAATGTCATCTCGCAGCAAGAATGGAACTCACTCGTGAAAATATTCGTGCTATGATTTATTATGATTTTCGGCGTGGTTTAACGCAACAACAGTGCATAGATCAACTAACTTCAACTTTTGGTGATGAAGCCCCAACTAAAACTACTGTGTATCACTGGTTTAGTGAGTTCAATCGTGGACGTAGTATGCTTACGGACGAAGTTAAGGCAGGTCGCCCGAAATCGGTCGTTGTACAACAAAATATCGAGGCTGTGCGAAAACTTATAATGGACGACCGACATGTTACGTACCGCGAGATAGAGGCGACTCTGGGTATTTCTATGACCAGCATTAATAGCATATTACATAATTATTTGGCTGTAAAAAAAATTTGTTCGCGTTGGATACCCCACAACTTAACAAAAGAGCAAAAAGATGCTCGCGTCGAATGGTGCAATAAAATGTTAAAAAAATATAACCGTGGTGACTCAAAAGCCGTTTATAACATCTATACAGGTGACGAATCCTGGATCTATGCATACGATCCCGAAACGAAGCAACAATTAACGGTATGGGTGTTTCAAAATGAGCCGAACCCTACGAAAGTTACTCGTGCAAAAAGTACATTGAAACAAATGGTGGCCTGCTTCTTCGGTATTAATGGCAATGTAGCTACAGTGCCACTAGAAAACCGTAGAACGGTTAATTCAGAGTGGTACACGACCATTTTCTTACCGGAAGTATTTGAACAAATTCGTAAAACTAACCAGCGACGAAGAATCATTCTTCATCATGACAATGCCAGCTGTCATACGTCACGCGAAACAACTCTATTTTTGGAGGGTCAAAATGTGGAATTAACGGGTCATCCGCCGTACAGCCCTGACTTGGCACCCAACGATTTTTATTTATTTCCAAATATAAAGAATAAATTACGCGGTCAACGATTTTCGACCGCTGAAGATGCTGTCGACGCATTCAAACAACACGTTATGGAGGTACCTCAGGCGGAGTGGCAGAAGTGCTTTAAAAATTGGTTCACGCGAATGCAAAAGTGCATAGATCATCAAGGGGAATACTTTGAAAAACAATAAAACCATTTTCAGCCGTGTACGTTTGTTTGTTTTTTTGTTTCCTGATATATAAGTAGCAACCCTCGTATTACCCGTCAGTTGGTATTAAACAAACAAAGTATCGGATCTACATTGAGACTAAGAAAGAGCTGGTCACATTTTCCGTGGCTCTCCGTCTCATTCGTAAGACTTAATTTCAATAGAAGCAATATTACCTACTTTACACGGGTGTTATGAAAAACCGGCCAAGTACGAGTCCAAGTACGAGTCGGACTCGCGCACGAAGGGTTCCGTACCATTATCTTATAAAAACGGCAAAAAAATAATGTCTGTTGTATGTTGTGTGGGAGCTCCCTTAAATATTTATTTTATTCTGTTTTTTAGTATTTTTTGTTATAGCAGGAACAGAAATACATCACTAGTGAAAATTTCAACTGTCTAACTATCACGGTTCATGAGATACAGCCTGGTAAAAAAATCATGTCTGTAGTATGGGAGCCCCTTAAATATTAATTTTATTCTGTTTTTTAGTATTTGTTGTTATAGCGGCAACAGAAATAAATCATCTGTGAAAATTGTGACTGTCTAACTATCACGGTTCATGAGATACAGCCTGGTGACAGACGGACAGCGGAGTCTTAGTAATGGTCCCGTTTTTACCCTTTGGGTACGGAACCCCAAACATGCAGTTGTCAACGATAGCGTTTCATATATTTACTGTTACATTAGCAAACAAGCATACGATACGGCCCACCGATATTACCGTTAACCTAATACCGCTGCCGACCTTTTAAAAACTCAGTACACTCCTTGATTGAAGTACCCTTTAGTATAGGTACTCTAAAGATTAGTTTCTTTAAAACCTTAAGGTCTCTCAAAGCCTTAAATGGGAGCATAATCCAAAGTTTCACTTTAGCTTTGTACCAAAAATGCAATATCTCACCGAAACTAAGCCCTATAAATTTCTCATGCATTTCAGAACTAAGATCCGATTGTGGATTCACCTTTGCGCCCGGGACAACTCGCGGGGGTTTATTTGACGATACTAAAACTAAATTTTAAATTTTAATTGAACTGTGTTAGGTATACTCTTGGTGTACCTACCTACTTAAATTGTGATCGGTTTTTTTTTAAATTACTTTGGACATGTGATATTTTGTGATATTGTGAATAAAGACTTATTAGGTACTTGTAAAAAAAAATATTGTGGAATTTATAAGATTCCGGTGTTAGTAACATCTGAAGCAGGTATGTAGGTATAAGTCACCTAGTTCTATCTTTTTAACCGACTTCAATTTCATAGAAGGAGGAGGTTCTGTATTCGGTTTGGGCTTTTTTTTTATGTATGTTCACCGATTACTCCGAGACGCGTGGTCCGATTTAAATAATTCTTTTTTTGGTTGAAAGGATATACTTCCAAGGTGGTCCCATATTAATCTGGTGCTGTTCTGATGATGGAATCTATGAGGAATTGAGGGAACTCCTCAATTTTTAAAGGCACATGTATGGTGATTTGGGTGTTTTCTTAAGCAACTCGAGAGTTTTCTCTCGAAAACCATCAATTTGATGGAGTGGACCTGATAATGATGATTGTTTTGATGATAATGATGATGATTTTTTTAATGTAGGATGTTCAGCGATTACTCCGAGACCCGTGGTCCGATTTGAATAATTCTTTTTATGTTTGAAAGGATGTACTTTCAAGGTGGTCCCAAATTAATCTGGTGCTGTTCTGATGATGGAATCTACGAGGAATTGAGGGAACTCCTCAATCTTTAAAGGCACATATATGGCGATTTGAGTGTTTTCTTAAGCAACTCAAGCATTTCCTCTCGAAAACCACCAATTTGATGGAACGGACCTAATGATAAAGACCACATATGACATGTGGAACTTTCCTTAGTTTAAGCGGGTGTATTATGAACTTTTTCTTATACGTCTATACCGATTATTCCGAGACCCGTTGTCCGATTTGAGTAATATTTTTATTGTTTATAAAGAGTTACCTCGAAAGTAGCAGACTAATTTGGTTGGACCTGATGATGGGAATCCATGAGGGATTGAGGGAACTCTTCAATTTTAAAAGGCTCATGTATGGTGATTTGAGTGTATTTTTAAGCAACTCGAGTGTTTCCTCTCGAGAACTACCAATTAGATGGAGAGGACGCGATAATGAAAACCGCAGATGACATGTGGAGTCCCTTCCATAAATAGCTATTTGAATTGGGTAAACATTGTATGAAAGAAGGAAGCAAATTTAGTTTATGTCGAAAGAGCTGATTGAGATCCCGAGAAATCTCTACATATCCACTTTTGGACAATATTACAACGCGATAAGGTGAAAAAGTGGATACATCTCTTTGTATTTGACTGTACATTATTAACCGACTTCAATTTCATAGAAGGAGGAGGTCTGTATTCGGTTTGGGCTTTTTTTTATGTACATTCACCGATTACTCCGAGACGCGTAGTCCGATTTTAATAATTCTTTTTTGTTTGAAAGGGTCTACTTCCAAGGTGGTCCCATTATTAATCTGGTGCTGTTATGATGATGGGATCTATGAGGAATTGAGGGAACTCCTCAATTTATAACGGCATATGTATGGTGATTTGGGTGTTTTCTTAAGCAACCACCAATTTGATGATGTGGACCTCATGATGATGGTTGTTTTGATGATAATAATGATGATTTTTTTTTATGTAGGATGTTCAGCGACATTACTCCGACACCCGTGGTTCGATTTGAGGAATTCTTTTTTGTTTGAAAGGAACTACCTCTAAGATAGTTCCACATTAATCTGGTGCTGTTCTGATGATGGGATCCATGAGGAATTGAGGGATCTCTTCAATTTTTAAAGGCACATGTATGGTGATTTGGTTGTTTTTTTAAGCAACTCAAGCATTTCCTCTCGAAAATCACTAATTTGATGGAGTGGACCTTATGATGAAGACCACATATGATATGTGGAACTTTCCTTACATTGAGTAGGTATTATGAACTTTTTCTTATATATCTTAACCGATTATTGCGAGATCCGTTGTCCGATTATGATAATTATATAACCACTAAAAATGGAACAATAAAAACTTTTTACAAAAAAAAGATAAACCGACTTCAAAAAGTATAAAATAAATTATTTTATTATTTATATGCGTTACAAACTGATATGTTTGAAGTCGGTGCCAAGCCAAAAAGTTACAATACCCGTCAAATCAGCTTCAAGTCTGAAAATCACAAAACATATCGATACCTACTTACATTGCAAAGGTGAATGAGAATCTATCTGTTACATTTTCACGTCTAAACCACTAATCCAATTTTGATGAAATGTGGTACCCATGTCTATATACTCTGATACACGTCTACTTTGTCAATAGTCAGAAAAAGACGGCAAATTAAATAAAAATTATGTATGGTTGACCTTCCATCCAAAATTTGAAATATCGCGCCTTTTTGTACTGAAAAGGTGGGTCCCACACACTCGGTGTATCTGAGTATAGAAAGATCAATCTAGCCATTGAATTCCTTTACACTTCGATATTACACCTTAAATGAAGTAGGATAAATAATTCAAACCGAAGCACGGGATCCGTTCGAGATATGGTTAGTCCGAAAACTAGTAAAAAAGTTTATTAAGAAACATCATAAGACGCATGATTATACTTTCTTTCCGTACTTGAATGAGAACCTACGTGCATTCAATACCGTATTAGAATAGTTCTATAGTATGAAGAACAATTCACTGACCAAATACGCCTCGTTCATATTAACTGTTTTGTGATTTTCAGAAAGCTGATTTGACCGGTATTGTAACTTTTTGGCTTGGCACCGACTTCAAGCATATCAGTTTGTAAAGCATATAAATAATAAAATAATTTATTTTATACTTTTTGAAGTCGGTTTATCTTTTTTTTGTAAAAAGTTTTTATTATTTAAGTTTTTTTAAGTTTTTAACTTTTAGACGGAGAGCTGGCCACGTCAGATATGACACAATAATGAGAGCAGCGAAACCCCTCTAGTTAATTTGCTATACTGTGCTTATTTCTAGATCCGGACATCTGGCAGCTGTAATGTGGTGGAGGTCAAAGATTGCAAATAACTTGAAGAAAACAAGTCTTAGAGTTCTGGGTTTGATGCAATATGTAATTAATTAGATTATATCATAGCCAGAAGTTTCTGTTGGGGGAAAGTAGTGCCAAATGATGTATAATGCAATTTATAGTTAGTCGCCTACTGCTTATGTTTCCGCAATAATACACAATATTTTTTTCAATGTTAAAATATTGGCTCTGTCGTCTACAAATGACACAACTTCGGCAGTTTTTACCTAGTTTGGTATAACTTTTTTCCAACTGAAGAACTTTGTTGGTCTGTCACTCTGACCTCCACCCATTAAAAACTGCCAGATGCCCGGATCTAGCAATAAGGATGGTAAAGCAATCTAACTAGATAGGTTTCATTGCTCTCATTATTGTCAAATCTCCCTCTTAGTCCATTTTGTTTCACAATTACAGGAGCTATCAATGAATGACGTAAAAATAAAGAAGTGACTTATATCGCTAGCTTACATGTCCTTAATATTAGTTAACAAAAAAATAACAGTCCCGAAATATTAAAAATAACTAAAACTAACTGAATAAAAATCAGGTTCATATTAGGTATTCAGTCGGCATGCATTGAATTGATTCAGATTTGCAAGTAACCTCAATGCTTGCTTGATAGATATTTGTATTTACTAAAATTACTTATAAAGAGCTATACGAGACGAGCCTATACGAGTGCCAAAAAGTAATCACATACCTACGTTTCAGTTTAAATAAATTCTTTTACGAGCAAGTTCACTATAACATCAATTTCTTAATTCGTCCTACGATATCATTTTGGAGGTACTTAGTCCAAAAGCCACGCACAGATTTATTGCTGAAAGGTATCACTGAAACCAAAGCTTTTTTATAACGTTTTTTCAACGGATCACCAATCAGAATAGATGTATCCAAAAAGATTTGGATTACTGACTATCGAACGCTTTTACATGGATTTCCCGCCGATTTTTTCAGGTGATGTAAGCAATTTTGTAAATCCCATTGACCCACAAATCTTCTTTTCGTGTTTTAGTAGATTAACTTAAGATAACGAAAATAGGGAAGGACCTTTGTTTATTTCGGATGTAAGATTGGATATTGTAATGGAATGATAATTGTACGAGATATTGAGCGCGTCGGTCGGCACGGCAGGGCGCGCAGGTCGAGGCGCGGAGGCGGTGCGCGCACGTGCCCGACTGCCGGGCCGCCGCCCACCGCGCCGCCGCGGCCGCGGCCCGCGCCCGCCCGCCCGCGCTGCCGCCGCCCAGACCCCTACGGCCTACGATTACACACAACCATCACTTATTTGAAATGAAACATCATTTGTATTAAGTATCAATAACAAATTCGTAGCACGTCTTCCCGATTTCACTGACAACGAACAAAAATCCTAGCCTAGGTACCTACAGTCGCCATCAAATATAGCGGAGCGGCCAAGGTACTCAATAATATCTGAACATGTACGTTATCGCCTTGATAGAGGCGTTGTTCAGATATTTGTAACCACATTGGTCGCTCCGATATATCTGATGGCGACTGTACATTAAAACATAGTTAAGTAATATTATAATTTATAACATTGAACTCGTATCATGGCAAAAAGTGACAGACTTTTGCCAACGGGAATCGATCGTTGCTTGGCAGTAGAAACTGTCGATCCACGTCGACCAAACCATTCTACCATCGATTGACGGTCGATCGATTGGCATAGTAACACCCTTAGGATGTCGCTATACACAAAGAACCGATCGAGTGCTACGTTAAAATTAGAACAGCTTAAGAAAGACTACCGAATAACCGAGAATGTTAAGAATACGCAGGACAAGTTATACTAGTTACGTACCTACTCGCGATAGAATCCATGTTTGATTACCATTGATTAGTTTTTCTCTTTATAGATGATAGATATTACACTGGCTGGACTTACCCCCTTATTCATAAACGTCTACTAAAGTTAAGAGGCCTCTGATAATTGTTTGTCCCTTTCCATCCAACCTATATGAGGGAAAGGGACAAACGATTATCAGCGATCTCTTAACTTTAGTGGCCGTTTATGAATAAGGGGGTATATGTGTAGGAAATATTTTGTATAGTTATAAGACAGCCTATATTAATGGGAGTCTTGAAGTAGGCCACATTCTTGCGCGCGATAACAATAAAGCATTTTTCTTATTAATGCATGCACCACTCAATAAAACATCCACAGACCCACAGTTCACATGGACTAGTTATTAGCGATAGAATCTTCGTTAACATTTTATTAATGTAAAGGAAAGGAGATTAGAACCAATGTAGTTTGCACGTAAAACCAAAATGTTAAACGCGAAATACGACCACATCATAACGTCACGTTAGAATTGATGTCCCTTTTCTTCAGGGTTATTATTTAGAGTTTTTTTTACATGTTCTCTAATTTTAGTATAGTAGATGATAAATATGATTGAACTCACTAGTTTCAATTAATTTACACTATGCAATTATGTTAAACAACTTTATACTTTACACTTATTTGATGTTTGAAGATTTGATTTGATTGTAATTTTTTTGCATGTGTAATAAAGGCTTTATTATTATTTTGACAGTAGTTCAACAGCAAGTGAATTCACCTTACACCCTCTGTTGAATCTGGGGTCCACTCTGCAACCGAAACCCATGAATTGGCGTAAGCACTAGCTTTTACGAAATCGACTGCCACCCGATCTTCCAACCCAGAGGGGAACTGGGCCTTATTGGGATTAGATCCGGTTTCCTCACTATGATTTTGTTCACAAAAAAGCGATTGGTAATTATCAAATGAAAAAAAAATAGGTAGGTACCTATATATATGTCCTATTTATGTCAATAAAATACAAAACAATAATATCAAAATAGCAATAAATTCTTAACTTAAGGCGGCTTTCACACTGCTGCGGTTTCCCCATGCGGTGCCGGTGCGCGAGCGAGATAGCGCCTGCATGTGTATAGCACTGTCACGCTTGCACACCGTCGCCGCATCCGGCGCATGCATTGCAAACATTTTTAAACTATTGGAGCTTATCTCTTAAAAATGACTACTCTTAGAAATTGTTTGTTTAGGTACCTAGAAATCCCAAATTCACGGGTTCTCTCGATTAAAATACTATAAAAAATGTAAAATATTTTACTATCATGATCGCATAATTTGTATCGGTAACACAAAGGAAAGTTGAGAAAACGTATAGAATTTTAGAGGCACTTTTATGGAAAGAGCTCGTGATTCTGGGTAGAAATATAACTTAAAATTCTCCGAAAATAACAACTTCTTCAAGAGGCAATTTTTTGAGAAAGCTATATGTGTACAGTAGAATCACCAAAATCAAGTACAATAATATTGCTTTGCTATTCCGCGGTATAATAACGTGCTAGTTGATTAGTGACTACCCGTTATACTTATTTGCGTATTTTTTGCATGCATTAATGCATGGAAAAAAAAAAAAAAAATACGCAAATAAGTATAACGGGTAGTCACTAATCAACTAGCACGTTATTATACCGCGGAATAGCAAAGCAATATTATTGTACTTGATATTATGGACTTCCGCAAAATAACGCCTGATTCCATTAATTATTGAATCACCAAAATGCAACAACGATTTTTGTCGTGTGTTACCCATGTGTTACCTAATAATTACAATTGTATTTAGGTGCCAGCATAACATACCTACCTATCCGAAGTGTTATTACTGTGCGATTTACTCAACCGTAAGATGTACAAACAAGTCCAGTCTATTAAATATGTAGGAACTTTGCCAAAGTTTTCGCGGCCTTACCAAACTTGCCTTAAGCGGTATTCTTATCAACCGACTTCAAGATTTCGAAGGAGGAGGTTATCAATTCGTCGGAATCTTTGTTTTTTATTTGCTATTTTTTTATGGATGGCTGGCCCAATTTGGAAAATTCTTTTTCTTTTTGAAAGAGTATACTTCACAGTTGGTCCCATTGTAACCAGGTCAGGATCTGATGATGGGATCCTGGAGAAATCGAGGGAACTCTTCAACTATACTAGGCACACCTATAGTGATTTGAGTATTTTTTACAGCAGCTCGAGCATTTTCTTTTGGAAAGGTGGAGGCTAAGGTTCTTTTTTGTTTAAAATTATTTAATACTCTTATATATGTATATAATAAATGATACCTAATGATGCCCATCTGATATGATAATGGCGAGTTTAATCGCAAGTCCATCTATTTACTATCTACTCAAGTATAAAATCAAGCAATTTAATTGCAAACGTATATGAGGTACATAAATATTTTACTTATTTGGAATTACTTGTCCTCAACCGGTTTTTTATACAGGGTGTCCAGTAAATAATGGATAACCTTCTAACCACCAATAGGCCACCTTAGGCTGGTCCAGAAAATCCACTTTAGGGTTTAGTAAAAGTCCAAAAAATTGTCTCAAATAGTGCTACTAACTAACTGATATTTTTCAAAAAACAGAACGGAAAAATCTTTACATTTCTCGTTACCACGATGATAACAGTCAAATAAGGAACCGAAAACTTAAAATTATGAAAAGTGTGAAAATCTCGAAAACCAGGGGACTTTTACTAAACCCTAAAGTAGATTTTCTGGACCAGCCTAAGGTGGCCTATTGGTGGTTAGAAGGTTATCCATTATTTACTGGACACCCGGTATTCTTCATATTATTTGTTACGAGTCTCAGGTACTCACTGTCCTACTGATTTACCTGCTGTAGTTCTATTAATCACCTAGATACGAGCTATGATATATAATAATGACAGATGAGGTGTGCACGCTCCAAAAGTGAGGCACTTAATACGAGTGATTTCAATTAATTGTCTCTAGTCGCACACCTGCAAGCGAGAGATGCGGACGTGCTGGTGAGCTCCCGTCACCCGCGTGGGAAAGAGACAAACTGAAACTGTGTTTTACTCTTATAAACGACATTAGACAAAGAGACAATACTCCAATGTTGGTTATTTGCATCGTGCATCGTGCTCATTCATACGGGCATTATACTACCCATAGACTTATGATCGTTATACCTGCTTTGAGCCACTACCTATATCAGCCGCGCCTCTGTCGTGAGGGTTACTTACGAGGAGCGGCTGGAAAATAATCTCCTTGGTTAAAAAAATATACGAAAATGATACTGGCTGAAATGCATTCTTATTCGTTGCTTATTCCTTTTATAAATTATTTGACGTTCATTTGTTTTTTCCTT
The DNA here is from genome assembly GCA_947086415.1 of Pammene aurita. NCBI lineage: Eukaryota > Metazoa > Arthropoda > Insecta > Lepidoptera > Tortricidae > Pammene > Pammene aurita. The sequence goes on from OX352293.1 coordinate 25,378,419, forward strand.
CCCATTTTTCTACAATTCTAGAATATTTGCGACATGTCCGTTGAAAAACTGAATATTGCTAAAAATTGAACATCGTGCAGTGATTAAATTTCTAACAAAGGAAGGAAATGCACCCTCACAGATCCGAGAGCGTATGATGCGTGTGTTCGGTAGTTCGTGCCCTTCCGAATTTACTATAAAGTTTTGGTCCAAACAGTTTATACTCGGACGTGAGAGCTTGGAAGATGACGCTCGTAGTGGAAGGCCGGTTTCTGCCGTTACGAACGAAAATGTAGCCAAAGTTAAAAAAATAATTTTAGAAGACCGACGAGTGAAGCAGTGGGAGATCGCCAGAGATGTGGGAATCAGTAAATAACGAGTAAATGAAATAATTCATGTGCATCTGAATATGTCCAAGGTGAGTGCACGCTGGGTCCCCAGAATGTTAACGGCGTTTGACAAGGACGGACGTGTCAGATGTTGTAAGGAGTTTTTGGAAATGAGCCGAGGGAAAGAGGAAGAAATTATTTCAAGAATGGTGATGTGTGATGAGACCTGGATTCGTCAGTGGGACCCCGAAAGTAAACAAGAGTATACCAGTTACGTAGATCTATGATACACTGTCACACTGGTCCTGCACTATTCGTTATACCTTACATTTTACACCATAACAAGTATTTAACTTGCGCAAGTTACATGCACCGTATGCAAGAATCTATAGTCAACTAGCTTTATAGAAACACTTCAGTCCTATTTGTCGATGATCATTTAAAAAAATATTTCTGTCAGTGTCATCGCACGATGTTGTGTCACTGTCATCTTGTCTGTTGTCACAAACTTCACTTAGTTCACTTGTCAATGTCAAGGCTTGGACGCCGATTACATGTTATCGACGTTATCGTTTTATGTTTTTTTTACTGTATTGTTTTATATTACATGCGGACAATGAAAAAAAATACCGTAAATTGAACTATGTAAATTAATGTCACTAGTTTATACAACGCAGAGTTGACAGAGGTAAATATTTTTGATTAACCTAAGATTATCCTACAGATCACTCCTAATACGTTATTTATTACTTTTATTAAAGAGCAGAACCAATGTAAACATCCCTCCAAAATGTTTACACCAATATATATAGAATATATAATAGTAACGTCCGTTGCTTGAAGGTGGTAGTGCCCTAGTGCCTTTAAGCCTTCTCGCACAGACATCAGCTGAGCCACTTTCCTTTTTAATAAGTATAAGCATTATCTACTGCCCCCCTATTATGTACTTATACGGTCTTATTAAATAAATGTCTTTTATTTTCTTTATTTATATTTTTCTGACAGGAAAGGAACGTCTTTTATTATTGTTATAAGTTACAGCAGACATGCATTCAATTTACAGTTCACATGTATGTTCAACTCACACCTAGTTTATTTCAGAAACTTACCGCCATGGATGTAGTATTCATGAAACCGGTTCAACCACATGTCTTCAAAGCCTTAAAAGATTTAGACATAGCAAGTTTAACAAAATGCACAACAGATGAAATACGACCCATTATACCATGCTTGGTTCGCATGGCCTTGATATCACCATTAGATATAACTAAATATTGTGCTGAAGCTAAGAAGGATATTCTAACATTACTTTCCGGTATAGACCTCGTCAACTTCATAGTATCGCTTTTATCTATTGAGTTTCATACATTAGAAGTTGATGTGAAGAAAGAACAACAAATGAGGTGAGAATCTTTGTCTTAGCAAGTTTTGCAATGATTCTATGTAATTTATTCAAGAACTTAGTGGTGTTCAAGTTTAAATTTAGCATATCCTTGCAGGCGCGGATCCAGGATTTCGTTCAGGGGGGGGTACTTTCTAGAATTTCGTTCAGGGGGGGCACTTTCCTTCACAAAAAATCTCGCGGTCCGCACCTATGGGCCCCGTAGTATACAAGGTTTGCGTTTCAGGGGGGGGGGGGGGGGGGGGCAAATGCCCCTGTTGCCCCCCCCCTGTATCCGCGCCTGTATCCTTGTAATCTTGTTGCCAAATGATGACGCTGAATTTTCGATGTTAATGAAGCTTTCTAAAATTGTGATGATTAGTAATGAACATGACTAAGATGCTGAAAAGATGAAGTAAATCTTATTTATCATTTTAAATGTTAAAACAAATTCATTTTATGTTTATAATGTTATGTTATTGTTTATTTCAGACAAAAAAATGGTTCACAATACACAGAATCGTTCCTTGTGCAAAATGTTGTGAATGGCATAGCTATCGACTTTGAACAATCTGATTCACCAAGGAGGGTTCGACTGGTCCTTTCAGAAATACTTCAAATGCAAGCACAAATCATAGAATACAACCAGCACAAGAACACAAGCATTGAGTGTGCGGTCAAACCGTCAGAGCTATTTGACAACGATGTCTATTTAGAGGAAATCACTGATGTTATCTGCATTAGTCTTGCAGAACTACCAAATTTGCTGAATATTTGTGATGTGGTAGAAGTTTTGCTGCATGTTAATAAAGGACCGATTATAATATCATGGGTGGTTGCTAACATGCCTGACACATTACAAGAAGGTATAGTGTTCATTAACTTAATGAAGAAGGGGGTTAACATACGGCACAATTCTGCTGCAATAGCTGAGAAGTTTGTTCTGTATAGTTAGTGTGTGTGATGCCTTGCCTGAGCACAGCCATGCCAGACCAATGTAATGGCAGTACTTGTTATAAAAACAATATAAATTGTAAAGTATGATGATTGTGGAAAAGCTCCTGAGACCTGCTTAAAGAATTTTCAATTAATGCAAAAACAAATACATAAAAGTATGTACAATCAGCAACAAAAGTTGCCGAACGAAAAAAGATAACAAAAGTAACTAGACAAGTACAGCAACTTATTTATTATTTATGTGACTAATTTCTTTTGTAATCTTATTTCGTTCAGCAACCTTCTTTGCTAACTATACATTGCAATCAATCAATTGTACTCTTCCACAGTTGTAGAGTCCCTGGTGGCAAACACAGAGAGAGGTGAAGAAGGTGGCATAAGGGCCAAAACGCTCAGCACACTCTGTGCAGTCTGCCCCTACATGGCAGCGTCAGTGAGAGCTAGAGCTGCCGCAGCATCGCGCCTGCCTGCCTTAGTCATAACCCTGACTCTCACACACCATGAAGATGACCTGGTAATTATAACTGTATAATGTACAGCTCATTTATATATTGATTGATGATGTAGAATCAGTAACTCTCTCATGCTGCCACATGTATTTTGCCATTACCATGCCTCCAGCTTTATCAAAAACATCATCAACGGATTGTCCTTAATTTTTGTCACAGCTCAAAGAAGTCTGCTATACGACTCATCAAAAAAATTGCCGCACGTTTTTACAATACTAACTGCCATCTGACCTTCCGACCGAGAGGTAAAACTATAGTTCAGTGATTATAGATTTTGACCCGTGAATAATCAGTTCTTGGATTTTTTTTTCGTAGGTCCCTCGGGGGGGTCACTGGGAGTGTAAATTCAAAAAGTAGACTGAATCAGGCTCCTGCGTATATTCGAAAAACGGTTTTTCTTGAATAACTCGGCCATTTTTGATTTTACAGTAAAATCGTGAGGACAAATATTGTAGAAAATTTGATTCTCTACAAGTTTGGTCCTCACAATTTTTCTTCTAGGATCGATATTTTGGAAATTAAACCTGAAAAAGGTGGGAACCAAAATTGTTTAGAATTTGATTCTCTACAACTTTGTTTCTCTTCATTCATGCCGTAAAACGTGGAATATGATAATATTTTGAATTGGTCGCGGTTTTTCAGGATTAATTTCCAAAATATCGATCCTAGAAGAAAAATTATAAGGACCATACTTGTAGAGAATCAAATTTCCTACAATTTTTGTCCTCACGGTTTTACTGTAAAATCAAAAATGGCCGAGTTATTCAAGAAAAACCGTTTTTCGAATATACGCAGGAACCTGATTCAGTCTACTTTTTGAATTTACACTCCCGGTGACCCCCCCGAGGGATCTACGAAAATAAAATCCAAGAACTGATTATTCACGGGTAGGGTCGGTTTTTTGGATATAATGACTGGACTACTAGGCCTTGTTGGGATGAAGTCCAGTTTCATCACAATGTATTCCTACACCATTTTGGCTTTTGGACATGTGAATCTAGTTTTTTTTGTCATCAACTGATACTTTCTTTACAGGTGTCATTTATGTCTGGATTACTACTTGGATCAGATCAAACCACAAGAGCCTGGTTTGCTACATTTTTACGTAATTCTCATAAACGAGGCAAAGGGGATGGCCACGCTGCACTCGCCAAATTTCGTCAAGAGCTTTTGAATAGACTGAAAGAGGCTTCTGCCGGCGTCGACGCCTCTGCGCTACTGAGACTATACTGTGCTCTTAGAGGGATTGCAGGGATCAAATTCCAAGATGATGAAGTAGCAGGCCTCTTAAGGCTCGTCACTCAAAAGCCACCTCCTACACCAGCTGGAGTTAGATTCGTCTCTTTGAGTCTATGTATGATCTTAGCTTGCCCTTCTCTAATGGGTATGTACTTTTGTTACCTACAACAAGTTAATGTTTTGTATTAAATGGTTTGCAATTCTGATTACGCTTATTTAACATTTCAGCCGCAGTTGAACATGAAAAGAAATCGATAGAGTGGGTTCAGTGGCTTGTTAAGGAAGAAGCTTATTTTGAAAGGTACTAGTTTTATTTATAATTCAATTGAGTATACAATGTAAATTTAATTGAAATTGTGAACTGAGCATTGACTCGTGTATATTGCAGTAACTCAGGGGTAACAGCCTCGTTTGGAGAAATGTTGCTCCTGATAGCCATTCACTTCCACTCGGGTCAGCTGGCGGCGGTGGGCGAGCTGGTGTGCGCCACGCTCGGCATGCGCGTGCCGGTGCGCCCGAACGGCCTGGCGCGGATCAAGCAGGCCTTCACGCAGGAAATATTCACTGAACAGGTTTGCTCTTTGTTGATGTTTCACTCATAAGAGGTCATCCATGCTTTAGGGGGGAGGGAAGGGACCAACAAAATGTGGTAAAAATATCATGAAATGGGTGCGACGTAATTTCTCGATGAACCCTAACCATGAATTTAAAGCGACGCCGACCGTATTGTCAACATACCAATCCCAAGTGGTTTAGTAGTTTTGTAATTTAAATATTTATTTTTAACAGGTCGTAACAGCTCATGCAGTAAAAGTGCCAGTCACTGTGAACCTCAATAGCAACATCGCCGGCTACCTACCCGTGCATTGTATTCATCAACTATTGAAATCGCGGGCGTTTTCAAAGCACAAAGTACCTATTAAAAACTGGATTTACCGACAGATCTGCAATTGCACAGCTCCACTACATCCCGTCATGCCTGCCCTGGTTGAAGTGTATGTGAATTCTATATTAGTAATAAACAATAAAGGCACTAATGAGTACGTGAATAAACCAATAACTGAGGAGGAAATCCGGAGAGTATTTAGAAACTCCATATTCGGTGCAAATTTTGACGCGCAAAAGAAAGCTTTTCACGTCATGGAAGTGGACAACGGAGAATCGTCAGCAGAATTTAATTTGGAGAAGCCGACCTTGGCGTCCCAGTTGCTATTGATATACTATCTGCTACTCTATGAAGATGTGAGGCTGTCTAATGGAGCAATACTTCAGGCGAACGGGAGAAAAGTAAAGAGTTATTCCGCCGCTTTTCTATCAGAGTTGCCTATAAAATATTTGTTACACCAGGCACAGAAAGATCAAATGAGTTATGGTGGGCTGTTTAGCCCACTGCTAAGGTTACTAGCGACACACTTCCCTCAGTTGTCTCTGGTTGACGACTGGATGGACGACCAAGTTTTCGGAGATTCTTGTCGACACCAAGTAGACGTTAACTTGACTGAGTCCTCAATAAATGAGGCATTCCAAAATATTGAAGAAAATCCATACAAAACTGGAAAGATTCTTAAAGCGATGCTGAATAAAAACCCAATTGACATATGGCCATTTGCCGAAATGTTCGTCCGTTATTTCAAAAGCGTACTTGGAGATAAAGTACCGCGTCACATTCAAGAATTATATCGGGAGGTGTGGTTACGCTTGAACACTGTACTACCAAGATGTCTCTGGATTATGACTATCAACGCCCTACTCGATATTAGTAGCATCAAAAGCGTTACCATAACGCAAGAAAATGTATTGGTAGATCCATTACAAGTTTTACGTTGTGACATAAGGGTTTTTAGATGTGGACCGATTTTGAAAATCATACTGAGAATTTTAGAAGCCAGTTTAGCTGCATCCAGGAGTCAACTTAGCAGACACTTGCTGGATAAACCTTTAATAGAAAAAAGTGGTCAGCTCACATCAGAAGCGGAAAGGGAAGAGTTGAAAAATGCTCTAGTTGCTGCTCAAGAGAGTGCAGCTCTTCAAATATTACTAGAAGCATGCCTCGAAACAGAAGAAGATCAATCGACGCCAGAACTGATGTGGTCATTGCGTGAAGTTAGAAGTATCATATGTTCTTTCCTGCACCAAGTATTTATTTCGGAACCGTCGCTTGCTAAACTTGTCCATTTCCAAGGATATCCAAGAGAACTATTACCAGTTACAGTGCAAGGTATACCTTCTATGCATATTTGTTTGGATTTTATTCCTGAGCTTTTAAGCCAAGCTTCTCTTGAAAAGCAAATATTTGCTGTAGACTTGGTGTCCCATTTGTCCATTCAGTATGCGTTGCCTAAAGCAATGTCCATAGCACGATTGTGTATCAACACCTTATCAACACTGTTGTCCGTGCTGCCGAGTGACTTGCGGCTAGAACTTTTCCAACCAGTCCTGAAATCCCTAGTGAGGATATGTACTGCATTTCCATCGCTTTTGGAAGATATCACGTCGTTATTGCTGCAGCTTGGCCGGATATGCGAATCTCAAGCTTCCCTCGGTCACTGCTGGAACGATACACACATACTTGGAGAAGGCGCTTACGTCGCATCTGAAACGCAACCTAAAAGCAAAGTCCTAGTGGCTGAAGTACTCTGCAGAGACATCAAAGTTACCATGTCTGAAATCGTACAAGCGGCCCTTTTAAACGATAAGTTGTACTGATTAAGGTTAGTCATAAAATAAAACATAAGCACTAAATCATATTTTGTTTTATTTACTTAATACATTATAAATAAATTACTAGTTGGTTCTACAGCATTTTGCGTTTCTAGTTGTCTATACACAAATGCGCATTGATTCCTTGCTGCATGGTTTCCGATAGCATTGAACAGCTGAGCCTGTAATGGAAACAAACATAAAATGAAACTTAGTCATTTGGGTAGGTTATGTACCTTACAGCTGAAGTCGTGAAAAATAAATTGCTTTATTTCAGTTTAAGCTCTAAACTTTTTTACAAGTAACACACCTAAAATCGTTAGGCGGGTCCCCACAGGCCGAGCAGCCTCGCGATGAAATTCCCGCGCAAAGCAGGTCGGACAGTGTAATAGACATGCTCTTGAGGTTCTTTGGCCTGTATGGGCCCGCATATTCAGTGTAATCTCGTAAAGAGGAAGAAAGATACATACCTGTAAATACCACGTCTGTAGCAGTCGAGCTTGCGCCCCCACTTTTGTGAAATTCTTCTTAACAGATTCTAGTGTATCGCAACATGATTGTATCACTTGCAGCCGAGCTTCGCCGCTCGTGGGAGCAGTGGCGATGCGGCACTTTGTGTATAACAGTAGACCTGAAAAACACACGATATGAAACTGGTGTCAAAGTAACTTGGGCATACACACTTTTTTGAATGGTTTACTTAGTTTCTGGACCCTGGAAAAATAGTAGTTTATGCAACTGATACATAATGAGGGGCCTTAAAACACGAGTGGGGTTTAATGAAACGAGCGCAGCGAGTTTCACTATAGGATCACACGAGTGTTTTAAGGCCTAATTATGTACAGTTGCATACAGTACTTTATCTACACACATATTGCAAGTACTCAAAGATGGGTTCAGAAGCCGAAGGCAATTGACCTGCATTACTAGGTAGATAGATACAAGTGCTGAAACATAAGCATAAACACATAAGCTTAATAAAAATAAATAAATTAGAACTGATAAGGAAAGTATATTTATTTATTATAATATAGTTAATAGTAAACATTTACATTTTCGCAATTTAAAATGTTTCGACAAACAATAATAACTGACAAGTTGATAACAGAAATGGCGGCCGTACAAACAAACTTCGGTCGCGAGTTTTTTTTTAAATATTAGCCAACGAACGAAGTCCTTATTCTCATGTCATCCGAGATCAAAATGTCGTGCGATTTATGTCAAAAAATATATCGTACTGACGTTTCGTATCGACAACATTTTAAAATCTATGGATACTAGAATAGAAACCCATTGAAATTGTGTTGGTTTTGACAGCTGTTCCAAATTTGAAACTCATAACTTAACAATATTTGAGCATGTAAAGTTAAAATTACATTACTGCCACAGATAAGAAACTTATCATAGTGAAATCGTTTGTTGTAATGCTGGTCATTGCCTACGGTTATTAAACGCATTTTAGAGGACTTACAATATGAGTGTAGATAATATATTTTTTTGGCGGTAAAAGGGCCATGGAATAGATTCCACAAACAAAAAAGGGTAACTTCCATGGAACTACTGGAACATAAATGACACGGGAAGCACTAATACTACCCGGTTACCAGATGATGCCCTTATTCAATAAATATAAACATTTATATTTATATAAATTAAAATAATAAATACTGACCTCTTGCCATATCATATGCACTTCCATGAGCCATTATAGAAGGTAGTACTTTTCGGACTAGAATAAGGGCGTTTTTGGCGCATCCCATATTTAGTTGCACATTTGCTATGTGCATTTCAGCTGTAGCAGCTAAATAATGTAAATGATATTTCTTGGCCAACGACAACGCTTCATTTAGCAACATAATGTTTGTGGACTGCATACTACTGTATGTATGCTGTACTTGTGACATTAGAATCATAGCTTTTAGCCTCAAAGAGATGTAATGGAGGCTGTCATCCTCAGTTTTGCAGTAGTCTAATATGTCGTGAATGGACTCCAACGCTTCGGTGGCGTCTCCTTTGAGATAAAACATCTCCGCTTTTAATAGCTGGCTCTGCCATCTGTCATAAGAAGCTAACTGCCTGATATTCAGTTCCGCTTCTTCCCATTTTCCTGGAAAACCATTAGATATTTCTTAGTTTCTTATATCGTTAGTTAATTTTGCTGCGGGGAATGGGAACGTGCGTGGAAAGGATTCGGGATAGGGCTTTTTTGTAGGATATTTCCAATACATTCATCTTCTGATTTAAGAACATTTTCACTGACAACTTGAAATTCTTCAGATGGTAAAGTAAGTAGGTAAGTACAGTTTTAAGTCAACGCGTATGGGAGCAAATTGCGCGCAGTAGCGCGGATAGTCCAGCATCGGGCGGAATGAAGTACTAATCCTTGGTTTTCGTTTGGTGCCGCAGATTGCGTACATCGCTACAATGAACGGAACGTGACGCTTAACGCCGCGTAAAGGCATAAAAAAAGAAGAGCAAGGTATGGGCAATTCTGCACAACCATGCCATGTCTAAATCGACGGGACCTCATTTACCTACCTCGGGCCGGTCGGGCCTAATGTGACATTTATGACATAATTGAAACCCGTATAATTTAACTGCTCGTTGTTTAAACCGAACATTCTCTTTAAAAATGTCAAAATTCTACACCCAGACATAGCTGAATTCACCTCACTAAAACCGGCGAGGAGTAAAAGCCATTAAAAAACTGTTCGTTGACAAATAATGTTAGGCTAATACGCCATTAGGAGTCACGCGCAGCAGTTGCCGATATCGTATTCTGTGCACCTCGATGTCTAGATGAAGAATCCCTAGTTACCTGCCAGCAGCGCCTCCCTCGCGCGCTCCCGCGCAGCCACCAGCCTGGCGGGCGGCGCGCGCGCGGCGGCGGCCAGGGCGCGGGCCAGCGGGGCGTCGCCGCGCCACGCCGCCGCGCACAGCGCGCCCGCGCCCGCCGTCGCCAGCGCCATCGTGTTGTGCCACACGCTGCCGTTGCCGATGTTGCATTCTGTTGTGTACACAACCAAGTAACGATTAGCTATTTCGTTTAGATAGGATAGAAGGTAGGATTCGCTCGCGTAAGATTAGATTGATGTCATTAATCAAGGGGTGCATTTATAAAAGTACCTAACCTATCTTAAATTATACAAAACTTATCATGAACTTTTTGAGAATGGGTTTAAATATAAACATATTAGAAACTTACTGGTATTAAAGTTGAGCAAAGCTGCCTCTTCGTCTTCCCGTAGAGCGACCACAGCGCCGCCGTGTTGGCTAACCCGGCCGTGGTCAGGTCGACCATAGCGTTGAGGTAGTTGATAGAGTCGCCCTTGGTTAGGATCTTACTTGTATTCAGGTTGAGCAACAGCTGGCTGGCCACTGACGTCATCTCCGTCTTCCCGTAGAGCGACCACAGCGCCGCAGTGTTAGCTAACCCGGCTATGGCCAGGTCGGTCATAGCGTGCAGGTAGTTGATGGAGTCGCCTTTGGTTAGGATCTTACTTGTATTCAGGTTGAGCAACAGCTGGCAGGACACTGACGCCATCTCCGTCTTCCCGTAGAGCGACCACAGCGCCGCGGTGTTAGCTAACCCGGTTATGGCCAGGTCGGTCATAGCGTGCAGGCAGTTGATGAAGTCTCCTTTGGTTAGGGTCTTACTTGTATTCAGGTTGAGCAACAGCTGGCAGGCCACTGATGCCATCTCCGTTTTCCCGTAGAGCGACCACAGCGCCGCCGTGTTAGCTAACCCGGCCATGGTTAGGTCAGTCATAGCGTGCAGGTAGTTGATGGAGTCGCCTTTGGTTAAGATCTGCAACATCGTTACCATCAGCATACACCGTTTCGTAAGTCACCGCATTTTATAGCGTCAGTTATTTTATTCGTAATAGGACTAAATTATAGCTGCGATTAAGAATCCTTTTTCATCGCTGGTATTAACTATTGTCGAAACCCTCAACCAAATCGGATTAACCGTTTGAGATAAAATGAGAAGATCGGTTGAGTAAGGCGAGCTTTTTAGGGTAGGTATATTGATTTTTTCTGCCGTTAATAGGGCGTGTCCAACACCTGACGCACCGCCTCGCGAGGAAATTGCCGCGCGGCGGTGCGTCAGGTGAAGACGCGCCTAATGAAGCTTGGAATGCTCGATGTATCATATCGAGCCGATGTCACATTTTGCTTAAATAAGAATATATTTTAAAATAAACACATTTATTTATGTGAAAGATTAATCACTTTATGCTTCAGACGAGAAAGTTTTGAGTCAGTACCTGGAAGACCTCGGCGGGCCGCACGCTGTTGACGGCGGTGTGCTGCGCCATGAGCTGCGCGGCGGCGGCGGCGGGACGCGGCGCGCGGGGCACGCGCGCCAGCAGCGCGGCCCGGCGCGCGCGCCCGCCCGCCAGCGCGCCCCACGCCGCCGCGTGCGCCAGGCACGCGCCGTCCGCCGCCTCCTGCGCCGTGGCCAGCGCCTCGCGCACGCTCTCCATCGCCAATAAACTGTATACTCGATGACAAACATATTCAATATAGACCACTAAAAAGTATTGAGTAAGCTTATTACTGCACTTTATGGTTAGCCAAAGTATATTTTTATATAAGTATGCATATTTTTATGTATAAATGAAACAATCAGACCCTAAGAGATTTACAAAGAAATAATGGTAACAACGAGTCTCCCTATTACCGATATCTTCCGGACAAATTTTAAGGGACCTCTGTTTCCTGCTGAGCCTGTCGCGTGCGCTAATCGCGCTTGGACGCAGCGCCCCGCCAGCACGCCGCGCCCGCGCTGACAGAGACAACAATATATAACTTGAGTCCCTTGAGAAAGCGATGCGCGCATGTTGTGAGGGCGGCGCCGGCGAGCGTAATGCGAGCGCGACTCGCACCACTCTCATCGCGCCCCGCTTCCGTACCGCTAAAGCCGGCTACTCACACAACTGCCGCAGGGAAAATATTGGAATTGGACCCTTAATTGTGATGTGTATAGGCAAACCGGGGCAATTTTTAGATTGGACCTGCGGCAGGGCGGCAGGGGCGCAAGACGTTCCTAGCTCCGAAACACGCCAGTCTGACGGATCCTGTAGGGCAGGGGTTCCCAAACTTTTTTCAGTCACGCCCCCCTGCTGCCTAAAATGAAATTCCCACGCCCCTCTCGCTTCGATGCAAGGAAACGGAAATAAATAGTCTAGCTAGCCCTGTTCAAATTTCCCGAGGCGCCGCGCCCCCTTCAGAATGTGGTCGCGCCCCCCTAGAGGGGCGCGCCCCCCACTTTGAAAACCCCTGCTGTAGGGAATACCACATCTTAAAAAAATAAGAAAATTGTAACTAACTTGTGTCCGAACTTCGTATGCATGGCAGCTCTGTTGAGGGCTGCGTAGCGAAAACTCTTATTTCTATCGTTGCAAGCGCTGCTGTTGCCCGTCACGCAAAACACCGCACGATCGAAACAGTTGTAGAGGGAGTCTTGCGCGCCGCAAAATTCTTTCATTCGTATGCAGTTTAAGAAACTGAGGAAGTGCTGAAATAATATATTAAATCGACTGAGAAATATGCATCCTAAATACGTATCTCTTTATTAATTACAAGTAGATGAATAGAGTTATACAAAATTCAACCTAGAATGCATAAGTCTGTTTGTTTTAAAGGAAGCTCAATTACTTCAATTAGTCCGGCTCTTTTATTTTACGACATAAGGTGGGTAATACCATTTAAGTGTAATGAAATGAGAGTCACGATTTCACTGCTTGTGTTTTTTAATGATGCAAATGTTAACTAATGTTACTGATGCAATATCAATATTATTAAGGGTAAAATGTGACATACTTAGTTAGATAAAGATAACACTTAAATTTGCATCATAAAAAAAAGGAATACCAATAAAAAATTCACTCGCGTTACTCTTGCCGTGGAACGACCCGGTGATATAGGAGGTGAGACATAGCAGACCCTTTGACTTCGTAATTTCTTCAAGCGGGAAACATCTTACCATACTAAAGTCACAAAATAATAAACATCTTATTTTATTTTCACACCTACACATAATTTTTCAAATATTTTAGGTACTTACTATGTCTGAATATTCCGGTATATCGGTCATAATTCTATTGATTGTTTTCTGTAACTGGCGCGGCGGTAACGCCTTATCCTCATTCACCTGTAATAAGTTAGCTTGTTGCGCGGTAAATAGCTCTGCTTGCTTTCTAGACCATTGGCACTCTTCAAAGCTGCTGAAACAGAAATAAATTATCATTTTTACAAAACGCCACATACAATATCGTCACTATCGTCAGTCAATATTAATAATAATAACGACTTTAATCGAACAAGCGGAGTAAGCGAAGTGAAACAACTTCGGCTAGCTAGACGTCTGTGCATTTCGATGGCTGTTTGATTTTGAATAGTGGTCGCGCGATAACTTTAGTAACGTTTTTCTGATTTATATGTAATTTTTTGGGGTTGTAGTAGAGCTCAATACAATTTGAAGGTTCGAAAAAAATCATCATTAGGGTCTTGTTATATTAGTCACTCGTTTGCAAGAAAATCGCGAGTTCTCAGTTCGAGGCGGACTACTAGTTATATCAATTAGAAAGCTATAAAATCTTTAGGCGTGGCCACACCTGACGCACCGCCTCTCGAGGAAATTGCCGCGCGAGGCAGCTCGGCTAGTGTGGCGTGCCTTGGCCGAGGCAAACGCACGCGCGGCCGCAATGCCTCGGGCGAGGCACGGCCCCACTAGCCGATCTGCCTCGCGCGGCAATTTCCTCGCGAGGCGACGCGTAAGGTGTGAACACGCCTTTATAGGTAACGGCAGGGCCGTAGCCTGAGTTGCAGTCAAGATATTTCATAGTTTTTCGAGCCTATGGAAGCTTTTAAGGGTATTTCCCCATAATGCAATCCCTTGGGTAAACCGTAAAAGATTTGTGAATTCTCGTTCACGCAGGGAGTGTGTTGTCGTGCGGCCAGTATATGCATCGCATAAACCAGGGGTCTCTAAACTTTTTATCTGAGGCCCACGGCCGAGCCTGTGCTTCCTTTTCGCGGGCCGGATTGTTTGGATTTTAGCTCTCTTCTCAAACCCAATTGGCAGGCTCACAGGCAGCAGCTCACAGTTTGGAGACCCCTAGCATACACAGTCAAAGTAACCTTCAAACTTTCAAGTGGTGATGTTAGCGTGTGCGTGATGTCATCGTGCGCGTGATATTTTTTCTTAATATAAAGTCAGTTTGAGAATAAATAAAAGTTACATCAATGAAAACTGCATATAAATGATTACATTCGCATATAAAAAATATGGTACCAACTTGTCTCTGTCTATAATATTCATCCTGAACGACAGCTCTGAAGTTTTAAGATCTTCAGGAAATGTTTGCGATGTTGAAGCCACTTGGGGCTCCACATTATTTAGTTTCTGAAATAAAATACGTATTTTTAGGTAATATATTTACAGCTACATTTCACTCTGGAGGTCTTAAGGTTTACGCAATTTACAATATTTGTATTATAGTCCCGTCACTAAACTTTAAGTTGTTCGAGGAGATCACATTTAATCCTACACTATTTTGTCCTTGGGATCTGGTAAAACAACATTTATTGAAAAGATGTATTAAGTTTTTCCCAAAAAATACATTGTGCTTTCTTTAAAAAATTTTTTTGAAAATTTTAATGTTTATTTACTACAAACATTAAATCCTACACTAGAGATTTTTAATCCAAGGGACTACCTGAATATTTAAAACAGTATTTGAAATATTCACCACCTGTCAAGTTGAGAATACATTTGAAATAATAAAAATGTTTAAAAAATTCAATAATAATCAAACACTAATTATACTAATGGTGATTTTTCACTATATTGTCGAGACAATTATTACGCTTCGTTTAAAAAAAAATTACAGCGGTGACTGTATTATTACTATTTCTAAAATGATTTTAAATGATTTTTGAACACGCGCATTAATTCTACACTCATGATTTTGATGCTCCTTTTAGCTTTAATAATATGTTACATATTATCAAAATTTCACCAGTAGATATAGTGAGCATTTTCAGGAATTGTAAAATTAGTAATCAAAAATTATACATAATTGGAGCGGGGCGCGGGGCGGAAACTACAACACATAAGACGTGCGGCGGCCGATACTATTAGTGCACCTAAGGTCATTGACCGTGTAGGTATATAAGAAGCGCAGAAGGGCATAGCGTGCGTAGTTGCTTACTTAGGAGTAATAATCAGGGTGGAATAAATAATGGGCTCATTTTATTTATTAGTATTACACTATTTTTTAAATCACCATGATAAAATATAATTCTTAATATTATTTTAATTTATATTTATATAAATGCCTATGTCCTGACTGACTGACTGAATGATCCACGCAGAGCCGAAACTACTGAAGCTGGAAAGTTGAAATTTGCAGATAAGGTTACATTTTTAATTTGTACAATAAGGATCGATTTTGAAAAATTCAAGCCCTAAGGGTGTAAAAACGGGGTTAAGCGTTTGTACGGTTAGTATTTAAAATTTTAAGTTAGAAACTTGAAACTTCGTACGTTTGTTGCTAATTAAAAAATAATAAAAGTTATTTCAGCGTTTTCTGGTATATAACCTCTAACGGGGTTAAAAAGGTGTTGAAAATTTGTAACGAAATATTTAAAAAAAAATTGTGACAGACTTGAAAGTTCGTATGTAGGCTACTCAGCTCCAACCAAAAAAATAATTTCAGCGTTTTTCAAAACTCCACCCCAAAGGAGTTGAAATGGGGTTGAAAAGTTGGATTGTAGCCAGGCTGAAACTACTGAAGCTAGAAAGTTATAATTTTCATTTATAATGTATACAAGTAATACGAACCAAATTTGAAAAATTAAACCCCTAAGGGAGTAAAAACTAAGAGTTAAAAATTTGTATGGGTAGGGATTAAAATTTTAAGTTCGAGGCATGCAACTTCGTACATTTAATACATTAAAAATAATGAAAGTAATTTTAGCGTTCTTTTTTCATTCAACCCCGCAAACGGGGTTTAAAAAGGGATTGAAAGTTGATATAGATACCTACTTTTTCGTGACAGACTCGAAAGTTCATTTGTAAGCACTTCAAAACAAAAAAAAAACTAATTTCAGTGTTTTTCAAAATTCCACCCTAGGTGAGTTAAAACAAGGTTGAAAAGTTTGTACTAAAACGAGGCCGAAACTGCTGAAGCTAGAAAGTTGTAATTTGCAGATTGGCTACTTTGTACCTATTTTATCTACTTATTCAAAAATAAGAACAGCAATTTCAGCGTGTTTTGATATTCATCCCTTAAATGGGTTAAAAACGTTGACGATTTGTATGAAGAATGTATGTATATGGCTTAAAAGTAAGTTGTATGAGTCAAACACTTACTAAACCTAAATGCTAGTCATTAATTACTACCGTTCCTTGTCGTTTCCAGTGAAAAAGTGCCCATAACGCTCGCGGCATTACCGCGCTGGATAGCTATGGACATCCTTTGCACCAGAAACGATTCGGAGCGGGGGTCTTCTCCCTTTTGTCTAAGCCTTTAGCTGTATGATAATTATTATAAACAAAAAAATATTCTAATACCAAACCACACATTTTATTAAGATAAAACTGTGTATGAGTAGGTAGCCGTATTATAAGTGGACGAAGTCGCGGGCGGAAAGCTAGTCTATCTTTAAATGCTTTTGTCCTGACTGACACATCAACGTAAACGCCGAAACCACTGCAGCTAAAGAGTTGAAATTGTTATACCAGGTTACATGTATAATTTGTATGTACTTAGAGGTGATTTCGAATAAATCAATGGCTAAGGGGGTAAAAAGTGGGTTAAAAGTTTGTATGGGTAGGATTTTTTTTATATAGAGACTTAAAAATTTGTACGGTCGCTGATGATTAAAAATAATAAAAGAAATATCTGTTTTTTGAGATTCAACCCCTACACAGTGTTAAAAATGGGTTGCAAATGTTTAATTTTTTTTCGTAACTGACTTAAATGTTCGTTTGTAGGCTAATCGCTTAAAAGTAAAAAAAAAGTAATTTTAGTGTTTTTCAATATTCCACCCCAGAGGAGTGACAACGGGGTCGAAAAGTTTGTATTAAAGCGAGGCCGTTACATCGGAAGCTACAAAGTTGTAATTTGTAATGTACCCCACATTTATAATATGTACAAGTAATAAGAAGCAATTTAAAAAAATTCAAAACGGTGGTTCAAAATTAGTATGGATAAATTTAAAATTTTAAGTTAGAATCTTAAAATAAAACTTCGTACGTTTGCTGATCATTAAAAAATAATAAAAAATAATTTAGCAGTTTTTGAAGTTCAAAAGAGGTTAAATGGGGTTAAAAAGAGGTTGAACCCCATTGAAGTTAAAAGTTTGTATAGAGATTACAAGTTTTGAAAGACAGACTTGAAACTTCGTTTGTAGGCTACTCTTTATAATCTGTACAAGTAATATGACGCGATTTTGAAAAATTCAACTCTTAAAGAGGGTTTAAAATTTGTATCGGTTGAATATTTTTTTTAAAGTTAGATATTTAAAACTTCGTACGTTTGCTGATTATTAAAAAATAATAAAAATTATTCTAACGACTTTTAAAATTGTACCCAAATGGTGTTAAAAAGGGGTGGAAACTTTCAATCGCATTGATGTTGAAAGTTTATATAGAGATAACAAGTTTTGAAAGACAGACTCAAGTCTGTCTTTCAAACGAACTTTCAAAAGTTCGTTTGTAAGCTACTCACTTAAAACCAAAAAAGTCATTTAAGCGTTTTCAAAAATACCACTCGAGTTTAAACGGGGTTGAAAAGTTTGTATTAGAAAGAGGCTAGAATAACGGAAGCTAGGAAGTTGTAATTTGCAGAGCGGGTTACATTTATAATCTGTACAAGTAATAAGAAGCGCGTTGAAAACTTGTTTGTGTGGTGTTTATAATTTTAAGTTCGAGACTGCGTAAGTTTACTGCTAATTTAAAATAATAAAAGTGATTTTAGCGTTTCTTTTAATTCAACTCCTAACGGGGTTAAAAAGGGGTTGCAAGTATGTATAGATATTTTGTGAAAGACTTAAAACGAAGTTTGTGGACTTAAAAGAAAAAAAAAACTTTTAAGGGTATTTTTTTAAGAACTAGCCATATTGTGCGAGGTGATTTGGTAGGCCATACTACAAAACATTTACTATTGGGTCAACTCCGAAATCTAAATTTTTTTTGGCTGTTTTATACATTTCGGCTGATCCGACGTTGACGTTTACTATGGGGACGCCAAATTTTTTTGGATTTCAGGGTCGGTCCTATAGCAAAAGTTGTTTAGTAAGACTTACTTAATCACCTCTCACATTATGGCTAGTTATAAAAAAAACATCCTTTAAAGTTTTTTTTTCTTTTAAGTGAATAGTACTACAAACTTTTCAACCCTAGAGGAGTTGAAACGGCGTTGAATATTTTTTATTAAAGCGAGGCCGAAACTACTGAAGCTAGAAAGTAGTAATTTGCAGATTGGACACTTCGTAGTTTGTCTGCTTATTTAATGCAGCAAAAGCTGCTTATTTAAATGCTAAATGCTGCTTAAAAGGTCTCTTGGATTCTCGGAAATCGATTTTCGACATGATCGGATTAAATTGTACAAAATTTAAAATGGTCGCCGTTTTACAATTTTGATGTTAGATTCGTATTAGCCGTGCGGATCCTCAGATATCGATTTTCAAAGTGATCAAAAATAAACAGAACAAAATAACATTACGGCCTTTTGTATTGATGATAATCACATAATTTCAGGATGGCGCTACTTTTTCGAATTCAAAACCTGGCCAAAATTATTCAATTAATTGTATGTCAAATTTTTTTACAACCCTGAACCTTCGGCAAAGACGAGAAACAAATAGGTTCTATGAAGTTAGATGACTCTATAGATTATATAATTGATATGTATACTATTCACATCCATTTTTATTAAGTGATAGCTGTGATATTGTACAGTCGACTACAAAGATATGTATCCACTTTTGAACCTTATTAAAACGGATTAAGGTGAAAAAGTAGATACAGCTTAGCTCTTTGTAGTCGACTGTACAATCCATTTTTAGGGTTCCGTAGCCAAAATGGCAAAAACGGAACCCTTATAGTTTCGTCATGTCCGTCTGTCCGTCCATCCATATGTCACGTCACAGCCGTTTTACTCGGAAACTATAAGACGTAGATACGTCTTCGTCGTTATTAAGATAATAAAATTCAGACATAAGGTGTATTTTGTATGCCGCTATATAGTTGTGTAGTTAAATTGCAGAAAAAAAAATTGAGGGGGGGGCGCCCCCCCCATACATGTAACAAAAAAAAACAAATAGGAACATGTTGCACATCAGTCGATAGGTCTTTAAAAATAACATTCAGGTTTCTTTGAACATTTTATGATTAAGTAAAAAGTTTCAGAAATAATCGCTTCGAAACTCGAAAAAATAGCGTCCCCCCTGTAACTTTTGAACCGTAAGTTCAAAAATATGAAAAAAATTAAGACGATGCGCGTTAGCATACACTTTCTAAGAAAATTGTTTTGAACATTATCGGTTTAGCCATTTTTGAGTTATTTCCAAAAAAACTTCTTCCATAGGCATCAGATACGACCTTTTGGCATTAGTCTGGTTCTTATTCCATTAAAGCTACGGAACCCTCCATTATGCGTGGTCCGACACGCACTTGGCCGGTTTTATTATTAGTCTTTCAGCGCCGTAACCACCAAAAAAACAAACGCAATAAACCGAAAACATCAAAACAAACGGTATTATCCGATGGGTATCCTAGCAAAGAAGCTATAAAAAGCAGGTATAGCTCTCCTATTCATTCATAGCTTACAAGCGAGTCACATCACATGAAGTCTGCGAACAGATTACTGGTCACAAGACTACGCATTATGAAGCCTGAATCGACCTAGCATTAAGTTATTTTATATGTTTAATTTGAAGTTCGCAGTGCCTTGGATTTACTGTAATGTAATGTAACTGTTTTGAATGATAAATAAATAAATAAGTGTATTCAATACGCATTATGAAGTTTCTCATGAGGTGACCACTAAATTCAGAGCTGAGAATGGCGTCACTCGCTTCTATCCTATACAAAATTTACAACAATCCATGTGAATGATTTAACTCATAAACTCGATTTTTGTTGATATTTTATTTGAGTATAGAAAATAAATTCTCTTGGTGTATCGTCCTTTATATTGACCGACGTTTGTCCAATGCAAGGAGTGTGCTTCCCAGGTACGAAAATAACAATTCGATTGCATCTATCTAACCATCGAACCTAAAACCACAATATGCTCTGTTCTGAAATGACTGATTGGGGCAAACATAATGACATTTCAATATCGGAAATCAGAAATATAGAAATAAAGTTTAAATAAAATATATCTTTACCAACCTGTAGTACTTGCGAGTCTTCTGATTTGCTCTATCTAATACAAGTAGGTAAGTAATCTGTGCTACGTAGTAACCTTGCAGCGGAGGCGTGAGTTTTAAAATATGAACCTTAAATTATAAGTTGTTTATTTCGATTGCTCGTTAAGCACTTAGTATATTTACGATATTTTTTTGATTATGTATGTTAAATAAATAGACAATTTAAGGAAAAAATATTCACAAGTGTAGGTTCGTATAAAGTGATCATATTCGCCAAAAAAACGAAAAAAATGTCATAATAAATAGATGTAAACATGTCACCGTGGTGAAAAATTACTGTAACACTTAGATCTGTATTAGTACCGTACTACCAGATTTTCGAATTGTGTTCGAATTTCTAAGTCACTTTTTTATAAATATAAAGAAAAAATGTCACTTAATGAAGCTTATAGACGAAAGCTCAGAGAAACAATTCGGGAAATCTTTAAGTTAGTCATCTCTTATTTAAACAAATACAATAGTGCTAGATCTCCAGTGTAGGATTTAGTCAATGTAGTGTTCCAGACATTGTCTAGAATGTTTTCGATTTCCTGAAATGCACAATCACGTCACTGGGGAAAAATGTGTAGTGGGAATCTGACTACCCTACTTAATAACTAGAAAAAGCTTCCAAAAGTGTAGGATTTAATGCAAGGTAAAAATGTTTGGCCCCCGTCTATTAAGAATATGTTATCCCAAAAGTTCAGGATAATCAGGTTCAATTTAAATATGTTGGTAAAGCAGGGAGTTATGTACATTTTTGATCACTTTTGGTGAGTTCAAATGTCTTAAGAAATTTGAAAAATACTCAGTTTAATTTTAACATAGAAATAGTGCTAAAACGTTATTATTCCTGGATACCTGGTATGTATATGGACATAATATTGATTTGCTTCATACCTCTTTACTTAAAGACCTCATCATCAGTCCTGGTCTGCCTCTCTGGTAATAAAGGCAAAATGACTTGCATAAGGAGACCACTTGGACAAAAGTAAGCTTGTTTAGATAAAGCATTATTCTCCGTAGATAAAACCCTGGAAATGTAATCACATTGTGCTGTATGAAAATAGATTAAATATTAAAAGGTGAGCTAGAAAAACGATAAATTATTTATACAGTCGACGTCAAAGACATCTTAACACTATTGCACGTTATTTTTAAAAAAACGCCTCGTACAGCGAAAAATACGGGAAGCTATAAAAATAAGTCGTCTTCGAATTTCAATCGGGATGGTGGTTGGTCATTGTCCACTAGTTGGAAAACGGTTTTGGATACTGCGTCAATGGACAGTGTGGATGTGCCTTTAGCAAGTGACGTTGTTAGTGTAGTATGCACCTTATTACAAAGGTATAAGTGTAAACATATCTTTGACATAGTTTTTTTTTTTATGGAGAATAGGCAGACGTTTGACCGCGATCTCACCTGATGGTAAGTGATGATGCGGTCTACGGTGGAGCACGCTTACCTATGAGATACCTATTTACTCTCACTTTGAAGAGACCCAAATTGTACTCAAGTGGAAACACAGACTCGGGCAGGCCGTTCCACTCCTTGGCAGTTCGCATAAAGAATGTTGAAGCAAAACGCTTTGTGCGTATATGTGGAATACTTACCATGAAGCAATGCCGTTGTGCCAATTGTCTGGTAGTCCGATGGTAAAATGGAGACGGAGGAATAAGGTTGTGCAGTTCCTCGGCACACTCTCCAAAATGTACTGTACACACTTTATTGTTAAGACATCAATAAAACCATTTAATATAAATATGTAACATTTACCTAATACACTGCACCTACTAAGAACACATGTATTTATCTCAGTCTGTTCTATCATAAGTTTATCCACAGCAGAAGTCACACAATCCATGAGTGCACTAATGCCGTTAACATATATATTTTGTAAGCGCACACAAAAGTTTTGCAAGTGTACACTTAATAGGTTATACCGGCCATCAGTGAGAAGTGCTTCCAATTCTTTGAACTCCATATCAGGACACTGAAAATTACCATATTTAATTTTTATCAACCGACTTCAAGATTTCGAAGGAGGAGGTTATCAATTCGTCGGGATCTTTGCTACGTTTTTTTTGCTATTTTTTTTATGCATGTTCACAGATTATTCAAAGACGGCTGGTCCGATTTGGAAAATTCTTTTTTTTGTTTGAAAGAGAATACTTCACAGTTGGTCCCATTGTAACCAGGTCAGGATCTGATGATGGGATCCTGGAGAAATCGAGGGAACTCTTCAACTATTATAGGCACACTTATAGTCATTTGAGTATTTTTTACAGCAGCTCAAGCATTTGCTGTTGGAAAGGTGGAGGCTAAGTGAAGTCGATTCTTTTTTGTTTAAAATGTTTTTTATGTAGTAAGTAGCAAACTAGCTGCTTCTGCGGTGCTGACCTTTGAAAGCTGTGTATGCTAAGGCATTTATTAAATTTATTATATTAAAAAGAATGTAAACAAGGTACTTTCTCGCTTTTTAATCATTCTTTGTATACTATATTATTAGGTCCACAGCAACGTAAGATATTGACTATGACATTCAACTAACCTGAATAAGTTTAAGTGCTAATAAACAAAAATCTTTCCTGTATTTTGGAGCCATTGTGCAATCAATCATCTCCTTAGCTGAAAAATTAAAAACTGTTTTAGTTATATCATTATTCTTTATAGTTACATACATAACAGGCCTATGTCAAAGACAGCCTGACAAATTTTATTTTATTTGTTAATACATTTATTGATATCTTCATAGACACATAAAATAAGGAGACGTAATCCCATGAAGATTAAAACTGTGATTCCATAATAAGCTGCTGTCTCATGCACACACACACTCACTTTTGACGTTTGAACCAATAGGTGGGTCAACATCTGACGCACCACCTCAAGAGGAAATTGCCGCGCAATGTAGCTCGGCTAGTGTCAACGTGCCTCGGCCGAGGCTAACGCAATGCCTCGGGTGAGGCACGCCACATAATTTCAACGCGACGCGGGTCAGGTGTGGTGGACCGCCTAATCAGCCCTCGTCCACGAGTTGTATATGTGTGCGTGTCGCGCGTAAACACGAGGAAATCGGCTTATTATGGAATCACAGTTTTGTCTTCACGGCGTTACGTCTCCTTATTGTATATGTGTATGGATATCTCAACAGAGAATAGAACACAAAGTATGTATTTGTTTAGATATTCTAAAGTTTGAGGTAGCGCAGATTTAACTCACCTTCTATTTTCAGCAAACCGTATTCTCTTATAAAAGCGACAACTGCTATTTTGTGTGGAGTAATGTTTTCAACATTGCCTTTAACATTAATAAATTTCATTACATCTAAGTTCTCACTGCCGGTCTCCATGGTCAAGCCCTACCTACGACTTTTTGAATTGTGTCTTCTTATCTTCGTTACCACACTTTTACTTTCATCGGCTAGTTTACTAAATAGTAAGTTCAATAAATCCGAATGATTTTCGGATTCCTCGACGTTTCTAGTTTACCTGTACTTTAAACATCATCACATCATAAACATGTCGTTTCGTTTGATTTGTTTGATTGTCGTTGTCGTTGTGGCTGTCATTGCTGTCAACCACCGCTGTCAAGCAATTCAACCAAAGAGAATAAGATTAAAACACCTGTCATGCTGGCAACAGATGGTTAACAGTTGGTCAACAGTGTCCACTTGTCAAATGTGACAATTTTGTAACGAGTGCGAGTGAGACACCGCCCCCTATTATTATGCTCTCTATCGGACTGTTTTTCCTTGAGTCTGAAGTTTTTACTTGTCTTGTCACCTACCTAATGCCTACCTATGAACGACTGTTTTGCTCGGTAATAAAGTTTAACTGTGGTTAGGGAAAAAGTTTAAAAATAGATTCACTTCATATAAATCGATACTTTTAACCCATTTTTAACCGGTATTCTACAAGTTGGGAGGTGTAATAAGAGCCCTTAGGGAACTGAAGGAGGGCTAGGGAGAGCCAGGGTACACAACAGATTGGGCCAATGTCTAAAACAGCTATTAGACATGGCAATTTGTAGGGCTCAACCTGTTGTGTACCCTGCCTCTCCCCCACCCTCCTTCAGCCCCCTACGGGCCGAACCTCCTATTACACCTCCCAACACAACAGGTTGGGCCCTATAAATTGCCATGTCTAATCCTCTTTTTACTTTAATCAAAGTGTCTAATAGCCGTTTTATACCGGTTTAAATTATAAGTAGTCGAACGTCGGCGTCGTTTAAATACCACAATAGTGCATCAATAAAAAATATACTATCCGTGTAGTATATATTTAAAAATTATTCTTTGTAACGAAACTTATTTATTTTGAGAATAAACTAATAACTATTATGATTATGTTATGTTATAAAAATAATGTAATTTATTTTAACAAAAATGGCCACACTGCAGTGCGTTGTTGCTGTTTGTCTTGTCTATTGTTATAGATAGACAGGACACAAGAAACTTGTATTGTATATGTATTATGGCCACTGGCCTTCACAGTGATATTTTTTATTTATTAACTTTTACAAACTAAAATGAATTAAATTGTGTTATACGTGAATCAAATTTTATAATCCGATACTGTGCAGCTTCTTTACAATAAGTCGATGGCGTTTATTCCACGAATGCTTGACAATTTCTGTTATTAAATCTCATTCATGGATGAAATTCTACTCTAGTAAAACACATTAACACAGATCGTTTTACTATGGATAACGAGAAGTGATTTTATTTGATACACATGAATGACAGTGACTACAGTTGATTACAATTCACAATGGGGAGATTGTGTATTCTTCTAATTTTAAAAGTGCTATGTTCACTGGTTGTTACTGAAACTTCACGTGTTACTGTTTTGCAAGGAGATACTTTACCTCACCATGGACGTTGCGAGCCGATTACTATTCCGTTTTGTCAACAGATTCAATACAATCAAACGATATTTCCTAATCTGCTAAATCACGCAAATCAAAAGGATGCTGGTGCAGAAGTACATCAGTTTACTCCCCTGATAAAAGTGAATTGTTCACCAGATCTGAAGTTTTTCCTATGTTCAATGTTTGCTCCAGTATGCACAATACTTGATAAACCTATTGAGCCCTGCCGACATCTCTGTGAATCTGCTAGACACAATTGTGATGAATTAATGGCTAATTTCGGATTCTCATGGCCTGATTATTTAGATTGCTCCAAGTTTCCCGTGGCAACAGATGAACACGTAATATGTGTTGGTGATAATAATGCTACTCATGACTCTCACAAACCGACAGAACACAAACAACGTAAAGTTGACTATAAATCAAATATTGAAAGAGACCCAGCTAAGTTACCAGGTGCAAAAGATTATGGGTTTGTGTGCCCAGCACAATTTGAAGTACCAAAAAGCTTTGATTTGGATTATTCCTTGATAGTTGGAGACAAGATTCAACCAGATTGTGGAGCACCTTGTGATGGCATGTTTTTCAAACAAGATGCAAAGAAGTTTTCAAGGCTTTGGATTGGCATCTGGGCAACTTTGTGTGCATTGAGCTGCTTGTTCACCGTGTTGACATTTTTGATTGATACTGATAGGTTCCGCTATCCTGAAAGGCCTATCATTTTCTTGTCAGTATGCTACTTGATGGTAGCCTGCAGCTACATCATGGGTTGGGGTGCTGGTGACAGTGTGAGCTGCCAGGGCCCATTCCCCTCCACTCACGGTGGTTCAAGACTTAACAACCCCATGCTTATTACTCAAGGGACCAAGCATGAGCCATGCACCATCCTATTTATGGTTGTATATTTCTTTAGTATGGCTTCAAGTATTTGGTGGGTGATACTGACCCTTACTTGGTTCTTAGCTGCTGGATTAAAATGGGGCCATGAAGCTATTGAAGCCAACTCACAGTATTTTCATCTGGCTGCATGGGCTGTACCTGCCATCAAAACCATATCAATATTAGCAATGGGAAAAGTTGATGGTAAGTTTCAAATATATATAATTTTTCTCTTACTTTTCCTTCTTGCCGTATGGAAGGTGGATTTACCATCACTTTCAGGCGTGAAGAGGACCTATTTGGAATTAACCTTTTGGCCGCCGAACCTAGTCCGCAAAGATGCTTATTCACATGCCAAAGCAAATTTTAAGTAAACAAGTTAACCGATTCAGTGCGGATGGCACGACAGGCGTGTCATCAATGTTTTTAACGTGTGACATATGACACGAGAGGAGTGTCATTATAAAATCGATTAAAACTTCTTCAAATTAAGTTTCAGAAGGGTTCAGGGTATAGGTAAGGGTATGCTTGTTTGCCACGTTGTGGTATAAAAAAAAAGAGTAAAATAAGAATACAATTAAACAAAATAAACGGAATAAAAACAGAATCAATACAAAATGACAAAATAAAAACAAAATACAGACGAAAAGAAAAAACAAAAATAAAACAAAAGTAAAAAAAAAATATGTTAGTGTCGTGGAACACTCGGTTAGAACGAAGTAGTATTATTTAATTTTTGACTTTTTCGTAATTTTTGTCGTTTTTGAATTTTTTGAGATTTTTGAGTTTTGAAATTTTTGATATTATACAAATTTTTTAACTTGACTTTTTTCACTTTGTCACTTCTCACTTTCACTTTCTTCTTCTTCTTCTTGTTGTTAGGGGCTATGTAAGGCTCCCAAGCCTATGTATCACTGCGACCATCACTGATCTATTGTGATCGCCACCTACTACAACTCTCGGTCTAACCCTGCAACTTCAAACAGTTCCAGGATCCTTTTGATCTCGAGAGACTTTAACTCCTCCGGGCGTAGTATGTGCCGACCCAGAATTAAGTTACGAGTGCGCATTAGGGAAGGGCAATCTGCGAGGATGTGCAAGGGCGTCTCCTCTGTCTCCATACAGAGTCTGCACCGCCCAGTGTCACGTTTCCCCATAGTGTGCATGTGCTTGTTTAGGCCGCAGTGCCCAGTAAGCACCCTTACCAAATTGCGCAATTGGTTCCTGGACAGCGCCAAGGCGTTCTTAGACGCCTTTTTGCTGAAAGCCTTGATAAGTGCTTTGGAATGGTTCATACCTGGTGTTTCTCTCCAGAGTTGAATGGTTTTATATTGACAGTAGGTCTTCAGGGTGAGCCTCGTTAGGCTTTTGGGGATGCCACAAAAAGGCTCAGGACTGTAGTGAGTCCCCTTAGCCCCCGCTCGTGCAAGTTCGTCGGCTTTTTCATTTCCTACGATACCCGCATGCCCCGGGACCCAACGCAAAACAACCTTGTTCCTGGCTCCAAGGTTGTTTAGTAATTGCCTGCAGTTCTCAACCAGCCTAGACGTCGTGACATCCGAGGTTAGGGCCAAGAGTGCCGCCTGGCTATCCGAATGGATATAAATGGTATGGTTGACGTAGTTACGTTGCAGGTTGGTTGACGCGCATTCTAAGATGGCGTACACCTCTGCCTGGAATATAGAGCAGTATCTTCCTAGATTTAGACTGATGGCCTTCCTAGGTGCCTCGCCATATATTCCGCAGCCTACGTCAGATCCGGATTTGGAGCCATCAGTGTACCACCTGAGGCTTCCTTCTTTCCACTTTCACTTTACTTTATTCTATTTTTCATTTTTTTTATTTCATTCCATTTCACATGTTTCTCAATGCTTTTTCGTGACGGTCACGTGACTTTTTTTCGCCTAGCCCCCCATAGTCCCGTCTCGTTGGCAATATTTTGAGGGTTAAGTTTCGAAAATTCTAAAGTCACTTATTATTGAAGTTGGAAATACAGTGTGTACATGAGAATCTTTCAGTGCGTTTTGTGTCATATTCAATTGGTGCTTTTTTTGTAATTCAATAATTTGAGGTTAACTTTTTTAGCTTGCCATAACTTGAGTAAAAGAATATTAGAGTTAGAAAATATAACTGTTTTGTATTTAGAACAGTTTTATTGTTGTACAAAACTAGTTTGTGTCATTTACGTCGAGTGCAATTTGATATAGTATGACAACGCTAAAAAACTACGTATAAAAAATTAGAGTTCATAAAATAAGGATTAACTATATTATCACCTCAAAATATGTCAATAAAATCAATATGTGTCAAATTAAGCAATGAAAATTTAAGTTTCTTGGTAATTTCGTTTTTTTAGGCTGTTATCGTTTTAATAAATTATTAAAGTCATCAGAGTTCACATTCTAATAATCAAAAAGGGATTTTAAAGTAGATATTTCAATTTGTGTCACTTTCATCAATGATATTTCGTCTAAAATTAAACAGAAACAATATTTGCGTTCAGAGAAAATCTTCTTAACTATAGCGCGTGACCTTGATGGCACGCCTGTTCGGCTTACTTCTGTAGTGACCACTAGAAGTAGACCCCCGGCTTGCTTCTTAACAAGCCAATCCATGGGTCAACCAGGCGCTGGCATCTTAGCTGTTACGACTTACGATGTAGGTACTTGCTCACGGAGGCGCGCGCGGGGTGATAAAGCTGACATACTCGACAAAGGAACTGAGCGGAGGAGCGATTCGCGGGAAGCCGGCGAGGAGGGCAATGAACTCGTGCGTGTCTCGCACCTTTTAAGCGGTAGCCGCTTTGTTTGTGTTTTGACTAGACTGTTGAGTACATTTTCGAAGATTTCAAGCATCGTGAATTATGGGTAGAAAAAGCAACGTAATATTTTTATTTAGTTCTGTTTTATTGGAACGAAGTTCCTTATCGGACGGTTCGCGGATGGGGGGGCTAGGCGAAAAAAAGTCACGTGACCGTCACGAAAAAGCATTGAGAAACATGTGAAATGGAATGAAATAAAAAAAATGAAAAATAGAATAAAGTGAAGTGAAGTGAGGTGAAAGTGAAAGTGAGAAATGACAAAGTGAAAAAAGTCAAGTTAAAAAAATTTAATTTCAAATTTTTCAAAAATTTCAAGAATTTCAAAAAAAATCAAAAATTTCAAACATTTCTAAAATTTCAAAATTTCAAAAATTTCATAAATTCAAAAAATACAAAAATTACGAAAAAGTCAAAAATTAAATAATATTACTTCGTTCCAACCGATTGTTCCACGACACTAACGTATTTTTTACTTTTGTTTTATTTTTGTTTTTTATTTTCGTCTGTATTTTGTTTTTATTTTGTATTGATTCTGTTTTTATTCCGTTTATTTTGTTTTATTGTATTCTTATTTCACTCTTTTTTTTTATATCACAACGTGGCAAACAAGCATACGGCCCGCCAGATGGTAAGCAGTAGCATATGGATGCTTGCAACACCAGAGTTGCCGACCCTTTACAAAAAGGAGGAACAAGTTCAGAGTCCATTATTTCGGCCATTTTTGATTTTAGAGCAAAGTTTTTAAAATAAAACACGCTTATCTTTACGTATTCTATATGGAAAAATCATAAAAAGTACATGTTATAATGACGTCCCGTCGATGGTTTTTTTTCGAATTCCAAATAGTATTTAAGTACAAAGTCCATTATCTCAGCCATTTTTGATTAAAGTTAGTTTGAGAAAAGTTATAATGACGTCCCGTCGATGGTTTTTTTCGAAATCCAAATAATATACACGTTCAAAGTCCATTATCTCGGCCATTTTTGATTTTAGAGAAAAGTTTCTTAAGTAAAACACGCTTATTTTGGCGTATTCTATATGGAAAAATCATAAAAGTACATGTTATAATGACGTCCCGTCGATGGATTTTTTTCGAAATCCTAATTATATTCATGTTCAACGTCTATATTTTATACAGAATAATAATAAAAAGTACACGTTATAATGACGTCCCGTCGAAGGTTTTTTTTCGAAATCCAAATTATATACAAGTTCAAAGTCTATTATGTCAGCCATTTTTGATTTTAGAGAAAAGTTATAATGACGTCTCGTCGATGGTTTTTTTCGAAATCCAAATAATATACACGTTCAAAGTCCATTATCTCGGCCATTTTTGATTTTAGAGAAAAGTTTCTCAAGTAAAACACGCTTATTTTAGCGTATTCTATACGGAAAAAACATAAAAGTACATGTTATAATGACGTCCCGTCGATGGATTTTTTTCGAAATCCTAATTATATTCATGTTCAACGTCTATATTTTATACAGAATAATAATAAAAAGTACACGTTATACGTCCCGTCGAAGGTTTTTTTTCGAAATCCAAATTATATACAAGTTCAAAGTCTATTATGTCAGCCATTTTTGATTTTAGAGAAAAGTTATA
Organism: Pammene aurita; assembly: GCA_947086415.1. Classification (NCBI taxonomy): domain Eukaryota; kingdom Metazoa; phylum Arthropoda; class Insecta; order Lepidoptera; family Tortricidae; genus Pammene; species Pammene aurita. Next base: position 25,409,119 of record OX352293.1, read on the forward strand.
AGGACGTCCCGTCGATGGTTTTTTTCGAAATCCAAATAATATACACGTTCAAAGTCCATTATCTCGGCCATTTTTTATTTTAGAGAAAAGTTTCTCAAGTAAAACACGCTTATTTTAGCGTATTCTATACGGAAAAATCATATAAAGTACACGTTATAATGACGTCCCGATATACAAGTTCAAAGTCCATTATCTCGGCCATTTATGATTACAAAGAAAAGTTTTTCAAATAAAATACGCTTATTTTAGCATACCCTATACGGAATAATCATAAAAAGTACACTGTAATAATGAAGTCCCGTCGATGGTTTTTTTTTCGAAGTCCAAATTATATACAAGTTCAGAGACCATTATCTCGGCCATTTTTGATTTTAGAGAAAAGTTTCTTAAGTAAAACACGCTTATTTTGGCGTATTCTATATGGAAAAATCATAAAAGTACATGTTATAATGACGTCCCGTCGATGGATTTTTTTCGAAATCCTAATTATATTCATGTTCAACGTCTATATTTTATACAGAATAATAATAAAAAGTACACGTTATAATGACGTCCCGTCGAAGGTTTTTTTTCGAAATCCAAATTATATACAAGTTCAAAGTCTATTATGTCAGCCATTTTTGATTTTAGAGAAAAGTTCCTTTTATAAAACACGCTTATTTTAGCGTATTCTGCAAAGAATAATCATAAAAAGTACACGTTATAATGACGTCCCGTCGATGGTTTTTTTTTTAATTTCAAATTATGTTCAAGTTCAAAGTCCATTATCTCGGCCATTTTTGATTTTAGAGAAAAGTTTTTCGAATAAAACACGCTTATTTTAGCGTATTCAATACGGAAAAATCATAAAAAGTACACGTTATAATGATGTCCCGATATACAAGTTCAAAGTCCATTATCTCGGCCATTTATGATTAGAAAGAAAAGTTTTTCAAATAAAACACACTTATTTTAGCATACTCTATACGGAATAATCATAAAAAGTACACGTTATAATGAAGTCCCGTCGACGGTTTACAAGTTCAGAGTCCATTATCTCGGCCATTTTTGATTTTAGAGAAAAGTTACTTGAGTAAAACACGGTTTTTTTAGCGTTCTTAAGTAAAACACGCTTATTTAAGCGTATTCTTTACGGCAAAATCATAAAATGTACACGTTATAATGACGTCCCGTCGATGATTTTTTTTCGAGGTCTAAATTATATGCAAGTTCAAAGTCCATTATCTCGGCCATTTTTGATTTTAGACCAAAGTTTTTCGAACTTATTTTAGCGTATTATATACGTGAAAATCATAAAAAGTATACTTTATGATGATACCCCATCACGGGTTTTTTTTTCGAAGTCCAAATTATGTACAAGTTCAAAGTCCATTATCTCGGCCATTTCTGATTTTAGGGAAAAGTTTTTCCTATAAAAGACGCTTATTTTAGCGTATTCTATACGGAAAAAATCATTAAAAGTACACGTTATAATGATACCCCGTCGCCATTTTATTTTTTAAGTCCAAATTAGTCCATGTAGTCAATCTTCAAAGTCCGGTAACTTCAAAGTTTTTGGGTAATAAAAGTGTTTCTTATAAAACTTGCTTATTTTAACACATTCTACAAAATAAAGTATGTGTCATAATGACACCATTCCAACCAAAATAGTCCAAATTGTACTTAACCTTCAGGGCCCCATAACTTCGAAATTATTGAGTTAAAAAAAATAGAAAAGTTGCTTATTTTTATGTGTTATATACGATAAGTTAATAAAAACATAGCCTTATTATGACATCACACTGATGAAAAATTTATTAAGTCCAGCCCGGCCCTTTGCTAGTCCAACCGAGGGGCAAATAACGATATTTCGATTTTCGCGTTTCACGATAGCCACTCTGTAAACAAACCGCCTTGATGCATAAATTACATATTTATTAGTTACAAATTATCTGTGACAATTTGCCAGAATACTGTTTAAATGGTAAACTAGGTTTACCGTGGCACACTGATCCGCCGTTGCAGTCCCTTATGGACTACGGTGTAGTCATACGTTATATCACCATTAATTATCCTTAACTTACTTAAGTTTTATATTATTGCTTTCTTTACTATGAAAAATAAAGAAGAGCGACTGAAAAATCGCTGTTTGTCTTTGTCGCACTTATTACTACTATTACTATATGTATGTATAGAGTAATAATAGAAAACAAACGAGCCGCTAGGCAGCCTGGTCGGCACATGAACCCCGAACGCGCCTTACCCTTCCCCGCGCATGCCCTTTACGCAAAACAAGTTTTTATTCTGAAAAATAAAAATAATCCATTGATTATAATGACACAAATTCCAAACATTGTTTCGATACGCTTTTATAAAAATATTGATGCAAACTTTAATAACTTTAATATTTTATTGTACTGTTAACAGGGGTTAACAAGAAAAAAAAATTAATGTAAATAAATATCATTGATTAATATGGCACAAATTTATTCAAATAATAGATACCGATATTTTAGAGAGCACAGTACCTAATCGATCAACTCAAATTTTATATAGGCTTGTAAAAGTCCACATATATGTGCTGATTGAACGTCAGTATTCCCATTGACGAAAGTGACACAAAACGCGTGCGTGCGTCAGTAACAACTTTGCTGTTACAGTGAAAAAACAATTTTGATCTCTAATTTTCTATTTAACGAATAATGTTTAAAAAAAGAAATGTCTAAGTTTCTACCTACGCAACAACCTAGGATGGCACAAATTATTATTATTAACTAAGTTGGATGGCCTGAACTCTGTATGCGAATAATAAGCATCTTTAATATTATCGAAAGTTCATAATTTATCGGTACGGGTCTACCATCCGCGAACCGTCCGATAAGGAACTTCGTTCAAATAAAACAGAACTAAATAAAAATATTACGTTGCGTTTTCTACCCATAATTCACGATGCTTGAAATCTTCGAAAATGTACTCAACAGTCTAGTCAAAACACAAACAAAGCGGCTACCGCTCAAAAAGGTACGTATTGGCGAGACACGCACGAGTTCATTGCCCTACTCGCCGGCTTCCCGCGACTCGCTCCTCCGCTCAGTTCCTTTGTCGAGTATGTCAGCTTTATCACCCCGCGCGCGCCTCCGTGAGCAAGTACCTACATCGTAACAGCTAAGATGCCAGCGCCTGGTTGACCCATGGATTAGCTTGTTAAGAAGCGAGCCGGGGGTCTACTTCTAGTGGTCATTACAGAAGTAAGCCGAACAGGCGTACCATCAAGGTCACGCGCTATAGTTAAGAAGATTTCCTCTGAACGCAAATATTGTTTCTGTTTAATTTTAGACGAAATATCATTGATGAAAGTGACACAAATTGAAATATCTACTTTAAAATCCCTTTTTGATTATTAGAATGTGAACTCTGATGACTTTAATAATTTATTAAAACGATAACAGCCTAAAAATACGAAATTACCAAGAAACTTAAATTTTCATTGCCTAATTTGACACATTGATTTTATTGACATATTTTGAGGTGATAATATAGTTAATCCTTATTTTATGAACTCTAATATTTATACGTAGTTTTTTAGCGTTGTCATACTATATAAAATTGCACTCGACGTAAATGACACAAACTAGTTTTGTACAACAATAAAACTGTTCTAAATACAAAACAATTATATTTTCTAACTCTAATATTCTTTTACTCAAGTTATGGCAAGCTAAAAAAGTTAACCTCAAATTATTGAATTACAAAAAAAGCACCAATTGAATATGACACAAAACGCACTGAAAGATTCGCATGTACACACTGTATTTCCAACTTCAATAATAAGTGACTTTAGAATTTTCGAAACTTAACCCTCAAAATATTGCCAACGAGACGGGACTATTTGGGTTGCTGACTTATACATGTGTACAAAATTGTTGCTCAATCGGTCTAGTAGTTTCTGAGAAAATTGGCTTTGTGGCAGGCAGACAGACAGAGTTCGTTTATTACCGATTTGGTATGGAATCCTTAAAATGATTTTCATTATTGTACCGTTAACGGACGCAAAGTTGATATCTATGCGGAAAGTGAAGTGACATAGTTCGTATGAATTTTCATATAAACCATAACACTTCTTTTTACGCACAAACTCTACTACAATCCATTAATGTATTGTTTTTTACCTTTTAAATATTCCTTTTGACTACGAAATATCAATGCAAACAGCCAATGGCAATTATTAAAGCCGCATGTATATTGTCCGATATGGAATGGTCATTCTAAACTGTAGGGCAAACGGAGATATAAACATTGGTTGTATGTATCATTCTATCTCTTAGCTTGCGAATACGGCCTAATGTCATAGACACCAGAACTACATATTTACCCTCTTTAAATATTTTATCTAAATATATAAAAGAAGAAACTGACTGACTGACTGATTGACTGACTGACTAACTGACATATCAACGCACAGCCCAAACAGCTGGTTGTAGAGATTCCAAATTTGGCACATAGATTCCTTATAAGGTCTAGGGATGCACTAAAAAAGGGTTTTCAAAATTCACCCCCTAACGGGGTAAAATGGGGGTCCAAAGTTTGTATGGCGAATCAAGATTTGTTAGACTATTTTATTCGAAACTTCACACGAGTATTCCTAATGATAAATGAGAAAACACGTGTTTCCGGTTTTTTGAAAATTCAACCCCTAAAAGGGGCAAATGTGGTCACAAAGTCTGAAAATCAACATGGGTATCGTATCCTTTTTGAGTACTTATAGTACGCGGGCGAAGCCGCGGGAAAAGGCTAGTTATAAAATAAAAATGTATGCCTAGTACCTCAAAAATATTACAATGAAGATTTTACGTTTTGTGATTCAAGACGAATTATTTGTTATTTATATCGCTCGAATAATTAATTCAAGGAGAAATCATGAAAATATTGAATGCATAGTTTTAAATCGCGTCGCACTGTAAAAAAATTATATTTACCCATTCTGTTAGCCGGGCTAACTTAGCCCACTATACAATACATGTATGTATAAAAATTGTACTTAGTAGAAAATGTTTGTGATACCTGAATTTTTAAAGTCACTTTACCATCCATTTCAAGTAAAACAGGTAGTTTAAATGCTACTAAAAATTACCTCCAAAATATTACAATGAAGATTTTACGTTTTGTGATTCAAGACGAATTATTTGTTATTTATATCGCTCGAATAATTAATTCAAGGAGAAATCATGAAAATATTGAATGCATAGTTTTAAATCGCGTCGCACTGTAAAAAAATTATATTTACCCATTCTGTTAGCCGGGCTAACTTAGCCCACTATACAATTCATGTATGTATAAAAATTGTACTTAGTAGAAAATGTTTGTGATACCTGAATTTTTAAAGTCACTTACCATCCATTTCAAGTAAAACAGGTAGTTTAAATGCTACTAAAAATTTAAAACAACGTTTTAATCAGTTTACTTCCTTGGTTTGATTTCAAATGAACTCAATCAAGTCTAAATCAGTGAAAAAACACAAAAAAATACCAAATTTTTTACACATGGCTGATGACACGATAGGCGTGTCATCAAATTCTATGGCGTATGGCACGCCTGTCGTGTGCAAATTCTATGGCGTGTGTTATTTATCATTATGACAAATAATGGTAAATTTTATTAACAAATGTGGTAAAGTGCCATAAAATTTTAAAGGGGTGCAGTTTAAAAATGTGTGTTTTCTCGATAATATTTATTACGCCTCCAACATAGGTACTTTTTCATTCTGAAAAATTCAACCGACATGTAATATTCTCCAAAACAGTTCCACACGATGCGCGGCCCTAACGTTGCGCTCATAAAGTTTACGTACCGACAAGCTCTTACGCCGTTTACCTAGAGACAATTATTGCTTAATCCGCGCGGAAATAGTCCTTGTCCGTCTGCACCCCAGACAAGCCATGTGCGTTGTCTTGTACAGAAGAATTCTCGTACAGCCTAGTGCGATTGCCGGACATGTTTGGCTTTTTACGTGTGTCCGGCCAAATAATTCCTCGTCCGGCTTTTGTTAGGATTTTGTCTGACTTACGCTACGCGCCAGTCAGACAAAAGCAGCTATATTTAGCTATTAAAAAGGCATGTCCGGCTTTTGGGATCAAATGTCCGGCTAAATTAAGCGCGGAGTCCGGCTTTTTCATTTTTGGGCCTGGTAACCCTAAGTGTGATGATATTAAGTCATGAATCAATATTGTTCAGTGGGTGTTTTTTACGATAAAGACCTTTATTTTTAACATAGTCGTGTGTTTCGATATAAATTAGAGTTGGTTAAGAACAAAGCCAAAATCAGCAGATTTTTACTGTCTATTATAGTTCAGTGAAGCTCGTACTGACGGATTCCCAGCCCTTATGCGAAAGAAAATTGTATCTCTGCTTGGCCGACTCAGAAATAGCTCCAACGGAATTCTAAATACTATTAACGAAAAATATGACTGCCCAATATTTAAGTACTGGACAGGGCAGATCATAGGTGTTGCACGGTCAGTGCACTGATAGGTGTCATCATACTGTATATTTATTTTCATTTTTATTTTGTAGTAATTAAGTATTAACATTAGTGTAAGGCTCTAACTAACAATTGTATGGAATGTAATTTTCTGAAATAAAGGATCTATTATTATTATTATTATTATAAATATCGATAGCTTGCTATCCCTATTAAATTGCTTAACCGATTCCTTGCGTCTTCCATTTTCGAAAACTTTTGACTGTGGCGGCGAACAATTATTTCATGACACGACAGGCGTGCCATACGCCATAGAATTTGATGACACGCCTATCGTGTCATGAGCCATGTGTAAAAAATTTGGTATTTTTTTGTGTTTTTTCACTGATTTAGACTTGATTGAGTTCATTTGAAATCAAACCAAGGAAGTAAACTGATTAAAACGTTGTTTCAAATTTTTAGTAGCATTTAAACTACCTGTTTTACTTGAAATGGATGGTAAGTGACTTTAAAAATTCAGGTATCACAAACATTTTCTACTAAGTACAATTTTTATACATACATGTATTGTATAGTGGGCTAAGTAAGCCCGGCTAACAGAATGGGTAAATATAATTTTTTTACAGTGCGACGCGATTTAAAACTATGCATTCAATATTTTCATGATTTCTCCTTGAATTATTTATTCGAGCGATATAGATAACAAATAATTCGTCTTGAATCACAAAACGTAAAATCTTCATTGTAATATTTTTGAGGTACTAGGCATACATTTTTATTTTATAACTAGCCTTTTCCCGCGGCTTCGCCTGCGTACTATAAGTACTCAAAAAGGATACGACACCCATGTTGATTTTCAGACTTTGTGACCACTTTTGCCCCTTTTAGGGGTTGAATTTTCAAAAAACCGGAAACACGTGTTTTCTCATTTATCATTAGGAATACTCGTGTGAAATTTCGAATAAAATAGCCATACAAACTTTGGACCCCCATTTTACCCCGTTAGGGGGTGAATTTTGAAAAATCCTTTCTTAGTGCATCCCTAGACCTTATAAGGAATCTATGTGCCAAATTTGGAATCTCTAGAACCAGCTGTTTGGGCTGTGCGTTGATATGTCAGTTAGTCAGTCAGTCAATCAGTCAGTCAGTCAGTTTCTTCTTTTATATATTTAGATAAAATATTTAAAGAGGGTAAATATGTAGTTCTGGTGTCTATGGCATTAGGCCGTATTCGCAAGCTAAGAGATAGAATGATACATACAACCAATGTTTATATCTCCGTTTGCCCTACAGTTTAGAATGACCATTCCATATCGGACAATATACACGCGGCTTTAATAATTGCCATTGGCTGTTTGCATTGATATTTCGTAGTCAAAAGGAATATTTAAAAGGTAAAAAACAATACATTAATGGATTGTAGTAGAGTTTGTGCGTAAAAAGAAGTGTTATGGTTTATATGAGAATTCATACGAACTATGTCACTTCACTTTCCGCATAGATTTCAACTTTGCGTCCGTTAAAACGGTACAATAATGAAAATCATTTTAAGGGTTCCATACCAAATCGGTAATAAACGAACTCTGTCTGTCTGCCTGCCACAAAGCCAATTTTCTCAGAAACTACTAGACCGATTGAGCTAAAATTTTGTACACATATATAAGTCAGCAACCCAAATAGTCCCGTCTCGTTGGCAATATTTTGAGGGTTAAGTTTCGAAAATTCTAAAGTCACTTATTATTGAAGTTGGAAATACAGTGTGTACATGAGAATCTTTCAGTGCGTTTTGTGTCATATTCAATTGGTGCTTTTTTTGTAATTAAATAATTTGAGGTTAACTTTTTTAGCTTGCCATAACTTGAGTAAAAGAATATTAGAGTTAGAAAATATAATTGTTTTGTATTTAGAACAGTTTTAGTGTTGTACAAAACTAGTTTGTGTCATTTACGTCGAGTGCAATTTTATATAGTATGACAACGCTAAAAAACTACGTATAAAAAATTAGAGTTCATAAAATAAGGATTAACTATATTATCACCTCAAAATATGTCAATAAAATCAATATGTGTCAAATTAAGCAATGAAAATTTAAGTTTCTTGGTAATTTCGTATTTTTAGGCTGTTATCGTTTTAATAAATTATTAAAGTCATCAGAGTTCACATTCTAATAATCAAAAACGGATTTTAAAGTAGATATTTCAATTTGTGTCACTTTCATCAATGATATTTCGTCTAAAATTAAACAGAAACAATATTTGCGTTCAGAGGAAATCTTCTTAACTATAGCGCGTGACCTTGATGGTACGCCTGTTCGGCTTACTTCTGTAATGACCACTAGAAGTAGACCCCCGGCTCGCTTCTTAACAAGCTAATCCATGGGTCAACCAGGCGCTGGCATCTTAGCTGTTACGATGTAGGTACTTGCTCACGGAGGCGCGCGCGGGGTGATAAAGCTGACATACTCGACAAAGGAACTGAGCGGAGGAGCGAGTCGCGGGAAGCCGGCGAGTAGGGCAATGAACTCGTGCGTGTCTCGCCAATACGTACCTTTTTGAGCGGTAGCCGCTTTGTTTGTGTTTTGACTAGACTGTTGAGTACATTTTCGAAGATTTCAAGCATCGTGAATTATGGGTAGAAAACGCAACGTAATATTTTTATTTAGTTCTGTTTTATTTGAACGAAGTTCCTTATCGGACGGTTCGCGGATGGGGGGCTAGGCGAAAAAAAGTCACGTGACCGTCACGAAAAAGCATTGAGAAACAAGTGAAATGGAATGAAATAAAAAAAATGAAAAATAGAATAAAGTAAAGTGACAAAGTGAAAAAAGTCAAGTTAAAAAAATTCTATAATACGAGGGTTGCTACTTATATATCCGGAAACAAAAAAACAAACAAACGTACACGGCTGAAAATGGTTTTATTGTTTTTCAAAGTATTCCCCTTGATGATCTATGCACTTTTGCATTCGCGTGAACCAATTTTTAAAGCACTTCTGCCACTCCGCCTGAGGTACCTCCATAACGTGTTGTTTGAATGCGTCGACAGCATCTTCAGCGGTCGAAAATCGTTGACCGCGTAATTTATTCTTTATATTTGGAAATAAATAAAAATCGTTGGGTGCCAAGTCAGGGCTGTACGGCGGATGACCCGTTAATTCCACATTTTGACCCTCCAAAAATAGAGTTGTTTCGCGTGACGTATGACAGCTGGCATTGTCATGATGAAGAATGATTCTTCGTCGCTGGTTAGTTTTACGAATTTGTTCAAATACTTCCGGTAAGCAAATGGTCGTGTACCACTCTGAATTAACCGTTCTACGGTTTTCTAGTGGCACTGTAGCTACATGGCCATTAATACCGAAGAAGCAGGCCACCATTTGTTTCAATGTACTTTTTGCACGATTAACTTTCGTAGGGTTCGGCTCATTTTGAAACACCCATACCGTTGATTGTTGCTTCGTTTCGGGATCGTATGCATAGATCCAGGATTCGTCACCTGTATAGATGTTATAAACGGCTTTTGAGTCACCACGGTTATATTTTTTTAACATTTTATTGCACCATTCGACGCGAGCATCTTTTTGCTCTTTTGTTAAGTTGTGGGGTATCCAACGCGAACAAATTTTTTTTACAGCCAAATAATTATGTAATATGCTATTAATGCTGGTCATAGAAATACCCAGAGTCGCCTCTATCTCGCAGTACGTAACATGTCGGTCGTCCATTATAAGTTTTCGCACAGCCTCGATATTTTGTTGTACAACGACAGATTTCGGGCGACCTGCCTTAACTTCGTCCGTAAGCATACTACGTCCACGATTGAACTCACTAAACCAGTGATACACAGTAGTTTTAGATGGGGCTTCATCACCAAAAGTTGAAGTTAGTTGATCTATGCACTGTTGTTGCGTTAAACCACGCCGAAAATCATAATAAATCATAGCACGAATATTTTCACGAGTGAGTTCCATTCTTGCTGCGAGATGACATTTAAAACCCGTCAAAAACAAAACACGAGCGTTAATAAGAAAGAAAAAATATACCGGCCAGTACTTAAAAAAGTTCAAATTTTACCATGGAGGTCAAATATGCTATTTAAGAAGATTGTAATCCCGGTTTCCGGATATATAAATAGCAGCCTATGTATCAAAAATTTCAAAACTCAAAAATCTCAAAAAGCTCAAAAATTAAAAAACGACAAAAATTACGAAAAAGTCAAAAATTAAATAATATTACTTCGTTCTAACCGAGTGTTCCACGACACTAACGTATTTTTTTTTTACTTTTGTTTTTTCTTTTCGTCTGTATTTTGTTTTTATTTTGTCATTTTGTATTGATTCTGTTTTTATTCCGTTTATTTTGTTTAATTGTATTCTTATTTTACTCTTTTTTTTTATACCACAACGTAGCAAACAAGCATACGGCCCGCCAGATGGTAAGCAGTAGCATATGGATGCCTGGAACACCAGAGGTGTCACATGCGCGTTGCCGACCCTTTACAAAAAGGAGGAACAAGTTCAGAGTTCATTACCTCGGCCATTTTTAGGGTTCCGTACCTCGAAAGAAAAAAACGGAACCCTTATAGGATCACTTTGTTGTCCGTCTGTCTGTCTGTCAAGACCATTTTTCTCAGAACGCGTAGAGGTATCAAGCTGAAATTTATATCAAATATTTAGGTCTATTGTCCCTTGGAGCTGTGAAAAAATCAAACTTATAAGCTAACGCAATCAAAAGATACAGTCGTTTATGCTGCAAATTTTATAGTTTTTCGGCACTCGCAAAACCTACGGGGTACTTCCCGTGAACTCAGAAACTTGAAATTTGGCACGAAGCAACGTCATATAGCATAGACAATGGAAAAATTACAAAAAGTGGACATTTTTAGTAAAATCATACAAAAACATATTTTTTTAAATTTTAAACTTACTACCTTTTTCCTCGTAAACGCGTGGAGGTATTAAATTGAAATTCATGTCAAATACTCAGGGCTATAGGACCTTTCAGATGTAGCAAAACCAAACTTTTATGTCATCCCAATCAAAAGAAATAGCAATTTAAGTCGCATATTTTGAAACTGAGTACTCGCAAGAAACTCAAAACCTAAAGGGTACTTCGCGTAAACTCAGAAACTTGAAACTTGGCACGAAGAAACTTCAGATAGCACAGATAGAGGAAAAATTACGAAAAGTAGACATTTTTAGTAAAATCATACCAAAAATATTTTATTTTATTTTAAACTTACTACCTTTTTCCTCGTAAACGCGTAGAGGTATTAAATTGAAATTAGTAATAAACATACTACAACTTTTGCTTGTTATATGTTTGTACGGAACCCTCGGTGCGCGAGTCCGACTCGCACTTGGCCGGTTTTTTTTATTTTAGAGCAAAGTTTTTTAAATAAAATACGCTTATTTTAGCGTATTCTATATGGAAAAATCATAAAAAAGACATGTTGTAATGACGTCCCGTCGATGGTTTTTTTTCGAAATCCATATAATATATAAGTTCAAAGTCCATTATCACGGCCATTTTTGATTTGAGAGAATTTTTTTTTAAATAAAACACGCTTACATTATCTCGGCCATTTTTATTTTAGAGAAAAGTTTCGTAAGTAAAACACGCTTATTTTAGCGTATTCTATATGGAAAAATCATAAAAAGTACATGTTATAATGACGTCCCGTCGATGGATTTTTTTCGAAATCCTAATTATATACATGTTCAACGTCTATTATCTCGGCCATTTTTGATTTTAGAGAAAAGTTTCTCAAATAAAACACGCTTATTTTAGCGTATTCTGTACAGAATAATCATAAAAAGTACACGTTATAATGACGTCCCGTCGATGGTTTTATTTTGAAGTCCAAAATATATACAAGTTCAAAGTCCATTTATCTCGGCCATTTTTGATTTTAGAGAAAAGTTTGTCGAATGAAACACGCTTTTACAGATATACAAGTTTAAAGTCCATTATCACGGCCATTTTTTATTTGAGAGAAAAGTTTCTCAAATTAAACAAGCTTATTTTAGCGTATTCTATACGAAAAAATCATAAAAAGTACACGTTATAATGACGTCCTGTCGATAGTTTTTTTTTCAAATAAAAATTATATACAAGTTCAAAGTCCATTATCTCGGCCATTTTTTATTTTAGAGAAAAGTTTCTCAAATAAAACAAGCTTATTTTAGCGCATTCTATACGAAATATCATAAAAAGTACACGTTATAATAATGACGTCCCGTCGATGGTTTTTTTTCGAAGTCCAAATGATATAAAAGTTTCATGTCCAATCAGCCATTTTTTATTTTGGAGAAAAGTTTTTCAAATAAAACATGCTTATTTTAGCGTATTCTATACGGTAAAATCATTAAAAAATATGCTATATGCCGGGAGTGTAGGTTGTATTTGCTGACGCCTCGTCATGCGTCGGCCGCTTTCCGAGGGAGCTTTCGATATGCGGCGTCAAAATGCTGAAACAATATTCCATCGCCATTGAGGGACCTAAAAAGTAGTCATAGCTTTAAATTGAACATTAAAAAGTTTATGCTTTGTCACCAAGTCAACGAGGAAACTTGTAGAGTTGAAACTAGTTGTTTGTAATACCGTACCGCTAAGTTATGTTCCTTTTGCGTTGCTGTGTGTATTTTCCTTGTTAACAATTGTCTTTTTTGCCCGCTTTCTTCTGTTGCTATGTTGTGTATTGTATTCTTTCAGTTATAGTCTCCTGTGTCGTATGTAAGCCACGATTTTTAGGTTAGAGTGTATTGTTTTGTGCTATGTTTCACGTGTCTGCCGTTGACGGCGTTGACCCTGACGCTAGTGGCTAAGAGTTATAATGTTAGGCTACCGCATGTCCGGTCAGATGCGTGGTCATTAGATTGTTGCGTTGTAGTTATAAGGTACTTATATTTTTCTTTTATTAAGTTTTCCATTTCTATTATTCTCTTGAAGTTTATTACTGATGGTTTTTTTATTTTTATTGCCTTTTTGTTATCATAGATTGTACTCGCTCAATATGTTTGTTACCTGCCGTGAAATTTTCACCCGATGGTCTTTTCGGAAGATCAGCGCTGGCTAACGCTAGCAACATGCTGAGAAAAGGCCATTTCGTGACACCTGTTTTATTCTATAATTATCTGTAGTTTATTTGTTCTGTCTGTAATGTCACGAATAAAGATATTTCTATTTCTATTTCTATTTCTATATAATGATACCCCATCGCTGGTTGTTTTTTCGAAGTCAAAATTATATACAAGTTCAGAGTCCATTATCTCGGCCATTATTGATTTTAGAGAAAAGTTACTTGAGTAAAACACGCTTTTTTTAGCGTATTCTATACGGAAAAATCATAAAAAGTACACGTTTTAATGGCGTCCCGATATACAAGTTCAAAGTCCATTATCTCGGCAATTTTTGATTTCAGAGAATAGTTTTTCAAATAAAACACGCTTATTTTAGCGTATTTTATACAGAATAATCATAAAAAGTACTTGTTATAATAACGTCCCGTCAATGGTATTTTTTTTAAGTCCAAATTATATACAAGTTCAAAGTCCATTGTCTCGGCCATTTTTGATTTTAGAAAAAAGTTTCTCAAGTAAAACACGCTTATTTTAGCGTATTCTATACGGCAAAATCATAAAATGTACACGTTATAATGACGTCCCGTCGATGATTTTTTTTTCGAGGTCCAAATTATGTACAAGTTCAAAGTCCATTATCTCGGCCATTTTTGATTTTAGGGAAAAGTTTTTCAAATAAAAGACGCTTATTTTAGCGTATTCTATACGGAACAAATCATTAAAAGTACACGTTATAATGATACCCCGTCGCCATTTTATTTTTTAAGTCCAAATTAGTCCATGTAGTCAATCTTCAAAGTCCGGTAACTTCGATGTTTTTGGGTAAAAAAATGTTTCTTATAAAACTTGCTTATTTTAACACATTCTACAAAATAAAGTATGTGTCATAATGACACCATTCCAACCAAAATAGTCCAAATTGTACTTAACCTTCAGGGCCCCATAACTTCGAAATTATTAAGTTAAAAAAAATGTGTTAAAGAAAAGTTGCTTATTTTTATGTGTTATATAAGTTAATAAAAACAGCCTTATTATGACATCACACTGATGAAAAATTTATTAAGTCCAGCCCGGCCCTTTGCTAGTCCAACCGAGAGGCAGATAACGATATTTCGATTTTCGTGTTTCACGATAGCCACTTTGTCAACAAACCGCCTTGATGCATAAATTACATATTCATTAGTTACAAATTATCTGTGACAATTTGCCAAAATACTGTTTAAATGGTAAACTAGGTTTACCGTGGCACACAGATCCGCCGTTGCAGTCCCTTATGGACTACGTTTAGATTAATTATCCTTAACTTACTTCAGTTTTATATTATTGCTTTCTTTACTATGAACAATAAAGAAGAGCGACTGAAAAATCGCTGTTTGTCTTTGTCGCACTTATTACTACTATTACTATATGTATGCATAGAGTAATAATAGAAAACAAGCCGCTAGGCAGCCTGGTCGGCACATGAACCCCGCCCGCGCCTTACCCTTCCCCGTGCATGCCCTTTACGCAAAACAAGTTTTCATTCTGAAAAATAAAAATAATCCATTGATTATAATGACACAAATTTCAAACATTGTTTCGATACGCTTTTATAAAAATATTGATGCAAACTTTAATAACTTTAATATTTTATTGTACTGTTAACAGGGGTTAACAAGAAAAAAAATTTAAAGTAAATAAATATCATTGATTAATATGGCACAAATTTATTCAAATAATAGATACCGATATTTTAGAGAGCACAGTACCTAATCGATCAACTCTAATTTTATATAGGCTTGTAAAAGTCCACATATATGTGCTGATTGAACGTCAGTATTCCCATTGACGGAAGTGACACAAAACGCGTCCGTGCGTCAGTAAAAACTTTGCTGTTACAGTGAAAAAACAATTTTGATCTTTAATTTTCTATTTAACGAATAATGTTAAAAAAAGAAATGTCTAAGTTTCTACCTACGCAACAACCTAGGATGACACAAATTATTATTATTAGCTAAGTTGGATGGCCTGAACTCTGTATGCGAATAATAAGCATCTTTAATATTATCGAAACTTCATAATTTATCGGTACGGGTCTAAAAGGTAGGTATGTAACGCCAGTCTATAAATTTTAAATATGGGGGGCATTTGTGGGGGGTAAATGAGAAATAATTAAAAATTTGCAAAACTATAATGTATGACATATCAAATAAAACGGCTTAATATTTCAAATATATTTTTTGTATAATTTTAACATATGTAGTTTTGAAGTAATTTAAAAAAAAACCGGCCAAGTGCGTGTCGGACTACGTATAATGGGGAGTTCCGTACCTTCAATGGAATAAGAACCGTAAGTCCAAAAAGTTACAGGGGGGAGGACACAATTTTTCTGACT
The DNA here is from genome assembly GCA_947086415.1 of Pammene aurita. NCBI lineage: Eukaryota > Metazoa > Arthropoda > Insecta > Lepidoptera > Tortricidae > Pammene > Pammene aurita. Next base: position 25,425,030 of record OX352293.1, read on the forward strand.
TTCGAAGCGATTATTTCTGAAAATATTTACTTAATCACAAAGTGTTAAACCTCGATGTAATTTTTTAAGACCTATCGATTGATGTGCAACATGTTGATATTGAGCGTTGGGCGCCCTCCCAATTTTTTTTTTCTGCAATTTATCTACATAACTAAGGGAACGTACCCATACTACGTGACCCGTTTAGGGGGGGGAGGGGGTCGTCAAAATACTACTCTTGGTCACAAGGGGGTGGGGGGGGGGGTTTAGGTTTACGTCACGTAATCAATAATTATTATAATTATGCTCTAGGGAAATCTCGCGCAATTTTTTTTTTTCACTTTTTAATTATGGTTTGCACGCACCTTGAGGCGTTACGCGGCAACCGCCGTTTTAATAAATACAAATATGCGCCAAATTATGATATTTTTGACTTTCTGTTTGCAAAAAAACAATATTAAGAATTACTACGTGACAACCAGAGGGTAGGGGGGGGGGATCTTGGCATATACTACGGTTGGTCACCGAGGGGTGGGGGGGGGGGTGAAAATTGTAAAAAAAATTGGTCACGTAGTATGGGTACGTTCCCTAAATAGCGGCATACAAAAGACACCTTAAGTCTAAATTTCATTAAGATACGTCTTATAGTTTCAGTGTATAAAGGCTGTGACATACGGACGGACGGACAGACGGAGATGACGAAACTGTAAAATTGACCGTCCCCGTCCCCCCTTATCTCTGAAACTGCTGGACCGAAAATTTTGAAAAAAATACTGACATTCGTTATTTACGTATAGATTACAGGAAAAATAAGAGGATTCTACACCGTGAGTCGGATTTAAGAAAAAAAATCAAGGCGCGAGTCCGACTCGCACTCGGCCACCCTATAAGATTCTCATGAAATCATGCTAAAACCATCTTTTTTCACATAATGTATTAAAAATCGGTTGATGTGATAATTGTCATAATAACCGTCGCACATGTGCAATCGAAGTGTCTTTCGGCAGCATAAGAACTAGGGCATACATTTCAGTATGAGGGTTGATTTGTCGATAAAATGTATCATATTATACGTGCCTCCAATATACGTGACCAAACACATTGTATTTGTATTTAACAAGGATGATATAGATATGGATGGACAATATCCATACAAAATTGCGTTCTCTTTTTTCAGGTTAGAGCACCAGCGTCATCTAGCGGTCACACCAGACACTAAATCCTAGTTTCTAATACTTCATTCGGCGCTTAACGCTGACAGAATAACTCGATTTCAGACTCGACAGATGGCGCTGTGGCACTAGTACCGAAAACAGACGTATAGCCGGAAGGTTCGAGGAACGTGATTTTGTATAGGCATCATGGATGATTAAGACATGGATTGACAATGCCTACACAAAATCGCGTTCAGGCTATATGTCTGTTTTCGGTACTAGTGCCACAGCGCCATCTGTCGAGTCTGAAGTCGAGTTATTCTGTCAGCGTTAAGCGCCTAATGAAGTATTAGAAACTAGGATTTAGTGTCTGGTGTGACCGCTAGATGACGCTAGTGCTTTAACCTGAAAAAAGAGAACGCAATTTTGTATAGATATTGTCCATCCATATCTATATCATCCTTGGTATTTAAAATTGTCGAAGAATTGTCATGGTAGGTAGGGAGCATATAATACGGGAACTAAAAAGCTCATCTAAGCAATATGTCGCCTGTGATGATGATGATGTCGTACGCGTACCTGAATGAGTTGTGTTGTGCGCGTGTTCTTGCCAATCAACTGTAAGATTACCTATTATTTTTCATTCATAGAAAAATTCAACCCACGTGTCATTTTCGCCAAAACAATTCCGTTCCGGTACATTTATATTACGCTCATAAAGTTTACGTACAGACTATTATTACTTAATCCGCGGGGAAATAGTCTTTGTCGGTCTGCACTGCGGCGTTGTCTTGTACAGAAGACTTCTCGTACAGCCTAGTGCGGTGATATTTCCGTCATGAATCGATATTGTTTAGTGGGTGTTTTTTATGTTTAAGACCTTTGTTTTTAATATTGTCTTGTGTTTCGAAAGAAATTAAAGTTGGTTAGGAACAAAGCCAAATCCAGAAGATTTTTACCGTCGATTATTATAAAAATCTATATTACTACTTACAATCCCTATTAGTTGCTTAACTTGTTTACTTAAAATTTGCTTTGGCGTGTGAGTGAGCGTCTTTGCGGACTAGGTCCGGCGGCCAAAAGGTTAAAACAAATCTCTACACTCGGGGCGCGAACGCCCGCGAAAGTCGCGAACCGCGAGTGTAGATGTTCACGCCTTCGCGCTTCGCGCCATTCTCCGATCAGTGTCGGTCTTTTGGCCCGCGACAAAGTGTACGCGGCGCGCTAACATCAACGTCGCTACACTCGCAGTTTTTCGCAGTAGCGTACAAGACATCGTGGGGAACGTCGTCGTCCATTTTCGTTAAAGTCGCGAACAAGACTGCCAAGCTTTGCGAGTGTGGAGGGACACAGTTGTGCGTGAACCGCTGCGTAAATTTACGCCGTGAATTCACGGAGCGACTGCGCGCCGCCAGTGTAGAGCGGGCTTGACACAATGAAAATTACAATTTACATATTTGCTGTTGATGTGTTACACCTTAAATGCAATATTCCCCGTTGGCTTCAGTCTAACAAGCTGATTTTGATTTTTCTTTGTTTTAGGTGATGTCCTGTCTGGAGTTTGCTACGTGGGAATTTGGAATGCAGAAGCACTACGCGGATTTGTTCTAGCCCCATTATGTGTGTATTTAGTGCTTGGTACAGTATTCCTTCTGGCAGGGTTTGTCTCTCTATTCCGTATTAGAACAGTCATGAAACATGACGGCACCAAGACTGATAAACTAGAGAAGCTGATGATTCGGATTGGTGTTTTTGGTGTTCTGTATACTGTGCCAGCTTTGATTGTCATTGCGTGTTTATTTTATGAGCAAGCATATTTTGATAGCTGGATGGTGACATGGCATAGGGATATGTGTTCTTCATCTCTTTACTCCATTCCATGCCCTTTCACTCGCCAGGAGATTCAGCGGCCGAAATTTGAAATGTTCATGATAAAGTATCTCATGACTATGATTGTTGGCATTACGTCTAGTTTTTGGATCTGGTCTGGTAAAACTTTAGTGTCATGGCGCCAATTTTTCGATAAAATTAAAGGTCGAAGAGTTGAAGCTTACGTGTGATAGGATAAATTAGGGATAAGTCAGTGTTGTTGCATTTATAAACCGAGTTGGCAGCTATGTGGCAGTTATTCCGTAACGTAGAATCAAGGCTGATATTTGTAAATACCTTTTGTCTCGTTTATGGAGATTATTTTTCGTAATTATTTTTAATTTACTACTTTTTTTACAATAGAGTTAAGATTCAGTGTAATGTAATTAAAATGTATTTTTACTATTATCTTTGTTTTGTTCCATGCTTCGTTACTTTTAAATCAACAAAAAAAAGTTTTAGAATATTTTAATTGCTATCCAGGCTATCCAGTAATTTAAAGGTAAACATTTCCAGGAATAACAGAGGCAAACAAATGACATCTTCTACGTTCGGAAACAAAAGATAAACACAAAGCACGCAATAAAATCCCTACTTATATTGTCCCTAGTCGAAAAATGTCGCTATTGTAAAGTACCTAAACAATAAAACTAATGACAGACAATAGCACTAGATAGAGTATTCGCACCGTACCATCTACCTACCTGCAGATATTCTTGGAACTGAAAGATTATCTTAATTCATGGTTCATTTGAAGGCTACCAAGTTTTTCTGGGTTAAATAATAAAATGGGTTAATGGGTGGGAATTAATTAAATTCTTATAAAATTACTTTTAATACCTTCAACCCTCACGTGTATTATAGTCTGGCCAGCCAACGACCCCAGTAGCAATAGCAAAGTACAGCGAACAAAAGTAAGACAACACTAAGAATCAGTGAAAAAAGCAGCAATGATCATCAAATTTTATGTTTGTAATTTTAGTTGGTATTTCCGCCTCTTTCATTAGGTGACATTTACGGTGTGTAAAAAGGAGACGAATATATTTCGTCTGATCTGTTATCAACTGCAACAGATAATCTGGTTGAGGCAATTTACATATGCCTTAAAAATGGATTTAAATTTAGTTATATTAAATATATGCTTTTTAGGGTTTCGTACCTCGAAAGGAAAAAACGGAACCCTTATAGGATCACTTTGTTGTCCGTCTGTCTGTCTGTCTGTCAAGACCATTTTTCTCAAGAACGCGTGGAGGTATTAAATTGAAATTCATGTCAAATACTCAGGGCTATAGGACATTTCAGATGTAGCAAAACCAGACTTTTATGTCAACGCAATCAAAAGAAATAGCAATTTAAGTTGCATATTTTGAAACTGAGTACTTGCAAGAAACTCAAAACCTAAAGGGTACTTCCCGTAAACTCAGAAACTTGAAACTTGGCACGAAGAAATGTCATATAGCACAGACAAAGGAAAAATTACGAAAAGTAGACATTTTTAGTAAAATCATACAAAAAATATTTTTTTAAATTTTAAACTTACTACCTTTTTCCTCGTAAACGCGTAGAGGTATTAAATTGAAATTCATATCAAATACTCAGGTCTATAATACCTTTCAGCTGTAGCAAAATCAAACTTCTACGTCAACTTTTACTTATATACCTACAGGTTTGTACGGAACCCTCGGTGCGCGAGTCCGACTCGCACTTGGCCGGTTTTTTCTAAATCTGGACATCTGGCAGCTGTAAAGTGGTGGAAGGTCAAATAATACAAATTACAAGAAAACAAATCCTAGAGTTCTGAGTTTGATGGAATATTATGATATAAATAATTAGATTATATCATGTCAAACGACATATAATGTAATTCATAGTTTGTCGCCTACCGTTTTTGTTTCCGTAATAATATGCAATGTTTTGTCCTTTATAAGTGAGACAACTTCGGCAGTTTTGTACCTATTTTGGTTTTACTAAATCCCCAATTCAACAATTCTGCTAGTCTATCATCCGGCCCACAACCATTAAAAGCTACCAGATGCCCGGATCTAATAATATGGTCTGGTTAGTAAAGCAATCTAACCAGACGGGTTTTGTTTGCTCTCATTATTGTGTCATCTCATATCTAACGTGGCCAATTCGTCCACAACATCCACTGGCAAATTGTAAGTAAGTAACCAATGGTAACCAGCAAGCTATCATCTTCAAAATGACGGTGCAAAGTCCATCCCACAGGACAGTCGTGGGAGAAGGACAACGTCTAGACACACCGGCACAAAAAGAAATTGTTTCTTCCTTCGTTACTATGTTTTGTCATCCAATACCGTCTTATTATTTACCAATATAATTTAAACTCTATAAATGCGACTCTCGAGGGAAGGGACATTTTGTTCATATGCTATACTGACTGCTGACCTTGTTCGTAGGTGCTGACCTCTTATGTACACTTCCCACGGAACGGGTCGTATCGGCGCGTGCTTTTTTAGGGTTCTGTAGTCAACTAGGAACCCTTATAGTTTCGCCATGTCTGCCCGTCCGTCCGTCCGTCCGCGGATAATCTCAGTGACCGTTAGCACTAGAAAGCTGAAATTTGGTACTAATATGTATATCAATCACGCCAACAAAGTGGAAAAAAATGTTTTATTAGGGTACCTCCCCTATACGTAAAGTGGGGAGTGATTTTTTTTTTTCATTTCAACCCTAGCGTGTGATATATTGTTGGATAGGTATTTAAAAATGAATAGTTTACTAAAATCATTTTTTGATAATGTAAACATTTTCGGAAATAATCGCTCCAGAAGTAAAAAAAAATGTGTCCCCCCCCCCCTCCAACTTTTGAACCATATGTTTTAAAATATGAAAAAAATCTCAAAAGTAGAACTTTATAAAAGCTTTCTAGGAAAATTATTTTGACCTTGATAGGTTGAAAAGTTTTTGAAAAATAATTTCTGAACTAAGTTTGTAATTTAACCGTATAAGCAGGTGTTTATTGTACCTGTAATTTCTACAAAATCACAATGAAATGATGTGCTTTCAAATAAAGTAAAAACGGTGAAAATTGGTTCACGCAATAAAGAATTATCCCATAAAAATTATCTTCCATACTTTAAGCTCGCGTGCAATAGTTTACTTAATTTGCCCATAGATGTCGCTGTACGTGGAACGCTCATATCATATCCTACATGGCGGTGTTATTTTAACTCTTTAAGTGGGGACACTTACTGTGACGGACGGAAAACTACGGAACCCTACACTGAGCGTGGCCCGACACGCTCTTGGCCGGTTTTTATTTTATACCACGACGATGGCAAACAAGCATACGGCCCGCCTGATGGTAAGCAGTTACGGTAGCCTATGGACGCCTGCAACCCCAGAGGATTCACATGCGCGTTGCCTACCCTTTAAGAACCTAAACACTCCTTTTTGAAGAACCTCATACTGTAGCCCGCTGGGAAAACCTCGGCAGGGAGTTCGTTCCACAGCCGCAGCGTTCGCGGGAGGAAATTCCTCTTAAACCGTACAGTGCGCGACCCCTTAGGCTCGCACACTTTTTGGGGGTTTTACTAGAAGTAAAGGAATTTCAACTTTCTACAAAGCAGTTACGTTTCATATTCTAATGGCAGCAGTAATGGCCGCGAGCACGTCACGTGGCGCGGAGATGTCATTCAAACATGGAACGTAACTCCTTACATGAAAGGTTCAATTTCCTTTGGTTCTAGTAAAACGCGCGCAGAGTCCGCCCGTTCGGTGGGAATCGTATATTACATAGATATCATAGAACAAGCATAGAACAAAAAAACAAATGAAAGCAGACAATATAGATCTTATTTAAAGTAGGGCTTTGATTTCATTTGTATTCGCCGCCAAAGAAAAAACGGAGGTTCTAACGCCCGCGCCAACCACTGCTAAGGAAATGCAAAATTATACCTTGATTACACCTTCAGAGTGGCGTGACATCAATATGACACTCGACCGAGACAGTAAAGTGGCCGATTGACGGTTTACACGCGTTTTTGAATTTTGTGGCGAGTCAGTTAGTTTGTTCATCAACGACGTGCGTTACTGTTTAAATGGTTTAAGCTTTGAGAATTCAGCCAACCGGAGTCGCCATTGACAGGCGTTCCCCTCTGCCGAAAACATATGACCAGTGGTCATACACATGTATGGACTGACGTAGCTATTTGTACGCTACGTACGAATAGCCACACATTTGACGTTCCCCTCCCCCGCAAAAATCGGCAAACTTTATTTGTATCGGAAATGACAGACATGGCTACTCCATCCGGGTTGAATTCTCTAAGGGTTTAAACGAACCTTAGTACTATTAGTTATTCTGTGCCTTCACACAATTAATTAAAGGTTTAATATGGCGCACTATAACAAAGCTGTAGACTGAGACAATAATGAGAGCAGCAAAACCCCCCTAGTAAGTTTGCTATACTATGCTTATTTCTAGATCTGGACATCTGGCAGCTGTAAAGTGGTGGAGGTCAAATAATGCAAACCGCTTTAAGAAAACAAATCCTAGAGTTCTATGTTTGATGCAAGGATGATATAGACATGGATAGACAATACCCATACAAAATCGCGTTCTCTTTTCAGGTTAAAGCACTAGCGTCATCTATCGATCACACCAGACACTAAATCCTAGTTTCTAATACTTTGTTCGTCGCTTAACGCTGACAGAATAACTCGACTTCAGACTCGACAGATGGCGCTGTGGCACTGTGTACCGAAAACAGACGTATAGCCTGAACGCGATTTTGTATAGGCATTGTCAATCCATGTCTTAATCATCCTTGGTTTGATGCAATATTATGAGAAATCATATAAATAATTAGATTATATCATTGCCAAAAGTTTCTGTTAGGGGAAAGTAGTGCCAAAACGGTATAAAATGTAATTCATAATTTGTCGCCTACTGTTTTTGTTTCCGTGATAATGCACTGTTTTTTATAATTTTAAATATAGGCCCTGTTCTTTATAACTGAGACAACTACAACAACTTTCACCTATATTGGTGTTACTATTTTGCAATTCAAAAAGTTTGCTAGTCTGTCACTCTCAATTCCTCCTCCCATTAAAATCTGCCAGATGCCCTGATCTAGCAATCTAACCAGACGGGTTTTGTTGCTCTCATTATTGTGTCATATACGACGTGGCCAGCTCTTGGAGTGGTTACAGTTCACATGATTGGTGGCTAAAGGGTTACCTTGCTGCTAGATCTTGTATCAATCAGTCCTCATTGTAAGTCATTTAACACATTCGGTGCCGAAAACCTGACTATCGGGTATTTTTTGATTTCGTTCCCAGGTCAGACAACCCGATAGTCGGGATCGTGGTACTACAGCTCTATATGACGAAATTTTCGTGGCCTGGCACGGATGTCTTGTTTGGCTGGGTGGCAATGAATGTGTTAAGATAAAATTTCCTTTGCAGTGTTGGTATTGTTGATGTAAATTTATGGTTCAGTTTTCCTAAAGAACAATTTTGTGTCATGAGAAATTTTCATACAGAATAAATTCAGAGAATCGCAATAACTGCATAATTAGTAATGGAAGCAGTCTCAATTTCATCATTAGTTTCCCAGGTAGGTTGATTGCCCCCAACAGAATCAAAATATGTAATTGTAGAGGGTAAGTGTTACTGCATTAAATAATACAACATGTTTGCTTCTTAATTTACTTCTGAATTAATATAAAACATTAGATAAATAATTGATAATTAAACCTAACCTCCCAGTACAAGAGCACTTAACAGTTCATCCATCGTCTCGCACAATTAAAGTAAAACTTAACATAAAGTTTACATATTATGCTCTGGTGTATTTCCCCCAAATGTGAAGCATGAAGACTGACGCGATGAAGAGAAGGGACATCACTAACACTGGAACTGGGCCTCTGTAACATAAAAAAAACATTCTATAAATGAATTTGTTCTAGGTATTATCTGTATTTTACAACAATCAACATAAACAGTGGTAGTTAAATATGGTATCCTAGCCATTAAGTTAGAATATAGTAGTAGAGGTACAGTCTCAAATAAGATTTACTGAAAATATATGGCTCTTGAAAATGTGTAACCTGCCAGTCTTATCACTGACTTATCTAGTAAATCTGACTGAGAAAGTGCTGTATGAGATGTTCTTACTAGGCTAGGCTATAGGCTATTTTGTTGGGCTGATTGTGAATCCCATTCTTTTTACACATTGACGATCTTTGCTACAAACATTACTCAATTAGATATTGGTTTGAAGTGTGATTTGATCACTAGAGATATGATGCAAATGCCTAATTAATTTATATTAACAGTTTATTTTTACTTTATTATTAGGTTTTATGTTTTTCAATATCACACCAAGTGAAATAACAGAATCATCAACACATCATTTTCAACACATATGGATTGGCTATAGATAGAATGAAACTTTTATTACAAAAAAATATAAATGTGCATCAAAATTACTTCTTTGTCAACTTTATGCTTATGAAGAAAAACAAAGGTTTAAGGAACTTACACTTTAACGCCAGGAGAGTCATCAGTGTAGAATCGCCACATGCCACCGGAGCCTGCGCCTGTGGTGCGGCTCCTAGCTGCGGTGGTGGTCGTGGTCTTGCGTTGCCTCACGGTACCGCCAGTTGACGAACGAGGAGCAGCGGTCGCCTTGCTGGGGGATCGGCCTCCTGATCCAACATTCGTCGAGCTTGGGGATGGTGGCTACAACATGACACGAAGAATTTAATAATATACCGTTATAATAATAAATGGAACTACATGTGAAAACACAACTATATTTACCATTTTCTCAAAGCTTCTGTGTAAAATTCAATTCAGAAAACGGACACTGGATATTGTTCAACACTGATTGAGTATTCACGATCTCCTCTCCGGATAGAACTTATTGGCCTTTCCAATTCCAATACTGTAAACTGTTGGCACTTCTATTGCAACGCGTACAGTGAAAATGACACGTCGTCATCAATGTTGCCGGTTTATGGCAATTAACTTTTCCTACAAAAATATATAAATGAACGTTGTAACTACAAAATATTAATAAATAAACTCAACCTGAATGTTTATTTGTTTGTCAAAGAATTATTTAAAACATTGGTTATTAATCGTGATATTGTTGAAATCGGTCTTTAAAAGAAAAGAGAAGTACAGTGTTGCCCGATTTTTAGCAAGTACTGTAAAAGGGGGTGACCAGATATCGCGGGGTGGATAGAGATTTTTTCGTATATTTTTTCAAAAGGTTATATCAAATATACTACGGCGGGAAAATATAATAAAACATTTGTGCGTAAGTAAAACAAAAAGTACTTATATTTTCCCACATACAGCTAATATTCTATTTAAAATTAAAATAAGTCCCCTTCATGATGAGGAAAAATGCCTGTCTGCTGTTTAGTATTCTTTGTCATATTCTCATGGGTGAAGGACGTTGTCGCGACACATGGTCTGATTGAATCGTGTACCGCGTGAGCGCGCGAGAATGGGGAAGCCGGAAGGCCGGTGAAAACTTATTGTAGAGGGCGCTGTTCTAGATTCCATAGAATGAGAGAAAGAGAAGAAGATGAATGGTCCTTAAACTAGTATGCAGTCAAAAAGTTTTTCTTGGGCAAAATTTTCCCTATGGCCAGGGGGGTTTCACTACGCAGTTTAGGTACATTTGGCCGGCGCGCCTCCCGGGCAGGCGTAAGGCAGTGGGAGTGGGCTGCCGCTCGGCTCGCATGATAGTCGTGTCACGTGGCGCTCGCGCAAAATTTAAAACACACAACGGCTTCGAAACCTAAACCTCGATCTAATCCATATAAAAGATATAATATTGGTTGCCCAGAAACAATATTAGGAACTGACCGATATAGGATTTTCAAAGGAATACGGCTGCGGCACTAATACTAGTTCCGTGAGAATCAGACATGCTATTTCCGGATAAAAAAATTATGTTTACAGCATAGATTATATAATTCTCAGATGGAGTGCGGCTAACAAAATTTTGTGATTCCATAAAGAGCCAGTGTCCTCGTCGTTACGCGCTACACACACATACGCAAAACAATAATGAGCCGATGATGAGCCGCTCCCCCGACAGTCGTGCCCAAACGTCTATGCAGTCAAGTGCTGTTAAAAATAATTAAAATATGCAGTCGTGCGTTGTCAAATGCTGCAGAAATGCACCCGGTCGAAAGAAAAAAACGGATGGGGTAACTTTTCACCGTTAAGTAAACAATTCATTGCGTAATCATATTAAAAATCAGTAATTTCGTAAACTATTAACTTCATGGTAGCCATATGGTAGCGGTGTTGCCAGGTGGTTGAATAGGGAAACTTCCCGAACGTAAAGGGGTCTATAATCGCCGCGATATGTTGTCAATGCGACATTGACGTCTACACTCCTAACTATACGTTTTATTTCACGTACGTTTCCAACGAATATTAAAACGTTACCTAATAGTTAATAACTTTTATGCTTTTGTAAGCAAATTATTCTTTATTATTTTTTGAATAAAATTTATGAATAAACATAATTATATATTTCTTAAAATTATTCCAAAAACTTCGTAAAACAAAACGCCCATATCTAATCGTAGATTGAACGCGCAAAGTTATATCACCACTACTGATCTGTCAAACTTTCGTCTCATTCTAACTATCGCTCCCTCTCACTCTGAGCGGCTTCAGTAATCTTAAAAAAATACTTCAAAAAAAGGAGGTTCTCAGTTTGACCCGTATGTTTGTATGTATGTATGTATGTTTGTTCGCGATTATCTCGCGCTTGGCTGAACCGATTTTAATGCAGTTTTCAAAAGTTTTTGTTACATTCTAAACAAGGTTTAGTATAATATAAGGCGTTGTTCATTGATTACGTAAGACATTTTTTGCCAGAGACACCCTTCCGCCCCTACGTAAGAAAAATAATAATAATAATCCTCTCTGCAGTAGAAGTAAGACATGGTCAATTCTCCTCCCCCCCTAAATCGTGTTACGTAATAAATTTATACGTAATTACACTGTTAGTTGTCTTCGTCTTAGCGAGGGCACTGCCGTGCCTCCAGATTAAAAAGGCATAAAGTATGCTTAAAATAATAGTATTGGGACGACAAGAAAGGCCACCTCACTCAACAGTAGTCGTGTAATTTTAATAAATAGTAAGTTTAGATTTTTTTTAATTTTACCTTTCAGAAATATATTTCATCAATTTTATTAAAAGAGGTGCTTATTTTTATTTTTTTTTACACCACGATGGTGGCAAACAAGCATACGGCCCGCCTGATGGTAAGCAGCTACCGTAACCTATGGACGTCTGCATCTCCAAAGGAGTCACATGCGCGTTGCCGACCCTTTACAAAAAGGAGGATTCACTGTGTTGACGGCTAAAGGAACAAGAAGTTCCCTCATCAACAACACACTGGGTCCTCTTTGAGCTCTTTGGCAACCTTACTCACCAGCAGGAACACAACACTATGAGTAGGGTCTAATGCTATTTGGCTGTGATTTTCTGTAAGGTGGAGGTACTTCCCCAGTCGGGCTCTGCTCCAGATTTGAGCGAGATGACATGCCCTGATCGTGCCCTACCACACTTAGTGAGATGCCATTCGCAGTGCCCATACCTCTTTTTGGCGTAGTTTAAGGACATATCCAAGTCCGGACGTAGTTTAAGGACATACCCCGGGTCCAAAATTATTGATTCTATTTAACCATATATATTAATAATCTATGTTTTTAATTCAAAAATACTGTATTCTTAATCGGGAAACTTTGTATTACATGGCAACACTCGTCTGAACACAGGCATTCAAACCAGCCGCCATCTTGCTTCACAGTTTGTTGTACAGCCATGCTCCGTCCTTTAATTTATTCGTCCAAGGTTTACAGAATCAACGTTTGTAATTCCTACATATTTATCTTAAAAATAATAAATCAGTAGGTATATGTAGGTAAAGCCTGACCAGAAATATATGATCATGCGCCATGTTGCGGAATTTCATTGGAACTAATTTCTATAATTTTAATGACAGAATGATATACATTTGTGAGTGCATGTGATAAGCTGTCACTGTTGTCAAGTGTCATTGAGGCTGTTTACTTTTTTTTTTTTTTCTCTTTATTTAAGAGCTTGTCACCGAAGTGAACATGCCGCTCCATAAGAACAACAAAACATTAATGTCTTACATCTAACCTTATCTATTTACAACAGCCTTTCGAACAAGCTGCAGTAGTGCTGCGGCCGCGTCCGACAGAGGGGCGGCCAGAGCGCTATTGCAGCCTCCCACATGGGAAATAGAATAAAAATGTTTGGAATAAGCCAGTTGTACTCGGGCAGCTTCGTTCCGGACACATTCCATAATAACATGGTACACGTCTTCTAGAATATTACATTCATCACAATTAGGAGAAGGAACTTTTTTCATTAAAAAACCAAATTTGTTTAATGGGATATGACCTGAACGAAGTCTCATTAATAACACACAGTCTTGTCTACTAAGAGGACAATCTATCCATGGCGTCATTAGAGGATGAGGTTGGATCGTCTTATACCAAATGCCCTTTTCCTTAGATCTCTTGTCAAAGTATTCTTTCCATAGAGTATATGACTCACGTTTGGCGAAAATAATACAATCGGAGTAATATGGTAACGTATTACATTCTACATCGTCCTGACAGGCCAGCCTCGCTATGGTGTCCACGGTTTCATTACCGACTATACCCACATGAGATGGGATCCATTGCAATAATACGGTCTTACCCTTTGATTGCAGTTTGTCAATAAAATTCAAAATGGTGTAAGCTATCGGAAGACCTCGAATATTTGACGTACATCGAGCAACATGTTGGAGCGCACTTTTAGAATCCGACAGAATGACAATCTTACTGTAATCTAAAGATTGGATATGGGATAAGGCTTCAGCAATGGCAACCAGCTCTGCGTGCATAATGGACATGTTGTGCTTTATGTGTATCTTAATTGATATATATGTTTGATTGAGGGTCATAGAATGCAGCGCCTAAGTTGCATCCTTCTTTAGAGCCGTCTGTATATATAATACACTGATATTCGGAATTATGAGTTAGCAAAAAATCATCCACGGTCGTTTTTAAAGCATGTTTCTTATACTCACGCTTAGATTTAGTAATAGACGCTATGTTAAACCTAACAGATTTAGAAATATCGATCGAATTAACCCATCTGTCCAATGTAAACATTTCCAATATGTTACTGGAATGTAGTATTTGATTTATACTTATTATGTACAGTAAGGAGAAGAGGTTTTTTATTTCGCAATGTATCACGTGTTTGAATGTCGTTATTTAATACATCTAAGAGTTTAATAGTTATATTATTTTCAAAAGATCTAGATTTTAACCAAAACTTGGAAGCCAAATAAAAGCGACGAATATATAAGGGCTGTACACACAATTCAGATTCCATCACGTGTATAGGAGTAGACTTAATAAACCCGCCTATTGTCCTCAGTGCTTGAATTTTGTCGAGTTTATACAAATTGGAATTGCAACTATCGTCATATAAAAAAGGCGCATAATCGATTCTGCTACGAATGATTGCAAAGTATAATCTCCTAAGATGTTTTGGATGGACACCCCATCCAGGTCCAGCTAAAACTTTTAAAATATTGCAATATTTATGTACCTTCTGTGTTATTTCATTAACATGTTTTTCCCACTTGAGAGATCGATCCAACCACAATCCCAGGTATTTAACACACTTAACTAATTCTAAATTACAATTATTAATTTTAATATTTACAGGTTCTCTATTAATACCCTTTTTAAATAAACATAACTTTGTTTTAGATGTAGATATTAAAGATTGTTTAGACATTTGTTAAATATATTCAGAGAGTTTTGCAATACATCTTCAGCCTCCACGATAGATTTCTTTGTAACATACAAAATGTAATCATCTGCGTATTGTGAAAATAATACACCTGTCAGTGATTTTTTAATGTGCATAGTATAAACATTAAAAAGCATTGGCGAAGTTGGATCTCCTTGAGCTAACCCTCGACCAGTTGATCTGCGTAACATAGTGCTATCAGTTTGAATTGTAAGATATCTTTCATTCAAAAAATTCCATAAATATTGACAAATGTTACGACCAACCCTCAGCCCGTCAAGTATTGAAATTAAAACAGGAACATTTACGTTATTATATGCATTGTCAATATCTATGAAACTTCCCAAAGTAACCATATTTTTTGAGAATCCGGTCTGTATTCGACTTACTAAGCTACTTAAGTTATCTAAAGATGATCGACATTTCCTAAAACCGACGGTTTCTTCAGCAAACATACAATTTTTTTCTAAGAACCATTCCAATCGCCTATTGATTACAGAATGAAATATTTCACAGATACAAGATATTAACGAGATCGGTCGGAGAGCAGAGTCAGAAGAGGGATCTCTTCCAGGTTTAGGTATTGGAACTACACTAATTTCCCTCCACTGAGCGGGAACAAAATCTAAGGAGTAGAATTTGTTATACACCGATAGCAGTAATAGTTTACCATTCATAGGAAGGTTCTTAATCATTGAAAATGATATACCGTCACCACCAGGTGCAGTATCTTTTGATTTAATACATGACTCTAATTCCTGTATAGTAAATGGCTCGTCTATGACCGTGCTACATGACTCAATCGCTGGTGTTCGTGGAGATACGTTATCTGGTGTTAGAGAACAAAGGAGATTGTGCGTTTTCTCTACACTAACATGAGGCTGAGAAGTCTTGTAGCCTTTGAGCCATTTCATTCGAGACCAAACTTCAGAGGCGGAAGATGACTCACTTATTGAGTTACAAAATTGATGCCACCCTTCATTTTTATGCGTTCTAATTAATCTCTGAGTGTCACTTATCCTTGCCTGGAGGTTCTCAAGATTTAGTGGTGTAGGATTCCGTCTAAACAAAGTGAGCGCTAATCGCCGTTCGGCAACGGCTTTGGATAAGGACTGGTTCCAGTAAGGCTTTGGTTGAAATGTTTTAGCAGGATTATTATTGAATTTAAAAAAGGGGATGAAAAGATCGGCTGCCATGTTTATTTTATCTAACAATAAATTATATGTTTCTTGAGGAGATTCAGGCAAAGACAAATCGTTAAAAATATTTTCTAGATATAATCTGTATTCATCCCACTGAGCCGCTTTATAGTTTCTCCTTTGTATATGCTTGGCACTAGAATTAACACATGTGGACATTTTAATTATTAGATGATCACTTCCTAATGACTCCTTCATAACATGCCAATTAAATGCCAAATATATATCAGGTGATACTATAGTAACATCTGGAGAGGACTCCTGTAATACTCCATTCACAAGGCGTATCCTTGTGTGGCTGCGATTGTTAAGCGATACTAGATTAAAATCCATAAGTGAATCAAATATTTGAGTGCCTCTGGCATCTGTTTTATATGACCAGTTAGTATGGTGGCCATTAAAGTCTCCCATGAAAATCACGTTAGTTTTCACAATTGAAAAAATAAAATCCCAATCACTCTGCTGAGTCGCTACGGAAGATGGACAGTACACTGCTATCACATTTTGAATTTGATCACAATTAAACACTTTTACGTAAATTATTTGTATACCGGGGTTTTGATGCACACGACACTGTTCAGAACTAATCGATTTGTGTGCAAGGATTGCGATACCGCCGTAGCCATCGGGTCTGTCCTCCCTGTATATATTATAATTACTAATACGAAGATAACTGTCTGCATCTAACCAAGTTTCACTAAGCGCTGCTATATGAATTTTCTCTTGAATAAGAAGATTTTCACATGATACTAATTTTGGTTTAATGCTCTGCGCGTTTCATTGCAACATGTTAAGTCTGCACTTCCTAAAGTCGTCATTAGCCATCTGTGGCATTTAATAGTGACTCCAAAAAGGTCATGTCAAATATGTTTTTCATAAGGTAAGATAAGAACCATTCAATGCCTATTTGAACACACCGTTTAATTTTTTCAGTAATCGTCAGGTTTTTCAAGAATATTATACCTTTTAACTTGTCTAGTAATGCACTAGATATCGGCTTGTCTTTGTTAAGTTCGTTAGGTTGGTTTGGTTCTGGTAGTGGGTCAATATCCTCAGTTTCCATGTTCACAGAGTCATTATCAGAAATGCCTGCAGCTTCTTCTCTTACTTCTTTCTGAGTAGTCACAGGTTTCTTCGGCTTCGGCCGTCTTTGTTTTTTAGGCGGCGGCGACTGAGCTGTGGACTCACTATGCACCACCGCTTGAGTTGTCACTACTTTAGAATATGATGGTTCTATGATCGGAGATACTGTCGTTGGAGGTTCAGAAACTGAAGACGTATCTTCTGTTCTCAGTGTCACGGGAAAGTTAGCCTGATAGTCCGAAGGGGCTGGCGGGGCGTCAGAAGCTGGTTCGTACTTATTCATAGCCTTTTTATAGGTACAGTTAAATTCAGCCATAATTTTTCTAATTTGTCTTTCTTTTTGGAAGGCAGGACATCTTTTGTCAAGAACCATGTGGTTTCCTGAGCAGTTGCGACACGTGTAAACAGTCGTCTCACAATTTAAATGATTACCTCCACATTTAGGGCATGTAGGTTTTTTTGAGCATATTTTCTTCGAATGACCGAACCTCCAACAATTTGCGCAGAGTGAGACAGGAAATAGATATGGTTCTACCTTAACTCGCATGTCATGTATGTAGACGTAAGCTGGTAAATGAAGGTCCTTTAAAACCGACCCGTATGGTCTCACTATCCGTCCACCCTGATTCGTCGTCCTTGCTTCTCTTACTCAATCTTTTTATTGAAACTATTTCTGTTCCACAAACCATGCTTTCCATCATCTCTTTTTCATCTAGACCTAACTCTACGTCTTTAATAATACCATAGGATAAACTAACCTCATATGTCTTTTGGCACCGCCAGCCCAAGTCTTCACGTATACTCTGAACAATTTGAACTGAACTCATCCACTTAATGTCTTATCTTTTGTGTGTAAACCGCAGGGGCGCGTGCCACTATGAAAAAAATGGTTTAGCCACGTGTTAGCGTTTATTGAATTTCTACTATATGGACCACGCAATAAGATTCAATATGAACTAATACGAAAAAAGTTCTAAGTTCTATACGGTTGCACCCAATACAAGCGATTCAAATGCTCTAGCACCAGCGTAACTCGACACCGAGATCCGAAACAAACGTGCGTAATTGGTGATCGCGCTTGCACTGGTATTCCGAGCGCACGGCTAGTTAGCGATAAGGAGGCAATTGTAATTTTCCCGAACGGGCAGGTAAAACAGGGTTGGATTCTGATTAAAACATTTGGGTGGATGTACGATTTACAAATATTTAATATATGAAATATATACCTATACATATATAATAGATTTTAATAAATATTGGGTATGTTAAAATTATAATCAGACATATAAATAATCAACTATTTTAAAATTGCTTTCTTAATTTTACAGCTTAGACTTACTTTAACCTATAGCAATTTATATACTGAGAATAACTCAATTCAAATATAAATAATATGAATCTACATTATAGTTGTGTTTTTTATCATAATTTGAGAGATATAAAGAGAATATAAAAATATATATATTTATAGTACATATTAGTCAACACAAATAATCATATTAATCTTTTCATCATATTAGCATATATAGCGGCAGAAACGTTTACTCGACCATGGTTTTGCTAGTTGGGTTATTATAAAACCTTATAGTGGTGGGCACTGCCATTTAGACTTATTTCTAGTATTAAAATTATGTATATCACAGTTCTTTCTAAAATTAACAATGTTTCTATGTACATACACAATATTTTCATAGATATATTGACTATGCACTGTCATTATATTAATGTCCTTAAACATATCTCTAACTGAGGCTCTATATTCTCTTAATAATAAATTATTTAAACATTGCTGTCTTAATTTTATACAATGTGATAGTAATAAAAATACTTTAAAGGAAAAAATAACATTTCACACGTCTTTCATTTAGACATAACAGATGTGTCGCCAGGGTCGTTCTCTCATTGTTGTAATCGATAAACACGTGGTATAAGTACCTGTATATTTCTGAATGTTATCTACCGTAATTTTCCCTTACCTATACCTAACCTCAATCATGAAAGAGGGAGCGAGATACCAATAAAAAAATCTACCTGGTCTGTTATCAATTTCTGAGACACATTTGGTTATGACAGTTTTGAGTCTAGTGTTTGACTGGCTTTCGCTTGCTCAATACATGTTTTATTTCCCGATTCATGGTGCTCTTTTACGCAACTTGGCTACGTTTTACCGGATATTCCCTGCTTTCGATTGGATTTAGTACCTTGCGATTTAACGACCCCAGGCTGTGTCTATTGAATTATCATAACAAGCACAACTATAATGTAGATTCATATTATTTATATTTGAATTGAGTTATTCTCAGTACATAATTTGCTATAGGTAAAAGTAAGTCTAAGCTGTAAAGTTAAGAAAGCAATTTTAAAATAGTTGATTATTTATATGTCTGATTATAATTTTAACATACCCAATATTTATTAAAATCTATTATATATGTATATATTTCATATATTAAATATTTGTAAATCGTACATCCATCCAAATGTTTTAATCAGAATCCAACCCTGTTCTACCTACCCGTTTGGGAAAATTACAATTGCCTCCTAATCGCTAACTAGCCATGCGCTCGGAATACCAGTGCAAGCGCGATCTCCAATTACGCACATTTGTTTCGGATCTCTGTGTTTAGTTACGCTGGTTCTAGAGCATTTGGATCGCTTGTACTGGGTGCAACCGTATAGAACTTAAGAGTTTTTTTCGTATTAGTTCATATTGAATCTTATTGCGTGGTTCATATAGTAGAAATTCAATAAACGCTAATATGTGGCCAAACCATTTTTTTCATAGTGGCACGCGCGCCTGCGGTTTACACACAAAAGATAAGACACTAAGTGGATGAGTTCAGTTCATATTGTTTAGAGTATACAGCTGCCAAGGATATAAGCCGTGCGGCATTAGGTTCGCTATCAAATTGAACAAGTACTTTATACGCGTTCACGTACTTGACTCTAATGATACCTAAAATATCATGACTTTTTAATATTTTTGCTAACGCAAATTGTTTCGGCAACTGGTCCTTGCAAGTAATGCTTATCTCCGTACCAACGGGTAAGTTTGGTTTGAACATATAACGCCGTTTAGGATTGTTGATGACTAATGTCCACTCATCTTCAGATTGTCGATTTCTTTTAGCTGCGTAAGAATGGTCTTCTTTAGTATTTGCTGTACTAACCTGAGCTTTCTGTGTTAGGTCATCTGTTGAGTGCGGCGGCGGTATTGGGTGCGAGTGCGGTTGCGGCATGGTTGTCTATCGTTATATTTTCTACCTCGTAATCCATATTACTTTGTATTGAGTCTAAGCAATCAGTTTGAACACATTTTTCAGAACTATTTAGGTGATTTGTATTTTCATCAGTCTTACCAAAATTCGTCCCTTCAGACATAGTATACGGATCCCGGCTGAGGCAGTCGGGACCGCTTCAGAGTAATCAAAAAACGCAAATACAATATTTTGTGAGTATTTTTAAACACCAAGAACGTAGAAAACAGCGTGAAATCAATGAAAAATTAATTAAATTACACAACAATTTCCAAAACACGTCTTGCCGCCATTAATTTTTTTTTTTTTTAAAAGGCTGTTTACTTGAATAATAAGAAAGTGTTGAATATGAAATTATAAACCACAAAAAATCCCAAAATTATCCATATTCAAGAGCGAAACATTGTAAATAGTGTATATAATAAAATAAACTGCTGTAAATAATACGCTCGGGAAATGAAACTATTTCGCCGTGAAACATTTTCAAATTAACATCAGAGCTGACAGGTAAGCAAATCAAGATGTATCTATACCATAGACTATACTACGCTCTATGACTGTTGCCATATAAATGAGAATAATAGCGCCCTCTTGACAATAATCATATATTTCTGGGCAGGCTTTACAAAAACTTGTCAAGTGACAACCCGTGCCCACACTCACAGCTCGGTCATCGCACAAAGAAGATTCACGGTTCGTGCGCGGTTATAAGTTTCAATTTTGCTTGTACGCGGCGAGTATCGGTATAATTTTATACCTAAATTTGACTTTTGTGAACGAGTGAATTTTCTGTACGGTAGTACTATAGTTCAAAATCTGTAAGAATGAACTTTTGACACTTCAGCATTGACGTCATTAGTGATGGCGCTAAGACGTATCGTTTGTCAAATTTAGCGATTATTTATGAATTGTTCGAATCGATTTTACTACAGCCGATCTTTTCTTGTTATATGCCTACATAACATATTTTGTATCACAAATCTTAACTGCATTTACAAATTTTTGGGAGAAAGTATAGTTCATTAAAACGGCTAAACCGATTTTATCATATTTTTTGGACTTACGGTTCAAAAGTTACAGAGGGGGGGGGGGGGGCACAATTTTTCTGACTTTCGAAGCGATTATTTCTGAAAATATTTACTTAATCACAAAATGTTCAAAGAAACCTCGATGTTATTTTAAAAAACCTATCGATTGATGTGCAACATGTTGATATTTAGTATTTTTTATTTTTATTTAGTTTAGCCATTTTTGAGTTATTTCTAAAAAACTTCTTCCATAGGCATCAGATACGACCTTTTGGTATTAGTTTGGTTCTTATTCCATTAAAGGTACGGAATCCTCCATTATGCGTGGTCCGACATGCACTTAGCCGATTTTTATGGAATTGGACTCGTACACCGTCCACTACTACCTAATAATACAGGTAATCAAAATATGACAAGCTCAAACTATCTCGAACAGTTCTGAAATTTGGTACGTAGGTTAAATAGATGTTTCTGATGATACGACCTTTTGGCATTAGTCTGGTTCTTATTCCATTGAAGCTACGGAACCCTCCATTATGCGTGGTCCGACATGCACTTGGCCGGTTTTTTCACATCGTACTTCATTTTATTTTCGTTATGTTTTGGTTTTTATTATTATGTATTGTCTATTGATTACATAATCGATTTTATCGACTTACGGAAATGTTATATGAACAGCAGATATGGTTACAACACTAAATTTTAAAAAAAGGAGGCGTAGACCGTAACTGTTTGCATGCTAAATTGTTATCGTAATATATTCAATAACTAAGATATGAAAAAATGTAACATTAATTAAGTTATGTTTATTAAAAGTGATATATTGTGTTTACGTACATGACAAGCTGTAAAATCGTTATGGAATTTTGTTTATAATTTCAAAGTGTCTTGCGCGTTTACGTTCTACGGGCGTTGCGATGTGTCAAAAGTTCATTCTTACAGATTTTGAACTATATTACACTATACACTATATTATAGTTCAAAATCGATAACAATTTAGCATGCAAACAGTTACGGTCTACGCCTCCTTTTTTTTAAATTTAGTGTTGTGACCATATTTGCTGTTCCGATTCATATAACATTTCCGTAAGTCGATAAAATCGATTATGTATAGACAATATATAATAATAAAAACCAAAACAAAACGAAAATAAAATGAAGTACGATGTGAAAAAACCGGCAAAGTGCGTGTCGGACCACGCATAATGGAGGGTTCCGTAGCTTCAATGGAATAAGAACCAGACTAATGCCAAAAGGTCGTATCATCAGATACATCTATTTAACCTACGTACCAAATTTCAGAACTGTTCGAGATATTTTGAGCTTTGTGGTATTTTGATTACCTATCTTATTAGGTAGTAGAGGACGGTGTACGAGTCCAATTCCATAAAAAACCGGCCAAGTGCGTGTCGGACCACGCATAGGAGGGTTCCGTACCTTCAATGGAATAAGGATCAAACTAATACCAAAAGGTCGTATCTGATGCCTATGGAAGAAGTTTTTTGAAGATAACTCAAAAATGGCTGAACCGATAATGTTCAAAATAATTTTCTTTGAAAGTATATGATAAAGCGCATCTTTTCAAATTTTTTCATATTTTTTGAATTTACGGTTCAAAAGTTACGGGGGGGGGGGGCTACACAACTTTTCTGACTTTCGAAGCGATTATTTCAGAAAATATTCACTTAATCACAAAATAGTCAAAAAAACCTCAATGTTATTTTTAAAGACCTATCGATTGATGTGTCACATGTTGATATTTGGTAATTTTTTTTTTTTTAATTTAGTTACCTGTATGGAGCGCCCCCTTAAAAATATTTTTTTTTCAAATTTAACTACATAACTAAGGAGCTGCATACAAAATACACCTTATGTGTAAATTTTATTCAGATACGTCGTATAGTTTCCGAGTAAAATGCCTGTGACATACGGACGGACAGACAGACATGACGAATCCATAAGGGTTCCGTTTTTTGCCATTTGGCTACGGAACCCTAAAAACCGGCTAAGTGCATGTCGGACCATGCATAATGGAGGATTCCGTACCTTCAATGGAATAAGAACCAAACTAATACCAAAAGGTCGTATCTGATGCCTATGGAAGAAGTTTTTTAGAAATAACTCAAAAATAGCTAAACTAAATAAAAAATAAAAATACCAAATATCAACAGGTTGCACATCAATCGATAGGTCTTTAAAAATAACATCAAGATTTCTCTGAACATTTTGTGATTAAGTAAATATTTTCAGAAATAATCGCTTCGAAAGTCAGAAAAATTGTGTCCCCCCTGTAACTTTTGAACCGTAAGTCCAAAAAAATATGAAAAAAATCGGTTTAGCTATTTTTATTGAATTGTACTTTCTCCCAAAATTTAAATTGTAAATGCAGTTAAGATTTTGTGATACAAAATATGTAGGCATATAACAAGAAAAGATCGGTTGTAGTAAAATCGATTCGAACAATTCATAAATAATCGCTAAATTTGACAAACGATACGTCTTAGCCCCATCACTAATGACGTCAATGCTGAAGTGTCAAAAGTTCATTCTTACAGATTTTGAACTATAATTTACAGCATTTTAATTTAAGTGAATTCCAGAAACCCGTGGATTTTAATTTTGGAGCAATTCGAGACAAAACATTGAATCACTTTCGCGAAAATAAATAAAAACTACTTCGCGCCCTTGGACGAAAAAAATTAAAGGACGGAGCATGGCTGTACAACAAACTGTGACGCAAGATGGCGGCTGGTTTGAATGTGTGTGTCCAGACGAGTGTTGCCATGTAATACAAATTTTCCCGATTAAGAATACAGTATTTTTGAATAAAAAAATAAATATACTATTAATATATATATTTAAATAGAATTAATAAGCACCTGTTTTAATAAATTTGATGAAATATATTTCTGAAGAGGCGACTAAAAGGTAAAATTTAAAAAAATCTAAATAAACTATTTATTAAAATTACACGACTACTGTTGAGTGTGGTGGCCTCTCTTGTCGTCACCAATACTATTATTTTAAGCATACTTTATACCTTTTTAATCTGGAGGCACGGCAGTGCCCTCGCTAAGACGAAGACAACTAAAAGTGTAATTACGTATTCATTTATTACGTAACACGATTTAAGGAGCGAGGGGAATTGACCATGTCTTACTTCTACTGCAGAGAGGATTATTTATTTATTTTCTTACGTAGGGGCGGAAGGGTGTCTCTGGCAAAAAAATTCTTACGTAATCAATGAACAACGCCTTATTTTATACTAAACCTAGTTTGGAATGTAACCATATACTTTTTGAAAACTGCATTAAAATCGGTTCAGCCAAGCGCGAGATAATCGCGAACAAACATACAAACATACAGGTCAAATTGAGAACCTCCTATTTTTGAAGTTAGTTAAAAATGCTCCTCGATCGATCAACACAATCGGTTTGACTTAAGAGCTGACCTCTCATTCTAACTATAGTTCCATCTCGTTCTAATCGCTTGACCAGTCGATTACTGAAGCCACTCAGAGTGAGAGGGAGCGATAGTTAGAGTGAGACGAAAGTTTGACAGATCAGTAGTGGTGACATAACTTCGCGCGTTCAATCTACGATTAGATATGGGCTTTTTGTTTTAAGAAGTTTTTGGAATAATTTTAAGAAATATATAATTATGTGTTATTATAAATTTTATTCAAAAAATAATAAAGAATAATTTGCTCACAAAAGCATAAAAGTTATTAACTATTAGGTAACGTTTTAATATTCGTTGAAAACGTGCGTAAAATAAAACGTATAGTTAGTAGTGTGGACGTCAATTTCGTATTGACAACATATCGCGGCGATTATAGACCCCCTTACGTTCGGGAAGTTTCCCTATTCAACCACCTGGCAACACCGCTACCATGAAGTTAATAGTTTACGAAATTACTGATTTTTAATGTGATTACGCAATGAATTCTTTACTTAACGGTGAAAAGTTATCCCATCCGTTTTTTTCTTTCGACCGGTGGCATTTCTGCAGCATTTGACAACGCACGACGGCATGTTTTTATTATTTTTTAACTGCTCTTGACTGCATAGACGTTTGGACACGAATGGCGGGGGAGCGGCTCATTATTGCTGTGCGTATGTGTCTGTAGTGCGTAACGACGAGGACACTGGCTCTTTATGGAATCACAAAATTTTGTAAGCCGCACTCTATCTGGGACTTATATAATCTATGTTCGCGCCATACAAATTGCTTCGCGAATACACAGCTTAGGTAGGTACATGACGGGAAACATTACAGATTTGATAAAAATCTGAAGGTAGCGTAGCAGAGTGCTTGATGCTTGTTAAAATTGATTTTTACCGTTTTCTTGATTTTCAAATTATTCAAAGACAGGTTACATCATGTACATATCAAGCTACATCTTAAACTCACAAATAGAAATAAGACAAGAAGTAACGCGCGTATCCTCCCTTTAGTTGAACAAACGGTTATCCGGGGTCTCGGCCACCCACTTGTTTGTAGGGAGGCTATCACCTTACAAGACCTCAACCGAACAAGGTTGCTTTTATTTATATTTATCAAACGAAAAGTATACACCTCGACATTGGCAGAATTCACCTCGCCAAAATCGGCGAGGAGTAATAGCCATATAATAACAAAAAAACCGGCCAAGAGCGTGTCGGGCCACGCTCAGTGTCTAGTTCCGTAGTTTTCCGTCCGTCACAGTAAGTGTCCCCACTTAAGAGTTAATAACACCGCCATGTAGGATATGATATGAGAGTTCCACGTACAGCGACATATATCGGCAAATTAAGTAAACTATTGCGCGGGAGCTTATAGTATGGAAGATGATTTTTATGGAATAATTCTTTATTGCGTGAACCGATTTTCACCGTTTTTACTTTATTTGAAAGCACGTCATTTCATTGTAATTTTGTACAAATTACAGGTACAATAAACACCTGCTTATACGGTTAAATTACAAACTTAGTTCAGAAATTATTTTGTAATTTTTTTTCAAAAACTATTCATCCTATCAAGTTCAAAATAATTTTCCTAGAAAGGTTTTATGAAGTTCTACTTTTGAGATTTTTTTCATATTTTTAAAACTTATGGTTGAAAAGTTAGAGGGGGGGCATACGCATATTTTTTTACTTCAGGAGCGATTATTTCCGAAAATATTTACATTATCGAAAAATGATTTTAGTAAACCCCTATTCATTTTTAAATACCTATCCGACAATATATCACACGTTAGGGTTGAAATGAAAAAAAAAATCACTCCCCACTTTACGTATAGGGGAGGTACCCTAATAAAAAAAAAAAAATCTACTTTTTATTTTACCACTTTGTCGGCGTGATTGATATACATATTAGTACCAAATTTCAGCTTTCTAGTGCTAACGGTCACTGAGATTATCCGCGGACGGACGGACGGACGGGCAGACATGGCGAAACTATAAGGGTTCCTAGTTGACTACGGAACCCTAAAAAAAAGAAGTTGAAAATGAGAATCGTATCTATCCACCCCGTTTTACGATAGTCTATGGCGTGAGTAATATGAGTATCCTTGATTCTATTGGTTGAAATGCTCTCAAATTTGTCAACCCAATGACAATTTAGTTTGACATTTGTCCAGCTGGAGCGAGGAGCTATTCTATGCGATTTATGCTGATAAAGGCAAATCATGCAATGTTTAGTAGATTATTTAACATACAACGCAAGTTTTATTCTGGAATTGCTTTATCCAAATCAAATATCATGAACACAGAACAGTGTTATTTTAGATATAATGAAAGTGACGACAAAATTGATTTAACTTTTCTGTTAAAAGTTAAGGAATCTGTAAGACAGTTCAATTTAAGTCGAAAACCAACAGAAAGTGTAGAAAATTTACTGACTCGCATAGGTGCAAACGTTCAGAAGGTGTTAAGAAAAGGCAACAAAAAGAAAAATTCTACCGAAAGTGAAGAAATTAAAGTAAAGGTGTTTAATGGTGACATGTGTGTAACTGAAAGTTTAACCTGCTTAGATTTATTTTCGTTGCCAGGGCCAGTAAAGTTTCAAATCCAAGACCGCTTTTATGAGGCCGTGTTTAACGTGCCATGGATAGAAAGCATTAGTTTGCCTCAAAGCATTCTGTCCGGGTTTGGAGTTTACCCAGAACACTTCTCTTTTCAAAATACTGATGAAAAGCAGTGTATTTACAACTGGTACACATGTAAAGCAGTTAATGATAAAGGAAATAATATAAGTGAGTTCCACTTACAATGGGATTTAGTTGGAAGTGGTTACTGTTATAAACCAACATCCCAAGATATTGGAAAGAAACTCAAACTAGAATGTATTCCCAGTAAGTACTTTATATTCTATAAAATATATCAGCCATATGGGTAATGTATTGTACAATAGGCATGGTGAATTTTTTTCATGCATGGTATCAATCGATTAGTGAGGATTGATCCTCATGTATATATGCGGCCAATTGCGTTAAAGCAACACAAAATCAGAAATTAAATAAATAATAAATATTATAGGACAATCTTACACAAACCGACCTAGTCCCACAGTAAGCTCAATAAGGCTTGTGTTGTGGGTACTAGACGACAATATATATAATAGATAGATATTGATAAATACTTAAATACAGAGAAAACATCCATAACTCAGGTACAAATATTTGTGATAAACACACAAATAAATGCCCTTACCAGGTTTCGAACCCGGGACCTCCTGCTTTGTAGGCAGTGTCACTACCAACTGGGCTAGGAGGCCGTCAAAATTAGACTTAAAGTCTGAGATTTGCATTTGTTTCTCGAAACGCTCCTAACAAAATCATGTGCAAAAGTGATGTCACAATCATATAGTCGCCCTGTTTAAAGTATGGAATAAGTACGAAATTGCTATTTTTACAGTGAAATGTTGCGTGTATGTATATGGTTACTATACAATTTATTTAACAGTAAAATGTTAAAAATCGAATGGTATAATTGTTTTTTTTTTAATTTCGTACTATAAAAAGTTGAAAAATCTTAAAATTTTGAAGCATGATATCATTGAACCATTTCAATAGATTATTTAATTTTCACTTTATTTGGATATATTGGTAATTCTGCATCCTATCAACTAAATTTTATTGCATAATTCAACATGTGTCACCATCCCTATTATCTTTGTTGTTTTATTATTACAGAAAATGGTGCAATCAGGGGTCCAGCAGTAGAAGCTATTTCCAAAAATAATGTTGAAGCCGGACCAGGCAACTGCCCTTTTGAAACTAGGCATCTGTTTACTACAAATCTTCTATCTGGCAAAAGGTTAGTCTTCATTCTAGCCCCTCTAGCATGACTTTCATAGCCATTTGTGACTGCGTACTTTAAGCACAAGTATGCAGTCACTCAACAACATATGTGATGCTAAGGGGCATGGACATTTATTTAAAATTTTTTTTTACTTAATCAGTTGTGTAATAACCAAAGTTTTACAGTTTCCGTTGCGTCAGTTATAATATATTGGCAGATTTGTACTGTGACTCCGAGTTCACCAGGACAGTGCTACATCCCTATTGTCCCCCATATGCTCTACACATAGATTACAGAAAACAACTCGTAATAAAGGAGTTATTAGGTAAGGAATATTTACAACAGTATTCTTCATTTAGCGGATCAAATTTATGTGAAAAATACAAATTGGTTATATTGAACTCTTATCAACATTGTTTTTTTTTTAAGGTTACAATGCAGATATTATATGTCTACAAGAAGTAGACAAGAAAATATTTAAAACCTGTTTAGTTCCACTATTAGGAAATAATGGACTAAAAGGTTTATTTTACAAAAAAGGAAAAGAAGTTGCTGAAGGCTTGGCATGCTTCTACAGAGATGGAAGATATGAGTATGTTATGAATATATTATATTATAAAAAAAGAGTTAATTAGCTATCATTAGAACAGAGACAAATATTAAGAGGCTGACAACTCCCGATGACCTTAAATTGACTTTACTCAAACAATTTTTTAGCTATAACTACTTGTTTTGAGAAAGTAAAAAAAATACAAGTTAATATCCGTTATATGCTTGGAAGAACTTCGTTAATTCCGATACACGATTGGACGAAATCGGCTCGATAGAAAATAAATCCAAAGTTATGTCTTAAAATTAGCTTTAAACAGTTGTATGTCTTTAGTTTCTTGACTTATACGTCTGTAACTAAGGACAAAATTCCACCACACTAGTACTAATAACTTCGTTTTTTTATATTTTTCAATTAATACGTAGTTATTTTTTGGGACCCGGGGTATGTCCTTAAACTACGTCCGGACCTGGGTATGTCCTTAAACTACGCCATAAAGAGAGGTATGGGCACTGCGAATGGCATGTCGCTAAGTGTGGTAGGGCACGTTCAGCGAATGTCATCGCTCAAATCTGGAGCAGAGCCCGACTGGGGAAGTACCTCCACCTTACAGAAAACCACAGCCAAATAGCACTAGACCCTACTCATAGTGTTGTGTTCCTGCTGGTGAGTAAGGTTGCCAAAGAGCTCAAAGAGGACCCAGTGTGTTGACGATGACGGACCTTCTTGTTCCTTTAGTCGTCAACACAGTGAATCCTCCTTTTTGTAAAGGGTCGGCAACGCGCATGTGACTCCTTTGGAGTTGCAGGCGTCCATAGGTTACGGTAGCTGCTTACCATCAGGCGGGCCGTATGCTTGTTTGCCACCGTCGTGGTATAAAAAAAAAAAAAAAAAAAATTTAATTCATCATTTTGCAAAATTTGCAATGAGCACCCATACTAATCGTAACACAGTGTTTCTCTTTCACTCGCGCTAGATAGGGAGGGAATTTAGCTGTTGTCAGCCCCTTGAAGACTCAATTTACATACAAAGTTGGTGGTGGTGCTCATTGAGCTCAGGCATAAAATGAAAGCATTTTTACCAATCAGGGAGCTCCCAATATAGTGTTAACCCTTAAGACCTCTTCCAGTGGCGCCATCTATAATACAACATTGTTGTGGCCTGTGACTATGTATTAAGTTAAAAAGCGTTTATTTACTGGTAGATACTTAATTACTTACTCATATAACTAATCCGATGATTAGTTATACAAGTAAGTCACTTATGAGTATTTTTAGGTTTTTAGGTGAGGAACACATAGTTCTTTCAGAGGCACTCAAATCAAATGTTGATTTAATACCTATCTGGGAAGCAGTACAACAAAACCCTAGCCTTGCAGAGAGAGTCTTAGATAGATCTACAGTGGCCAGTGCAACAATCTTAGGGTCTATAGAGAACCCAAATGAAGTACTTTTAGTTGGCAACACTCATTTGTATTTTCATCCTGATGCAGATCACATAAGACTTTTACAAGGAGGGATGGTTATTTATTGGTTAAAACAAATAAAGAAAAGGTTGCAAGATAAGGTAAACCATTAGAAAAGCTATTTAAAACAGGGTATTTACCATGTATATTTGTTTATATGACAGACTCAATCTCGATTACGATATTTACAACACACTACACTTACAGTACCAACAAGCGTGTTTTACTTTACAACTATAAGGGTGCCTTTCCGCTAGAGCTATGCTATGCAGCTATGCTATGGATGCGTTTGAATCTACCAATCAACGCGTAACACCAACCAATGGAAACGCGTAGCTTACACATCCTCGAAGCATAGCTGCATAGCATACACTCGCGATCAAAAAAATCGACTCAAGCAACATTTTTTACTTTTGGTCGTCTTTCCGGAAAGCGGGAAATATTTTAATAAAACTTTGAATGCAATTTTATTACGAATTTATTCAGCTACAAAAAACAGTAAAAGACATCGATCTCAGTTGCGTAGTTTTTAGGTTATCGCAGTTTTTGTACAGAATGGCATTTTACATGGTTATGATATGCACGAGTTGTGCCCTCTTGAGACCAATAAAAACCGGTGTAACCGGTTATTTCTTATCATTCGCTTATCAGAAGTTGACCAGTGCACATCTCCTCGCAATCTTACACCGGAATCACCTTCGAAAAATGGATACCACCGAAGCTGAAGCCACCGAAGTCGTCACCTTGGTGAATCGAGGATTCTCGCAGCGTTCTGTTGCTGAGCAGCTGAATTTAAGCCAGTCTGCTGTCTCCAGAGTTTATCGTCGGTTTTGTCGGTTTGGAACCTTGAAACGGAAACAAGGATCTGGCCGTCAGCGGTGCACATCGGAGAGGGATGACCGCTTCATCGCCACCTCCAGTCTTCGTAATCGCCACCGTACCGCTGTTGCCATCCAGCAAGACCTGATGCGGAACCGGGTTGTGCCTGTTAGCACCTCAACAGTTCGGCGGAGACTCAAGGAAGCCAACCTTACCCCAAGAAGACCTGCTACTGGGCCCAAACTGACTCAGAGGCATCGGGACGCTCGGAAGGAATTCGTGGCGACCTACGAAAATTGGACCTACGACCAATGGAGCCGCGTACTCTTCAGCGACGAGTGCAGAGTGTGTCTCCATGGCAGCGACAGAAGAGGACGGGTGTACCGAAGACCTGGAGAGAGGTTCGCCCAGTGTTGCTTCGCTGAAACAGTCGCCTACGGTGGAGGTTCCGTCATGATGTGGGCGGGGATTTCCATGGAGGGGCGGACCGAGCTGGTTTTTGTTGATGGCGGGGGTCGAGGCGGTGGTTTGAATGCAGACAGGTACATCACCGACATCCTGCAAGACCATGTCGTCCCCTACGCCGGGTTCTTTGACGAGGGGTTCCATTTCATGCAAGACAACGCCCCTTGTCATACCGCCCGCGTCACAAAGGAGTACCTTGACGCAGTTGGCATCCCGACTCTGAAGTGGCCACCTCTGAGTCCTGATTTAAATCCTATCGAGCACTTATGGGATTACCTGAAACGCAAGGTTCGAGCTCGCAATCCTGCTCCGGAGACAATTTTGGCCCTGAAAGAAGCTTTGGTCGAAGAGTGGGAAGCATGCCCCCAGGATACCATCAGGAAGCTGATAAGGTCAATGAAGAGACGCATGGCATGTGTGAAAAAGGTTTTTGGTGGTAACACCAGGTATTAAAGATAAAAATAAATTGTTATTCGTTCATGAAAATGTTTTTTCTTTCGTTGTTAAGGTCATTTTTGCACCCAAATTTTACACCTCCTTGGTATGCTAGCTTGTTTTTCATGAACTGAAATTTTTCGCCTGAAAAACATGCTCGTATTGAAAGCTGACACTGTTAGCTCTAAAATGGTACCGTTGCTTTTTTGATCTCATGATTGGTTCCTGAGATATTAAACGATGAAATTAAAAATTAGTTTGAGTCGATTTTTTTGATCGCGAGTGTAGCTCTGGTGGATAGGCACCCTAAGTGTAGTGTGTCGTAATCGAGTTCCAATTGAGAATGCGGACGGTAGTAGTAGCAGTGACAAAGGATGAAAAAAGCGAATTCGAAAGAGGGTAGATCGCTATGGTGCCTATGGTGTTAAGGTAGACCACAACTAAACGCAGCAACTTCAGTTACTCCATGATAATGGTGCATGTAACTGTGTCGAAATATCGAAAACTCATAGAAACAAATATAGGTACATGGTAAATACCCCGTTTGTAAACCACTTGATTGACAAAACTTTATTCACTGAATATAAAAAATTCAAGACCACTGTTTAATTTAATGGAATTTTACATTTTGTGTTTGTGTTCAGTTTCCAGGTCGAAAGGTGTCTTTAATATTATGTGGAGACTTTAACAGTGTACCATCATGTGGTATATACCAGTTGTATACCACTGGAACTGCACCTAGTTCCCTTCCTGATTGGAACTCAAGTATGTACGGAAATGTTTAACTTTTCTCTCTGTTTTTTTTATGTAGGTAGGTATTTTTTTATAAAGGTATATAACCACTTAGAAACTTAATAAACTTTAAACTCATATTTTAGACTGAATTTTCTAGTACTATAGACAAGTACTGAGACCATATACTATAATTTGAGCCCATATATATCCAAACTTCAAATATCTATGTGTGATATCGATATGGCACTGATAGCACTGATGGTCCCAACCTTTTCTTCAGTAAAAGCCCTGTTACACTTTACTTTTTTAACCGACTTCAAGATTTGAAAAGAGGAGGTTCTCAATTCGGCGTGTATGTTTTTTTTTTTTTTTTTTTTTTTTTTTTTTTATGTTTGTTACTCCATAACTCCGTCATGTCTGAACCGATTTTGAAAATTCTTTTTTTGATTGTAAGTATATATATACAGATTGGTCCCGTTTTTGTCAAAACGCAGTTCTGATGATGGGATCCATGAGGAATCGAGGGAACTCCTCAAATCTTAAAGGCATACATATAGTGATTTTTATATTTTTATCAACAAAACCATCATTTTCATTCAAAACAGTGACATTGGTTGAAGTAGAACTGCTGATGATGATCAGAACGGAACTCTTCAACGACGCATAGTTCACGTTTGGCGATTCGTCCTCTTCGCTGTGTTTGTTTAGCAAGTTTAATTGTCAGAACAAATGTTCGTCCAGCTCAAGTTCTGATGATGGAATCCATGAAGAATCGAGGGAACTCCTCAAATCTTAAGGGCTTACACATAGTGACTTCTGTATTTTTATCAACAAATCAAGCATTTTCATTTAAAATAGTGACATTTGATGAAGTGGAACTGCTGATGATGAACAGAACGGAACTCTTCAACGACGCATAGATCATGTTTGGCGATTCTTCCTCTTCGCTATGTTTGTTAAGCAAGTTAGATTGTCAGGACCAATTTTCGTCAAGCTCAAGTTCTGATGATGAGTTCCACGAGGAATCGAGGGAATTCCTCAAATCTTAAAGGCATACATAAAGTGACTTTTGTATTTTTATCAACAAATCAAGCATTTTCATTCAAAAGAGTGACATTTGATGAAGTGGAACTGTTGATGATAATCAGAACGGAACTCTTCAACGACGCATAGTTCACGTTTGGCGATTGGTCCTCTCCGCTGCGTTTTTTAAGCAAGTTATTTCATTGTATGGAATCTAAGTGCACCATCTATCTACAATAATCCTTCACCGGCTACCCCCATTGAAGTCGATTTTTTTTTCTTAAAAATTATTTAGTGTCCTAACTAACATCCTAATTAGGATCCTAACTTTTTTCAATAGTAAATTTACTTGCTAAATGCGGTTACACTTGACTAAATTTAGAAACTAAATCATTTAGGAAGCTAACTAGGACAAATGTAACAGGGCTTTAAGGGCTAGGTACTCCAGAGTCCAGACGGATGTTACGGAGCTCCGTCTACAGTTCGGAAATATCGGAACTTCCGATTTGTTTTACACCTCCGAATCCGTTTTCGGTTCCGATTACTTAGAACGGATGTCATACCATACCGAAAGTAAAAATGCATATTTGACCTTCAAAATATGTCTTAATATATAAAAGCAGTTGCAATTTGGAAACAGTATAACGTTCGTTAAGTGGTTTAATTTATCTACTGTCATCATCCTCCTGGCCAGCTTTTTGCCCCGGCCTAACTAAACCTGCTGGGATCCGCAACCTAAGCCAGTGGATATTTTTTTAAACTTTTTCTAAACATTGTGGTATAGTTAGCAGACATTCTGCTTCATACAAAATTAATTGTAGTATGTTGTAGCGTTGTAGCGCATTGTTATCAGTGAATTCTCAATACAACTTGGGACTCCGATGGCTGAGAAGTATAAAACATCTTCGGCAGATATCGCAAGGCCTAGGCGTCCCCCTAAGACGCTATTTTTATACCATTGTTTCCGTAGTTGACTGACAATTTGTGGACCTTATTAATTACAAAGACGTAAGGTATACTGTTGATTAGTTAACAGTTTTGCTGATAGTAATATTGGTGTACTTGTAGAGCCAGAGGAAGCTGTTAGAAATCTAAATCTCCAACAAGACATTATCCTGGGAAGTGCGTGTGGCACACCTCAATACACAAACTTCACTGCAGGTTTTGCAGATTGCTTGGACTATATTTATTATGAAAAAGCAAATATGGAAGTTGAACAGGTTTGTATTTATTTATGGTACTACCACTCTTACTATTTGTACTTGTATACCATTCATGCATTATAACGGAATATCGTCGACTTCCACGGTATCACGGTAATTTAAAAGCTAACATCCACTTAATTTCGTACATTTGGGGCCTCTGCATTGCTGTTTGAAAGCGTATACTTCACAGTTGGTCCCATTGTAACCAGGTCAGGATCTAATGATGGGATCCTGGAGAAATCGAGGGAACTCTTCAACAATTATAGGCACACCTATAGTGATTTGAGTACTTATTACAGAAGCTCGAGCATTTGCTTTTGGAAAGGTGGAGGCCATGTGAAGTCTGTTCTCTTTTCTTTAAAATTATTTGTTTATGCTTATAGTCCTTCTCCGTTCGAACACTTTGAACTCCAAAGTGTCTCGTCGTGAATAGGTGCCTTTCATCCCATGGTTTACAATCTATTATTTCCCAAACATGAGCGGAAATGCTGTCGTTATGTTAGTGATAAATATAGGCTCGAAATCACATGTTTCGGGTGCCTACAATTGTCTATGGCCCAGGAATATTATAGATACCACATTGGGCCAACATAAGCCAACCTAAGGGACGCAACTATGCGTTAGAAGGAGCAAACGTTATTGCGATCTCGTTCCGCCGTATAGCTGCGTCCCTTAGATTGGCCTACGTTGGCGTAGGGCCTATTTCTCGAATGGTATTAGACTCATATTATTAGTGTGTTGTCATGGAAACCCATATGATCTGACAGCTACTTTACTAATATTATTAGTCTAATATCGTTCGAGAAATGGGCCCCTAATGTGTCCTGGCTCCTGCCATTTGCCTCGTCAGGATCATTAAAAACCATAGACAATAGATTTTCATTGGTTTATATAGTAAACAAAATTAACTTTTTTAAATTCAAAAAGTTACATTGCCACAGATGAAACACAAGTTATGCACAATTATCGAATTATTCAAAGACAGGTGTTGCCGACCCGCGATTTTACAAATTTGCCGCGCTTTTCTACTGGCAGAAATGGTTTGCCAGACTATACATAATGATGATGATGTTTTTTTTTCAGGTTGTCCCATTTCCCAGTGTTGAGGAACTACAAGCCCATACTGCTTTACCAAGCATAGTTTTTCCATCTGATCACATAGCTTTGATTTCTGATCTACGGTTTATTTGATAACAATGTGTAAGTGCTATTTAAATGAAAATAAATGATTTCTAGATATTATGTAATTAATTGTGAATCCTTGAATAACCGTTTTGATCCTGAATATGTGTCCTTTTTCTACTCACCAATTCTTCTACTTATACAAAGTGTAACAAAAATGCTGGTGATACTTATTGGTATCGTAATATTCTAATTAAGTAAAAGCAGGGGGGTTTCACTACGCAGTTTAGGTACATTTGGCCGGCGCGCCTCCCGGGCAGGCATACGAGGGGCGGCTGATAAGTCCTAAGCCTATGGTATTTCGAGGTCGTATATGCGTTTATGGTACTGGCCACTAGAAAGGCCATTTAAAAACAAATTATTAAAAACAAAATCATGTCATATTTGTTTGAATTTTTCTTAAGATATTCAACGGCAAAGTTCACCATGTCTGAATTATCAACAAATATAACGAAAATTGAGCACCGTGCTGTAATTAAGTTCCTTACAAAAAGTGCTGAATCACCGCAAAGTATTTCTGAAGAAATGGCTAGTATTTATGGTGCCTCTGGGCCTTCTTATGCTGCGGTCAAAAAGTGGAGTCGCTTATTTAAACTGGGTAGGGAGTCGATTGAAGACGATCCCCGTTCAGGGAGGCCAATATCGGTGGTGACTGAAGAAAATGTAAGAAAATTCAGAAAATTGGTATTAGTAGACCGGAGAGTTAAGGTTTGGCAAATAGCTGATACTGTAGGCATTAGTAAAGAACGGGTTGGGGAGATTTTACATGAACATTTAAACATGACTAAGGTCAGTGCTCGCTGGGTACCGAAAATGCTGACGGCGTTCGATAAAGAACGTCGTGTTGAAACTTCCCAGGCGTTTTTAGGTCTGTGCGGAGATGGTATAGATGAAGTTTGCTCCCGAATAGTAACTGTTGATGAAACATGGATCAGGCAGTATGATCGGGAGTGTAAGTCTGAATCCATGCAGTGGATTGAAAAGGGTGAAAGACCACCGAAGTAGTTTAAAGTGCAAAAATCGGCATCTAAGTTAATGGCCACTGTGTTTTGGGACTGTGATGGCATTCTCTTAATAGATTATTTGGCCAAAGATTCTACAATAAATGCACTTTATTATGCCAATCTATTGAGACAGGTGCGAGAAGCGGTAGTTGAGAAAAGGAGGGGCAAATTAAGGAAAGGCATTTTGTTTTTGCAAGACAATGCATTCGTTCACACCGCCCGGGTAGCGAGGCAGGCTCTGAAGGAAATCGGCTTTGATGAAATCGACCACCCACCCTACAGTCCAGACCTAACCCCTAGCGATTATTTTCTGTTCAGTAATTTAAAGAGGGAGTTACGGGGAAAGCAATTTGGCAGTGATGAAGAGATGAAGGCGGCTGTACAGGAGCATTTTGAAGGCGAATCTAAAGAATCTTTTTTTAACGGCCTAAAAGCATTGTATAAAAAATGTAATAAATGCATTGAATTAGAGGGAAATTATATTGAAAAATAAACATAAGTTATTTTTTATATATTGTTTTTTTCTACCACAGGCTTAGGACTTATCAGACGCCCCTCGTATAGCAGTGGGCTGCCGCTCGGCTCGCACGATAGTCGTGCCACCCCAAGTAACACATCAAAGCAGTATAACGGCCGTCTTACAGCATATCTGTATGCTTTTAGCATTTTCAGTTCGTTTTATAGTAGCATTATAAACGTTTATAGTGCTGATATAGGTCTTAAATGGGCACAAATTACCCAGCTTGAGATCCTATACAGGTCATTTAATAGCATTGCAGGCGCATTATGTCTGCGCTATTAGCATTATCGTTGTCATGGAAAGTGCCAATCGCCTCAAAGAAGCATTAGTACGCTCTATTAAGTTGCCGACTGCATTAAAGAAGCCTTAATACGGCCAAAAAACTTGCTAATCGCAGTAAAGAAGCATAAGTACTCTCGATTAACTTGCCGATCGCAATACAAACGCATTATACTAGCATAAGAGTGTAGTAAAATAAACCTTACGTCAATGCAAAAACGTCTCTAATACCGACGGAACAAATGTTATAATACAATGAACGTTGTGATTTAACTACTTTGTCTCGCAATATAAAATGGACGAAGACGGTACGAAAAACTGAATGAGTGACACGTCATATTTGTTTGCATCCTAACAAAATTTATAAAAGTTTTTGACACTTTTACGTTATTATATCCTTCAAATATTACTGCGCAATGTAGTTTACTGTCAATGTGTATATAAGTTTCATTGAAAATTTTCACGCGCCTTTGATTTATTGTGGTTTTGCTATAAAATATTATAAAAAGATATGCGTCAAATAAGCAAAACAATTGTGTAATCCTCGTATAGAACGAGTTTTGCATTATTAACATAATAGTGTTGGTTGAACAGTCTTAAATTAAGTAATTTCTTTATTATATAGGTATTTTCCTTGTATAAATAGGTCCGCATGATTTTATTTTTAGGTTATTAATTATTTACAAAATGGCGTTGGTCTATATAGACGGAGAGCTAGCCCCGTCCACGTCGGATATGACAATAATGAGAGCAACCAAACCCCTCTAGTCAGTTTGGTATATTATGCTTATTTCTAGATCTGGACATCTGGCAGCTTTAAAGTAGTGGAGGTCAAAGAATGCAAACCATTTCAAGAAAATAAATCCTAGAGATCTGGGTTTGATGCAATATTATGAGAAACTATACAAATACTATACAATATTAAGAGAAATTATACAAAAGTTTATGTTGCGAGAAAGTAGTGCCAAACGATGTATAATAAAATATAGTTCATAGTTTTCGCCTACTGTTTTTGTTTCCGTAATAATCATACATCGGGGTTTTCGGTGCGGGAACGATTTGAGAAAGAGTAGAGATAAACAGATAGGTTGAGAGTTAGTCTGAGAAAATATCATATTATGCTTAATGAATAACTACCTCTCTGTGAATAGCTTACACACTATGATACGAGCTTTTTTTCTTAGAGGCATGTTTGTATTGACTATACTACTACTGATATACTTAGTATTTTAAAAATGCAATTGCATATCCGAAATTTATTAACTAGATCTACCTAAGACAAAGACACGGTATAGTAAGTGTCAAATATTAATCTTGACGTCCGATATTTATGAACTATTTGATTAACTGAAGAGGTTGACAATGATCAGTCATTACATGAATTAATAAAAAAATACTTGAAAAAATCA
The DNA here is from genome assembly GCA_947086415.1 of Pammene aurita. Lineage (NCBI taxonomy): Eukaryota > Metazoa > Arthropoda > Insecta > Lepidoptera > Tortricidae > Pammene > Pammene aurita. The sequence continues at coordinate 25,464,824 of OX352293.1, forward strand.
TAGGTACCTACAATATATATACATAATAGTCAGCTATTATATATAAATTATATATACCTATGATTTTTTCGATCAATTATTCTTTAGGTAGAAACGTGCTAGAGTACATTCTGTTTTTTAAGTTAATGCCTACTCTTTGGCTAATGTCAAACATTCCCGCACCGAAAACCCGGTAATAATACACAAAATTTTTTGGTCTAACGTTTTTTTTTATCGATTTTTGACCAGTTTTGAGTCGATATTCCAACATATTAACTATAGATAGAATTATAAGGCAAACGACTATCGGTTTTTGAATCTTTTATCTCCATTCTGTAGAGCCGGATCTTGAAATAAATGAGCCGTTATTTTTTTATGATATTTTTAAAATATGGTCTAAAAAACACTTTTATCGATATTCGAATGGTGTAAAGAATCTTACATATACGTAATCTACATATTAGGGTTCCTCTTTGATGTCTCTAAAAACTGTTGAGAGATTTTAATTTTTAACTAATTAAAACAAAATTTATGACCATAAAACCACTTTTTTAGCCTACCCTGGTTCGACTTTGATGTCAAATATCTCGTGGACAATGAATATTGAAGTAAATATAGGATACTATATTGTTTAAAGCCGTTACTGATAATATGATAAGCTATATAAATAATTAGAAAACTAAGGGAATCAGATCCAAGGTCGTTGGCGCCAGGGAGCCCCTTAAAATATAGGCCCTGTCCTTTATAACTGAGACAACTTCGGCAATTTTTACCTAGTTTGGTATTACTATTTTCCAATTAAAACATTTTGCTAGTCTGTCACTGTGACCACCACCCATTAAAAGCTGCCAGATGCCAGGATCTAGCAATAAGAATAGTATAGCAATCTAACCAGACGGGTTTTATTGCTCTCATTATTTTGTCATATCTGACGTGGCTAGCTCTTAGTCCAATAGCAGCTCAGTGACCCTTAAAAAATGCCTTATTTATGCCTACAGCATTACACGTGAATAATTATGCTATTAAACAACATTAAGCATTTATTTATGCTATTGTAGAACCTAAGGCACTAAAACCGCTAAAAGCTGTATCGGGGCTGTTCATAAATTACGTCATCAATTTTTTGATAGTAAAGCTGCCAAATAAAGTGACGTCATTAAAAAAAATGCGTTTTAAGCTTAATTGTAAAATAAAAAACTATTTAGTAGATACTATTTTATAGCATTACAAGTTTATAGAAACACGACTTTCATTCCTTTTTTTACACATTGATGATGTGATCTTCGGAATGACCCCCCCCCCCTCCTACGTCATGCTACCATCATCCGATGTCCAGACCCCCCCCCCCCTTTGAAATGACGTAATTTATGAACAGCCCCTTATAGTGAATTACTTGGCTTTATAATGGTTTATATTATTGCTATTATACTGCATTAGGAAGGTATTGCCTACTTATAAATGCTATTGTACACCCTAAGGCATTAAAAATAGCTGAAAGCTGTATAGCGAATTTACGTGGCATTCTAATGGCTAATATTCATGCTCTTAAACAGTATTAAGCATTTATTTATGCTATTGTAGAACCTAAGGCACTAAACCAAACCGAAGCATTAGTGTAGCAAACCAAAACGCTACTGTACATCATGCAGCTGTACAGTTGCATGTTGTTCGCTGCACTAAAACTAATGGCTAAACAAAAGCATTTACATATGCCATTATACAACCGTTATACAGCGTAAAGCATCATAAAATGCTATTGTAGAACCTAAAGCACTAAAAACAGCTGAAAGCTGTATACCGGATTTACGTGGCATTATAATGGCTAATATTCATGCTCATAAACAGCATTAAGCATTTATTTATGCTATTGTAGAACCTAAGGCACTAAACCACACCGAAGCATTAGTGTAGCAAACCAAAACGCAACTGTACAGCATTCAGCTATACAGTTGCATTTTGGTTCGCTGTACTAAAACTAAAGGCTTTAAGAAAGCATTTATACATGCCATTATACAACCGTTATACAGCTTAAAGCATTATATAATGCTATTGTAGAACCTAAAGCACTTAAGTGCTTTTAAACAGTCGAAAGCTGTACAGTTGCGTTGTGGTTTGCTGCACTAAAGCTAAAGGCTTTACAAAAGCATTTAGATATGCCATTATACAACCGTTATACAGCTCAAAGCATCATATAATGCGACAAGTTGCTCGGTGAACGTATATAAGAGTTTATACGGTCCTTAAGTTCGAAATAAGTTAACTATTCATATGTTATAATGCTTCCTGTGTTACTTGGGACGTGGCGCTCGCAAAATATTGAAAATACACAATGGCTTCGAAACCTAAATCTCGATCTAATCCATATAAAAGATGTCTTTACGGATGCCTGAATAAACGGAAAAACAAGGAAGCAGAAATAACATTTTTAATTTCCGGACGATATTGAAAGGTCCCGAAGTCCTTACTTAGTAATAGTTAAAATAAATATCCTTAATTTATTGAATATTGGTTGCCCAGAAACAATATTAGGAACTGACCGACTTATTTTCAAAGGAATACGGCTGTGGCATACCTACTTCCGTGAGATCAGACATGATCTCTATAAAAATTTCTATCTCCGGATACAAATAATGTTTACAGAATCAATAGGTATAGGTACAAAAACTTGTCAGGTGACAGGTGACAACCCCTAACAGCTCGGTCATAAAATTGCGGCGCGCAAAGAAGATTCACGGTTCGTGCGCGGTTATAAGTTTCAATTTTGCTTGCAGGCGGCGAGTATGGTATAATTTTATACCTAAATCTGATCTGAATCGTTGCCACCATCTTTCCGGCAGTGTAAATCGGTTGCATCGCTAAAGGCTAATTTAAACAAGTTATGGCTTTCAAACGAATCCTAACAGTAAGATATATGCGGTAATAATTTTCATATTATTTATTTTATTTTATGTAGGTAGTATGTATTTATAGTATGTATGTATGTATAGTATATATTTTGTATTTATGTAAAAAGTTTATTTATATTTATGTATGATACCGAACTGAGTATCTACCTAATTATTTAGATTATAAATTATAATACAACTCATCTTACCGTATCGTACAGTACCTAAGTCTGCCTAGCACTTCCAACTTTCTCTCTCAATTGCTCAAAGGTTAACTGGAAGAAATCCTTTAAAGGGATAAGTTCGCCTTTGTACGTATATGTTGTGTTATATGTATTTCGTTGTGTTTTCTTGTACAATAAAGTGTTTTACTACTACTACTACTACTACTGACTTTTGTGAAGGAGTGAATTTCCTGTACGGTAGTACTATTAATTATTCTGTGGTAAAAGTAAGAAAAAAAAACTTTTTCACGTGAAAAAAAAATCCTTTGGAGGGTTGGCCTACTGCTTTCTCTGAGGCCTACTGGCACCACGTCCACGTGTCCTATACAAAAACAAATTATTTTTTCTTAGTCGCAATACGATAGCAATTATGTCCTTAAACGGATCACCAGTATTTGTGTTATATCCTGTATACTTATTTTATCAAACATATTTACAAAAAAATTACATTTATAGTCTGGCCAGCCAACGAACGCAGTAGCAATGTACAGCGAACAAAAGTATGACAACACTAAGAAACAGTGAAAAAAGCAGCAATGATCATCAAATTTTAGGTGGTATTCCCGCCCCTTTCATTAGGTGACATTTACGGTGTGTAAAAAGGAGACGGATATATTTCGTCTGATCTGTCATCAACTGCAACAGATAATCTGGTTGAGGCCATTCACATATGGCTTAAAAATGAATTAAAATTTTCACACCACCTGCTCGACAATGCCAAATTATATATCATGCAAACCTCACCGAAAGCAAATCATTATAGCCCTTGGCTTTAGCCGGGTTATAATGTTGTACTAAATCTCATTATAACCCGCTGGTTAATAATGTGATTTCACTTCCCATAGTTCTTATTGTTATGTACTTAAAGTCTATTGGTAAAGTCCGCAGGGTGCACAGCCCCGCGACGCCAGCCGGGGCCCGCGCCGCCGCGTCGAACTGATTTGAAAATCGAATTTATTCGGAAAATCGTGCTGGCCACCTTTTTTAAATACCTAAAACAAATGCCGCGAGTGTCATAAGACGCTGCAGTATACGGAGTAAAACTGCAGGTTCTATAAAAATTGAAGATAAAATTTGAATAAAATGGACTAATGTATCAAGAATCAATTTTTAGGGTTCCGTAGCCAAATGGCAAAAAACGGAACCCTTATGGATTCGTCATGTCTGTCTGTATGTCTGTCCATCCGTATGTCACAGCCATTTTACTCGGAAACTATACGACGTATCTGAATAAAATTTACACATAAGGTGTATTTTGTATGCCGCTACTTAGTTATGTAGATTTGAAAAAAAAAATTAGGGGGGGGGCGCTCCATACATGTAACTATTTTTTTTTGACTAAATATCAACATGTGACACATCAATGATAGGTCTTTAAAAATAACATTGAGGTTTCTTTGACCAATTTGTGATTAAGTGAATATTTTCTGAAATAATCGCTTCGAAAGTCAGAAAAATTGTGCCCCCCCCCCTGTAACTTTTTAACCGTAAGTCCAAAAATATGAAAAAAATTGAGGAGATGCGTCTTACCATATACTTTCTACGCAAATTGTTTTGAACATTATCGGTTTAGCTATTTTTGAGTTATCTTTATCTCCAAAAAACCATAGGCACCAGATACGACCTTTTGGTATTAGTTTGGTTCCATTGAAGGTACGGAACCCTCCTATGTGTGGTCCGACACGCACCTGGCCGGTTTTTACTTTTGATTTACTTTAATAAAAATCCGTTTCTAGTAGCCTTAGCTATTTTATTGTCTCGCAAGAGGTGAGAAAAGTAGAGTATACTCCTCGGGGATAAAGCTGTTTTTGTCACGGGCGCGCTTGAACCCCTCACTGCACTCAGGACTCAGTCTTAATTCCCTCGCTTCGCTCGGGAATTAACTCATAAACCCCTCGCTGCGCTCGGGATTAAAATCTGGAGTCCTTCGTTACGTTCAGGATTCAATATTGCGCCCGTGACATAAAACAGTGCTTTATCCCCTTGGTGTACAATCTACTATTAATGTTTTGGACCCGGGGTATGTCCTTAAACTACGTCCGGACTTGGGTATGTCCTTAAACTATGCCAAAAAGAGAGGTATGGGCACTGCGAATGGCATCTCGCTTAGTGTGGTAGGGCACGTTCAGTGAATGTCATCTCGCTCAAATCTGGAGCAGAGCCCGACTGGGGAAGTACCTCCACCTTACAGAAAACCACAGCCAAATAGCACTAGACCCTACTCATAGTGTTGTGTTCCTGCTGGTGAGTAAGGTTGCCAAAGAGCTCAAAGAGGACCCAGTGTGTTGACGATGAGGGACCCTCTTGTTCCTTTAGCCGTCAACACAGCCCAAGTAACACATCAAAGCAGTATAACGGCCGTCTTACAGCATATCTGTATGCTTTTAGCATTTTGAGTTCGTTTTATAGTAGCATTATAAACGTTTATAGTATAGGTCTTAAATGGGCACAAATTACCCAGCTTGAGATCCTATACAGGTCATTTAATAGCATTGCAGGCGCATTATGTCTGCGCTATTAGCATTATCGTTGTCATGGAAAGTGCCAATCGCCTCAAAGAAGCATTAGTACGCTCTATTAAGTTGCCGACTGCATTAAAGAAGCCTTAATACGGCCAAAAAACTTGCTAATCGCAGTAAAGAAGCATAAGTACTCTCGATTAACTTGCCGATCGCAATACAAACGCATTATACTAGCATAAGAGTGTAGTAAAATAAACCTTACGTCAATGCAAAAACGTCTCTAATACCCACGGAACAAATGTTATAATACAATGAACCTTGTGATTTAACTACTTTGTCTCGCAATATAAAATGGACGAAGACGGTACAAAAAACTGAATGAGTGACACGTCATATTTGTTTGCATCCTAACAAAATTTATAAAAGTTTTTGACACTTTTACGTTATTATATCCTTCAAATATTACTGCGCAATGTAGTTTACTGTAAATGTGTATATAAGTTTCATTGAAAATTTTCACGCGCCTTTGATTTATTGTGGTTTTGCTATAAAATATTATAAAAAGATATGCGTCAAATAAGCAAAACAATTGTGTAATCCTCGTATAGAACGAGTTTTGCATTATTAACATAATAGTGTTGGTTGAGCAGTCTTAAATTAAGTAATTTCTTTATTATATAGGTATTTTCCTTGTATAAATAGGTCCGCATGATTTTATTTTTAGGTTATTAATTATTTACAAAATGGCGTTGGTCTATATAGACGGAGAGCTAGCCCCGTCCACGTCGGATATGACAATAATGAGAGCAACCAAACCCCTCTAGTCAATTTGGTATATTATGCTTATTTCTAGATCTGGACATCTGGCAGCTTTAAAGTAGTGGAGGTCAAAGAATGCAAACCATTTCAAGAAAATAAATCCTAGAGATCTGGGTTTGATGCAATACTATGAGAAACTATACAAATACTATACAATAATAAGAGAAATTATGCAAAAGTTTATGTTGCGAGAAAGTAGTGCCAAACGATGTATAATAAAATATAGTTCATAGTTTTCGCCTACTGTTTTTGTTTCCGTAATAATCATACATCGGGGTTTTCGGTGCGGGAACGATTTGAGAAAGAGTAGAGATAAACAGATAGGTTGAGAGTTAGTCTGAGAAAATATCATATTATGCTTAATGAATAACTACCTCTCTGTGAATAGCTTACACACTATGATACGAGCTTTTTTTCTTAGAGGCATGTTTGTATTGACTATACTACTACTGATATACTTAGTATTTTAAAAATGCAATTGCATATCCGAAATTTATTAACTAGATCTACCTAAGACAAAGACACGGTATAGTAAGTGTCAAATATTAATCTTGACGTCCGATATTTATGAACTATTTGATTAACTGAAGAGGTTGACAATGATCAGTCATTACATGAATTAATAAAAAAATACTTGAAAAAATCATAGGTATATGTACCTACAATATATATACATAATAGTCAGCTATTACATATAAATTGTATATACCTATGATTTTTTCGATCAATTATTCTTTAGGTAGAAACGTGCTAGAGTACATTCTGTTTTTTAAGTTAATGCCTACTCTTTGGCTAATGTCAAACATTCCCGCACCGAAAACCCCGATGTATGGTAGGTAATAATACACAAAATTTTTTGTCTAACGTTTTTTTTTATCGATTTTTGACCAGTTTTGAGTCGATATTCCAACATATTAACTATAGATAGAATTATAAGGCAAACGACTATCGGTTTTTGAATCTTTTATCTCCATTCTGTAGAGCCGGATCTTGAAATAAATGAGCCGTTATTTTTTTATGATATTTTTAAAATATGGTCTAAAAAACACTTTTATCGATATTCGAATGGTGTAAAGAATCTTACATATACGTAATCTACATATTAGGGTTCCTCTTTGATGTCTCTAAAAACTGTAGAGAGATTTTAATTTTTAACTAATTAAAACAAAATTTATGACCATAAAACCACTTTTTTAGCCTAAACCGGTTCGACTTTGATGTCAAATATCTCGTGGACAATGAATATTGAAGTAAATATAGGATACTATATTGTTTAAAGCCGTTACTGATAATATGATAAGCTATATAAATAATTAGAAAACTAAGGGAATCAGATCCAAGGTCGTTGGCGCCAGGGAGCCCCTTAAAATATAGGCCCTGTCCTTTATAACTGAGACAACTTCGGCAATTTTTACCTAGTTTGGTATTACTATTTTCCAATTAAAACATTTTGCTAGTCTGTCACTGTGACCTCCACCCATTAAAAGCTGCCAGATGCCAGGATCTAGCAATAAGAATAGTATAGCAATCTAACCAGACGGGTTTTGTTGCTCTCATTATTTTGTCATATCTGACGTGGCTAGCTCTTAGTCCAATAGCAGCTCAGTGACCCTTAAAAAATGCCTTATTTATGCCTACAGCATTACACGTGAATAATTATGCTATTAAACAACATTAAGCATTTATTTATGCTATTGTAGAACCTAAGGCACTAAAACCGCTAAAAGCTGTATAGGGGCTGTTCATAAATTACGTCATCAATTTTTTGATAGTAAAGCTGCCAAATAAAGTGACGTCATTAAAAAAAATGCGTTTTAAGCTTAATTGTAAAATAAAAAACTACTTAGTAGATAATATTTTATACCATTAAAAGTTTATAGAAACACGACTTTCATTCCTTTTTTTACACATTGATGATGTGATCTTCGGAATGACCGCCCCCCCCCCTCCTACGTCATGCTACCATCATCCGATGTCCAGACCCCCCCCCCCACCCCATTTGAAATGACGTAATTTATGAACAGCCCCTTATAGTGAATTACTTGGCTTTATAATGGTTTATATTATTGCTATTATACTGCATTAGGAACGTATTGCCTACTTATAAATGCTATTGTACACCCTAAGGCATTAAAAATAGCTGAAAGCTGTATAGCGAATTTACGTGGCATTATAATGGCTAATATTCATGCTCTTAAACAGTATTAAGCATTTATTTATGCTATTGTAGAACCTAAGGCACTAAACCAAACCGAAGCATTAGTGTAGCAAACCAAAACGCAACTGTACATCATTCAGCTGTACAGTTGCATGTTGTTCGCTGCACTAAAACTAATGGCTAAACAAAAGCATTTACATATGCCATTATACAACCGTTATACAGCGTAAAGCATCATAAAATGCTATTGTAGAACCTAAAGCACTAAAAACAGCTGAAAGCTGTATACCGGATTTACGTGGCATTATAATGGCTAATATTCATGCTCATAAACAGCATTAAGCATTTATTTATGCTATTGTAGAACCTAAGGCACTAAACCACACCGAAGCATTAGTGTAGCAAACCAAAACGCAACTGTACAGCATTCAGCTGTACAGTTGCATTTTGGTTCGCTGTACTAAAACTAAAGGCTTTAAAAAAGCATTTATACATGCCATTATACAACCGTTATACAGCTTAAAGCATTATATAATGCTATTGTAGAACCTAAAGCACTTAAGTGCTTTTAAACAGTCGAAAGCTGTACAGTTGCGTTGTGGTTTGCTGCACTAAAGCTAAAGGCTTTACAAAAGCATTTAGATATGCCATTATACAACCGTTATACCGTTGCAGGAGTTCCATCTCTCTCGCGCTTAAGATGAGAGAGTGAAATGCACTAGAAACAAATTCAATGTGAATTGAAATGTTCGTCATGAAATACGGTGTCTCATCACAAAGGGTTGCCACATGTACGTATTTTGAATTAGCCGCGCGTTTCTACTGACAGAAATGGTTTGCCGGACTATATTAAATAAATAAAAACGGGAATGACCTGAGTTACCCGTTCTTATTTATTTAATACTTATGTCTAAGTCTCACTATTTTTTGGTATCATAATTGGTATTGGTATGTACAGTTGAAGGCCTTTTGTCCATCACCTCATAGAATCTCAGATTTATCTGAAACTTAATAAATACAGAGTGAAATCTGGGTCGTGATCCTGAACCACTTTTTGTAACTCTAACTGATCAGTGATCACCATCATATGATAGTATTTATTTTAATCAAAACAGATTTTTTTAAGACAAAATATTCTTAAACGAAGTAAATCATGGTCACCCTATTACTTTTGACATGCGCTGCATGATGGCTGCGGCTGGCTGCATGGAAAACACAAGACGTCACATTGAGTAGGGTTACCAGATTGTGTAAGAAAATCAATTTATCTTCATATCATCTAACTAGTAGTCCGCCTCGAACTCAGAACTCACGATTTCCTCGCAAACGATATGACCAATATAACAAGACCCTTATGATGATTTTTTCGCGCCTTCTAGCTCTATGACCCCTTGGTCGATCCTGCTCATATACGAACTCTCAAATTATATGTATCTCTGCTACAACCCCAACAAATTTCATGAAGATCAGAAAAGCGTTACTAAAGTTATCGCGGAACAAACTCTCAAAATCAAAAAGCCATCGAAATGCCGAGACGACCCAGTAGCCAGAAGTTGTTTGTAAGAATTTGCTTCGCTTACGCTCCGCTCGTTCGATTATCAATATTGATGACAAAAATTATGATTATCACTAGTAGTCCGCCTCGAACTCAGAACTCGCGAATTCCTTGCAAACGAGATGACCAATATAACAAGACCCATATGATGATTTTTTCGCGTCTTCTAGCTCCATGACCCCTTGGTCGATCCTGCTCATATACGAACTCTCAAATTATATGTATCTCTGCTATAACCCCAACAAGTTTCATGAAGATCAGAAAAGCGTTACTAAAGTTATCGCGGAACAAACTCTCAAAATCAAAAAGCCATCGAAATGCTGAGACGTCCCACTAGCCAGAAGTTGTTTGTAAGAACTCACTTCGCTCGTTCGATTAGGTTCATCTTTTAATTTTGTATTATCTCTTGCTACACGACCCCGATTTCATCCTGTATGTGTATAGGGTAGGGTCATAGACATACTAGCCATAGATCTGACATGGTAATAATAAAAGCCCTGTTACACTTTACTTTTTTATAGTATCCTAACTAGCATCCTAATTAGGATCCTAACTTTTTTTCAATAGTAAATTTACTTGCTAAATGCGGTTAGACTTGACTAAATTTAGAAACTAAAGTCATTCAGGAAGCTAAGCTAACTAGGATAAGTGTAACAGGGCTTTAATACCAAGATTAAACGGGAAGGTCTTATTAAACTTTCAATAGGTATGACAAAGAGCGCTATTATTGTTAATCCTTGTCCATAGTATCACATTGTGATTGTTGCTTACTTCCAAAAGGCCCTAAGTATAATATAAACAAGTGTAACCCTCCACAGCTTTTTAAAGGGGAGCAAAAAAACGCTAGTTACGGTATGTTGTCAGCCATCATGAAACGTGTTTTAAAATTAGTCGCATTGCGTGTATTCTGTTCTTCTTGGGGGAACGATTGTTTCAACACTTTCAACTGTAGAGATACTTGCTTTGAGGGTAGGGTGCTTTCGTATAAGCCCGCATTATACTTGTTACAGCTACGCGCGCTGTGTGCAAATATTTTACGCTACGCTAGGTCTGTGCTGTGGAATACGTCATATGCATATGTCAATTTTGTGTAAAACGGAACGGAATGGAAAAATCTTCTGCGCATCTTGAGTGGTGGGTAAACTGGGTGACAGCATAGTGCTTTGTGCAATAAACTTCAAGTCAAGAGTCAAGTTTTATATAAAGTTTTTTCAGTTTTTTGGAATCAGAGATTTATAACTTACCTACCTATTAAGAATTTTATTTAATTTCGAGATGCCGTATAAAATATACTCCAAAACTAATTGTTACGTCCTGGGCAAAAGCTACCTGGGAAATACGTTCTTTGGTAAGCATTAAACAATAATATGATACGGTTGGTTTGCTGATTTAACCTAAATAAATGATTTACCGTTATTGTTTCTTAATAGGTGGTACTAATCAAGTAGGCAAAGCCTTACACATAACGACAAATTTGAGGTTTCCGTTAGCAGCTGCTCTAAAGCTGCCGACAAATGTGGTAGACATCAACGCTGCTGAAATGGGCCGCTTTTCTCCCTTGAGGGAACGAGACATATCCGGTCCAGTCATCAGTGCTTACGACAACAAACAGGATTCCTTTCAAATCGATATAACGAGTCAACCCGACCCTCACGTGAACAAGTATGATTGTCGTGGTGCCGTGAATCTTTGCTCTTCAATGCAGAGCAATGTCCCGAGCCCTTTCAGTGGGAATCACACTCACTTGAACATGCCAGGCTCTCAGTGGGGACAGGGCAACAAGTACTTGTCAGACCATCTCCATAGTGCTCATTATCTCACACTAAGGAATGAGTACAGGGACAAAGCTCTCAACTCAGGTATCTATGTATCAAGATTACTAGCCAGCATTTAATACTAATAGGATAATTGTGCTAGTTTCCCGTCCAGGTCCAGTTTACTGTCCACTTGATTAAACTGCTGGAAATATAACTTTTTAAGGTCAATATAGTTTGTATTTATAGTTTATTATTTAGTAGATTTTTTAATCTTATGCTTCTATTTTGGGAAAAAACTTGAAGATAAAAATATAATTATGTATGGACGGAAAACTGACAACAGTGGACGAAAACTAGCACAATCACCCTATATCATCAAGCTCTAAAATAGTCAAATTTATAACATTTCATGCTTGTCTTACTATCTTTATCTTTACTGGTTTTTATACTAACATACATTTTAACACGGATGATTGATTGTAATTTATTAAAATACTGTTGTTACTTTTTCAAAGCATAGCTGTAACATTGGGAAGAAGAAACATGAGTACCATTCCGAATCCCCCAATGAGTGCTAAAGAAAAGTTGAAAAACGCTGTGAAAGAATATGGCTCCACTGTGATAGTATTCCATGTCACAATCTCACTGATGTCATTGGGGGGCTGTTATCTTCTAGTGTCTAGGTATGGTACCTTGTGCTATGTTTTGACCTCATGATGATATTTCCTCAGTTGACAATTAGCTTCAAATCTTTGTAATATACAACTAATTTTGTTTCATTGCCATTATGGAGACTGATTATCAGACATCGGAAAGGGTGAGCTATTGCCTATTTTCCCTAATCACCTGACTAAAAATTACTGTTAAGCTGTTGCCATTATAATTCAACCATACATATGGTATCGTAATTATTTTAAGAACATGAGATTAGATATTTAGTGTAACTGCAACAGATCAACAGTAACAAGTCAGGTGATTAGGGCAAATAGTTCACAGTCCTTTCCGACCTCTGCTTATTAACACATTCAGGGCCGAGAACCCAACTGTCGGGTTCTCTGTTCGTAGCTATTACGCGCTACTTACGACGAATACGTGGCTACAGGCTACGAGCGTAGCACTAGGTGGCTCTGAATGTGTTAATCATACACTTTTGCTAATAGTAATAGCAATTAGCATAACGTGTATTATGTTGTGATACTCATGTTTACTGTTCATAACATCTACCATAGATTGGAGAATTGTTTGCTTGGGCAGGTTTCCTTTTCTTATTGTACTAACACCACTGTGTCTCATTATCTTAAAAAAGCACCCTTGGTCAAGCTTTGAAAGGTCCCATTTAGAATAGCACAGTATGCCTGTATATTCATTGTCAGTTTGTGCAACACAGAGTTTACTCAATATTTGTTACATATCAATGTTTTTATTTTGCAGCGGCGTGGATCTAGTAGCAATCCTGCAGAAGCTCAATATTGGAGAGGGTACAATGTCCAAATTGGCATCATCAAATGCTGGAACCTTCGTTGTAGCCTATGCCGTGCACAAAGTATTCGCTCCAGTGAGGATGGCTATCACATTAACGGCCACACCGTTTATTGTCAAATATTTAAGGCATATAGGAATAATAAAAAGACAACTAAATTCTGGTGGTGGGAATAATTAGGTACCTGGTAGTAATGTAAAATGCATTTTTATGGTGGTATCTAAGGCTTGCAATTATCCGGATAATATGGATATTTCGAATAGTATTCCATATAAATTACTATTCGTAATATCCAGATTGCAAGCCCTAGTGGTATCAAATGGTATTATAAATAAGACTATTTTAAAGTTAAGATGGTTCCAGAATATGACTCTGAATCAATTTTTAAGTGTCATTAGCACATTTTGAATGTCATGGCGTATAGCGTCAGCCAATAAAGATATATAAATAAAATTCAAATAAACTTGTTCTGCATGTATCACTAACCCTTTGACCGTAAAGCATCGGACGGACAAATCGTGCCCTCAGCCCACGAGCGTTAAGGACATCCGAGGATATTTATATAGCAATTTATATTTCAAATTTTTACAAATCTTACAATAACAAAGAAATACTTAAATAAATACATCCTTCAAATTGTAAACTTGTATGCTATTTGTTAATTTAGGTTCCATCCTTCCCTGTCCTTGTGTTATTATCATGTCGTCCAAGCCTTATCCGGCTACGGCGACTCCAACTAACTTCTGAGTTTTTGTTCTTGTTTTGGTGGGCTCTTAGTGACTCGCGAAACCGAACTTAGTTTTAAAGACGCGATTACACGGAGCACAAAGCTGACCAGCCGAGTTGTAGGTGTAGGAGGGCTTCGGTTTAGTCTTCCGTATTTGGCGTTTTGCGTCAAGGTTCTCTAGACGCTGGTCCTCGAAAAAGTCTACACCCTTATTGTGAACCATGCGACGCCATTCCGGTCTGAGACGAGCACGCTCCTCCCACCTATCAGTAGGTATGCTACAAGCTCCGAGATTGCGTTTTAGCACGTCTTTATAGCGTAGGTACTGACCGCCTTGCTTGCGTTTTCCGCAAAGTAATTGGGAATAAAAGACTGCTTTGGGTAACCGACTATCGTCCATACGTAAGACGTGGCCATTCCATCTCAACTGATGCTTCACAATGAACGCCTCTATACCTGATATACCGTACGCCGTAGAACCTCGGTGTTCGGAATTCGGTCCTGCCGTTTAATACGTAGAATCGATCTTAGACATTTAAGGTGGAAGGTGTCTAATTTCTTGATATCTACCTTATAGCAGCACCATGTTTCGGCAGCATAAAGTAAAGTTGGCAGAACAATCGCTTTGTAGACTAGGATTTTTATTTGCAGTTTGAGGTCATGTGAATTCCAAATACGGGTTTTGAGCTTGCCAAAGGCTGCAGCAGCACCTGCTATTCAGGCGGGTATCTCCGACGCTAGTGTGTTGTCGTTCCTTAATCTACTGCCTAAATATTTAAAGTAGTGAACTTCCTCTAACACTGGTCCATTCAGGTTGATATGTGATGGGTTTTCGAGACAATTTCGGGGAGGTTGTTTTAATATTTGCGTTTTACTGGTGCTTATGACCAGACCCAAAATTGTGGCACGAAGTGTGAAGGGCGTCCACGTAAGTCTGAAGTGACTCCATTGAGTCTGCCATAAGGCAGACATCGTCGGCGTATAAAATTTCCAAAATAGGAAGTCTGTTGGCTCGTCGCTTAGCTCTGAAACGGGAAAGATCGAAAATACTCTTGGCGGGTCTAGAGTCGATTTCAATCAAACCATTGCAGGTCCTAATCGCATCTTGCATTACAGCATTGATTATATTATTATTGAAGAGAGCTGCCGTTACATACAAGTACCTACCAAAGACATAAAATAAGGAGACGTAATCCCACGAAGGTAAAATTGTAATTCTATAGTAAGCCGCAGTCTCGCCCAAGCAGCACAAACGCTGTATTACATAGGCCGTTGGAACTTAATTACAGCCTTGAGCTGTTAAAAGTCTATATAAAAGCTGTTCTTGTAGGTGAAAGCTGAATAAAAGTAATCTAGGCAGCTTCGAAATGCTTTAAGCTGTTTAACGGTCATAGATTTAGCTAAAAGCTGGATATTGGGTTCCAATGAGTAAGTTATACAGCAGTTTTGCAGCTTGTAGCGTCATATGCTGTATAAAACAACTTCGTAATACTTTAAGCTGTTTAACCCTTTGACCGCCAAAGCCGTTCAAACACGTCAACGAAAAGTCGTGCCCTCAGCGCCATGACGTGTTAAAACGTCCAAAATGAGAGATCAAAATACTCCTTAATAAACAACCTTTATAGAAATATTTTTGTATATTTATTATAGCTCTACCATTCACCTATCTTTTTAGTTAAAATTTCATTCAAAATAACCCGTACCTAACTCAAGAAAAAAATAGAAAATACCTCAAAGCTATTTAAAAGAGCAAAAAGGCACTGCCCTCCTCGCCGTTGACGGGTAATCACGTCAAGCGGCGTGACGTCACTTCGAAATAGTGTTGTTCGTTTGAAAGCATAGTGGTCGATGTTGATTATTGTATGGACGTAACCAAACACTGTAATTATGAATGTTTTTCGCATTTTAAGCTTTATTATATAATAAAACTAAGCATTAAACTGTGATTCGTGTAGAAGATTAGTTTTAGGAACTACATATCGTAATGTTAAAAAAGGTATATATTCTAATTTTTTACAATTTTTACTTTAACATATGCATTATTAAAAAAGAAAGAGTTTTATTTAAGTCGCAATGGAATAAATACAATGCGTGTTATAAGGGCCTAACAATGTGTATGTTGTTTCTTTTAATCTTATTGCTTCGCCGCATTCTTGTTAATCCTTAAACAATGATAAATACCACGACACGTGGGCTTTCGGTCCATTTCATTCATACCAAATAAGTAAAAAAAATTAAATGGTATTTTAGATAAAATCTCAACCAATATGAATGTTATCGGTGAGAGACCGAGTTTAAGTGAACAAAGAATATGTCATTATTAGGGATATACCAAGTTTCTTTAAGTACAAAAGAATGAAATTTGCGCGAGGTGTTTTTTTACCTACAGACCCGTTCCGTCCGATGTTTATTAGTTTTTATCATAAAATTTATTTATTTGATGGTATTGTTAAACATTTTTTTACTTAACTAAACACTTAAAAACCTAATATTGTCTTCGGTTGCCGCGATAGTTATTCATGAAATAAAACTATTAGAAACGGATTTTATCGCGTGTACTTAAAAACCTAAGGTATTTTCCTTCATACAGTTACGCCACGGAAATATCGATACAGAAATGAATGAATATCTCTCACCCCCAACTCTAACATTCATAATAAGTTACGGTGCCACCAGCGCCAAAGCCGTCATAACACGTCAGCGCGTGACGTTATCACTTAAGTAGTGCTGTGGCTATATTGACAAAATTAAATTAAATTGTATATTCATTTTCATATTTTTGTAGTTGATTTTAGGTGTATAAGAAAAATACGAAATGAATATTCTTTACTATTATGATTTCTAAATATCTAAAGTGATTTTGCCTAACTAAATCCACTATTAGGCGGAATGAAATGTTTCGTCGATATGTTGTTTTCCAATCACTACGGTATCTGAGTGCGCTCGTGCAAATTTCGCTCTGGCGCTTGGTGGCACGATTTTTCTGTCCGATGCGTGGCGTTCAAAAGGTTAAGAGTAAAACACTTAGCAATTAGCTGGAAAAGGGTTGCATGTGAAGTGGTTATACAGCTTATAGCGTCGTAGGCTGTATAATGGTAGCATTAAACACTAAGCTTTTTAAAGGTGTTTTCTAACACCTCTTATACAGCTTTAAGCTGTATAATGGTGTTTTGTGGCTGTTAAATGATAATGAATTACGAACTTATACAGCTTAAAGCTGAAACTGCTGTATTATAACACTGTAATACAGCAGATATACTAGCATGTGCTGTATAATAGAACAATTAGACACCTATTTACAGCGGAATGGAGTTTAAGTGCAGTACTGACTTCCTGACGCTGTATAAAAAATACGCCATTACGCATTTACTAAATAAATTACAATATTATTTATAAATGTATGTTTTTTTTTCGGAACTACCGTTTTAATCATTGCCTTACTGATTTACTGCATTTGAACAGTAAAACTAACAGATTAAATGAAAGTTGAGACCTAAAATCGAAGCAATTGAACATCACAATGTTTGTTTACACCTTATTTTTAACTTTAAAATTACACAAATCACGTTATTTTCTTGGCGCATTAAAAATTTAACACTAAACTTATTAACATTCACAATAAACTTACCGCCGCAAGTTAAACTACACTCCAATATGTAAACACGGACTTACCTTTTACATTATAGTCTCTTTATTATTAGGACATTATTACAATTCTCCTTAAACACTTTGTGTTCACTTTTATTGATTAATATTTACTGTTCATATACAATTTCACAAAACTCGCACGGTGTAACGTTTTTATGCAGCATTTTACCAGCTAGCTAAATAGCTATATAAACCATGTATAGAACGACAAAAGTAGCCAATGCAGCTATTAAGCAGCTTTTAGCTGGCTTATACACCCTTACACAGCTATTGTCCAGCTTAAAGCTGCCAATACAGCTTTTAACCAGCTTTTAATCATTTCTTATACAGCTTTTACCCAGCTCTTGTACAGCTTTTATACAGCCTTAAGCTGTATAATTTTGGGGCCCAATTTGCCTGTATATGTTCTGTATATGCGCTTATACAGCTTAGTCTACAGCTTAAAGTTTCAAGAGGTGCTATTTTATTTAGCAGAGCTTTACCAGCTAGTTTGTGTGCTTGGGCGTGCACACACACTCACTTTTGACGTTGGAACCATTCACCGCTCGTCCACGAGTTGTATTTGTGCGTGTCGCGCGTAAACACGAAGATATCTGCTTATTATGGAATCACAGTTTTGTCTTCACGGCGTCATGTCTCCTTATTTTATGTCTATGGTACAATCGCCATCAAATATATCGGAGCGGCCAAGGTACTAAAAATATCTGAACATGCACTTTATCGTCTTGAATTGTCAAGAGGCGCTGTTTAGATATTTGTGACCACCTTGGCCGCTCAGGTATATATAATGGCGACTGTACCTACTCACTCAGATTGAAGACGCAGCTGCGCATTAAGTACCGTACGGCCACATTATCGGCGATTCGGCCGAATTTTAGTATTATAGCTCTCTCTCTCTTTACTATATATTATGCTAGACCACACTTCGCCTATGCGGACAAATATTCGTGTTGCGTCTCTTTCCTATTCTATACAATAAGAATTCGTGTTGCGTCTCTTTCTTATTGTATAGAATAGGAAAGAGACGCAACACGAATATTTGTCCGCATAGGCGAAGTGTGGTCTAGCATAATATATAGTAAAGAGAGAGAGAGCTATAATACTAAAATTCGGCCGAATCGCCGATAATGTGGCCGTACGGTACTTAATGCGCAGCTGCGTCTTCAATCTGAGTGAGTAGGTACAGTCGCCATTATATATACCTGAGCGGCCAAGGTGGTCACAAATATCTAAACAGCGCCTCTTGACAATTCAAGACGATAAAGTGCATGTTCAGATATTTTGAGTACCTTGGCCGCTCCGATATATTTGATGGCGATTGTACCATAGACATAAAATAAGGAGACATGACGCCGTGAAGACAAAACTGTGATTCCATAATAAGCAGATATCTTCGTGTTTACGCGCGACACGCACAAATACAACTCGTGGACGAGCGGTGAATGGTTCCAACGTCAAAAGTGAGTGTGTGTGCACGCCCAAGCAACACAAACTAGCTGGTAAAGCTCTGCTAAATAAAATAGCACCTCTTGAAACTTTAAGCTGTAGACTAAGCTGTATATGAGCTGTATAAGCGCATATACAGAACATATACAGGCAAATTGGGCCCCAAAATTATACAGCTTAAGGCTGTATAAAAGCTGTAGGGTCAGGGAGGGAACAGTCGCTAGGATTTTTTCAACAGGCTGTTGCATGAAAAATATAAATCCCTGAACCAATTGTTGCAAGCACAGAGCACCGTGCATTATTACACTTTCATATGTAGCAAATATATTTGCTGTTACTTTCACCAAAAAAGATATATCCATTCTTTTTTAGAAATTGGGAATCAAGCCGCTGTGTACCGGTTGCTGTACACAGTGACTAGGACCCGCTAGTACACAGTGGTTCTAACAGTACACAGTGGCTCGAGTCACTGTATACTACGCCCTGTAAACAGTAGTTCTAACAGTACACAATTGCTAGGTACGTAGGAATCGAACCTAAATTATATAAAAAATAACATTTTTGTTGAATAAAACGGTAATTAGAATAGGTAAGCACAACCCCCGGAATAATCGTTCCTGATTTCATTCTTGATTTAAAATAGGTACCTACCTAAATGTTGTATGATTTATTCACTTTCATTTTATTTAAAAAAAAGAGTGCATGAATTACTTTTAAAAATCACAGAATTTTTATTCTTATTCATATTCAAGTAAATTTTAGTCCAACTCTGTAAGGTGCACAGTGGTTCGCGAGCCACCGTGTACTTTTCCAAAACGAACGTCTGTTGACCTTGGCGTCAATTTGTATTTTAGTTCAAATTAAAAACACAAACAAACACCTAGGGCCTTGAATTATCAGCCAATACTAAGTAGATTAGACACACTCTTCGATAATAACATAAGTAATTGAAAATCTCATACAAGTTAAGAAAAAAGAGGAGTGAAACTGATCTGGAAATGTAATTTTGATAGCATTAAACACAAAAACGCACCATAACACATTCGCATGGTGCCGGAGCGCCTCACTAACTAGTTCGTACGTGGTCGGGTACGGAACGGTTCCGATTGATGTAGAGGACAGACATAAAGCTCTTTCTGTTTCTCGCACAGCACATTCGAGTCACTGTTCCCTCCCTGACCCTACAAGAGCTGGGTAAAAGCTGTATAAGAAATGATTAAAAGCTGGTTAAAAGCTGTATTGGCAGCTTTAAGCTGGACAATAGCTGTGTAAGGGTGTATAAGCCAGCTAAAAGCTGCTTAATAGCTGCATTGGCTACTTTTGTCGTTCTATATATGGTTTATATAGCTATTTAGCTAGCTGGTAAAATGCTGCATAAAAACGTTACACCGTGCGAGTTTTGTGAAATTGTATATGAACAGTAAATATTAATCAATAAAAGTGAACACAAAGTGTTTAAGGAGAGTTGTAATAATGTCCTAATAATAAAGAGACTATAATGTAAAAGGTAAGTCCGTGTTTATATATTGGAGTGTAGTTTAACTTGCGGCGGTAAGTTTATTGTGAATGTTAATAAGTTTAGTGTTAAATTTTTAATTCGCCAAGAAAATAACGTGATTTGTGTAATTTTAAAGTTAAAAATAAGGTGTAAACAAACATTGTGATGTTGAATTGCTTCGATTTTAGGTCTCAACTTTCATTTAATCTGTTAGTTTTACTGTTCAAATGCAGTAAATCAGTAAGGCAATGATTAAAACGGTAGTTCCGAAAAAAAAACATACATTTATAAATAATATTGTAATTTATTCAGTAAATGCGTAATGGCGTATTTTTTATACAGCGTCAGGAAGTCAGTACTGCACTTAAACTCCATTCCGCTGTAAATAGGTGTCTAATTGTTCTATTATACAGCACATGCTAGTATATCTGCTGTATTACAGTGTTATAATACAGCAGTTTCAGCTTTAAGCTGTATAAGTTCGTAATTCATTATCATTTAACAGCCACAAAACACCATTATACAGCTTAAAGCTGTATAAGAGGTGTTAGAAAACACCTTTAAAAAGCTTAGTGTTTAATGCTACCATTATACAGCCTACGACGCTATAAGCTGTATAACCACTTCACATGCAACCCTTTTCCAGCTAATTGCTAAGTGTTTTACTCTTAACCTTTTGAACGCCACGCATCGGACAGAAAAATCGTGCCACCAGCGCCAGAGCGAAATTTGCACGAGCGCACTCAGATACCGTAGTGATTGGAAAACAACATATCGACGAAACATTTCATTCCGCCTAATAGTGGATTTAGTTAGGCAAAATCACTTTAGATACTTAGAAATCATAATAGTAAAAAATATTCATTTCGTATTTTTCTTATACACCTAAAATCAACTACAAAAATATGAAAATGAATATACAATTTAATTTAATTTTGTCAATATAGCCACAGCACTACTTAAGTGATAACGTCACGCGCTGACGTGTTATGACGGCTTTGGCGCTGGTGGCACCGTAACTTATTATGAATGTTAGAGTTGGGGGTGAGAGATATTCATTCATTTCTGTATCGATATTTCCGTGGCGTAACTGTATGAAGGAAAATACGTTAGGTTTTTAAGTACACGCGATAAAATCCGTTTCTAATAGTTTTATTTCATGAATAACTATCGCGGCAACCGAAGACAATATTAGGTTTTTAAGTGTTTAGTTGAGTAAAAAAATGTTTAACAATACCATCAAATAAATAAATTTTATGATAAAAACTAATAAACATCGGACGGAACGGGTCTGTAGGTAAAAAAACACCTCGCGCAAATTTCATTATTTTGTACTTAAAGAAACTTGGTATATCCCTAATAATGACATATTCTTTGTTCACTTAAACTCGGTCTCTCACCGATAACATTCATATTGGTTGAGATTTTATCTAAAATACCATTTCATTTTATTTACTTATTTGGTATGAATGAAATGGACCGAAAGCCCACGTGTCGTGGTATTTATCATTGTTTAAGGATTAACAAGAATGCGGCGAAGCAATAAGATTAAAAGAAACAACATACACATTGTTAGGCCCTTATAACACGCATTGTATTTATTCCATTGCGACTTAAATAAAACTCTTTCTTTTTTAATAATGCATATGTTAAAGTAAAAATTGTAAAAAATTAGAATATATACCTTTTTTAACATTACGATATGTAGTTCCTAAAACTAATCTTCTACACGAATCACAGTTTAATGCTTAGTTTTATTATATAATAAAGCTTAAAATGCGAAAAACATTCATAATTACATTATTTGGTTACGTCCATACAATAATCAACATCGACCACTATGCTTTCAAACGAACAACACTATTTCGAAGTGACGTCACGCCGCTTGACGTGATTACCCGTCAACGGCGAGGAGGGCAGTGCCTTTTTGCTCTTTTAAATAGCTTTGAGGTATTTTCAATTTTTTTCTTGAGTTAGGTACGGGTTATTTTGAATGAAATTTTAACTAAAAAGATAGGTGAATGGTAGAGCTATAATAAATATACAAAAATATTTCTATAAAGGTTGTTTATTAAGGAGTATTTTGATCTCTCATTTTGGACGTTTTAACACGTCATGGCGCTGAGGGCACGACTTTTCGTTGACGTGTTTGAACGGCTTTGGCGGTCAAAGGGTTAAACAGCTTAAAGTATTACGAAGTTGTTTTATACAGCATATGACGCTACAAGCTGCAAAACTGCTGTATAACTTACTCATTGGAACCCAATATCCAGCTTTTAGCTAAATCTATGACCGTTAAACAGCTTAAAGCATTTCGAAGCTGCCTAGATTACTTTTATTCAGCTTTCACCTACAAGAACAGCTTTTATATAGACTTTTAACAGCTCAAGGCTGTAATTAAGTTCCAACGGCCTATGTAATACAGCGTTTGTGCTGCTTGGGCGAGACTGCGGCTTACTATAGAATTACAATTTTACCTTCGTGGGATTACGTCTCCTTATTTTATGTCTTTGGTAGGTACTTGTATGTAACGGCAGCTCTCTTCAATAATAATATAATCAATGCTGTAATGCAAGATGCGATTAGGACCTGCAATGGTTTGATTGAAATCGACTCTAGACCCGCCAAGAGTATTTTCGATCTTTCCCGTTTTAGAGCTAAGCGACGAGCCAACAGACTTCCTATTTTGGAAATTTTATACGCCGACGATGTCTGCCTTATGGCAGACTCAATGGAGTCACTTCAGACTTACGTGGACGCCCTTCACACTTCGTGCCACAATTTCCCGGCCAAGGCCAAGGTATTCAAAATATCTGAACATGCACTTTATCGTCTTGAATTGTCAAGAGGCGCTGTTTAGATATTTGTGACCACCTTGGCCGCTCAGGTATATATAATGGCGACTGTACCTACTCACTCAGATTGAAGACGCAGCTGCGCATTAAGTACCGTACGGCCACATTATCGGCGATTCGGCCGAATTTTAGTATTATATCTCTCTCTCTCTTTACTATATATTATGCTAGACCACACTTCGCCTATGCGGACAAATATTCGTGTTGCGTCTCTTTCTTATTGTATAGAATAGGAAAGAGACGCAACACGAATATTTGTCCGCATAGGCGAAGTGTGGTGTCACCATAAAATAAGAAAAAGACGCAAGATGAATATTCGGCCGAATGCGCGAATGTGTGACCCCAGGGTTAAAATTACGGCATACTGCCTGTCAATAGCAACATTGTGTGCCCACATAGAATAGGGTCTTTACTTTAAGTCCTTAATACGTCAATAACCCAATTAAGATAATAGAGTCAAACGTACAATATTGTTTACACAGATATGTCTACGTTAGATAATACACTTACACATAGGTATGTAACTGCGATGTTTGGCTTATAATACTCGTATTTATCTTATTGAGTAAACGTGTTAGAGCAGTTAAATAATTAAATTTATATTATATACTTAAGCCAAAGGCATATATATTGTCACGATGTTATTTACGGTGTTTTTATTCTTGATAATATCTGCGAGTGTTTTTAGTGGCAACAGGTATGTAGTTGTAACTTGAATGAGAATGTAGTGTACATTATCCTCTTAAACCTTTTCAGAAGTAAAGTAACTATTACTATTTTAATCATTTAACCAAGGGAATTGACTCAGCCACTATACCTATCTAATACTTAAATTAGTGTGTTAGATTAGATAGAACCTTGTCACTTTCAATTTTTAATCTTAATACTTGTCTTACGTGTTGGAAATGGAACAGCTAATGAAAGAAAATAGGTTATAATAAAATAGGAAAGCTGTACCTATGTTGGCTGTCTGAACCTTTTACTTTTTTTTGTTAGATTAGGAATAAGCTGGAGCAAAAAGCTTTGGAAACTTAGTAGAAAAAGGCTCCCAATCATAACAGGAGTTTTTACAGGCCATTACGCCGTGAAAGGAGTACTGGCTAAAATGGGACTGTCAGACAATACTGATTGTAGAATGTGTGGCGAAGAGGAAGAAACAATGAAACACTTAATGTGTGAATGTCACGCTCTTGCCAGACGAAGAATGAGGGACTTTGGAATCGGCTATCCAGATCCAGAGGACCTCAAAGCACTGCCCTTGAGCTCCATCACCCAACACATGGAGATGGTTGAAAAAGCTCTTGAGTAAGTGTACTAGGGGGCAATTACACAAAAGATCCCTTTGGGTCGAAGTGTATCCCTATGGGCCCCCGAGCCAAATAAGATAAGATAAGATAAGTACTGATTGCAGATTAACACTAATTAAGTACATGTCCACTTTTGTGTAAATTAATTAGTGTCCAAAGGGCCTCGTCACGACCTGTCATTATGACGAGTCAAACAGGTCCTCAGGTTTAGGTACGCTGCAAGCAGGTTAGCAATCATTTAGTTAGGTTAGTAGGTAGGTAGGTATAACTTTTTGGAACGTTTTTTTTAATTAACTTGCAACTTAAAAGAAATGCTAAACTTAAAACGTTATTCTGATAAGTGATAACGATGTTGAAGGGTTCACTTTTACAAGTTTTTTTTTTACTTGTTATGTTTATACTTTTATCTACACCAATATCATAAATCCTCTATTCCGCGTTCGGAAACCGTATGTAATTAAATTACCACCATTATTGCAACCAGTAACGTAACATCAGTGTATTATCTGTGACAGTGTGGTAAAAACGTATGAAAATTCATTACCTACGGTAACGTAATGAAAATATGCCCTCCTCTCCGACCACCGGCACAATCGAGTTGGTCATGGCGGTGTAATGGCGGTCATTATAATGGTTTACGAACACTTCATTTAGGATTTATAATATGTGTGTAGATAAAGCAGTGTAGCTATGCAACTGTACGTAATTAGGCCCTAAAACACTCGTGATCTTATTATAAAACTCGCCTGCGGCTCGATTGTGCGAACGATCGGGGAAGAGGGCTGGATTTTCATTACGTTACCAAAATCGATGTGGTTATGAATTTTCGAACATTATTACGACACTGGCACAGATAATACACAAATTTTACATTACTGGTTGCAATAATGGTGGTAATTACATACAGTTTCCGAACGCAGAATAGAGGATTTATGATATGGGTGTAGATAAACTACTATTTAGTTTGCACAAGTGGGTCAATTTATGCAATATCAGATATTATGTTACGAGCTAGAATACTCGTAGCATCTACGATTAAGAACGTTGTCGTTAGTTCGGCAACACCCCATTTAGTTTGGGCACCTAAGAATCGTCTTTATGAAAAGTAAATGACTGTGTAACGTAGTCTGCAATAAAAGCTTATTGTTTTGCAAATGTAATGAAAACTTTTTATTTTTTGATAGCAATACAAACACCGTTAATGGTGAACAGTATATCTTCGATTTCACTGGAGCGGACGGCGTGGAGGGATGGCAGGAACAATCGGACACCGTGCGATCTGTGGGGATGTCCAAAGCAGTCCTAGTCATGCACCAGAACACCGAATACAAACGAGCGATATTTTTCGCCCTACTAAATCCTCAGACCAACGGGGCAGGGTTTGCTGGAGTCAGAGCATTACGGAAATATGATCTCACGGGGCACACGAAGTTGCAGTTGCGGTGCCGCGCCCAGGGACAGTTCAACGGCTTCAAAGTTGTCTTACGACATAAGGATTTGAACAACGAGCCGAATTGTTCCTTTGAGCACTTTTTCCAAGTAAGTTTTACGTACCATATGAGCCCGTTATCACTTGTCGGATGTTGGGTCTGGATTTTAATCGGGCGTCGGCGCGTAACCTCATGCAAAATCGGTGTGGGGAAAGTTATATTAGAATAGATTAATACAAAATGTTCCGCCACTGCAACATCCATTTAAAATTCGGACCCGACATCCGCCGCCATGTGGGAATGGGGTATAACAAGCACTGAAACGCAAATTGCTACTTTCTATGCATAGAAATAGAAGTGATGGTACTTGAATGACATACTTACTTCTTGCTTTTAGTAGGTTATCACTTCCACGTTCCCTGCATCGGTGTGATAACCGCCAGTGTTACAATATTATTTTCACACCACCTGCTCGACAATGCCATAGTATTTTATACAATCGTGACATAATTAAAGAGCTTTTCAGTCGAGTACCATGTTTAGGCCGTGGCAAGCTTCGTGAAGCTTGCCGAGTGGCCTAAGCTTACTTAGGCCACTTACGTACCTTAGTACGAGATTGAAAAGCTTGATTATGTCACTATTGTATACAATATTTTTTCTACGAGTGCTCAATATAGGCAAGCCGGTAAGAATTGAGTTCGATGAAAGACCTGCTGCTCGCTATACAATAGAGTAACTTAAATCTCCCGGCAGATCGTGCCCGTCCCCCCGCGGCGACGGCGGCGTGGCCGCGCGGACTCGTGCAACAGTGTTACAATATTGTATGAGAATCCTTTGTACCATCGTTGGCGATGTCACAATATGCGACCATAAAAGCTCTATCGGAAAGTATGTGCTAGTAGTTCGGTCTACACAATCACAATTCAAGCATTACAGTCGACGAGTAGAAAAAATGATATATCATGCAAACCTGACCGAAAGCAAATCATTATAGCCCTTGTCTTTAGCCGGGTTATAATGTTGTACGAAATCTCATTATAACCCGCTGGTTAATAATGTGATTTCACTTCCTATAGTTCTAATTGTTATGAAACTTATGAACTTAAAGTCTATTTTCGTAAAGTCCGGACGGTGCACGGGCCCGCGCCACCGCGTCGAACTGATTTGAAAATCTAATTTATTCGGAAAATGGCCACCTCAATTTTAAATACCTAAAACAAATGCCGCGAGTGGCAGGTTCTATAAAAATTGAAGATAAAATTCGCATAAAATGGACTAATGTGTCAAGAATCAATTTTTACTTTTGATTTACTTTAATAAAAATCCGTTTCTAGTAGGCTTAGCTATTTTATTGTCTCGCAAGAGGTGAGAAAAGTTACTCCTCGGGGATAAGCTGTTTTTGTCACGGGCGCGCTTGAACCCCTCACTGCACTCAGAACTCAGTCTTAATTCCCTCGCTTCGCTCGAGAATTAATTCATAACCCCCTCCCTGCGCTCGGGAGTAAAAGGAGTCTTTCGTTACGTTCAGGATTCAATTTCGCGCCCGTGACATAAAACAGTGCTTTATCCCCTTGGTGTACAATCTACTATTCCCGTCAGTGTGACGACACCAAACTCAAAACATTATTATAAGGAAGAGCTGGTGAAGTTCCTGTCAAAGTAGTTCCCAATTACTAACTATTTTAACAACAATTTTATAATTTTCAACGCACGCTCCGTCAGGTGTATTGTTTCCAAATTTTCGGTTCCAATCATTGGGAACTTGCTTGGGTAGTCTAGCCTTTCCTTAAGAGCTTTAATTCTTCGTTTTGACTAATCTTACTTTTTGTTACAGGGTCCTAAGAATGAATTTGCTGTCCGTGATCTGGCGTTTTCGGATTTTAAAGCATACTACCGTGGCAAAAGAGTCAGTAACGAAACTCTTGATATATCTCAAATAACTAGTATTGGTATTCAAATGTATGGAGGTGTGTATCAGCCCGTTAAACAGAAAGGTCCTGCAACTTTAGAAATAGATTGGATAAAGGCAGTATAATATCAATGTTGATATCGATGAATCAAACTAAAGCACAAATTTTAAGAAATCGTTTTATGTAAATACATCATTTTTATTATAAATAACGTTTTCTTAAAGTTCTTACCCTACAAGTACCCTGATGTAAATCTATTTTGCTTGGTCGTCAAATTATTACAACAATTTGGTACACTTAATTATAAATGCACGATGGCGATACTAGTGCTTTGTCCGCGGTAAATGAAATGTTCCTACCCAGAGTTGTAATTCTAATAATTAAACGATGTATCTAGTTACGAAAGCCTGCTGGTGCCAAGTTATAAGATATGGTAATTAGAAAAACAGCTATCGATTCCATTAACTAATGGTGTTCATAATACACGTAACGGTCGTAACGCCCTAATGAGGCCATCCCATCAATTAACAAAAACGTCCATACTTATACACTTTATTAACTATAATTACGTTATCACCATGATAATAACAAAGTAGCAAACACTAGCTCCTCACTAGTACATGCTTATCGCGCTCGGCTGGGCAGCAAGAGCGTGAGAGCGGTCATGGCGTCGGGGAACAGCGAGTGGTAGTTGACGAGCGGCACGTACGCGGCCGTGATCACGCGGCCCGCGAACCAGCGGCCGTGCAGCGTGTTCACGGACGCCACGGCCGTGGCGATGGTGGGGCACTTGCAGTACACGTTGCCCTGCGGGGACGCCTTGTCCACGTACACGTGCAGCACGCCGCCGTGCTTGTTGCACTCGCTGATCACGTCGTCCCTGATCTCGATGTCCCAGCTAGGGTTAGATTCGCTGTAACGAATTACATTGGAGTTTTAAAGTGCCATGCTTGTCAAAAAGTAGTTTTAATGAGAGCAACGTTTCTAATACATATTACTCCAATTTAGTAAGACGAATGTACACAATTGAAGATAAGTTTTATGTTTTTATAATATATTATTAAATGACGCGAGTAAGTGTAGGTATACACGGTGCCCATGAGCATTGCGAGAGATTTTAACCACGCATTTCTGAGGTCAAAAGAATGAAAAAACATATGACTTTTGTTGTAAAACGCCAAAAAAAATTTTTATTTTTATTTTATTTTTTCAGTTTTTTGGAATGCTGTTCTACATAAAAAGTAAATGTCATTAGAAAAAAGTAACGGAAAAAGTAAATTGCTACATTTTTTCTCGTAAAAACTAGTCCATGAAAAGTGTTTCTTAGGTCTTTGATATCAGTCAATAAGAGATGTCTAGACTATGCCCCATACCGGTGAGATCGCCATCAAAAAATCATTTTACACTGAGAAACAATTCAAAATGCAACTTTTTGTAAGTAGTATTTACTCTGAAACTATGGCGAATTTCGGAAAAGTTTAAAGGACATTTTGTTCTCTAAATATGATCATGAATACACTGTTAAAGTCTCTCGCAATGCTCACGGGCACCGTGTATAGCTTGCGACTACTTTGTACATAAAATCATTTTACTATATTATACAGATATTAATTTAAAGCACCTCTTTTCCTGTTCCCCTTTATTTAACATCAGTTATGTCGTGTCCAGAATCCAGATTAGGCGCGGCAAAGCGCGTAGCATGGCCGACCACATCCACATCCCTCCCCATCCCACATTGCCTTGCGGCTCTGGACACGACTTTATGTTTAAGCATTTACCTGGAAGGATCGAACATGTTGTTGAGCATAAAGCATTGGGTGGCGATGGGAGGCGCCACCTGTGGTTGTGGGGCCGTTAGCGCCGAGCCACTACCCATGAGGACTGATGCTGCGCCTGGTGGTATCTGAAATAAAACCAAACAGTTTATTTTCAAACAGATGTCAAGATTTCGAAGGAGGAGGTTCTCTAATCGTCGGAATCTTTGTTTTTTTTTTAATGTATGTTCATCGATTATTCATTCGGCTGGACCGATTTGAAAAATATTTTTCTGTTTGAAGGAGTATACTTTACAGTTGGTCCCATTATCATCAGATCAGGACCTGATGATGGGATCCTCGAGAAATCGAGGGAACTCTTCAAATATAATATGCACACCTATAGTGATTTGAGTATTTTTTACAGTAGCTCGAGCATTTGCTTTTGGAAAGTTGCGAGGCTTAGTGAAGTCGGTTCTTTTTTTTAGGGTTCCGTAGTCAACTAGGAACCCTTATAGTTTCGCCATGTCTGCCCGTCCGTCCGTCCGTCCGTCCGTCCGCGGATAATCTCAGTGACCGTTAGCACTAGAAAGCTGAAATTTAGTACTAATATGTATATCAATCACGCCGACAAAGTGGTAAAATAAAAAGTGGAATTTTTTATTTTATTAGGGTACCTCCCCTATACGTAAAGTGGGGAGTGATTTTTTTTTTCATTTCAACCCTAACGTGTGATATATTGTTGGATAGGTATTTAAAAATGAATAGGGGTTTACTAAAATCATTTTTCGATAATGTAAATATTTTCGGAAATAATCGCTCCAGAAGTAAAAAAATATGCGTCCCCCCCCTCTAACTTTTGAACCATAAGTTTTAAAAATATGAAAAAAATCTCAAAAGTAGAACTTTATAAAAACTTTCTAGGAAAATTATTTTGAACTTGATAGGATGAATAGTTTTTGAAAAAAAAATACAAAATAATTTCTGAACTAAGTTTGTAATTTAACCGTATAAGCAGGTGTTTATTGTACCTGTAATTTCTACAAAATTACAATGAAATGACGTGCTTTCAAATAAAGTAAAAACGGTGAAAATCGGTTCACGCAATAAAGAATTATTCCATAAAAATCATCTTCCATACTTTAAGCTCGCGCGCAATAGTTTACTTAATTTGCCGATAGATGTCGCTGTACGTGGAACTCTCATATCATATCCTACATGGCGGTGTTATTAACTCTTAAGTGGGGACACTTACTGTGACGGACGGAAAACTACGGAACCCTACACTGAGCGTGGCCCGACACGCTCTTGGCCGTTTTTTAAAATTATTTATGCAATATGACATAAATTATTCCGTAGATACTTGAACTGACAGTAACCTTCTCCATTACTTTCTATCAGGAAAATAGTTATTGCGGCAGTCTTTATCGATGACAGTAGTTTTTTGTTGTGCCTTTTAATTACCGACTTCTGAAATATGAATGATGTGAATTTGTTTGTGTACAGTCAGCCACAGAAGTAACTATATAGGTGAGGTGTATAAAATGATCACGGCACGCTGGCGTCAGTGGCCAGACTTGCCAATGCCATGACTGGCCTTCATTGGCGCTCAAACGGTACGATACGGTCGGGTCAAAATACCTCGCCCACTTAACTACTCCTGTAGGCCTAGCACATGAGTGCAGCGACAGTATCTCGCGGTCGAGATAGACATCTGTCAGTCTCTAACTGTATTCAACAGAAAGTGACAGATGTCTATCTCGACCGCGAGATGCTGTCGCTACACTCATGTGCTAGGCCTACTGTGGCTAATTGAAAGAGAATGTAACTTTATCTACACTCATACTGTAAAATGCGTTCAAAAACCGTAGACAATGACAAGCATTACAACAAACTATTTAACTATGATAAGTTTCTTATCTGCGGCAGTAACGTAATTTTAACTTTGCATGCTCAAATATTGTTAAGCAATGAGTTTCAAATTTGGAACATCGAATTTGATAACATAATGTTACCGCCTTGGCCAACTCGATTGGTCCCGCGCGAGCGCCGACACAATCGAGTTGGCCACGCCGACACAATCGAGATGGCCACGGCGGTGCAATGGCGGCCATTCTATGATTTCCGAATACGGCATTTATAATAAATAATATGAGTGTAGATAAGGCAGTGTATGCAACTGTACGTAATTAGGCCTTAAAACACTCGTGTGATCTTATTATGAAATTCGCCTGCGGCTCATTTCATAAAACCACACTCATGTTTTAAGGACCCTTATTACGTAACAGTTACATAAACTACTAATTTACACTCAAATTTGCTATGCTTAACCTATTGACCGCCACAGTCGGCTGTGGCCGACATCAAAAAGTTGTGCCATGGACGCCAACGACGGCTACAGCCGACAGGCTTTGTAATGCAATAGGGACCTACGCGGGCTTCCGCAAAGTTCAATTTCGCTTGTTAAAACGCGATTACGTGGCGTCGGTAGCGCGTCATTTTTGTTCAATTGTTGGCGGTCAAAAGGTTAACTATGTTAAAATTATTATTATTACTAGTAGTTCGCCTCGAACTCCGAACTCGCGATTTCCTTGCAAACGAAATGATCAATATAACAAGACCCTTATGATGATTTTTCGCGCCTTCCAGCTCCATGACCCCTTGGTCGCTCCTGCTCATATACGAACTCTCAAATTATATGTTTCTCTGCTACAACCGTAACAAATTTCATGAACAGAGAAACGCTTGCAAAGTTATTGTGGAACAAACTCTCAAAATAAAAAAGCCATCGAAATGCACAGATGTCCCACTAGCCAGAAGTCGTTTGCTTCGCTTACGCTCCGCTCGTTCGATAACGTTTTAGACAGGCAGCTCGCGCGGATAAGTCTAAATCATACTTCACTAAGCACTAATTCACTGCTATAGCTAGCTATATCACATAAAAAAGAATTCTCGTAACGGCAAAACTATACGCGAAGTATATGTACATACCTGCAATCCCGTTCCTTCTGCTAATTTAAACATAAGTTGCAAACGGCCAGTAGCGCCCAAGTCGACGCCAGCTCTGTCTAGCTCGTCAGCATCAAACCGCGTACTCGAACCGCCATCAGTGCGTTCAGTCACGTTACCTACTTTCATGGGTCTCCCTGCCAACTCAAACCCATTTAACTGCTCCATAGCCTTTTTCGCGTCGGCAGCATGATGGAACTGGAAAAAAGATTTTACTATTAAGCAAGAATTTATAGTCAGCACTTTCCAAACTTTTAACAGTGACTCCCTGAGGAGTGTGTCATTTGTTTGCTACACACACGCCCTCTTTGGGCGGTTACGCTGTCACACAAATATTACCTAAATATACTAGTAGTGCGCCTCGAACTGAGAACTCGCGATTTACTTGCAAACGAAGCGACCAATATAACATGACCCTTATGATGATTTTTCGCGCCTTCTAGCTCCATAACCCCTTGGTCGATCCTGCTCATATGCGAACTCTCAAATTATATGTATCTCTGCTACAACCCCGTTACTAAAGTTATAGCGGAACAAACTCTCCAAATCAAAAAGCCATCGAAATGCCGAGACGTCCCGGTAACCAGAAGTTGTTTGTAAGAACTTTCTTCGCTTACGCTCCGCTCGTTCGATAAAGGCTCCGTCAGACTGGCGAGTTTAGTGAGCGGGGCGCGATGAGAGCCGCGGCGCACACGAGCATCACTCTCTCTCGAATGGTAGATAAATGATTTGATACTATTTTATCACTTTAAATCAAAAAGTAGTTACCTTCATGACTAATTGACAATAACAAGTAGCGATAAACTTAGATTGATATTACTTGGCTTCTTTGTTGGTAAATTTCTTTTAATTACGTAATGATGGCTTACCGTCAAAAAGCCGTATCCTTTGCTTTTTCCACTTTCAGGGTCAGTCATGAGTTGGATATGATCTATTTTACCAAATGGTTCAAATATGCCTTTCAACATGTCTTCAGTGATATTAAAGTGCAAAGATCCAACATAAAGCCTGGTAGGGCCGTTGCTTGTCTTTGGTGCTAAGTTAGGTAGGGTGTTGCCTACTCTGTTCTTTTCGGCTTGCGTATGTTGAACTATAATAGGAACGCCCAGCAGCTTTTGCCCTGTCAACCCAAGAGCCTGCAAAACAAAGAAAGTAGTAAATAAAAAAATTATTAATACACTGTATGTTTATACTTGTTATTTAAATAACATGCAAAATTATAAATTGTTTAAAAAATGTTTGAAGACATACTTACCAGTGGTACAGATTCTGCATCTCTAAATTCAATATAAGCAATCCCTTTAAACCTCCTAGTTTTGTTACATGTTATGAGTCTCACATCTCTGACTTTACCCACTGAGGAGAAGAATTCTTCTAAGTCTTTAGCTCTGATTCTTTGAGATAGTTGCATGCAAAATACAGTGCGTAAGTCTCTTTCTTCCGGTGGTAATTCATCGAGTTTTGGTTCTGTACCTCTAGATTTAGATCTGTATTCTCGTACTTCTTTTTCTATCTCTATTGATTTCTCCTTTTTGTGCGGCTTCTCTTGGCTGCGACCTCGATCCCGGTCTCGGCTGCCCTCTCTGTCTTTGCTGTTGCGTCGCTTTTCGCGATCCCGTTCACGCTCACGGTCGCCCCTATCTCTGTTTCGCTCCTTGTCTTTGTGACTGCGATCTTTGTCGCGATCCCTGTCACGATCTTTACGCCCACTTCGGTCCCTTTCACGATCCTTATCTCTTCTGTCCTCCTTGCCTCTTGTACGTTGAGTATCCTTGTCGCGGGATCTTCTTTTTTCTCTTGATCTGCTGCGTCTATAAATGCCATATAATGCATTAAACAATATAATATCTGAGAATAAATTACTATAGTGTTTAATTTACTCAATAGTTTCAATGTTAAATTATATAAATGTACAACAGATCTCACCTTCGACTGCTCTCCCTGTCCTTATCTTTGTGCTTATCAGAGTACTTGTCCCGATGCTTTGATGAGGAATTGTTATCCTGTCACACAAAGCACAAGGTAGAAGCAGCGCCACAGCAACACACGCCGAGTGAATAAATAAAATTGCATTAGTTTAATTATAAAAACTTTGGTTTCCCATTTTGCGAGTGAAAACATGGCTATCTTCACTAGCAAAATAGCTTAAGAGTTACTGGCATCAGTCTGCCTAAGTTGCTGTTGATAGAAGAGTTGCGTATAAAACAATCTGCTGTCGTCCAAGTCATGGTCGTTGCGAAGCCCTCATCTAAACTTACCGGTTGATAAACCACTGACAAAGGACGCGCACAGCGCTAACATCACACAGGGATACTTCTGCAAAAGATTTATGTCCCATCAGACTCGTCTTGTTTAATATATCCATTTGGTAATGATCATTCTCAGTATTGATTTATTTTACATCCAAATGATTCTATTTTTAAGGTATTGTACAATTTCAATCAAATAAAAAATAGTTAAGTGTGTTGGATACCTCTCTGTCTGTTCAGGTCGGTGAAGTATGCTGGACTATTACCACAAAGTTCTATAAATACAAGAAATGATTCTCAAATGTAGTTTTGTCATAAGATTTAACCATTGACTGTTCAAAGATGCTGAAAATATTCAATAATATGTAAGAAAAGTAATGATATGTAAACTTTCATGAGAGCGAAACTAGAACATCTTTGAACAGCAGACCTAAGGGGTACTTGAAAATGAATATAATAATTATTATAGTTATAATTTTTATGGTGTTAGATATTATGAAACATACATATCACTGTTATTAAAAAAATATCTGGAAGTCTTCTAGTAAAATCAGAATATTTGTTTTGGATAGTTTAGGTAGCTCTAGGTTTGTTAAGTGCTAATAAGAGACAATTCTTTTAGGTGATAAATTTAATAATACTAGAGCTGTATGCTATAAATATAATATACATATATAAAGTTTAATATTTTACACTGACACCAGAGGACACACTTAATTTGACAAATGTAATGTGAATTCAGTGTAATGACTCCTCCAGAATCAATTTAGTTTAGCAATTCATAAATAATTAATATTAACACTTTCAGTGTCAACCTCTTCAATCCAATAAAATGAACCCAACTAGCCGTTCCTGGGAGTGAAAAAGTAAAAGTTAAGTTTTTTTTCTACATATTACATACACTATTGTATCTCACAGCATGTTTACCTTTAAAGTAACAAATAACTCCTTTAAATTCAATTAAAGCTAACTTGTATTTGATAGTCACACAACTATTAAAAACTAATTTTATAAAAAATTCAGTGTTCAGTTTTTATAAAATACAAATGTATTTCATAATCTGCAAATTAATATGTAACAATAATCCATGTTTGTTACTCTTGTTGTTAATAATACAAGCTAGTCTCGTCTCTGGGGCTAATTAAGCGCTTTACTTATGGAGCGTGCATAACCTATTCTTATTGATATGTATATCGCTAAGGTCAGCTCATTTTGGTAATTCTCATATCACCTGATTCCAAAAGTACAAGAAGTTCATTAAAATGGATTTAATTACGTCAAGTGGAGCAATTAATAAAATTTGATCAAAGTTAAACGTGTCCTTTAGCGTTTATAATCGAAATAAACCCTCGTCGAAATCACAAAATATGAATAGGTACATCATTAATTACTAACGATAAATTCGGAATCTATGAATACAGCGTATGACAGATGTATGCCAAGGAGCGAGTGAAACTTACCGATTTGTTATATGGAGCTTCTAGCATAGCTTCCACGTCTAGATCTTCAGCCATCCTGCAAATCGAATAGATGGTATGTTGAATCTAAATACTAACGGATAGTACGAGTGTGGGTACTTAATTGACTTCTAGTAGTTGTATCAAAGAACGAGAACACAACGCGTCGTTGTATGTAACACAGGTAACACTTTATTAACGTAACGATCAATCAAAATGACGAAATGGCGGATAATGAAGCAGATTTTGTTTAATATTCTAGAAATTTCCTAGCAAAATTACAACGCAACAGGAAAACATACCTGTTGGTTTTCAACTAATACGTGATATTCAATGACACGAGTTTCCTGTTATACGTAGCAAACGATATTTCTAAATAAATTGCTTTGGCTAGTTTAGCTGCTACGCTATGATATGCGACGCAAAGCAGTGTTGCCAGAGCACTACCAGCTAAAAGTACGGCCGTGTGTCAAAAAAGGTACGATTTTGGCCAAAAAGGTACGATTTTTATTTAGTTCTACAAAATCGCCACAAATAAGATAAGGGTGGTGTTTTATTGATGTACGAGTTATAATTTAGCTATTTCTAACAACCATATTCGTTAGAAATAGCTAAACATTGAAATTGTAAAGGTAACTTCTGTAGACCACGATCACCGGGCCTACCGCGAACTTAGAGAATTCAACCGGTTGGTTGAATCCGGTTGGAGTCGCCATTGACAGGCGTTCCACTCTGCCGAAAACATATGACCAGTGGTCATACACATGTATGGACTGACGTTTATCTGACGTAGCTATTTGTATGGTACGTACGAATAGCCATACATTTGACGTTCCCCTCCCCCGCAAAAAACGGCAACTTTTTTTGTATAGAAAATGACAGACATGGCTACTCCACCCGGGTTGAATTATCTAATTGGGTGTTAGACATTGCAGTTTGTAGGACCCAATCTGTCAGGTTGGGAGGTGTAATAAGAGGTAGGACCCTTAGGGAGTCGAAGGAGGGTTAGGGGGAGGCAGGATACACAACAGATTGGGCCCTATAGATGTCTAATACTCGAAATTTCGTTGTCTCCCTGTCTATCGCACTTACTTATACGAGCAAAAGAGATGCAAATAGCGAGGTTTCAAAGTTCGCAGTAGGCCTCTGATAACGATATTAATCGAGTGCTGATGCCTAGAATACTCTCATGGCAAACTCGGGCCAATGTGAATGGAGGTATGTAAGTGACGGCCAACCCGCACGAGGACACAGATTAGTGACTACACATTGGTGACTATTTCTGCTACTTTGATCCTATATTTCTGTGACACAGTCTAGTGACAGTTGATTTGACACGTGACGTTATAGTCGTATAAAATAATTATGATTGAATACAATGACCACATCATATTAACTAGATAACACGCTCGATATTCATTACGATGCACATTCTAGATCATTAAATTTAAACTTTCGTGAGACACACTATCACTATAAAATATGACGGTTGCACTCACGTGGGTGTTACCGTTGTATTTATAGTGACATTCTAGATCGTTAATTTTAGAATTTCTAGAGATCAATACGTCTGATTGGCGCTGTAAAGTATAATTTTAGTATGCTTTTGCCGGGTACGCTATAAAGTATGATTTTTAGTACGGATTTTCGCCGGGCAGGCCAAATAGTACGGTTTTAGTACGGTTTTCCGCAGGGTACGTTAAAGGTACGCAGAGGTCCAAGATAGTACGTAAAACCGTACCAAAAGGTACGGTCTGGCAACACTGACGCAAAGCGATTAGCGAATGAAACGAGTCAAACGAGTGAGTGAAGTGAATGATGAATGTCTTGGAATGTCTGATGATATGCTGTTTTTTTTCTGATGGATTTTATGCGGTCTACAGACGTAAGCCACTAGTCAAACGATTAGAACGAGATGGAACTATAGTTAGAATGAGAAGTCTGCTTTCAAAATGGTTAAACGGCTATTAGACAGTGCAATTTGTAGGGTCCAACCTGTTGTGTTGGGTGGTGTAATAGGAGGTTAGGCCCGTAAGGAGCTGAAGAAGGGTGAGGGAGAGGCAGGGTACACAACAGATTGGGCCCTACAAATTGCCATGTCTAATAGCCGTTTTATCAATTGAATACGCATTCAACCGGCGATCAAGTTGCCGCGTTTTTCTTTTTACGAAATATATGAAATTATTTAAGGCAATAAATAATTTTGTTTAATCAATCAATCAATCAATCAATCAAATATTTATTTGCAAATGTAGTGATAAAAGTTTATTCATAAAATACGAAAGAATATAATTTGATGGCAGAAACAAATTAGTTATTAACTATTAGGATTATCGAAGCTATAAGGTAATGTGCAAGGCCTAGTAACTTCTTAACAAAAGTGTGTCCTTCTAAAATTGCATATGTGTGCGTACGGTTTATAACAATTATTACCAGTACTTAAAACATATGTTTTTAAATATAGCAACATTTAGAACCGACTTTAAACGATATTATACTTTGCAATTTCTCGGGCCCAATCAGTTTTGCACCCTGCCTTGCTTCACTCCCTCGACTCCCTAAGTTTCCTATCATTTATTACATCTCTCTAACTGACATATCGGGCCCGAGAAATTGTAAAGTATAGCACTGGTTGTTGTGTATGCTGTCTATTGATTATGCTGTCAATCACCGCTAAATTCAAAATAAATATGTCATGTAAAAAAAATTACTTGCGTTTTGGCTTTTGCTTTAGTTATAGCGTATCTACTTGAAATGTATTTGGTTAAATATATTGTATAGGTAATATTAAGTGCCGGTCCGCAACCGTTGAAATTAGGAAAAATAGGGCTACTACCACTTTGCCTATGCCCGGGCAGTAGCAAAGGGAGAAACAGCAATGAAGATTATTTATTTTACTTAAGTTACATCATTTTCTACACCGATAACCACAAATATTTTAAGGTAAGAAATATATTTCATGCATTTTTATCATAATATTATTACCTATTCCGGAAAATTTAACTTATTTACATAACATTTATTTATATTATTATCTTAATCATGAACTACGCGCACATAATTATAGAGGATACCTTTATCAACAGCCACAACAGTAAATAAATTGTAACCTCAAAGTGAGGGGTACCTGCAGTGATACCGAAAGAAGGGAAGGCAAGGTAAGGAAAGGTAAAAAGGGAACTAGTAAGCATGTATACTAGCAGAATATCTTATGTATGCAGTAACGCGTTGTACTTAACACATTTGGCAGAGACAAGCAAGCAGAGGATAACGACGTAAAAGGATATCAACATTAAAGATATATTATGTTTCTGTTGTGCAGGGTAATAAGAAGATTCAAGGATGCATTAAGTGAAGCAATGCCACCTGGGCAAGTGGGCAGTAACTATAGCGGCTACAACTTCAGGGAATTTGTCTGCGTGATGAACGGCTGAATGCAACATGTGTCCATAGTGTCCCTACACATCTCCAGTACCATTTTACACTGTAGAAAACCGAATAAATTAATATACTAATATATACCTACAGGTATTCATTTTCATTCTTGAAGTCCTGTAGTTCAATTAAGTCTAGGAACGAATAGAGCATTTCTATGAATGTAGGTAGTCTCTAATAATCATATGTTTTATGCCAATTGTATGTTTTTCGACGCAGTAACCCAGTTATTTTAATACTTAAAAATAAATAAATAAAATAGCCTACATATAAGTTATACATCTAGTTTTGGTTTTGCTAATGAATTGAAGGTTTTGAATTCTTGTTAGACCAAAAATGTGCCTACTTGCTTTATTACTTTTTGCATAAAATATAACTTAACTATTTTATTACAAAAATAGCACACAATTGGTACAATAAAAACATATTTTTGAGTAATGCTAAATAAATAATAAATACCCAATAATCCTAAAAAAAATCCAAAAAGAATACCCGTACCGGGATTCGAACCCAGGACATCCGCTTCACAGACGGGCTACTACCAACGAGGCCAAACTGGTTGTCAAATTACCTAGTCGGTCCATAAGTTCTGTCACAAGGGTTTTAAGTGATAAAATATAATACAAAGCTTTTATTTAAAAAAATTAGACCTGATTAGAAAGCATATTTCATACAGATTAAAATATAATATGATTAACTTATAATCAAGATCGCGTATTTTATAGATCCTTGTAAACTTGAAGATTGTTGTCAGTCCAAAACACGCCGATGATTTATGAAAATTGTACTTCACAAAAATTGGTTTAGATCATTTTTATAGTTGTCCACTTTTATAGTTGTATACTAGCCTTCTTGTCAGTCAGACCCATGTTAATTATATATTAAAATGAAGGCTAAAGATCAAGCTAATGCAGTATGCAAGACTGAAGCCTCTTAAAATTGAATAAAAATAATGATGGTCAAAATCAACTCGAACAGGGCGCGTGTTTTTGACGTGTTTTTTTATTCCGCTTTTTCGAATGTTACAGGGAATTGTGTAAAACTGCCACAACTATTTGCCTGAAATAATATCGTAAATTAATCAGTATTAAATAGGCTTTTTAATCATATATTGAAATAGTAAGCAACCTCTAACAGTTCGTATTTTACCAGTCCAAACCCTAGTCATGCTATGGTCTCTTAGAACTTTGACAGGAGCGTTGATATTTTTATACTTTCTGCGCCATCTACAAACTGCGAGCTACTTGTGATTTTGGTTTTTCTAAAGTACGCTAGATAGCGCTGTGCAGCATGTGACGGCTGTGTTGCTGTTTGAAAAACAAAGAAGTTTTAAATATTCTGGGTTTAAGTTTTGTTAAATTAGTTTATTATTGAAACATGTTTTTTTTTTATGCCATTTATTATTTAATTACGGTTAAATAGTGCAATAGTTTGTTTCTTCACGATTTACATAGATTTTTAAAACACTAGTAGAAAGTAGTAGATATTGTGGCAACATTTGTGCTAAATAAAAAAAATCGGGATCATGATGGCGGCGAAGTCAATTTTTCTTTCTTTCTTTTAGCGCAAGCTTTGAAGATAGTGACAGTTGTCTAAAATAATTAAATAGTTTCTGGGTGCAGGGTAATTATTATATGAATTATCATATAAAAATGTCGCTTCCAAATTGCTGCGTGCCCTTGTGCAATAATCAACGAGGACAGGGCTAATATAATATTATTTTTCTATAATCAATCTGCCAAGAGCGTGGACCGGATCAACTTAACGAACAATGATGCTTGTTTCAGGAATTCAAATGCATGCATTCCCAAATCCCACCAATTTCAGGAACCCTTCAGAACTTGAAAGGGTCCGAACGTGGGTAATAAGGATCGGTGGAAATATTGTGGGCAAGGCGGACACGGCGATCTACATACATATAATGCGCGGGTATGCCATCGCCATTTTGAGTATTTTTGAGGCCAAATATATTTACCCCAATGGGCGCCTCAACCGCTTGGCTATACCAACGCTTCATTTACCAGGTTAGTTTTAACGCTATAATGTAATCAGCTTAATTAGAATCACCATCATCATAATTCGACTAGCGTTCGTCTTGTTGCGGTTTTTTTTGCTACGGCTCTGAGCCTGGGTACCGTCGGCAACCAAAACCTATGAACTAGTGCGACTGCTAGTAGTTTTTACCCAGAAGGAGGTCCGATTTCCTCACGATATTTTCCTCCAGAAAAAAGCGACGGGTAAATCAAATTACATTTTGTACAAAAATTCATAAAAACGCAATCGAGTCGGGGTTTGAACCCGAAAGCTCTGGATTGAAAGTCAGACATCTTACCGTCAGGCTACCAGCACTTCAGTGTTCGCTATAAGGATGTGCATGACTAAATTAGAGAAATTAGAATTGTTCCCATTAGTGTCAAAGCTATTGAGGCTATGGGATCAGGAATCATTGTGTTTATACTATACTTCGTTTTTTTTTGAGATTAGAAATTGAGTAAACATAGAAACAGTAGTTGCCAACCTGTTCTAAATGTTCAATTTAAACACACTGCAAACACACCAACAAGCGATTAGTTAACATGATTAAGAGTTCACATTTGTGAATAAATAATAACAATTTGCAGATTAAATAATCCAACACAACAATAAAAACACAATTTCGTTTTGATTATCACGTAAGAGATACTTACGTGAAAATTTAAAAACAGACAGTGAAGCATGTACGTTCTAAAACGGAAACTTAACGTCTAGTTCTTTATCAGTATTCACGAAAATTATTTAATTGACAAT
Organism: Pammene aurita; assembly: GCA_947086415.1. Classification (NCBI taxonomy): domain Eukaryota; kingdom Metazoa; phylum Arthropoda; class Insecta; order Lepidoptera; family Tortricidae; genus Pammene; species Pammene aurita. Next base: position 25,507,655 of record OX352293.1, read on the forward strand.
CATAATAAATAAATAAATAATAAATAAATAAATATTTGGGGACAATCTTACACAAATCAACCTAGTCCCAAACTAAGCAAAGCTTGTACTATGGGTACTTGGCGACGATATACATACTTATATAGATAAATATATACTTAGATACATATAAAACAGCCATAACTCAGGAACAAATATTCGTGATAAACACACAAATAAATACCCTTACCAGGATTTGAACCCGGGACCTCCTGCTTCGTAGGCAGAGTCACTACCGACTGGGCTAGGAGGCCGTTTATATATGCACTTATAGATAGATAATATGCACTTATTAATAAAATTTCGTAAACAAAAGTTCTTCTAAACGATATTTAATCGTTTTATTATATAATACTAAATAATAAAACAATTGTCTTAGGTGATGGTAAAAGATTTGTTGGACTACGAGGTGGCTTTTATTGTTGTATGCCACTCGGACCTGCCTCTGATTGCTCCATAACCCTCCAACCAATCGCACAATAATAGAACAAGCAAATACCTTTACTATAAGCTTTAACGTTAAAAACTATCCAGATATGTCTGAGAGATACGAATGACAGATGACGTGAGAAAATATTTAAAAATCTAACCATCCGTCTCGAACCTCTTCTTCTATAGGTTTTATATTGTGCAACATTTACAAGAACATTAAAAGTGTTAATAATAAAATAATTCCAAAAAATAATTACTATCAAAATATTGTTAAATACTCAATATAACATGGCTTTACTATAAATACAAATATATTTATGGCCTATTTCACAATCTCCAGTTAAAGCATATCTGTCAGATAAATGTTTGCTGTCCTTTTCTTTTGTATGACTGGCGAAAAGGATAGCAATAATTTTCACTGGCAGATAAGTTTATCTGGAGATTGTGAAACAGGCCCTTAGTATATTTAATGACGGCGTAGGCACTCTGACAGATGTGACATGTATCTTGCCTGATAAAGAAACCTGTACATCGTTCTGTCAACTTTTTTCTAATCTCAAATAAAATGAACAATAGGAATAAGTAAACTGTTTGATTGAACCAAGGTTGATAAAGGTGGGAGTTCAGCACAAAATAATAGTAGTTTATGTAACTGTTACGTAATAAGGGTCCTTAAAACATGAGTGTGGTTTTATGAAATGAGCCGCAGGCGAATTTCATAATAAGATCACACGAGTGTTTTAAGGCCTAATTACGTACACTTGCATACACTGCTTTATCTACACTCATATTATTTATTATAAATGCCGTATTCGGAAACCATAGAATGGCCGCCATTGTACCACCGTGGCCATCTCGATTGTGTCGGCGTGGCCAACTCGATTGTGCCGGCGGTCGCGCGGGCGGGTGTCGCCGGCCGCGGGCGCGTGCAGGTGTACATTATGTTATCAAAACTCATAGCACATCAATAATTGAGCATGAAAAGTTAAAATTGCGGTACTGCCACAGATAAGAAACTTATCATAGTGAAATCGTTTGTTGTAATGCTGGTCATAGCCTACGGTTTTTGAACGCATTTTAGAGGACTTACAATATGAGTGTAGATAAAGTATATATAGTTTCTGTATGTATGTCCTTTTTAGGGTTCCTATAGGAACTACTACAGGAACCCTTATAGTTTCGCCATGTCCGTCTGTCCGCGTTAGTACGAAAATAAAAAAAAGTCATAACAGTCAAAAAAGTCAAAAAAGTCAAAAGTCAAAAAAGTCAAAAAAGTCAAATGTCAAAAAAGTCAAAAAAGTCAAAAAAGTCAAAAGTCAAAAAAAAGTCAAAAAAAGTCAAAAAAGTCAAAAAAGTCAAAAAAGTCAAAAAAGTTAAAAAAGTCAAAAAAGTCAAAAAAAGTCAAAAAAGGTAAAAAAAAGAGTCAAAAAAACGTCAGTCATAAAGTCATCAAGTCGTCAAGTCAAAAAAGTCAAAAAAAGTCAAAAAAAGTCAAAAAAAGTAAAAAAAAGGCAAAAAAGTCAAAAAAGTCAAAAAAGTCAAAAAAGTCGAAAAAGTCAAAAAAAGTCAAAAAAGGTAAAAAAAAAAGTCAAAAGAACGTCAGTCATAAAGTCATCGAGTCAAAAAAGTCAAAAAAAGTCAAAAAAAGTCAAAAAAAGTCAAAAAAGTCAAAAAAGTCAAAAAAGTCAAAAAAGTCAAAAAAGTCAAAAAAGTCGAAAACGTCGTATACGGTCACGATATAAAATCGGAATTGCGAGTTATTTCATTTTTATAGGTTAAAAAGGCGTTCCCGTACTGAACTTTTAAGTCCTGTTACTCGCGTGTTCTGAGTATGTTCTATAAATATCTTGCAGATGTGCCACTGCCAATGGAAGTGGCCGTAGCAGGAGTCAGTAACGTTGTTCCCGTGTCTACTGTATCTTCTGCAAAGCCTACGTACGCCTGTTCAAGGTAAGACATGAAATTAAATTATTATTTAAAAATAAACAAGTTTTAAAATTAAGCCTAAATCTAAACTATATCACAATTAAAGTCTCCATGCTTATATAAAAAGTAGCTTGTTAAAAGTTGGATTGTTTTAAAAGTTTATCCTCCATAAACTCTTGGATGGAATAGTAAGCTTTTTTTAATAGAAGAGACTTCAGCTTAGTTTTGAAAAGGTGTGTTTCTTCAATAAAATTTCATTTGGAATTTGGTAGCATCATAATTTACTTTAAAAATATAAGTAACTGTCAAATTATACCTAGTTATAATAATATTGTTTCAGGTTTTTGGAATCCGAAGCTCCAGTATCTACGGGTTAGCGGGGAAATAACTCCAATGACTCAAGGTATTGTTGCGTAAACATTTTAATTTTAAAATAATAATAATAATAAGTCCGTCCCGGTGAGTCACTCAGGCATATCATCTCCGGTTGTTCTCATCTTGCTAACGGCGAGTACTTGCACAGACATAACCTCGTAGCCAGGATTATACACCAGCAGCTTGCTCTCCTATATGGTCTTGTGGACCACGAAGTGCCGTACTACAAGTACACACCTGCACCAGTTCTCGAAAATGGTCGTGCCACGCTCTATTGGGATCGATCTATTATCACGGACAGAACTATTGTAGCCAATAAGCCTGATATCGTGGTAATAGATCGACCGCAACGCCGGGCCATACTCGTCGACATCACCGTCCCATGTGACGAGAACCTAGTGAAGGCCGAGAAGGACAAGTCCAGCAAGTACCTAGACTTGGCTCACGAAGTAACCGCCATGTGGGAGGTTGATTCGGCGATCATTGTACCGATAGTTGTTTCTGCGAACGGTCTCATAGCGAAGAGTCTCGACCAACATCTAGAGAGACTTTCGCTACGGGGTTGATGTTGGATCAAGGGTCAGATTCAGAAGGCGGTTATCCTGGACACGGCGCGCATAGTCCGAAGGTTCCTCTCTCTGCGGCCCTAACCACCGGCAGCCTGAGCCTTGCTCCGTTGCCGGCGGCACCCTAGGTTAGGTTTTTTATAATGTTTTTATTGTTTTTGTATGTTTTAGATGTATTTTTATATTTTACTTTTGTAAAAATATTATAAAAACCTAATCTAAGAAATTAATGAAATAAAGTGAATAATAATAATAAATACTCTTTATTGCACACCTCATACAGTTACAAGCACAAATTTTACAATTAGATAAATTTAGGTAGAGGTAACAACAGGCGGTCTTATCGCTAATGAGCGATTTCTTCCAGACAACCTTTTATTATCTCATTTAGATATACATATATTAGGATCAACACACACGACCACAGTCAGCTTTGTATAGGTAAAGAGTGCTGATAACAGATCTTGATATTATGGTGATTATATGTGTCATTTTCAACTAAAAGGTACATCATTGTAGGTTGTCAATAATGCGTTACTGCCATAAAAATTCATTCATTCGTATAAAATGACCTGTTGTGTGACTTTTGCTATAAGTAAAGGAGCTTTTTGGCAATCTATCCTCAAGACGAACCTTTTTCAAAAGCGATTGCCATCTGGACTTTAAACTAGTTCAAACCCAGAGCTTAACTAGACCTTATTGTGAGAAGTTTGGTTTCCTAACGATATTTATTTTTACTGAATTCCTAGTAACTAGCGTATTATCCGGAATACGCTGCCGCTGGTTTAATTTTAATACTGCATTTACATTCAGCCGAATTGAGCAGGCAAGTGGGCAGGGAAGTGGGAAGGACGAGTGTGTAAATATGATACTTCTCATGCCACTGCTATTGCCACTCGCGCTGCCCGGCGCTCCCCTAAATGGCGGTTTTTTTGTGCGAAGTCAAAGGACCGGAAGCGCGAGCGGCAGTACGTGTTTCCAATTACATTCTCCTCCGTCGCTCAGTACTCGTCGAGCACCTGGAGGATCGCAAAAGACACAACGCGGCCGCTGTAATTATTTCAACCACTGCCATTGCCGAGACTTGAAAGCGAAGTGAGTGGTAGGGCAGTATGTAAACACACACTCCTCTCGATCCTGCTGCAGCAGTATTTAGGGAATTAATGCCGGCAGCGCGAGGGGCAGCGACAGGGGCTGAATGTAAATGTCGGATAACGAAGCGCTTTGTTGGTTCTTTGTGACTATCAATTCCATTAGTATGATCGAATGTCTACGGCAAAAGCCGGCTTGAGCGACGCCTTTTACTGTGCCTCTTTTTGTGTACTGACTTTAATTATTAATCTCATAAAATAACACTATCGTCGTGCACACATAGTTTGGTACAAAAATTGACTAGATTTGTTAGATCGTAACTGTATGTACAATTATTCTCTACTTTTATGTTCTAGGTATACCTAAGTCGGCTTATGAACCCACCAGAATCCGGTGATGTAGCAACATAAAAGGCTGGAGCCCTATCACTTCAAGAAGAATGTATATTGTACACTTACTTTCTGTAAATTACGGTATATATGTATGATTGTACCTTCCTACGCATCGTTATTATTGTCAACACCAATAAGACTTAAACTTTCACGGCTTTTACGTATTATGATTATTAACTAAAACGGAACTAAATTGCGTATATTAACTTAATAGTTACCTCCGATGTTTCGAGATCAATTATTGTTTCTGTGGTACCAGATTATATATCAGATTTGCGTAATTAAATTTTTGTCGCCACAATTAGGTAATATACTAGTAAAATAAAATTTCCCTGTACCTAGATTTATGTCAATTGTTAATTGTGACTGAAGGTACATTTCCACCAAGTATTGTGGGATAGGTCACGTCAAATAATAGAAGAAAAAAATTCCTCGTAATAATTTTCTTTCTGTCTGTATGTCTGCTTACTAGTTAAGTGATATATTGTTAGTATAAGAAAGCTCAAATGACCCCGCAGCAAACATAGGGAAAAAGTGGTTTCAGTCAAATCTCACGAAATTTTAGTACAATGTAGATTCGAGTCTCTTGATTATTTTTTTATAAGGGCACAACTCACTCAAAAGTATACTTTCAGAAATAATCAATAAGTATTGTTTCATACAAAGCATATGTAACATACCAATTTTTCGTAAAATCTTTCTCTTTGCTTTTGCTTAATATAAATAACTAACAAAATGCGATTTCAACGTGACAGAAACGTTATTAAGATCATATTTAACGCCAGTAAGTATCATTGTGGGTCATTTCAAAGTATAGATTTTAAGAAACACGTCATAGAAATATAATAATATAAACTTGATTATTTCTGACAGTGTACTTCTGAGGGAGTTGAGCCCTTATAAAAAAATGAATAAGGAGACCTGAATCTACATCATACTAAAATTTCAAGCGATTTGACTGAAACCACTTTTTCCCTATGTTCGCTGCGGGGTCCTTTGGTATGAGTGTATGTATAAATCACACCGACAAAGTTGTAAAACAAAGTGGTTTTGTTTGGGTACCTCCCGTACACATAAACTGGGGGTGAATTTATTCAGTTCAACGAGTATTGTGTGAGATCTTTCAAAAAGAATATCGTCTAAGATAGGTTCATTTTATAACTGCTATCAGGAAATGCCTAATTTCTAGGCACCACCGCACCATGTCTGTCATTACATTAAGGTTAATATTTAAATTAGCTTTTCAAATTAATATATTTAGGTATAATATAGTATTTACTAAACTGATATACCTATTTATGGCTCTTGGCCGGTTTTTAGGTTTTTGTCAGATATTAAGTTATATGTGGGTATAACAATTGTGCATAGTATGTACCTAATGAAATATAATGATATGTACAATAAATATTGTATGCATTTGACATAAACTTAGTTTTATTTACAGGACGTCCAAACTTAGATTTCCCGCCGAACGGCTGTCAGGAAGGGGCGAGGGGGACGAGGTCTACCCCTCCCCTCCCACCCCCCATACCCTGTAAACCCCTTCCCCCGTTCCCCTGTAACGTGATCAAATGTAGCACTATGAAACTAGATGGTGGCACTAGCTGCTGCAAGTACGAGCCGTAGAGTTGCCTATCTATCTCAGTTATATACATATTCATCTATGACCCTAGTGACAGAACTTATGAACCGACTAAGTAGTTACTGCGATCTACACGGGAGCGCTGTAGTATAAACGAACTTTAGTGACGGGACATTTTTTTTGTATGAAATTACCGTTCTTCTCCTAGTGAGAATTATATTCTTTGATAATGTGTTAACTTTAGTCGAAAACGTGCGTGATATTAAACGTCAAGTTGGGAGTGAAAATGTCAACTGACGTCATAGTTGACTAGTCACTTACGTCTGTAGAACGCTTTAGGTGGTATTGCCTGTAGCCAATTTAAATTGCATTGCAATAAGGCACATCGACACTTGGTCTGAATTCATCAAAACATAGACAATTGCCTATGGTATGCGGAAATTTGCAAACAAATGTCTATGGTAGCTTACGTTTTGTATTGTGACGTCAGCTACCATACACATTTGTTTGCAAGTTTCCGAAATCCATAGTCTATGATTTGATGAATTCAGATCTGAATTCTGATTAATTGATTCTGAATCACGTATGTGGAGCGCCTAAGTATGTTAGCAACATTCACCTGTCAGTGTCAATTAAAAACGTTCGTTCGTTCCGTTCATTTCATTCATCTATAACTTCATGGTATTAGTAAATTGTACAAAAATATGGCAATTATTTAATTTAATAATTTTGCGAATTCCTTGTACATTTATTTGGCCCGTTGGTAAATCATCGTAGTACTAACTTGTAAACTCAGTTTGTGGTTTTGATATTATTTTTGGTGAGATAACATTGAAGAACCTAAAGACCCTTGATACGACAATATGACCACAGCCGCTAGACCCACTTTTGATCCTGCCAGAGGTGGTACAGGCCGTGGTGAAAAAGATCTAAGTGCTATATCACGTCAATATTCCAGCAGAGATTTGCCAGGACACACTAAACTTAAATACAGGTAAACTATTTGTATGTACGTCTTTGTTTTGATCTGGACGTTTTGCGTTAAATTGAAGTTGTGAAAAGACTACATTTCTATTTTTGAGATAATCTCACAAAAATAATAGTGTACGTTTATATACTTGGTATATTTAAAACCTAGTAGGTATCATCAGCTTTTCAAGCACCACTATTAGTTAGTAATTAGGCTAATATGTATATATATTTTTACAGAGAGCAAGGTCAAGGCACTACTGATGAGCTACGTTCCCGTGACTTCCGCAAGGAGTTGGACGACCGAGAGAAAGATGGCAAAGCCCCTAGTGCTCGCAGAATAAATGAACCACCAGTTAAGCGTCCTAAAGTTGACCAAGTTCCGGCAGCTAGCTTGGATGCTGATGATCCTTTGGAGGGAGATTCGTCAGATTCTGATGACTCTGATGATGATACTGCAGCACTTTTGGCAGAGCTGAACAAAATAAAAAAGGAGAGATCATTAGAACAGGCTAAAAAGGTAAGGTTTCAGCGGCAAATCAGGTAACAGTCCTTAAAATAAAATAAAACTGTATTAATCTCGAAAAAAAAATCTTATATTTGTTCAATATCTGGTCCTACTTAATTAAAAACAGTTCACTGCTTGTTTTAACACATCAAAAGCAGTGTAGGGTCCATTTAACACTGTCAACATATAAATAATGTTCTAATTGCTAAATTAATTACTGCTGCAAACGTAACAAATCCTTCACATGAAATTGATCATGGGGATGAATGACGAGGACATAAGCCTCTCCCACATGCAGTGTTTCACAATCCGCTTTTACATTAAACCTGCTGTTTTTGCTATGTCAGCACTCTAATGGGATTTTGGTTTGCCTTGATGCCTGTGGTTAAGCTAACAGCCTAGTCTATCATTTTGCTCTTTAAGACATATGTAACCTGTCCTGCCGACTACCACTTAAAAGAGTGGTTATAATGTCTGTCCTATAAGTGTTGATTTATAAACATAGTCTACCTATTTCATATTGTAAATTAATTAATTTCAGGAAGCTGAGCGGAAACAAGAGGAGGAAAGAATCAGAATGGAGAACATTTTGTCTGGAAATCCATTATTGAACTACTCTGCAGCAGGCCAAAAGAATGACTTGAAGGTAAACATTAAACTGGTTTATATAACATATATTTATTTCAACTTTATTGCACATAAACCTTATCGTACAAAAGGCGGACTTAATGCCATAAGGCGTTCTCTACCAGTCAACCTATGTTATGTGTGTTTCTAATTATGAATTTTTTAACGGTCTCCTAGGCTAGTCGGTAGTGACACTGCCTATGAAGCAGGAGGTCCCGGGTTCGATTCCTGGTCAGGGCATTTATTTGTGCGTTCATCACGGATATTTGTTCCTGAGTTATGGATGTTTTCTATGTATTTAAGTATTTATATATATCTATCTTTTATATATATCGTCGCCTAGTACCTACACAGAACACAAGCCTTATTGAGCTTACTGTGGGACTAGGTTGATTTGTGTAAGATTGTCCTATAATATTTATTATTATTTTATTTATTTTATTTTGTTTGATTTAATTTATTATGAAATATGGAATCTTATTTTTCTTCTGTGTATAATTTACATGCAAAAGTCGGACCAATATGAAAACCATTTTTTAACCAAAAAACCGTGCCTAAAACTGTTGACTGGCTTTTCACTAATTTCTTAAATAATCGACTTTTTAGACGATTTACAACCGTTTACGCTTCTAACAGGATTACTTACGAAACGTTTATTATTTCCTTTCGTCGAATTATATGCGAGACCTTTTCAAATGTAAAAAAAAAATGCCGTTAACATTACTGTCTTTTACAGAAAAGTTTTAATGGCGTTGATTCAATTATACGATTCCCCTGATAGTTTTTAGGTACTCAAGTATACTTATACATCAAATTTTTTGATAAAGACAAAAAATAAATCACAGCTTTATATATTCCTTTCAATTTTCAAGGTAGGGATTAAACCTGTAGTGAAAATGGACACGTAGTACCTAGTATTTATTCATGTAGTATAATTAATTCGTGCTAGAACATGTTTCAAGAGAAAACGATATAGTCGACAGAAATCTGTTTGCTATTTGATTAATCGCAGATACCTACTTTTACTACCTAACAAAACTATTAGGTACAATCGCCATCAGATATATCGGAGCGGCCAGGGTGGTCATAAATATCTGAACAACGTCTCTACTATCAAGTCGATAAAGTGCATGTTCATATAATTCCGCGGAGTGATTTGACAGAACTTTACATACAAAGCGGTTGTCAAATGTATGTAAAGTTCTGTCAAATCACTCCGCGGAATTATTAATTCTACCGTAGGTCCAGATTACATGCAGAAAGGCACGCGGCACGTATGTTCACAGCAGCCGCGCAATGTAGACGTGTTTGCCGCGCGAGGCAGTTTGAACGAACATACATACATACATTAGTGGTTTACCGCGGTCGAACACGTCCCACGTCGCGTAAAATCTGGACACAGCTTTAAGAATACATGATTTAATACTTGAAAGTTAAAACAATATTTCCAATATGTATCTTACATTTACCTATTTGATTTAACAGGTAAAGAGACGATGGGATGATGATGTCGTGTTCAAAAACTGTGCACGATCAGAACCTGATAAGAAAGCCAACAGTTTTATAAACGACTCCTTGAGATCAGAGTTCCACAAGAAGTTTATGGAGAAGTATGTTAAGTAAAACAATAGTTTATTTTGTTGTAAATGTGATTACCCTTAATAATGTAATAAGTAATAAAGAATGATTTGAGTACCTTAATCGGATTTTACTTAATTCCAGCCAGTCTTCCCGCCCTTTTCGAAAATGGGTAATGGGTGTGTAGTTTATGTAACTGTTACGTTTTAAGGCCTAATAATATGTGTGTAGATAAAGCGGGTGTAAGTAGCTTTATCTACACACATATTATAAATCCTAAATGACGTGTTCTAAAACCATTAGAATGACCGCCATTGCACCGCCATGGCCAACTCGATTATGCGAACGGTCGGAGAGGAGGATAACCGCGGTCGGGGAGGAGGCCTGGGTTTTCATTACGTTACCAAAATCGATGTGGTTTCGAATTTTTGAACATTATTACGACACTGGCACAGATAATATATGTAGTAGGCACAAGTTTCTGACGTGGGTGTGGTACGGCCGGCCCACTAGTGGTAATATTTATAATGATATGTATGAGTCTAGAAAAGTGTTAAAACAGAAATTAAAATATAGTCAAAACAACCAAGACTTAATTAAAATGAATATTTTAGCGTCAAGCCATAAAAATAAGGATTTTGGAAGGAAACAAAAAAATTAAGCCCTAAACCTGGCGTCCCGGTGAGTGTCGAAGGTATCAGTGACCCTAAAGGTATAGCAAATATGTTCAGGTGTCATTTTCAGGTGGAATCGCCACTTAAATATGTTAACCGGGATGTTGAGGCCGTGGTGTCGGGGGTGCCTGAGAGTGTCTCAGCAAAACAAGTTTTTATTTATTTTATTTATAACAAACATACAACTATCCTTACAGGCTTATCCTAATTCGACAGTGTTTAACATAATTACTAAATTATTAAATTTTACCTACGTTACTTTACTAATCATTATTGTAGCACAATACAAATAGCGTGACCCTTGTGAATTCGTTGAGTGAACAAGAGAACAAATCCAACTCGATCGCTACTCGATTAAGGATCCTAATTGCGCGCGAAAAGGGTGACTGACGAAGAAGCTGCGTTCGAGCGTCCGGCTCGGCCAGCAGACTTGGCCGCAGCCGCCGCCACACATACCGCCGCCACACATACCGCTCAGGTACGTTCAAACGCACCTCTGCCAGAACTCCAGAGTTGTACAACTTGCCTCGCAGTAACTTAAATATATACGAGCTAATCCGAGTTCCCTTCGAACTTCTAGTTTATTGTACCCTACCATTCCTAGCACGAACAATGTAGGATACATTAAGGGATAAAACGGGTACACTCCGTACAGTTTCCAATATACAAGTCTAGTAAATTTGTTTTGGATACGCTCCAGCATTAGCCTATACTTGGCCTGATGTGGACTCCAGATTACTGCATTACCCTCCAAATGGCTTCTGACTATTGCTTCATACAAGACACTCTACAAGACTTCATACAAGTTACTCTTATAATGAAAAGTATGGCAAGAGGCGGCCTGAGCATCGAACACTTTCAACACGCGGGGCCACACCTCCTGAGATTGCTAGGGTTGCTGTACACGTTATATATTCGTCATTCCTACCTGCCCAGCGAACTAATGATGACGGTCGTGGTACCTATAACTAAAAATAAAACTGGAAATGTTTCAGATAAATGCAACTACCGGCCGATCTCATTAGCGACTACTGCGTTCAAGGTGCTTGACGCCATGCTTGAGAGACAACTTAAAAAACACATAAACCTACACGATGCACAGTTCGGGTTTAGTTTAGGGCTATCGACTGAGAGTGCCATTTTGTCCCTCAAGCATGTCGTTAGGTACTACACCGACAGGAATACGCCTGTTTATGCTGCATTTCTTGATCTGTCTAGGGCATTTGACCTGGTTAGGTATGATATTCTGTGGTCTAAACTAGTTAACACTGGTGTGCCGGGTGAACGGATCAATATTTTTAAATATTGGTATGCACATCAAACTAACCGGGTCAAATGGCTTAACGAACTTTCTGATGAGTATGGGTTGGAATGCGGAGTGAGACAAGGGGGGTTGACGTCTCCTTCGCTTTTCAACCTGTACGTGAACCAGCTGATCGATGAGCTGAGTAGTACTGGAGTCGGCTGCTCGATTGACGGACATATTGTTAACAGTATTCGTTATGCAGACGACATGTTGCTGCTCAGCCCATCGATTTCAGCACTCAGGTTATTGAGAACTTGTAAAGAGTATGCTAAGTTGCACGGCCTCCTTTACAATGTTAAGAAAAGCGAGCTTATGATATTTCATCCAAATAATCGAAAAGTGACGATTATGCGCCCAGTGCTGCTCAATGGTGTAGGCCTCGTCAGAGTTAAGCAATTTAAATATCTCGGCCATGTGATCACCGAGGACTTAAAAGATGATAGCGATATTGAGAGGGAAAGGAGGGCGATGGCGGTTCGCTGTAACATGTTGGCACGCAGGTTTGCACGATGTAGCGTTGAAGTAAAGATCTTCTCTTTAAAGCCTTCTGCCAAACTTTATACACGTGCAACCTGTGGGTCAATTATACGCAGCGAGCCTACAACGCCCTCTGTGTACAATATAACAATGCCTTCAGGGTGTTGTTGGGGCTCCCGCGCTACTGCAGCGCCTCAGCAATGTTTGCGTACGCGCACACGGAGGGGTTCGGCGCGGTGATTCGTCATCGCGTCGCATCACTCATGCGCAGAGTGCGAGGGAGCCACAACACCATCCTGCGGGTCGTAAGTGAGAGGATGGACGGCCCCATTCTGGAACACTGGGAGCGAAGCGAACGCATGCGCACGTACCGGGTGTTCCAGAGGGTGGCAGATATTTAAATTAAATTAGTATTTGATTTGTACCCTACTAACAAGTGTTATGTAATTAATTATTAATACTACTCGTAATATGGACTCTGTTCGAAATAAACAAATTTTATTTTATTTATTTTTATACTAATGTTGCAATAATGGTGGTGATTACATACGGTTTCCGAACGCAGAATAGAGGGTGTAGCTAAAAACATTAATCTTCATGATATCTTCAATGAAATTAAATGAAATAACTTTATTTTCAGGCAACTAGGGTCCCATAGATAAATACCTTAAAATAACATATGTAAGTACCTATGTATTTAATACAATTATTAAATTTACACTTTCGTGAGACATACTTCTTTTTTTAAATACCACGACGGTGGAAAACAAGGATACGTCCCGCCTGATGGTAAGCAGTTACCGTAGCCTGTGGACGCCTGCAGACCCAGAGGATTCACATGCGCGTTGCCTACCCTTTAAGAACTTATACACTCCTTTTTTGAAGAACCTCATATTGTAGCCCGTTGGGAAAACCTCGGCAGGGAGTTCATTCCACAGGCCGCAGCGTTCGTGGGAGGAAATTCCTCTTTAGCCATACAGATGCGTGACCCTTTATGCTCCAAGGTGTGAGGATGACCACCTTGCCGACGACGGCGAGCGGTGCGGTGATAAAAATCATCAGTGTGTACTGTGATAGTTTAGTGGGCACAGTGAGTGTGGTGTGGTTTGTTTATCGTCGCTCATGTCGGACGAACCAAATACGCTGCAAAACACGTTAGCAGCGCCGGCGCAAGATCACCCCCAACAAGCTCAATCGTATTTATCAATCAATATTATTTTTATAATATTATACAATCTTTAACGTATTTAGCATACTAAAATAAAACTAGCATTTTGGCGACACCACGGTTTGCTGTTGCGCCACCTGCTGCCGTTTGCTGTAATATTTAGAGCAACCAGTATACTTCGACCTCTCGCATTATTACGAATCTCAAGATTTCATTATATTAGTGACTTATTTTCTGTACCTAGTGAAAGTCTTGTACACTTTTTTATTTGTGCAATATAGTAAAAAAAAGTATATTGGTGAGAAGAAAATAGTGCTCTCTCCGTATATGGCATCTGTTCTGGGTGCAATTCACCATTGTTATTTTGACATGTCGTGACATTGCTGATATACATATACCCACTTACTGTGTAAGTAAAAAAAATTACAGTTCACTTTATTTCACTCTTCATTTTAAAGCAGAAAGCAAATATTGAGGCATTATTATTGTGCTGCTGTGAGTTTCGAGTTCTTAACACCATAAACAAGATATTGGTAGGTATGCTTTTTTTCATAATTCCACACTGGATTTCGAGTTCACGGAAGTTTAAGAACCGAGATCATAGGATTATATTTAAATCTAACCCCCTTATTCATAAACGTCTCCCAGGCTTAAATTAGTAAATTTATGTTTTGTCTGTTTCTAACAAACACAACTGTCAAAGTGACAGATAAGGACAAACGAATATTAGTTAATTTACATATCAGAGACGTTTATGAATCAGGGGGTAAATTTCTACTTGCCCTATTGAACAACTTAATATTTCTTAGAGCCCAAAATATGCGCGCGGTGAGTTCAACATGTACAAGAGTGAGTGAAGTTAAGCGGAGTGCGGTCGAGACTCGAGTGCCGCTCTTGGATTGTTTACGTTATTCATCATATTGAAAGTATGCGTCTAAAGCTCTATTCACACTTCCTCCACTCGGTAGGTAGGTACCTAACCTACTCATGTATTTACATGTTGTACGGTTCGCCAGGAGGTTATCGGACACCGTGAGCCCTGGAGATGTCACATCGATCACATCGCCTTACTGCAGTTTTTGTTTAATTTCGCAAGTCTAAAATTTAAACAACCCTGCAGAAGTGTTAGTTTAGTACAACAAAAAAAAAGAGCGTTGTTAAGAAGATTTTACTTTGTCAAATTAATTCGTTTCATGTGAAAGTAGAAATTTGTACATGTATTTGCATGTGCTCTGATAGTGAAAGACGTAGTTAGACTGGTTAGACGTGCATACATACGTATACATATATGCATAATGTACCTACCTACATAGTTGTAAAGTACAAAGGGACGGATGCATGGAGAGCAAAGAGGCGTTATCAACGCGATAAATGTTGACACGCTACGGGTCAAAAGCAGTAAAAGTAGTTGCAAGTGCAATTTTATTATTTAGCAAGTAGATACTAAAGACGCGCGACGCACTGAAATTACATTTTAATTTAAATGAAGGTCGGTAGATAGGTATTTGTCCAAACCAAATGCGTATGCGTAACGCACAATAGAGACTCAGTAATACCAATGTAATTCGATTATATTGAATGCGGGCCCTTGAAATGCTCAATATCTTGTTCGTAGAAACAATGCAAGTTGCAGACCGGTTTGTAACGCCGGCTACATTGCTACAGTGGCTGTGTTTACGCCAGTATACACGTAGCTTTAGTAGTGGGGAGAGTGGCGAGTGCGGCGGCCCACCTTGAGTGGGCAGGTTCAGCGGTTGATCCCGTCCGCGCCTCCGCGCTCCGCGCGCCGCACTCGGTCCTCTCGTGCCAGTCGAGCGCGCGCTTACGCATCATCATGGTCGGTACAGCGTGGCGATGTGTGTGTCTGCCGTTGTTTATTGTGACTGCGGAGGCCGTTCTCTCTGGGTTGTATATCGACAACGGGATCGATCAGACCGTGATCCAACATGCGATGACACGGGACGAGCGCAAGGTGGTGGAGCATGAGATCCTGGAGCTGCTAGGTCTGGGCGAGCGGCCGCGGCGAACGCGCGCTTCTGCGCTGGACCGCTCGGCGCCCAGTTTCCTCCTGGACGTGTACAAGCAGTTGGATGAGGAGCACGAGCAGGCGCGCCCCACGCGCAGTTCCGAGATGGCTCTCAGTGCCGATGAACATCATGCCATTGACGAAAGTGATCTCATAATGACGTTCCAGAGTAAAAGTGAGCATATCCTTCTGTATCGTTTATGGCATTAACATTAATTTACTAACGCAGCACGCGTAGGGCGTAATTAGACGCAAAGATGCATGGACATGCAATATTGACACTTAGGTATTCGTTATATTTATAGTATTTTGTAACATTATACATATTTATGAAATTGTATGTTTAGTACTTTGTTATTGTATGTATTTGGTAGCTGCTTACCAACAGGCGGGCCGTATGCTTGTTTGCCACCGTCGTGGTATAAAATTGTATTTCATAATTGAATAAATTTATTCTTACCTGAATAAGCGGGTACCTTAAGGTAGTTATCTACTAGAAGTCTAGATAAGAATTGACTACGGTAGACAACTTTGCATCTTGAGTTGTCACATGCAATTTGTCGAGCTTTCATAAATCTGTAGGATTCTTTTTGAAGAACCCTATTAGTACGAGTACATACTTAACTTACCTATAGCAGGTAGGACCTAAAAGTACCAATTACATACTTAATGCGAAAGATTCTAGGTATGCCTATAAAGTTTATATAAGCAACTACGTACAGGCCTATTCGTATCTCCCTAATTCTATGTGTAATATTGTTATTTGCTGATTAGGTAAGTTTTTTGGTTTGTAAAAGCAACTTCAAAGTATGTCCATGCCCTATTAGGACTTATCTTTAGTAGGACACTTCTTTCTTAAACCTTAAAAACGTACAAGTCAAATAGGGCCCCCTAATAGGACCTTGTTTAAAAAAACTTACTTTTATGAAAACAACCTCCAAAAATTTTACGGTTATGGGCTAATTCTGCCTAAGATTACAACATAACCCAAGTAACACATCAAAGCAGTATAACGGCCGTCTTACAGCATATCTGTATGCTTTTAGCATTTTGAGTTCGTTTTATAGTAGCATTATAAACGTTTATAGTGCTGATATAGCTCTTAAATGGGCACAAATTACCCAGCTTGAGATCCTATATAGGTTATTTAATAGCATTACAGGCGCATTATGTCTGCGCTATTAGCATTATCGTTGTCATGGAAAGTGCCAATCGCATTAAAGAAGCATTAGTACGCTCTATTAAGTTGCCAGCCGCATTAAAGAAGCATTAATACGGCCAAAAAACTTGCTAATCGCAATAAAGAAGCATTAGTACTCTCGATTAAGTTGCCAATCGCAATATAAAAGCATTATACTAGCATAAGAGTGTAGTAAAATATATCTTACGTCAATGCAAAAACGTCTCTAATACCGACGGAACAAATGTTATAATACAATGAACGTTGTAATTTAACTACTTTGTCTCGCAATATAAAATGGACGAAGACGGTACAAAAAACTGAATGAGTGACACGCCATATTTGTTCGCGTAACAAAATTTATAAAAGTTTTTGACTCTTTTACGTTATTATATCCTTCAAATATTCTTGCGCAATGTAGTTTACTGTAAATGTGTATATAAGTTTCATTGAAAATTTTCACGTGCCTTTGATTTATTGTGGTTTTGCTATAAAATATTATAAAAAGATATGCGTCAAATAACCAAAACAATTGTGTAATCCTCGTACAGAACGAGTTTTGCAATATTAACATAATAGTGTTGGTTGAGCAGTCTTAAATTAAGTTATTTCATTATTATATAGGCATTTCCTTTGTATAAATAGGTTCGCATGATTTTATTTTTAGGTTATAAAGTATTTACAAAATGGCGTTGGTCTATATAGGCGGAGAGCTAGCCACGTCAGATATGACACAATAATGAGAGCAACCAAACCCCTCTAGTCAGTTTGGTATACTATGCTTATTTATAGATCTGGATATCTGGCAGCTTTAAAGTGGTGGAGGTCAAAGAATGCAAACCATTTCAAGAAAACAAATCCTAGAGATCTGGGTTTGATGCAATATTATGAGAAACTATACAAATACTATACAATATTAAGAGAAATTATACAAAGTTTATGTTGGGGGAAAGTAGTGCCAAATGATGTATAATATAGTTCATAGTTTGTCGCCTACTGTTTTTGTTTACGTAATAATACATATTATTTTTTGGTCTAACGTTTTTTATCGATATTTGACCAGTTTTGAGTCGATATTCCAACATATTCGGTTCTTGAATCTTTTATCTCCATTCTGTAGACCCGGATCTTGAAATAAATGAGCCGTTATTTTTTTATGATATTTTTAAAATATGGTCTAAAAAAACACTTTTATCGATATTCGAATGGTGTAAAGAATCTTACATATACGTAATCTACATATTAGGGTTCCTCTTTGATGTCTCTAAAAACTGTAGAGAGATTTTAATTTTTAACTAATTAACACAAAATTTATGACCATAAAACCACTTTTTTAGCCTAAACCGGTTCGACTTTGATGTCAAATATCTCGAAGACAATGAATATTGAAGTAAATATAGGATACTATACGTATTGTTTAAAGCCGTTACTGATAATATGATAAGCTATATAAATCATTAGAAAACTAAGGGAATCAGATCTAAGGTCGTTGGGGCCAGGCCCTTAAAATATAGGCCCTGTCCCTTATAACTGAGACAACTTCGGCAGTTTTTACCTTAGCAATCTAACCAGACGGGTTTTGTTGCTCTCATTATTGTGTCATATCTGACGTGGCTAGCTCTTAGTCCAATAGCAGCTGAGTGACCCTTAAAAAAAGCTTATTAATGCCTTTAGCATTACACGTGAATAATTATGCTATTAAACAACATTAAGCATTATATACTGCTCAAAATTGCTATTGTAGGCGCTAAGGCACTAAAACAGCTAAAATCTGTATAGGGGCTGTTCATAAATTACGTCATCAATTTTTGATGATTTTTACCCCCCCCCTAAAATCATCCAACCCTCCCATTGCCAAATAAAGTGACGTCATTAAAAAAATGCGTTTTTAGCTTAATTGTAAAATAAAAAACTATTTAGTAGATAATATTTTATAGCATTAAAAGTTTATAGTAACACGAATTTCATTCCTTTTTTTACACATTGAAGCACTTTTTAAAGATGCGAGAGATGATGTGATCTCCGGAATGACCGCCCCCCCTCCCTCCTACGTCTTGCTACCATCATCCGATGTCCAGACCTCCCCCCCCATTTGAAATGACGTAATTTATGACCAACCACTTATAGTGAATTACTTGGCTTTAAAATGGTTTATATTGTTGCTATTATACAGCATTAGGAATGTATTACCTACTTAAAAAAAGGTATTGTACAACCTAGAGCATTAAAAATAGCTGAAAGCTGTATAGCGAATTTACGTGGCATTATAATGGCTAATATTCATGCTCTTAAACAGCATTAAGCACTTATTTATGCTATTGTAGAACCTAAGGCACTAAACCACACCGAAGCATTAGTGTAGCAAACCAAAACGCAACTGTACAGCTGAATGCTGTACAGTTGCATTTTGGTTCGCTGCACTAAAACTAATGGCTAAACAAAAGCATTTACATATACCATTATGGACTTAAGTCCAAATAGTGAAAACTCTGGGAAGTGGAAATCCCAAAATAAAGTTACCAGATTAGTTAGATTACTTTCGCTGTGGATTGTAGCACATTTATCGTCAGCGTTATCAGTTAAAAACGTAATGATCCCAGGTAGCCCACGGTCAGGTAGGTAGAGGGCATAGCATGACTCAGTCCACCGCATGCCACCGTGATTGACTCTGGGCGGTCCGGCGACAGACGGGCTCAACGTAAAAAATCTTAATCTTATTTTGGTGATTCAGACGTTTGGTCTGGGTCTTTATTAACGACCGACACTTCGTCTTCGGCCAACCAGTGTAAGAAAGAACTCCCGTCACGCACAATTTGTACGATTGTCAGAGTCAAGTCAAACATAATATATGAAAGACGACTAGATTTTTATTAATACGAGTAGATCTTATGAGTACTTAACTTTTTTGTTTTTTATTGGTTTCCTTATTAACCCTCAAGGCGGTTGTTGGTCAGATATTATACAAACAGGTAGATAACAGACACAGATAACAAATCAGGCTAACGTTAACGATTTGCAATGCAGGGGGTACCTAAATATCTGACGTATTCGACTTTTACAAATAGCTTAGTAGGACGTCACATGACGACTGCGAAGTTTTGATATAAATAAAAACTTATTAGGAAAGTTAACCAAGTAAATTGAATTATGCAGAGTGAGCATCTATCTAATCCTTGAACAGAGACATTCTAGCATAAATACGTCTTTAGCGATAATGTCATGAATTCCTTAAATTTAACTAAGGGTACCTAGAACTTATGGGTCTAAGAACTTTACCGTCACCAGAAGTACACGAAGTTATACCTACATAAGTGATATGATGTAACCGATGAATGTGAAGTCGATGACCTAAATTAATAAGATTGGCCACTAGAATAATAGATCTGATTAGATTGTTTTACCTCTGATTATTCTGTTAGTAACTTGTATTTTATGTGTTTCTTTATTTTGAGGTGTGCAATAATAGTAGATTGTTTGACAAGGGTCTAAAGTAAGCCATATTACCACGAGGTGATTATTTTCCCGAACGAAGTGAGGGAAAATTGTTCGAGTGGTAATATGGCTTTTAGACCAGAGTAATGCATACTATTTTTCACTTCGATTGCGAGAAAATAGGATAAAAATACTTATTATTTACGCACAATAACTAAACTAAGGTGAAATTATGGTTTAACTTGACGGTCTTTTAATTTTTTTAACTTCTTTGACATAGATACAAAATATAAACACCGCGAATAAATGCCACAGACGACGGTATAATCAGGTCTTTAAACAGTTTAAACGCTTCCAAAAAATTTTTTTTTTTTTTAATACAATTGCTCAAAAAGTTTACTTTATGTAGCTGCAAATCGTGCGTAATGTTTGATTTTATGCACTAGTGCTAAAAAGTAATCTGATCTGCAAATCGTGCGTAGTTTGATTTTACGCACGATTTGCAGATATATTGCATTTTAAATCCACCAATCACAACACATATCGGAGTTAATCGGAACGCTAGATACTTTTTTGGTGCGTATACTGTGTAAATAATTTAAGTCCTTAAAAAAAACATTGTATTTAATATCAACCAATCAGAATACAGCAATGTTAAAATCGACCAATCAGGAAACGCAATTTATTTTTCAAAACATGAGGTGTTTTTTAGTTCCTACTTCACAATCATTAAAAAAGATTTAATTTTTTGGGAAACGCTTTAAAGTGTGTTTAAACTGTTAAACCAGCTATTAGACATGGCAATTTATAGGGCCCAACCTGTTGTGTTGGGAGGTGTAATAGGAGGTTGGGCCCGTAGGGAGCTGAAGGAGGGTGTGGGAGAGGCAGGGTACACAACAGGTTGGGCCCTACAAATTGCCACGTCTAATAGCTGTTTTAAAGAGCTAATTATACCGTCGTCTGTGGCATTTATTCGCGGTATTGATATTTTGTATCTATGTCAAAGAAGTTAAAAAAATTAAAAGTCCGTCAAGTTATACCATAATTTCACCTTAGTTTAGTTATTGTGCGTAAATAATAAGTATTTTTATGATATTTTCTTGCAATCGAAGTGAAACATTGTATGCATTACTCTGGTCTAAAAGCCATATTACCACTCGAACAATTTTCCCTCACTTCGGTCGGGAAAATGACGACCTGGTGGTAATATGGTCTACTTTAGACCCTTGTCAAACAATCTACTATTATTTCATTGTAGTTTTTTCGCAATTGTATTAAAAAACGTTGTTCGACACACGTGCAGAAGTGTCATTTTCACTCGTCCCGATTCTTGACCCTCGCCTATCGGCTCGGGCCAAGTAACCTCGGTACTCGTGCAAAATGACATACTTCTCGCACTTGTATCGAAAACTACTATTAATGATTGTGAAGTAGGAACTAAAAAACACCTCATGTTTTGAGAAATAAATTGCGTTTCCTGATTGGTCTATTGTAACATTGCTGTATTCTGATTGGTTAATATTAAATACAATGTTTTTTTAAGGACATTTAATAACTTACACAGTATACGCACCAAAAAAGTATCTAGTATCTATCGTTCCGATTAACTTCGATATGTGTTGTGATTGGTGGATTTAATATAGTGAAGTGTTCTGATTGGTCAATTTAAAATGCAATATATCTGCAAATCGTGCGTAAAATCAAACTTTACGCACGATTTGCAGATCAGATTACTTTTTAGCACTAGTGCATAAAATCAAACTTTACGCACGATTTGCAGTTACATAAAGTAAACTTTTTGAGCAATTGTATTAAAAACAGTATTTATGTTATGTTATGTTATCTGCTAACAAAATTGTACCATTCAATAATATCAAAACGACTATCAAAAAACCGGCGAAGAGCGTGTCGGGCCACGCTCAGTGTAGGGTTCCGTAGTTTTCCGTCTGTCACAGTCAGTGTCCCCACTTAAGAGTTAAAATAACACCGCCATGTAGGATATGATATGAGCGTTCCACGTACAGCGACATCTATCGGCAAATTAAGTAAACTATTGCGCGCGAGCTTAAAGTATGGAAGATGATTTTTATGGGATAATTATTTATCGCGTGAACCGATTTTCACCGTTTTTACACTTTTTACTTTATTTGTAAGCACGTCATTTCATTGTGATTTTGTAGAAATTACAAGTACAATAAACACCTGCTTATACGGTTAAATTACAAACTTAGTTCAGAAATTATTTTGTATTTTTTTTTAAAACTATTCAACCTATCAAGTTCAAAATAATTTTCCTAGAAAGTTTTTATAAAGTTCTACTTTTGAGATTTTTTTCATATTTTTAAAACTTATGGTTCAAAAGTTATACCCCCCCTCTAACTTTTGAACCATAAGTTTTTTTTAAACTTCTGGAGCGATTATTTCCGAATATATTTACATTATCAAAAAATGATTTTAGTGAACCCCTATTCATTTTTAAATACCTATCCAACAATATATCACACGTTAGGGTTGAAACGAAAAAAAAAATTACTCCCCACTTTACGTATAGGGGAGGTACCCTAATAATTTTTTTTTCCACTTTTTATTTTAAAATAATTAGGTACCTACCTAAAAACATATTAGTCACAAAAAAAAAGTTACTCCATTTTAAAGGTTCCGTAGTCAACTATACTTTAGTTTATATAACCCTAAATTTATATAGTTTCGCCATGTCCGTCTGTCCGTCCGTCTGACCGTCTCTCCGTCCCCGGCTTTGGTCAGTAATGGTATAAGAGCCCACGACACTAAACCTAGTTCGATAAGTCTCCTAGGTAAATAAATAAATAAATAATAAATAAATATTTGGGGACAATCTAACACAAATCAACCCAGTCCCAAACTAAGCAAAGCTTGTACTATGGGTACTAGGCGACGATACACATACTTATATAGATAAATATATACTTAGATACATAGAAAACACCCATAACTCAGGAACAAATATTCGTGATAAACACACAAATAAATGCCCTTACCAGGATTTGAACCCGGGACCTCCTGCTTCGTAGGCAGGGTCACTACCGACTGGGCTGGGAGGCCGTTAAAGGACTGGTGGGCTGGGAGGTGATATATATACAATACGTCTTCACAACGAAATGTTGGTGCTGCAACGCAAAAAAACCCGGTGGCGAATGTAAACATAAAAAAAAACGGTTTCTAGTACGATAAGTCTCCCAGGTTTCCTTTGTTTGTCGAAGCGGCGTATGTAAAACAATTTAAGAAAGAAAATAAAAAATCCGTATCTTTGGGTTGCTCTCGTTCAGATGGCGCTTCAGACTTGGAGCTTCAAAAAGTTCTTAGACTGTGCTGCTCTATAAGTATTATATAATCTCTGACTGCAGTCAGCAGAAGTGACAACTTCTAGACTAAGGGTTAGCACTGGAAAAGGAGGAACTAAATCCCTTCATTAGTTTGCTATAAGTACAATACGTTTTAAAATCTGTGTAGATAAATATGTCAAATTGAAGAATCCGTTAAGTCTAAACCAACACAACAACAAACAAACACAACCAACAAATTTTCGATCATAGAAAACTTTCACAAACATAATAAATAATACCTGTAGGTAAGTAGGATACCTACAGTGTGAAACACTACAGCCATCTACTTATAGAATTACTGTTTATTGATCGTGTTTGCAATGTTTAGAACACAATCAGTTCAAGGAAAACTTATCAGACCGCTTCCCAGAAACTCCCTTACTATAGCTAATTATTTACAATAAGCTGTTTTGCGGCAGGCATAATCGCAAAATTGTTATTAATGTTATTATGAACTAGCCTTTTCCCGCGGCTTCGCCCGCGTACTATAAGTATTCAAAAAGAATACGATACCCATGTTGATTTTCAGACTTTGTGACCACATTTGCCCCTTTTAGGGGTTGAATTTTTACTCATTTATCGTTAAGAATACTCATGTGAAGTTTCGAATAAAATAGTCTAACAAATCTTGATTCGCCATACAAATTTTAGACCCCCAGTTTACCCCTTTAGAGGGTGAATTTTGAAAAATCCTTTCTTAGTGCACCCCTAGACCTTATAAGGAACCTACATGCCAAATTTGGAATCTCTAGAACCAGCGGTTTGGGCTGTGCGTTGATATGTCAGTCAGTCAGTCAGTCAGTCAGTCAGTCAGTTTCTTCTTTTATATATTTAGATAAACACGTGCATCGATTACCTCAGTAAGTAGATGATTTTCTGACGCAATAATCAGAATAAATAATGGTTAAATTTAGATTCAAGGCGTGGTTAATTAATTAATAAAGCAGCACCAGCAGTACACGTGCAATGGGCTCGTATTTCACCCGCCGAACAACTCGAGTGGACACCTGCCTCTGACTTCTTTCATTTGCATGCGAATTACTATTACTATTAGCGGTTCAACCGCAGAATAATTATTAACCTAAAAGTAACAAGCACTCTCAATAATATGAAACCGCGCGTGCCGACTTTTTCATATTTACTTGATACGTTTGTATGTTCACAGCAAAATGATAAGGAAGCATCGCCATTTACTCGGCCACTATTTTTCAAAGAATTTTTGCAATTACTTAGGCGTAATACACCATTTTAAAAATGTTTGATAGTTAATCCAATCAAATTAGACTTTTTCGGAGAATTAATTTTCAGCAACCTGGAAATCGTTTTAATATCTTAATTTGGTCCTAAATTCGTGTAATCCGAGTTTGCCCAATCCCAGGAGTACAGTGCAATATTTTTGGGAAATTTTTGCTCATGCCTGAGGACCTCATTTCAGCAGGTTAACTATTCCTGGTAGCCCTATATTCACCTAAGGTCAATTCGCATTTCGCAACGAGATATTCTCGAAAATTCTCACAAAGCTAACTCTCAATCTGGCCTCTTTCAATCTAACCCTCTTTACATTGAATGGATTGACTTTTTCCGACGGAACTACCGTTTTTGAACTAACTGAACAAGCAAATAACTGAAAAAAGAGCAAACATTTTGCAGTTCTGTATACCTCCTGGGATTGGGCCAACTCGGATTACACGCTTTTAGGACCAAATGAAGGCATTAAAACGATTTCCAGCCTGCTGGAAATTAATTTCTCAAAACGCTTTTTATGTATCTTATTCGATTGGCCTATAAGTTAGAACATCAGGATCACGAGGTTCTTTATTTGGATAGCTAATCATTTATCAATTAAATAACACGCAGAGTACACACGAGGATTACTTCTATCTTAATTTATTTTCTGTAGATTTCACTTACATACAATGCTTAGAAAAAACGCACCCTGTACGCTGTTTTGCGTTAGCAGACGTTCTGCTTAATACAAAATTAATTGTTTCACTTACATATTTATATTATATGCTAACAAAATGCGTCGCTTGTTTACAATAGGTATACACACCTCACCCTGCTATCGATACGTAGTAGGAGCTTAATGTAGAGATTCTGGAAGTTTGATTAGTTTTAGTCTTGAGTCTTGATTTTAAATAGCCTTAAATAGGTAATTGAGACAGGTTAGGCATTGCAATAGCTTTAGCAGCTATGCATACCATAGTAACGTCGATTGTGAATCTGAATGGAATATGTAATCATTCTCGGTCAGACGTGCATGTATTGTCTATAATTGAATGTAATAAGTATATATAACTTATGTATGCGCTATAAATGAGACAAATTGTTAGTTCCAAATGATGTAGGCTGCCTTAACATTTTTAAAATTTGAGTTGGTATCTAGGTAATTATTAGATATCTACTTACCAATAATAATAATAATAAATACTCTTTATTGCACACCTCATACAGTTACAAGCACAAATTTTACAATTAGATAAATTTAGGTAGAGGTAACAACAGGCGGTCTTATCGCTAATGAGCGATTTCTTCCAGACAACCTTTGGGTAGTGGAGACTAGAGAAAAACAATAAGCAGTAGGTGGTGCATAGAAACAAAAGAGACGAAATAGATAACACAGCACATTCATATGAATATACATACTTAAATAAATACAAAATAAACATACATATACGTACATATATACATATATAATACACACAATAAGAAACAACAGTGTCAACTTAAAAACCTAAGGAAGAGATAAATAGTATTCCTTAAGTTGCGATTTAAAGCTACCAATAGATTGCGCGCGTTTAATGTTGAGAGGGAGAGAATTCCACAAACGAACGGCCTGGAACGTAAATGAGCAATTATAAAATTTTGAAGATGAAGATGGCACTTTTAGGAGCAATTTTTGAGAGGATCTAATAGAATTAAGATAAGAGAAACGCTCTTTGAGGTAGCGGGGAGTTGCAGGGTTAAAAAGTATAGAAAAGAGTAAAGAAAGTATGTGAGAGTTACGGCGGTGACGGATAGGGAGCCATTTGAGTTGAGAACGAAAACTAGAAACATGGTCGAATTTGCGTAATCCGAAAATGAACCGAATGCAGGCATTTTGAATACGCTCAAGCTTATTAAGTTGCTCCTCGGTTAGGTCTAAATAGGAGATATCTGCATAATCAAGAATGGGGAGAAGTAACGACTGAGCAAGCGCAATTTTAGTAGCATTTGGCAGGAAATTCCGGAGCCGTCTGAGAGACCCTATGGCAGCAAACATCTTCCTGCTCACTTCACTCACCTGAGGCACCCATGATAGACAACGATCCATGATTACGCCAAGATTTTTCACTTGGTTGGAAAAAGGAATTTGGATACCATCGAAGACTATCGGAGAGAGCCTGAGAAAGTCAATTTTGGAGATTTGTTTAGCGCTACCCATCACAATTACCTGTGACTTTAGGGGGTTTACTTTTAAACCGTAATTTTGACTCCAATTTGATATGCGGAGCAGATCAAGATTCGTGGCTTCTATAACTGAATTGAGATCGCTATGCATACCCTGCGAATATATTTGAAGGTCGTCGGCATAGAGGTGATACGAAGAGGAGAGATCAAGAATTATGGAATTAATGAAGATAGAAAATAAAAGAGGAGACAGCACACCACCCTGTGGAACAGCAGCTGATGTGCTGCACCAGGAAGAACACGAAGAATCTAGTTTTATTCTTTGCCGACGACCAACCAAATAGCTGCGGAACCAGTCAATCGCTGCAGCCGATATGTTAAGAGACTGTAAGAACGCGAGCAAAATGTCAAAATCGACCGTGTTAAAGGCATTACTGAAATCTAGAAGTGCAAGAACTGTAAGCTTCTGGTCATTCATACCCAAACGGATGTCATCGGTAACCTTGACAAGAGCCGAGGTAGTACTATGGCCCGGACGAAAACCAGATTGAAATGGGTTTAGGAGGTCATTTCTATTCAGGAAGGAAGTTAGTTGCTGATGCACTAGCCGTTCGAGGACTTTGGATAGGAAAGGAAGAATGGAGATGGGGCCGATAGTCAGAGAAGGAACTGGGGTTGGATTTTTTGGGTAAAGGAATAATATTGGCATCCTTCCACAGACTGGGAAAAGTACTTGATGAAATGGAAAAATTCAGAATACCGGTGATAATAGGAACAAACAAATCAAGGAGAGGGAGTATCATATTTCGGCTAACACAGTCAACACCAACGGCGTTAGAAGTGATATTCAATATACCCTTCCTAACATCACTCTCACAGAAATGGCTAAAATAGAAAGAAGAGAAATCTAAGGCAGGAAGTGATAAAAGATGATGAAGTGAGTTAGATTTCTTAGGACCACTAAAACAGGTGGACGATGAAAAATGCTGGTTAAGCTGGTCAACGCTAATATTGTTTAAATTGGTTGCCTGTTGAGATTTGCCAACTCCGAGACCTTTCAAAAATTTCCACACTTTGGCTGGATTTCCATCTTCAACAGAACTGTGAATATGACGCCTCTGAGCATCTCGACATATAGTGCTACAGCGATTGCGCAGGGTATGATATTTAAGTTTATTTTTCTCAGAGTTGTTAGCCTTATACTTAGATTTAGATTGATTCTTCCTCTCTATAAGGGCTTTAATATCCTCAGTGAGCCAAGGAGCAGGGAGATGCTTGACTTTTATTGCACGAACAGGAGCATGAGCGTCATAAAGTTGTATGAGGAGCGAATTAAAGAGAGAAACTTGATCGTCTACCGAACCCGCTCGAGCGATACTGCTCCAATCGATTGTTAAAGCGTCATCTCGAAGCTTTTCCACATTTAATCCACTAAAATTGCGCTGCAAAAGAATTTTTGATTTAGATTTGGGAGGACGAATTTTGTAAGAGAGATAGAGCAGATCATGATATGAGAAGGCATCCGCGGAGTATTGTCCAAATTTAGACACATGAGAAGTCGAAGAAACTAAAGTTAAATCAAGAAGAGAAGGCGAGCAATTTGGAAAATAGTGTGTGGCGTCTGAAGGGAGAATAGTTAGATTGCATGCATCTACCAGGGATTTAAGGCGCCGGGATCGACTGTCATCCTTCAGAAGACACGTATTTAGATCTCCCATAAGAATGTGATGATTATAAGAAGGCATAAGGTCCTCGAGAAGTTTCTCAAGAGAATCAAAGTAATTAACGTGAAGGGAGGGGGAATAAAAAACGCCAAGTAAAAGTTTGGAATGAGAGAGGGAAACGTCGAGAAACATATACTCTGCGGCATCAGAAGTAGAAGAGCTGGCAGATACATTAACAATTGAATAGGGGATGTAAGAACGAAGGTAAATCGCAACTCCACCGCCACCTCTTCCAAGGCTACCAATTTAAAGCATCTTGTAATTTAGGATTACAATTGCAAGTATTACAACTTTTCTTTACCCCTACCCGTTTAAGTACAGTCAGCTGCAGAGAAAAGGTACCACCCGCCATACAAGTTTGTAGGGCACGGTGGTACCTTTTCTCTGCAGCTGACCGTGCGAGTAGTTTATAGGGCCAATACAGGCTGGATTCTAATTCGTAGCCTTATTCCTTCAAGGAGCTAATAGATAGTAGAGTTAATTTGTAACAAATAAGTCCCCATTAAGGGGTCAAAAGTAACTGGTTTTCGAGATATTCAACTTTAATTTTATTGATGCCTACGACTTAACTAGATAGCGACGTAATGACCTGCCTCAGTTATTGTTTTATTTTATTTCTCGAGTAATTAAATGTTATGTATACTTTTTAATGTTAAAATTCTGCAGTTTTAACCGATATTTTTACAATAAGATTTTTGAAGTGGTCGAATCCGTACTGGTAGCTAATCCTGAAATACCGAAGGTTAAACCTAAATGTGATTGTTATTGCACTTTACATACAGTTAATCATAACTGCAGTCAATATTAGCACCTCAGTAAAATGTAAATAATTTAACGATGTTGATGCAAAATTGATTCAGTACCAAATATTATGTAATACATAAAATGTTTATTTTTAACTGCAATAACATAATGGGTCAGCAAATTTATTAGCGTTGTTACCAATTAATAATAAAATAGAAACTGAGTAACTAGCCTTTTCTGCAATAATGAAAGAATCATGTTAAAGTGATGCACGATGGTTCAGTTATGCAATTAACAAGGGTGTCGGAGATTACGCGAAATTGGACCCTGTCACATTGATACAGGGTCCAAAAATGGTGGAAAGTATATTCCCTCTGCCTTACAAAGGCTTAATGAACGCCTACCTATTTATTTACGCCTACTTATTTTTTGTTCCAATATGAATAAGAACTCCATCGATGCACCTTAAAATAATATTTACTTAATTTGACCTTTTGCGTTATTTATAGAGCATCATTTAGGCGCGCTGCGGCATGAGCACGGGCGGCACGTGTGGTTCGAGGTGGCGGGCGCGCCGCCGTCCGCTGCGTTGCTCTCCGCCGAGCTGCGCCTGCATCAGGCCCCGGCGCACACCGACGACCCCACGGCTCTTTACACGGTCGTCGCGCATCGGGTCCTCAGCGTCAACAGTTTGGGGTAACTTCCGACGAATGAAAAACATGATCTGACAGTGCTCGATACAATTGGTTATTAGCCAGAAAGGTTGACATTACGAAGGCTAGACGACTAAGGGACTTGAAGGAGGAGCGGACAGAGGGCGTGAATAGCAAGTTTTACAAAGGGCACCCAATTCCCCCGTCCACTTCTCCCACAGTCCCCTTGAGTGGGTATTCTTATGTTTACTTATTTCTCTATATTTCTGACAAATGACGATATGATATCGCACGACCACTAAGAGATATACTTCATAATGCTACTCTATGACCATCACATTGACTAAGACCACGACAGGACATTGGCAAGGCAACGTATAAGTCGCTTGACCAAATCTACGTAATACTCGTAAATAGAAGAAGAATTGAAAGGTGGTCGTCGGTCAATTTAAGTGTTGACAAATTAACCGATACCGACAAAATACCACTATGTTCTAGGTAGGTCGACAACTGCATTAACTTTATTAACTGTTTATATTACAGAAATCTGCAGCTAGAGAAGGTAGCAGCAGTGAACACGAGCGCGTCGTCAGAGGGCTGGTTGGAGCTGAACGTCACGGACGCGCTCAGCGCGTGGCTCACTGCGCCCGCCGACAACCGCGGGTTCTTCATCACCATCCACCCGCACTCGCAGCCAGGTACGCTATCATTGTCAAACCAAAGACTTGCTCGGAGTGTGAGCTGGATGAAACTGAACGTCACGGATGCATTCAGCGCGTGGCTTACCGCGTCTACCGATAACCACGGGTTCTTCATCACCATCTAGCCGCACTGGCAACCAGGTACGCTATCACTGTCACACCATAGACTGGCTCGGAGTGTGAACTGGTTGGAACTGAACGACTTGGACGCACTCCGCTCGTAGCTCATTGCGCCCGCCGTCAACCGCTGGTTCTTCACCACCATCCACTCGCACTCGCAGCCAGGTACGCTATCATTGTCACTTCACAGACTTGCTCGGAGTGTGAGCTGGTTGGAACTGAAGGTCACGGACGCATTCAGCGCGTGGCTTACCGCGCCAACCGACAACCGCGGGTTCTTCATCACCATCCACCCGCACTCGCAGCCGGGGACGATACCACTGTCACACCATATTCTGGCTCGGAGTGTAAGCTGGTTGGAACTGAACGTAACGGACGCGCTCAGTGCGTGGCTCACTGCGCCCGCCGACAACCGCGGGTTCTTCATCACCATCCACCCGCACTCGCAGCCAGGTACGCTATCACTGTCACACCAAAGACTTGCTCGGAGTGTGAGCTGGTTGGAACTGAACGTCACGGACGCATTGAGCGCGTGGCTTACCGCGCCCACCGACAACCGCGGGTTCTTCATCACCAGCATCCACCCGCACTCACAGCCGGGTACGATACCACTGTCACACCATATACTGGCTCGAAGTGTAAGCTGGTTGGAACTGAACGTCACGGACGCGCTCAGCGCGTGGCTCACTGCGCCCGCCGACAACCGCGGGTTCTTCATCACCATCCACCCGCACTCGCAGCCAGGTACGCCATCAGTATAACAGTGATACTGCTACACAGGCTAGCTAGGAAAGTAAGGGCTTTTAAAATGTTGTTTTAAAATTCACCCGTCAAATTGTATCATTTTGCTAACCCTTTACACAGGCGTTTCACGTTCGTAACAGATATGCAAATTTATCGATTACATCACCAACTACATTTTTTTTTAATGTTCATATCGATGATGTATACAGCTACACCTACTTGTTAGTAATGGTTTCCATACTGGCCGATTATTAGGTTCAGTCGACTGTAGTCGATAAGGAGAAAAAGTCGATACATCTCTTTGTAGTCGAACATACCTTCCCAAGGATGTTCCCAATGAGTTTAGAGATCTTTCGTTCCATTTGAGCTTATATCTAAAACAATATCAATAAAGTAATTACAAGTGAAACCTTTATGTAGGTAACCCATTAAGGTAATTCTTTCAAGATAAAATGTACATTTCAGAACGTCATATGAAACCAGAAGAAATCGGACTAGAGGAGCCCCGAGGAGCAATAGTAGAAGGCAAGCAGCCCTTCCTCGTGGCTTTCTTTAAAAGCGGGCCCAAGTTGAGCGCCGCGGACACTAGCGGGCGACGGAAGCGCGAGGCGCGGCGGTGGCGAAATACTGGTTCTTCAGAGAACTATCTGAGGAATCCGCTCACAGGTTAGTTTCAATAATACCTACCCCACTTGTTTTGTGTCCGAAATTACTGGCTGTTATGTATTTTCCAAGCCCCAACTTTCCCAACGAGTTGAGTTGTAGTTTCATCATCATCAGCCTATATTAGTCCACTGCTGGACATAGGCCTCCCCTAATGAGCGCCATAGCGCCCTGTCTTCAGCTTGCCGCATCCAGCATCTGCCTGGAGTCTTTCGCAGATCGTCATCCCACCTGGCCAGAGGGCGTCCTACACTACGTTTGCCGAGACGCGGTCTCCACTCAAGAACACGTTTACCCCAGCGGTTGTTGGTTCTTCGCGAGATATGGCCGGCCCACTGCCACTTCAGCTTGCTAATTCTTTGAGCTATGTCGATAACTTTGGTTCTCTGTCGGATGTATTCGTTACGAATCCTATCCTTCAGAGAAACTCCGAGCATAGCTCTTTCCATAGCTCGCTGAGCGACTTTGAACTGGTGGACCAGCCTTACCGTGAGTGTCCACGTCTCAACTCCGTAGGTCATTACGGGTAGGACGCACTGATTGAAAACTTTCGTTTTCAAGCATTGTGGTATGGATGACGAGAAGACTCGGCGTAGTTTCCCAAATGCTGCCCAGCCTAGCTGGATCCTCCTTTTGGCCTCCTTCTCAAAATTGTTTTTACCTAACTGCAGGATCTGCCCAAGGTAGGCGTACTCAGAAACAATTTCAAGATGGTGGCCATGTACGACGACCGGTCCCGGATCAATGTGGCCATTGATCATGACTTTGGTTTTATCCAAATTCATGCCGAGACCGATGCGTCGCGAGGCTGAAGCTAGGCCGTCCAGCATCTGGGTCAGCTCCTCTAGCGACTCCGCCATTACGACTGTCATCAGCGAATCGCAGGTGTGAGATGTAGTCGCCGTTTATGTTTATGCCCTTACCTTTCCAGTCCAGCGTCTTAAACATGTCTTCCAATGCGCTCGTGAACAGTTTCGGGGATATGACATCCCCCTGTCTCACCCCTCTGCGCAATGGGATGGGTTTAGACTGCTGGCCCTGTACTTGGACATTCATAGTGGCGGCTTCCGAGAGACATCTCAGCACCTCGATATAACGATAGTCTACTTGGCATCGCTGTAAGGATTCCAGAACAGCCCACGTTTCCACGGAGTCGAAGGCCTTCTCATAGTCCACAAAAGCGAGACACAGGGGCTGATTATACTCTTCGGACTTCTGTATAATCTGCCTCACTGTGTGTATGTGGTCTATGGTGCCATATCCTCCGCGGAACCCAGCCTGTTCCGGTGGCTGGAACTCGTCGAGCCTCCTGGCGAGACGATTCGTGACCACTCGTGAGAAAAGCTTATAGACGTGGCTCAGAAGTGTGATGGATCTGTAGTTTTTAAGGAGGGTTTTATCACCCTTCTTAAAAAAGAGCACCACCAAACTCCCGCTCCACGCCTTAGGAGTTCTCCCACTGTGAAGGACGGCATTGAAGAGGTTCTGCAGCTCCTGTATAACAGGAGCTCCTCCTGCCTTCAGAAGTTCTGAAGTAATACCGTCCTCACCGGGGGCTTTTCCATTTTTAAGCTGCCTCAGAGCTAACACGATCTCGTCTTGACTGATGTCCGGCAGTTCGTCGGTATAGTGGCGTGTCAGGGTGGCTCTGGAATCATGGTCATCTCGTTGAGAGTGGGGTGCATGTGCAGAGTACAGCCGGCCATAAAAATCCTCTATCTCGGCGGAGATCTCCGGCTTCGACAATACGGTCCTCCCGTCGTGCGTTTTAAGCTTCGTCAGGTGGCTCCTGCTAAGCTGCTGAGTGAATACTTTGGACCCTCGGTTTCGCTCTATCGCCTCTTCAATGAGGCGTGTGTTGGAGCTCCGAAGGTCGCGCCGTACCATTCTTCGCAATTCGCTTGTTCAGGTCTGACCTCTCTAACGAAGTCGCTTGGGTGGTCTCCCGTCTTCTTGTCATCAGCCCCAGAGTCTCATCCGAGAGTTTCTGCCAGTATGCTGTTTTCTGCAGAGCTTGATACCCTCGTCCCTCAGCGTTTCGACCAGATTGTGTAGGGTCTCGTCAGCGTCATCAGTGGGTTCCAAGGCAACAAATCGATTCCCGAGAAGCTGCTGAAACTTCTCGGTGCCCGCGATGATTTGGATTGGGTTAGGCCGGAGCGTGGACTTCATCAGACGGTTTCTTTCAAGCTTCAAGTTGATATTCAGAGAGCCTCGGAGCAGTCGGTGATCGGATCCAGTATTGAACCTGTTGATCACTGAGACATCTCTGAATATGTGCTTGCTATCCGTCAAGATGAAGTCGATCTCATTTTTTGTCACAGTGTCGGGGCTCTGCCATGTCCACTTCCTTTGAGGCTGTTTCTTAAAGAAGGAGTTCATTAAGAACAGCTCCTCTTTCTCAAGGAAGTTGACAAGCATTTGCCCCCTGTGAGTCCTAACTCCATAACCATGCGGGCCTATTCGGGATTCGTTGCCAGTCTGGATTCCCACCTTGCCGTTAAAGTCCCCCAAGTTGTGCAAGGCTTTGGATATGTCTTCATACATATCCTCCACTTCATCATCCGAGTGTGCCGAGGTCGGTGCGTAAACCTGAACTACCTTCATGCTATACCTCTTGGAAAGCCGAAGGATCATGTACGCTACCCTGGTCGACACACTGGAGATTTCTTGAACGTTGTTAGAGAGAGCCTTATTGACGAGAAAACCTACGCCACCCTCGCGAAAGTAGAGAAGATGGCCCGAGTCTAGGGTTACGGTGTCCTCCCCCTCTCTACGGACTTCACATAACCCAAGAACATGCCATTTAATGTTCTCTAACTCCACTTCCAACTGCGCTAGATGATGGTCAAGCCTCAGAGTGCGTCCGTTAAACGTTGCCAAGGTCAATTTTGAAAGTGTGTGGTAGCATGTTGTAGCCCGGGGATTCCTAGCACCCCCTGCCCCGCCGTTACCGTGGCCGCTACCATGGCCAGGAATAGCGAGGCGGCCGGGAACTGGGGGCCATTTCTTGGCTAAACTTAACATCAAGGGGTAATGCCCATAATCCCCACGCTGGGCATGCGGGTTGGGGATCGCAGTTTGGTGGTGGGATTGTTCTGCAGGGGCGCTGCTGCCCGCCCCCCGGTATGTCCCTTAGTCGCCTCTTACGACACCCACGGGAAGAGTTGGGGTGGAGCAATTCTAAGCCGGCACCACACGGCTGTGTGAGTTGTAGTTTAGCCAAATTAAAAAACCGGCCAAGAGCGTGTCGGGCCACGCTCAGTGTAGGGTTCCGTAGTTTTCCGTCCGTCACAGTAAGTGTCCCCACTTAAGAGTTAATAACACCGCCATGTAGGATATGATATGAGAGTTCCACGTACAGCGACATCTATCGGCAAATTAAGTAAACTATTGCGCGCGAGCTTAAAGTATGGAAGATGATTTTTATGGGATAATTCTTTATTGCGTGAACCGATTTTCACCGTTTTTACTTTATTTAAAAACACGTCATTTCATTGTAATTTTGTAGAAATTACAGGTACAATAAACACCTGCTTATACGGTTAAATTACAAACTTAATTCAGAAATTATTTTGTATTTTTTTTTAAAACTATTCATCCTATCAAGTTCGAAATAATTTTCCTAGAAAGTTTTTATAAAGTTCTACTTTTGAGATTTTTTTCATATTTTTAAAACTTATGGTTCAAACGTTAGAGGGGGGGGGACGCATATTTTTTTACTTCTGGAGCGATTATTTCCGAAAATATTTACATTATCGAAAAATGATTTTAGAAAACCCCTATTCATTTTTAAATACCTATCCAACGATGTATCACACGTGAGGGTTGAAATGAAAAAAAAAATCACTCCCCACTTTACGTATAGGGGAGGTACCCTAATAAAAAAATTTTTTCCACTTTTTATTTTACCACTTTGTCGGCGTGATTGATATACATATTAGTACCAAATTTCAGCTTTCTAGTGCTAACGGTCACTGAGATTATCCGCGGACGGACGGACGGACGGACGGGCAGACATGGCGAAACTATAAGGGTTCCTAGTTGACTACGGAACCCTAAAAAGAGGACAGAAGGAAAACTGAGTAATCTACCTAACCTATATGTTTGAAAGCTAGGAACCCTCTAAATCTAAAGGGTCAATTAAAATTTTATATGGTGGTTTCTGTAAGTAATGTATTTATTTGCTATTTGCTTTGGGGAGTATTGTAATAGGTATGTATACTACAGTATGAGGTTCTTCAAAAAAGGAGTGTATGGATTCTTAAAGGGTTAGGCAACGCGCATGTAAATCCTCTGGGGTTACAGGCATCCATAGGCTACGGTAACTGCTTACCATCAGGCGGGCCGTATGCTGGTTCACCACCGTCGTGGTGTATATAAAAAAAAGGTTGCAGGAAAGTCCGTCTACACTTACTTCACGTCACTTTTATGAAATCATTAGGTATTAACTCATCTTTTCTATATCACATCTTTTCCTGAATTTATAACGAAAAAGTAGGTACGGGATGTCTCTTCCTCCTCATCGTTGTGCGCTGTCTCCTCCCACGTATTCGTTCTTATCCAAAATCCTCATTAATTCTTCATTTCCTACTACCCAAAGGTTGTCTGGAGATCGCTTTTTAGCGATAAGACCGCCTGTTCTTACCTAATTTTGAGTTTATTGTAAAAACTCTTTTTTAACCGACGAAAAAAACGGAGGAGGTTCTCAAGTCGACGCGTATATATATTTTTTTTTTTATGTATGATCGCATAACTTTTTACAGAGTGGTTCGATTTTGATAATTATTTTTTTATTGGAAAGGGTATACCCCGAAATTGGTCCCATATAAATTTGAAACGAAAATTCCAACCTTTAGGGTAGGAAAATAGGGGATGATTGATTTTTCACTCACCGATTGTAACGTATGACCACGCATAACTTTTTACAGAGTAGTTCGATTTTGATAATAATTTTTTTATTGGAAAGGGTATATCCCGAAATAGGTCCCATATAAATTTGAAAAAGGAAATTCTAACCTTAAGGGTAGGAAAAAAGGGGATGATTGATTTTTCACTCACCGATTGTAACGTATGGCCACGCATAACTTTTTACAGAGTAGTCCGATTTTTTGGATAAAAATCTTACCCTAAGGGTGGGCAAATAGGGGTAATTTATTGTTCACTCGCAGATTTTAAAGCAGAGTTTTTACAAAAAAAACCTCACGAGTTTTGACAATGCGTTTTAGACCTGCCAGTCTCTTCTTTCTATTTGCTTCCATCCTTTTTTTTTCTCATTATTAGATTCTTCTAAATATCTTTTTCTTATTCGAGCAGAATTTTTTGTAGGCCTACCCATGTTGGTATATAAAGCCTGTTCTTTTTTAAGTATTTATATTACAGAACAAAATAATAGTTAAAGAAGCTTATTAATATAACAGTTAATAGCTAAAGCAAGGTAGGTAGCTATTTTAAAAGTAATAAAAAATTAAGCATGTAATAATTTTTATAAATTATAGCCACAGAAAATTATGAAATAAAAACTTTTTAACAAAAAAATTGAACCGCCGAAAAGAAAAAAAAAAGCCAATAAAAAACCGTTAAAACGAAACGAATCGACCAACAAAAAAAAACAATAGCGCACTGAAAAGAAAAAAATAATAATTTGGTCTTCAATAACGCAAGTGCATACCTACCCTACAATTACAATTATAATCTATTTCTATACACTTTCTATATACCTAAAACAATCGCTAGGCTTATATCAATTTAATTACATCTAGAAAGTATGAACTATATACATACTTCTGAAATCAATCACACAAATCTGCGTATTTATATATTTACAATCAGTTATTTTTGGAGTCGGTGCCAGCCTCAAACAAACTTGAGCACCTTTAACCACATAATGTGTTGCGTTCAACTCTTCACTAAGGTGCTCAAGATTGTTTTATTATTCTTGCATTTTGGTACAATAAATAGTATTTACTTTCTTCCTCTGAACATGGGCTAGTTCACCATCCAAGTGCTCGTGGTTACATAAATCATGTGCTCTGCCTCTGTTCATCAAACACATGACCACAGATTGTAGGTATTACCTTGGGTGATGAATTGATGATAGGAGGACGCGTATATATTAGGGCTCTCGGTCGTATCCGGGTCTCGTGTACCCGTTTCGAATACCCGTTTCTGAATAACACGCTACACGGTTTTCTGGCCCGTTTCGCACGTGTAATTAAGAAACGTGTAGTTAAAATCCGTTACTACGGGTAAACGGGTAGCCGAAGAAACGTTTTTTAACTACACGCGGATCTGGAAACGTCCTTGACGAGTGGCTGGAGATACGGGTCGAAACGTGTGGAGTCGTTTAAAAGCTACGAATAAGAAACGAATAAAATAAAAATAAACCTTATTTGAATCGGTTCTAACTACTTCGGACCCGTTCGGGCCGATATTAACTACCCGTGGAAACGTGTCTGAGAAACGTCTCCAGGAAACGTTTCCAAGAGACGGCGGTTCGTGTAAACCGGTTCCGTATCACCGCTGGTCTTAAGTACACGGGTAATCCTCTCCGCGTGTAACACGTGTAGCGGGAGCCCTACTATATATATATGTATATGTCGGTATGCGTAGGTTTTCTGTATACGGAGTGTGCCAAAGAACCGCCTGGTCTAACCTTGAGTTCGACGTCCAGAAACTCCAGAAAAGGGAGCGATGCAACCAGCGTTTTTGTCGTATGTAATAGGGATGAAGGAAAAAGTTGTTTTCATGAACCAAAATAAACCACAAGGAACAGATGTCTCGTGGCGAATCTGTTAACAATCATTTAACAATAATATAATTCATTTCAGACACATCGCACTGGACAACACGTAGTTGTGAAATTCAGACCTTGTACGTCAGTTTCAAGGATTTAGAATGGCAGGTTAGTACATTTTTTCTTAAATAATAGTCGGTGGTGCACACGACAACAAAGGGCATTATACGGATTTTAGTGATGATGGGATCACCTTTTGCATAGTGAGACTTTAGGATCCATAGGCCATTTTAGGAAGCAGAGCCACCTAAATTTATGGTGCGGTGGGGTTAAAAAGGGGGGGTCAAAATTTTCGCGACACATAGATTGAAAACTATAAGTCTTAGCAACATACTTCAAAAACAAGAATTGTAGAAAATTTTATGAAGAATATTTCCTTTATTGAAAGTTTTGTGGTAACTTCAACCGTTTTTGCAAAAAATATATGAATGTTCCTACTTTTGTGGGAAGTGGGGAAAACAATTGTTATATTTGTAACACATTATAGAGCAGAGTTATCCAATAAAGATTTGGCTTGAAAGTCCAGATACGAATCCAGGCTATAAATAAAATAAGTAAAATAATTATTTTCTATTTTGACTAGATACTATTAAAATATTATTATTGGTATGGTATTTACCGTGTATATTTGAGTTAGGCAAACACCCCGTTTCTAATAGTACCTAGTTAAATTAGTATGTTAAAAATCGTACATTAAACGGTTTAATTGAAAATAATGATAATAATGAAGGTAATGTACTCAAGGCTAAAATAATCGATAGAAATAGAAATAGAAAACATTTATTCGCGACAACAACAACATGCAAACAAACATACTTAATCAAGAATAATAACTAGGTAATTATAATTAACGCATGAATATGGTTGCCACGAAATGGTCCCGACTCAGCATGGTGCATGTGATAGGTCCTAGGTACCACTCATGACACCATTTGCCTAGCGTACCTTACCTAAGTTCATATATATTATAACTAGCTGTACCCGCGGCTTCGCCCGCGTGTGTGGGAGGTTTTGTCATTTTCATTTACTATCCAGGCCATTAGTGTAGAATTTACGCGTTCTACATATAAATCTATCTAAATTTATTAGTTCATCCGTGATAAAGATAACTGACTAAAAGGCGTGCGTCGACCTGCGACTGCTAATGGCCGAGTTCCTGCAGGAGAACATGCTTCGAACAGAGGGTCAAACGCTGAAGGTATGAGCGCGAGGTAGCGTGTGAGCGCAACGTCCCAGCGAAAACTGCTTTTGCAGCAGCAGGCCAAAATCTAATAAGGCCAAGGAAAGGGTCCCGACAAAACTCAATGGTCAAGTTTCTTGGTGAACCCGAAGGCCGAAGCCGTGATGCGGTGAGCGGCAATATCGCGAAAGCCATAGGGCGATTACCGCGCAGGAGAAGGCTCGGAGGATCGCAGCAAGAATTGCCTCAGCAGAAGCAGCATGTCAGGGACCGGACATAACTCAATGGTGAAGTGTCTAAGCGAACTCGAGGGCCGGGGCTCGAGGGTGAGCGGCAACGTCTGAGAAAGCCAAAGGCCGAGTACCTACCATATAGGGCCCAAGTCAGCAGCAGTACCATGACAGGGGACCGGACATATCTCAATGGTGAAGCGTTTTAAGGACCGAGGATGAGTGGCAATATCTGCGAAAGCCATAGGGCCGAGTACCGCGTAGGCCTAAGCTGGGAACATCGCAACGAGAACTTCTTCAACAACCTCATGACAGGGACCGGACATAACTTAAAGGCGAAGTGTCTTAGCGAACCCGAGGGCCGGGGCTCGAAGGTGAGCGGCAACATCTGAGAAAGCCAAAGGCCGAGTACCTACCATATAGGGCCTAGGTCAGCAGCAGTACCATGACAGGGGACCGGACATATCTCAATGGTGAACTGTCTTAAGGACCGAGGATGAGTGGCAATATCTGCGAAAGCCATAGGCCAAGTACCGCGTAGGCCCAAGTCCCAAGCGTCGCAGTGAAAATTTCTCCAGCAGAAGCAACATGATATAATCCGGACAAAACTCAATGGCGAAGAATCTTAGCTAATCTGAGGGCCGGAGGCCCGAAGGTGAGCGGCAATGTCTGCGAAAGTCATAGGCCCAGTTACGCTTAGGCCGGAGCGTCGCTGCGAGAATTGCTTCAGCAGCAACAGCAGCAGCATGACAGGGACCGGACATATCTCAATGGTGAATTGTCATAAGGCCCGAGGGTCAACGGCAATGTCTGAGAAAGCCATAGGCCGAGTACTGAGACTGAGTAGGCCCAAGCCCGGAGCGTCGTAGCGAGAATTTATTCAGCAGCAGCAGGCAGCATGACAGAATCCGAACAAAACTCAATGGCGAAGAGTCTTAGCAAATCTGAGGGCCGGAGGCCCGGTGGTGAGCGGCAATATCTGCGAAAGCCATAGGCCGAGTACCACGTAGGCCCAGGCCCGGAGCGTCGCAGCGAGAATTTCTTCAGCAGCAGCGTGACAGCTAGCCGCTAGTAATTGCTAGATTCACGACTACCCTTTTTATTCATCAGCTGTTAAAAGCGAGATAAAACATGTTGCTCTCACGAACGGTACATTTTTTGCTGTCGGGTAAATCGAAATGGATAAATCTTAACTACCTGTTTTATTTGTTTTTACGTAATATTGTAAGTAGGTTTCATGTAAGTATTGATAAATATATTATTTTCACGTTGTGAATAGGTATTAATGGATCACAATATATGTCCGGATACTTACAATATTCAAAACGAAGTAACACGTTTAAAAAATATTTAACCCGCAATACTTAAATTGGGAAAGCTTTTAAAAATCCATGGTTTAAACCTCGGAGGAACGCAACAGACGGAATCGCTTAATTTAATCTCAAGACGTCCTTAAATAATGTTAAGGTTTGTATACAGTATACAGGGTACCTATACAGCGCCATCTGTGACCACTTTTGAGAACTATATTTTTATGAAAATTATGTTTTAAATAAGCAGAATAAAAACTACCCTATATGTTGCTCCGGGGTATAAACTGTTACTATACAAAATTTCGTAAAATTCTGTGCAGTAGTTTTTACGTAGTGCGCGGACAAATTCACAGACAGACAGACAAGAATTCCAAAAATCACCGAAATATATTCAGTCAACGTTTCTAAGTCCCCCCGAATAAGTTTTTCTAAAATATCTTCAATGTACATTTTTTTTCTCCTTACGCGTTTATTATATGTATAGATGATATTAGGCGTTGTCCGTTGATAAAAGATTCAAGCGCCCCACGATTTTAGTTTTTTGTCTTTTCAATGCTCTAGCTACTTTGATGAGAAGAGTGGTGTGATACCTAGAACCAACCGAATTATTTTTATAGCTTTTTGTACATTATCTATGTATATCATTGTTTATTTTCAATAAAAGCTTTTGAATTTACCCAAACAATGCTTATTTTTATTTCAAGTTGTTATGTTACTAAAACTGTTTAAACTCCGCTTACTTTATGATCCGCAATGCACTGTGTTCTACTAATAAATCCCTGGCCGCGATTCGAAAAATAAACATACACACTGGACAGACACAGCTCCAACCCAACTCAACTCAACGCTATAA
This sequence comes from Pammene aurita, assembly GCA_947086415.1. NCBI lineage: Eukaryota > Metazoa > Arthropoda > Insecta > Lepidoptera > Tortricidae > Pammene > Pammene aurita. The sequence continues at coordinate 25,550,456 of OX352293.1, forward strand.
CGACATTGACATTTGCTATTCGAACAGATTTTCATTCAACATTGGTATCACATTGGTCTCACATTGGTACAACATTGCTACAATGTGCGACCAATGTGTGACCAATATGAGACCAATGTGATACCAATGTTGAATGAATATCTGTTCGAATAGCAAATGTCAATGTCGTTATAGCGTTGAGTTGAGTTGGGTTGGAGCTGTGTCTTTCCAGTGTGTGTGTTTATTTTTCGAATCGCGGCCCCTTTCATTTTATACTTGATTTAGAGGTTTGTTAAGAAATGTGTAATACGCGGCATTCTGTAGCGGCAGCTATCTTGGATTTACAAGGATACTGAATCTATTAAATTGTAATTGTCATCAGAACTTAAGGTGTGCACCAGATATCGGATCAATTTGACAACAGAACGAGGGTATAATTTCAAGCACAAAATTATGGAGATGTGGGATGAAGCATGTAGCTGTAGATATGCAGACTTGCATTTAGTTATGTAAATATTAGTTATAATAAATTAACAAGTTTTCAAATAAGTTTGTGTAATGTCTAAGTAGGTATAACACAGAATAGTTATTTTAATTTTAGAGCGCACTATTCGCCAACTGACTGTCCTCCGTTGAAGATGTGTACCTACCGCTTAAATTTTCTCTCTAAAAAAATGAACGGGCCCTTATTAATAACCCGCAATGATGTACCTTTCACTTGAAAACGTCACTAGATAACAGGGACTGGAGAACCCCTCTATTTGATAACGCTTTTATTTGGTTACAAAATTATATGGTTACCCTATGTTCAATGTTATGTCCCTGTCTAATGTCTTAGCAATAGAGCTGAAATTAGCTGGATAGGTAAACGTCATTTTGGATTTTCATTTCGGTAAGCGCTACATTATTATTATCAGCAGCAGCAAAAGCAACCAGTATCAGTCCACTGCTGGACATAGGCCTCTCCCATGGCACGCCACTGTGCTCGATCTTCTGCTCTCCTCCTCCAATCCGTACCCGCCAAGCGCTTACCTTTGGGTAACTCAATGATTACTTACTAAATTGATAGTTTTTAAAACCTACCCTACCAAATACTTACTCGATCTAATACCCCTTTATTGGTAACCAGATCCGGTATCTTCCAAACGAACTCTTTATTTCACTTATGGATTATAACAAGCATACAAAGGCAAGGTAAATAATAGCGTTTGAAATGGTTGATGTCCATTTAGTTGTGAAAGATATAATTAGGCAAGCATTAGAGCTCAAACCACATCGTTTTTCCTACATATTTAATTAAATTGTGGTTGATAACAGGCCTATTATAATTTTTTTTTCTTTAAAGATATTATAACCAATATAGGATTTATATACTTTTTATAAAGGGAAATGACAGGGCTTTATCATGAAAATATATTTTTCATGTTACGACCATAAATAAAAAAAATATAATAATAATAATAAATACTCTTTATTGCACACCTCATACAGTTACAAGCACAAATTTTACAATTAGATAAATTTAGGTAGAGGTAACAACAGGCGGTCTTATCGCTAATGAGCGATTTCTTCCAATATAGGCATTTATTCAAAAAAATATGCATCAAACGTTGATTTCATATTTTTTATCTTTTCTCAGTTTTCTTATATGGAAAGGTATAAATAAAATACCAAAAATGAATTCGGCATCCTTGCTTTACACGATTATGATATCAAACTTGACTATAGAGCTCTATTTTATTTTTAATTAATTATGGGGGGCACCCCCCACTTCGTAAAAAAATTGCATCAAAAATTTGATTGGCTCCCCTTAGAACATTTAATATGCCCTTAAATTGAAAGATGCCATGTATTGGGACAATGACTAGCACTCGGTCGTTTACCTTATGACATGGCACAAAACATCTACAGAGAATATGGGTAATTTGGACTGAGATCGATATTAGCCACATATTAGCCCAATTATTAAGCTTGTTAAATGTTGACTCACCCATCGGACGACATTGGATGCTGTTAAGCAAAAATGTGTCAATCCACATTCGTTTTGCAATAAGATGTCAACTTAAGCGTAAATTTTTAGAGTTTACTATTGACATCTTATAGCAAAACGAATGTGGGTTGACACATTTTTGCTTAACTGCATCCATTTATCAAACAAAATCTCGTAATTATGATACTAGGCTTTCATAGCGCAGGAAACATGCTGCCTATTGATATTAATGAGCTAGAATATTGTTTTAATTTATGATGTGTCAAATTAAACTCGCCTAGGGCGGAATTATTAGACGATCAAATATCTTGAACATTGTTGATAAATGTTAAATTGTATTTGGTACACTCGGCAGCAAAGTTTGTTCAACCTCTTGGCCCTTGACGCCCACGTACGCTTTGAGCACTCGCTATATAAGCTCGTAGCTCAATTTTGGAATTTTTCGCCTGTGCTTGCTTGGGCCTCAATATAAGCACTAGAGGTTAAACAACAACTTTGCTCCCTTGAATAAAGAAACCGCCTCTGCGTAGTACGTGTTGACAAGGGTAATTCTAATTAAAATAAAAAGTATTCAGTACTTAACACAATAATAATGGCGGGACGACTTGGACGCATACATTATCAAATAATGATTTTAGTAAACCCCTATTCATTCATTAAATACCTATACAACAATATATCACACGTTAGGGTTGAAATGACAAAAAAAATCACTCCCCACTTTACGTATAGGGGAGGTACCCTAATAAAACATTTTTTCCACTTTTTATTTTACCACTTTGTTGGCGTGATTGATATACAGAAAAAAAGAGAGGTATGGGCACTGCGAATGGCATCTCGCTAAGTGTGGTAGGGCACGTTCAGCGAATGTCATCGCTCAAATCTGGAGCAGAGCCCGACTGGGGAAGTACCTCCACCTTACAGAAAACCACAGCCAAATAGCACTAGACCCTACTCATAGTGTTGTGTTCCTGCTGGTGAGTAAGGTTGCCAAAGAGCTCAAAGAGGACCTAGTGTGTTGACGATGAGGGACCTTCTTGTTCCTTTAGTCGTCAACACAGTGAATCCTCCTTTTTGAAAAGGGTCGGCAACGCGCATGTGACTCCTTTGGAGTTACAGGCGTCCATAGGTTACGGTAGCTGCTTACCATCAGGCGGGCCGTATGCTTGTTTGCCACCGTGGTGGTATAAAAAAAAAAAAAAAACATATTAGTACCAAATTTCAGCTTTCTAGTGCTAACGGTCACTGAGATTATCCGCGGACGGACGGACGGACGGGCAGACATGGCGAAACTATAAGGGTTCCTAGTTGACTACGGAACCCTAAAAAAAAGGGGAGGCCTTTGCCCAGCAGTGGGACACTAAAACAGGCTAATAAAAATAAAAAACACAATAATAACGATTTTCAATTTTTATTAGATTTTTGGGTAAATATCTGCTTACGTACATATTTATAGTAGGTTTATTAAAGGTGCCATAGCATAATATACTATTTCTAATATGTTTTTGTTAAAATGTTCATTAAATACCCAGTACATTTTTTTGGATATATATTTTCTTATATAATTTTTTTGTTTTCAAATGCTTCTTCAAGCAGCTAGTAGTGATAGTCGTTGTGATAACAATACTTGAAAGATACAAGCAGTATTCTATAAAAATATATATTGTATGATTACAGGATTGGATAATCGCACCCGATGGCTACGGTGCTTTCTATTGCAGCGGGGAGTGCAATTTCCCTCTAAATGCACATAAAAACGCTACCAACCACGCCATAGTGCAGACCTTGGTACACCTTTTGAATCCTACACAGGTTAGTCCAGGACATTTTACTAATTTAAGTTTTTTATGAGCATAATTGAGTTTACAATTTTTTTTTGTCAAAAATAAATATTTTTCCCCAACTATAGTATTTTCCTAGCTTTCAATGCAGGTCCTAAAACCTATACTTACCAAACTTATCGTGAAAGAAAAATTTCGAAATAAAGTAAACCCAAAAGTGTCTACTTGTCCTTAGCGTTAATCTATGTATTATCGTCTGTCAGTGTCAGGCTTAAAGGAGATCGTCAATTCTGGGCCACCTGATATAAACCGTATACAGTTTGTACTTCAATGTAAAATAAATACTCATTTTATTACAAAATATTACAACAAAATGAAACGGGAATTAGAAATCCATACTAATATTATAAATGGGAAAGTGTATGTGTGTGTTTGTTTGTTTGTCCGTCTTTCACGGCAAAACGGGGCGACGAATTGACGTGATTTTTTAAGTGGAGATAGTTGAAGGGTTGGAGAGTGACATAGGCTACCTCTTTCTAACCCCCCACTTCTCTAAAATGGGGGGTGGAAGTTTGTATGGAGCATTCCGCAATTTTCAAGGTAGAAAGCTAAAAATTGGTATACGGACTATTTGTGTGCGGTTTATTCTGTTCCGAGTTCTCTTCTGTGTTTTAAATCAGGAAAGGGGAACCGTGTTACCCCGAATTTAACGCGAGCGAAGGCGCGGGCAAAAGCTATTACAAAATAAATAAACATTATGTCGATCTTTCCGCGATTACAATACATCAAGACAAGTCGTTAACGTCCTTATGGCATTGACATAAAGTTTAACTTCACTTGGGCTGAAACGGGTTTGCTTTTTTGCTTGACACTGTCAATGTCTACCGTTAGATAATCTGCGTTTTGATACTGTTCGGTAAGTTAGAACATTGTAATATTAAAATAATATCTTACCCTACTATCTTAGCCTACGAATATGGAAGTTTAAATTAGAAATCGACTGGATTAAAACGCCTAAAGATTAAAAATGCGTATTTTTGCATTTTTGATCGGAGTTTGAATATTAAAAGTGGGTTTCATAATGGCATAATGTCATGCTCCTTCGATAACAAAACGCATCTTTTTTTCAATTTTGCAATGTCCAATACTGGTGGTATCGCACTTAACGGTGGTAAACCTTATCCCTTCGCAATAGGTGTTAGGAATGTTCAGTTAATAGTATCAGCGATGGTTTGACAGCCGTCTTTGGTTACTGAAATACAGGAACTATAAATACGATCAAAATATGACTTTATTATTTCATCATGATTCCTGTTTTGTTTTTAAGTCCGCTTATGTACATTTTCTTTAAAAAACCGGGACTTTTTTACATTAATATATAAATCATAGGCATGCACGCTTTCAAATAATGTCCTTGTCAGATTCAAGTTTTAAATGCATGATTTTTCAATTTTCCCATTTGATTTCGCAATTTTTTTACCACCATCCTGATCTAGAAATTATGACGATTTTTTAAAGGTAAGAATCATTCCTAAACGGTCCTAAATAATCTGGGCCAGATCACCTAACAAAAATTGACGATCTCCTTTAGATTACCAAATAGGTATTTATGAAAACATTACTCAACATATTGTTGTATTGAAAATTCCAGGTGCCGAAACCATCGTGTGCGCCGATCAAGCTCTCGCCTATATCAGTTTTGTACTACACTGACGATGCCAACGTGATCTTGCGCAAGTACAAAAATATGGTCGTCAAGAGTTGTGGTTGTCATTAAACCCCCCATAACGCGTATTGTTGCGCATACACTATTTTCATTCAAGTATATCTCACGTTCAACACGCAAGGCCAGTTTGGCAACGATAAAAAATAAGGACCGGAGTACCTGCAGTCAATCACGCTTTTAAACATTATTTTAGGTGTTATTCATTTCTACTTTTGTTAATGACAACTTGTTAATTGATGACATTTACCTGGGCCCCAATTCGACATGGCATAACTGACAGTAGCTAGCGAGACAACTATGAGATCACACTTTTGTGACAGTTGAAATTTGGGGTGGAATCACTCAAGAGTGACATCTAAAATGGAGGCCATAGCCATAGACAAAACGCTCTAGCGAGACCTACTGACAGATTGCCAGTTAGGTGTGGACACGTGTGGACAGATGGATTTCACTCTATCACCTAGCGAGACAAGTGTGAGAGCCACGTCTCGCAGTTTGGCATGTCGAATCGCGGCCCTGGTTGGTTACTAAGTTCTGTTACTAGAGTTTTCACTAAATCAATAGGAATAGGTAGCAACATTTTAATTATTCATGTATACAATTTAAAAAGTTATTTAATAGTCAATAGATATTTTAAAATGAAAATGATTCTCGCAGTGTTTCAGAATTTTATAACACTCGGAAAAAGGCGTCAAAAAATATGTCAAAATTACACTCCTTGTTCATGTTGATTTTAAATCCCATTTATTTTTAATCATGTTTAAGACGCATCAGTCTTGCAAAATTCGGTAGCTACGAGTATATTCTTTAGATTTAATTTGATATATGTATAGTTCACGTGAGTCTGTCCGATAAAATACTAGACTACACGTTGCAAGTCTGCTTGTTGCATATTTAGGACTCATAGCGAGTCTGAAAAAAGGTAATGTTTTAAATGGGAGTATCTGTTGCATAAACTCGCAAGAAAACTAAATGGTGGTTTCCGAACTACCTCTAAAAACAGGTTTCATACAAACAAACAATGGAACCTTCTAAACAAAGTGCAACCCTTATTTGATGCACTTTTGTAACGTACATATAATTTTCTTAAATTTAGGTACCGCGTGTCTGCTACCGTCCAAATGGTACCGCATAGTACCGCGTAGTACCGCGTAGTACCGCGTAGTACCGCGTAGTACCGCGTAGTACCGCGTAGTACCGCGTAGTACCGTGTAGTACCGCGTGTCTGCTCTCTCCGTGTTTCCCATTATATGTATATTATTATACCATTATACCATATTATGTTCATTAGAAATTAAGCTATTAAATAGTTACTTTAAAATTTTATTTTATATTATATCAGTCAGAAACCTGGTAACATAACTAAGTAACCAACTATGTATGAGTAGTCGCTATGATATCAGAGAACTTACTAATTTGGCAATACGAAATATATAGGTACGAACCAAATCGTAATGAACAATTGTCAGACAGCGGTACTTGCTGTGTACAGGAATCAGCAACTCGCAGTGAAAGGAGCTTAATAAAAATCTGCAGGTTCTCGACGGCCATGAAACGTAGCGTAGCAGTGAGCGTACACGCTACACTCTTGACGCTCGTCTGCCGGCATCTGTCGACCACTATAAATTGGTCGAGCGTCAAGCGTGCATTCTGTGACCCTCGGGTTAGACACCTTAGGGTCCTTAGGATTCTTACCCCACAGGGTAGTTTTATTATAAGTGCCAAATGGCCCCCAGTCTTCTCTACTCTAAACTAATTTAATTAGGTATAATAGGTATAGTAAGTTAATGAACTTATAATTACGTGCCAACCAATTGAAGTCATTTATTTTATAATGTTTAAGGTAGCTCCTATGTAGCAGTAAGTTAATTTTATTTTTTATAAATTTGCATTAAAATGTCTTCCTGCAAGTAATTTATGTTTTACTTTTGTTTTGTGCACATTTTTTTTTGATTAATTTATATTAATAATATATGTTTAAACGGCCTCCTAGCCTAGTTGGTAGTGACCCTGCCTATGAAGCAGGAGGTCCCGGGTTCGAATCCTGGTCATGGCATTTATTTGTGTGTTTATCACAGATATTTGTTCTTGAGTTATGGATGTTTCCTATGTATTTAAGTATTTATATATATCTATCTATTATATATATCGTCGTCTAGTACCCACAACACAAGCCTTATTGAGCTTACTGTGGGACTAGGTTGATTTGTGTAAAATTGTCCCATAATATTTCTTTTATATGTCAAAAATATATTAGGTAAGTACGCGTAATGACAATGCACGGTGTGGCATAAGTGTAAAATTTCAGAGTCACCCGCCGAGCAATAGGTAGGCTAAACATGGCCAATTTCATCAAAAATCGATTCAGTTTCTTGTTCTTACCCCATCCGGCGTTATCTTACAGTAATCTTAAAGTAAGTTAATTTATCTTACTTGCAATGTTTATTGCTGAAATAATACTAGACCACTACACTTAACTATTACAATATATAATGTTACATTTCCACTGTTCATTGTGCGGTCTAGGACGTTGGCGTTATCAGTTATCTTGATAGCTCCGAGATCCCCAAGGGGCAGCGCCCAGTGTTCGCGAAAGTTACCTTCTGAGCCACTCCGGTCCACGCTGCCACTGTAGACGCACCTTACTCACCAGGATACTCCAGTAAACTGAAGGCTTTAAAAATGCGGCTTTTTCTTATGTGTATGTTCGCACTTATAAGTGCAAAGTGTGGTTTATGTGAATTAAAGGCATTTCATAAGTGTTGTCCGGACAATCAAAGTCTTGCGAAAGTGATTGGTGAAAATGAAACTTCGATTTTTCAATGTATTGAATCTACTAAACTGGAATATGAAATATCAATCTCACCATTAATTATCTCCAAAGATATTAAAACAAGCTACGGCATGCCTGATCAATGTGGAGAAGATGAAATAGAAGATTACAAAATAGAGAGAATGGTGGAGTTAACACCCCAAAAAAATGGATGTTACGATAGATTAGTTTTAGAAACACAAAATGGTAAAATAATTGATGAAGTTCCAAAAAGTGTAAAGTTTATAAAATTCAAAATACAACAAATCATATCTTAAATATTGATCGTGTTAGAAAATGTTGCCCAGCAAAGCACGTTTATGATGTCGTTAATAAAGCATGTACAAAAAATTATGAAGATATCGATGAGAAATGGTTAGTAAAATTACTACAAATCAAAAATGTAGGTCCTCGTATATTTGAAGTCAATACAGGAATCCGCTGTAAGCAGGAGGCACAGTATACGATAGACCTGATGTCCGATGAGTTTTCCTTGGATGTTTACGGCAGTAATCTAAATGCTTTAAGGAAAACAATGGCCGAAGAACGCGAACTAAGAGAAGGAGATTGGTGTATGGATCGTAGAAACGATAATAGCGGATTAGTCGCTAGAATTTGTACAAGTAATGCATTGGCCTTCGGAGCATATCCTATAAGAAAGTGTTGCCCAGTGGGCAAACACTTTAAAGTTAAACGTTGTACAACGTGACGCGGTACAACGTTGTCGCGGTACAACGACGCGAACGGTGAGCGATTGTGTACCTAACACCGACTACGAGTTCACATTTAATATGTCAATGTATTTGGATTCTTTGAAAAAGAAGAATAATGCTTTTCCTGGTAAGTTAAAAGAAAATGCAATTGAAACATTACTTTTAGCTTCAATATACGCTGAGATGTATTTACAAGCAGGTGGTCATCATTAGGTTCTCATTTAGTAGGTAAGCGGTGTGTTTTATGTACAATATTTTTTAGGTACAGCGTTATCTTATCATTATCATATCATATAATTTCGTTAAAGAGTTTTATCAGTAGGTAGGCTACATCTGTGTATTTTGCAGAAATTTGGAACTGTACAAGGTTTAATTGTTAAAACAATTGAAGGTTTCTTTATCTGCAGGGTTACTTGTGTCGGTGTACCTGCTAGAGCCAATTGTTGAACCAAAGGCCAACATTCACAATCGTTAACGCGCCAAATATCTTGTCATTTACCTATTGCTCTTGCCTATAGGGATTTTATTATGAGCTGAATTACCTCTTATTTACTTGTATTATGAGCTAAACTACCTCTTATTTACATATTTGTATTACGTAATGCTGTAATTAGTTGAAGCGTTTGTTGCGGTAGTCAACTTGTAACTATGCGAATGCCTCGTTCATGAATAACTACCGTATTATGTACTATGTACATATTTGTCTATTATAATATCAATATTATGGATGGCAATTTTTTACTTTAATACAATAACCAATTAATCCAAAGAAATATCGAACAGCGACATTCGGTGTATCGAATATATACATTATTCGAAATTATTATCATGAACCTTAACTTTGATACCTTCAAAATGTTTCAATTAATTTTATTAATGCGCGGTCATTGATGAAATGAACGTCAATTGAATTGGAACCTTAAGCATGAGATATAAGACATATAATAAACAAAAGGGCAAAGAGACTTATGTTATGATCTTTTGTTATGAGTTTTAGTGTTAGCAAGGTGTAACCATAAAAGCGACGCCATCTTTGTGGGCGTCATAAAAACGTAAGCGTCCTGTAAGAATGTGCGAGGTAAGCGGGGGATAAGCGAGACGTAAGCATGAGGTTAGCAATATAGCAACAATGAGAGCAAGAGATCAACTGGTAAACAGAAATCGGGGTATATACCTCGGAATAGAACACGCGCGATTATTAAATTTTTTGTGTTTGAACGGACAAGTGACTGATTTTGTGATTATTGGTGCGTGTGTGAAATTTCAATGCTGTGGAAAGTCTGTGTAGGTATTACGTTCAATATTCTTTTGGTTGTAATAACGCTATGACTCAGAGTTATGTCTAGGTTTTGCGGAACTGAGATGATTATAAAATTTTATCTTGGAGAAGCAAGATCTGGATTCTATGCCATGAATGTTTCACTTACTAGTTATTTGTGGTTTTCTCATTTTATTTTAACACTAGCCTTTTCCCGCGGCTTCGCCCGCGTACTATAAGTACTCAAAAAGGATACGATACCCATGTTGATTTTCAGACTTTGTGACCACATTTCCCCCTTTTAGGGGTTGAATTTTCAAAAAACCTGAAACACGTGTTTACTCATTTATCGTTAGGAATACTCCTGTGAAGTTTCGAATAAAATGGTCTAACAAATCTTGATTCGCCATACAAACTTTGGACCCCCATTTTACTCCCTCAGGGGGTGAATTTTGAAAAATCCCTTCTTAGTGCACCCCTAGACCCTATAAGAAACCTACGTGCCAAATTTGGAATCTCTAGAACCAGTGGTTTGGGCTGGGCGTTGATATGTCAGTCAGTCAGTCAGTCAGTTTCTTCTTTTATATTTATAGATAACATAAATACTGTTTATTGCACACCTCAAAATAAAGACACACATAAAATACAAGTTACAAACAGAATAATCAGAGGTAAAACAATTAGCGGTCTTATCGCTAAAAAGCGATCTCTTCCAGACAACCTTTGGGAAGCGGAAACCATTGAAAATATTTAATCAGAAATACGTAGGTGTTGCAAATTCAAATCAACTAGGTAAACAATAATAAACTTACGCATATAAAATAAAAATAAACTTACATACACCATACATATATAAAAATAAAAATTGATAAATTAAGAAAATACAATCTAGGAGCAAGGTACACACTATTTGCCACAGGTAGTTACAAAATCCGTTTAATGGAGTTACAGGATAACGTATCATGGGAGAGACAGATAATATTCTTTAAGGTATTTCTTAAACACAGCAAGAGATTTAGCACGCCTTAAGTGTGGCTTGCGTTTATGGGGGTTTAGTTTACTATGTAAATTTTAAAGTCATTACATTTATGAACTAGTTACTGTCTAGACCAAAAGTACAGTTATCTAGCTCCTTCTCAACTAACTGGTGTAAAACTGAGAGGTAGCTAATTTTGTTCCCAGGCATGAGTAAGCTTGGCGTTATCTCTTTAACGACAGTGACAACGTTACATCCCTAAGGGATGCCACGCTGACACCAGTAGATCAGTTGTTTAAGGCTAGGTGAGGATCTCAGATCAATGTCAAACTGCTGGTCAGCTGGAGACTGACTTACTGAAACCTTGCAGAGATCGTGGTCAGCACTTGTATGTATGTATGTTGAGTTTATATATACGACGAGCCACTATCCAGTTCCCTGGCTGTGGCTGTGGATGGGGGGCTCACTTACACCGGCTGTTAGAATTGCTAAAATCTCAGCTTAGTCTGCGGAATTTCTAGAGCTTAGTATTAGGGCTACATTTGAGTATACTTCGGAACATTTGGCTTATGATAAGTACGGCTGAAAATTCCGAATATGTTGAGAGATCGGGGATTCGGGGAAGAGTTAGTTTTAAATCACACACTATGGGAAGGTAGGGTTTTTCTTAAAGTTTTTCATGATTTTGCAAGCACTATACGGTATAGATTGCGTATATACGGGTTATTAAACTGATTTTAACGTTATAGAAACAGCATCTTAGGATACGATTAGTCTTTTGCAACGATTTCAAGTATTTTTTTTTGTTTTCTGGTGCAATTAAGGTATAAATACAATTATCAATGGTTTTCAAGTATTTGTACCGCTCTGAAATATGAATCATGCTGAAACAGTAGTATGATTTGACCCAGTGGCTAGCAGAGCAGTCTATTGTATTATTTAAGAGTTACATAATGCTTAAATTTGTTAGTTAGACTTCATTAAAACACGTACTCTGCTGCTAAGGTTTGATTTTTGTTTCTACATATGAAGGGTACACGGAAAGAACATGTCTAGTCACTTTGACAACATTTTGAGTTATAGCGTTTTTAGGGTTCCGGAGTCAACTAGGAACCCTTATAGTTTCGCCATGTCTGCCCGTCCGTCCGTCCGTCCGTCCGCGGATAATCTCAGTGACCGTTAGCACTAGAAAGCTGAAATTTGGTACTAATATGTATATCAATCATGCCGACAAAGTGGTAAAATAAAAAGTGGTTTTTTTTTTATTAGGGTACCTCCCCTATACGTAAAGTGGGGAGTGATTTTTTTTTTCATTTCAACCCTAACATGTGATATATTGTTGGATAGGTATTTAAAAATGAATAGGGGTTTACTAAAATCATTTTTCGATAATGTAAATGATTTCGGAAATAATCGCTCCAGAAGTAAAAAAATATGCGTCCCCCCCCCTCTAACTTTTGAACCATAAGTTTTAAAAATATGAAAAAAATCTCAAAAGTAGAACTTCATAAAAACTTTCTAGGAAAATTATTTTGAACTTGATAGGATGAATAGTTTTTGAAAAAAAAATTACAAAATAATTTCTGAACTAAGTTTGTAATTTAACCGTATAGCAGGTGTTTATTGTACCTGTAATTTGTACAAAATTACAATGAAGTGACGTGCTTTCAAATAAAGTAAAAACGGTGAAAATCGGTTCACGCAATAAAGAATTATTCCATAAAAATCATCTTCCATACTATAAGCTCGCGCGCAATAGTTTACTTAATTTGCCGATATATGTCGAACTCTCATATCATATCCTACATGGCGGTGTTATTAACTCTTAAGTGGGGACACTTACTGTGACGGACGGAAAACTACGGAACCCTACACTGAGCGTGGCCCGACACGCTCTTGGCCGGTTTTTAAAATTAGGAACGATTCAATTAGCCATACTATTTTCGTAATTAGTTAGTTTCTACGAGTTAAGAAGTGGATATACGTTAAGATTTACAGCTGTAACAGAAATTGTTACTAATAGTTAATTGCAAGCTCTACATTTTGATATAAAAATCTCATTTTACAAAAATAGTGACTAGACATGTTCTTTCCGTGTACCCTTCATATGGAAAATTCAGAATAAGATTACGGGATGACTTACAGATTATGGGATGGGCGAGGGGTTTCGGATTTTAGAATTGTTCTCATGTAATAATGAAACTAAAAGGTTGATGATGAATAAATACTTGGCGGTTCTTTTTATGAAATTATCACTTAAGGTTTTAAACCGTTAAATCTCTCGTCGAGTCTTACTCCTTAGGATTAAGCAGGTAGGTATAGGAAGCGTTTCCGTTATAAATAGCAAGTTCACGACCCTCATTACCCCATCGGGAAAGAACGCAGTACCGTAGTGCGGATATCACACATATTTATGGCCTGTTTCACAATCTCCAGTTAAAGCATATCTGTCAGATAAATGTTTGCTGTCCTTTTCTTTTATATGACTGGAGAAAAGGATAGCAATAATTTTAACTGACAGATAAGTTTATCTGGAGATTGTGAAACAGGCCCTTTGTGTAGCATTCAGACGTTACTTACGACGTACGACGTAAACAATTAACAATGTAGGCGTTTAATTGGGCTTATTCCAGGAAGAATGCTGCCTTCTTGTAATCCTGAAGACTAATAGGCAGTACGGGACCTTTACCAAAAAATATAATTAATTTTGTATTACTTTCACTTACATGTTGCAATGATAAATTATCATTTTAAATTTACCAACTCAGAGACTTTGTTTCTTGTATTATCATTCTTTGACTTATTAATTACATATGTGTTAACTGTTACTGTTCCATTAGATGCGTTTTTTTTATTCTACGAGGGGTTATAAGGGGTTAGACTGCTATTTATTTTGGAGTCCGGAAATAACTGATTTCACGCCAAAAGAAAATGGGTTGGGAATGTTGCTATGGTACAATATAGGTTCTCCTTCTCCAAGAGGATCACAATTGGCCATTTCATTGTAGTTTTACGTTTTAGTCGGATTAGTGATTAAGTTGTAAACGGGTTAAGGTATAAACTGCAATAGTATTTTCATCAACAAAGGCCTCAAAAATATGTGACACGAACGATAACCATTAAAATAAGATATATGCTTTATTAGATTTACTGGGGATTCGCTCTTCTTTGCGTTGTCCAAAAGGAAAATATGTAACCGATAAAGAAAAGTGGGACGACCAGCACAGTTTGAACTTGGATGGTACTCTGCAGCTAATGCGAGGGAAAGAAGATAATTACAGTACAACAAAGAGATAAATAAACAAATTATAGTCAAACTTTTTGAAATATGCTAAATGACACAAACATCTTTTGTAAGGAAAGTAACCCGCTACAGGTTTAGCTGTATTATCAATGATAACTCAGATTACCTTTAGATTGAAGCCAAAGAAGAAAAAGATAATATTCCGTAATTGTTATGATTATTCTCACATAATTGATGGTTCCTTGTCATAACATAACTAATGTTAGACGGATCCATCGCGAATTAAATTTATTTAAGTACTTTGAGTTCCACTAGTGTTAGTTAATATGTGTACAAAATGATAACGTTCTAAATGTTATATACAACACTTGGTTATAGTCATAAATATTATCTACAGCTAAATGCCATATCCGCGGTGTGCTTGGCGGTAACCCTGCTGGTGTACATAATAGTGCCAGAGCTGCGCACCTTACACGGACGTATCCTGATCTGTCACACCGGTACGATGCTGCTGGGGTTCTCGTTCCTCGCCAGGGTACAATACGGCCCGGTTGAAAATCATCTTTGTACTGTTTTCGGTAAGTTTGAAATTAGGTTCAGGTCATTTATGAAAAACGGATAACATATTTGCCATTTTATCGCCTATCACGCTTGTATCACGTCTTGCGTCACTTTCGCACAAACTTACTGCGTTTCCATTTTTTAAATCATTACATATCTTAACTTTCCCAGTATTATATATTTATGATTTAGCAATTCTTTTCAAAAATAATCCTTAACTTTTCAAAATAGTATCTCAACAACGCAACTTTCCCGCACGTTTACCATATCAACTTATGTCGCTATCATGGAGTTAGAAGGCGAAAAACGATCTTCATAAGGGCCTTTGTTATATTGATCAATTCGTTTGCAAATACATTGCGAGTTCTCAGTTCGAGGCGGACTACTAGTTCTATGTGATTTGGGTTAAAGGCTAGCATGCAGGTTAGAAATATCCAAAAAAACGGCCAAGAGCGTGTCGGGCCACGCTCAGTGTAGGGTTCCGTAGTTTTCCGTCCGTCACAGTAAGTGTCCCCACTTAAGAGTTAAAATAACACCGCCATGTAGGATATGATATGAGCGTTCCACGTACAGCGACATCTATCGGCAAATTAAGTAACCTATTGCGCGCGAGCTTAAAGTATGGAACATGATTTTTATGGGATAATTCTTTATTGCGTGAACCGATTTTCATCGTTTTTACTTTATTTGAAAGCACGCCATTTCATTGTGATTTTGTAGAAATTACAGGTACAATAAACACCTGCTTATACGGTTAAATTACAAACTTAGTTCAGAAATTATTTTGTAATTTTTTTTCAAAAACTATTCAACCTATCAAGTTCAAAATAATTTTCCTAGAAAGTTTTTGTAAAGTTCTACTTTTGAGATTTTTTTCATATTTTTAAAACTTATGGTTCAAAAGTTAAAGGGGGGGGGACACATTTTTTTTTACTTCTGGAGCGATTATTTCCGAAAAGATTTACATTATCAAAAAATGGTTTTAGTAAACCCCTATTCATTTTTAAATACCTATCCAACAAT
Organism: Pammene aurita; assembly: GCA_947086415.1. Lineage (NCBI taxonomy): Eukaryota > Metazoa > Arthropoda > Insecta > Lepidoptera > Tortricidae > Pammene > Pammene aurita. The sequence continues at coordinate 25,566,519 of OX352293.1, forward strand.
ATATCACACGTTAGGGTTGAAATGAAATAAAAAACACTCCCCACTTTACGTATAGGGGAGGTACCCTAACAAAACACTTTTTTCCACATTTTATTTTACCACTTTGTTTATTTTGTTTTATTTTACCACATTTTATTTTACCACTTTGTCGGCGTGATTGATATGCATATTAGTACCAAATTTCAGCTTTCTAGTGCTAACGGTCACTGAGATTATCCGCGGAGCGGACGGACGGACGGACGGGCAGACATGGCGAAACTATAAGGGTTCCTAGTTGACTACGGAACCCTAAAAAGCAAGAATTTGCCACTATTGGTAGGACTGACAGGGACCACCTATGCTGGCCCCATATGTAAAGACTTTCGACCGGCCAACCCCATTGATACTATTTTCGAACGCACCCATAAGGTGATATGCCAACCCTTCCCTCATCAGCCCTCATATGCGGTAAGCGTAACGGCAAAAACGGGTACAGTGGAGAGAGACATAGTGAAACCCCTCTATAGCCAGGGGGCTATGGTAGTGACAGACGATAAAACATAACCATATTAGGCTAGGAGGAGTAGGTAACTCTGCTGCCTATCAATTCAATCGATTAACAGACTTTATCAGGGTACTACATTGTTCAACCCCCACGCTGTAAGAGAAATATTGCAGGAGAGGAGAGAGAATTAATGTGAAATTTGCCATAAAATAACATGTTGAGTGTTACTTGGCGTCCGCTAAACTACTAAGTATAGCTATTTTCTTCCCGGTTGATAAATCTGTGGACGAGCTTACATATTTTTATAAGTAGGTACACCTTGTCTTGTCAATAAAAATGCTGGGGTATTTATTTTTATTTCCCGTTCTTCATCATAATTACGTATATTGTATACTAGCTTTCCGCCCGCGACTTCGTCCGCGTATAATACGGTTCCTCATACAGAGTTTCATATCTAATTTTATCTTCTTAACTAACTTTTGTTAATCCCCGAACCATCTTCTTAATCTATTTATACTTATAGCTATACAAACTTTCAACCCCTTTTTTACCCTGTTAGAGGGCGAATTTAAAAAAAACGCTGAAATTACTTTTATTGTTTTTTCTACTCCTGTACTTTTAACTGTCATTTATACATTCGTCAACACCTTTATAAGAACATAGATAATACACTCGATGAAAAGTCTATCTAGTCTATTCCCCAAAATAACACTTGTTCTATAAAAGCGCCAAAATAGTATCGCGTAATCGCGTGCAAACACGACTATTAATATAAAATAAATTACTGCCAACCTAAGAAACCTAAATAAACGCAGCGTTTTTAAAAAAAAAACTTTAAAAAAGAAAAAATTAAAAGAACCACAGACCTACTTCGTAGTTTTTTACGTTTCCCGTTCGTTTGTTGGGGCAAATTGCAAACTTTGAAAGTAATTTAGGTATTTTTACTAATCTCTGTAGCTCTTTAATAATTGATCAAATAACGACGGTGTGTATTTGTGTTAGTAATGTTAGTATTATTGAAAAATAGTGTTTTAAAAGGTAAAACTTAAATGATTGTTGATTATGTTGACAAAATAACTGCGATATCCATGAAGTTTTCAATTTCGCATTTTATGTAAAAGTAAGTGTATTCGTAGAAAAAGTATTGTATGCAACGTCGTATAAGTAGGTAAAAAAATGTTCGTGGCGTTTTTCTTAACAATTTTCGCCTACGGCTCAAATTGTTACCCACGCCAATCACCTTTTTTGACCCCTCTTATACAACTGTTGCATAAACTACTATTTAATTATTAGTAAACGTACGAAGTTTCAAATTTCTAACTCAAAATTTTAATCCCCATCCATACAAACTTTCAACCCCCTTTTTACCCCGGGGATGAATTTAGTTAAACCCCTTCTTAGTGGATACTAACGTTATAAAAACAACCTATAGTGAAAAAATCAGCTCTCCAGGTCCAACGGTTCGGGCTGGGCGTTGATTTAAGTGAGTCAGTCAGTCAGTCAGTCAGTCAGGACTTTTACGTTTATATATATATTAGATAATCGCTCAAGTCCTTATCTGCCAGTAGAAGCTAAAAGTGTTGGCTCATTTTGGCCCCAAATGAATTGTGTATAAATTTCCAAACAAAGCAACCCGTTTTCATTCTCATTGAGTGTATAGGCACAACAGTAAGCCGTAGCCAGTATTGTGTGGTTTGATTTTTCAGGGTACATAATCTACTTCGGGTTTGTGGCGGCATTTGCTTGGCTCAACGTCATGTGCTTGGACATCTGGTGGACTTTTAGGTAAGTTCATACCTTACCTACCTACTTAACCTACCTAAGAAAAAATAAATAATAAAACCGATGACCGTTTTTATACAGTCAGAGTCAGAACATTCGTTTCATTAGTTTCACTATAGCATCGTGATTATTTTGCAACGGAAAAGCACCTTTTAACCACAGTGAGCATTAGTGATTCAGAACTTTAATAAAAAATACAAAGAGTATGGCGCAGTAGCACCAATAATTCATACTAGACTAGGAGATTGTGTGGACGTTTGTTGTGATCGAGGAGGACATAGGTACATATGGTTCAGAAATGTAATCACAGCACATACGCAGCTAGCGATTGGAATAAACAACAGCGGGAGGCAAGAATAACATAGTCAGTTGAGCTGAGCTAATTTAAAGGATACAAAGTGGATTAGCTACTTGAGTAGTAAAGACTATTAAGTACCTACCTGTTGCAAGTTTTAGCTAGGCGACAACCTGGCCCCCTATTCGAAGCCAAACTGTGACATGTGCTGGTTATCCATGAGAGATCAGATCACTATTTACACTACTTGTCTTGTTTGACACATGTACAGTCGAGGACAAAGAGATGTATACACTTTTGGACCTTATTGCGTTGTAATAAGGTCCAAAAGTGTATACATCTCTTTGTCCTCGACTGTACTAGAATGTATCAAAGTGATTTCATTAGCGACTGTCAAATTCCGGCTATCAAATTGGACCGCTGTGATACCTACTAAAAATGTTATTAAACTAATTTTAATAGTGTTTAAACTGCGGACGAGATGTAAGTAGGTAAGGTACCGAGTATAGGTAGCTATGTTGAGTATCAGAATGTTGATGTTTTTTGGGATTCAATTTGCACAATAAACTTGTACGACCGTTTCTATATTTCTTAGTAGATTTAATGTAGGATAGCGATCGAAATTTTGATTTAATTAAAAAAAAAATTATGCCCCTAATCAGATTTTCTGACCGGGCTTAGCCAAGATGACAATCGTTTGCAGAAAACGAATCGAATTGCTATCCATCTCTCTATCGCGCTAATATGGAAGAGTGAGCGCTACACGCGTTTCCTTTTTCTTCAAACGTTGTCATCTTAGCTACAAGGACTGTTAACTACGCCGCGAGTAGACAACTTTAGGTGATGGTGAACAAATTATTATAATAAATTGTAGTCCTGCTTCCTACGTTAGTTAAAATATATGCAAGGGGAGGGGAGTCCAAGACACTTGACCATGTGGGAGACTTGAACCACTTCAAATATTTCAACTCAAATTTCGCGCCACCGACGTCTTTGACAGCTTCTGTCATAAACTATTGGTGACGCCATATTGGCTATCATTAATTCGGTTAGGCAATGAGCGGGATGAATGTGTTTTCGTTGTGTGAAAGTGAAAAAAATAATATATCTTAAAATTTAAATAATATTATGATAATAACTAAGTGGTATTACTTAATCTCATTGCATGTAGTTTCACTAACGGTTAACGTTTGGATTGGAGTATCTAATCGTATTAAAGAGTTTTAAGAAATCATAAGTAAAATAAAGTAAAAGGGGGTGCGGGAGACTTGACCGATACGGTGATGGGGTGATATGACCAGTGATTTTTACCTACATCTAGACCATAATTCATTTTATGTAGGCACCTTAAAATAAGTTATATTGCAAGGGTCAATAGTGGTTTGTTGATTAATAAGTTATACCTGTGAAATAAGTCACAATAATAACATTTCAAAGATGACTGATGTTCTGAATGTTACCTAGGTAAAAGTTGCTGATTTTTCCAAACGAAAAGTTTACTAATTTATTAAAGTTTAAGTTTGTTATAATCGGGTAAAAATACTTGATTAGGTTAGAACATTTTCATTACATATACTTTATTAAACAGTTCTTTTTTCACTGTTTTACCTACCTCATAATTATATGGCCAAGTCTCCCTCAACCCCTGGCCAAGTCTCCCACGGGTTGGGGAGACTTGAAGCGTTTCTCCGTTTTCAAAAATCATTGCTAAACTCACATTTTTTATTTTATGAGTTTATGACCATTATACATTTTTTTAAAGATATTGTCCGTTGCTATCTCTTGTTCCTTTAGCCGCAAAAGGGTCAGCAACGCGCATGTGACACCTCTGGAGTTACAGGCGTCCATAGGCTACGATAGCTGCTTACCATCAGGCGGGCCGTATGCTTGTTTGCCACTGTCGTGGTATAACATATTAAACTCTAGAGGTTTGTAAGTAAAATGGGGGTCAGTCTCCCGAACTCCCCCTATCTTATTAACTAACATCAAGTTCAATTGAAACAAATAAGAACGGTAATTATGAATAACGGTTCGTCATTTTCTATGGTTGTTTATAGAAGTGTTCGCACGGTGCACCCGCTTCGAAACTTCCGAGAGGAGGTGCGCCGATTCCTATGGTATTCCTCGTATGCTTGGAGCTTTGCGATCGTGATGACGCTGGCCACATTCCTGTTGGACAAGTATCCCGTAGCTGTAGTATTAGACGCAGAAATCGGTATGGGTACTTGCTGGTTTAACCCAAGTGAGTAATTGAGACAATACGCAGAATATATTTAATTTCATCTCATTACTTTACACTAATTAAAAGAAGACGAACGTGCACCGTGGAGAAAAACGTGCTAAGTGGACCCTGGCAATAACCGTGATAACGCTAGGGAGAAGAAGAAGAAGACATTACGTTAATTTAACATTGCTCAATTCGACTTTAGGAGATCATAGAGTTTTCGGCTGTCATGTCAGGTTTTGAAAATATTCTCAGATTTTTTTCTTTTCCCTAACGTAAAAATGTAATTCGAATATACATGTGGAAGTATAAATAAAAAATAAATAAAAATGCCTTTATTTCTTGATTAATATCAAGAGTACAATTTAGTATTGTCTAATGTGGTTAGTATTTTTTTATGTTTTTATTTGAATATTAATGTTGATTTCAAAAATAAAGTAAAGTTAATAAGTAGGTACTATTATTTTTACTTCTAAATATTTCAATAACTAGTTTTTTTTTATTTTCTTGCAAGGACCCCTGTTTGGGTACACATCGATACCTTTAGACTCAAAGGGCGTAAACGCCAAAATGCTACTTTTCAGGAGAGCCAAAAAACTAATTTTATTTTTATTTTTTAATCATAACTTTTTTGTTTTGAGACTGCGTGTGTTCATTTTTGGACCAAATACTTATATTTTGAAGTCAAACAGTATGGTTATAAGACACTTAGAATATCTCAGTAAATAAAGAAAATATGTGTGTTATACGCCCCTAAAATTTTAAAAGAATGGTGTATACGACCTGAAATTTTACATTGTGTGTAAAATGTGTGGGGTGTATAGGTCATAAACTCATCCAGTTTTGCAAAAATGAGGCGTATAAGATGACTGATAATGATGACTGAAGACGTATGTAGTTAATATTTACAAAAATTAGGGTTTACAGGGCAAAACCAATACTATGTTTTTGTGAAACAAGGGCGTACTATGACAGTCACTAGAAAAGATAAAATTAGTATTCATAATCTTGGTTTTATTTTACATTGAAATTAAGCCTTAGTCATGATGATTCATAGCAAAATAAACTTAATTATTATGTTAATAACAACTTATAATAAAGTAGTGGACCATCATATTCATAATATTAAATCTTATTTTATAGTTGCGCAAAGCTCGATAATATAAAATTGTGGCTTTATTTTACTTGAAACGGAAACAGTCAGAATAACAAACAACGATCAATCATCTTTATTTTCATAATGAGTATTATGATATTTATGGCACTAATTTAAGCCTTTATCTGTGCCGCAGCATAATATATATCACTTATAACTTATAAGTGCAATATGTTTGAGTACCTAAGAGTTAGGCAATTGAGGCATTGCCAATTTTTCTATAGTTACTCTTTTTCCTTTGGAATCATAAAACAATCTTTAATTTCTACAAAACAAAATCAACTCCTACTTAATTAAATAATGATATAAGTCTTTACACTGATATTATTAAAGACAAATGTTTATATCAATAATAAAGTAATATTCTACAACGACAAAAAAGTGAATTTTAGGAACAAAGTAGTGAATGCTCATTATGCTAATAATATTTGAAAAGAAAAAGAAAAATAAGTACCTAGACAATTCAACAATCATAGAAATACAGATTTAAAAGAATAGTATTTTTAAAAACAACAAAATTAATTTGATGCGCTAATTTTCACTAACTTCTTGGTCTTCCTCGTCATCACTGTGAGGGAAAAAATCACAAACGGTTTCTTCATGAGGAATTTGACGATACTCGTTGTGATACGTTTTTGGGATTGTACCGTTATCACAAAGTCTCACGAGGTCTTTGTATTTGGCCACGGATATAGGTAATTTCGTATAATAGGCACGTTTAACTACAGATCTGGGAATGTCTTGCTCTGTGCCATCGACCAATTTAACATTATCTTGTGCATTCTCTGTGCTTGCCTTTGGTTTTCCCTTTCCCTTCCCTTTTCCCTTGCCCTTGCCTTTGTTCTTCACTTTTTCTTGTCTATTTTCTTTAAGTTTTCTTGTGTATGGACAGCCTTCATTCAATACTATTCTAATTTCCTCTGCTTCTTCAATCATAGAGTATTTAAGTCTCAACTTGATCCGGATACTTTTTCTTAAAAGTGGCAGTTCTTATCTGTTGGATTCGCACTTGTTTCATAAGTGAAGGGCTGAATGCTTCTTCAAAATTCAGAAAGTCTTCAAAATTCAGAAAGTCGGTGTGATCAAGGACTTCTACTTTGTAGGGTCGTGGGTTCTTTCGGGCGGACTGGAAATATGTGGGCCATTGAGACGGACTCCAAACTATTAATCTTCTAACTTCTCTTTCTATTACAGCATGCACAGAATCAACTGGCATGTACGTATGCCCCGGCAACAAAAAATTGATTTGAATAACTTGCAAATTATTTGACGTTTTTAGAAACGAATTGAGTGCAGCTAATACGGTTTTGTTTTTGTTTTGGCCGCTACAGGAATCGCAGTATAAAAACAAATTTGTTACACCTCTTCTGTCCACGTCTGTTAGGTACTTCAGCAAACAAGTAGCAATTTCATTACTCCCACGATTGCCATCGCTTTCGCCCCAGGTATAACAAAAGACATCCTGGGTTCCGCTTTCGTAGAATGTAAGATTGTACACAGCATATTTACGGGAGTAATAGAGGAGCATGCTCTCTCCATATGGTGTATTTAAAACCTTTTGTAAGTCGAAAGATGTTGTAGTGGTATTATTCGATAGCTTTATATTTTGATGAGATTTAACTATCCGGTATGTTGCTTTTTTTTCTTCGAGATGTGCTTGCAGTTTTTTAGTTTTAGCGGCTTGTTCTTTACTCTCTTCCTTGCTTTCGTCATTATTATCTTTGTCGCTGTCGATGTTTTTTTTGTTATTTTCATAATCTGTACAAACCTTACATTTGACTTTCTTTGGGATATGAATGCTAATGTTGTATTCGTTGAACATTTGTCTAAAAATCGGTTCACTAACGGGTAAGTTGCCTTTTTTTTATAATCGGCTAAGTACTTACGATAAATGTTCATCGTGCTCTTATATTCCTCAGGTAGATACATACGGTCAGTTTTTGGTCGATTGTAATGAGAAGGTAAAACAGGCAATTTTTCTATAAATTATGTCACATGTTGTTTTATTACTTCAGAGTACTTTTGCGGCACATTTGGCTTTCGCATGTCTTGTTTGGCCATATCTTCTTCTGAGTTCTGAATCGTATATGTTATATATTTCTGAGTTATGTCCAAGGTATTTATGAGAAATTTTTGACACACTTTTCTGTGGTCTTCTCCGTCATTGATAAAGTATTCGTATGTTGCAGTTCTTCGACTTTCCGGTGTATTTGTTCTTTTCCTTTTTATGGGGACTCTTTGGACGCATCGAAGAATCCAGTCACGCCTACGTTGACTGTCTAGTCCCCAGAAGTGGTTAAACAAAGAGTTTCTTCTGTCTTCCGCTATTTGAAAGCAATTTTTCATGCATTTGCCTTCGACGCACGGGTTTGCTCTTATTTTTTTTTCTTCTACAGTAACACCTGTCTTTGTTTCGTAAGCTTTTCCTTCGGTCTTGTTTTTCTTTCGTAATTTATTTACATTGCAGTGTTTTTTTTTCTTTTTAATTAAAGTTGTAGCTTCCTTGTCAATAACTTGCTCATCGGTAATCTTTACTGTCTTTGTTTTTTTCTTTCTTTTTTTCTTTTTGCTGCCTTCGCTCGATACATCAGATTCACGATTTGACCATTCATCAGAACTGCCAGGTGAAAAGTCCTCCCGCTCATCTTCTGACATGTAGTCAATGTGGGTTTTATTTGCTGATTTTCTGAAAAACCTTTTTCTTCCGTTAGGTGTATCGAAAGAAGTTCCGGGTTCCTCAGACCAAGCTCCTAGCATACTTTCTTTTATTTCGGGTGAAACATGTGATGCTACATTTGTTGCGACACCGTGAAGATTGGTGATTTGTGATGTTGTTACGCTCGTTTCAGTTTGCAGGCGCTGAGAATCGGAGAGTGTCTCGATTTCCGACTTCGTTAACAAATTAATCGTTTCTGGTGATCGAAAGATTAAAGTATTTTGTTGTTTTTCATTTACCGTTTCATTAAAACTTTTTGACGATGCTACAGTGATGGATGGAGCTATAATTACCTCAGAAATTATTTGAATTTTTGGTTTTGATGGGGTCTGTAGTACGCCAAAACTATTATCAACTTTATGAGGACTTCCGAAAAATGGATGTGCCAGCGGTAAATTAAACGTTGATGTACTGCAACTGTCGTTACTGTTATCGCTAGATTGAACTACTCGGTTTTGAACCCAATCATTAGTCATTTTCTATTTCGCTGTCATCTACTACATGTGTGATGTAACTGAACTGTGAAATGTGAACTGTTGTAACTATGTAAAGACGATTCTAGCTTGGCACGCGTATTGGCCGTATTTGGGGCTTGTCCTTTTTGGTCATTTTTAGGCGTAGATGGGCTAAAAATAAAAATCAATAATAAAGAACTTTAATTATAAATACACAAGTTGATACAAGATCTGTTTGTTATTTTTTTAAACTGAATTGTAAGGGAATGTTTTTTACTTCTTTGGAGTCATATACGTTAATGTATAACAAAAAAAAGTGTAATAAGTTGAAAATGAATAATAACCAGAATGAAAATATTCTGTCAATTTATTAGTACGCTCGTACTTTTTACTTAAAAACTTTGTCTTAATAGTCAACAAAATATTTTTTCGCGGGCCGCATAAGCCAAAATAATTTGGTATCATGGGGCGTATAAGCCAAAACAAGTTCGTATCGTGGGGCATTTAAGACAAAATGTTATAATACTTATAATATTATAGGGGGGTATAAGGTATTTTTTTTTATAAACGCATTACATACGTCAAATTTATAGTAATAAGTAAATTAAAATACTAAGGAAATACGCCCCAATAACCTAAGCCTAACCTAAGTAACTGTAGAAAACATTAACCCGTTTGAATTCTAAACACGAGTTATAATTATATTATAATCATTTATGTTATTTAAGAATGTTCCCGTACTTATCTACAATATATTACAATATGATGTATGAAATTATTAGCTGAATTATTTAAAATAATATTCTACATACGGCAAATGAAACAACTTTCTTTTGCTATCGCAATTAAATAATCTATCAATTGCTCGAATTTACCAATCTATTCATAATATAATTTACTACTTAGGATAATAACGACTGTTCAAAACAAAAATTATCATTCGTATAAACAATATTTAAAAACGCAAGTGCTCATAAGTTCATATAAGTACGAGTAGGTAATAGGGAAGCGTTTTGGCTTTAAAACATAAACTTTTGAAATTGTTCCAGGAAAGATGCAAACCTAATTACTCTGTATTATTCCTGTAATTAAATGGTACCATAATAATCGGAAAACTCAAAATAATATTTTTCGAGACTATACTACGATACATTAATTAATTGTCAACAACACATAGTAATTCTTTTAATCCAGAAATATTTTTCTTAAATATCAATGTTATTATTTATTGTTTTTAAGTAGTTATATAGCTTCAAACTACTTATTATATAAACGCAACATCCCACGTCATATTGCTAAGTTAGATACTAAAGTCTACATTTTTAATTACATGGAGCAAAAATTATGTGTAATGTATTTATAACTAAACATACCTCAAAATGTTTGAACGACGACGGGCAGCCAGGGAAGCTAATTGTTCCCGTCGACGTTTTAAAGCACCCAGCTTATGTTGGTGATTTTCCATTTTCACATACTTAAATTGCAATTTCCAACATAAATTACACACACTTTAAACAGAAAAAAAACGGCACGTGTTGCTTCTTCACTTGTTTACTAACAATTAAAAGCCGGCCAGCGGCCGGCGCCTGTCATCAAAGGCGCTTGCGTCGCAGTACATCACCTGTAAGTACCTGTTACTATTGCTCTATCTTACTCGCACACATAATGTTATGGCGGAGGTGCAAGAGACTAATATCGAACACTCAAGTTCTAACGAGCTGGCGGCGTGGCGGCGAGCGGCGTAGGAATCATATTTCGAACCCTAAACATAACTTTTGCTCATAAGACTATTGCTTGTGTATTTTAACTAATTTCTTGGTCTTAAAACACTCCGATAAAATAGCTAACGTATTAGGCCATGGCCTGAAATTAAAAGATAACGCCAGTTGGGGCGTATAGGTCATCTTATATTTCATTACTAAATATTAGGGTCGTATGCGCAAAATTTGGTTTAATAGGTTAAATATGACCTAAATTATTCAGCACAAATGCTTCGTCGTATGAGTCAATTTTACTTTTATACGAGGACATTAAGGGCTTATGACCAAGTTTATGATAACGTCTTAGGTATACGACCTCTTAGCTTTTTGATCATGACACATATTACCCACTGTCATGTCACTAATTAAAAATAAAATATGTAATACGCCCCAGGCTTTAAAAAAAAACGAACAAAACCTCTCTAAAACACGTGGGTAGTATTTGCCATAAATTTGCGAATTTCGCAGTTTTAACTACACAGATCGATAGAGAAATAAAAACTGAACAAAACTGCATCAAAAAGTCATTTTGGCCAAAATGGCGTTTACGCGCTTTGAGTCTAAAGGTGTCGACATGTGGAAGTATAGGAACTTATTTATATGTAACTATCGCATAACTTAAAATAATACAATTTCTTTTGCTACTTAAAAGTTGTCATGAAATTGTAGCTTTCAGCGATAAGACCGCCTATTGTTACCTAATTTTAAGTATCTCTAAAAACTGTTTTGTTTTTCTTATTTTACATTTCGGTGCAATAATAGTAGTTTATGTAACTGTTACGTAATAAGGCCTAATTGCGTACAGTTGCATACACTGCTTTATCTACACTCATATTATATATATATTAAATTAAGTGCTCGGAAACCATAGAATGACCGCCATTGCACCGCCATGGCCAACTCGATTGTGCCGGCGGTCGGGGAGGTGCGTGTCGGCGGCCGCGCGGGCGCGTGCCGTTGGTCAGGAAGGAGCACAGGATTTACATTATGTTATCAAAACTCATAGCACATCAATATTTGAGCATGTAAAGTTAAAATTACGTTACTGCCACAGATAAAAAGCTTATCATAGTAAAATCGGTTGTGGTAATGCTAGCCATTGCCTACCGTTTTACTCGTAGAACACGTTTTAGAGGACTTACAGTGTGAGTGTAGATAAAGAATTATTGGGTTATACTTAAGTACTCATCTACTTTTCAGAACAAAACACGTACTGGCCCCATTACATATTCTTCGTAATTCCTATGGGGTTGCTGACTTGCGCGAACTTTGTGCTGTGGCTGATGACGGCGCGGCATTGTGCACGCGTCAAGTCCGAGCTGCGACGGTTGCAGGCGGGTTCCGCTGAAGACCGAGCCGAGTGCCGCTTTCGCATCGATAAGGATAAGTTAGTAATCAGAATACCTATATTATAACATAAGTTTAACTTATATGTATGAGTTACTAACGCGAGTAAGATAAGAAAAAATACAACGCTCATCTGATAGACTCGTTTGTGGCTTCCGTTCATGAAAGAAACAGACTCCAAAGCTCCTTAACATTGGACTTCCTTTAAAAGAAATCTAGAGTAGTTCTTTGATTAATTTATCTATTATGAGTCAATTTCCACCTATATTGTTAAAAAAATCGAATAAAAAATATTTAAAAACTAAAGTAGGTAAATTATTAAACGTGCCCACGTTTACAATGAATTTATTTCTATTATACGTCCGTCTTCAGATCATCGACTTACATATGAGGACGAAAATTCAGCTCAACTGGTCCAGTAGTTTTGGAGCAAAGTAGCAAACCGGCTGTGATGGACGGACAGACAGACAGACACTCTGGTGATCCTCTTAGGATTCCGTGTTTTCCTTTTGAGGTACAGTATGTACTCTTAAAAGTATGTCTACAATTGTATGTATCTTGTAAGAAGAAGGTCAAAGAACAAGTCTTTATTTTTTTGCAGACATATATTGACCGGCAAACTGTTCGTGGTCATGGGTGCTGGCTGGTTGACTGAGACCTTGTCCACGGTATTCACGGACCCGGAGTGGCTTTGGAAAATAGTGGACTGCATCAATCAACTACAGGGCTTGTTCCTCTATCATCCTAATCATGAAGCCGAAGTACTATTACATCATCAGGAAGAGATTAAACAGAGATTACTCACAAGCAATGCCGCTTCAAAACTGTCGACGGACTGATTAAAACCGACGATAATGATCAGTTACATTTAAGACTGAATGATTAAAAAGTTTATTTTCAAAAATTTCATTTTTGTGATAAGTTTTCATTGCTGACTGTACTCTTCTTTATACAATCCCTAACTGCTAACCAAGACGAATGCAACGAGTCCAAACACAACGCGATAATGTTGAATAGTTGAGGAATTCCTATGGCCACCTTCCAGGCTTCCAGCTCCATCATAAGATCAGCTATTTCAACTCAATCGGAAACCGTGAAGGGGGTCAAATTTAAATTGCAAGTTTTGATTACAGAATTAATAGATAACGGTACAGGTGAAACTATTTAAATAATACAAGCTTATAATAATGAATATTTTTCTAACCTACTTCAAAAAGGCCCTCCCCCTATGTTCTCTTCGCTAAATATAAAAAGTGTCACACGAACGTGTGTCGCCCGATTTGAGCAATTGTTTTTATTTGAAGGAAAATTCCTAATTGGTAATCGGTAATTTATTTATGTCGTCAATGTAATTCACTAATTTGCACTGATATTAACAGTGCTGGATAGTATACCGTCTGCCAGTGCCACCATTTCAACCGCCATTAGCTCTGATGAGTGCACTAACCTGAGGAAGTCACTTCCTGATTGATTGCAGTAAAAAAGCCTAGCTACGGAAACAAATTGTAAATTTAAGCTTCTTTCGTAGTAATCATTGTGTTGCACTGCGAGCAACATCTCAATTTATAATTCAGTCTATAGGTAATTAGAATAGAATCACTTAAAACTATTAATGTTGCACGATTTTTTAATAATAAACGCTTGCTTGTCGAATTTTGTTAAAAACAGTTGTAATTCATATTTAGCAACTATTTTTAACCCACATGTTATGAGTAGAATAAACATGATAAAACGAGACGACGTTAACCGTGCATGGACTTTCAATGCAAAGGCGTGGAGTTGCCATTATAAACCTCATATTTTCGAATAAATACAACGATTATACTGAATTGCTGACTCATCCACGTTGGAAAGTCGGTGCCGACTTAGCGTGGTCCGACTCTATAGGTAGTTGTAATTATCTCAACATATTGTTAATTTTGGTTGCTTGTACAAAAATCACAGGTGTTTTTATGGGCGTGAAAACCTACAATCTAGAAAAAAAAAACCTTCTGGCTGCTCTTGATTGTACTTAATTTTCAGCTGGCGTGGCAAAAGCGTTATTAAAACGGTTATGCTGCATTAGTTGAATTGCCAATAGTCTAGTTTACTAATCATTAGTTAACTAATCAGCAGCAGTAAATTATGCCGTTTAACGTAGGACCGTCCTAAGTCACCACATCTACGTAAAGTAGAACCAGGCATATCCATATGTATTATTTGTGGCACTTTTTCGGCAAAGGTAGCATTTTGGGGAATGCGCTTACGCTATAGTCCAGGGGTCGGCAAACTTTTTTGACAAAGAGCCTGATGGCGGAAAATGTAGAATTTTTGAAAGCTCATAGAGCCGCAGTTTTCTGTTTTTACTGTAGTATTTGATTAAAAAAAAAAATTGCGGAACTTGATGAGCCACAACTGACCCTGCAAAGAGCCGCATGCGGCTCGCGAGCCGCGGTTTGCCGACCCCTGCGCTATACGTTGTACAGAGCCAATATTGTAAGCTAGAAATAAAAGCGTAAGCGAAGACCGCCAAATGGTACCTTTGCCGGAAAGTGTCACATTTATTACTTTTATAATAAGTAACTGGAGAATTAATAAAAGCTACTAGTGTGGTTATCACTCAGTACAAAAGTGTAAAAAATTCGTGCGCATCGAGAACAAGCTGTGAATTTTTGACCATGGATAATATACAGCTTATTATTAGTCAATTTTGCTCATAATAACTTCTACAAAATGCAAAAATGGAAAAAAAAGTATTAAAAAAGTAATTTTTCCTTACTATTTAAAAATAAATCGATTGTTTTTTTCATTTCCGCATCCACTTCTTGCGGTAGAAATTAAATAGATAAAAACCGGCCAAGAGCGTGTCGGGCCACGCTCAGTGTAGGGTTCCGTAGTTTTCCGTCCGTCACAGTAAGTGTCCCCACTTAAGAGTTAATAACACCGCCATGTAGGATATGATATGAGAGTTCCACGTACAGCGACATCTATCGGCAAATTAAGTAAACTATTGCGCGCGAGCTTAAAGTATGGAAGATGATTTTTATGGAATAATTCTTTATTGCGTGAACCGATTTTCACCGTTTTTACTTTATTTGAAAGCACGTCATTTCATTGTAATTTTGTAGAAATTACAGGTACAATAAACACCTGCTTATACGGTTAAATTACAAACTTAATTCAGAAATTATTTTGTATTTTTTTTTTAAAACTATTCATCCTATCAAGTTCAAAATAATTTTTCTAGAAAGTTTTTATAAAGTTCTACTTTTGAGATTTTTTTCATATTTTTAAAACTTATGGTTCAAAAGTTAGAGGGGGGGGGGGACGCATATTTTTTTACTTCTGGAGCGATTATTTCCGAAAATATTTACATTATCGAAAAATGATTTTAGTAAACCCCTATTCATTTTTAAATACCTATCCAACAATATATCACACGTTAGGGTTGAAATGAAAAAAAAAATCACTCCCCACTTTACGTATAGTACTACTAACTAATAACTATAGTACCCTAATAAAAAAAAAAATTCCACTTTTTATTTTACCACTTTGTCGGCGTGATTGATATACATATTAGTACCAAATTTCAGCTTTCTAGTGCTAACGGTCACTGAGATTATCCGCGGACGGACGGACGGACGGACGGACGGACGGGCAGACATGGCGAAACTATAAGGGTTCCTAGTTGACTTCGGAACCCTAATAAAAAAGCCTTTATTTCCTTAACTATAAACAAGTTAAATTACAAAGTAACTTATTAGAACCGTCCTAAGTCACCACATCTAAATGAAGTAGAACTAGGCATATCCATTTTAAATATGTATTATTTGTGGCACTTTTTCGGCAAAGGTAGCATTTGGGGGAATGCGCTTACGTTATACGTTGTACAGAGCCAATAGTGTTTTCGAGAAATAAAAGCGTAAGTGCCGACCGCCAAATGGTACCTTTGCCGGAAAGTGTCACATTTATTACTTTTATAATAAGTAACTGGAGAGTTAATAAACGCTACTATACTCTGTATCTTTAGGTATTTAAATAAAAGTAAATAAGATCTACCCTCAAATGGCTCCTTAAGCCAGTTGAGGGTAGATGAAAACATTACACGATCAAATATTATTGGTTAAAGCCAGGTCGTTAAGTGACAGATCCAGGCAGTTTTGTATTTGATTGGTTAACCAATAAAAGTTATAACTACCCGAAAATGTAAAAATTGTTTGTTTACTTTTATTTAAATACCTAAAGACATAAGAGTATAGTGTGGTTATCACTCAGTACAAAAGTGAAAAAAATCGTGCGCATCGAGAACAAGTTGTGAATTTTTGACCATGGATAATATATAGCTTATTATTAGTCAATTTTGCTCATAATAACTTCTACAAAATGCAAAAATGGAAAAAAAAGTATTAAAAAAGTCATTTTAACTTACTAACTTAAACATAAATCGATTGTTTTTTTTTTAAATTTCTGCATCCATTTCTTGCGGTAGAAATTAAATACATAAAAAACCGGCCAAGAGCGTGTCGGGCCACGCTCAGTGTAGGGTTCCGTAGTTTTCCGTCCGTCACAGTAAGTGGTGGGGGTTTTTAGCGACATAAAAACGTCGAACCTCAAATATTGATGCACAAGTATAAAATTTGGCACAGTTGTTTCTTGTCCCTAGACAAGCTGATTCAGATCGGTACCCCAAGGTACCCCCCCCTTCTGGCGCCGGGGCGAGGGGGTTAAAATACCACTCCACCCGGCTTCATTCAAAAAATTCTAACTGTTCACGTTTAGCTAATAGGTCAAGATTGGTATCAATTTTGGATAAAACGACCATGTAAAATTCGTTTCTGGTATTAAAAAATGCAATTTACTCAGTAATATTTAAAAAAATATATGAAAATCGAAAATCTTAACTAAAATTTTTATATTCCAGTCATCATAAATATTAATTTGCTAGTTTTTTTCATACACTAAAAATACAATATTAAAGCATATTTCATGTAGATTAAAGAAAATATAATATTTAATAACCATTACTAACAGCAAATGGAATTTAAAAAAAATTGCGTCGTGCGTCGTGAAATTATTTTTACCGCCGTCGGCATCCGCAGTCAAAATATCCAAATAACGCACTGTAGATAGGTATCATGTAAACTTGTTATTTATTGAAATCGATTATATATATAACAAAGATAAAAACCGTACCTGAACCGTAGCATTCCGTCAGAAAAAGGACTTTTAATATAGGATTTGAGTGCGCAACCTCTTTTCCTTGTGCTAAAATAAGCCAATTTGTAATAAGAATAAAAAACCGTTACTTATTTAAATTTAAGAAATGTGGACTTCTGTTAAAAAGGTAACGTAGAAAGATTGGTGCTTATATTTGTATAATAGTATTGCTTAGCGTCAGTCATTATATATCTTCAATAAGTCGCTTACCTGTCATACAAAATCATCACATATTTTTGGAGAATGCTATTGGCTTCTGCTATTGCTCCATCTTGAAGTAGTTTAAATACTTGTGTGGCCGGGTTAAAGGCATTCCGAGCTTCAAAGGCACTTTTCTTAACTCTTCCATTAAATAAGGATACTGTGTCGCATCCAGTGAAGGCATGGAACACGGGCAAGACTGACGCTTTGTCAGGGCCTCTCAGAAACAAAATAGAGTTTAGTTTGCGGAATGTATAAACTATAAAATAATGTATGGCTATTATAACAAAATACTCTTACCTAATTAATAGAGTGGCATGCGATAAAATTGTAGTTTTTCCCTGTGCCAATATGAACGTACAATTCCTATAGTTGAAGTAAGCGACCTATTGAAGAGTTCAGGTTTCAACATGTAGTTGAAATTTAAACGTTTTTAATTTTCCTCATATTATTGCAGGCCGAGTCTCTGCTCAACACTAAATGAATGCCGGAAGTACTTCTTCTTCTTCTTCTACCTAGCGTTATCCCGGCTATTGCCAGGGTCCACTTTCTTGCTCGCTTTCCTTCACTTTGCACGGTCCTGGGCATCTTCTTTTACGAGCCCGTTTTCACTCATGTCGGCCTCCACGACATTCAGACAGCGCTTCTTTGGTCTTCCGCGACGCATCGCGGACTGTCCAGGGCTAGATCAAGGCATATGATCCCTATGTAGTCTGGTGGCCTGCGAGAGATGTGACCGAACCAACAAAGGCGACATTCTTGGAGCTTCTCTGCTACGTCACGAACTGCGAGGCTGCCGCGTATGTACTCATTACGAATGCGATCAGCACGTGTAACGTCGCACATCCACCGCAGCATCTTCATTTCGGTAACGCAAAGCTCCTGAATATGCCTTCCACGAACCGGCCACGTCTCGCTTCCGTATATTAAGACCGGTCGGATGATGCACTTGTACACTAGCCCCTTCAGTCTTAGCGGAATTCTGCGATTGCAGATGACTCCTGTGACCTCTCGCTATTTAGACCAAGCTGCGCTGATTCGGGCTCGGATGTCGTGGTCAATGGACCAGGACTCATGCAGTACGGATCCCAGGTACTTAAACTTGTCCGTTTTCACGGCAAGTTCGTTCCCTATTTTGATAGGAACGGGATCAGTACTTCTGCAGGCCGTGTATTCGGTCTTCGAGACATTTAGCTTTAGACCACCGTTCTCTAGCGATCCCTTCCATAGGTTCACCTTTTGCTGTAGTTCCTGTTAGTCCTCGTCCGTCAGTGCAATGTCATCTGCATACATGAGCAGCCACGGCGGCGGGTCCTGGATTTCCGCCGTAACAGCATCAAGCACAACACTAAACAGAAAAGGACTAAGGGCCGAGCCTTGGTGCACGCCAACTGTGATCGGGAAGGGTTTAGTGTCGCCAACAGCGGTCCTCACTAGAAAAACCGAGTTACGGTACATATCCCGGATAATGTCAATATAGACTTGTGGCACGTTCTTCACCTTTAGTGCCCACCAGATCATCTGACGAGGGTTGCAATCGAAAGCATTTTGCAGGTCAAGAAATGCCATGTAAAGTGGCCTAATGCCGGAAATACTTTTATACGAAAAAAGATCGTCAGCTGGAGAATATACCACCAATAGAAACAGCCCTATATCAGCATTTACTACGCGTAGTGTACATTTAAATAAATGTACCCAGCTACTCGTATGTCTTTGTGGAGGGCACTATGATGAAATTGATGAAACACAACATGTATAATTAAATAATTAAATTGTAGTTCACTCTCTCATTATTTTTATGCTTTATTTTGCGTTTCTTGTTAAAGTGTGACTGTCCACAATCTGTGAACGACGCTTCCGAAGTTACTTTGGCCATATAATGAGAAGCGAGGACGAAAGTTTGGAAAGATTAATCGTTGTTGGCAATACTGAAGGCAAAAGGTCACGGGGACGTTCACCAGCACGATGGACTGACCAACTCAAAGGTGAGGAACCCTCTCAGAATTTCTACGATGTGGTAAGGAAAGCGATGGACCGAAATCGATGGCGAGAGTGTGTTCGTGCCAATCGTGCCCGAACAAAACCCACCAAACACGATCATTTGTCATGATGGATGCGACCAAGAAGAAGAATGCGTTTCTTGAGAATACGCGGAAAATATATAATGACTGACGCTAAGCAATACTATTATACAGATATAAGCACCAATCTTTCTACGTTACCTTTTTAACGGAAGTCCACATTTCTTAAACTTAAATAAGTAACGGTTTTTTATTCTTATTATAAATCGTCTTATTTTAGCACAAAGAAAAAAGGTTGCACACTCAAATCCTATACTAAAAATCCCTTTTCTGACGGAATGCCACATTCCTTCAGGTACGGTTTTTATCTTTGTTATATAAATAATCGATTTCAATAAATAAAAAGTTTGCATTATACCTATCCACAGTGCGTTATTTGGATATTTTGACCGCGGATGCCGACGGCGGTAAAAATAATTTCACGACGCGCGACGCAATTTTTTTTTAATGCCATTTACTGTTAGTAAAGGTTCTCAAATGTTATATTTTTTTGAATCTACATAAAATATGCTTTAATATTGTATTTTTTGTGTATGAACATAACTAGCAAATTAATATATATGATGACTGGAGTATGAAAAATTTAGTTGAGATTTTCGATTTTCGTATGTTTTTTTTTATATATTACTGAGTAAATTGCATTTTTTAATACCAGAAACGAATTCTACGTGGTCGTTTTATCCGAAATTGATACCAAACTTGACCTATTAGCTAAAGTGAACCCCCTCCCCGGCGCCAGAAGGGGGGGTACCTTGGGGTACCGATCTTAATCAGCTTGTCTGGGGACAAGAAACAACTGTGCCAAATTTAATACTTGTGCATCAAAATTTGAGGTTGTGCACTTAAGACCCATACTACACTTAAGAGTTAAAAAAATGGGCTATTTGTTACATTGAGTTGACATATTAAGTACAGAACCCTAAAACCCTAATAAACACCTGCAAACTATTGTAACGGGCCGTCTGTACTTCCCCGTATGTAATTAAATATTGTCTAAACACCCCTTAGTTTTAGTTGCTTAATACTGGTTGACATGCGCTGTCGAATGGATAGTGAATGATCGCCTTAGACGTTTACCTTTGGCTATGCCTGGGAAATGTCTATGCTTCTAGATATGAAAAAAAGCGGCAAAATTTTAATTTATTTAGAATTGCGAGGTGACAAGGAAAGTCAAATCGGTTCAGAGTCAGTTTACGCCCTGCTCTCCACCGCAACGGTTCGCTTAATAAGCTATTTAAATTCATAATTTATAAATTATAATAGACTTAGCTTCATAGCTATCAGTTATGAATTCGTAATAAACTTGCTATCTTCGCGATCGTAGGAAATTCAAAGTGCACACCGCTGGTCTCCTAAGGAATACCGGGATGCCTGGAGCTGGAAAATGGGATCTACTGAGACTCTAGAGGTCGACTATCAGTGATTCCAGGGACTGGCTCCGGTAGACCGTTCATAACTTGGGAAAATCAGAAATAGTGACATTAGTTATTTGGTGTTGTGCTATGAATGTCCTCTGAGTAGGAAAAGTGACGTTTACTCTGAGCCCTCCTAGGGTCCAACGGGGCGAGGCCCTTACCCTCTGAATTTGGAAAAGGATCTTCGGGACCATTCCTATTCTTTGTGTATTGGGACCCTGTGGACTTTAGGGAGTTTTTATAATTGTGTAGGCGGGACTTAGTGCAGATATTCTAAATCCCTTGATACCAAAGTGATATACGTTTGCCAGTTATAATTTCGCGGCTTTCTATATCGACCTGGTTGAAAGATATTTTGAAGTAATCTCTCTAAGTCATAACCGGAGTGATAGCGACGTGCATATTGGAGTGCCAAGGGTCCTCCTTGGCTCCTTGGTACTCTGATAAGTGGAGTGCGCGGTGATATGATGGGCAGGGATTGGGGACAGTTTGGATCATACTCTGGTCTAAACCTACCCGTTTCTGCCATTTTTGTAGCCCAGGAGTCTTAGGGATTCACCCAGACACCGGGGTCAGACTTCGCCCCATTTAGTCCGCTAGCATAGGGCCACACCACACGATTAGTTTAAATGTGAGAATCTCCTCTCTAGTTTGCCTTTAGAATAGCCTGATAGATTTCTCACTTTCCCCACGGATCAAGCTTGAGTCAATTTAACTCAATACCTCAAGCTTCACCGTATTTCTAAAATATTATATGGTAGCGAGACTCAAGTCAACTCAACTCAATACCTTGAGCCTAGCTACTTCTGTAGGATAGGTAGGATAGGGATAGTAGGATAGTCTGAGGTCAGGTCCACTACATTCAACTCCCTGATCCTCTCGCTATTAGATTTATTAGGTTGTAGGTAGGTAAAACGGAGACCCTATGGTTAAGTCCACACTACTTTACTCCTTAACCACTGGCTTCTCGAATATTTACCTTAGGCAGGGACTTTTGGCCAGGCTCTGACTATAGCGTCAGGATCTCGCCTGAGTTTGTTGGAGTTTGGCGTTTCACTTCACGAACTGCGCGGTTCCGGAACGTTGGTAGATTCAGTAGGGATTTGCATTCACATTGTATTAGAAATTCTACAGTTCCCGAGGTTTCCTATGGGTTAAGGAACTCTAACCTCTCAATCTACATGGTCCTAAAAGCTTTACATTATGGAAGCTCTTATTATTATATCTGACTAAGCAAAGCACAGTCAGTCACTTCCTGATACCAGAATGGATCAGACCTTAATTATTTGTTTAGAATCACTAAAATAGGATTCTTATATCTATACTTAAGGGAGTAGATTTCTAAATTCCATAAAGATTGAGATGTAACAGTTCCCTTTGACTCTGCAGAAAACTCCTTGACTAAAATAGCAAGTAGTTTCATTTGTTGAGAAATATGTCCCTGGTGAAAAACACCTCTACTCCGCACAGTACAAAAAAGATTGGAGGGGCCCTGACCAGTCTGGGACGAGGGGCACTGTCTTAGGCGGAAGGAGGAGCCTAGACTTTACCAATCAAAAATAATATTTTTGTAGAATTTAGACTATGTGAATGTAATATCGACTGACTAGGCTTTCTTCATATTACTGGTTAAACTACTCGTATCTTAAGCTACTTTATCCTATTCTTTCAGAGTTTGCTTCATTTCTATCTTGTAAAAAGAACCTGAGTCATACTACCACACGACGTAGGTCTCCACTAGGATCACGTGCCAATGTAGACCCTTCGAGACAAACACATACCTGGTTAATTTAGGTTAAACTAGACGGGGTATCATCAGGTTCAATAGGGAACGTTACAGCTTGGTGCCGAAAACCAGTTCTATTTCCTTGTGTTTGCCTTGAGGGGTCAAAAAGTGGCCTTTTGCCACAGCTTGCTGCTGTAAAACGGATATCGTGATGGAAATGTTGCTTACTCTGAAAAGGAATATCTATTTTACCAAATAAAACAAAATTAACTTTTAAAACACCAAACACCACTTTTAAATAAAATTTACTTAAAATATTTTCATACTGAATGTTTGCGTTCCTTCAAAATTAAAGATTGACCTAGTACATAATTTATTTGAACTGATTGCTTGATTATTATTTACCGTAGATTTCTAGATATATGCTTTCTTGTTGTATTTATCGTAGTTTTCTAGATACCTGCTCTCTTGCCGTATATTTGTAGATAGATTACGTAGTTTTGTAGATTTAAGTAAAATTATCTGTAAAAAAAAAATGTCATGACATTATTTTGACGTAGTCATTAGTTCCTTTTTATTAAAAGCTACCAGTTCAAATTCCTATTAAACCTCTTAACAAACGCAAATATTTACAACCTTTCAAGATTATTAAATACGTAAATGTAAATTGCACATACCTAGGTAGTTGAGGAATAAAAAAATGACATAATAATAAAATCCAATAAAAATGCATGTAGCTTGCGTATTCAAAATAATCATACGTACATTAAAAATGAAAATACCTTGATCACAATTCTAATTTCAAAAAGTCTATATATAGGATAGGGTACTTAATATTTTGCGATTGACCCATAGTCATTCACCACAAAGAAAAAATTAAAGAAAGTGAATTAATAAGTATGCCGAGAAACCCAATTAGAAGAAGAAGAGTGCCGACTCGCTACATCACCGAACCCAGAGGATCGAGGACTGATGACGGAAACCTGGAGACCAACCCAATAAACCCTGAAGTAGAAGTAATAATGCATGATGATCCATCCGATATTAGAGAGGAAATTCAAGATTATGAAGCTAGTGAACCTAGAACTCCTAGAAGTCAGCGAATCAAGCGACCAGTTTTTAAAGCAAAAAAAAATGTTGGTTCTGGAATGAATGCAATACAATACATGATGAGAACTCTTACAAATAGAATTAACATGTTAAGCGGAGAAGTACGCAATATTGCTTCGACTGTGAAGGTTACAGAAGCAACACAGATTGATCAAAACCAAAATAGAGACCCGGTCAATCTACTAGGAAACCCTCCCGAAGATCATCAACAAATATTTTACCAAATAAGAAACTTCAATCCCGAAAAACCCAAGTTTAACGGATCACCGGATGCGCATCCAGTATCCTTTTTAGAAGACCTAGAATGTTACCTTAAAAAAGTTAAAAATGATGGCAATGAATTAGAACTTATTCAAGAATGTCTTACTGACAATGCTAAAGACTGGGCTAGAATATATAAACCAAGATGGTTCACCTTCGAAGATTTTAAAACCGATTTTTTGTCGAATTTCTGGGGCACTACAGAACAAAATGCTCTTAGACGGACTATAGTACATGGATGTTGGAACAAATATGACAATCCATCAATGCTTACTTATTTTCTTCAATTAATCGGGAAAGCCCAAAAATTGACGCAGGTTATCATACCCGAAAAACAATTAATTTCGGATGTTATTAGACATTATCCAAAACACGTTCAACAATGTTGGATAACTTCGAAAATCTATACTATTATAGAAACAGCGGAATTTTTAAGAAGCATGGACGACGTCAACAAGCAAGAAAACCATATATATCAAAACACCGCAATCGGGAATAATGAAAAAAGAAAAAAAGAAAACGGACCGATCTACCGCAACTGGCAAAAACCGCAGCAACCTCAACCAGAAACATCAAAAGGAAACCGAACAGTGAACGTGATCGAAGATATTCAAATTCAAGACTCACCATTAAACTGAAGGAAGTTGGAAAAACCGTTCCCGAACCAGCTTCAACACTAGGGAACAATATTCTAAAAATAATGTTTAATATGGGTTGGCAACCCGCTCAAAGACTTGGAAAATCGGTTTTAGGTATTAAAATTCCTTTAGTTGGAAAATTATTAGATCGTAAACCTTGCGAAGGTTTTGGTTACCTTGCTGAACGTGAAAAAGAGTTACATATACCTAACAAAATTATTGACGTACTAAAATTAAAAATTGAACACGAACCGGTTAGTAACAGCCCTCTTAGTTTAAGGTCTATCTATGAGGAGGAACCTCCGCAACAAAATACTAGATATAGAATTAAATCTGAATTAGCGGTACAAGTTTACGAACAAGAAATAATTGGTCTTTTAGATACTGGTAGCGATATAACATGTATTTCAGAAGAATTTTGGAATATACTTAATCTAGGTGATAGGCAAATTCCTGAAGTACCAGTTAAATCATTCCAAATTAAAACTGCGCTAGAGGGACATAAAAGCACTGAGATTCGAAAAATAGTATTATTACCTTTACGATTAGGCAATTATTTCCAAGATGTAGCCTTCCTAGTAGTACCTAAATTAAACAACATGTTAATTCTAGGGTTTGACTGGATGATTAAAAATGAGATCACAATAAGTCTTAAAAAAAGGGATAAAGGGGTTTTCTTAATACAGAATGGCATAAGTCATAAAATAGAATTTTATTCGAGTCAATCTGATTGTTGTTTGGAAGAGAATCTGGATGAAATTAATTTAAGCACAGATACTTCTGAGGAAATTTCGCAAGATTACAAAATAGGAGTTACTCTGAAAGCTGACGAACGAATGAAACTAGAAAAAGTACTTAAAAAGTACCAATCATTATTTAGTGATAACTTAGGAAAAGCAAATTGCTATGAGCACGTTATTGAAATGGAAAATCATGCTCCTATAGTAAAAAAATCGTATCCTATACCATATGCATACCGAGAAAAGGTAGAAGAAAAATTACAGGAATTAGAACAATTAGGAGTAATAGCTCGCGCGTCCACACCTTATTGTAGCCCTTTGACTTTTACCCTTAAGAAAGATGGATCCATTAGGGTTTTATTAGATGCTAGAGAGATTAACAAGTATATGGTTGCTGAAACTGAAAAGCCACCTTTACAAATTGACGTAATAAACTCCTTTCATGGAACAAATTTTATTAGTATAATAGATATGAATAATGCTTACTTCCAAATCCCTATCTCGGAAGACAGTAGGAAATATACAGGGTTTTCATTTAACGGTAAATCATACGTTTACCAAGTTTTACCACAAGGCCTCAAGACCTCTGTAGGCAGCTTTAGTAGGGCAATCGACCTCATATTAGGACATGATGTAAGGGAATTTTGTGTGAACTATTTAGATGATTTAGCCATTATCACTTCAGGACCCTTAGAGCAACATATAGAACACATTGATATAGTGTTAGGAAAATTAGCTAGGGCAGGCCTAACCTGCAACATAAAAAAATGTGAATTTCTATGTAAAGAAGTAAAAATGTTAGGTTACATAATTTCGACCGACGGACTTAAAACTGATCCACAAAAAATAAACGCGATTCAAAATTTTCCAATTCCTAAAAAATTAAAACATGTTAGAGCTTTTCTAGGATTATGTAATTTCTATAGGAAATTTATTCCAAATTATAACAGTTTTGGTCAACCATTATTCGAATTACTAAAAAAGAACGTAAAATGGCATTGGTCAGCCGTAGAACAACAGGCGTTTGATCTAATAAAAGCAAAATTTATAGACTTAATCGAGTTGGCTCATCCAGATCCTAAAAAACCCTATTATTTACAAACAGATAGTTCTTCAATAGGGATAGCTGGTGTATTCTATCAATTAAGCAATGAAAACGAGATGAGAGTGCTTGGATTTTATAGTAAAGCTTTGAGAGGAGCCCAATTAAATTGGACTGTTAGCGAACAAGAATTTTACTCTGTCATTTGTTGTCTTGAGAAATTTGAAACATATCTGAGAGGTAGCAAAGTAACCATCAGGACCGACCATAAGGCTCTTATTTTCGTCAAAAATTGGAGGTTATATAACGCTCGAGTAACACGTTGGATCAATTATCTAGAACAATTTCAATATGAATTAGAACATATTAAAGGGTCAGATAATGTGGTCGCTGATGTATTATCCAGATACCTCCCAGAAGGTGACTTGCCCCAAGATGAAAGTCAAAACTTACCTGGAATAGCACTCATGGAAAAAAGCGTAAACAAAGATCTTAAAACAAAATTAAAAAGCATAGGTAGATTACAAGAGGAAGATTTAGAAACAAAAATAATAATGACAAAATTAAGGAATGGAAGTAGAGTCGAATGTTTGAATGGAATAGAGAAAAGATGTTCAATAGAGAATGGATTACTATATTTTACTTCAAATGATAGGAAGGTCTTATTTTTACCTAAAGTATTAAGAGAGGAAGTTATTCAGCAAATTCATAAAGATATGGGTCATTTAGGTATATATAAAACTATAAGGTATATAAAAAACAGATTTTATTGGAAAGGTCTAAACAAACTTACTAAGAAAATCATAAGAGCTTGCCATGACTGCCAGGTTTCTAAAAATAACACAACAAAGTTTGTAGGACCCTGTCATTCAATAATTACTAAAAACATAGGAGACATAGTTATGGTAGATTTATATGGTCCGCTACCTACAGGTCAATTCGGTATGAATTATATATTTGTAGTTCAAGATTCATTCAGTAAATTCGTAAAATTCTATGAGCTTAGGAAAGCTACAGCTAGCTCGGTCTTAGGTAAAGTTAGGAATTTCTTTAAAATAATTAAACCTAAAGCGCTTTTATCTGACAACGGATCTCAGTTTTCCAGCAAGTTATGGCAAGAAAACATGAGGGATGTAGGCATTAAGGTTATCTACACCACTGTTAGGAATCCGAGACCAAATACCACTGAAAGAGTCAATAAAGAATTAGGACGTTTGTTTAGGACCTATTGCAAAACAAACCACAAGGGTTGGGTTGCACTTTTACCAAGCCTAGAAGAGCTCTACAATAATACCCATCACGAGAGT
The DNA here is from genome assembly GCA_947086415.1 of Pammene aurita. Taxonomy (NCBI): domain Eukaryota; kingdom Metazoa; phylum Arthropoda; class Insecta; order Lepidoptera; family Tortricidae; genus Pammene; species Pammene aurita. The sequence goes on from OX352293.1 coordinate 25,594,455, forward strand.
ACTGGTTATACCCCGTGTGAAATCATGTATGGACACGAACCTGAATTATTAATAGATAAGGAAATTTGTACCAACAATAATCCTAAAATAATAGACGTATCAGAAATTAGAGAAAAAGCTAGAGAAAATTTAATTAAAAATAGTCAGAAACGTCAAGCATTATTCAATAGGAAATACAAATTAATTCAATACCAAATTGGAGACTTAGTTAAAATCAAAAAACTCAATAAATCTTGCGGTAAATCTAAACTAACAAAAAAATTCGCTTCATTATATGAAGGTCCTTATGTTGTAGCCTTTACGCCATACAGGAATACTTATATCTTAACCGATCCTAAAACAAATAAAATAAGAGGAAAATTTAATGCCATTCATTTATCTAAATACTATCGCCAAGAAAACCTTTGTATTGAGGCTGGTTCAGGGAATTCATCGTAGAATCTTACTACCCTTGATTGTATTAATCCTAGTTAGAAAAACTAATTATGTTTGTTTTCACTTGTTTGTTAATTGTTTGTTATCAATAAAGGATAGGAAAAAAATTGCAAGGAAAAAAATGGTTGGACTGGGGGAGAGCCCGCCTGTGTTTTCATAGTTCATGTAAAAATAAACTATGTACTAAAATAAATTACTGTTGGCTAATATTAAAGCCTCACTAAGTTATTCTTTCTTTTGGGTACAATAGAAAATAAACCCATAGAACCTACGACAACACAGACGGTGGGGAGCAGGGCGGCTCTTCCTAAAAAAAAAAAAAAAATTTTTTTTAATGCAATTTACTTCCTCCTTATACTTTATAATTTATTTTTTTATAGCAAAATAAAAATCAAAAGAAATGGTTGGACTGGGGGAGAGCCCGCCTGTGTTTTCATAGTTCACAAAAAATATCTACTAAGATAAATTATTCATGGCTAAGATTATAGCCCAACTACGTTATTCTTTCCTTTGGGTACAATAAAAACCCATAGAACCTACGACAACACAGACGGTGGGGAGAAGGGCGGCTCTTCCTAAAAAAAATATATATTTCCTTTTAATGCAAAATATTCCTTAACCTTATCCAACATACCCAATATATTAATAATTAATATGATCCTTAATTCCTTTATTACCAATTAATTACTTACTCCCTATGCCTTATAATATATTGTTTTATCACAATCTACCAAATAGCTAAATTACTTACAAATAAGTACTAGTAAATCAGGCAAAAATAATTTTGTTAATACATAATTTAATAACCAATTTCCTATATGATAAACATTATATCCAATAATCCAAACTTGTAGGGTAGGGCTCAATAGGTGGGCAGTATTAACTTCGTGAAAACATGTCATTTTATAATCTGAAAAAAATATTAGCCGTTAGTATACTAAAATATATGTAAACATATCCTATTAGGTATAATTATGTCAGGGTTAAATTAGTGGGCGTACTATCATAGAAATAGATGGATACTAATAATAATCCTTTATGGATAATGAGGGACTAAACTGAAAGGACTATAGTGCGAGGCTCTTCGGAGAAGAAAAGTATGGATTCATAGTCGGTAATGTTAATCACGTTCTAGGCGCCCTTGAACTACGATGGTCGTTCGCAGTCGGGCGGGTCGTGTGCTTGTTTGCCACCGTTGTGGTATAAAATTTGTGAACGACTTACGACGTACGTTAAGACGAACACACGTTTTAATAGTTTCTTATAAAACCATCACGCGTCATGGTTTTGAAGTTGAATTTGTTATAGATTTGCACTAGGGTTTCGTCTCACCTTTGTTGATGGAATTTCGGTTGTAACTTGTCTTATTTCTGCTTTAATACATTATTTATCGCAAATTAAATTGAAATTGAAGACATTGAAATTTCACTAGATTGTCAAACTGAAATTCAATTGACTAGTTTTCTGTCATCATAAACAAACTTTCCATCCAGCCTATTAAAATAGTTCCGAAACCTTTATGCTACAAACAATATTTAAAACCTCCATGTGGATTCTATGTAATGATAATTATTCCTAACGATGTTCAAATACTTAATAATTATTTAGTACTTCATAAATGTAGGTAGGTATTATCCAAAAAAAAAATACAATAAAACTAAGGGGTCATTTAAATGACAATAACGCGTAACGTACTCGTGTTTTTGCTACAAATAAATTAAACTAAATGAAATAAAACTTTAATCTTGGGTTACGTCTGTTAGGGTATATTTTATGAAGTTTGTATCGAGACGTGTTGTTCCATTGTTTTGGGAGAATGTATCAGCGAGTGACGAACTATGATGTGGAATGATAATTGCGTGATGCATGAAATTTTACTTTGGATCATCTCAGAGACTAATTGGTGTTGTGGAGCATCTGAACAGCGGTTCAAAGAATAGTTAATTAAAAATAACAATTATAACTAGCTGTGTCAGAGCACTATAATACCAGTGGTATCAACGACTACGACTGAGACCTAACAGTATGTTGTGCCTCTACAATGGAATTGGACTTAAGATATAAACATTTAAGTTCATTATCATCTTACCTTAACAGCATACGGTACAAGGAACATTTTGGATATTGTTATTAGTTAGTGTCATTTCAAACTGACAGGTTGCAGGTTTACCTAACTGCTATCCAAAGTGGGTCCTACTCCACAAGAAGCTAACACTACCCCTGATAAATCTACACATCGGCAATTGCACGATGTCAATTAAACAATTTTTTCTATATAAATTGGAATACAAATCTGAATATTAAATCAATATTTAAAGATTATCATTCAGTTAAAAATAGACCTACCTTTATTCCAAGGTCTGAAAAGTTTATTAAGGTTATCAAATCTAATAAACAATTTAAATTATTTTGATATCTGGTCAAGACTAGATGACATGGCTAATTAGCCAAAGACATCATGTATTTGCTGAACATACTCCCGGCTGAGAGTGGTCCGTATTCTGGTGAAGCCTAAGTTTTAGTGTTGGTAATTGAGCATTTAACGGTAGGAACCCACCCTGGAGAAGTCTCACTTTACAAGGGCTGCATTGATTTCCTTTCCCTATCCGATAAGCAAAGCAGGATGAGGTCGGAAGTGTCCTTGCATATACGGCTAGAGTTGATTCTGGATTCACAACCCGGAGTTCCTTTGTTTGAGTGAGAATTATCTGTGGAGGCTTGTAAAAACTCATGCCATACATATGAGAACTTGGAAACTTGACTTTATATACGTTAGCACTCTTGGTTTGGTTTAAATACACACCACATAAGAGGATTAAAAAAAAAGTCTACACTATTTGGAAAGATCTTAATGAACTTACTTCTACTTAAAATTATATAAATTTTACTATCATAGTCTTATGCTACCAATAATTTTAAATTTAAATTTTTGCTTCTATGACCCATATGTGTCTATATTCGAAAAATTTGGGGGTAGTGTGGTAGTAGCATAAGCCTCTTTCTCTTTTTCTCTTTATCAATCAATCGGTTATGTTTTATTTAGTTTAATATTTTCTTTCATTACTTAATTGCGTCCATGCAAATTTGAGGGGGTAGTATACACCGTGTGTCTGATGAATTCATAAAACTTTTTCTCTTCTTTATAAGTACCTTTAAATTTTATAGTTATTTAAATTTTGCTTTCCATGACCCAGATGTGTCTATGTTCGCAAAATTTGGGGGTAGTGTGTAACGGGCCGTCTGTACTTCCCCGTATGTAATTAAATATTGTCTAAACACCCCTTAGTTTTAGTTGCTTAATACTGGTTGACATGCGCTGTCGAATGGATAGTGAATGATCGCCTTAGACGTTTACCTTTGGCTATGCCTGGGAAATGTCTATGCTTCTAGATATGAAAAAAAGCGGCAAAATTTTAATTTATTTAGAATTGCGAGGTGACAAGGAAAGTCAAATCGGTTCAGAGTCAGTTTACGCCCTGCTCTCCACCGCAACGGTTCGCTTAATAAGCTATTTAAATTCATAATTTATAAATTATAATAGACTTAGCTTCATAGCTATCAGTTATGAATTCGTAATAAACTTGCTATCTTCGCGATCGTAGGAAATTCAAAGTGCACACCGCTGGTCTCCTAAGGAATACCGGGATGCCTGGAGCTGGAAAATGGGATCTACTGAGACTCTAGAGGTCGACTATCAGTGATTCCAGGGACTGGCTCCGGTAGACCGTTCATAACTTGGGAAAATCAGAAATAGTGACATTAGTTATTTGGTGTTGTGCTATGAATGTCCTCTGAGTAGGAAAAGTGACGTTTACTCTGAGCCCTCCTAGGGTCCAACGGGGCGAGGCCCTTACCCTCTGAATTTGGAAAAGGATCTTCGGGACCATTCCTATTCTTTGTGTATTGGGACCCTGTGGACTTTAGGGAGTTTTTATAATTGTGTAGGCGGGACTTAGTGCAGATATTCTAAATCCCTTGATACCAAAGTGATATACGTTTGCCAGTTATAATTTCGCGGCTTTCTATATCGACCTGGTTGAAAGATATTTTGAAGTAATCTCTCTAAGTCATAACCGGAGTGATAGCGACGTGCTATATATTGGAGTGCCAAGGGTCCTCCTTGGCTCCTTGGTACTCTGATAAGTGGAGTGCGCGGTGATATGATGGGCAGGGATTGGGGACAGTTTGGATCATACTCTGGTCTAAACCTACCCGTTTCTGCCATTTTTGTAGCCCAGGAGTCTTAGGGATTCACCCAGACACCGGGGTCAGACTTCGCCCCATTTAGTCCGCTAGCATAGGGCCACACCACACGATTAGTTTAAATGTGAGAGTCTCCTCTCTAGTTTGCCTTTAGAATAGCCTGATAGATTTCTCACTTTCCCCACGGATCAAGCTTGAGTCAATTTAACTCAATACCTCAAGCTTCACCGTATTTCTAAAATATTATATGGTAGCGAGACTCAAGTCAACTCAACTCAATACCTTGAGCCTAGCTACTTCTGTAGGATAGGTAGGATAGGGATAGTAGGATAGTCTGAGGTCAGGTCCACTACATTCAACTCCCTGATCCTCTCGCTATTAGATTTATTAGGTTGTAGGTAGGTAAAACGGAGACCCTATGGTTAAGTCCACACTACTTTACTCCTTAACCACTGGCTTCTCGAATATTTACCTTAGGCAGGGACTTTTGGCCAGGCTCTGACTATAGCGTCAGGATCTCGCCTGAGTTTGTTGGAGTTTGGCGTTTCACTTCACGAACTGCGCGGTTCCGGAACGTTGGTAGATTCAGTAGGGATTTGCATTCACATTGTATTAGAAATTCTACAGTTCCCGAGGTTTCCTATGGGTTAAGGAACTCTAACCTCTCAATCTACATGGTCCTAAAAGCTTTACATTATGGAAGCTCTTATTATTATATCTGACTAAGCAAAGCACAGTCAGTCACTTCCTGATACCAGAATGGATCAGACCTTAATTATTTGTTTAGAATCACTAAAATAGGATTCTTATATCTATACTTAAGGGAGTAGATTTCTAAATTCCATAAAGATTGAGATGTAACAGTTCCCTTTGACTCTGCACAAAACTCCTTGACTAAAATAGCAAGTAGTTTCATTTGTTGAGAAATATGTCCCTGGTGAAAAACACCTCTACTCCGCACAGTACAAAAAAGATTGGAGGGGCCCTGACCAGTCTGGGACGAGGGGCACTGTCTTAGGCGGAAGGAGGAGCCTAGACTTTACCAATCAAAAATAATATTTTTGTAGAATTTAGACTATGTGAATGTAATATCGACTGACTAGGCTTTCTTCATATTACTGGTTAAACTACTCGTATCTTAAGCTACTTTATCCTATTCTTTCAGAGTTTGCTTCATTTCTATCTTGTAAAAAGAACCTGAGTCATACTACCACACGACGTAGGTCTCCACTAGGATCACGTGCCAATGTAGACTCTTCGAGACAAACACATACCTGGTTAATTTAGGTTAAACTAGACGGGGTATCATCAGGTTCAATAGGGAACGTTACAGCTTGGTGCCGAAAACCAGTTCTATTTCCTTGTGTTTGCCTTGAGGGGTCAAAAAGTGGCCTTTTGCCACAGCTTGCTGCTGTAAAACGGATATCGTGATGGAAATGTTGCTTACTCTGAAAAGGAATATCTATTTTACCAAATAAAACAAAATTAACTTTTAAAACACCAAACACCACTTTTAAATAAAATTTACTTAAAATATTTTCATACTGAATGTTTGCGTTCCTTCAAAATTAAAGATTGACCTAGTACATAATTTATTTGAACTGATTGCTTGATTATTATTTACCGTAGATTTCTAGATATATGCTTTCTTGTTGTATTTATCGTAGTTTTCTAGATACCTGCTCTCTTGCCGTATATTTGTAGATAGATTACGTAGTTTTGTAGATTTAAGTAAAATTATCTGTAAAAAAAAAAATGTCATGACATTATTTTGACGTAGTCATTAGTTCCTTTTTATTAAAAGCTACCAGTTCAAATTCCTATTAAACCTCTTAACAAACGCAAATATTTACAACCTTTCAAGATTATTAAATACGTAAATGTAAATTGCACATACCTAGGTAGTTGAGGAATAAAAAAATGACATAATAATAAAATCCAATAAAAATGCATGTAGCTTGCGTATTCAAAATAATCATACGTACATTAAAAATGAAAATACCTTGATCACAATTCTAATTTCAAAAAGTCTATATATAGGATAGGGTACTTAATATTTTGCGATTGACCCATAGTCATTCACCACAAAGAAAAAATTAAAGAAAGTGAATTAATAAGTATGCCGAGAAACCCAATTAGAAGAAGAAGAGTGCCGACTCGCTACATCACCGAACCCAGAGGATCGAGGACTGATGACGGAAACCTGGAGACCAACCCAATAAACCCTGAAGTAGAAGTAATAATGCATGATGATCCATCCGATATTAGAGAGGAAATTCAAGATTATGAAGCTAGTGAACCTAGAACTCCTAGAAGTCAGCGAATCAAGCGACCAGTTTTTAAAGCAAAAAAAAATGTTGGTTCTGGAATGAATGCAATACAATACATGATGAGAACTCTAACAAATAGAATTAACATGTTAAGCGGAGAAGTACGCAATATTGCTTCGACTGTGAAGGTTACAGAAGCAACACAGATTGATCAAAACCAAAATAGAGACCCGGTCAATCTACTAGGAAACCCTCCCGAAGATCATCAACAAATATTTTACCAAATAAGAAACTTCAATCCCGAAAAACCCAAGTTTAACGGATCACCGGATGCGCATCCAGTATCCTTTTTAGAAGACCTAGAATGTTACCTTAAAAAAGTTAAAAATGATGGCAATGAATTAGAACTTATTCAAGAATGTCTTACTGACAATGCTAAAGACTGGGCTAGAATATATAAACCAAGATGGTTCACCTTCGAAGATTTTAAAACCGATTTTTTGTCGAATTTCTGGGGCACTACAGAACAAAATGCTCTTAGACGGACTATAGTACATGGATGTTGGAACAAATATGACAATCCATCAATGCTTACTTATTTTCTTCAATTAATCGGGAAAGCCCAAAAATTGACGCAGGTTATCATACCCGAAAAACAATTAATTTCGGATGTTATTAGACATTATCCAAAACACGTTCAACAATGTTGGATAACTTCGAAAATCTATACTATTATAGAAACAGCGGAATTTTTAAGAAGCATGGACGACGTCAACAAGCAAGAAAACCATATATATCAAAACACCGCAATCGGGAATAATGAAAAAAGAAAAAAAGAAAACGGACCGATCTACCGCAACTGGCAAAAACCGCAGCAACCTCAACCAGAAACATCAAAAGGAAACCGAACAGTGAACGTGATCGAAGATATTCAAATTCAAGACTCACCATTAAACTGAAGGAAGTTGGAAAAACCGTTCCCGAACCAGCTTCAACACTAGGGAACAATATTCTAAAAATAATGTTTAATATGGGTTGGCAACCCGCTCAAAGACTTGGAAAATCGGTTTTAGGTATTAAAATTCCTTTAGTTGGAAAATTATTAGATCGTAAACCTTGCGAAGGTTTTGGTTACCTTGCTGAACGTGAAAAAGAGTTACATATACCTAACAAAATTATTGACGTACTAAAATTAAAAATTGAACACGAACCGGTTAGTAACAGCCCTCTTAGTTTAAGGTCTATCTATGAGGAGGAACCTCCGCAACAAAATACTAGATATAGAATTAAATCTGAATTAGCGGTACAAGTTTACGAACAAGAAATAATTGGTCTTTTAGATACTGGTAGCGATATAACATGTATTTCAGAAGAATTTTGGAATATACTTAATCTAGGTGATAGGCAAATTCCTGAAGTACCAGTTAAATCATTCCAAATTAAAACTGCGCTAGAGGGACATAAAAGCACTGAGATTCGAAAAATAGTATTATTACCTTTACGATTAGGCAATTATTTCCAAGATGTAGCCTTCCTAGTAGTACCTAAATTAAACAACATGTTAATTCTAGGGTTTGACTGGATGATTAAAAATGAGATCACAATAAGTCTTAAAAAAAGGGATAAAGGGGTTTTCTTAATACAGAATGGCATAAGTCATAAAATAGAATTTTATTCGAGTCAATCTGATTGTTGTTTGGAAGAGAATCTGGATGAAATTAATTTAAGCACAGATACTTCTGAGGAAATTTCGCAAGATTACAAAATAGGAGTTACTCTGAAAGCTGACGAACGAATGAAACTAGAAAAAGTACTTAAAAAGTACCAATCATTATTTAGTGATAACTTAGGAAAAGCAAATTGCTATGAGCACGTTATTGAAATGGAAAATCATGCTCCTATAGTAAAAAAATCGTATCCTATACCATATGCATACCGAGAAAAGGTAGAAGAAAAATTACAGGAATTAGAACAATTAGGAGTAATAGCTCGCGCGTCCACACCTTATTGTAGCCCTTTGACTTTTACCCTTAAGAAAGATGGATCCATTAGGGTTTTATTAGATGCTAGAGAGATTAACAAGTATATGGTTGCTGAAACTGAAAAGCCACCTTTACAAATTGACGTAATAAACTCCTTTCATGGAACAAATTTTATTAGTATAATAGATATGAATAATGCTTACTTCCAAATCCCTATCTCGGAAGACAGTAGGAAATATACAGGGTTTTCATTTAACGGTAAATCATACGTTTACCAAGTTTTACCACAAGGCCTCAAGACCTCTGTAGGCAGCTTTAGTAGGGCAATCGACCTCATATTAGGACATGATGTAAGGGAATTTTGTGTGAACTATTTAGATGATTTAGCCATTATCACTTCAGGACCCTTAGAGCAACATATAGAACACATTGATATAGTGTTAGGAAAATTAGCTAGGGCAGGCCTAACCTGCAACATAAAAAAATGTGAATTTCTATGTAAAGAAGTAAAAATGTTAGGTTACATAATTTCGACCGACGGACTTAAAACTGATCCACAAAAAATAAACGCGATTCAAAATTTTCCAATTCCTAAAAAATTAAAACATGTTAGAGCTTTTCTAGGATTATGTAATTTCTATAGGAAATTTATTCCAAATTATAACAGTTTTGGTCAACCATTATTCGAATTACTAAAAAAGAACGTAAAATGGCATTGGTCAGCCGTAGAACAACAGGCGTTTGATCTAATAAAAGCAAAATTTATAGACTTAATCGAGTTGGCTCATCCAGATCCTAAAAAACCCTATTATTTACAAACAGATAGTTCTTCAATAGGGATAGCTGGTGTATTCTATCAATTAAGCAATGAAAACGAGATGAGAGTGCTTGGATTTTATAGTAAAGCTTTGAGAGGAGCCCAATTAAATTGGACTGTTAGCGAACAAGAATTTTACTCTGTCATTTGTTGTCTTGAGAAATTTGAAACATATCTGAGAGGTAGCAAAGTAACCATCAGGACCGACCATAAGGCTCTTATTTTCGTCAAAAATTGGAGGTTATATAACGCTCGAGTAACACGTTGGATCAATTATCTAGAACAATTTCAATATGAATTAGAACATATTAAAGGGTCAGATAATGTGGTCGCTGATGTATTATCCAGATACCTCCCAGAAGGTGACTTGCCCCAAGATGAAAGTCAAAACTTACCTGGAATAGCACTCATGGAAAAAAGCGTAAACAAAGATCTTAAAACAAAATTAAAAAGCATAGGTAGATTACAAGAGGAAGATTTAGAAACAAAAATAATAATGACAAAATTAAGGAATGGAAGTAGAGTCGAATGTTTGAATGGAATAGAGAAAAGATGTTCAATAGAGAATGGATTACTATATTTTACTTCAAATGATAGGAAGGTCTTATTTTTACCTAAAGTATTAAGAGAGGAAGTTATTCAGCAAATTCATAAAGATATGGGTCATTTAGGTATATATAAAACTATAAGGTATATAAAAAACAGATTTTATTGGAAAGGTCTAAACAAACTTACTAAGAAAATCATAAGAGCTTGCCATGACTGCCAGGTTTCTAAAAATAACACAACAAAGTTTGTAGGACCCTGTCATTCAATAATTACTAAAAACATAGGAGACGTAGTTATGGTAGATTTATATGGTCCGCTACCTACAGGTCAATTCGGTATGAATTATATATTTGTAGTTCAAGATTCATTCAGTAAATTCGTAAAATTCTATGAGCTTAGGAAAGCTACAGCTAGCTCGGTCTTAGGTAAAGTTAGGAATTTCTTTAAAATAATTAAACCTAAAGCGCTTTTATCTGACAATGGATCTCAGTTTTCCAGCAAGTTATGGCAAGAAAACATGAGGGATGTAGGCATTAAGGTTATCTACACCACTGTTAGGAATCCGAGACCAAATACCACTGAAAGAGTCAATAAAGAATTAGGACGTTTGTTTAGGACCTATTGCAAAACAAACCACAAGGGTTGGGTTGCACTTTTACCAAGCCTAGAAGAGCTCTACAATAATACCCATCACGAGAGTACTGGTTATACCCCGTGTGAAATCATGTATGGACACGAACCTGAATTATTAATAGATAAGGAAATTTGTACCAACAATAATCCTAAAATAATAGACGTATCAGAAATTAGAGAAAAAGCTAGAGAAAATTTAATTAAAAATAGTCAGAAACGTCAAGCATTATTCAATAGGAAATACAAATTAATTCAATACCAAATTGGAGACTTAGTTAAAATCAAAAAACTCAATAAATCTTGCGGTAAATCTAAACTAACAAAAAAATTCGCTTCATTATATGAAGGTCCTTATGTTGTAGCCTTTACGCCATACAGGAATACTTATATCTTAACCGATCCTAAAACAAATAAAATAAGAGGAAAATTTAATGCCATTCATTTATCTAAATACTATCGCCAAGAAAACCTTTGTATTGAGGCTGGTTCAGGGAATTCATCGTAGAATCTTACTACCCTTGATTGTATTAATCCTAGTTAGAAAAACTAATTATGTTTGTTTTCACTTGTTTGTTAATTGTTTGTTATCAATAAAGGATAGGAAAAAAATTGCAAGGAAAAAAATGGTTGGACTGGGGGAGAGCCCGCCTGTGTTTTCATAGTTCATGTAAAAATAAACTATGTACTAAAATAAATTACTGTTGGCTAATATTAAAGCCTAACTAAGTTATTCTTTCTTTTGGGTACAATAGAAAATAAACCCATAGAACCTACGACAACACAGACGGTGGGGAGCAGGGCGGCTCTTCCTAAAAAAAAAAAAAAAAATTTTTTTTAATGCAATTTACTTCCTCCTTATACTTTATAATTTATTTTTTTATAGCAAAATAAAAATCAAAAGAAATGGTTGGACTGGGGGAGAGCCCGCCTGTGTTTTCATAGTTCACAAAAAATATCTACTAAGATAAATTATTCATGGCTAAGATTATAGCCCAACTACGTTATTCTTTCCTTTGGGTACAATAAAAACCCATAGAACCTACGACAACACAGACGGTGGGGAGAAGGGCGGCTCTTCCTAAAAAAAATATATATTTCCTTTTAATGCAAAATATTCCTTAACCTTATCCAACATACCCAATATATTAATAATTAATATGATCCTTAATTCCTTTATTACCAATTAATTACTTACTCCCTATGCCTTATAATATATTGTTTTATCACAATCTACCAAATAGCTAAATTACTTACAAATAAGTACTAGTAAATCAGGCAAAAATAATTTTGTTAATACATAATTTAATAACCAATTTCCTATATGATAAACATTATATCCAATAATCCAAACTTGTAGGGTAGGGCTCAATAGGTGGGCAGTATTAACTTCGTGAAAACATGTCATTTTATAATCTGAAAAAAATATTAGCCGTTAGTATACTAAAATATATGTAAACATATCCTATTAGGTATAATTATGTCAGGGTTAAATTAGTGGGCGTACTATCATAGAAATAGATGGATACTAATAATAATCCTTTATGGATAATGAGGGACTAAACTGAAAGGACTATAGTGCGAGGCTCTTCGGAGAAGAAAAGTATGGATTCATAGTCGGTAATGTTAATCACGTTCTAGGCGCCCTTGAACTACGATGGTCGTTCGCAGTCGGGCGGGTCGTGTGCTTGTTTGCCACCGTTGTGGTATAAAATTTGTGAACGACTTACGACGTACGTTAAGACGAACACACGTTTTAATAGTTTCTTATAAAACCATCACGCGTCATGGTTTTGAAGTTGAATTTGTTATAGATTTGCACTAGGGTTTCGTCTCACCTTTGTTGATGGAATTTCGGTTGTAACTTGTCTTATTTCTGCTTTAATACATTATTTATCGCAAATTAAATTGAAATTGAAGACATTGAAATTTCACTAGATTGTCAAACTGAAATTCAATTGACTAGTTTTCTGTCATCATAAACAAACTTTCCATCCAGCCTATTAAAATAGTTCCGAAACCTTTATGCTACAAACAATATTTAAAACCTCCATGTGGATTCTATGTAATGATAATTATTCCTAACGATGTTCAAATACTTAATAATTATTTAGTACTTCATAAATGTAGGTAGGTATTATCCAAAAAAAAAATACAATAAAACTAAGGGGTCATTTAAATGACAATAACGCGTAACGTACTCGTGTTTTTGCTACAAATAAATTAAACTAAATGAAATAAAACTTTAATCTTGGGTTACGTCTGTTAGGGTATATTTTATGAAGTTTGTATCGAGACGTGTTGTTCCATTGTTTTGGGAGAATGTATCAGCGAGTGACGAACTATGATGTGGAATGATAATTGCGTGATGCATGAAATTTTACTTTGGATCATCTCAGAGACTAATTGGTGTTGTGGAGCATCTGAACAGCGGTTATTAAAGCATTGTATGGCAAAGATAGTTAATTAAAAATAACAATTATAACTAGCTGTGTCAGAGCACTATAATACCAGTGGTATCAACGACTACGACTGAGACCTAACAGTATGTTGTGCCTCTACAATGGAATTGGACTTAAGATATAAACATTTAAGTTCATTATCATCTTACCTTAACAGCATACGGTACAAGGAACATTTTGGATATTGTTATTAGTTAGTGTCATTTCAAACTGACAGGTTGCAGGTTTACCTAACTGCTATCCAAAGTGGGTCCTACTCCACAAGAAGCTAACACTACCCCTGATAAATCTACACATCGGCAATTGCACGATGTCAATTAAACAATTTTTTCTATATAAATTGGAATACAAATCTGAATATTAAATCAATATTTAAAGATTATCATTCAGTTAAAAATAGACCTACCTTTATTCCAAGGTCTGAAAAGTTTATTAAGGTTATCAAATCTAATAAACAATTTAAATTATTTTGATATCTGGTCAAGACTAGATGACATGGCTAATTAGCCAAAGACATCATGTATTTGCTGAACATACTCCCGGCTGAGAGTGGTCCGTATTCTGGTGAAGCCTAAGTTTTAGTGTTGGTAATTGAGCATTTAACGGTAGGAACCCACCCTGGAGAAGTCTCACTTTACAAGGGCTGCATTGATTTCCTTTCCCTATCCGATAAGCAAAGCAGGATGAGGTCGGAAGTGTCCTTGCATATACGGCTAGAGTTGATTCTGGATTCACAACCCGGAGTTCCTTTGTTTGAGTGAGAATTATCTGTGGAGGCTTGTAAAAACTCATGCCATACATATGAGAACTTGGAAACTTGACTTTATATACGTTAGCACTCTTGGTTTGGTTTAAATACACACCACATAAGAGGATTAAAAAAAAAGTCTACACTATTTGGAAAGATCTTAATGAACTTACTTCTACTTAAAATTATATAAATTTTACTATCATAGTCTTATGCTACCAATAATTTTAAATTTAAATTTTTGCTTCTATGACCCATATGTGTCTATATTCGAAAAATTTGGGGGTAGTGTGGTAGTAGCATAAGCCTCTTTCTCTTTTTCTCTTTATCAATCAATCGGTTATGTTTTATTTAGTTTAATATTTTCTTTCATTACTTAATTGCGTCCATGCAAATTTGAGGGGGTAGTATACACCGTGTGTCTGATGAATTCATAAAACTTTTTCTCTTCTTTATAAGTACCTTTAAATTTTATAGTTATTTAAATTTTGCTTTCCATGACCCAGATGTGTCTATGTTCGCAAAATTTGGGGGTAGTGTGTAACGGGCCGTCTGTACTTCCCCGTATGTAATTAAATATTGTCTAAACACCCCTTAGTTTTAGTTGCTTAATACTGGTTGACATGCGCTGTCGAATGGATAGTGAATGATCGCCTTAGACGTTTACCTTTGGCTATGCCTGGGAAATGTCTATGCTTCTAGATATGAAAAAAAGCGGCAAAATTTTAATTTATTTAGAATTGCGAGGTGACAAGGAAAGTCAAATCGGTTCAGAGTCAGTTTACGCCCTGCTCTCCACCGCAACGGTTCGCTTAATAAGCTATTTAAATTCATAATTTATAAATTATAATAGACTTAGCTTCATAGCTATCAGTTATGAATTCGTAATAAACTTGCTATCTTCGCGATCGTAGGAAATTCAAAGTGCACACCGCTGGTCTCCTAAGGAATACCGGGATGCCTGGAGCTGGAAAATGGGATCTACTGAGACTCTAGAGGTCGACTATCAGTGATTCCAGGGACTGGCTCCGGTAGACCGTTCATAACTTGGGAAAATCAGAAATAGTGACATTAGTTATTTGGTGTTGTGCTATGAATGTCCTCTGAGTAGGAAAAGTGACGTTTACTCTGAGCCCTCCTAGGGTCCAACGGGGCGAGGCCCTTACCCTCTGAATTTGGAAAAGGATCTTCGGGACCATTCCTATTCTTTGTGTATTGGGACCCTGTGGACTTTAGGGAGTTTTTATAATTGTGTAGGCGGGACTTAGTGCAGATATTCTAAATCCCTTGATACCAAAGTGATATACGTTTGCCAGTTATAATTTCGCGGCTTTCTATATCGACCTGGTTGAAAGATATTTTGAAGTAATCTCTCTAAGTCATAACCGGAGTGATAGCGACGTGCTATATATTGGAGTGCCAAGGGTCCTCCTTGGCTCCTTGGTACTCTGATAAGTGGAGTGCGCGGTGATATGATGGGCAGGGATTGGGGACAGTTTGGATCATACTCTGGTCTAAACCTACCCGTTTCTGCCATTTTTGTAGCCCAGGAGTCTTAGGGATTCACCCAGACACCGGGGTCAGACTTCGCCCCATTTAGTCCGCTAGCATAGGGCCACACCACACGATTAGTTTAAATGTGAGAGTCTCCTCTCTAGTTTGCCTTTAGAATAGCCTGATAGATTTCTCACTTTCCCCACGGATCAAGCTTGAGTCAATTTAACTCAATACCTCAAGCTTCACCGTATTTCTAAAATATTATATGGTAGCGAGACTCAAGTCAACTCAACTCAATACCTTGAGCCTAGCTACTTCTGTAGGATAGGTAGGATAGGGATAGTAGGATAGTCTGAGGTCAGGTCCACTACATTCAACTCCCTGATCCTCTCGCTATTAGATTTATTAGGTTGTAGGTAGGTAAAACGGAGACCCTATGGTTAAGTCCACACTACTTTACTCCTTAACCACTGGCTTCTCGAATATTTATCTTAGGCAGGGACTTTTGGCCAGGCTCTGACTATAGCGTCAGGATCTCGCCTGAGTTTGTTGGAGTTTGGCGTTTCACTTCACGAACTGCGCGGTTCCGGAACGTTGGTAGATTCAGTAGGGATTTGCATTCACATTGTATTAGAAATTCTACAGTTCCCGAGGTTTCCTATGGGTTAAGGAACTCTAACCTCTCAATCTACATGGTCCTAAAAGCTTTACATTATGGAAGCTCTTATTATTATATCTGACTAAGCAAAGCACAGTCAGTCACTTCCTGATACCAGAATGGATCAGACCTTAATTATTTGTTTAGAATCACTAAAATAGGATTCTTATATCTATACTTAAGGGAGTAGATTTCTAAATTCCATAAAGATTGAGATGTAACAGTTCCCTTTGACTCTGCAGAAAACTCCTTGACTAAAATAGCAAGTAGTTTCATTTGTTGAGAAATATGTCCCTGGTGAAAAACACCTCTACTCCGCACAGTACAAAAAAGATTGGAGGGGCCCTGACCAGTCTGGGACGAGGGGCACTGTCTTAGGCGGAAGGAGGAGCCTAGACTTTACCAATCAAAAATAATATTTTTGTAGAATTTAGACTATGTGAATGTAATATCGACTGACTAGGCTTTCTTCATATTACTGGTTAAACTACTCGTATCTTAAGCTACTTTATCCTATTCTTTCAGAGTTTGCTTCATTTCTATCTTGTAAAAAGAACCTGAGTCATACTACCACACGACGTAGGTCTCCACTAGGATCACGTGCCAATGTAGACTCTTCGAGACAAACACATACCTGGTTAATTTAGGTTAAACTAGACGGGGTATCATCAGGTTCAATAGGGAACGTTACAGCTTGGTGCCGAAAACCAGTTCTATTTCCTTGTGTTTGCCTTGAGGGGTCAAAAAGTGGCCTTTTGCCACAGCTTGCTGCTGTAAAACGGATATCGTGATGGAAATGTTGCTTACTCTGAAAAGGAATATCTATTTTACCAAATAAAACAAAATTAACTTTTAAAACACCAAACACCACTTTTAAATAAAATTTACTTAAAATATTTTCATACTGAATGTTTGCGTTCCTTCAAAATTAAAGATTGACCTAGTACATAATTTATTTGAACTGATTGCTTGATTATTATTTACCGTAGATTTCTAGATATATGCTTTCTTGTTGTATTTATCGTAGTTTTCTAGATACCTGCTCTCTTGCCGTATATTTGTAGATAGATTACGTAGTTTTGTAGATTTAAGTAAAATTATCTGTAAAAAAAAAAATGTCATGACATTATTTTGACGTAGTCATTAGTTCCTTTTTATTAAAAGCTACCAGTTCAAATTCCTATTAAACCTCTTAACAAACGCAAATATTTACAACCTTTCAAGATTATTAAATACGTAAATGTAAATTGCACATACCTAGGTAGTTGAGGAATAAAAAAATGACATAATAATAAAATCCAATAAAAATGCATGTAGCTTGCGTATTCAAAATAATCATACGTACATTAAAAATGAAAATACCTTGATCACAATTCTAATTTCAAAAAGTCTATATATAGGATAGGGTACTTAATATTTTGCGATTGACCCATAGTCATTCACCACAAAGAAAAAATTAAAGAAAGTGAATTAATAAGTATGCCGAGAAACCCAATTAGAAGAAGAAGAGTGCCGACTCGCTACATCACCGAACCCAGAGGATCGAGGACTGATGACGGAAACCTGGAGACCAACCCAATAAACCCTGAAGTAGAAGTAATAATGCATGATGATCCATCCGATATTAGAGAGGAAATTCAAGATTATGAAGCTAGTGAACCTAGAACTCCTAGAAGTCAGCGAATCAAGCGACCAGTTTTTAAAGCAAAAAAAAATGTTGGTTCTGGAATGAATGCAATACAATACATGATGAGAACTCTAACAAATAGAATTAACATGTTAAGCGGAGAAGTACGCAATATTGCTTCGACTGTGAAGGTTACAGAAGCAACACAGATTGATCAAAACCAAAATAGAGACCCGGTCAATCTACTAGGAAACCCTCCCGAAGATCATCAACAAATATTTTACCAAATAAGAAACTTCAATCCCGAAAAACCCAAGTTTAACGGATCACCGGATGCGCATCCAGTATCCTTTTTAGAAGACCTAGAATGTTACCTTAAAAAAGTTAAAAATGATGGCAATGAATTAGAACTTATTCAAGAATGTCTTACTGACAATGCTAAAGACTGGGCTAGAATATATAAACCAAGATGGTTCACCTTCGAAGATTTTAAAACCGATTTTTTGTCGAATTTCTGGGGCACTACAGAACAAAATGCTCTTAGACGGACTATAGTACATGGATGTTGGAACAAATATGACAATCCATCAATGCTTACTTATTTTCTTCAATTAATCGGGAAAGCCCAAAAATTGACGCAGGTTATCATACCCGAAAAACAATTAATTTCGGATGTTATTAGACATTATCCAAAACACGTTCAACAATGTTGGATAACTTCGAAAATCTATACTATTATAGAAACAGCGGAATTTTTAAGAAGCATGGACGACGTCAACAAGCAAGAAAACCATATATATCAAAACACCGCAATCGGGAATAATGAAAAAAGAAAAAAAGAAAACGGACCGATCTACCGCAACTGGCAAAAACCGCAGCAACCTCAACCAGAAACATCAAAAGGAAACCGAACAGTGAACGTGATCGAAGATATTCAAATTCAAGACTCACCATTAAACTGAAGGAAGTTGGAAAAACCGTTCCCGAACCAGCTTCAACACTAGGGAACAATATTCTAAAAATAATGTTTAATATGGGTTGGCAACCCGCTCAAAGACTTGGAAAATCGGTTTTAGGTATTAAAATTCCTTTAGTTGGAAAATTATTAGATCGTAAACCTTGCGAAGGTTTTGGTTACCTTGCTGAACGTGAAAAAGAGTTACATATACCTAACAAAATTATTGACGTACTAAAATTAAAAATTGAACACGAACCGGTTAGTAACAGCCCTCTTAGTTTAAGGTCTATCTATGAGGAGGAACCTCCGCAACAAAATACTAGATATAGAATTAAATCTGAATTAGCGGTACAAGTTTACGAACAAGAAATAATTGGTCTTTTAGATACTGGTAGCGATATAACATGTATTTCAGAAGAATTTTGGAATATACTTAATCTAGGTGATAGGCAAATTCCTGAAGTACCAGTTAAATCATTCCAAATTAAAACTGCGCTAGAGGGACATAAAAGCACTGAGATTCGAAAAATAGTATTATTACCTTTACGATTAGGCAATTATTTCCAAGATGTAGCCTTCCTAGTAGTACCTAAATTAAACAACATGTTAATTCTAGGGTTTGACTGGATGATTAAAAATGAGATCACAATAAGTCTTAAAAAAAGGGATAAAGGGGTTTTCTTAATACAGAATGGCATAAGTCATAAAATAGAATTTTATTCGAGTCAATCTGATTGTTGTTTGGAAGAGAATCTGGATGAAATTAATTTAAGCACAGATACTTCTGAGGAAATTTCGCAAGATTACAAAATAGGAGTTACTCTGAAAGCTGACGAACGAATGAAACTAGAAAAAGTACTTAAAAAGTACCAATCATTATTTAGTGATAACTTAGGAAAAGCAAATTGCTATGAGCACGTTATTGAAATGGAAAATCATGCTCCTATAGTAAAAAAATCGTATCCTATACCATATGCATACCGAGAAAAGGTAGAAGAAAAATTACAGGAATTAGAACAATTAGGAGTAATAGCTCGCGCGTCCACACCTTATTGTAGCCCTTTGACTTTTACCCTTAAGAAAGATGGATCCATTAGGGTTTTATTAGATGCTAGAGAGATTAACAAGTATATGGTTGCTGAAACTGAAAAGCCACCTTTACAAATTGACGTAATAAACTCCTTTCATGGAACAAATTTTATTAGTATAATAGATATGAATAATGCTTACTTCCAAATCCCTATCTCGGAAGACAGTAGGAAATATACAGGGTTTTCATTTAACGGTAAATCATACGTTTACCAAGTTTTACCACAAGGCCTCAAGACCTCTGTAGGCAGCTTTAGTAGGGCAATCGACCTCATATTAGGACATGATGTAAGGGAATTTTGTGTGAACTATTTAGATGATTTAGCCATTATCACTTCAGGACCCTTAGAGCAACATATAGAACACATTGATATAGTGTTAGGAAAATTAGCTAGGGCAGGCCTAACCTGCAACATAAAAAAATGTGAATTTCTATGTAAAGAAGTAAAAATGTTAGGTTACATAATTTCGACCGACGGACTTAAAACTGATCCACAAAAAATAAACGCGATTCAAAATTTTCCAATTCCTAAAAAATTAAAACATGTTAGAGCTTTTCTAGGATTATGTAATTTCTATAGGAAATTTATTCCAAATTATAACAGTTTTGGTCAACCATTATTCGAATTACTAAAAAAGAACGTAAAATGGCATTGGTCAGCCGTAGAACAACAGGCGTTTGATCTAATAAAAGCAAAATTTATAGACTTAATCGAGTTGGCTCATCCAGATCCTAAAAAACCCTATTATTTACAAACAGATAGTTCTTCAATAGGGATAGCTGGTGTATTCTATCAATTAAGCAATGAAAACGAGATGAGAGTGCTTGGATTTTATAGTAAAGCTTTGAGAGGAGCCCAATTAAATTGGACTGTTAGCGAACAAGAATTTTACTCTGTCATTTGTTGTCTTGAGAAATTTGAAACATATCTGAGAGGTAGCAAAGTAACCATCAGGACCGACCATAAGGCTCTTATTTTCGTCAAAAATTGGAGGTTATATAACGCTCGAGTAACACGTTGGATCAATTATCTAGAACAATTTCAATATGAATTAGAACATATTAAAGGGTCAGATAATGTGGTCGCTGATGTATTATCCAGATACCTCCCAGAAGGTGACTTGCCCCAAGATGAAAGTCAAAACTTACCTGGAATAGCACTCATGGAAAAAAGCGTAAACAAAGATCTTAAAACAAAATTAAAAAGCATAGGTAGATTACAAGAGGAAGATTTAGAAACAAAAATAATAATGACAAAATTAAGGAATGGAAGTAGAGTCGAATGTTTGAATGGAATAGAGAAAAGATGTTCAATAGAGAATGGATTACTATATTTTACTTCAAATGATAGGAAGGTCTTATTTTTACCTAAAGTATTAAGAGAGGAAGTTATTCAGCAAATTCATAAAGATATGGGTCATTTAGGTATATATAAAACTATAAGGTATATAAAAAACAGATTTTATTGGAAAGGTCTAAACAAACTTACTAAGAAAATCATAAGAGCTTGCCATGACTGCCAGGTTTCTAAAAATAACACAACAAAGTTTGTAGGACCCTGTCATTCAATAATTACTAAAAACATAGGAGACATAGTTATGGTAGATTTATATGGTCCGCTACCTACAGGTCAATTCGGTATGAATTATATATTTGTAGTTCAAGATTCATTCAGTAAATTCGTAAAATTCTATGAGCTTAGGAAAGCTACAGCTAGCTCGGTCTTAGGTAAAGTTAGGAATTTCTTTAAAATAATTAAACCTAAAGCGCTTTTATCTGACAACGGATCTCAGTTTTCCAGCAAGTTATGGCAAGAAAACATGAGGGATGTAGGCATTAAGGTTATCTACACCACTGTTAGGAATCCGAGACCAAATACCACTGAAAGAGTCAATAAAGAATTAGGACGTTTGTTTAGGACCTATTGCAAAACAAACCACAAGGGTTGGGTTGCACTTTTACCAAGCCTAGAAGAGCTCTACAATAATACCCATCACGAGAGTACTGGTTATACCCCGTGTGAAATCATGTATGGACACGAACCTGAATTATTAATAGATAAGGAAATTTGTACCAACAATAATCCTAAAATAATAGACGTATCAGAAATTAGAGAAAAAGCTAGAGAAAATTTAATTAAAAATAGTCAGAAACGTCAAGCATTATTCAATAGGAAATACAAATTAATTCAATACCAAATTGGAGACTTAGTTAAAATCAAAAAACTCAATAAATCTTGCGGTAAATCTAAACTAACAAAAAAATTCGCTTCATTATATGAAGGTCCTTATGTTGTAGCCTTTACGCCATACAGGAATACTTATATCTTAACCGATCCTAAAACAAATAAACTAAGAGGAAAATTTAATGCCATTCATTTATCTAAATACTATCGCCAAGAAAACCTTTGTATTGAGGCTGGTTCAGGGAATTCATCGTAGAATCTTACTACCCTTGATTGTATTAATCCTAGTTAGAAAAACTAATTATGTTTGTTTTCACTTGTTTGTTAATTGTTTGTTATCAATAAAGGATAGGAAAAAAATTGCAAGGAAAAAAATGGTTGGACTGGGGGAGAGCCCGCCTGTGTTTTCATAGTTCATGTAAAAATAAACTATGTACTAAAATAAATTACTGTTGGCTAATATTAAAGCCTCACTAAGTTATTCTTTCTTTTGGGTACAATAGAAAATAAACCCATAGAACCTACGACAACACAGACGGTGGGGAGCAGGGCGGCTCTTCCTAAAAAAAAAAAAAAAAATTTTTTTTAATGCAATTTACTTCCTCCTTATACTTTATAATTTATTTTTTTATAGCAAAATAAAAATCAAAAGAAATGGTTGGACTGGGGGAGAGCCCGCCTGTGTTTTCATAGTTCACAAAAAATATCTACTAAGATAAATTATTCATGGCTAAGATTATAGCCCAACTACGTTATTCTTTCCTTTGGGTACAATAAAAACCCATAGAACCTACGACAACACAGACGGTGGGGAGAAGGGCGGCTCTTCCTAAAAAAAATATATATTTCCTTTTAATGCAAAATATTCCTTAACCTTATCCAACATACCCAATATATTAATAATTAATATGATCCTTAATTCCTTTATTACCAATTAATTACTTACTCCCTATGCCTTATAATATATTGTTTTATCACAATCTACCAAATAGCTAAATTACTTACAAATAAGTACTAGTAAATCAGGCAAAAATAATTTTGTTAATACATAATTTAATAACCAATTTCCTATATGATAAACATTATATCCAATAATCCAAACTTGTAGGGTAGGGCTCAATAGGTGGGCAGTATTAACTTCGTGAAAACATGTCATTTTATAATCTGAAAAAAATATTAGCCGTTAGTATACTAAAATATATGTAAACATATCCTATTAGGTATAATTATGTCAGGGTTAAATTAGTGGGCGTACTATCATAGAAATAGATGGATACTAATAATAATCCTTTATGGATAATGAGGGACTAAACTGAAAGGACTATAGTGCGAGGCTCTTCGGAGAAGAAAAGTATGGATTCATAGTCGGTAATGTTAATCACGTTCTAGGCGCCCTTGAACTACGATGGTCGTTCGCAGTCGGGCGGGTCGTGTGCTTGTTTGCCACCGTTGTGGTATAAAATTTGTGAACGACTTACGACGTACGTTAAGACGAACACACGTTTTAATAGTTTCTTATAAAACCATCACGCGTCATGGTTTTGAAGTTGAATTTGTTATAGATTTGCACTAGGGTTTCGTCTCACCTTTGTTGATGGAATTTCGGTTGTAACTTGTCTTATTTCTGCTTTAATACATTATTTATCGCAAATTAAATTGAAATTGAAGACATTGAAATTTCACTAGATTGTCAAACTGAAATTCAATTGACTAGTTTTCTGTCATCATAAACAAACTTTCCATCCAGCCTATTAAAATAGTTCCGAAACCTTTATGCTACAAACAATATTTAAAACCTCCATGTGGATTCTATGTAATGATAATTATTCCTAACGATGTTCAAATACTTAATAATTATTTAGTACTTCATAAATGTAGGTAGGTATTATCCAAAAAAAAAATACAATAAAACTAAGGGGTCATTTAAATGACAATAACGCGTAACGTACTCGTGTTTTTGCTACAAATAAATTAAACTAAATGAAATAAAACTTTAATCTTGGGTTACGTCTGTTAGGGTATATTTTATGAAGTTTGTATCGAGACGTGTTGTTCCATTGTTTTGGGAGAATGTATCAGCGAGTGACGAACTATGATGTGGAATGATAATTGCGTGATGCATGAAATTTTACTTTGGATCATCTCAGAGACTAATTGGTGTTGTGGAGCATCTGAACAGCGGTTCAAAGAATAGTTAATTAAAAATAACAATTATAACTAGCTGTGTCAGAGCACTATAATACCAGTGGTATCAACGACTACGACTGAGACCTAACAGTATGTTGTGCCTCTACAATGGAATTGGACTTAAGATATAAACATTTAAGTTCATTATCATCTTACCTTAACAGCATACGGTACAAGGAACATTTTGGATATTGTTATTAGTTAGTGTCATTTCAAACTGACAGGTTGCAGGTTTACCTAACTGCTATCCAAAGTGGGTCCTACTCCACAAGAAGCTAACACTACCCCTGATAAATCTACACATCGGCAATTGCACGATGTCAATTAAACAATTTTTTCTATATAAATTGGAATACAAATCTGAATATTAAATCAATATTTAAAGATTATCATTCAGTTAAAAATAGACCTACCTTTATTCCAAGGTCTGAAAAGTTTATTAAGGTTATCAAATCTAATAAACAATTTAAATTATTTTGATATCTGGTCAAGACTAGATGACATGGCTAATTAGCCAAAGACATCATGTATTTGCTGAACATACTCCCGGCTGAGAGTGGTCCGTATTCTGGTGAAGCCTAAGTTTTAGTGTTGGTAATTGAGCATTTAACGGTAGGAACCCACCCTGGAGAAGTCTCACTTTACAAGGGCTGCATTGATTTCCTTTCCCTATCCGATAAGCAAAGCAGGATGAGGTCGGAAGTGTCCTTGCATATACGGCTAGAGTTGATTCTGGATTCACAACCCGGAGTTCCTTTGTTTGAGTGAGAATTATCTGTGGAGGCTTGTAAAAACTCATGCCATACATATGAGAACTTGGAAACTTGACTTTATATACGTTAGCACTCTTGGTTTGGTTTAAATACACACCACATAAGAGGATTAAAAAAAAAGTCTACACTATTTGGAAAGATCTTAATGAACTTACTTCTACTTAAAATTATATAAATTTTACTATCATAGTCTTATGCTACCAATAATTTTAAATTTAAATTTTTGCTTCTATGACCCATATGTGTCTATATTCGAAAAATTTGGGGGTAGTGTGGTAGTAGCATAAGCCTCTTTCTCTTTTTCTCTTTATCAATCAATCGGTTATGTTTTATTTAGTTTAATATTTTCTTTCATTACTTAATTGCGTCCATGCAAATTTGAGGGGGTAGTATACACCGTGTGTCTGATGAATTCATAAAACTTTTTCTCTTCTTTATAAGTACCTTTAAATTTTATAGTTATTTAAATTTTGCTTTCCATGACCCAGATGTGTCTATGTTCGCAAAATTTGGGGGTAGTGTGTAACGGGCCGTCTGTACTTCCCCGTATGTAATTAAATATTGTCTAAACACCCCTTAGTTTTAGTTGCTTAATACTGGTTGACATGCGCTGTCGAATGGATAGTGAATGATCGCCTTAGACGTTTACCTTTGGCTATGCCTGGGAAATGTCTATGCTTCTAGATATGAAAAAAAGCGGCAAAATTTTAATTTATTTAGAATTGCGAGGTGACAAGGAAAGTCAAATCGGTTCAGAGTCAGTTTACGCCCTGCTCTCCACCGCAACGGTTCGCTTAATAAGCTATTTAAATTCATAATTTATAAATTATAATAGACTTAGCTTCATAGCTATCAGTTATGAATTCGTAATAAACTTGCTATCTTCGCGATCGTAGGAAATTCAAAGTGCACACCGCTGGTCTCCTAAGGAATACCGGGATGCCTGGAGCTGGAAAATGGGATCTACTGAGACTCTAGAGGTCGACTATCAGTGATTCCAGGGACTGGCTCCGGTAGACCGTTCATAACTTGGGAAAATCAGAAATAGTGACATTAGTTATTTGGTGTTGTGCTATGAATGTCCTCTGAGTAGGAAAAGTGACGTTTACTCTGAGCCCTCCTAGGGTCCAACGGGGCGAGGCCCTTACCCTCTGAATTTGGAAAAGGATCTTCGGGACCATTCCTATTCTTTGTGTATTGGGACCCTGTGGACTTTAGGGAGTTTTTATAATTGTGTAGGCGGGACTTAGTGCAGATATTCTAAATCCCTTGATACCAAAGTGATATACGTTTGCCAGTTATAATTTCGCGGCTTTCTATATCGACCTGGTTGAAAGATATTTTGAAGTAATCTCTCTAAGTCATAACCGGAGTGATAGCGACGTGCTATATATTGGAGTGCCAAGGGTCCTCCTTGGCTCCTTGGTACTCTGATAAGTGGAGTGCGCGGTGATATGATGGGCAGGGATTGGGGACAGTTTGGATCATACTCTGGTCTAAACCTACCCGTTTCTGCCATTTTTGTAGCCCAGGAGTCTTAGGGATTCACCCAGACACCGGGGTCAGACTTCGCCCCATTTAGTCCGCTAGCATAGGGCCACACCACACGATTAGTTTAAATGTGAGAGTCTCCTCTCTAGTTTGCCTTTAGAATAGCCTGATAGATTTCTCACTTTCCCCACGGATCAAGCTTGAGTCAATTTAACTCAATACCTCAAGCTTCACCGTATTTCTAAAATATTATATGGTAGCGAGACTCAAGTCAACTCAACTCAATACCTTGAGCCTAGCTACTTCTGTAGGATAGGTAGGATAGGGATAGTAGGATAGTCTGAGGTCAGGTCCACTACATTCAACTCCCTGATCCTCTCGCTATTAGATTTATTAGGTTGTAGGTAGGTAAAACGGAGACCCTATGGTTAAGTCCACACTACTTTACTCCTTAACCACTGGCTTCTCGAATATTTACCTTAGGCAGGGACTTTTGGCCAGGCTCTGACTATAGCGTCAGGATCTCGCCTGAGTTTGTTGGAGTTTGGCGTTTCACTTCACGAACTGCGCGGTTCCGGAACGTTGGTAGATTCAGTAGGGATTTGCATTCACATTGTATTAGAAATTCTACAGTTCCCGAGGTTTCCTATGGGTTAAGGAACTCTAACCTCTCAATCTACATGGTCCTAAAAGCTTTACATTATGGAAGCTCTTATTATTATATCTGACTAAGCAAAGCACAGTCAGTCACTTCCTGATACCAGAATGGATCAGACCTTAATTATTTGTTTAGAATCACTAAAATAGGATTCTTATATCTATACTTAAGGGAGTAGATTTCTAAATTCCATAAAGATTGAGATGTAACAGTTCCCTTTGACTCTGCACAAAACTCCTTGACTAAAATAGCAAGTAGTTTCATTTGTTGAGAAATATGTCCCTGGTGAAAAACACCTCTACTCCGCACAGTACAAAAAAGATTGGAGGGGCCCTGACCAGTCTGGGACGAGGGGCACTGTCTTAGGCGGAAGGAGGAGCCTAGACTTTACCAATCAAAAATAATATTTTTGTAGAATTTAGACTATGTGAATGTAATATCGACTGACTAGGCTTTCTTCATATTACTGGTTAAACTACTCGTATCTTAAGCTACTTTATCCTATTCTTTCAGAGTTTGCTTCATTTCTATCTTGTAAAAAGAACCTGAGTCATACTACCACACGACGTAGGTCTCCACTAGGATCACGTGCCAATGTAGACTCTTCGAGACAAACACATACCTGGTTAATTTAGGTTAAACTAGACGGGGTATCATCAGGTTCAATAGGGAACGTTACAGCTTGGTGCCGAAAACCAGTTCTATTTCCTTGTGTTTGCCTTGAGGGGTCAAAAAGTGGCCTTTTGCCACAGCTTGCTGCTGTAAAACGGATATCGTGATGGAAATGTTGCTTACTCTGAAAAGGAATATCTATTTTACCAAATAAAACAAAATTAACTTTTAAAACACCAAACACCACTTTTAAATAAAATTTACTTAAAATATTTTCATACTGAATGTTTGCGTTCCTTCAAAATTAAAGATTGACCTAGTACATAATTTATTTGAACTGATTGCTTGATTATTATTTACCGTAGATTTCTAGATATATGCTTTCTTGTTGTATTTATCGTAGTTTTCTAGATACCTGCTCTCTTGCCGTATATTTGTAGATAGATTACGTAGTTTTGTAGATTTAAGTAAAATTATCTGTAAAAAAAAAAATGTCATGACATTATTTTGACGTAGTCATTAGTTCCTTTTTATTAAAAGCTACCAGTTCAAATTCCTATTAAACCTCTTAACAAACGCAAATATTTACAACCTTTCAAGATTATTAAATACGTAAATGTAAATTGCACATACCTAGGTAGTTGAGGAATAAAAAAATGACATAATAATAAAATCCAATAAAAATGCATGTAGCTTGCGTATTCAAAATAATCATACGTACATTAAAAATGAAAATACCTTGATCACAATTCTAATTTCAAAAAGTCTATATATAGGATAGGGTACTTAATATTTTGCGATTGACCCATAGTCATTCACCACAAAGAAAAAATTAAAGAAAGTGAATTAATAAGTATGCCGAGAAACCCAATTAGAAGAAGAAGAGTGCCGACTCGCTACATCACCGAACCCAGAGGATCGAGGACTGATGACGGAAACCTGGAGACCAACCCAATAAACCCTGAAGTAGAAGTAATAATGCATGATGATCCATCCGATATTAGAGAGGAAATTCAAGATTATGAAGCTAGTGAACCTAGAACTCCTAGAAGTCAGCGAATCAAGCGACCAGTTTTTAAAGCAAAAAAAAATGTTGGTTCTGGAATGAATGCAATACAATACATGATGAGAACTCTAACAAATAGAATTAACATGTTAAGCGGAGAAGTACGCAATATTGCTTCGACTGTGAAGGTTACAGAAGCAACACAGATTGATCAAAACCAAAATAGAGACCCGGTCAATCTACTAGGAAACCCTCCCGAAGATCATCAACAAATATTTTACCAAATAAGAAACTTCAATCCCGAAAAACCCAAGTTTAACGGATCACCGGATGCGCATCCAGTATCCTTTTTAGAAGACCTAGAATGTTACCTTAAAAAAGTTAAAAATGATGGCAATGAATTAGAACTTATTCAAGAATGTCTTACTGACAATGCTAAAGACTGGGCTAGAATATATAAACCAAGATGGTTCACCTTCGAAGATTTTAAAACCGATTTTTTGTCGAATTTCTGGGGCACTACAGAACAAAATGCTCTTAGACGGACTATAGTACATGGATGTTGGAACAAATATGACAATCCATCAATGCTTACTTATTTTCTTCAATTAATCGGGAAAGCCCAAAAATTGACGCAGGTTATCATACCCGAAAAACAATTAATTTCGGATGTTATTAGACATTATCCAAAACACGTTCAACAATGTTGGATAACTTCGAAAATCTATACTATTATAGAAACAGCGGAATTTTTAAGAAGCATGGACGACGTCAACAAGCAAGAAAACCATATATATCAAAACACCGCAATCGGGAATAATGAAAAAAGAAAAAAAGAAAACGGACCGATCTACCGCAACTGGCAAAAACCGCAGCAACCTCAACCAGAAACATCAAAAGGAAACCGAACAGTGAACGTGATCGAAGATATTCAAATTCAAGACTCACCATTAAACTGAAGGAAGTTGGAAAAACCGTTCCCGAACCAGCTTCAACACTAGGGAACAATATTCTAAAAATAATGTTTAATATGGGTTGGCAACCCGCTCAAAGACTTGGAAAATCGGTTTTAGGTATTAAAATTCCTTTAGTTGGAAAATTATTAGATCGTAAACCTTGCGAAGGTTTTGGTTACCTTGCTGAACGTGAAAAAGAGTTACATATACCTAACAAAATTATTGACGTACTAAAATTAAAAATTGAACACGAACCGGTTAGTAACAGCCCTCTTAGTTTAAGGTCTATCTATGAGGAGGAACCTCCGCAACAAAATACTAGATATAGAATTAAATCTGAATTAGCGGTACAAGTTTACGAACAAGAAATAATTGGTCTTTTAGATACTGGTAGCGATATAACATGTATTTCAGAAGAATTTTGGAATATACTTAATCTAGGTGATAGGCAAATTCCTGAAGTACCAGTTAAATCATTCCAAATTAAAACTGCGCTAGAGGGACATAAAAGCACTGAGATTCGAAAAATAGTATTATTACCTTTACGATTAGGCAATTATTTCCAAGATGTAGCCTTCCTAGTAGTACCTAAATTAAACAACATGTTAATTCTAGGGTTTGACTGGATGATTAAAAATGAGATCACAATAAGTCTTAAAAAAAGGGATAAAGGGGTTTTCTTAATACAGAATGGCATAAGTCATAAAATAGAATTTTATTCGAGTCAATCTGATTGTTGTTTGGAAGAGAATCTGGATGAAATTAATTTAAGCACAGATACTTCTGAGGAAATTTCGCAAGATTACAAAATAGGAGTTACTCTGAAAGCTGACGAACGAATGAAACTAGAAAAAGTACTTAAAAAGTACCAATCATTATTTAGTGATAACTTAGGAAAAGCAAATTGCTATGAGCACGTTATTGAAATGGAAAATCATGCTCCTATAGTAAAAAAATCGTATCCTATACCATATGCATACCGAGAAAAGGTAGAAGAAAAATTACAGGAATTAGAACAATTAGGAGTAATAGCTCGCGCGTCCACACCTTATTGTAGCCCTTTGACTTTTACCCTTAAGAAAGATGGATCCATTAGGGTTTTATTAGATGCTAGAGAGATTAACAAGTATATGGTTGCTGAAACTGAAAAGCCACCTTTACAAATTGACGTAATAAACTCCTTTCATGGAACAAATTTTATTAGTATAATAGATATGAATAATGCTTACTTCCAAATCCCTATCTCGGAAGACAGTAGGAAATATACAGGGTTTTCATTTAACGGTAAATCATACGTTTACCAAGTTTTACCACAAGGCCTCAAGACCTCTGTAGGCAGCTTTAGTAGGGCAATCGACCTCATATTAGGACATGATGTAAGGGAATTTTGTGTGAACTATTTAGATGATTTAGCCATTATCACTTCAGGACCCTTAGAGCAACATATAGAACACATTGATATAGTGTTAGGAAAATTAGCTAGGGCAGGCCTAACCTGCAACATAAAAAAATGTGAATTTCTATGTAAAGAAGTAAAAATGTTAGGTTACATAATTTCGACCGACGGACTTAAAACTGATCCACAAAAAATAAACGCGATTCAAAATTTTCCAATTCCTAAAAAATTAAAACATGTTAGAGCTTTTCTAGGATTATGTAATTTCTATAGGAAATTTATTCCAAATTATAACAGTTTTGGTCAACCATTATTCGAATTACTAAAAAAGAACGTAAAATGGCATTGGTCAGCCGTAGAACAACAGGCGTTTGATCTAATAAAAGCAAAATTTATAGACTTAATCGAGTTGGCTCATCCAGATCCTAAAAAACCCTATTATTTACAAACAGATAGTTCTTCAATAGGGATAGCTGGTGTATTCTATCAATTAAGCAATGAAAACGAGATGAGAGTGCTTGGATTTTATAGTAAAGCTTTGAGAGGAGCCCAATTAAATTGGACTGTTAGCGAACAAGAATTTTACTCTGTCATTTGTTGTCTTGAGAAATTTGAAACATATCTGAGAGGTAGCAAAGTAACCATCAGGACCGACCATAAGGCTCTTATTTTCGTCAAAAATTGGAGGTTATATAACGCTCGAGTAACACGTTGGATCAATTATCTAGAACAATTTCAATATGAATTAGAACATATTAAAGGGTCAGATAATGTGGTCGCTGATGTATTATCCAGATACCTCCCAGAAGGTGACTTGCCCCAAGATGAAAGTCAAAACTTACCTGGAATAGCACTCATGGAAAAAAGCGTAAACAAAGATCTTAAAACAAAATTAAAAAGCATAGGTAGATTACAAGAGGAAGATTTAGAAACAAAAATAATAATGACAAAATTAAGGAATGGAAGTAGAGTCGAATGTTTGAATGGAATAGAGAAAAGATGTTCAATAGAGAATGGATTACTATATTTTACTTCAAATGATAGGAAGGTCTTATTTTTACCTAAAGTATTAAGAGAGGAAGTTATTCAGCAAATTCATAAAGATATGGGTCATTTAGGTATATATAAAACTATAAGGTATATAAAAAACAGATTTTATTGGAAAGGTCTAAACAAACTTACTAAGAAAATCATAAGAGCTTGCCATGACTGCCAGGTTTCTAAAAATAACACAACAAAGTTTGTAGGACCCTGTCATTCAATAATTACTAAAAACATAGGAGACATAGTTATGGTAGATTTATATGGTCCGCTACCTACAGGTCAATTCGGTATGAATTATATATTTGTAGTTCAAGATTCATTCAGTAAATTCGTAAAATTCTATGAGCTTAGGAAAGCTACAGCTAGCTCGGTCTTAGGTAAAGTTAGGAATTTCTTTAAAATAATTAAACCTAAAGCGCTTTTATCTGACAACGGATCTCAGTTTTCCAGCAAGTTATGGCAAGAAAACATGAGGGATGTAGGCATTAAGGTTATCTACACCACTGTTAGAATCCGAGACCAAATACCACTGAAAGAGTCAATAAAGAATTAGGACGTTTGTTTAGGACCTATTGCAAAACAAACCACAAGGGTTGGGTTGCACTTTTACCAAGCCTAGAAGAGCTCTACAATAATACCCATCACGAGAGTACTGGTTATACCCCGTGTGAAATCATGTATGGACACGAACCTGAATTATTAATAGATAAGGAAATTTGTACCAACAATAATCCTAAAATAATAGACGTATCAGAAATTAGAGAAAAAGCTAGAGAAAATTTAATTAAAAATAGTCAGAAACGTCAAGCATTATTCAATAGGAAATACAAATTAATTCAATACCAAATTGGAGACTTAGTTAAAATCAAAAAACTCAATAAATCTTTGCGGTAAATCTAAACTAACAAAAAAATTCGCTTCATTATATGAAGGTCCTTATGTTGTAGCCTTTACGCCATACAGGAATACTTATATCTTAACCGATCCTAAAACAAATAAAATAAGAGGAAAATTTAATGCCATTCATTTATCTAAATACTATCGCCAAGAAAACCTTTGTATTGAGGCTGGTTCAGGGAATTCATCGTAGAATCTTACTACCCTTGATTGTATTAATCCTAGTTAGAAAAACTAATTATGTTTGTTTTCACTTGTTTGTTAATTGTTTGTTATCAATAAAGGATAGGAAAAAAATTGCAAGGAAAAAAATGGTTGGACTGGGGGAGAGCCCGCCTGTGTTTTCATAGTTCATGTAAAAATAAACTATGTACTAAAATAAATTACTGTTGGCTAATATTAAAGCCTAACTAAGTTATTCTTTCTTTTGGGTACAATAGAAAATAAACCCATAGAACCTACGACAACACAGACGGTGGGGAGCAGGGCGGCTCTTCCTAAAAAAAAAAAAAAATTTTTTTTTAATGCAATTTACTTCCTCCTTATACTTTATAATTTATTTTTTTATAGCAAAATAAAAATCAAAAGAAATGGTTGGACTGGGGGAGAGCCCGCCTGTGTTTTCATAGTTCACAAAAAATATCTACTAAGATAAATTATTCATGGCTAAGATTATAGCCCAACTACGTTATTCTTTCCTTTGGGTACAATAAAAACCCATAGAACCTACGACAACACAGACGGTGGGGAGAAGGGCGGCTCTTCCTAAAAAAAATATATATTTCCTTTTAATGCAAAATATTCCTTAACCTTATCCAACATACCCAATATATTAATAATTAATATGATCCTTAATTCCTTTATTACCAATTAATTACTTACTCCCTATGCCTTATAATATATTGTTTTATCACAATCTACCAAATAGCTAAATTACTTACAAATAAGTACTAGTAAATCAGGCAAAAATAATTTTGTTAATACATAATTTAATAACCAATTTCCTATATGATAAACATTATATCCAATAATCCAAACTTGTAGGGTAGGGCTCAATAGGTGGGCAGTATTAACTTCGTGAAAACATGTCATTTTATAATCTGAAAAAAATATTAGCCGTTAGTATACTAAAATATATGTAAACATATCCTATTAGGTATAATTATGTCAGGGTTAAATTAGTGGGCGTACTATCATAGAAATAGATGGATACTAATAATAATCCTTTATGGATAATGAGGGACTAAACTGAAAGGACTATAGTGCGAGGCTCTTCGGAGAAGAAAAGTATGGATTCATAGTCGGTAATGTTAATCACGTTCTAGGCGCCCTTGAACTACGATGGTCGTTCGCAGTCGGGCGGGTCGTGTGCTTGTTTGCCACCGTTGTGGTATAAAATTTGTGAACGACTTACGACGTACGTTAAGACGAACACACGTTTTAATAGTTTCTTATAAAACCATCACGCGTCATGGTTTTGAAGTTGAATTTGTTATAGATTTGCACTAGGGTTTCGTCTCACCTTTGTTGATGGAATTTCGGTTGTAACTTGTCTTATTTCTGCTTTAATACATTATTTATCGCAAATTAAATTGAAATTGAAGACATTGAAATTTCACTAGATTGTCAAACTGAAATTCAATTGACTAGTTTTCTGTCATCATAAACAAACTTTCCATCCAGCCTATTAAAATAGTTCCGAAACCTTTATGCTACAAACAATATTTAAAACCTCCATGTGGATTCTATGTAATGATAATTATTCCTAACGATGTTCAAATACTTAATAATTATTTAGTACTTCATAAATGTAGGTAGGTATTATCCAAAAAAAAAATACAATAAAACTAAGGGGTCATTTAAATGACAATAACGCGTAACGTACTCGTGTTTTTGCTACAAATAAATTAAACTAAATGAAATAAAACTTTAATCTTGGGTTACGTCTGTTAGGGTATATTTTATGAAGTTTGTATCGAGACGTGTTGTTCCATTGTTTTGGGAGAATGTATCAGCGAGTGACGAACTATGATGTGGAATGATAATTGCGTGATGCATGAAATTTTACTTTGGATCATCTCAGAGACTAATTGGTGTTGTGGAGCATCTGAACAGCGGTTATTAAAGCATTGTATGGCAAAGATAGTTAATTAAAAATAACAATTATAACTAGCTGTGTCAGAGCACTATAATACCAGTGGTATCAACGACTACGACTGAGACCTAACAGTATGTTGTGCCTCTACAATGGAATTGGACTTAAGATATAAACATTTAAGTTCATTATCATCTTACCTTAACAGCATACGGTACAAGGAACATTTTGGATATTGTTATTAGTTAGTGTCATTTCAAACTGACAGGTTGCAGGTTTACCTAACTGCTATCCAAAGTGGGTCCTACTCCACAAGAAGCTAACACTACCCCTGATAAATCTACACATCGGCAATTGCACGATGTCAATTAAACAATTTTTTCTATATAAATTGGAATACAAATCTGAATATTAAATCAATATTTAAAGATTATCATTCAGTTAAAAATAGACCTACCTTTATTCCAAGGTCTGAAAAGTTTATTAAGGTTATCAAATCTAATAAACAATTTAAATTATTTTGATATCTGGTCAAGACTAGATGACATGGCTAATTAGCCAAAGACATCATGTATTTGCTGAACATACTCCCGGCTGAGAGTGGTCCGTATTCTGGTGAAGCCTAAGTTTTAGTGTTGGTAATTGAGCATTTAACGGTAGGAACCCACCCTGGACAAGTCTCACTTTACAAGGGCTGCATTGATTTCCTTTCCCTATCCGATAAGCAAAGCAGGATGAGGTCGGAAGTGTCCTTGCATATACGGCTAGAGTTGATTCTGGATTCACAACCCGGAGTTCCTTTGTTTGAGTGAGAATTATCTGTGGAGGCTTGTAAAAACTCATGCCATACATATGAGAACTTGGAAACTTGACTTTATATACGTTAGCACTCTTGGTTTGGTTTAAATACACACCACATAAGAGGATAAAAAAAAAAGTCTACACTATTTGGAAAGATCTTAATGAACTTACTTCTACTTAAAATTATATAAATTTTACTATCATAGTCTTATGCTACCAATAATTTTAAATTTAAATTTTTGCTTCTATGACCCATATGTGTCTATATTCGAAAAATTTGGGGGTAGTGTGGTAGTAGCATAAGCCTCTTTCTCTTTTTCTCTTTATCAATCAATCGGTTATGTTTTATTTAGTTTAATATTTTCTTTCATTACTTAATTGCGTCCATGCAAATTTGAGGGGGTAGTATACACCGTGTGTCTGATGAATTCATAAAACTTTTTCTCTTCTTTATAAGTACCTTTAAATTTTATAGTTATTTAAATTTTGCTTTCCATGACCCAGATGTGTCTATGTTCGCAAAATTTGGGGGTAGTGTGTAACGGGCCGTCTGTACTTCCCCGTATGTAATTAAATATTGTCTAAACACCCCTTAGTTTTAGTTGCTTAATACTGGTTGACATGCGCTGTCGAATGGATAGTGAATGATCGCCTTAGACGTTTACCTTTGGCTATGCCTGGGAAATGTCTATGCTTCTAGATATGAAAAAAAGCGGCAAAATTTTAATTTATTTAGAATTGCGAGGTGACAAGGAAAGTCAAATCGGTTCAGAGTCAGTTTACGCCCTGCTCTCCACCGCAACGGTTCGCTTAATAAGCTATTTAAATTCATAATTTATAAATTATAATAGACTTAGCTTCATAGCTATCAGTTATGAATTCGTAATAAACTTGCTATCTTCGCGATCGTAGGAAATTCAAAGTGCACACCGCTGGTCTCCTAAGGAATACCGGGATGCCTGGAGCTGGAAAATGGGATCTACTGAGACTCTAGAGGTCGACTATCAGTGATTCCAGGGACTGGCTCCGGTAGACCGTTCATAACTTGGGAAAATCAGAAATAGTGACATTAGTTATTTGGTGTTGCGCTATGAATGTCCTCTGAGTAGGAAAAGTGACGTTTACTCTGAGCCCTCCTAGGGTCCAACGGGGCGAGGCCCTTACCCTC
The DNA here is from genome assembly GCA_947086415.1 of Pammene aurita. Taxonomy (NCBI): domain Eukaryota; kingdom Metazoa; phylum Arthropoda; class Insecta; order Lepidoptera; family Tortricidae; genus Pammene; species Pammene aurita. Next base: position 25,631,650 of record OX352293.1, read on the forward strand.
TGAATTTGGAAAAGGATCTTCGGGACCATTCCTATTCTTTGTGTATTGGGACCCTGTGGACTTTAGGGAGTTTTTATAATTGTGTAGGCGGGACTTAGTGCAGATATTCTAAATCCCTTGATACCAAAGTGATATACGTTTGCCAGTTATAATTTCGCGGCTTTCTATATCGACCTGGTTGAAAGATATTTTGAAGTAATCTCTCTAAGTCATAACCGGAGTGATAGCGACGTGCTATATATTGGAGTGCCAAGGGTCCTCCTTGGCTCCTTGGTACTCTGATAAGTGGAGTGCGCGGTGATATGATGGGCAGGGATTGGGGACAGTTTGGATCATACTCTGGTCTAAACCTACCCGTTTCTGCCATTTTTGTAGCCCAGGAGTCTTAGGGATTCACCCAGACACCGGGGTCAGACTTCGCCCCATTTAGTCCGCTAGCATAGGGCCACACCACACGATTAGTTTAAATGTGAGAGTCTCCTCTCTAGTTTGCCTTTAGAATAGCCTGATAGATTTCTCACTTTCCCCACGGATCAAGCTTGAGTCAATTTAACTCAATACCTCAAGCTTCACCGTATTTCTAAAATATTATATGGTAGCGAGACTCAAGTCAACTCAACTCAATACCTTGAGCCTAGCTACTTCTGTAGGATAGGTAGGATAGGGATAGTAGGATAGTCTGAGGTCAGGTCCACTACATTCAACTCCCTGATCCTCTCGCTATTAGATTTATTAGGTTGTAGGTAGGTAAAACGGAGACCCTATGGTTAAGTCCACACTACTTTACTCCTTAACCACTGGCTTCTCGAATATTTACCTTAGGCAGGGACTTTTGGCCAGGCTCTGACTATAGCGTCAGGATCTCGCCTGAGTTTGTTGGAGTTTGGCGTTTCACTTCACGAACTGCGCGGTTCCGGAACGTTGGTAGATTCAGTAGGGATTTGCATTCACATTGTATTAGAAATTCTACAGTTCCCGAGGTTTCCTATGGGTTAAGGAACTCTAACCTCTCAATCTACATGGTCCTAAAAGCTTTACATTATGGAAGCTCTTATTATTATATCTGACTAAGCAAAGCACAGTCAGTCACTTCCTGATACCAGAATGGATCAGACCTTAATTATTTGTTTAGAATCACTAAAATAGGATTCTTATATCTATACTTAAGGGAGTAGATTTCTAAATTCCATAAAGATTGAGATGTAACAGTTCCCTTTGACTCTGCAGAAAACTCCTTGACTAAAATAGCAAGTAGTTTCATTTGTTGAGAAATATGTCCCTGGTGAAAAACACCTCTACTCCGCACAGTACAAAAAAGATTGGAGGGGCCCTGACCAGTCTGGGACGAGGGGCACTGTCTTAGGCGGAAGGAGGAGCCTAGACTTTACCAATCAAAAATAATATTTTTGTAGAATTTAGACTATGTGAATGTAATATCGACTGACTAGGCTTTCTTCATATTACTGGTTAAACTACTCGTATCTTAAGCTACTTTATCCTATTCTTTCAGAGTTTGCTTCATTTCTATCTTGTAAAAAGAACCTGAGTCATACTACCACACGACGTAGGTCTCCACTAGGATCACGTGCCAATGTAGACTCTTCGAGACAAACACATACCTGGTTAATTTAGGTTAAACTAGACGGGGTATCATCAGGTTCAATAGGGAACGTTACAGCTTGGTGCCGAAAACCAGTTCTATTTCCTTGTGTTTGCCTTGAGGGGTCAAAAAGTGGCCTTTTGCCACAGCTTGCTGCTGTAAAACGGATATCGTGATGGAAATGTTGCTTACTCTGAAAAGGAATATCTATTTTACCAAATAAAACAAAATTAACTTTTAAAACACCAAACACCACTTTTAAATAAAATTTACTTAAAATATTTTCATACTGAATGTTTGCGTTCCTTCAAAATTAAAGATTGACCTAGTACATAATTTATTTGAACTGATTGCTTGATTATTATTTACCGTAGATTTCTAGATATATGCTTTCTTGTTGTATTTATCGTAGTTTTCTAGATACCTGCTCTCTTGCCGTATATTTGTAGATAGATTACGTAGTTTTGTAGATTTAAGTAAAATTATCTGTAAAAAAAAAAATGTCATGACATTATTTTGACGTAGTCATTAGTTCCTTTTTATTAAAAGCTACCAGTTCAAATTCCTATTAAACCTCTTAACAAACGCAAATATTTACAACCTTTCAAGATTATTAAATACGTAAATGTAAATTGCACATACCTAGGTAGTTGAGGAATAAAAAAATGACATAATAATAAAATCCAATAAAAATGCATGTAGCTTGCGTATTCAAAATAATCATACGTACATTAAAAATGAAAATACCTTGATCACAATTCTAATTTCAAAAAGTCTATATATAGGATAGGGTACTTAATATTTTGCGATTGACCCATAGTCATTCACCACAAAGAAAAAATTAAAGAAAGTGAATTAATAAGTATGCCGAGAAACCCAATTAGAAGAAGAAGAGTGCCGACTCGCTACATCACCGAACCCAGAGGATCGAGGACTGATGACGGAAACCTGGAGACCAACCCAATAAACCCTGAAGTAGAAGTAATAATGCATGATGATCCATCCGATATTAGAGAGGAAATTCAAGATTATGAAGCTAGTGAACCTAGAACTCCTAGAAGTCAGCGAATCAAGCGACCAGTTTTTAAAGCAAAAAAAAATGTTGGTTCTGGAATGAATGCAATACAATACATGATGAGAACTCTAACAAATAGAATTAACATGTTAAGCGGAGAAGTACGCAATATTGCTTCGACTGTGAAGGTTACAGAAGCAACACAGATTGATCAAAACCAAAATAGAGACCCGGTCAATCTACTAGGAAACCCTCCCGAAGATCATCAACAAATATTTTACCAAAATAAAACTTCAATCCCGAAAAACCCAAGTTTAACGGATCACCGGATGCGCATCCAGTATCCTTTTTAGAAGACCTAGAATGTTACCTTAAAAAAGTTAAAAATGATGGCAATGAATTAGAACTTATTCAAGAATGTCTTACTGACAATGCTAAAGACTGGGCTAGAATATATAAACCAAGATGGTTCACCTTCGAAGATTTTAAAACCGATTTTTTGTCGAATTTCTGGGGCACTACAGAACAAAATGCTCTTAGACGGACTATAGTACATGGATGTTGGAACAAATATGACAATCCATCAATGCTTACTTATTTTCTTCAATTAATCGGGAAAGCCCAAAAATTGACGCAGGTTATCATACCCGAAAAACAATTAATTTCGGATGTTATTAGACATTATCCAAAACACGTTCAACAATGTTGGATAACTTCGAAAATCTATACTATTATAGAAACAGCGGAATTTTTAAGAAGCATGGACGACGTCAACAAGCAAGAAAACCATATATATCAAAACACCGCAATCGGGAATAATGAAAAAAGAAAAAAAGAAAACGGACCGATCTACCGCAACTGGCAAAAACCGCAGCAACCTCAACCAGAAACATCAAAAGGAAACCGAACAGTGAACGTGATCGAAGATATTCAAATTCAAGACTCACCATTAAACTGAAGGAAGTTGGAAAAACCGTTCCCGAACCAGCTTCAACACTAGGGAACAATATTCTAAAAATAATGTTTAATATGGGTTGGCAACCCGCTCAAAGACTTGGAAAATCGGTTTTAGGTATTAAAATTCCTTTAGTTGGAAAATTATTAGATCGTAAACCTTGCGAAGGTTTTGGTTACCTTGCTGAACGTGAAAAAGAGTTACATATACCTAACAAAATTATTGACGTACTAAAATTAAAAATTGAACACGAACCGGTTAGTAACAGCCCTCTTAGTTTAAGGTCTATCTATGAGGAGGAACCTCCGCAACAAAATACTAGATATAGAATTAAATCTGAATTAGCGGTACAAGTTTACGAACAAGAAATAATTGGTCTTTTAGATACTGGTAGCGATATAACATGTATTTCAGAAGAATTTTGGAATATACTTAATCTAGGTGATAGGCAAATTCCTGAAGTACCAGTTAAATCATTCCAAATTAAAACTGCGCTAGAGGGACATAAAAGCACTGAGATTCGAAAAATAGTATTATTACCTTTACGATTAGGCAATTATTTCCAAGATGTAGCCTTCCTAGTAGTACCTAAATTAAACAACATGTTAATTCTAGGGTTTGACTGGATGATTAAAAATGAGATCACAATAAGTCTTAAAAAAAGGGATAAAGGGGTTTTCTTAATACAGAATGGCATAAGTCATAAAATAGAATTTTATTCGAGTCAATCTGATTGTTGTTTGGAAGAGAATCTGGATGAAATTAATTTAAGCACAGATACTTCTGAGGAAATTTCGCAAGATTACAAAATAGGAGTTACTCTGAAAGCTGACGAACGAATGAAACTAGAAAAAGTACTTAAAAAGTACCAATCATTATTTAGTGATAACTTAGGAAAAGCAAATTGCTATGAGCACGTTATTGAAATGGAAAATCATGCTCCTATAGTAAAAAAATCGTATCCTATACCATATGCATACCGAGAAAAGGTAGAAGAAAAATTACAGGAATTAGAACAATTAGGAGTAATAGCTCGCGCGTCCACACCTTATTGTAGCCCTTTGACTTTTACCCTTAAGAAAGATGGATCCATTAGGGTTTTATTAGATGCTAGAGAGATTAACAAGTATATGGTTGCTGAAACTGAAAAGCCACCTTTACAAATTGACGTAATAAACTCCTTTCATGGAACAAATTTTATTAGTATAATAGATATGAATAATGCTTACTTCCAAATCCCTATCTCGGAAGACAGTAGGAAATATACAGGGTTTTCATTTAACGGTAAATCATACGTTTACCAAGTTTTACCACAAGGCCTCAAGACCTCTGTAGGCAGCTTTAGTAGGGCAATCGACCTCATATTAGGACATGATGTAAGGGAATTTTGTGTGAACTATTTAGATGATTTAGCCATTATCACTTCAGGACCCTTAGAGCAACATATAGAACACATTGATATAGTGTTAGGAAAATTAGCTAGGGCAGGCCTAACCTGCAACATAAAAAAATGTGAATTTCTATGTAAAGAAGTAAAAATGTTAGGTTACATAATTTCGACCGACGGACTTAAAACTGATCCACAAAAAATAAACGCGATTCAAAATTTTCCAATTCCTAAAAAATTAAAACATGTTAGAGCTTTTCTAGGATTATGTAATTTCTATAGGAAATTTATTCCAAATTATAACAGTTTTGGTCAACCATTATTCGAATTACTAAAAAAGAACGTAAAATGGCATTGGTCAGCCGTAGAACAACAGGCGTTTGATCTAATAAAAGCAAAATTTATAGACTTAATCGAGTTGGCTCATCCAGATCCTAAAAAACCCTATTATTTACAAACAGATAGTTCTTCAATAGGGATAGCTGGTGTATTCTATCAATTAAGCAATGAAAACGAGATGAGAGTGCTTGGATTTTATAGTAAAGCTTTGAGAGGAGCCCAATTAAATTGGACTGTTAGCGAACAAGAATTTTACTCTGTCATTTGTTGTCTTGAGAAATTTGAAACATATCTGAGAGGTAGCAAAGTAACCATCAGGACCGACCATAAGGCTCTTATTTTCGTCAAAAATTGGAGGTTATATAACGCTCGAGTAACACGTTGGATCAATTATCTAGAACAATTTCAATATGAATTAGAACATATTAAAGGGTCAGATAATGTGGTCGCTGATGTATTATCCAGATACCTCCCAGAAGGTGACTTGCCCCAAGATGAAAGTCAAAACTTACCTGGAATAGCACTCATGGAAAAAAGCGTAAACAAAGATCTTAAAACAAAATTAAAAAGCATAGGTAGATTACAAGAGGAAGATTTAGAAACAAAAATAATAATGACAAAATTAAGGAATGGAAGTAGAGTCGAATGTTTGAATGGAATAGAGAAAAGATGTTCAATAGAGAATGGATTACTATATTTTACTTCAAATGATAGGAAGGTCTTATTTTTACCTAAAGTATTAAGAGAGGAAGTTATTCAGCAAATTCATAAAGATATGGGTCATTTAGGTATATATAAAACTATAAGGTATATAAAAAACAGATTTTATTGGAAAGGTCTAAACAAACTTACTAAGAAAATCATAAGAGCTTGCCATGACTGCCAGGTTTCTAAAAATAACACAACAAAGTTTGTAGGACCCTGTCATTCAATAATTACTAAAAACATAGGAGACATAGTTATGGTAGATTTATATGGTCCGCTACCTACAGGTCAATTCGGTATGAATTATATATTTGTAGTTCAAGATTCATTCAGTAAATTCGTAAAATTCTATGAGCTTAGGAAAGCTACAGCTAGCTCGGTCTTAGGTAAAGTTAGGAATTTCTTTAAAATAATTAAACCTAAAGCGCTTTTATCTGACAACGGATCTCAGTTTTCCAGCAAGTTATGGCAAGAAAACATGAGGGATGTAGGCATTAAGGTTATCTACACCACTGTTAGGAATCCGAGACCAAATACCACTGAAAGAGTCAATAAAGAATTAGGACGTTTGTTTAGGACCTATTGCAAAACAAACCACAAGGGTTGGGTTGCACTTTTACCAAGCCTAGAAGAGCTCTACAATAATACCCATCACGAGAGTACTGGTTATACCCCGTGTGAAATCATGTATGGACACGAACCTGAATTATTAATAGATAAGGAAATTTGTACCAACAATAATCCTAAAATAATAGACGTATCAGAAATTAGAGAAAAAGCTAGAGAAAATTTAATTAAAAATAGTCAGAAACGTCAAGCATTATTCAATAGGAAATACAAATTAATTCAATACCAAATTGGAGACTTAGTTAAAATCAAAAAACTCAATAAATCTTGCGGTAAATCTAAACTAACAAAAAAATTCGCTTCATTATATGAAGGTCCTTATGTTGTAGCCTTTACGCCATACAGGAATACTTATATCTTAACCGATCCTAAAACAAATAAAATAAGAGGAAAATTTAATGCCATTCATTTATCTAAATACTATCGCCAAGAAAACCTTTGTATTGAGGCTGGTTCAGGGAATTCATCGTAGAATCTTACTACCCTTGATTGTATTAATCCTAGTTAGAAAAACTAATTATGTTTGTTTTCACTTGTTTGTTAATTGTTTGTTATCAATAAAGGATAGGAAAAAAATTGCAAGGAAAAAAATGGTTGGACTGGGGGAGAGCCCGCCTGTGTTTTCATAGTTCATGTAAAAATAAACTATGTACTAAAATAAATTACTGTTGGCTAATATTAAAGCCTAACTAAGTTATTCTTTCTTTTGGGTACAATAGAAAATAAACCCATAGAACCTACGACAACACAGACGGTGGGGAGCAGGGCGGCTCTTACTAAAAAAAAAAAAAATTTTTTTTTAATGCAATTTACTTCCTCCTTATACTTTATAATTTATTTTTTTATAGCAAAATAAAAATCAAAAGAAATGGTTGGACTGGGGGAGAGCCCGCCTGTGTTTTCATAGTTCACAAAAAATATCTACTAAGATAAATTATTCATGGCTAAGATTATAGCCCAACTACGTTATTCTTTCCTTTGGGTACAATAAAAACCCATAGAACCTACGACAACACAGACGGTGGGGAGAAGGGCGGCTCTTCCTAAAAAAAATATATATTTCCTTTTAATGCAAAATATTCCTTAACCTTATCCAACATACCCAATATATTAATAATTAATATGATCCTTAATTCCTTTATTACCAATTAATTACTTACTCCCTATGCCTTATAATATATTGTTTTATCACAATCTACCAAATAGCTAAATTACTTACAAATAAGTACTAGTAAATCAGGCAAAAATAATTTTGTTAATACATAATTTAATAACCAATTTCCTATATGATAAACATTATATCCAATAATCCAAACTTGTAGGGTAGGGCTCAATAGGTGGGCAGTATTAACTTCGTGAAAACATGTCATTTTATAATCTGAAAAAAATATTAGCCGTTAGTATACTAAAATATATGTAAACATATCCTATTAGGTATAATTATGTCAGGGTTAAATTAGTGGGCGTACTATCATAGAAATAGATGGATACTAATAATAATCCTTTATGGATAATGAGGGACTAAACTGAAAGGACTATAGTGCGAGGCTCTTCGGAGAAGAAAAGTATGGATTCATAGTCGGTAATGTTAATCACGTTCTAGGCGCCCTTGAACTACGATGGTCGTTCGCAGTCGGGCGGGTCGTGTGCTTGTTTGCCACCGTTGTGGTATAAAATTTGTGAACGACTTACGACGTACGTTAAGACGAACACACGTTTTAATAGTTTCTTATAAAACCATCACGCGTCATGGTTTTGAAGTTGAATTTGTTATAGATTTGCACTAGGGTTTCGTCTCACCTTTGTTGATGGAATTTCGGTTGTAACTTGTCTTATTTCTGCTTTAATACATTATTTATCGCAAATTAAATTGAAATTGAAGACATTGAAATTTCACTAGATTGTCAAACTGAAATTCAATTGACTAGTTTTCTGTCATCATAAACAAACTTTCCATCCAGCCTATTAAAATAGTTCCGAAACCTTTATGCTACAAACAATATTTAAAACCTCCATGTGGATTCTATGTAATGATAATTATTCCTAACGATGTTCAAATACTTAATAATTATTTAGTACTTCATAAATGTAGGTAGGTATTATCCAAAAAAAAATACAATAAAACTAAGGGGTCATTTAAATGACAATAACGCGTAACGTACTCGTGTTTTTGCTACAAATAAATTAAACTAAATGAAATAAAACTTTAATCTTGGGTTACGTCTGTTAGGGTATATTTTATGAAGTTTGCTATCGAGACGTGTTGTTCCATTGTTTTGGGAGAATGTATCAGCGAGTGACGAACTATGATGTGGAATGATAATTGCGTGATGCATGAAATTTTACTTTGGATCATCTCAGAGACTAATTGGTGTTGTGGAGCATCTGAACAGCGGTTATTAAAGCATTGTATGGCAAAGATAGTTAATTAAAAATAACAATTATAACTAGCTGTGTCAGAGCACTATAATACCAGTGGTATCAACGACTACGACTGAGACCTAACAGTATGTTGTGCCTCTACAATGGAATTGGACTTAAGATATAAACATTTAAGTTCATTATCATCTTACCTTAACAGCATACGGTACAAGGAACATTTTGGATATTGTTATTAGTTAGTGTCATTTCAAACTGACAGGTTGCAGGTTTACCTAACTGCTATCCAAAGTGGGTCCTACTCCACAAGAAGCTAACACTACCCCTGATAAATCTACACATCGGCAATTGCACGATGTCAATTAAACAATTTTTTCTATATAAATTGGAATACAAATCTGAATATTAAATCAATATTTAAAGATTATCATTCAGTTAAAAATAGACCTACCTTTATTCCAAGGTCTGAAAAGTTTATTAAGGTTATCAATCTAATAAACAATTTAAATTATTTTGATATCTGGTCAAGACTAGATGACATGGCTAATTAGCCAAAGACATCATGTATTTGCTGAACATACTCCCGGCTGAGAGTGGTCCGTATTCTGGTGAAGCCTAAGTTTTAGTGTTGGTAATTGAGCATTTAACGGTAGGAACCCACCCTGGACAAGTCTCACTTTACAAGGGCTGCATTGATTTCCTTTCCCTATCCGATAAGCAAAGCAGGATGAGGTCGGAAGTGTCCTTGCATATACGGCTAGAGTTGATTCTGGATTCACAACCCGGAGTCCTTTGTTTGAGTGAAATTATCTGTGGAGGCTTGTAAAAACTCATGCCATACATATGAGAACTTGGAAACTTGACTTTATATACGTTAGCACTCTTGGTTTGGTTTAAATACACACCACATAAGAGGATAAAAAAAAAGTCTACACTATTTGGAAAGATCTTAATGAACTTACTTCTACTTAAAATTATATAAATTTTACTATCATAGTCTTATGCTACCAATAATTTTAAATTTAAATTTTTGCTTCTATGACCCATATGTGTCTATATTCGAAAATTTGGGGGTAGTGTGGTAGTAGCATAAGCCTCTTTCTCTTTTTCTCTTTATCAATCAATCGGTTATGTTTTATTTAGTTTAATATTTTCTTTCATTACTTAATTGCGTCCATGCAAATTTGAGGGGGGTAGTATACACCGTGTGTCTGATGAATTCATAAAACTTTTTTCTCTTCTTTATAAGTACCTTTAAATTTTATAGTTATTTAAATTTTGCTTTCCATGACCCAGATGTGTCTATGTTCGCAAAATTTGGGGGTAGTGTGTAACGGGCCCGTCTGTACTTCCCCGTATGTAATTAAATATTGTCTAAACACCCCTTAGTTTTAGTTGCTTAATACTGGTTGACATGCGCTGTCGAATGGATAGTGAATGATCGCCTTAGACGTTTACCTTTGGCTATGCCTGGGAAATGTCTATGCTTCTAGATATGAAAAAAAAGCGGCAAAATTTTAATTTATTTAGAATTGCGAGGTGACAAGGAAAGTCAAATCGGTTCAGAGTCAGTTTTACGCCCTGCTCTCCACCGCAACGGTTCGCTTAATAAGCTATTTAAATTCATAATTTATAAATTATAATAGACTTAGCTTCATAGCTATCAGTTATGAATTCGTAATAAACTTGCTATCTTCGCGATCGTAGGAAATTCAAAGTGCACACCGCTGGTCTCCTATACCGGGATGCCTGGAGCTGGAAAATGGGATCTACTGAGACTCTAGAGGTCGACTATCAGTGATTCCAGGGACTGGCTCCGGTAGACCGTTCATAACTTGGGAAAATCAGAAATAGTGACATTAGTTATTTGGTGTTGCGCTATGAATGTCCTCTGAGTAGGAAAAGTGACGTTTACTCTGAGCCCTCCTAGGGTCCAACGGGGCGAGGCCCTTACCCTCTGAATTTGGAAAAGGATCTTCGGGACCATTCCTATTCTTTGTGTATTGGGACCCTGTGGACTTTAGGGAGTTTTTATAATTGTGTAGGCGGGACTTAGTGCAGATATTCTAAATCCCTTGATACCAAAGTGATATACGTTTGCCAGTTATAATTTCGCGGCTTTCTATATCGACCTGGTTGAAAGATATTTTGAAGTAATCTCTCTAAGTCATAACCGGAGTGATAGCGACGTGCTATATATTGGAGTGCCAAGGGTCCTCCTTGGCTCCTTGGTACTCTGATAAGTGGAGTGCGCGGTGATATGATGGGCAGGGATTGGGGACAGTTTGGATCATACTCTGGTCTAAACCTACCCGTTTCTGCCATTTTTGTAGCCCAGGAGTCTTAGGGATTCACCCAGACACCGGGGTCAGACTTCGCCCCATTTAGTCCGCTAGCATAGGGCCACACCACACGATTAGTTTAAATGTGAGAGTCTCCTCTCTAGTTTGCCTTTAGAATAGCCTGATAGATTTCTCACTTTCCCCACGGATCAAGCTTGAGTCAATTTAACTCAATACCTCAAGCTTCACCGTATTTCTAAAATATTATATGGTAGCGAGACTCAAGTCAACTCAACTCAATACCTTGAGCCTAGCTACTTCTGTAGGATAGGTAGGATAGGGATAGTAGGATAGTCTGAGGTCAGGTCCACTACATTCAACTCCCTGATCCTCTCGCTATTAGATTTATTAGGTTGTAGGTAGGTAAAACGGAGACCCTATGGTTAAGTCCACACTACTTTACTCCTTAACCACTGGCTTCTCGAATATTTACCTTAGGCAGGGACTTTTGGCCAGGCTCTGACTATAGCGTCAGGATCTCGCCTGAGTTTGTTGGAGTTTGGCGTTTCACTTCACGAACTGCGCGGTTCCGGAACGTTGGTAGATTCAGTAGGGATTTGCATTCACATTGTATTAGAAATTCTACAGTTCCCGAGGTTTCCTATGGGTTAAGGAACTCTAACCTCTCAATCTACATGGTCCTAAAAGCTTTACATTATGGAAGCTCTTATTATTATATCTGACTAAGCAAAGCACAGTCAGTCACTTCCTGATACCAGAATGGATCAGACCTTAATTATTTGTTTAGAATCACTAAAATAGGATTCTTATATCTATACTTAAGGGAGTAGATTTCTAAATTCCATAAAGATTGAGATGTAACAGTTCCCTTTGACTCTGCACAAAACTCCTTGACTAAAATAGCAAGTAGTTTCATTTGTTGAGAAATATGTCCCTGGTGAAAAACACCTCTACTCCGCACAGTACAAAAAAGATTGGAGGGGCCCTGACCAGTCTGGGACGAGGGGCACTGTCTTAGGCGGAAGGAGGAGCCTAGACTTTACCAATCAAAAATAATATTTTTGTAGAATTTAGACTATGTGAATGTAATATCGACTGACTAGGCTTTCTTCATATTACTGGTTAAACTACTCGTATCTTAAGCTACTTTATCCTATTCTTTCAGAGTTTGCTTCATTTCTATCTTGTAAAAAGAACCTGAGTCATACTACCACACGACGTAGGTCTCCACTAGGATCACGTGCCAATGTAGACTCTTCGAGACAAACACATACCTGGTTAATTTAGGTTAAACTAGACGGGGTATCATCAGGTTCAATAGGGAACGTTACAGCTTGGTGCCGAAAACCAGTTCTATTTCCTTGTGTTTGCCTTGAGGGGTCAAAAAGTGGCCTTTTGCCACAGCTTGCTGCTGTAAAACGGATATCGTGATGGAAATGTTGCTTACTCTGAAAAGGAATATCTATTTTACCAAATAAAACAAAATTAACTTTTAAAACACCAAACACCACTTTTAAATAAAATTTACTTAAAATATTTTCATACTGAATGTTTGCGTTCCTTCAAAATTAAAGATTGACCTAGTACATAATTTATTTGAACTGATTGCTTGATTATTATTTACCGTAGATTTCTAGATATATGCTTTCTTGTTGTATTTATCGTAGTTTTCTAGATACCTGCTCTCTTGCCGTATATTTGTAGATAGATTACGTAGTTTTGTAGATTTAAGTAAAATTATCTGTAAAAAAAAAATGTCATGACATTATTTTGACGTAGTCATTAGTTCCTTTTTATTAAAAGCTACCAGTTCAAATTCCTATTAAACCTCTTAACAAACGCAAATATTTACAACCTTTCAAGATTATTAAATACGTAAATGTAAATTGCACATACCTAGGTAGTTGAGGAATAAAAAAATGACATAATAATAAAATCCAATAAAAATGCATGTAGCTTGCGTATTCAAAATAATCATACGTACATTAAAAATGAAAATACCTTGATCACAATTCTAATTTCAAAAAGTCTATATATAGGATAGGGTACTTAATATTTTGCGATTGACCCATAGTCATTCACCACAAAGAAAAAATTAAAGAAAGTGAATTAATAAGTATGCCGAGAAACCCAATTAGAAGAAGAAGAGTGCCGACTCGCTACATCACCGAACCCAGAGGATCGAGGACTGATGACGGAAACCTGGAGACCAACCCAATAAACCCTGAAGTAGAAGTAATAATGCATGATGATCCATCCGATATTAGAGAGGAAATTCAAGATTATGAAGCTAGTGAACCTAGAACTCCTAGAAGTCAGCGAATCAAGCGACCAGTTTTTAAAGCAAAAAAAAATGTTGGTTCTGGAATGAATGCAATACAATACATGATGAGAACTCTAACAAATAGAATTAACATGTTAAGCGGAGAAGTACGCAATATTGCTTCGACTGTGAAGGTTACAGAAGCAACACAGATTGATCAAAACCAAAATAGAGACCCGGTCAATCTACTAGGAAACCCTCCCGAAGATCATCAACAAATATTTTACCAAATAAGAAACTTCAATCCCGAAAAACCCAAGTTTAACGGATCACCGGATGCGCATCCAGTATCCTTTTTAGAAGACCTAGAATGTTACCTTAAAAAAGTTAAAAATGATGGCAATGAATTAGAACTTATTCAAGAATGTCTTACTGACAATGCTAAAGACTGGGCTAGAATATATAAACCAAGATGGTTCACCTTCGAAGATTTTAAAACCGATTTTTTGTCGAATTTCTGGGGCACTACAGAACAAAATGCTCTTAGACGGACTATAGTACATGGATGTTGGAACAAATATGACAATCCATCAATGCTTACTTATTTTCTTCAATTAATCGGGAAAGCCCAAAAATTGACGCAGGTTATCATACCCGAAAAACAATTAATTTCGGATGTTATTAGACATTATCCAAAACACGTTCAACAATGTTGGATAACTTCGAAAATCTATACTATTATAGAAACAGCGGAATTTTTAAGAAGCATGGACGACGTCAACAAGCAAGAAAACCATATATATCAAAACACCGCAATCGGGAATAATGAAAAAAGAAAAAAAGAAAACGGACCGATCTACCGCAACTGGCAAAAACCGCAGCAACCTCAACCAGAAACATCAAAAGGAAACCGAACAGTGAACGTGATCGAAGATATTCAAATTCAAGACTCACCATTAAACTGAAGGAAGTTGGAAAAACCGTTCCCGAACCAGCTTCAACACTAGGGAACAATATTCTAAAAATAATGTTTAATATGGGTTGGCAACCCGCTCAAAGACTTGGAAAATCGGTTTTAGGTATTAAAATTCCTTTAGTTGGAAAATTATTAGATCGTAAACCTTGCGAAGGTTTTGGTTACCTTGCTGAACGTGAAAAAGAGTTACATATACCTAACAAAATTATTGACGTACTAAAATTAAAAATTGAACACGAACCGGTTAGTAACAGCCCTCTTAGTTTAAGGTCTATCTATGAGGAGGAACCTCCGCAACAAAATACTAGATATAGAATTAAATCTGAATTAGCGGTACAAGTTTACGAACAAGAAATAATTGGTCTTTTAGATACTGGTAGCGATATAACATGTATTTCAGAAGAATTTTGGAATATACTTAATCTAGGTGATAGGCAAATTCCTGAAGTACCAGTTAAATCATTCCAAATTAAAACTGCGCTAGAGGGACATAAAAGCACTGAGATTCGAAAAATAGTATTATTACCTTTACGATTAGGCAATTATTTCCAAGATGTAGCCTTCCTAGTAGTACCTAAATTAAACAACATGTTAATTCTAGGGTTTGACTGGATGATTAAAAATGAGATCACAATAAGTCTTAAAAAAAGGGATAAAGGGGTTTTCTTAATACAGAATGGCATAAGTCATAAAATAGAATTTTATTCGAGTCAATCTGATTGTTGTTTGGAAGAGAATCTGGATGAAATTAATTTAAGCACAGATACTTCTGAGGAAATTTCGCAAGATTACAAAATAGGAGTTACTCTGAAAGCTGACGAACGAATGAAACTAGAAAAAGTACTTAAAAAGTACCAATCATTATTTAGTGATAACTTAGGAAAAGCAAATTGCTATGAGCACGTTATTGAAATGGAAAATCATGCTCCTATAGTAAAAAAATCGTATCCTATACCATATGCATACCGAGAAAAGGTAGAAGAAAAATTACAGGAATTAGAACAATTAGGAGTAATAGCTCGCGCGTCCACACCTTATTGTAGCCCTTTGACTTTTACCCTTAAGAAAGATGGATCCATTAGGGTTTTATTAGATGCTAGAGAGATTAACAAGTATATGGTTGCTGAAACTGAAAAGCCACCTTTACAAATTGACGTAATAAACTCCTTTCATGGAACAAATTTTATTAGTATAATAGATATGAATAATGCTTACTTCCAAATCCCTATCTCGGAAGACAGTAGGAAATATACAGGGTTTTCATTTAACGGTAAATCATACGTTTACCAAGTTTTACCACAAGGCCTCAAGACCTCTGTAGGCAGCTTTAGTAGGGCAATCGACCTCATATTAGGACATGATGTAAGGGAATTTTGTGTGAACTATTTAGATGATTTAGCCATTATCACTTCAGGACCCTTAGAGCAACATATAGAACACATTGATATAGTGTTAGGAAAATTAGCTAGGGCAGGCCTAACCTGCAACATAAAAAAATGTGAATTTCTATGTAAAGAAGTAAAAATGTTAGGTTACATAATTTCGACCGACGGACTTAAAACTGATCCACAAAAAATAAACGCGATTCAAAATTTTCCAATTCCTAAAAAATTAAAACATGTTAGAGCTTTTCTAGGATTATGTAATTTCTATAGGAAATTTATTCCAAATTATAACAGTTTTGGTCAACCATTATTCGAATTACTAAAAAAGAACGTAAAATGGCATTGGTCAGCCGTAGAACAACAGGCGTTTGATCTAATAAAAGCAAAATTTATAGACTTAATCGAGTTGGCTCATCCAGATCCTAAAAAACCCTATTATTTACAAACAGATAGTTCTTCAATAGGGATAGCTGGTGTATTCTATCAATTAAGCAATGAAAACGAGATGAGAGTGCTTGGATTTTATAGTAAAGCTTTGAGAGGAGCCCAATTAAATTGGACTGTTAGCGAACAAGAATTTTACTCTGTCATTTGTTGTCTTGAGAAATTTGAAACATATCTGAGAGGTAGCAAAGTAACCATCAGGACCGACCATAAGGCTCTTATTTTCGTCAAAAATTGGAGGTTATATAACGCTCGAGTAACACGTTGGATCAATTATCTAGAACAATTTCAATATGAATTAGAACATATTAAAGGGTCAGATAATGTGGTCGCTGATGTATTATCCAGATACCTCCCAGAAGGTGACTTGCCCCAAGATGAAAGTCAAAACTTACCTGGAATAGCACTCATGGAAAAAAGCGTAAACAAAGATCTTAAAACAAAATTAAAAAGCATAGGTAGATTACAAGAGGAAGATTTAGAAACAAAAATAATAATGACAAAATTAAGGAATGGAAGTAGAGTCGAATGTTTGAATGGAATAGAGAAAAGATGTTCAATAGAGAATGGATTACTATATTTTACTTCAAATGATAGGAAGGTCTTATTTTTACCTAAAGTATTAAGAGAGGAAGTTATTCAGCAAATTCATAAAGATATGGGTCATTTAGGTATATATAAAACTATAAGGTATATAAAAAACAGATTTTATTGGAAAGGTCTAAACAAACTTACTAAGAAAATCATAAGAGCTTGCCATGACTGCCAGGTTTCTAAAAATAACACAACAAAGTTTGTAGGACCCTGTCATTCAATAATTACTAAAAACATAGGAGACATAGTTATGGTAGATTTATATGGTCCGCTACCTACAGGTCAATTCGGTATGAATTATATATTTGTAGTTCAAGATTCATTCAGTAAATTCGTAAAATTCTATGAGCTTAGGAAAGCTACAGCTAGCTCGGTCTTAGGTAAAGTTAGGAATTTCTTTAAAATAATTAAACCTAAAGCGCTTTTATCTGACAACGGATCTCAGTTTTCCAGCAAGTTATGGCAAGAAAACATGAGGGATGTAGGCATTAAGGTTATCTACACCACTGTTAGGAATCCGAGACCAAATACCACTGAAAGAGTCAATAAAGAATTAGGACGTTTGTTTAGGACCTATTGCAAAACAAACCACAAGGGTTGGGTTGCACTTTTACCAAGCCTAGAAGAGCTCTACAATAATACCCATCACGAGAGTACTGGTTATACCCCGTGTGAAATCATGTATGGACACGAACCTGAATTATTAATAGATAAGGAAATTTGTACCAACAATAATCCTAAAATAATAGACGTATCAGAAATTAGAGAAAAAGCTAGAGAAAATTTAATTAAAAATAGTCAGAAACGTCAAGCATTATTCAATAGGAAATACAAATTAATTCAATACCAAATTGGAGACTTAGTTAAAATCAAAAAACTCAATAAATCTTGCGGTAAATCTAAACTAACAAAAAAATTCGCTTCATTATATGAAGGTCCTTATGTTGTAGCCTTTACGCCATACAGGAATACTTATATCTTAACCGATCCTAAAACAAATAAAATAAGAGGAAAATTTAATGCCATTCATTTATCTAAATACTATCGCCAAGAAAACCTTTGTATTGAGGCTGGTTCAGGGAATTCATCGTAGAATCTTACTACCCTTGATTGTATTAATCCTAGTTAGAAAAACTAATTATGTTTGTTTTCACTTGTTTGTTAATTGTTTGTTATCAATAAAGGATAGGAAAAAAATTGCAAGGAAAAAAATGGTTGGACTGGGGGAGAGCCCGCCTGTGTTTTCATAGTTCATGTAAAAATAAACTATGTACTAAAATAAATTACTGTTGGCTAATATTAAAGCCTCACTAAGTTATTCTTTCTTTTGGGTACAATAGAAAATAAACCCATAGAACCTACGACAACACAGACGGTGGGGAGCAGGGCGGCTCTTCCTAAAAAAAAAAAAAAAATTTTTTTTAATGCAATTTACTTCCTCCTTATACTTTATAATTTATTTTTTTATAGCAAAATAAAAATCAAAAGAAATGGTTGGACTGGGG
Organism: Pammene aurita; assembly: GCA_947086415.1. Classification (NCBI taxonomy): domain Eukaryota; kingdom Metazoa; phylum Arthropoda; class Insecta; order Lepidoptera; family Tortricidae; genus Pammene; species Pammene aurita. The sequence goes on from OX352293.1 coordinate 25,650,127, forward strand.
GAGAGCCCGCCTGTGTTTTCATAGTTCACAAAAAATATCTACTAAGATAAATTATTCATGGCTAAGATTATAGCCCAACTACGTTATTCTTTCCTTTGGGTACAATAAAAACCCATAGAACCTACGACAACACAGACGGTGGGGAGAAGGGCGGCTCTTCCTAAAAAAAATATATATTTCCTTTTAATGCAAAATATTCCTTAACCTTATCCAACATACCCAATATATTAATAATTAATATGATCCTTAATTCCTTTATTACCAATTAATTACTTACTCCCTATGCCTTATAATATATTGTTTTATCACAATCTACCAAATAGCTAAATTACTTACAAATAAGTACTAGTAAATCAGGCAAAAATAATTTTGTTAATACATAATTTAATAACCAATTTCCTATATGATAAACATTATATCCAATAATCCAAACTTGTAGGGTAGGGCTCAATAGGTGGGCAGTATTAACTTCGTGAAAACATGTCATTTTATAATCTGAAAAAAATATTAGCCGTTAGTATACTAAAATATATGTAAACATATCCTATTAGGTATAATTATGTCAGGGTTAAATTAGTGGGCGTACTATCATAGAAATAGATGGATACTAATAATAATCCTTTATGGATAATGAGGGACTAAACTGAAAGGACTATAGTGCGAGGCTCTTCGGAGAAGAAAAGTATGGATTCATAGTCGGTAATGTTAATCACGTTCTAGGCGCCCTTGAACTACGATGGTCGTTCGCAGTCGGGCGGGTCGTGTGCTTGTTTGCCACCGTTGTGGTATAAAATTTGTGAACGACTTACGACGTACGTTAAGACGAACACACGTTTTAATAGTTTCTTATAAAACCATCACGCGTCATGGTTTTGAAGTTGAATTTGTTATAGATTTGCACTAGGGTTTCGTCTCACCTTTGTTGATGGAATTTCGGTTGTAACTTGTCTTATTTCTGCTTTAATACATTATTTATCGCAAATTAAATTGAAATTGAAGACATTGAAATTTCACTAGATTGTCAAACTGAAATTCAATTGACTAGTTTTCTGTCATCATAAACAAACTTTCCATCCAGCCTATTAAAATAGTTCCGAAACCTTTATGCTACAAACAATATTTAAAACCTCCATGTGGATTCTATGTAATGATAATTATTCCTAACGATGTTCAAATACTTAATAATTATTTAGTACTTCATAAATGTAGGTAGGTATTATCCAAAAAAAAAATACAATAAAACTAAGGGGTCATTTAAATGACAATAACGCGTAACGTACTCGTGTTTTTGCTACAAATAAATTAAACTAAATGAAATAAAACTTTAATCTTGGGTTACGTCTGTTAGGGTATATTTTATGAAGTTTGTATCGAGACGTGTTGTTCCATTGTTTTGGGAGAATGTATCAGCGAGTGACGAACTATGATGTGGAATGATAATTGCGTGATGCATGAAATTTTACTTTGGATCATCTCAGAGACTAATTGGTGTTGTGGAGCATCTGAACAGCGGTTCAAAGAATAGTTAATTAAAAATAACAATTATAACTAGCTGTGTCAGAGCACTATAATACCAGTGGTATCAACGACTACGACTGAGACCTAACAGTATGTTGTGCCTCTACAATGGAATTGGACTTAAGATATAAACATTTAAGTTCATTATCATCTTACCTTAACAGCATACGGTACAAGGAACATTTTGGATATTGTTATTAGTTAGTGTCATTTCAAACTGACAGGTTGCAGGTTTACCTAACTGCTATCCAAAGTGGGTCCTACTCCACAAGAAGCTAACACTACCCCTGATAAATCTACACATCGGCAATTGCACGATGTCAATTAAACAATTTTTTCTATATAAATTGGAATACAAATCTGAATATTAAATCAATATTTAAAGATTATCATTCAGTTAAAAATAGACCTACCTTTATTCCAAGGTCTGAAAAGTTTATTAAGGTTATCAAATCTAATAAACAATTTAAATTATTTTGATATCTGGTCAAGACTAGATGACATGGCTAATTAGCCAAAGACATCATGTATTTGCTGAACATACTCCCGGCTGAGAGTGGTCCGTATTCTGGTGAAGCCTAAGTTTTAGTGTTGGTAATTGAGCATTTAACGGTAGGAACCCACCCTGGAGAAGTCTCACTTTACAAGGGCTGCATTGATTTCCTTTCCCTATCCGATAAGCAAAGCAGGATGAGGTCGGAAGTGTCCTTGCATATACGGCTAGAGTTGATTCTGGATTCACAACCCGGAGTTCCTTTGTTTGAGTGAGAATTATCTGTGGAGGCTTGTAAAAACTCATGCCATACATATGAGAACTTGGAAACTTGACTTTATATACGTTAGCACTCTTGGTTTGGTTTAAATACACACCACATAAGAGGATTAAAAAAAAAGTCTACACTATTTGGAAAGATCTTAATGAACTTACTTCTACTTAAAATTATATAAATTTTACTATCATAGTCTTATGCTACCAATAATTTTAAATTTAAATTTTTGCTTCTATGACCCATATGTGTCTATATTCGAAAAATTTGGGGGTAGTGTGGTAGTAGCATAAGCCTCTTTCTCTTTTTCTCTTTATCAATCAATCGGTTATGTTTTATTTAGTTTAATATTTTCTTTCATTACTTAATTGCGTCCATGCAAATTTGAGGGGGTAGTATACACCGTGTGTCTGATGAATTCATAAAACTTTTTCTCTTCTTTATAAGTACCTTTAAATTTTATAGTTATTTAAATTTTGCTTTCCATGACCCAGATGTGTCTATGTTCGCAAAATTTGGGGGTAGTGTGTAACGGGCCGTCTGTACTTCCCCGTATGTAATTAAATATTGTCTAAACACCCCTTAGTTTTAGTTGCTTAATACTGGTTGACATGCGCTGTCGAATGGATAGTGAATGATCGCCTTAGACGTTTACCTTTGGCTATGCCTGGGAAATGTCTATGCTTCTAGATATGAAAAAAAGCGGCAAAATTTTAATTTATTTAGAATTGCGAGGTGACAAGGAAAGTCAAATCGGTTCAGAGTCAGTTTACGCCCTGCTCTCCACCGCAACGGTTCGCTTAATAAGCTATTTAAATTCATAATTTATAAATTATAATAGACTTAGCTTCATAGCTATCAGTTATGAATTCGTAATAAACTTGCTATCTTCGCGATCGTAGGAAATTCAAAGTGCACACCGCTGGTCTCCTAAGGAATACCGGGATGCCTGGAGCTGGAAAATGGGATCTACTGAGACTCTAGAGGTCGACTATCAGTGATTCCAGGGACTGGCTCCGGTAGACCGTTCATAACTTGGGAAAATCAGAAATAGTGACATTAGTTATTTGGTGTTGTGCTATGAATGTCCTCTGAGTAGGAAAAGTGACGTTTACTCTGAGCCCTCCTAGGGTCCAACGGGGCGAGGCCCTTACCCTCTGAATTTGGAAAAGGATCTTCGGGACCATTCCTATTCTTTGTGTATTGGGACCCTGTGGACTTTAGGGAGTTTTTATAATTGTGTAGGCGGGACTTAGTGCAGATATTCTAAATCCCTTGATACCAAAGTGATATACGTTTGCCAGTTATAATTTCGCGGCTTTCTATATCGACCTGGTTGAAAGATATTTTGAAGTAATCTCTCTAAGTCATAACCGGAGTGATAGCGACGTGCTATATATTGGAGTGCCAAGGGTCCTCCTTGGCTCCTTGGTACTCTGATAAGTGGAGTGCGCGGTGATATGATGGGCAGGGATTGGGGACAGTTTGGATCATACTCTGGTCTAAACCTACCCGTTTCTGCCATTTTTGTAGCCCAGGAGTCTTAGGGATTCACCCAGACACCGGGGTCAGACTTCGCCCCATTTAGTCCGCTAGCATAGGGCCACACCACACGATTAGTTTAAATGTGAGAGTCTCCTCTCTAGTTTGCCTTTAGAATAGCCTGATAGATTTCTCACTTTCCCCACGGATCAAGCTTGAGTCAATTTAACTCAATACCTCAAGCTTCACCGTATTTCTAAAATATTATATGGTAGCGAGACTCAAGTCAACTCAACTCAATACCTTGAGCCTAGCTACTTCTGTAGGATAGGTAGGATAGGGATAGTAGGATAGTCTGAGGTCAGGTCCACTACATTCAACTCCCTGATCCTCTCGCTATTAGATTTATTAGGTTGTAGGTAGGTAAAACGGAGACCCTATGGTTAAGTCCACACTACTTTACTCCTTAACCACTGGCTTCTCGAATATTTACCTTAGGCAGGGACTTTTGGCCAGGCTCTGACTATAGCGTCAGGATCTCGCCTGAGTTTGTTGGAGTTTGGCGTTTCACTTCACGAACTGCGCGGTTCCGGAACGTTGGTAGATTCAGTAGGGATTTGCATTCACATTGTATTAGAAATTCTACAGTTCCCGAGGTTTCCTATGGGTTAAGGAACTCTAACCTCTCAATCTACATGGTCCTAAAAGCTTTACATTATGGAAGCTCTTATTATTATATCTGACTAAGCAAAGCACAGTCAGTCACTTCCTGATACCAGAATGGATCAGACCTTAATTATTTGTTTAGAATCACTAAAATAGGATTCTTATATCTATACTTAAGGGAGTAGATTTCTAAATTCCATAAAGATTGAGATGTAACAGTTCCCTTTGACTCTGCACAAAACTCCTTGACTAAAATAGCAAGTAGTTTCATTTGTTGAGAAATATGTCCCTGGTGAAAAACACCTCTACTCCGCACAGTACAAAAAAGATTGGAGGGGCCCTGACCAGTCTGGGACGAGGGGCACTGTCTTAGGCGGAAGGAGGAGCCTAGACTTTACCAATCAAAAATAATATTTTTGTAGAATTTAGACTATGTGAATGTAATATCGACTGACTAGGCTTTCTTCATATTACTGGTTAAACTACTCGTATCTTAAGCTACTTTATCCTATTCTTTCAGAGTTTGCTTCATTTCTATCTTGTAAAAAGAACCTGAGTCATACTACCACACGACGTAGGTCTCCACTAGGATCACGTGCCAATGTAGACTCTTCGAGACAAACACATACCTGGTTAATTTAGGTTAAACTAGACGGGGTATCATCAGGTTCAATAGGGAACGTTACAGCTTGGTGCCGAAAACCAGTTCTATTTCCTTGTGTTTGCCTTGAGGGGTCAAAAAGTGGCCTTTTGCCACAGCTTGCTGCTGTAAAACGGATATCGTGATGGAAATGTTGCTTACTCTGAAAAGGAATATCTATTTTACCAAATAAAACAAAATTAACTTTTAAAACACCAAACACCACTTTTAAATAAAATTTACTTAAAATATTTTCATACTGAATGTTTGCGTTCCTTCAAAATTAAAGATTGACCTAGTACATAATTTATTTGAACTGATTGCTTGATTATTATTTACCGTAGATTTCTAGATATATGCTTTCTTGTTGTATTTATCGTAGTTTTCTAGATACCTGCTCTCTTGCCGTATATTTGTAGATAGATTACGTAGTTTTGTAGATTTAAGTAAAATTATCTGTAAAAAAAAAAATGTCATGACATTATTTTGACGTAGTCATTAGTTCCTTTTTATTAAAAGCTACCAGTTCAAATTCCTATTAAACCTCTTAACAAACGCAAATATTTACAACCTTTCAAGATTATTAAATACGTAAATGTAAATTGCACATACCTAGGTAGTTGAGGAATAAAAAAATGACATAATAATAAAATCCAATAAAAATGCATGTAGCTTGCGTATTCAAAATAATCATACGTACATTAAAAATGAAAATACCTTGATCACAATTCTAATTTCAAAAAGTCTATATATAGGATAGGGTACTTAATATTTTGCGATTGACCCATAGTCATTCACCACAAAGAAAAAATTAAAGAAAGTGAATTAATAAGTATGCCGAGAAACCCAATTAGAAGAAGAAGAGTGCCGACTCGCTACATCACCGAACCCAGAGGATCGAGGACTGATGACGGAAACCTGGAGACCAACCCAATAAACCCTGAAGTAGAAGTAATAATGCATGATGATCCATCCGATATTAGAGAGGAAATTCAAGATTATGAAGCTAGTGAACCTAGAACTCCTAGAAGTCAGCGAATCAAGCGACCAGTTTTTAAAGCAAAAAAAAATGTTGGTTCTGGAATGAATGCAATACAATACATGATGAGAACTCTAACAAATAGAATTAACATGTTAAGCGGAGAAGTACGCAATATTGCTTCGACTGTGAAGGTTACAGAAGCAACACAGATTGATCAAAACCAAAATAGAGACCCGGTCAATCTACTAGGAAACCCTCCCGAAGATCATCAACAAATATTTTACCAAATAAGAAACTTCAATCCCGAAAAACCCAAGTTTAACGGATCACCGGATGCGCATCCAGTATCCTTTTTAGAAGACCTAGAATGTTACCTTAAAAAAGTTAAAAATGATGGCAATGAATTAGAACTTATTCAAGAATGTCTTACTGACAATGCTAAAGACTGGGCTAGAATATATAAACCAAGATGGTTCACCTTCGAAGATTTTAAAACCGATTTTTTGTCGAATTTCTGGGGCACTACAGAACAAAATGCTCTTAGACGGACTATAGTACATGGATGTTGGAACAAATATGACAATCCATCAATGCTTACTTATTTTCTTCAATTAATCGGGAAAGCCCAAAAATTGACGCAGGTTATCATACCCGAAAAACAATTAATTTCGGATGTTATTAGACATTATCCAAAACACGTTCAACAATGTTGGATAACTTCGAAAATCTATACTATTATAGAAACAGCGGAATTTTTAAGAAGCATGGACGACGTCAACAAGCAAGAAAACCATATATATCAAAACACCGCAATCGGGAATAATGAAAAAAGAAAAAAAGAAAACGGACCGATCTACCGCAACTGGCAAAAACCGCAGCAACCTCAACCAGAAACATCAAAAGGAAACCGAACAGTGAACGTGATCGAAGATATTCAAATTCAAGACTCACCATTAAACTGAAGGAAGTTGGAAAAACCGTTCCCGAACCAGCTTCAACACTAGGGAACAATATTCTAAAAATAATGTTTAATATGGGTTGGCAACCCGCTCAAAGACTTGGAAAATCGGTTTTAGGTATTAAAATTCCTTTAGTTGGAAAATTATTAGATCGTAAACCTTGCGAAGGTTTTGGTTACCTTGCTGAACGTGAAAAAGAGTTACATATACCTAACAAAATTATTGACGTACTAAAATTAAAAATTGAACACGAACCGGTTAGTAACAGCCCTCTTAGTTTAAGGTCTATCTATGAGGAGGAACCTCCGCAACAAAATACTAGATATAGAATTAAATCTGAATTAGCGGTACAAGTTTACGAACAAGAAATAATTGGTCTTTTAGATACTGGTAGCGATATAACATGTATTTCAGAAGAATTTTGGAATATACTTAATCTAGGTGATAGGCAAATTCCTGAAGTACCAGTTAAATCATTCCAAATTAAAACTGCGCTAGAGGGACATAAAAGCACTGAGATTCGAAAAATAGTATTATTACCTTTACGATTAGGCAATTATTTCCAAGATGTAGCCTTCCTAGTAGTACCTAAATTAAACAACATGTTAATTCTAGGGTTTGACTGGATGATTAAAAATGAGATCACAATAAGTCTTAAAAAAAGGGATAAAGGGGTTTTCTTAATACAGAATGGCATAAGTCATAAAATAGAATTTTATTCGAGTCAATCTGATTGTTGTTTGGAAGAGAATCTGGATGAAATTAATTTAAGCACAGATACTTCTGAGGAAATTTCGCAAGATTACAAAATAGGAGTTACTCTGAAAGCTGACGAACGAATGAAACTAGAAAAAGTACTTAAAAAGTACCAATCATTATTTAGTGATAACTTAGGAAAAGCAAATTGCTATGAGCACGTTATTGAAATGGAAAATCATGCTCCTATAGTAAAAAAATCGTATCCTATACCATATGCATACCGAGAAAAGGTAGAAGAAAAATTACAGGAATTAGAACAATTAGGAGTAATAGCTCGCGCGTCCACACCTTATTGTAGCCCTTTGACTTTTACCCTTAAGAAAGATGGATCCATTAGGGTTTTATTAGATGCTAGAGAGATTAACAAGTATATGGTTGCTGAAACTGAAAAGCCACCTTTACAAATTGACGTAATAAACTCCTTTCATGGAACAAATTTTATTAGTATAATAGATATGAATAATGCTTACTTCCAAATCCCTATCTCGGAAGACAGTAGGAAATATACAGGGTTTTCATTTAACGGTAAATCATACGTTTACCAAGTTTTACCACAAGGCCTCAAGACCTCTGTAGGCAGCTTTAGTAGGGCAATCGACCTCATATTAGGACATGATGTAAGGGAATTTTGTGTGAACTATTTAGATGATTTAGCCATTATCACTTCAGGACCCTTAGAGCAACATATAGAACACATTGATATAGTGTTAGGAAAATTAGCTAGGGCAGGCCTAACCTGCAACATAAAAAAATGTGAATTTCTATGTAAAGAAGTAAAAATGTTAGGTTACATAATTTCGACCGACGGACTTAAAACTGATCCACAAAAAATAAACGCGATTCAAAATTTTCCAATTCCTAAAAAATTAAAACATGTTAGAGCTTTTCTAGGATTATGTAATTTCTATAGGAAATTTATTCCAAATTATAACAGTTTTGGTCAACCATTATTCGAATTACTAAAAAAGAACGTAAAATGGCATTGGTCAGCCGTAGAACAACAGGCGTTTGATCTAATAAAAGCAAAATTTATAGACTTAATCGAGTTGGCTCATCCAGATCCTAAAAAACCCTATTATTTACAAACAGATAGTTCTTCAATAGGGATAGCTGGTGTATTCTATCAATTAAGCAATGAAAACGAGATGAGAGTGCTTGGATTTTATAGTAAAGCTTTGAGAGGAGCCCAATTAAATTGGACTGTTAGCGAACAAGAATTTTACTCTGTCATTTGTTGTCTTGAGAAATTTGAAACATATCTGAGAGGTAGCAAAGTAACCATCAGGACCGACCATAAGGCTCTTATTTTCGTCAAAAATTGGAGGTTATATAACGCTCGAGTAACACGTTGGATCAATTATCTAGAACAATTTCAATATGAATTAGAACATATTAAAGGGTCAGATAATGTGGTCGCTGATGTATTATCCAGATACCTCCCAGAAGGTGACTTGCCCCAAGATGAAAGTCAAAACTTACCTGGAATAGCACTCATGGAAAAAAGCGTAAACAAAGATCTTAAAACAAAATTAAAAAGCATAGGTAGATTACAAGAGGAAGATTTAGAAACAAAAATAATAATGACAAAATTAAGGAATGGAAGTAGAGTCGAATGTTTGAATGGAATAGAGAAAAGATGTTCAATAGAGAATGGATTACTATATTTTACTTCAAATGATAGGAAGGTCTTATTTTTACCTAAAGTATTAAGAGAGGAAGTTATTCAGCAAATTCATAAAGATATGGGTCATTTAGGTATATATAAAACTATAAGGTATATAAAAAACAGATTTTATTGGAAAGGTCTAAACAAACTTACTAAGAAAATCATAAGAGCTTGCCATGACTGCCAGGTTTCTAAAAATAACACAACAAAGTTTGTAGGACCCTGTCATTCAATAATTACTAAAAACATAGGAGACATAGTTATGGTAGATTTATATGGTCCGCTACCTACAGGTCAATTCGGTATGAATTATATATTTGTAGTTCAAGATTCATTCAGTAAATTCGTAAAATTCTATGAGCTTAGGAAAGCTACAGCTAGCTCGGTCTTAGGTAAAGTTAGGAATTTCTTTAAAATAATTAAACCTAAAGCGCTTTTATCTGACAACGGATCTCAGTTTTCCAGCAAGTTATGGCAAGAAAACATGAGGGATGTAGGCATTAAGGTTATCTACACCACTGTTAGGAATCCGAGACCAAATACCACTGAAAGAGTCAATAAAGAATTAGGACGTTTGTTTAGGACCTATTGCAAAACAAACCACAAGGGTTGGGTTGCACTTTTACCAAGCCTAGAAGAGCTCTACAATAATACCCATCACGAGAGTACTGGTTATACCCCGTGTGAAATCATGTATGGACACGAACCTGAATTATTAATAGATAAGGAAATTTGTACCAACAATAATCCTAAAATAATAGACGTATCAGAAATTAGAGAAAAAGCTAGAGAAAATTTAATTGAAAATAGTCAGAAACGTCAAGCATTATTCAATAGGAAATACAAATTAATTCAATACCAAATTGGAGACTTAGTTAAAATCAAAAAACTCAATAAATCTTGCGGTAAATCTAAACTAACAAAAAAATTCGCTTCATTATATGAAGGTCCTTATGTTGTAGCCTTTACGCCATACAGGAATACTTATATCTTAACCGATCCTAAAACAAATAAAATAAGAGGAAAATTTAATGCCATTCATTTATCTAAATACTATCGCCAAGAAAACCTTTGTATTGAGGCTGGTTCAGGGAATTCATCGTAGAATCTTACTACCCTTGATTGTATTAATCCTAGTTAGAAAAACTAATTATGTTTGTTTTCACTTGTTTGTTAATTGTTTGTTATCAATAAAGGATAGGAAAAAAATTGCAAGGAAAAAAATGGTTGGACTGGGGGAGAGCCCGCCTGTGTTTTCATAGTTCATGTAAAAATAAACTATGTACTAAAATAAATTACTGTTGGCTAATATTAAAGCCTAACTAAGTTATTCTTTCTTTTGGGTACAATAGAAAATAAACCCATAGAACCTACGACAACACAGACGGTGGGGAGCAGGGCGGCTCTTCCTAAAAAAAAAAAAAAAAATTTTTTTTAATGCAATTTACTTCCTCCTTATACTTTATAATTTATTTTTTTATAGCAAAATAAAAATCAAAAGAAATGGTTGGACTGGGGGAGAGCCCGCCTGTGTTTTCATAGTTCACAAAAAATATCTACTAAGATAAATTATTCATGGCTAAGATTATAGCCCAACTACGTTATTCTTTCCTTTGGGTACAATAAAAACCCATAGAACCTACGACAACACAGACGGTGGGGAGAAGGGCGGCTCTTCCTAAAAAAAATATATATTTCCTTTTAATGCAAAATATTCCTTAACCTTATCCAACATACCCAATATATTAATAATTAATATGATCCTTAATTCCTTTATTACCAATTAATTACTTACTCCCTATGCCTTATAATATATTGTTTTATCACAATCTACCAAATAGCTAAATTACTTACAAATAAGTACTAGTAAATCAGGCAAAAATAATTTTGTTAATACATAATTTAATAACCAATTTCCTATATGATAAACATTATATCCAATAATCCAAACTTGTAGGGTAGGGCTCAATAGGTGGGCAGTATTAACTTCGTGAAAACATGTCATTTTATAATCTGAAAAAAATATTAGCCGTTAGTATACTAAAATATATGTAAACATATCCTATTAGGTATAATTATGTCAGGGTTAAATTAGTGGGCGTACTATCATAGAAATAGATGGATACTAATAATAATCCTTTATGGATAATGAGGGACTAAACTGAAAGGACTATAGTGCGAGGCTCTTCGGAGAAGAAAAGTATGGATTCATAGTCGGTAATGTTAATCACGTTCTAGGCGCCCTTGAACTACGATGGTCGTTCGCAGTCGGGCGGGTCGTGTGCTTGTTTGCCACCGTTGTGGTATAAAATTTGTGAACGACTTACGACGTACGTTAAGACGAACACACGTTTTAATAGTTTCTTATAAAACCATCACGCGTCATGGTTTTGAAGTTGAATTTGTTATAGATTTGCACTAGGGTTTCGTCTCACCTTTGTTGATGGAATTTTGGTTGTAACTTGTCTTATTTCTGCTTTAATACATTATTTATCGCAAATTAAATTGAAATTGAAGACATTGAAATTTCACTAGATTGTCAAACTGAAATTCAATTGACTAGTTTTCTGTCATCATAAACAAACTTTCCATCCAGCCTATTAAAATAGTTCCGAAACCTTTATGCTACAAACAATATTTAAAACCTCCATGTGGATTCTATGTAATGATAATTATTCCTAACGATGTTCAAATACTTAATAATTATTTAGTACTTCATAAATGTAGGTAGGTATTATCCAAAAAAAAAATACAATAAAACTAAGGGGTCATTTAAATGACAATAACGCGTAACGTACTCGTGTTTTTGCTACAAATAAATTAAACTAAATGAAATAAAACTTTAATCTTGGGTTACGTCTGTTAGGGTATATTTTATGAAGTTTGTATCGAGACGTGTTGTTCCATTGTTTTGGGAGAATGTATCAGCGAGTGACGAACTATGATGTGGAATGATAATTGCGTGATGCATGAAATTTTACTTTGGATCATCTCAGAGACTAATTGGTGTTGTGGAGCATCTGAACAGCGGTTATTAAAGCATTGTATGGCAAAGATAGTTAATTAAAAATAACAATTATAACTAGCTGTGTCAGAGCACTATAATACCAGTGGTATCAACGACTACGACTGAGACCTAACAGTATGTTGTGCCTCTACAATGGAATTGGACTTAAGATATAAACATTTAAGTTCATTATCATCTTACCTTAACAGCATACGGTACAAGGAACATTTTGGATATTGTTATTAGTTAGTGTCATTTCAAACTGACAGGTTGCAGGTTTACCTAACTGCTATCCAAAGTGGGTCCTACTCCACAAGAAGCTAACACTACCCCTGATAAATCTACACATCGGCAATTGCACGATGTCAATTAAACAATTTTTTCTATATAAATTGGAATACAAATCTGAATATTAAATCAATATTTAAAGATTATCATTCAGTTAAAAATAGACCTACCTTTATTCCAAGGTCTGAAAAGTTTATTAAGGTTATCAAATCTAATAAACAATTTAAATTATTTTGATATCTGGTCAAGACTAGATGACATGGCTAATTAGCCAAAGACATCATGTATTTGCTGAACATACTCCCGGCTGAGAGTGGTCCGTATTCTGGTGAAGCCTAAGTTTTAGTGTTGGTAATTGAGCATTTAACGGTAGGAACCCACCCTGGACAAGTCTCACTTTACAAGGGCTGCATTGATTTCCTTTCCCTATCCGATAAGCAAAGCAGGATGAGGTCGGAAGTGTCCTTGCATATACGGCTAGAGTTGATTCTGGATTCACAACCCGGAGTTCCTTTGTTTGAGTGAGAATTATCTGTGGAGGCTTGTAAAAACTCATGCCATACATATGAGAACTTGGAAACTTGACTTTATATACGTTAGCACTCTTGGTTTGGTTTAAATACACACCACATAAGAGGATAAAAAAAAAAGTCTACACTATTTGGAAAGATCTTAATGAACTTACTTCTACTTAAAATTATATAAATTTTACTATCATAGTCTTATGCTACCAATAATTTTAAATTTAAATTTTTGCTTCTATGACCCATATGTGTCTATATTCGAAAAATTTGGGGGTAGTGTGGTAGTAGCATAAGCCTCTTTCTCTTTTTCTCTTTATCAATCAATCGGTTATGTTTTATTTAGTTTAATATTTTCTTTCATTACTTAATTGCGTCCATGCAAATTTGAGGGGGTAGTATACACCGTGTGTCTGATGAATTCATAAAACTTTTTCTCTTCTTTATAAGTACCTTTAAATTTTATAGTTATTTAAATTTTGCTTTCCATGACCCAGATGTGTCTATGTTCGCAAAATTTGGGGGTAGTGTGTAACGGGCCGTCTGTACTTCCCCGTATGTAATTAAATATTGTCTAAACACCCCTTAGTTTTAGTTGCTTAATACTGGTTGACATGCGCTGTCGAATGGATAGTGAATGATCGCCTTAGACGTTTACCTTTGGCTATGCCTGGGAAATGTCTATGCTTCTAGATATGAAAAAAAGCGGCAAAATTTTAATTTATTTAGAATTGCGAGGTGACAAGGAAAGTCAAATCGGTTCAGAGTCAGTTTACGCCCTGCTCTCCACCGCAACGGTTCGCTTAATAAGCTATTTAAATTCATAATTTATAAATTATAATAGACTTAGCTTCATAGCTATCAGTTATGAATTCGTAATAAACTTGCTATCTTCGCGATCGTAGGAAATTCAAAGTGCACACCGCTGGTCTCCTAAGGAATACCGGGATGCCTGGAGCTGGAAAATGGGATCTACTGAGACTCTAGAGGTCGACTATCAGTGATTCCAGGGACTGGCTCCGGTAGACCGTTCATAACTTGGGAAAATCAGAAATAGTGACATTAGTTATTTGGTGTTGTGCTATGAATGTCCTCTGAGTAGGAAAAGTGACGTTTACTCTGAGCCCTCCTAGGGTCCAACGGGGCGAGGCCCTTACCCTCTGAATTTGGAAAAGGATCTTCGGGACCATTCCTATTCTTTGTGTATTGGGACCCTGTGGACTTTAGGGAGTTTTTATAATTGTGTAGGCGGGACTTAGTGCAGATATTCTAAATCCCTTGATACCAAAGTGATATACGTTTGCCAGTTATAATTTCGCGGCTTTCTATATCGACCTGGTTGAAAGATATTTTGAAGTAATCTCTCTAAGTCATAACCGGAGTGATAGCGACGTGCTATATATTGGAGTGCCAAGGGTCCTCCTTGGCTCCTTGGTACTCTGATAAGTGGAGTGCGCGGTGATATGATGGGCAGGGATTGGGGACAGTTTGGATCATACTCTGGTCTAAACCTACCCGTTTCTGCCATTTTTGTAGCCCAGGAGTCTTAGGGATTCACCCAGACACCGGGGTCAGACTTCGCCCCATTTAGTCCGCTAGCATAGGGCCACACCACACGATTAGTTTAAATGTGAGAGTCTCCTCTCTAGTTTGCCTTTAGAATAGCCTGATAGATTTCTCACTTTCCCCACGGATCAAGCTTGAGTCAATTTAACTCAATACCTCAAGCTTCACCGTATTTCTAAAATATTATATGGTAGCGAGACTCAAGTCAACTCAACTCAATACCTTGAGCCTAGCTACTTCTGTAGGATAGGTAGGATAGGGATAGTAGGCTAGTCTGAGGTCAGGTCCACTACATTCAACTCCCTGATCCTCTCGCTATTAGATTTATTAGGTTGTAGGTAGGTAAAACGGAGACCCTATGGTTAAGTCCACACTACTTTACTCCTTAACCACTGGCTTCTCGAATATTTACCTTAGGCAGGGACTTTTGGCCAGGCTCTGACTATAGCGTCAGGATCTCGCCTGAGTTTGTTGGAGTTTGGCGTTTCACTTCACGAACTGCGCGGTTCCGGAACGTTGGTAGATTCAGTAGGGATTTGCATTCACATTGTATTAGAAATTCTACAGTTCCCGAGGTTTCCTATGGGTTAAGGAACTCTAACCTCTCAATCTACATGGTCCTAAAAGCTTTACATTATGGAAGCTCTTATTATTATATCTGACTAAGCAAAGCACAGTCAGTCACTTCCTGATACCAGAATGGATCAGACCTTAATTATTTGTTTAGAATCACTAAAATAGGATTCTTATATCTATACTTAAGGGAGTAGATTTCTAAATTCCATAAAGATTGAGATGTAACAGTTCCCTTTGACTCTGCAGAAAACTCCTTGACTAAAATAGCAAGTAGTTTCATTTGTTGAGAAATATGTCCCTGGTGAAAAACACCTCTACTCCGCACAGTACAAAAAAGATTGGAGGGGCCCTGACCAGTCTGGGACGAGGGGCACTGTCTTAGGCGGAAGGAGGAGCCTAGACTTTACCAATCAAAAATAATATTTTTGTAGAATTTAGACTATGTGAATGTAATATCGACTGACTAGGCTTTCTTCATATTACTGGTTAAACTACTCGTATCTTAAGCTACTTTATCCTATTCTTTCAGAGTTTGCTTCATTTCTATCTTGTAAAAAGAACCTGAGTCATACTACCACACGACGTAGGTCTCCACTAGGATCACGTGCCAATGTAGACTCTTCGAGACAAACACATACCTGGTTAATTTAGGTTAAACTAGACGGGGTATCATCAGGTTCAATAGGGAACGTTACACTATTCAACCTATCAAGTTCAAAATAATATTCGTAGAAAGTTTTTTGAGATTTTTTTCATATTTTTAAAACTTATGGTTCAAAAGTTAGAGGAGGGGGGGACACATTTTTTTTATTCTGGAGCGATTATTTCCGAAAATATTTACATTAAAAAAATGATTTTACTAAATACCTATTCATTTTTAAATACCTATCCAACAATATATCTCACGTTAGGGTTGAAATGAAAAAAAAAAAATCACTCCTCACTTTACGTATAGGGGAGGTACCCTAATAAAACATTTTTTTCCACTTTTTATTTTACCATTTTGTCGGCGTGATTGATATACATATTAGTACCATATTTCAGCTTTCTAGTGCTAACGGTCACTGAGATTATCCGCGGACGGACGGACGGACGGACAGACATGGCGAAACTAGTTGACTACGGAACCCTAAAAAAGCCTTTATGTATGTATGTATGTATCACTTTATTGCACATAAACAAGTAGGTATAACATAAAAACAACAGTAACATATATAAAAGATATGCACAAAGGCGAGCTTATCCCTGATAGGGATCTCTTCCAGCCAACCCTTTATTTCCTTAACTATAAACAATGTATACAATTTAGTTAAATTACAAAGTAACTTATTAAGTACGGAATTCAGAAATGTACGGAAATTTGAAACAGGACTAAAATCATAGATACTCTACATCACTCGCTGCACTGGAAGTGGACGTGGGCAGTCCTTGTGGCCCGCGCACCGAATGACAGATGGACAAACAAAATAACTGCATGGTCAGGGCCAACCAACTATAGACACAGAGGGCCCCCAGAGGACGGTGGGCGAATGACATCGCAATAACTGCCGGAAAAAACAGGAAAAGTAAAGCAGGAGATCGAAAATCTTGGAGTCTATTCGAGGAGGCCTATACCTATTAATATGTTACTTTGTAGAAATTATTACAAGAAATAAAATACTAATAATAAGCAATACATACATTTTCGATACTTACTATGGAGAAAATATGTACATCAACACGCGAAAGATTTTTATTCACCTAGTTTTTGTTTAGTAAAAGCCTTAAAGTTGTATATTTATTTAAAAACTGCATTAAATATGCATAAGTATTTTATTTGTTAGATATTAAGATATTATTATTAACTATCGAACGTTATAAAAATATTCTGAGGGGCTGAACTTTTTTTAATATGGAATTTTACATTTTTATTATCAAAATGATTTCTGTATGTCTGTTTTATACGGAAATGATACACACAACCCCCAGCTTTAACCAGAGAATATTACTAACATATTGCATGGGATGGGACCCCTGATTTAGACGTGAAGGTACAAAAATTTTACGGACCTCCAAAACCAAAAATATTCATCGAGGGGCAATCTATTCATGGTCCAAAATTCACAAATTTTCCTTGACACGCACAATTTTATCAATTACAAGCTCTGCTATACAAGTTACTTACCTACTTGTCTTATTTTTCTTCATTTAATTCCTCTATTATACTAGGTGTTTCATTAAAAACTATTTAATTAGGTAATTAATAAAAAATACTTAAAATAAAGCAGCTGAATTAGTTTTTCGAAACCAATAGGGCCTATTTTCTCAATTGTTTCAAATGGACCATTTAAAACAATTGAGAAACTGTTTTAAAGATTCAGTGTCCGCCCGATTCGGGATTCAGAGTTCAGAATCCCGAATCGGGCGGACACTCGACTTTAACAAAGAAATCATACATTTTGTTTACGAAGGCGAAATGCGCAATAAACTTTTTTTTATTTTTATTTTACCACGTAGTCGACCTCGTCTTTTCAATGGCCTTTTTAGGGTTCCGTAGTCAACTAGGAACCCTTATAGTTTCGCCATGTCTGCCCGTCCGTCCGTCCGTCCGTCCGTCCGCGGATAATCTCAGTGACCGTTAGCACTAGAAAGCTGAAATTTGGTACTAATATGTATATCAATCACGCCGACAAAGTGGTAGAATAAAAAGTGGAATTTTTTATTTTATTAGGGTACCTCCCCTATACGTAAAGTGGGGAGTGATTTTTTTTTTCATTTCAACCCTAACGTGTGATATATTATTGGATAGGTATTTAAAAATGAATAGGGGTTTCCTAAAATCATTTTTTGATAATGTAAATATTTTCGGAAATAATCGCTCCAGAAGTAAAAAAATATGCGTCCCCCCCCCCCCTCTAACTTTTGAACCATAAGTTTTAAAAATATGAAAAAAATCTCAAAAGTAGAACTTTATAAAAACTTTCTAGGAAAATTATTTTGAACTTGATAGGATGAATAGTTTTTGAAAAAAAAATACAAAATAATTTCTGAACTAAGTTTGTAAATTAACCGTATAAGCAGGTGTTTATTGTACCTGTAATTTCTACAACATTACAATGAAATAACGTGCTTTCAAATAAAGTAAAAACGGTGAAAATCGGTTCACGCAATAAATAATTATCCCATAAAAATCATTTTCCATACTTTATGCTCGCGCGCAATAGTTTACTTAATTTGCCGATAGATGTCGCTGTACGTGGAACTCTCATATCATATCCTACATGGCGGTGTTATTAACTCTTAAGTGGGGACACTTACTGTGACGGACGGAAAACTACGGAACCCTACAGTGAGCGTGGCCCGACATGCTCTTGGCCGGTTTTTTCACCTTCTTTCCCTATATATACCTACTAGTTATAATAGACCCAGCTGTGGGATGTACTCGTAGGAACCCGCCACAGGGCATAGGACTCCTCTCATGAACGAGAGAGTTTCCGTAATTGTTACTTAGTCCGCATGCTGGCATGACCATGATACTTACTTACACAAAGGTAACTAAAGCTAATTAAAAAATTGGGTCTGTTTTGCGTTACAATTATCGGTGCAAAAACCAATTAGATACTTATCATAAAAATGCTCTAAGTCTTTTTCTCTGCAGCTGACTAGTTGAAAAACAAGGTTGTTTATAGATACATACTTTATGATCAGCATAGCAAACACATTGATTCGATAAAAAGTAGGGTTAAATATAACTTCTGCGTAATCATTTTCTGTTGTCGTGTTTGTTATCATTATCAGCTGCCGATAAAAGTTCCTGAATCGAAGTCTTTATATCAATTGGACAATCTTAAGTTGACTCAATGTTGTGAACGTAAACGGTGTCTGTACTAAACAATTTGATTGAACGACGCGGCGTCAAAAATTGCTTAGACCATTGTTATGCGCTTCTCGAACCGCGTGGTTTTTGTTAAGTTTGAAAGCACAAAAGCGCTGGGTGTTTCGCATTTGCGAGGCAGACACCGAAAGGTCGGTCGCGCGGTTACTTCAAGGGCGTAACAGCCTCCAGTGTTTGTCAGAAGCATCCCGCCGTCACCGTACGTACTGGGCCACTCCGGTCCACGCCGCCGCGCTCACCACACTCCGCTCCGTCCGCAATATTCGATTTATATAAACAATGCCCGCGAAGACGATCGACACCAACCACCTGTTGTGAAGTGTAATATATTTGTGAAGGATTGCAAAGTCCAAAATGTGGCGTTCCGTTACGTGTTTGTTCGTATTTATAAGTGTAAAATTAGTTTTTAGTGAATTAACGGTATTTCATAAGTGTTGCCCAGAGAATCAAAGTCTTGTCAAAATTACTGATGTTAATGAAACTTCAATATTTCAGTGTGAAAGTCGTGAATCTACTAAATTAAAATATGAAATATCTGCCTCGCCATTAATTATCTCTGATGACATAGAAGTAAGTTATGGTATGCCGGATGAATGTACAGAAGATGAAATAGAGGAACTCAAAATAGAAGGGATGGTGGAGTTCACTTTTCAAAATAACTTATGTTACGACAGATTAGTTTTAGAAACACAAGATGGCAAATTAACAGACAACATTCCAAAAACAGTACTTTTAAAATGTAAATTTAATTTCTTTAATGAAACTGAAAATGCGACTAATTCTATTTTAAACATTGATCGTATTAGAAAATGTTGTCCAGAACATCATGTATACGATGCAGTTAGTAATGTGTGTACTTACATTAATGAAGACATCGATGAGAAATGGTTAGTAAAGGAAATCAAAAATGTAGGTCCTCGTATATTTGAAGTTAACACAGGAATACACTGCAAAGCGGCACAGTATGCGATAGACTTGATGTCCGAAGAATTTTCTCTGGACGTATATGGGAGCAATTTGTTTGCTTTAAGAAAAACAATGTCCAGAGAGCAACGAGTAGGCGAAGGAGAATGGTGTATGGATCGAAGAAATGATGACGGTGGAATAGTTGCTAGAGTTTGTGCTAACAATGCTTCGGTCTTCGGGGCATTTCCTATCAGGAAGTGTTGTCCAGTCGGCGAGCACTTTAAAGTTCGACATTGTAAAACTACAAAAAGTGATTGTGTACCTAATACGGATCACGAGCTAACATTTAATATGTCAATATATTTGGATCCCATGAGAACGAAGTATCAGGATCTTCCCGGTGAGTGTTAGTATATTATAGATATCGTAAACCGTAAAAAAAAATAAGTTTTTTTTTGAGGCTATGTATATTTTTCAATTTTGTAACGAAACTGAGAAAAAAACATAAAATCTACCTCGTCAAGAGCAAATTGAACCTTACGCCATTCGTAAGTGATTTTTTTAAATAATTTATCGTTGATGATAGAGCGTAGGTAAGTGCCGATAAGAAATGCTCCTTTAATATAAATCATAATAAACGAGTATTTACGGCTAGAAATCTTAAAGAGCACGATTTTGAAAATTATATCACTTCATACTTATTATAAATTTTTGTTGTTCTTGCCATACCTATAATAATGAATAGGCTAGATTTATCTTTCCCCGAGCCTCTGCCCGCAACTTCGCCCGTGTGGAAGTCTTTTTAAAAACTCTCAATCCTTTTTTATCCAATATTGTCTTCGGTTGCTGCGATAGTTAATAATAATAATAATAATAAATACTCTTTATTGCACACCTCATACAGTTACAAGCACAAATTTTACAATTAGATAAATTTAGGTAGAGGTAACAACAGGCGGTCTTATCGCTAATGAGCGATTTCTTCCAGACAACCTTTGGGTAGTGGAGACTAGAGAAAAACAATAAGCAGTAGGTGGTGCATAGAAACAAAAGAGACGAAATAGATAACACAGCACATTCATATGAATATACATACTTAAATAAATACAAAATAAACATACATATACGTACATATATACATATATAATACACAGAGTAAGAAACAACAGTGTCAACTTAAAAACCTAAGGAAGAGATAAATAGTATTCCTTAAGTTGCGATTTAAAGCTACCAATAGATTGCGCGCGTTTTATGTTGAGAGGTAGAGAATTCCACAAACGAACGGCCTGGAACGTAAATGAGCAATTATAAAATTTGGAAGATGAAGGTGGCACTTTTAGATAGTTTTCCATGAAACAAAACAATTTTCATCGGATTATATCGCGGTACTGAATTTAAATTATATCCCGCCGTTTCAATCACTCTGCAGCGTTCGTGGTTCGTGTTGACCTTTTTTTACCCCCTTAGGGGTTGAATTTCCAAAACTCCTTTGTTAGTGGAGAGCCATGACATTAAATAAATAAATAAATATTATGGGACAATCTTACACAAATCAACCTAGTCCCACGGTAAGCTCAATAAGGCTTGTGTTGTGGGTACTAGGCGACGATATCTATACATATAATAAAGCTGAAGAGGGTCGAAAGTCTGTACATGGAAGATAATCGAAAAAAAGTTGGCTGGCGATACTTAGAATCGATAACAGAACACGTTCCAACAATTTTTAGAATTTTTGTCTGTTTATCTGTTTGTCTGTTTGTCTGTTTATTTGACCGCGCATCACGTGAAAACGGCTGAACGGATTTCGATGAAATTTTGTATAGAGATAGTTTGAGTCCCGGGAAAGGATAATATATAGTTTTAATCCCGAAAATCAACCCTGGTGGGGGTGAAAATGGGGTTGAAAGTTTGTATGGAGAATTTTTAACCGCTAAAACGATTTAGATAGAAATGAGTATGGAGATAATTTGAGTCCCGAGAAACGACAGAATAGTTTTCATCCCGAAAATAAACCCTTTCACGCCGAAAAGGGGGTTGAAAGTTGGTATGACGATTTTTTTACCGCTGAACTGATAAAGATGAAATTTGGTATAGTATGGGTCTCAAGAAAGGACAAAATGATAGTTTTCACTCCGAAAATCAACGCTAAAGGGGTGAAAAGAGAGTTGGAAATTTGTATAGGGAATTATTAACCGCAGAATCGATTTAGATAAAATTTGGTATGGAGATAATTAATTAAAAAAGGAAATAAAATAGTTTTATCTCGGAAATTATCCTTTAAACGGATACAAAAGGGGTGAAAGTTTACATGGGGAAGAAACAACCAATAACCGCTGTCTGTATTTAGATGAAATTTGGTATTTAAATAATTTGTAATTTTTTGGTCAAGGTGTTCATATTTATAACATGTTACCCGTCGATGCTTTAAATTTACCTTTACCCCCTCTTAAGAAATATTTGAAAATGTCATGAATGTGAAGGGGGTATTGCAGGTTCGAGTATTATATATGACGGACAAAGATGCATGGCCCAAACCAAACATTTATAGGACACCGTTTAGGTAGTAAAACATATCAAACGTTTTGTGAAGCAGTCAGATTAGGATTTATTTTTCTTTATAATTAAACAATAGGTACATTATCTGTCTCTCAAGCTGTTTTGATGTCTTCTTGAAGAACTACGCATTATTTTGTATCTTTAAGATCTAATAATGTATTACTGTTTTGAAAAAAATAAGTCCCGTCGAGTATCTTTTCGGTCATAATACTTCTTGGGCCAGAGGTGTAGGGTTTGAACCGGTGGTAGTTTTGGAACGAAGTTCCTTATTGGACGGTTCGCGGATGGGGGGCTAGGTGAAAAAAAGTCACGTGACCGTCACGAAAAAGCGTCACGTCACGAAAACGCGACACCCATACGATTGAGAAACATGTAAAATGGAATGAAATAAAAAATATATAAAATAGAATAAAGTGAAGTGAAGTGAATTGTAGTGAAAGTGAGAAGTGACAAAGTGATAAAAGTGAAAAAGTCGAGAACCTAAAAGTCAAAAATGGCAAAATTTCTAAATTTCAAAAATTTCATAAATTTCAAAAATTTTAAGTTTCAAAAATTTCAAAAATTTTAAAAATTTCAAAACTATCAAAAATTTCAAAAATTTCAAGAATTTCAAAAATTTCATAAAAATACAAAAAAAATTAAAACTACAAAATTTACGAAAAAGTCAAAAATGAAATAAAATTAAATAACATAACTTCGTTCCAACAGAGTGTTCCACGACATTTTGTGTATTTTATTTTTCTCTGACGTTCATTAGTGCATTGTAATGTGCTTACCTTGAAGTATGTAATTACCATAATTATTGCAACCAGTAACGTAACATCAGTGTATTATCTGTGACAGTGTGGTAAAAACGTATGAAAATTCATTACCTACGGTAACGTAATCAAAATCCCCGTAATTATCAGTCAAAATCGCATAGTGAAAGGATGTGCCGGATAGTAGACTGACGTAAGCGCCGCTAAATATCCCTTAATAAACGACCGTTTGAACGGATGTTTCGTAACAGGGCAGCATTTACGAAACTACACTGAGCATCGCCCGTCATGCTCTTGGCCGGTTTTTTTTGCATTGTTATCCCGGAAATCACCCCTTAAGGATTACTAATTCCTCAAATAGAAAAACAATCATTTCTGCATTTGTGACACCCCCCCCCCCGCCCCATTTCAACCGCGCCTGTTCTTACCTTTCATGCTTAGACTGATGTGACGGGAGGATCGATTTGGATGATATTTGCCGTGGACATGGACGTATAAATACAAAAGTGGTCCTGATCGTCCGATATACACCTACTATTCTATGTCGTTTAAATCATGTCAATAAAAATTAATAGGATAAATCCATCTGTCAACTTCACTTCAAGTTCCGCCTCCAGGGTAGCGGGAGAGAAATAAGGGGTGAATTAGCCGCTTACTGACACAGACCGAATTCCACGCGGGCGGAGCCGCGGGCACAGCTAGTATATAATAGATATGTATATATCGATATATATAATAGATATGTATATATGTATTTAAGTATTTATATATATGTATATATAAATACATAGAAAACATCCATAACTCAGGAACAAATATCTGTGATAAACACACAAATAAATGCCCTGACCAGGATTTGAACCCGGGACCTCCTGCTTCGTAGACAGGGTCACTACCGACTGGGCTAGGAGGTCGTTATAGAGGCCGACATTTGAATTATATAAAACCTTAACGATTTAGGCTGTGTTGTCTGTCAGTCTCTCGGTAATTAGACTAATTAGGTACCTGACACCCTGTATTATTTTTCATTAGACCTGCTGGGAATTCGTACAAACATCCGATGTCCAAGAGGAAGATATGTAACCGACAAAGATAATTGGCAGGACCAGCATAGCTTGAACCTGGACGGCACTATGCAACAACTAGGCAGGATTGAAGACACTTATTGTATAGAGGAGTTCGATAGACGATACTGCGAAGATGACAACCCTGTCGAGGTGGCAGCTGTTCTTTGCTTCTTAAGCGCTCCGGAAGTAGAAAAAAATTTCTATCTGTCATTTGTGGTAAGATATTTTTACTTATGGGTACCTAACCTTCCGACATATAATCCTTCTCGCAGATAAACCAATATGGTATGTGATTATGGATACATAGCACAATGCATAATTTTAAATGTTCTATGAGCTGTGTGTTTTTTAATACTTTTTTTCCTTATACTGTTCAGGTTTTTTATATATTGTCGTGAGTCTAATTTACGTATGTTATACAGCAGCGAAGATGATATGTTTGTTTTTTCCTTCTATCAGATTTAAGTACCGCCTTTCTGTCTGTCACTTTTTGCGAACAAGTATAACAAAAAAATTGAACTAAGCGTAACAAATGGCACAAACGTAGGTATTAATACCTTTTCATAAAACAATTATGTAGATACAGCGTACGGCTTTCAACCAGACTTAAATAATTCGGGTACTTACTGATTGCCTGGGAAGCCGCATTCGGGTATTATAAATCTGATGTTGATATTTGTAATTAATCTCTATCCATCGCGCTCGCGCTTATTTTTTAACTAGGGCGAGCGCGATGCACTGAGTCTTTCGATAATATTTATTATTTATTATTCAAGATCAATTACTATGCAGATACTCGATATGATAGTGCATCGGAAATAAATATTAAATCAAATACAGATTTTAAAAATCTAAATGCCGATTCTTTGGTACTTCTGGCTCTGATTTTTGGATATTATGATTCTTTTGAACTCTAACGCTATACGCTATGTTATGAAACTATTAATTGCCTTAAGATATGTAAACGTGTTTGTGTAAGTGAGTTCCATCAAAGGCAGGCTGAAACAAATCTGTTTTTACTTTAGTTAAAAGTTAAATGTTTACAAAAACGTCGACATGTTCAATCAATTTAAAGCACTGAATCTAGTATCTCGGAATAAAAACAAAGTTTTATATAAAAAAACATTTCAGCGCTATGGATTCTATAATCAAAGTGCATACAAGTGTAAGTAATAAAAAATAAGTTAAAAAGCTATCAAGATTGCACGTTGAACTACTAAAAATTAACAAAACAAAAAAATAAACTATTCCCAAGCCGTCCACGCTACCCTGCGTTTCTAACAAAACTCCATCACCTTTATTGTGAATGACCTAAGTTTGAAGTTGACCTGTGACAAGGATAGTGAGTAAGACTTGCTCTACGTTATTATTAAAATAAAATAAAAACAAGCCATTGAGCACGATCGCCGGGCCACACTAAAATAGAGTTAAACAACCGGCCAAGTGCGTGTCGGACCACGCATAATGGAGGGTTCCGTAGCATCAATGGAATAATAACCAAACTAATGCCAAAAGGTCGTATCTGATGGCTATTGAAGAATTTTTTTGTAAATAACTCAAAAATGACTTAACCGATAATGTTAAAAACAATTTTCGTAGAAAGTATGTGATAACGCGCATCTTCCCAAATTTTTTCGTATGTTTTGGACTTAGAGTTCAAAAGTTACAGGGGGGGACGCAATTTTTTTGACTTTCGAACGATTATTTCTGAAAATATTTACTTAATCACAATATGTTCAAAGAAACCTTAATGTTATTTTTAAAGACCTATCGATTGATGTACAACATGTTGATATTTGGTAAAAATTTTTTTTTTGGGAATTTAGTTACGTGTATGGATCCACTCCCTCTGAAAATATTTTTTTCTCAAAAATGATATGTAATGTTGCCATAATATCCCTAAAATGTATCCAGAAAGTGAACTCTACCGGAGACATATTCACAACTATCCAGTAAGAAGCGAGATTTTAAATTTGGAATCTCCTACTGTCCAGTAAGTAAGTATGTCATTTACTTACTGGACAGTAGGTCATCCTCTTTAGATCTGCTTGAAAAAAAAACATAGTACCAGACACAGATTAGAGTGTAGCCATATAACATGGTTATAGGAGGGAGGCTCCAAATATATATCTATCTCTCTTTTCGGTATGTCATTTTATGAGATAGATATATTTTTGGAGCCTTAAACAGCCATTTTATAGTCTGTGACACTTAACGCGACGCAGAAAAAGTATGCACGTTGCGTTTTGTTCTTAGTAATGTTGTAGAAGTATAGTGGGATTTTATGTTTGTATTTAGTAATTTCAGTTTATAAATCATGTTGGATTAAAACTTTCCATTCTAAAATTAACATGGAGTTTCAAAAACAATAATTTACATTTTTTTACTAAAACATTCATGTAAGTAATGTAAAAATAGAACAATGTTCCAAACTAAACGCAAACTTTTTAGTAAAAAAAAAACAACGACTGGCGGGATTTCACATTCAATTGCGACAATTGTGTTTTATTTTACCGCGTGAACATAAATAATCCCAAAAAATGAGTTCAAGCGAATCCGATTCGGAAATAGATGGCACTCCTCCTGATTTAAAAGCTGAGGCCGAATTAGCAAAAAACAATTTACTTCCTCCAAAATCCAAGGAGCGATATATGAAAACTTATGAAAAATTTATGAAGTGGAAGTCAGAAAAACAAGCCAACAGTTGGTCTGAAAATGTATTCTTGGCATATTTCAGCTTTCTTCGCCAAACAATGCAGCCGACAAGTTTATGGGCTGTGTATTCTATGCTTCGATGTGTAGTGCAAAATAAACACGATGTAAACATTAAGAATTATTCCAATTTAATCACTTGGTTGAAAAGACAATCGACTGGCTACAAAGGAAAAAAATCGAGTGTATTTACCAGCCAAAACATACAGAAGTTTTTAAATGAAGCACCCGATGATGTTTATCTAGCAGCGAAGGTAATATTTATTTTATTTACTTATTTCATTTAAATTGTTGTGATGTAAGTTGTCTGTTAGTCGGTTGCAATAATATAATTATGCTATTAAATCTGGTTCCAATTAACAGATACTAATTTTTATATTCTCGATTTAAAACAGTTTTTTTTTTGTTTTTAGGTTATTACTATAATGGGAGTTAATGGCGCCTGCCGAAGTATGGAGCTCTATAATATTAAAAACAGTGACGTGGAATACCATAATGAAATAATTTTGGTAAAAGTACGAGAAACAAAAACAAAAATTGATCGCTCTTTTGTTATACACAAGGAGTCAGCTCATATTGTAAGGAAATACCATGACCTGCGCCCTGAAAATACGAAAAGCGATCGTTTTTTTATCAATTATAGAAGCGGGACATGCTTGCGGCAAAACATCGGTCGTCATAAGATTGCCGCAATGCCTAAACAAATAGCAGAATATTTGAATTTACCAAATCCAGAGAGCTATACTGGCCATTGTTTCCGGAGGTCGTCTGCTACCCTTCTGGCTGACTCTGGAGCCAATCTCACGACAATAAAACGACACGGGGGGTGGAAATCGGACCGAGTTGCAGAAGGATATATAGAAGAGTCATTAGAAAATAAAAGTGAAATTACAAGCAATATAAATAAAAAAAATAAATTGAATACTCAAAAAACACCATCTTTCACCTCCCCGCAGCCGTCTACATCGCGTCAACAGCCGCTAAGCCTGACTCCGCAGCCATCTACCTCTCGCCAAGAACCGACCACTATTCCCCTGACCGTAACATCATCGCAACCATCCACCTTCCCAAACAACCAAATTAATGTTTCACAGACATTTACTGTCAGCCAAGAGTCCATTAATCCAGATGTACAAGAAACAAACATAAATGCCCCCGGTAAATCGATAAAAATATCTATCAGTAATTGCCCGTATATGAATGTAACCTTCAATATTAATTAAACGAATTTGTTGTTAAACTTTCTTTCATTTTTGAGAAAAGCACTATACAAGCCTCAACCAGTAAGAAAGCCATCCTGGCCTCGTATATAACCGGACCTCACCTGCGGTTCGGTCCGGTTAACTCATCCTTGGCCAGGAAGGCTTACTTACTGGATTCTGCAGTAATGTACTATTTCAGCCATTTCACTACATAAATAAATAGCGGCATACAAAATACACCTCATGTCAAAATTTTATTAAGATACGTCTTATAGTTTCCGAGTAAAATGGCTGTGACATACGGACGGACGGACAGACGGACATGACGAAACTATAAGGGTTCCGTTTTTGCCATTTTGGCTACGGAACTCTAAAAAGAGAAACTTAAAATGAATTTAAAATAGAGTAGGTACACGAATCATAGTTTTAGACGAGTTTTTCAACCTTATATACTTAATACAATTTTAAGTAATAAAAGCATTAAATAAATAACCGAAAAAAGCCGTACCCTGTTATTTTCAAAAAAATGTTATTTAATTTTGACAAAACAACCGATTACTTCGGTTCTTAGTTATACCCGTTTTCCATTCCATGGTGCTCTTCACATTTAAGCAATCTTAACACAGTAATTTAATTTACCAACAGCTGAACACCATATCGGCGGTGTGCTTATCGTTAACCTTTCTGCTGTACGTGTCGCTGCCAGAACTGCGTAACCTACACGGACGGACCCTGATCTGCCACACCGGCACGATGCTGCTAGCTTTCTCGTTCCTCGCCAGGGTCCAATACGACAAGGTGGAAAAGCGTCTCTGTGTTTTCTTTGGTAAGTTTAAATTTTATATTCAATTTTGTTCTGGATACTTAATAATTTTTGCAGCATTCTTTAACTTTCGCAAACAGGTGAGACTTGGTAATATACAATATTGTTGCTTTAATACAAGGATGATTAAGACATGGATTGACAATGCCTATACGAAATCGCGTTCCTCGAACCTTCAGGTTATATGTCTGTTTTCGGTACTAAGTGCCACAGCGCCATCTGTCGAGTCTGGAGTCGAGTTATTCTGTCAGCGTTAAGCGCCGAACAAAATATTAGAAACTAGAATTTAGTGTTTGTGGTGACCGATAGATGACGCTAGTGCTTTAACCTGAAATAAGGGAACGCGATTTTGTATGGATATTGTCAATCCATGTCTATATCATCCTTGCTTTAATATGACTTTACGAGTTAGGTATAACAATATTGTACAGACACAATACGAATGTCCGTCACAGAGTAGATTAGATAGTATATTTCCTTTAAATTGAATTGTATAATAATATATATTTTAATCACATTAAAATTATACCGAATACACAACTCTGTCAATCTAGTTTTCAAAAACAAGGGAATTCAATGTACATCAAATTTAATTTTGAGTCTGTCCAGAAAGAGAAGTCTCGAAGTATTTACCTAGATATGTATGAGCTCCCATATAAAACACGACACCTCTCTTTCCAGACAAACTCTACCTACATTGTAAGCAGGTACTTGCACGATACGGAAAGCAGGATGGCCCGATCATAAAATAGTTATATAGTTGTAATTAATTTATTGATCATTGTTCGATTGTTCGAACAAATGTATTTAGAATAGTTCTACTAACTTCTAATGAGATGTTACAGTGACGTAAGCTTATTTCTCGCGGAATATCGTGTTCACCAATTTGCTTTAAAATCATATCTAAGTGTGAATGTGCAGCTAGGTAAGTAGGAGCATACGGGCAAAAAATAGCACATACTTACCTCATCAGGAATGTTAGACGCTCGTTCATAATGTTCATAGCTTCATGGAAAAAACAAACAGGATCTGATAATAGTTCAAGGGCTCGTCTCATATTTTAGAGTATTGATATATACATGATATGTGGGTAAGTGGAATCCCCAGCTGTATTTGTTTATGATACATATTCAACGTATGGAGTTTTAGTTCTTGTCAATTCTATCCTACTTATATTACTCGAGCAAGATTGATTATACCGACGTAGGTATTTGTATATTTGTAAAACAGTTCTCGGAAACATCTCTTTCGATATCGTTTGAATAATTATTTATCAAATAGGATATCTACAATTACAATGGAGCTTGTACACGTCAAGCTATAAAGGTTTACTATACAATAATCGATCATTAATAATTACGTGTACCTCAGTCAATCACTGTATGACTGTACCACTATTTAGGTACATAATAAAATTAATAAAGCTGACATTGTTTATAAATAAATATTATTTCATTCATTATACTCTTCATCATTACCTGCGACGCAATGTACAGGTACTATAGGTAGACTCTCTCAAAATCAGAAACTAACCCTTTAGTACCTAATAAAATAACTGTAATAAGTACGGCCATACTGTAATGATGTTACACTTATGTTCAGGGTACATGATCTACTTCGGGTTCGTGGCGGCGTTCGCTTGGCTCAACGTCATGTGCTTGGACATCTGGTGGACATTTGGGTAAGTCAATGTTTACGTTATGTATCATATGCAAAAACTTTGTATAAACTGTCCAAAAGAATTTTGTATTAGGCTCGGGTTTATAGATCCATTTAGACCTTATTGTGGTAAGTAATGTCAAAAAATGCAGACATGGCATATTTAGCGGTGACAATGTATGGCAGCACCATACTTCACGTACCTGTACCTACCTACCATGACCTTAGTGGTAGGGGAGCCATGAGGGGATTTCTGCAGTTACTCGAGCGCGTCAGATTTAGATATGGTTTTTTTCCTTATTTCCTGCAACCCGTGGAAATCTCCATCAACCACTTTAGCCGGCGCCTTTGGTGGGTTGGTTGGTGGAGGGTTGGTGGGCAGTTACAGAATTGTATGGTGGATTGTGAATTGTGGCTTTTGTTCCAAGTTGATGCTTTGATTTTGCTGATACATAATCTGACATTTATCGTTATGAATTTTCTTAATCTGACGGATTCCATTTTAATATGAAAACCATCGTAAATCTCAATCAGAAGCCTCTAGTTTCAATATCTGATGCGCTCGAGCAAGTACATGTCACCTTTTGTTTGTTTAAAATCTTTGAAAACCTATAAAAGCTAGCCACCGATGAAAGTATATACATTACATAAACTTTTTTTGATTTTACGATGTTGTCTTCAAAATGGTCCTGACGACGCTCGAGTAACTGCAAATTTAGTATCATGATCTCCCCTACTATATGGCAATTTAGGTCTGGTTGCTCCAAACAGTCTGTTAACGTCATCTTCATCGTTAATAATTTATTGTAGGAAAATTTTGACAGTTTCTATGAGATGACAGCTGAGCCACCTAATATTTAACCACATAACATTTAGGCCGCCTTAGCGTGCTCAGAGTGCGGTGATTTTTTATGCGTTCAAATTTTTTCATTTATTTCCTGGTGCACACACATCGAAGACGACCAAACTAAACGAAATACTGGTCGATTATATTCCCCGATATGGATACAATAATATTTTGTAGCGCAGTAAATTAATAAGAACTGATAACAATTCATGATGAAATTGATAATGAATGAAGATACCGGCACCTAATGATACACACTTCTCGTATCAGTCTTTCAGAAATTAGCGCGAATGAGTCTGTCTGTTTTTTAAATAAATACGCTGCATGCTCTTGTACGCATGCGTAAGTGCTTGCCTAATCAATCTTTATAGGCACTTATAAATAGGTAAGTATTCATAATATTTTTAGGAAGATACGATGATTACGTTACTTTCTAAGTATATCTGGTCTAGTTCTAAAAATTCTTGATTTAATCCCGGAAGCTGGCTAAAAGTAAGGCTAACCCCACACTACCTGGTGAGACGCCGATGCTCGAAAGACGCTAGTGTGCGGTTAGCCTAATACCTTGCTTCACTCGTAACGTAATATACAGTGTGTCCTTAGCCATTAGACAAAGCCTTAAACCTCACATAGGGTTACTTCTTAGGATTGATCTAACGCAAATATATTTTTAGGTAGAACAAAAGGTAAAAAATATTTTTTCTAACAAAAGTTATTTCCAATATTCAACTACGAAAAGAAACTGTTTATTGTCATTATTACTCGTAGCAGTTTTTTGACAATAACATATTAGTGATACGTCACGTCAGAGCAACGCTATGTGTATGTCGGTGTTAGCACCTGTCATCTCATACATTTGTCCCATAAAACATTTGTAAAGTCAGATTTGTAATAAGTGTCATGAATAAAAAAATAATCTAATAGGATGAAGGAGGTTTCATACTATTCAAAGAGGATGTATTTTCTCATGACCTTTTAATTACATACAGGCTGCTTCAAACTAAGAAATCGTAATTTGTCAATTTCTTCGTAACCACTGTATCGACTGTTAAGATACTTGATATACTGGTTCTAAATTATAAATACCCTAACGTCTTGGCTTTGTCCAATGGCTAAGGTCAACCTGTATATAATGGTGTAAAATTGGCAATGTCGATCCTGGAGGACGTCTTTACTCGTATATATTTAGGTAGAATAATGTGAGTGTAAATTATAGTCGAATTTATTTGAGATGAATTACAAGCCAACAGATATGACCAAAATAAAATCTTTGAAAACTTTCGGTTCTTCTAAATAATTATAACAAGATTCGGTTCGGTATGACTAATGTTGTTCTCGGAGTAAACACAGGCCAGCCGCGGGTGGGAAGCATGTTTTCTTGCGTTCACAACTTATAAGCTTTTATATTTATTTATGAATTGCCTGTTGAAAGTCTCATGTCTCGGTCTATATAGCAAAAGCTGTAGTATTGCTTAAGTCGTTTGTCGCAATGTCGACAAATATTGGTTCTGCAAGTATTACTGGTATCAATCGGTTTACTTTACAAAACTATTTGCCCACACACGTCCGAAGTGTTTGCGACGGCTCATACTATACTTAAACCACTATGTACCTACTCTGAATGTTTGATTTACGAGTAGTTATATTACTGTTAATAATTTAATTTTAAAATTCTCTAGGAACGTGTTTATGGTACTTGCGTTAATTGAGCTGCAATTTAGAAACACATTATCGTCGTAATAGTGGTAGCCGTACGATTAAAAAAACCGCAAATCGATGTACAGTTTAGCCGGTTGGCACACGCATACTAGAGGTCAAAACACATTCTTTGACCCGCAGTTCTTAAAAAAAAAATCCCTTAGAAGGGGAGTGCCGAGACATTTATTGATATGTATGAAAAAAAAATAATTTTCGAAACGTACCAAGTTTGGGCTCCTCCAGACACGATACGGCTGATTATTTTTTAATACAATATACCACAAATGATACGTAATACCCTCATATCTAACCTCAAAGAAGCAATTTTAAAAATAATTTCATTAAGTATTTTTTTTTTAATTTTCAATATTACAAAGTGACACAGTTCTACTTCAATACCTATTTGGCGTGACTTATGGAACTGTAGTACAGATACATTACATATTAATCATAAAATGATACGTAGTATCCATAAATCCAACGGGAAATACCTCTTTAACCATTTAACTGCGCCTTTTCATCAGTTGGTATAGTTTGTTTAGTTTTTGACACAAAATATCAAGGTTTGACTCCTTCAAATACGATATACGCAATTTTTTTTGTACAGTATATCACAAACGATACGTTATATCCTGATATCTAACCCCAAGAAAGCAATTTTGAAAATAATTTAATTTAGTATTTTTTTTTATTAATATTACAAAGTGACACAGTTCTACTGGAATTGTATTGAACTGTGCTGTTCTGTTTATAATTTGTGTTATCTAAGTGACAATAACGATCAAAAACGACAACGAAATCGAATCGAAATCAAATCTCCAGAACAGTGGGGATGGAAGATAAGATCTGAGCTTTCATTAGAGGCTAATTGGACTAAATTAGACTGTATATGGCATGCAGTTAAGAAGCTAGATGGTGTGGATGCAAAATTGGATGCAAAACCAACCGATGCTCATGCAAAAAAAATAACCTTCCTTGCACCCCAGCCTGCAAAATTTGTCACCGTGATTGCCATAACGCGAGGTGCGCTATTATTTTCTCAATTTACGCCTTTTACGTAAATAAGTGAATTCATTTATACAATCCGCTTTTTTATTTGCAGCAAAACGTATATAGAAGTCGGAGTGGAAGTAATAGAAAGATAGAAAAATATGTTTTAAAAATGTAAAAAGCAAGATTAATAGTATGTTAGAATAGTATAGTAGAGTAATAGTAGTATGTAATTATAATTATGAGATAAAAACAACAGGAATAAACATCTTTAATTCAACTTTCAGCCACTTTTTAAGTCAGTATCTACCACAAAAACTGAACCAACTGATGAAAAGACGCAGTTGAATGGTTAAAGAGGTATTTCCCGTTGGATATATGGATACTATGTATCATTTTATGATTAATATGTACTGTATCTGTCGAATGTCGTCGCTCAAATCTGGAGCAGAGCCCGACTGGGGAAGTACCTCCACCTTACAGAAAACCACAGCCAAATAGCACTAGACCCTACTCATAGTGTTGTGTTCCTGCTGGTGAGTAAGGTTGCCAAAGAGCTCAAAGAAGACCCAGTGTATTGACGATGAGGGACTTTCTTGTTCCTTTAGTCGTCAACACAGTGAATCCTCCTTTTTGTAAAGGGTCGGCAACGCGCATGTGACTCCTTTGGAGTTGCAGGCGTCCATAGGTTACGGTAGCTGCTTACCATCAGGCGGGCCGTATGCTTGTTTGCCACCGTCGTGGTATAAAAAAAAAAAAAAAAAATCTGTACTACAGTTCCATAAGTCACGCCAAATAGGTATTGAAGTAGAACTGTGTCACTTTGTAATATTGAAAAATTGAAAAAAAGAACTTAATGAAATTATTTTCTAAATAGCTTTTTTGAGGTTATATATGAGGATAATACGTATCATTTGTAGTATATTATATTTAAAAAAATTCAGCCATATCGTGTCTGGAGGAGCCCAAACTTGGTATGTTTCGAAAATTATTTTTGTGTTAATTTAAAAAAAAATTGCTGAAATGTAATTATGTGGTATATTTTTAGAATCGCCTTAAAATGCCCTTTTATAAGATACCACACACGATAGGTTTCTGAAAAAAAATTTCTTTTTTACCATACAAATAAAAAAATGTCTCGGCGCTCCCCTCCTAAGGGATTTTTTTTTAAGAACTGCGGGTCAAAAAATGTGTTTTGACCTCTAGTATGCGTGCGCCAAACGGCTAAACTGTACATCGATTTGCGGTTTTTCTTTGAAATTGGGCTTGTACGGCTACCACTATCATGCAGTTTAAACCTAGATAATGGGGCTGAGGCGACCAATTTTTGCGACATTATTTGTATCGTGTGGTACAAGCTTGTGTAGGCATTTATGTACTCTATAAACATCTAAACTCTATAAAAACTAAAACTATCAATGTTTAATTCATCATCGTCAAAGTGAAAGATTAGCATGAAACATTGTAAAAATCAAGGACAATGAGCTGCAATCAGTACCTACCTAAGTAATGAGATAGAAGAAAGGTTGTTATTATTATATCCTGTTTTGAACCCAATTAAACGCTGTCAATTAGAAACATCTACCTAGACGGAGAGCTAGCCACGTCATATGACACAATAATGAGAGCGACCAAACCCCTCTCGTTAGTTTGCTATACTACGCTTATTCCTAGATCCGGACATCTGGCAGCTGTAAAGCGGTGGAGTTCAAAGAATGCAAACCACTTTAAAGCCTGTGCCAGACGGCAGACAGCCGCAGATTCTGCCACGTGACCTTGGTTGAAGCGAGTTTAATGCTTTGCTGTCTATATGGCTGACAACAAGCCCCCAACTTCAGTGTGTTCGAAGCGGAGCAAACGTGCACGGAGATCTACAGAGATGCCATGGCTTCTTTGTTAATTGAAATTCCAAAAGTTTGGTATACACTTTTGTGTGCAATTGAGGAAAACAATCATATTAGAAATCAGAAATCATTGCGTGCGCGATGCGTCTGCAGTCTGCACTCGGAGCGTGCGGCGGTGCGACTATCGTCCTCATGGTTTACAACAAGCGGCTAGACGAGTACCAACCACCGCTTCTGCAAATGGTTGGCAGAGCACGCCTAGCCACTATAGCCACCAAGAGCATTTAAAGGTCATGCGAAATTTGGCATGCAACCACGGGCTACATGGTTTAAAATCTCTGTTTTTCTGCCAAGGTCGCATGGCAGAGGCTGTGGTTGTATGCCGTCTGGCACACGTTTAAGAATACGAATCATAGAGTTCTGGTTCTTTTGATGCAGTATTAAACCTGTGCAGATGCACGGAAGTAGCAATAAGGATAGTATTGCAATCTTATTAGACGGGTTTCGTTGCTCGCATTATTGTGTCATATCTGGCGTGGCTAGCTCTTAGACCAATCCAGATAAATAGGACAGAAATTACACTTCACTTGTTTGATGATAACGCTCACGATAAGGCTTCGTTATACTTACGGGCCGACGTCAGGCTTTGGGATACTGGACAATCTATACATATAATAAAGCTGAAGAGGGTCGAAAGTCTGTACATGGAAGATAATCGAGAAAAAGTTGGCTGGGGATACTTAGAATCGATAACAGAACACGTTCCAACAATTTTTAGAATTTTTGTCTGTTTATCTGTTTGTCTGTTTATTTGACCGCGCATCACGTGAATACGGCTAAACGGATTTTGATGAAATTTTGTATAAAGATAGTTTGAGTCCCGGGAAAGGATAATATATAGTTTTAATCCTGAAAATCAACCCTGGCGGGGGTGAAAATGGGGTTGAAAGTTTGTATGGAGAATTTTTAACAGCTGAAACGATTTAGATAGAAATGAGTATGGAGATAATTTGAGTCTCGAGAAACGTCATAGGATAGTTTTCAAACCCTTGTGGGGGTGAAAAGGGGGTTGGACGTTGGTATGAGATTTTTTTTACCGCTGAACTGATTTAGATGAAAATTGGTATAGAGATAGTATGGGTCTCGAGAAAGGACAAAGGATAGTTTCATCTTTAAAAAGAGGGAGCCCCCCCCATCTTACTTTTGAACCGTAGGTCCAAAAAAATTGAAAAAAAAATGGAAGTGAAGCCTGAAAGGTAATTTCAATAAAAACTATACTGAATAAAATCGGTTCAGCTGTTTTTCAGTAGTCAGTCGTAAACGCATAGTGAAAGGACGTAAGTGCCGGACAGTAGAATTACACAACACCAAACAATTAACCCACCACGCAATTATTAGTTTATGACGGAAGCGCCGCCAAATATCCCTTAATAAATGACCTTTTGAACGGATGTTTTTTAACAGGGCGGCAATTACGGAACCCTACACTGAACATGGCCCGACATGCTCTTGGCCGGTTTTTGTTGCATTGTTATCCCAGAAGTCACCCCTTAAGGATTACTAATTCCAATTGTCAAGCAAATCCCCGTCCAGGTATAGGTAGGCTATAAAAATTCAACCTCTAAAGACACTACACTCGATTGAGTTAATTTTGCACCTGAAAGTTATGGCGCTACTTAGAAAGGAGGTGAGAACTTTTTTCCAAATATGTCCTAAG
The DNA here is from genome assembly GCA_947086415.1 of Pammene aurita. NCBI lineage: Eukaryota > Metazoa > Arthropoda > Insecta > Lepidoptera > Tortricidae > Pammene > Pammene aurita. Next base: position 25,688,177 of record OX352293.1, read on the forward strand.
ACTAACGAGTGCCCTGCTTAACTAACAGATGGCGCTGAAATTAATACGTTGTGACATGAATAAGCCACTTAGGAAGGATTTTGGCAAATTAACTCTAAGTTTAGAAGTGGGGGTACGGATATCAACAAATTTAAATGAATTATTGACTTAATAGTACAACAAAATTAAACGACAATAAATTAATTGCCACACATTGCACAGTGCATGTAAATACTCAGCCTCACAATTTTGATGTCTATTCCCCTTTTCTCTGTTACTTCTAAGTCTTCTAACTAAATTAGACCTAACTTCGTTCTTAGTATATTTGTTAATAAGTTGTTAGGTTATGATATGAAGTATGGATTTTTATGTGTATATTTCTTACCTAGGCGCGGTCCGATGGAGTGGAGGGGTGGGGGGGGGGGGGTTACATGGGACATTAAACCCCCCCCCCCTGTTGAAAAAACTGTTGATTTTGGAGTGTACTTTTATTTAGTGGTAATTGTAAAATATTTTATCTGAACTACTGTCTGTCCTCTAGCGTATCCATCTGTCAACTTTACTTCAAGACCTTCAAGTTCCGCCTCCAGGGGGAGGGAGAGAAATTAGGGATGAATTAGCCGCTTACTGACAAAGACCGAATTCCACGCGGGCGGAGCCGCGGGCACAGCTAGTACCTAAATATAGATACAATGACACGTAGCAACGAAAGCGGTTTTCATAAGTAAATTGGTAAAATATTAATAAATAAGGTTACCAATACATACAAGTGTCCCTATCTACCTTTCCGCAAAATTTCTTCATAACTAATTGTGCCGAGTGACCACGATACTGTTTCCTTATTTTTAAATACCTTAGGGTATGTCATATCTATAAATACTTACTAGTAAAAATATTTAAGACGATTGTCGTCGGAGTGTCCTTGAGCGTTTGGGCGCTCTCTACCCGCGCCACCCGCGTACCCTTTTCATTGCGATCGTGCGTAAATCCGCCGCGATGCACCGCAATAATGTTCAAAGAATATGACTTTACTCAGAGGCGCGCGGGCAGATTTATAATAATCATACCTAATCCTTTTGTGATTTGAATACTGTGATTAAGTACTACGGTGACGTTTTTTAGGAATGCTACTAAATAAGATAAGTAATAACGATCTCGATTAGTAGATTTTTTTGTAAAAAAATGAAAACCTAGATTTTGAATTTGAAGTACAGTGAGCGGCAAAATATTTATGAATTTACGAAATATGGTTAAAATATTCCGCATATCAGAAAAAAATAAAAAAATACTGACTAGTACAGCAAAAAAAACTGAATGCACATCAAAGCGGTGTTTTCATGTGAATTTGGATTTTTTTTGCTGTGCAAGTGAGCTTAATAGATCGTTATGTTTTGTTGCAATTTTAAATATTAACCGTAAAAATTCACTTAATTTCGATAAATTAACCAAACTAAGCCTGTTGCGAGTTGCGAGTAGTAAAAATGCACATGTAAGGAGCGGTATTTGTACACGAAATCGTCATACAAATGAGAGCTGTAAGCCCATTAAATTGCTAAAAAGTCTTTTAGGTGAGGCACTCCATACATACATACATATGCCAAATTAAATGTCAAAAATATTTTTTTTGTAAATATGAATATGTTGTACGATACGGCTTTAAAAATATCTTATATATATATATATATATATTGAGTATTTTTAAAACTTTTTATTAAGTCAATATTTTCAGAAATAATTGCTTCGAAAGTCTAAATATAATAGCCCCCATCTAACTTTTAATCCGTAAGTCTAAAAAATATGAAAAAATACCAAGAAGGCTTAGTACTTAATTTTCTACGAAAATTATTTCACATATTATCGGTTCATCCGTTTTTGAGTTATCTCCAAGAAACTACTTTCTACGGAACCCTACATTATACATGGTCCGATACAAACTTGGCCGGTCTTTTAAAGATATTTGATAGGTAGTATTAACCCTTAGTAGTAATTTATTTATTCACTTGTGTTGATAATTAATATAAAATTTGTATTTATTTGCATTTCACCGACATAATAAAGTTTTTTTTAGGGTAGTCAACGCGCATGTGAATCTTCTGGGGTTGCAGGCGTCCATAGGCTTTATAACTGCTTTCAATCAGGCGGGTCGTATGCTTGTTTGCCAGCGTCGTGGTATAAAAAAAGCTTTTTTTTCCTTTATTCTTACATACATTGAACTCTTAAATATCAGCAATTTTTTATTAGATTCTCAATCAGCTTTGGTATGAGTAATTATGTGTTTTAATTACGCCTACAAAGTGGTAAAACAATAAGTATCTGAAACCCATTGTTGGATAGGTCTTTCAAGAAGAATATGCCTTAAACAACTTTTGGATAAAACGAATACTTTCGTAAATAATAGCTTCGAAAGTTAAAATGCTCTTTGTTTTTGAACCGTGGGTCCAAAAAAATTGGGAAAATTCCTGGAAGTGAGACCATTGAAATACTTATCACGTATTTTCAATAAAAACTATATGGAATAAAATCGGTTGAGCCGTTTTTGAGTTATGCCTATAGTAAAATAACGTAAATGCCACAAAATATTTCTTTATAGACTACCTTTTGAATGGATGTATTGTAACTGGCCGGCAACTACGGATCCCTACACTGAGCATAGCCCGATATTCTCTTGGCCGGTTTATCTGCAATCCTTTGCAGTTTACTTCGCAATTTCTAGATTTGAGAAATTAGTATAAAGTATAACATTAAAGATTGTGTTCAATCATAAAATAAAACGCATATTACATTCGTTTAGAACACGGTATTCTTAAATAAATATGTTTAAATAAATTCGGTTCTTTGGAGTTTTTTATTAAATTAATTATTAGTCTATTGTATTGCAGTACTAGCAGATTTCCGCAACTCGACGACTAATGCCTATTTTGCGTGATGCATGCGTCTACTAAAACATAATAATTTTAGTTTACTTACATGACCAAATTTGTTTTCAGAGCAATGTGAGATTCATGATTTTTGTTTTTTCTCCATTTTTATTTCATTTGTTTTTTACTTGTATTATAATCTAAATAAAATACACTTTTTATACGAACGTACATAAACATGCATACGAGTACATTATCTTAAAAGATAAAACGTCTATACATTATTGATTCCGGGAAGACACGTTATATCCGCACCGCATGAACCCTCTGCAGTTATTTAGTCTTTAGGCACAGTAAGTCCGATATTATTGCTCACGGGCCAAGCACAAGTATATGTAGTACAAGGGAAGCACGGAGCGACGAGCGACACAGCCTCCTCGTCTCAAAGCTAGCTCACGACTGCCAGCAACGCCGTTTTCGAGCTAATAACGCACGAAATGTGGAATTATGATCAAGTTGTTTAAGAAAACTTTATCAATTTAAATATCCTACGTTGAGTTTGTAGTGTTCTGTAGTACATATTTTTTAGTTCAACAATATTTTAAATCGAATGAGCCGATCAGTAGACATAAGCAAAATTAACCGTAAAACGACATTTCGTTACATTTACATAACGGAGAAACTATACGTTACACGAGTTATTCAAACGTTGACAATGTTGTACATGAAATGGTGAATAACATATATATTTTTTTAAATTTTTGAATGATCCGTTATTGAGATATATCCCTTAGAAATTAACAGTTTTTGGCCACAATCAGCGCCTAGCGCCTTAATCAGCTGGGTGGTTGGAATAATAGTGCTACCCCGTTTCACGCAAAATAGGCACACTGGATGTCGACTTGCGGAAAAACGTTCAGGATAACTAACTAACTAACTAACTAATATTTAATCAATAATTTTTTTGGTGCATGTGTATGAAGTCTTAGCTAAGTCAAGTCCCTATAGTCAGCCATCTCCCGCCGTCTCCCCACACCTATCTGATGTAATTGAGGTATATAAACAGCCGTAGATATTTACTTAACAGTTCGACGGTATTATTAGCAATCACAATCTTGTTATACATATGTTGTGTTGTGTTTACCTTCTAGTATTTTTTTCTCTCCCTTTTGTTTCAAATATACATATTTTAATTAGTTAGTTTTTCATATGTAGATAGGTTTAGATCTAAATAATGTAGGTAAGTATTTATAAAAGTACAGTTATTTCAGTAATGGTCGCGTTCATGGTTAACTGAACTAGTTCAGCTAGTACAAAATTTCCCTAGAGCTTTTACAGCATAATAAAAGCAGTATCTTTAATCATATAGTACACTTAGGGCGAGTCTAAAATGACAGCAGTTTGAAAACGTGCACACAAACTCACCTGTCGGGTTGGAACCAATCACCGCTCGTTCACGAATTGTTAATGACTGCGTGTCACGAAAATATGAGAAAATCGGCTTATGATGGAATCACAGTTTGGTCTTCACGGGATTACGTCCATATAATTTCTATGTTCATGGGTAACGTTAATACATAAAAGTATTCATTAATATTATACAATACTTAAAATGGTAGTCTCATTGAATTTACGTCCACAAACAAACGTCAGTTAGCTTTATGTACCTAATTCTGAGTACGTGAATTAACAATATTAAATAGGTATGAATAATTTGCGTAGAGGAATAGTTTCGCTAATTTAAATAGACATGGTCGTGACGTCCGTGAAAATCAAATAAGCACTATAAGTTGCGTTTCGTAGTTAATAGAGTCATCATAGGCGAGGCCCTAATTAGACCTCCCATATAGTCTCAGTGGGGCACGAGCGTGTGAGTTATGTCAGTGTCGCTCGTCAGACGCGTCACTTTTGTATTGCGTTAGCTATGTAATGTAGATACATACATGTTTCACAATATCCATTAAAGGTTGGGCACTGCTGACTCAGCCAATATCTTATTTACTTAATTAGTGAAAATGTGACAACTTTCGTGTTTGTTTGTTTTATATTTTAATGCTCTTCGTAATATGTAAAGGCATAATATAAAGTCGAATATGTAGAATATGAATGTGAAAAGTCAATATGTAGTGCTATAATGTAAAGCAATATGTTAAGTCAAGAATGTGCAATCAAATATGTAGAGATAAAGAAACACTTATTTTTAATGACTTGCCGATCTTGAACACTCGTGGAAAATGTATTGTGTACAATAGTGACATAAATTAACTACTGCTTTCCAATCTCGTACCTTTTTTTCAGCAAATGTGACATTGTTGGACTAGTGATTCAGGTGTGTAAGCTTGGATTTAGACCATCTATTGCCCCATTTCCGAGCAGTGGCGTGAAGATTGAAATAACGCACACGAACTATGAATGCTGTTTAAATTTTATTTTAAATATGTAGTAAGTACAATATATATTTTTTATGGCAAAAAGAGTAAAATTTTAACTGTAATATTAGTAAATTTGTGATTTACCGTTGAAATGCTACGTTGTTTGATTTGTTTGTAAACATACTTGTCCTTTGTTTTATCAAGGGTTTTATTGTTATCACTTAATTACTGCCATTATCTGATAATACGTCACTGAAGTCTATCCGCCATTAGCCGATCAATCTCCCGTGACCAGAACAGTAATGGGAAGTAGTAACATTTTATTAATGGTGTCGTATTCTTTATACTTACCTAAATGCTTTTGCTTAATGGGTTAATGGTTAGTAATAGTACATTACTTACCAAGGACTGTAAAAGAAAGAAAGCCCGAAATCGCAGGTATTTATGACCCGAGCCGCAGGCGAGGGTTGTAAATATGCGATAGAGGGCTTTCTTATTTACTGCCCATGGTGAGTACACAATTTTACGTCTCCACCTGGCCATAATGCGAGTTTTACCGTACGCGTAGCGTGCGGTAAAACTTATATTATGGCCAGGTGTGACGTAAAATAAATTAATGTCCATGAAATAAATATCTTAGGTAGTAAATGTAGCTACAAGTACCGAGCCTTGCTGGCTATGTAATAGATATATACCGAATATCAAATTTATTATAAGCGTACCTAGGTAATAAATAGGAAAAACACATAACTACATTTTAGGATTCCCTACCAAAAAACAAAAGAAGTGCCCTATCTATGGTGCAACACTGTCAGTCTGTTATACTCGTATGTTAGTAATTTCGCAGCAGCCAGGTAAAAACTAGAGCTCCCGCTACACGTGTTACACGCGGAGACGAATACCCGTGTACTTAAGACCGACGGTGCTAAGGAGCCGGTTTACACGAACCCGCCGGGATTCGGAAACGTCTCCAGGAAACGTTTCCTGGAAACGTTTCGAGAAACGTTCCTACGGGTACACGGGTACTTAATACCGGCTCGAACAGGTCCGAAACAGTTAGAACCGATGCAAATAAGGGTTACTATTGAATGCTCTACAGTTGACTACAGGTGAGGTTGTATAGCATCGTAGGATATTTTAATTACTTATTTAGGTTTAGCCAGCTTCACAATATAAGTAGATATGATTATATATTGAGGTATTCATCGGTATTCTAGACAAAATGAATACCTTCCTACACATAGTTTCGATAATTATAAAATGTACTTTTTACTTTCTTATTACATTTATATAGTGTTTTAGAATAAAGTCTAGTGCTTTGAGAAGCGAGATCATTTTAACAATATTTTATATACCCATTATATAAAATATTGTTAAAATGAAATCGCTTGTAAGAAAAATATCCCGAATGATCACGATGGGGGGGAGGGGGTCAGAGAAGATATCACGTATAATTTTTTTTCAAAGCGGGAAAGCCAAAAGCAACAATTTTACTCAAAAATTTAATCAGATCAAATATTCCGCTCTATTTTGTGATATTAAGTCATGAGCAGATTTTTACGATGCCTGTTTTTCTGAGATAGCATCTTGAACGCAATACAGTAGAAACGACATTAGACTTGCTTAGCGTGTAAGGGTACAAAAATCGGCCAAATATGATCTCATGATTTCTGGACGACCCCAAATATGAAAAAATACGATCATACTAACGTTTAATATTCAAGTATGTCAATCAATCGATAGTTATAAATTAACAATATACCTATTACTTATTCGAATACTTATTACATGCACGTCTTCGTAAAAATATCGATATGATAAAATTAAGAATATCCGACTGATCCGCGGCACTAGTGCAAATTTATTTTGACGTATTATTTCAATTTTGTGTCTTAATGTCAAACATCACAAGTTCGCTGTCCATTGAGCGTCAGCTTGGTAAACATCTAAGAAATAAATAAATAAGCACACAAATCAAGCAATGGATGCCATTTTGACAGCTTGCATAGGAAAACGTTTTTTTAAATTATTTTTCTGGCAAAAACATATCAATATTAGCTTTATATTTGATAATTGACACCACAGAATTAATAGTTGTACTGCGATTTGTACAAGTAACAAAGGCGAAAACAGTGATTTTATGTTTGTATTAAATTTATACTGCACCGGTTGTCATGTTACTGACATTGTGATCGAGTTTTCTGATCAAGTTGATAAGGATTTAGGGACAGTGTTTTAGCTGTGATGCCATTTCTCCTTATACTTTAGATTTCTATGGTGTAAAATTGATGTCTGGTTACTTTGGAAACGTCGTATCTCACTTAATTTAACATTTTTTTTCATAATCAAAGTGTTCTGTCATAATTCTTAAAGAGGTCTATCTTTATTGGTTTGTTTGTGTAAGGTGACTATGATTACAGATAATAAAATTTATAAGTAACAAAAAGGTGAAAAAAGTAGAAAGGCGTTATTGTTTCACTTAAACATGATGGCGATGGCGGCTGATTCATTAGCGTGAACTAATTAATTGGGTAGGGTTGTTTCTGCTCACGTCTCGTGAATCATCTTGTATACAATGGTGTAAAAGTTTCTAGTTTCATTTTTGTGGACTCCACAGCAATGAAACTAGAAACTTTTACAAATATCTTAGGTATTCATTATTATACTATATTAAGAGTTTATAAAATCATCATCATCATCAATTGAACTGTTAGTTTTATCTGGTCCTTGGTATTCACTACCATGAGATACGCGGCAGCGGCAAAATAACTAACCACCAATTTAAGAGGCCTTATCAAAGTACCATGCACAGGTGTTTTTAACAAAGAACCAATATTACTTATGCTACTTTGGTTATCCCGCGATAATATAACTTATTCAATTAAGCTTAGATCCTAAAACAGATAAACTGCTAGTTGACTTGGGTCACTTTGAGATTAGCGTTCAGGTAATAAAATAAAATGCAGATTTTACGACACCCTTTGGTGCAAACGTGTAGATTTCCAAATCATAATGGCCACCTATTTTAAGCTCTATGTGGTTGTAATAAAGTCAACACATCTGTTTAAACATAAGACCTTAAGCGGCACGATTTTAAGAGGATTTACTTAATCTATAGCATAGTAAATATTTCCTTTTGTTTTGACGCCACGCGGCCTAATTCCACTGTGATGCTAATAGGTAGAAGGAGCTTTCAATATAATTTAAAAAAACCATGCCTAAGATATAGAATATCCTATTGAGTTTTAGTATGGCTTCAGTTTTCCACTTAGTCGGTCAGTTGGATACTACAGTCTTCCCGAGTAAATCTTACCATTTTAAAATAGTGTTAGTTGTTTTGTTAATAGTTTTTTTTGTTTTGTTGGTTTTTGTTGTTATGATTGCATGTCAACGAGCTACCCAGAAGAATATAAAAAAATTGTAAAAAAATTACTATTTTAACTGGTAAGGAGCATTAATACCAATTAATTGACTACTAATACAAATCAAGATAATGTTGAGCGTATTTAGTAATAATGGATAATCATGTTATGAGTACATCATTTATAATGTATATAGTGACATAATTTAGTGTCCAAAATAATAAATTACCTGTTTTCAGATATAAACTGATTAGAAATGGAAACAAATGGTTGATTTAAAAAGGACCGTTCTGTTACTTCTGATGCTCATAAGTTTAAAATAGTAAGTTGTACCTTTAATGACACCGTAAATCAATTCGTTGTATTCCACACAATTTATTAGTAAATGGTAGTAATCAATTCATAATAGGACATGTTCGTTGTAGTATTCTGCCTTTTCGCTGAACTTTTTTTGGCCGAATTTCACTTGCTAAGCAACATTTCGCTGATGATTCACTTTAACAACTAACTATTAGCAAAATTTTGTATGATAACGTTTCATTTGGTAGAATTGTTTTAAAGCTGATTATTATAATGACTCAAAACTTTTGGGATACTTATCATTTGTCAAATCTATCACTAGGCCAAGCAACTATTAAAAGAATAACGTTTCGTTAGTAAGTATATTAACAACAGAAATCTCATATGTGACGGACTCCAGTTAGGTGCGACGACGAGCGAAGCGAAGAGGAGCGTATTAGATCTACCGTGAGCAAACAGTGCACGAAGCCGAGCTAGCGAAGCGAGCGTGCCGCCGTAACGGCCGGCAAGTGCCAGAATAGACTTTTTAATATAAAAAATATTCTAAGCAATAAGTCTAATGAATAAACTATTGTATTAAAATAATAATAATAACTACCTGTATATAATTTGCCCACAGTGAAAATAGCGTCCTTACGAAATGAATATTACGCAAACTAAACCATTCTATACTCGAAAGGCGGTATTTAGAAAAGTGACTTTATAAAAACAGGCCAAACGTACAGTTGGTAACTGAGAGAAATAAAACAAAATCTTTTGATAAGTTGGCACATGATCATTCCGCGATGTTAAATTACGCGAAAAGTTTGTTGGGAACTGATAATCGGCAACACAATTTTCAGCGATAATTTAGAGAACCTTTCGTTGTACTAGGGTAAATAAATCGGGATTAAATGTAAAAATAATATACTACAGCTGCTGTGCATTGTAAGTTTCAAATTATTTTTCTTGCCCGGATTTGAATACCTAACCAAACCGTCCTAACCGCCGCCGCAGACCACTATCTAATTTTAATCAAATATAGTGTTTTTTTTATCAATAAACAACTAATACAAAGAGCTCAAAGAGGACCCAGTGTGTTGACGACGAGGGACCATCTTGTTCCTTTAGCCGTCAACACAGTAAATCCTCCTTTTTGTAAAGGGTCGGCAACGTGCATGTGACACCCCATTAGTTGCAGGCATCCATAGGCTACGGTAGCTGCTTACCATCAGGCGGGCCGTATGCTTGTTTGCCACCGTCGTGGTATAAAAATAATAATTACCTGAACCTTTATTTTAAAGAACGGAGACACTATTAATTCAATGAAATAAGTATTGAGTATAACGAAGTAATATTTATATTGCTAAAACGGCAGAATTGTTGTTTTAATATAGGCAATTCATCCTTTATCTATTGAAAACAAACCCGCGCTTCTACCTGCGTGGAAAAAAGGTTCGTTCAAATTAACCGTTAACTAAATTTCAACTCTATTGACTCGCAATAAGATTCAACATGACTAAAATTCCCTAAGCTACTACATGTATTCATTAGTAGCTCTTAAACGTCTAGACTCGTATCTCTGCCACTCGTCAAGGACGTTTCGAGATCCGCGTGTATTTAAGGAACGTTGCTTCGGCTACCCGTTTACTCGTGGAAACGGATCTTAATTACACGTTTCTTTATTACACGTGGGAAGCGGGCCAGAAAACTGTGTTCGTGTTACTCAGAAACGGATCTTGGAAACGGGTACCCGAAACCCGGAAACGACCGCGAGCCCTAGTAAAAACAATACAGTGTTCTTGTGAGTATTTTGTATTGTGTGCCGTCCGTTTATTTGTTTTTATAATATACGGCTATTCAATTTAAGGCATTCAACCAAAAGAGTACCTAAATTACAATCATAGTGAACTGTCAGATTTTTAGCGACCGTGTTGTCACCAGGTAACCAATTGTGTTTTGTGAAAACTGACTATCGTGTTGACATTAATCGCAGTGATTAACAGAGTGTTCAAAGACTTACCATTTCATTTTTACGTAGATTGAAAAAAAACCGGCCAAGAGCGTGTCGGGCCACGCTCAGTGTAGGGTTCCGTAGTTTTCCGTCCGTCACAGTAAGTGTCCCTACTTAAGAGTTAAAAAAATGGGCCCATGGTTAAGTTATTTGAAAGCACGTCATTTCATTGTGATTTTATAGAAATTACAGGTACAATAAACATCTGCTTATGCGGTTAAATTACAAACTTAGTTCAGAAATTATTTTGTAATTTTTTTTCAAAAACTATTCAACCTATCAAGTTCAAAATAATTTTCCTAGAAAGTTTTTATAAAGTTCTACTTCTGAGATTTTTTTCATATTTTTAAAACTTATGGTTCAATAGTTAGAGGGACACATTTTTTTTTACTTCTGGAGCGATTATTTCCGAAAATATTTACATTATCAAAAAATGATATTACTAAACCCGTATTCATTTTTAAATACCTATCCAACAATATATCACACGTTAGGGTTGAAATGAAAAAAAAAATCACTCCCCACTTTACGTATAGGGGAGGTACCCTAATAAAAATTTTTTTTTCACTTTTTATTTTACCACTTTGTCGGCGTGATTGATATACATATTAGTACCAAATTACAGCTTTGTAGTGCTAACAGTCACTGAGATTATCCGCGGACGGACGGACAGACATGGCGAAACTAAAAGGGTTCCTAGTTGACTGCGGAACCCTAAAAATGCGAGGTACATACGGGGAAATTACACTGCTGATAAAAGTTATAAACGAAAGTAATTAAACGACTCCATTTCTCGTTTTATTGCTAATATTGTTGTAACTTATGCTTATACCAAGCAACTTCAACAGTAACTGCAGGTGCAGGTTTACCTTTATATAGGTATCGCAGGTCGCAGGAACTAAGAAAAGTATATATGTCGCAGGGAAATGATTAAAACAGAGATTTGAACAAATCTCTAAGGGATATGATCAAATTACGCAGGATGTTAAAATGAAGACTCCATATCATCATTTCCCTAGAAAAATTCAGTAATTTTACCAAATCACTGACTCTGTTTAGTGGGAAGACAAAATCGGCCAAAAAACGCGACACGCTTTTTCATTTCACTAGATTTGTTTAGGAATTTGACAAAATCCCTAACCGCTACAGTAAGTTGATGAAACGAACTCAAAAAGTCGACTACTTTTATCATTTCGCCAAACAAGTTTAGTGAAATGATAAAGTCTCAACTGCAAGATGGTATATGGTGATTTGATTAAATCTCTGAACTGGTTTAGTGAAATGACGAAAGGAAGTACCGAATACAATATTTTACTTTACAGTTAAGCGATTTTATCAAATCTCTGACTAGATAAAGTGAAACAGATATTAAATCAGAGATTTTAACAAATCTCTAAGGGATATGATCAAATTACGCAGGATGTTAAAATGGAGAATCCATATCATCATTTCCCTAGAAAAATTCAGTCATTTCACTAAATCACTGACTCTGTTTAGTGGGAAGACAAAATCGGACAAAAAACGCGACACGCTTTTTCATTTCACTAGATTTGTTGAGGAATTTGACTAAATCCCTAACCGCTACAGTAAGTTGATGAAACGAACTCAAAAAGTCGACTACTTTTATCATTTCGCCAAACAAGTTTAGTGAAATGATAAAGTCTCAACTGGAAGATGGTATATGGTGATTTGATTAAATCTCTGAACTGGTTTAGTGAAGTGACGAAAGGAAGTACCGAATACAATATTTTACTTTACAGTTAAGCGATTTTATCAAATCTCTGACTAGATAAAGTGAAACAGATATTAAATCAGAGATTTTAACAAATCTCTAAGGGATATGATCAAATCACGCAGGATGTTAAAATGGAAAATCCATATCATCATTTCCCTAGAAAAATTCAGTAATTTCACCAAATCACTAACTCTGTTCAGTGGAAAGACAAAATCGGCCGGTGCAGTATTTGTGAACATCCAGTGCATGCAACATGTGGAAGTACTGTTGGAGAGGAAGGTTAAGGCTTAGTTGTTAAATGCAAACATATATATTAGGAGAACCGCGTAGCTGTGCCTAATATGTGTATCTGTCGCAGGGAAATGATTAAAACAGAGATTTGAACAAATCTCTAAGGAATATGATCAAATCACGCAGGATGTTAAAATGGAGAATCCATATCATTATTTCCCTAGAAAAATTCAGTCATTTCACCAAATCACGGACTCTGTTTAGTGGAAAGACAAAATCGGCCAATAAACGCGACACGCTTTTTCATTTCACTAGATTTGTTTAGGAATTTGACAAAATCCCTAACCACGACAGTAAGTTGACGAAAGGAACTCAAAAAGTCAACTAGTTTTATCATTTCGGTAAACAAGTTTAATGAAATGATAAAATCTCAACTGGGCCTCGATTCGACATGCCAAACTGTGAGACGTGGATGTCACACTTATATCGCTAGTGGATAGAGTGATCCATCTGTCCACACGTGTCCACACCTAACTGTCGAGCTGTCAGTAGGTCTCGCTAGAGCGTTTTATCTATGGCGATGGCCACCATTATAGATATCACTCTTGAGTGATTCCACCCCAAATTTCAACTGTCACAAAAGTCATCATAGTTGTCTCGCATGCGACAATCAGTTATGCCATGTCGAATCGGGGCCAAGATGGTATGTGGTGATTTGATTAAATCTGAACTGGTTGGAAATGACTGAACTTTTCTAGGGAAATGATGATATGGATTCTCCATTTTAACATCCTGCGTGATTTGATCATATCTCTTAGAGACTAAAGGCCTCCTAGCCCAGTCGGTAGTGACACTGCTTACGAAGCAGGAGGTCCCGGGTTCGAATCCTGGTCAGGGCATTTATTTGTGTGGTTATCACAGATATTTGTACCTGAGTTATGGATGTTTCCTATGTATTGAAGTATATATCTATATCTATTATATATATCGTCGTCTAGTACCCACAACATAAGCCTTGTTAACTTTATCTATGGGAGAGCTGTAACCTATTGTTCCTAACTCCTACTGCCCTAATCAACCCTAAACAACCCTAATTCCCTAGCCCAACCATAGATTCAAGTATATATAAATAAATATAATAAATAGGGATGCCTGTACCTTTGCTACCTACGGGTACAGACGGAAGGTTGGAAGGATATGGGTAAATAGGTTTTTGGATAGTCACTGCTAGTTACACAGACTCATGCAACTAATTGAGGCGTGAAGGTGTCTTATGCCACAGTGACGGAGTAACCTGGTTGATGAAGTAAACACGGTGTCCAAATGAGAAAAGAGAGTTTATTTACAATAATTATTCTATTTATACAAAATTCTGCATATGAGTGATTCTATACAATGAAAGTTACGTTAGTGTGCGTTTCCGTAGTCGGCGGTTTTGTTGCCCCAATTTGCTCTGCTGCTGATGTAGTCGTATGTTCAACGCACGTGAACAAGCCTTATTGAGCTTACTGTGGGACTAGGTCGGTTTGTGTAAGATTGTCCTATAATATTTATTTATTTATTTATCTGTTTTAATCTCTGTTTCACTTAATCTAGTCAGAGATTTGATAAAATAGCTTAACTGTAGAGTGAAATGTTGTATTCGGTATTTGCTTTCGTCATTTCACTAAACTAGTTCAGAGATTTTATCAAATCACCATATACCATCTTCCAGTTGAAATTTTATCATTTCACTAAACTTGTTTAGCGAAATAATAACAAACACCTCTAGTCCGTAAACGCGTTTAACTATTAATCAAAACTTGTTTTATGAAGCACCTTGGTGAAAACAAGTTTATAACCGACTTCAAAATTTCAAAGGGAGGAGGTTCTCTCTTTGGCTCAGGCTGTTTTATTTATATTATTTTGTAATTGGGAATTTTCTGTAAAGTGGTGTTTTTGCAAAGAGCCTTTCTGAAAACCAACTTTAAGGGCGTTTTGTTAGTTTTGTTAGTCAAAACTGGAATGCGGGCTGAGGCAGGGCGACTAACTTCTCCCTCGCTCTTGAACCTGTACATAAATGCACTTATTGTCGAGCTCAGCAACCAACCTATCGGCTGCTACGTGGACGGTATATGTGTCAATAATCTGAGTTATGCAGACAATATGGTCTTGCTGAGCGCGTCAGTGTGTGGTCTGAGCCACCCTACCTGAGATCAATTTGTCCGTCCGCGGTGTAATGTAAAGTAAACCGCGAACCATGAAGAATTTCACAATGACCGTGCGGCTAAAGGCTTTATGCGAATGGGACAATAATTTTGCGAGTGCGGTAGAGATAGGAAATGGCGTGTTACTGTACGAAGTTCTTTGTGCTTCACGAACCTACTTTAGCAACTAACCTTAAAAAAACCGGCCAAGTGCGTATCGCACCACGCATAGGAGGGTTCCGTACCTTCAATGGAATAAGAACCAAACTAATACCAAAACGTCGTATCTGATGCTTATGGAAGAAGTTTTTTGGAGGTAACTCAAAAATGGCTGAACAGATAATGTTCAAAACAATTTTCGTAGAAAGTATATGCGCGATAAGGCGCGTCTCTTCAATTTTTTTCATATTTTTTGAACTTACGGTTCAAAAGTTACGGGGGGGGGGGGGGCTACACAACTTTTCTGACTTTCGAAGCGATTACTTCAGAAAATATTCACTTAATCACAAAATAGTCAAAGAAACCTCAATGGTTTTTTGAAAGACCTATCGATTGATGTGTCACATGTTGATATTTAGTTAATTTATTTTTTTAAATTTAGTTACCTGTATGGAGCGCCCCCCTAAATTTTTTTTTTTTTCAAATTTAACTACATAACTAAGTAGCTGCATACAAAATACACCTTATGTGTAAATTTTATTCAGATACGTCGTATAGTTTCCGAGTAAAATGCCTGTGACATACGGACGGACAGACAGACAGACAGACAGACAGACAGACATCACGAATCCATAAGGGTTCCGTTTTTTGCCATTTGGCTACGGAACCCTAAAAATGGTCCTTTGAACCGGATCGAAATCTATCAACCTGTATCCACATTGTTGTTTGTTTCTAGGAGTATTCGTACCGTGCATCCACTGCGTAAGTCCGGAGCGGACCGTCGCCGGTTCCTCTGGTATTCCTTGTACGCATGGAGTTTTGCGATCGTCCTGACCCTGACTATGTTCCTGTTTGACAAGTATCCAGTGGCTAGAATTTTGGACGCAGATATCGGAGCCGACATTTGCTGGTTTGGCACGCGTAAGTCGTTTGAATTTTATCTACCTTAACCTACCTACACACAATGTTTTTTGTTTTGTTTTGTTTAGTTTGAGATTGATAGATCGTTTAAATATATTTTCATTTTATTCTTTATTAATATTTAATCAGAAAATCAATTAATAAAGTGATCAGGCGGTGTTATTTCAAGTAGGTATCGACTCTATGGAAACGAAATGGATTAAAACCATCTGTCGATAAAAAGTAAAGTAAACAGCCTAGTGCTCGACACTCGAAAGCCCAAAAGTTGACACTCTGCTTTCACTTTTATCAGGAATGAAAAGAAGAGGTACAGTGATGAACACTTGGACCTAAATACCTGTACCTACTTATATATTTAATTTACTTTACATATAAATATTTTTTTCCTGATTCCTTTGATGTAGGGTGTAAGTACATGCAATTTCAGGTATCAAGTTAAATGGTTTTTGATGTTATTTGGGCAAGATGGAAGCTTTATACTTCAAAGTTTTATACTACCTAGGTAGTTATAAAAACATGCCTAAGCGGTTAACTTACTACAATATCTGCAAGTTACTTAAATAAATACAGCCTTGGCCAGAAGTGTTGAGCACCCTTGCGATTTTCATACAAAACTCGAAAGTTTAGACCGGCGTTTCTATCCTTTTTAGGGTTCCGTAGTCAACTAGGAACCCTTATAGTTTTGCCATGTCTGCCCGTCCGTCCGTCCGTCCGCGGATAATCTCAGTGACCGTTAGCAGTCTAGGGCTCGCGGTCGATTCCGGGTTTCGGGTACCCGTTTCCAAGATCCGTTTCTGAGTAACACGAACACGGTTTTCTGGCCCGTTTCCCACGTGTAATTAAGATCCGTTCCCACGAGTAAACGGGTAGCCGAAGCAACGTTTCTTAAATAAAAAATGAATTACCTATATTAAAATAACAATTCTGCCGTTTTAGCAATATAAATATTACTTCGTTATACTCAATACTTATTTCATTGAATTAATAGTGTCTCCGTTCTTTAAAATAAAGGTTCAGGTAATTATTATTTTTATACCACGACGGTGGCAAACAAGCATACGGCCCGCCTGATGGTAAGCAGCTACCGTAGCCTATGGATGCCTGCAACTAATGAGGTGTCACATGCGCGTTGCCGACCCTTTACAAAAAGGAGGATTTACTGTGTTGGCGGCTAAAGGAACGAGATGGTTCCTCGTCATCAACACACTGGGTCCTCTTTGTATTAGTTGTTTATTGATAAAAAAAACACTATACCTAGTTGGTTACTAAGTTCTGTTACCAGATTTCTGACTGATAAAATATAAAATAAAGTTTAAAATAAAAATTTAAAGTAATTATTTAATAGCCTAATTTCTAATGAACATATAATAGGAATAATAATATACAAATCAGATGGGAAATTTATTGAAAATCCATGTAAAGCACAAGATTGCCTGAAGACGCAGACACGCAGTAAATTTAAGAAAATTACTTTTTACAAAAGTGCATCAAATAAATATTGCACCTTTGTTTAGAAGTGTCAATTGCTTGTTTGTAAGAAACCTGTTTATTAGAGGTAATTGCGTGACCACCATTTAATTTTCTTGCGAATTTATCACCCAGATATTCCCATTTGAAACATTGCCTATTTTTAAGTTTTGCACAAAATACATAGATTTTGACTGCTATGGAACAAACAGACTTGCAACGTATAGTCTAGTATTTTATCGGATAGACCCACGTGAACTATACATATACCAAATTGAAGCTAAAGAATATAGCTACCGAATTATGCAAGACTGATGCGTCTTAAACGTGATTAAAAATAAATAGGATTTAAAATCAACATGAACAAGGAGCGTAATTTGGACGTATATTTTTCACGCCTTTTTCCGATATTCCGATAAAGAATTCTGAACAACTGCGACAATAATTTTTAATTCAATATATTGTAATCTATTGACTATTAAATAAGCTTTTAAATTATGTACATGAATAATTAAAATGTTGCTACCTATTCCTATTTATTTAGTGAAAACTCTAGTATCAGAATTTAGTAACCGACCAGGTATTTGATTAAAATTAGATAGTGGTCTGCGGTGGCGGTTAGGACGGTTTGGTTAGGTATTCAAATCCGGGCAAGAAAAATATTTTGAAACTTACAATGCACAGCAGCTGTAGTATATTATTTGGACATTTTATCCCCGATTTATTTACCCTAGTACAACGAATGGTTCTCTAAATTAACGCTGAAAATTGTGTTGCCAATTATCAGTTCCCAACAAACTTTTCGCGTAATTTCACATCGCGGAACTATCATGTGCCAACTTATCAAAAGATTTTGTTTTATTTCTCTCAGTTACCAACTGTACGTTTGGCCTGTTTTTATAAAGTCACTTTTCTAAATGCCGCCTTTCGAGTATAGAATGGTTTAATTTGCGTAATATTCATTTCGTAAGGATGCCATTTTCACTGTGGGCAAATTATATACAGGTAGTTATTATTATTTTAATTAACTATTAAAAGAAACTTACCTGAAGGGAAGTTCAATAGTAATTATACGAGATTGTTCTTCCGAGAGATTAATTAACTTGTAGTAGTGTACTCGTACGGCCGTTGACACAATATTTAGAGAATCCATATAAATAAACGAATTTTATGTAACGCCTACGTAAAATTTGAGAGCAAAGGTTTCCTCCGTCCCTCCCGCCCTGATACACACCTACGCCACCTCGTCATTAAGTTCAAAGAAGACAGCTGCTTAGACAAGGTATTTATTTTATTTTAAACTAGGGCTATCGTTTACGTTAGCGGGTTGGGCGGTAATATTCTGGTCTAATCTCTCGGAAGAACAATCTCGTATAATTACTATTGAACTTCCCTTCAGGTAAGTTTCTTTTAATAGTTAATTATACTTCACTTGTTCTTCCGAAAGATTAATTAACTTGTAGATGTTTAGAGCGCTAAATAAAATAAATAGCATACGAGATCATTACTGATTTATTTCATTAAAATAATCAAAACTATTGTTAAATTCTTCAATCAAAAGTAAATTAAAATATGACTAACAGTACATTAGATATAATTCTTCTCCGGTAACGCTGGAGATGAATCCGATGGAGGAGGTGATGTCGTTCGCTTTAACCTTTGCGTAAGGCTTTCGATCTTCCGACGAATCGATGCTCTATCCATGATGCGTGTGATTAACGGCGCACAAGAACAAAGAATGACGAGGTGGCGTAGGTATGTATCAGGGCGGGAGGGACGAGGGAAAACTTTGCTCTCGAATTTAACGTAGGCGTTACATAAAATTCGTTTATTTATATGGATTCTCTAAATATTGTGTCAACGGCCGTACGAGTACACTACTACAAGTTAATTAATCTCTCGGAAAAACAAGTGAAGTATAATACAAAAGTTTATTCATTAGACTTATTGCTTAGGATATTTTATATATTAAAAAGTCGATTCTGGCACTCGCCGGCAGTTAGTTGTTAAAGTGGATCATCAATGAAATGTTGGTTAGCAAGTGATATTCGGCCAAAAAAAGTTCGGCGAAAAGGCAGAACACTACAACGAACATGTCCTATTATGAATTGATTACTACCATTTACTAATAAATTGTGTTGAATACAATGAATTGATTTACGGTGTCATTAAAGGTACAACTTACTATTTTAAACTTATGAGCATCAGAAGTAACAGAACGGTCCTTTTTAAAATGATCAACCATTTGTTTCCATTTCGAATCATTTTATATCTAAAAACAGGTAATTTATTATTTTGGACACTAAATTATGTCACTATATAGATACATTATAAATGATGTTCTCATAACATGATTATACATTATTACTAAATACACTCAACATTATCTTGATTTGTATTACCAGTTAAATTTTTTTTTTACAATTTTTTTATATTATTCTGGGTAGCTCGTTGAAATGCAATAATAACAACAAAAACCAACAAAACAAAAAAAACTATTAACAAAACAACTAACACTATTTTAAAATGGTAAGATTAACTCAGGAAGACTGTAGTATCCAACTGACCGACTAAGTGGAAAACTGAAGCCATACTAAAACTCAATAGGATATTCTATATCTTAGGCATGTTTTTTTTTCAATTATATTGAAAGTTCTTTCTACCTATTAGTATCACAGTGAAATTAGGCCGCGTGGCGTCCAAACAAAAGGAAACATTTACTATGCTATAGATTAAGTAAATCCTCTTAAAATCGTGCCGCTTAAGGCCTTGTGTTTATACAGATATGTTGACTTTATTACAACCACAAAGAGCTTAAAATAGGTGGCCATTATGATTTGGAAATCTACACGTTTGGTATCAAACTCGATCACAATGTCAGTAACATGACAACCGGTGCAGTATAAATTTAATACAAACATAAAATCACTGTTTTCGCCTCTGTTACTTGTACAAATCGCAGTACAACTATTAATTCTGTGGTGTCAATTATCAAATATATAGCTAATATTGATATGTTTTTGCCAGAAAAATAATTTAAAAAAACGTTTTCCTATGAAAGCTGTCAAAATGGCATCCATTGCTTGATTTGTGTGCTTATTTCTTTATTTCTTAGATGTTTACCAAGCTGACGCTCAATGGACAGCGAACTTGTGATATTTGACATTAAGTCACAAAATTGAAATAATACGTCAAAATAAATTTGCACTAGTGCCGCGGATCAGTCGATATTCTTAATTTTATCTTATCGATATTTTTACGAAGACGTACATGCAATAAGTATTCGAATAAGTAGTAGGTATATTGTTAATTTATAACTATCGATTGATTGACATACTTGATTATTAAACGTTAGTTTGATCGTAATTTTTTCATATTTGGGGTCGTCCAGAAATCATGTGATCATATTTGGCCGATTTTTGTACCCTTACACGCTAAGCAAGTCTAATGTCGTTTCTACTGTATTGCGTATATGTTCAAGATGCTATCTCAGAAAAACAGGCATCGTAAAAATCTGCTTATGACTTAATATCAAAAAATAGAGCGGATTATTTGATCTGATTAAATTTTTGAGTAAAATTGTTGCTTTTGGCTTTCCCGCTTTGAAAAAAAATTACACGTGATATCTTCTCTGACCCTCCCCCCCCCTCCATCGTGATCTTTGGGGATATTTTTCTGAACTCGCTTCTCAAAGCACTAGACTTTATTCTAATAAGAAAGTAAAAAGTATATTTTATAATTATCAAAAAACTATGTGTAGGAAGGTATTCATTTTGTCTAGAATACCGATGAATACCTCAATATATAATCATATCTACTTATATTGTGAAGCTGGCTAAAGCTAAATAAGTAATTAAAATATCCTACGATACCATACAACCTCATCTGTAGTCAACTGCAGAGCATTCAATAGTAACCCTTATTTGCATCGGTTCTAACTGCTTCGGACCCGTTCGAGCCGGTATTAAGTACCCGTGTACTGTACCCGTAGGAACGTTTCCTGGAGACGTTTCCGAATCCCGGCGGGTTCGTGTAAACCGGCTCCTTAGCACCGTCGGTCTTAAGTACACGGGTATTCGTCTCCGCGTGTAACACGTGTAGCGGGAGCTCTAGTTAGCACTAGAAAGCTGAAATTTGGTACTAATATGTATATCAATCAAGCCGACAAAGTGGTAAAATAAAAAGTGTAAAAAAATGTTTTATTAGGGTACCTCCCCTATACGTAAAGAGGGGAGTGTTTTTTTTTCATTTCAACCCTAACGTGTGATATATTGTTGGATAGGTATTTAAAAATAAATAGTGGTTTAGTAAAATCATTTTTTGATAATGTAAATATTTTCGGAAATAATCGCTCCAGAAGTAAAAAAAAATGTGCCCTCTAACTTTTAAACCATAAGTTTTAAAAATATGAAAAAAATCTCAGAAGTAGAACTTTATAAAAACTTTCTAGGAAAATTATTTTGAACTTGATAGTTTGAATAGTTTTTGAAAAAAAATTACAAAATAATTTCTGAACTAAGTTTGTAATTTAACCGCATAAGCAGATGTTTATTGTACCTTTCATTTCTACAAAATCACAATGAAATGACGTGCTTTCAAATAAAGTAAAAACGGTGAAAATCGGTTCACGCAATAAAGAATTATCCCATAAAAATCATCTTCCATACTTTAAGCTCGCGCGCAATAGTTTACTTAATTTGCCGATAGATGTCGCTGTACGTGGAACGCTCATATCATATCCTACATGGCGGTGTTATTTTAACTCTTAAGTGGGGACACTTACTGTGACGGACGGAAAACTACGGAACCCTACACTGAGCGTGACCCGACACGCTCTTGGCTGGTTTTGAACTTATTTTATCAATTAATTCGAACAGAACAGGCATGTTTTGTTGCAGTTAGTAGTAACTGCATAGAATAAATATTTGCAATATGTTGCACCGACTTAAATTCGCATTTTTGGGACCTCCACTTTTCATATTTTATAGGTACTTTGAAAGTGTTATTTAGTGAAGTTTTCTAGATATATCAATAAAATATAACATTTGACGTCATCGTACATTGTCATGATAGGGAATTAATACTTAACATTTAAATTGTAAACAAAAAACAGCTATGCTCAACACTTCTGGCCAAGGCTGTATATATGGATGGGTACCTACTAAAATACATTAAAGGCACACATTTCTCCCTTGAGGCGGGTGTTACTTCTGATGAAAGTTATGTAGGATAATATTATATTTAAAGTATGTTTTATATAGGTACTTAATACGAGTGCGTACTTCCTTAATCATTCACATGCGGCAAAAAGCTTCAACTACACCGTAGTCAATCATTTAAGATCGGGTAATTAAGTATACGTTTTGCAAGTCATTATTAGAGCTCACGCTCGCAACTAGCTATATATGGGGCCAGCTATATAACTGCAAGGATCATTTATTTACCTCCGAGCAAACGTTTCACATTTTGAGTGATAGAGTTATAGAAAAAACACACGAGTAGTGGGTTCGTTTATGGTTATGGTACTATAAAAACCGGCCAAGTGCGTGTCGGACCACGCATAGGAGGGTTCCGTACCTTCAATGGAATAAGAACCAAACTAATACCAAAAGGCCGTATCTGATGCCTATGGAAGAAGTTTTTTGGAGATAACTCAAATAAGGCTAAACCGATAATGTTCAAAATAATTTTCGTAGAAAGAATATGATAAGGCGCATCTTCTCAATTTTTTTCATATTTTTTGGACTTACGGTTCAAAATGTAGAGGGGGACCTTTGATTAAAGTAAAATTATATTTATCAAAGAGGGGGACATAATTTTTCTGACTTTCGAAGCGATTATTTCAGAAAATATTCACTTAATCACAAAATGGTCAAATAAACCTTAATGTTATTTATACCTATCGATTGATGTGTCAGATGTTGATATTTGATTATTTTTTTTCAAATTTAACTACATAACTAAGTAGCGGCATACAAAATACGAGTACACCTTATGTGTAAATTTTATTCAGATACGTCGTATAGTTTCCGAGTAAAATGGCTGTGACATACGGACGGACAGACAGACAGACATGACGAATCCATTAGGGTTGTTCCGTTTTTTGCCATTTGGCTACGGAACCCCAAAAAGAGAAGCTGCAGCAGGCTGTAAAAGAGAAGGCAATTGATAGACAGGCATGAAAATTGCTCCACCAACAAGAGCCCAGAATGATGATGACTATAGATATACATCGAATACACGTAGTCGTTAGCACACTCAATTTAATTCAATTCAATTCAATTCAATTTAATTAATTCAGACATGTCCATAGAGGGTTAGTAGGTAACAAAACATAAATCTTACATCCTAGGTTAGTAGTTAGTAGAACACAGGTACTTAAAACAACCCATAAACATTGCCTCTAGATTCCATATGGATCGACTTCCAATGCTTCCATATTGGACCAGCCGGGTACTCCGCCACCAGGTTCAGGAGACTGTTAGTATTCTCTTGCACGCGGCGCATCAGGGAGGCTGTTCTCTTGCGTATTATAGATATGAAGCTATCGACGCGTGCCTCTGCGAACAAACCTGACGCGCTACAAAAGCGTGGGAGCCCCAACAGTAGCCTGAACCCGTTGTTTTATTTTACGCGCAGAGCATTGAAGAAAAAAAATACAAAGAGGACACTCTTTGTATAGTCAGTCCACAGGCTGCACGTGTAAAAGGTTTGGCAAAATGACTTAAATAATGTTACTTTGACATCCCCATTACACCGTGCAAACCTACGGGCCAATATATTGCAGCGAACAGTCAATGCTCTGCGCTCCCTTTCAATGTCCTGGTCATCCTGGAGGTTCTCAGTGACCCAGTGACCAAGGTACTTAAATTGATCCGTCCGTTTGAGTGGAGCCCCGCATAGGTAAACTTCAGGTAGTGTCTCGTAAGACTCATCACCAGCCTTAAAAACCAGAACTCGCTGTTGTTCAGACTGGTAGAGTTATATAATTTTTATTATCGTCATTTCAACGACGTCCTCGACGAATCTCCTTAACAATGTTCTTGAGATACCTACTTATTTCGGTTACCCTGTTTCTAGTTCAAAATACCAACGCGGACTGGCCACACTACATTTTCTTCGTGATCCCGATGGGCCTGGTGACGTGCACGAACTTCGTACTGTGGGTGATGACGGCGCGGCACTGCGCGCGTGTCAAGTCTGAGGTTCATCGGCTGCAGGCGGGCTCCGTCGGCGATCGCGCCAAACGCCGCTTTCGCGTCGATAGAGCCAAGTCAGTATTTAGAGATTTTCATTTCAATTGTCCTCACTTAATTAGGGTTATTGGGCTAGTTTTCGTCCACACTTGCCAGATTTCCGTCCATACTTATTTATATATTTTAATTCACGGTTTTCCAAAATTAAAGCTTAAAATTGAAAAAATCTACTAAAGAATAAACCATAAATACAAAATAAAATATTTTGATATTAAAAAGTGTTTCCTATATATTTGTAGGAATTTAATCATGCGGACAGTAAACTGACACTGGACGGGAAACTAGTTAACTATAATCACCCTACCTTTTTCCTTTTAATACTATTCCGTAAAAATTATAACAGAGAATGAATGCCAAGTTCGTTAACGGTATCGCTAATAAAATAAATTATATCTAACTGGTAAACAAATTCTTCTCGTTCAGTGCTCTAACGTGCTTTGAAAGAACTTGGTTTTGAGTTAGATCTCATTTCTTTTTATTAGCGATACCGTTTACGAACTTGGCATTTATTCACATTTACGTTTTTGATGGGATGTAATTACTTTTTGTCAAGATTTAAAAATATTAAGCCCAATATGTATTTACACATTTTCACATTATACACATTTTACCCTTTTCACTACGTAATATATTTTGAATATATTTTGCCCTTTGAACCTTTTCACGCTTTCCCCAAATCGTCCTTTCTCTTTACATTAAAATTAGAAAAACATGCTCAAAAGGCGTTTCCTGCAGTAAATAATAGTACAGCAGTGAATTTTCATATGACACAAAAAAATAAAAAATATTAAAAATCACTGTTTTTACACTTTTCCTATTGTTTACACACGATTGCGTAGGTGGATGCCAAATTTCAACTTTCTAGGTCACCTGGAAGTAGTCAAAGGTTTTGATGAGTGAGTCAATCAGTCAGTCAGTAGTAAAAAAAAACGATTTTCGGAGGTCAATATCTAGTGAACGGTTGGAGATTTTTAGCTGTAATTCAGGATTCAGTAATTAGTAGATAGTCTAAGGTCTAAGAAGACTCACAAAATTGGAAGTATGAAAGTCAAATAGGTTTCAAGTTATAGCCGTTATAGACCCACGGCTGTTGTGTCGCCAGGGGGTTTCACTACGCAGTTTAGGTACATTTGGCCGGCGCGCCTCCCGGGCAGGCGGCTCGCATGATAGTCGTGTCACGTGGCGCTCGCGCAAAATTGAAAACAGACAATGGCTTCGAAACCTAAACCTCGATCTAATCCGTATAAAAGATATAATATCTATTGCCCAGAAACAATATTAGGAACTGACCGATATAGGATTTTCAAAGGAATACGGCTACGGCATACCTACTTCCGTGAGAATCAGACATATTATTTCCGGATAAAAATTTTATGTTTACAGAATCAACGTTTGTAATTCCTAAATATTTCTCTAAAAATAATAAATCAGTAGGTATATGTAGGTACAAAAACTTATCAAGTGACAACCCGTGCCGACACTCACAGCTCGGTCATCACGCAAAGAAGATTTACGGTTCGTGCGCGGTTATAAGTTTCAATTTTGTTTGCAGGCGGCGAGTATCGGTATAATTTTATACCTAAATTTGACTTTTGTGAAGGAGTGAATTTTCTGTACGGTAGTACTATTAGTTATTCTGTGGTGTCGCCTCTTTATTCTACGGACTTGGCTGACACACTGTCGTATGCCGTATGCCTAGATTCTGTCTCCAATCATTTTATTTTTGATTATATTCTCACTTAATGAATTCCAAACTAAAATAAATTTACATTTTACGATTTATATACGGAACTAACGCAGTATTAGGTATGCTCGGTTTTGGCATTTTTATACTTTTTTTCTACACTAGTAGAACCGACTTTAATGCTCGAATTGTGACTATTTAGACCGAACTAATCTATATATATAAATGCCTTTGTCCTGACTGACTGACTGATCCACGCAGAGCCGAAACTACTTGAGCTAGAAAGTTGAAAATTTCAGGTCTGGTTACATTTGTAATGTGTACAAGTAATAAGAAGCTATTTTGAAAAATTCATCCCCTAAGGGGGTAAAAGGGGGGTTGAAAGTTTGTATGGATGGGGTTTAAAATTTAAAGTTAGAGATTTGAAACTTTGTACGATTACTGATAATAAAAAATAATAAAAGTGATTTCAGCGTTTTGTGAAATTCAACCTCTAACGGGGTAAAAAAGGGGTTGAAAGTTTGTATAGAGATTACAATTTTTGTTGTGACAGACTTGAAATCTATATATATAAATGCCTTCCCAAGTAACACATCAAAGCAGTATAACGGCCGTCTTAAAGCATATCTGTATGCTTTTAGCATTTTGAGTTCGTTTTATAGTAGCATTATAAACGTTTATAGTGCTGATATAGCTCTTAAATGGGCACAAATTACCCAGCTTGAGATCCTATATAGGTTATTTAATAGCATTACAGGCGCATTATGTCTGCGCTATTAGCATTATCGTTGTCATGGAAAGTGCCAATCGCATTAAAGAAGCATTAGTACGCTCTATTAAGTTGCCAGCCGCATTAAAGAAGCATTAATACGGGCAAAAAACTTGCTAATCGCAAAAGAAGCATTAGTACTCTCGATTAAGTTGCCAATCGCAATACAAAAGCATTATACTAGCATAAGAGTGTAGTAAAATAAATCTTACGTCAATGCAAAAACGTCTCAAATACCGACGGAACAAATGTTATAATACAATGAACGTTGTAATTTAACTACTTTGTCTCGCAATATAAAATGGACGAAGACGGTACAAAAAACTGAATGAGTGACACGTCATATTTGTTTGCGTAACAAAATTTATAAAAGTTTTTGACTCTTTTACGTTATTATATCCTTCAAATATTACTGCGCAATGTAGTTTACTGTAAATGTGTATTTAAGTTTCATTGAAAATTTACACGCGCCTTTGATTTATTGTGGTTTTGCTATAAAATATTATAAAAAGATATGCGTCAAATAACCAAAACAATTGTGTAATCCTCGTATAGAAAGAGTTTTGCAATATTAACATAATAGTGTTGGTTGAGCAGTCTTAAATTAAGTTATTTCATTATTATATAGGCATTTACCTTGTGTGAATAGGTTCGCATGATTTTATTTTTAGGTTATAAATTATTTACAAAATGGCGTTGGTCTATATAGGCGGAGAGCTAGCCACGTCAGATATGACACAATAATGAGAGCAACCAGAACCCGTCAGTCAGTTTGGTATATTATGCTTATTTTTAGATCTGGACATCTGGCAGCTTTAAAGTGGTGGAGGTCAAAGAATGCAAACCATTTCAAGAAAACAAATCCTAGAGATCTGGGTTTGATGCAATATTATGAGAAACTATACAAATACTATACAATATTAAGAGAAATTATACAAAGTTTATGTTGGGGGAAAGTAGTGCCAAACGATGTATAATATAGTTCATAGTTTGTCGCCTACTGTTTTTGTTTACGTAATAATACATATTATTTTTTGGTCTAACGTTTTTTATCGATATTTGACCAGTTTTGAGTCGATATTCCAACATATTCACTACAGATATAATTATAAGGCAAACGACTATCGGTTCTTGAATCTTTTATCTCCATTCTGTAGACCCGGATCTTGAAATAAATGAGCCGTTATTTTTTTATGATATTTTTAAAATATGGTCTAACACTTTTATCGATATTCGAATGGTGTAAAGAATCTTACATATACATAATCTACATATTAGGGTTCCTCTTTGATGTCTCTAAAAACTGTAGAGAGATTTCAATTTTTAACTAATTAACACAAAATTTATGACCATAAAACCACTTTTTTAGCCTTAACCGGTTCGACTTTGATGTCAAATATCTCGAAGACAATGAATATTGAAGTAAATATAGGATACTATACGTATTGTTTAAAGCCGTTACTGATAATATGATAAGCTATATAAATCATTAGAAAACTAAGGGAATCAGATCTAAGATCGTTGGTGCCAGGGATCCCCTTAAAATATAGGCCCTGTCCCTTATAACTGAGACAACTTCGGCGGTTTTTACCTAGTTTGGTATTACTATTTTCCAATTAAAACATTATGCTAGTCTGTCACTGTGACCTCCACCCATTGAAAGCTGCCAGATGCCAGGATCTAGCAATAAGAATAGTCATCATCATCATCATCATATCAGCCGAAAGACGTCCACTGCTGAACATAGGCCTCCCCCAAAGAGTGCCACAATGACCGGTCCTGCGCCACCCACATCCAGCGGACTCCCGCGACCCTCACCAGGTCATCAGTCCACCTTGCGGGGGGTCTACCCACGCTGCGCCTTCCGATTCGTGGTCGCCACTCGAGAACCTTTCCGCCCCAACGGCCGTCGGTTCTACGAGCAATGTGCCCCGCCCACTGCCACTTTAGTTTAGCGATTCGGAGGGCTATATCGGTTACTTTGGTTCTGCTGCGGATGGCCTCATTTCTGATGCGATCACGCAGAGAGACTCCAACCATAGCCCTCTCCATTGCCCTTTGGGTGACTTTGAGCCTTCTTATGAGGCCCATTGTAAGCGACCACGTTTCAGTTCCATATGTCATCACTGGCAACACACACTGGTCAAAGACTTTCGTCTTGAGACACTGCGGAATATTGGACAAAAAGATGTGCCGTAGCTTCCCGAACGCTGCCCAACCGAGTCGGATTCGTCGATTGACCTCTTTCTCGAAGTTGGATCTACCTAACTGGACAGTCTGTCCTAAGTATATATAATCGTCCACAACTTCGAGTGTAAAGTCTCCGAGTGTAACGGGAGTTGGTGCTACATGGGTATTTGACATGATCTTCGTCTTATCCATGTTCATCTTTAGACCAACTCGCTCGGAGGCTTTACTGAGGTCATCGAGCATCGTACTCAAATCCTCTATGGTCTCAGCCAAGACTACTATATCGTCAGCAAACCGAAGGTGAGTGATGTACTCGCCGTTTATGTTGATGCCTAGCCTTCTCCAGTCCAGAGTCTTGAAAACATCCTCCAGTGCAGCGGTAAACAGTTTAGGAGAAATACCATCTCCTTGCCTGACTCCCCGCTGCAACGGAATAGGCTTCGAGTTCTGGTCCTGGAGTCGGACTGACATAGTGGCGTATAAGATAAGAATAGTATAGCAATCTAACCAGACGGGTTTTGTTGCTCTCATTATTGTGTCATATCTGACGTGGCTAGCTCTTAGTCCAATAGCAGCTGAGTGACCCTTAAAAAAAGCTTATTAATGCCTACAGCATTACTCGTGAATAATTATGCTATTAAACAACATTAAGCATTATATACTGCTTAAAATTGCTATTGTAGGCGCTAAGGCACTAAAACAGCTAAAATATGTATAGGGGCTGTTCATAAATTACGTCATCAATTTTTGATGATTTTTACCCCCCCCCTCTAAAATCATCCAAGCCTCCCATTGCCAAATAAAGTGACGTCATTTAAAAAAATGCGTTTTTAGCTTAATTGTAAAATAAAAAACTATTTAGTAGATAATATTTTATAGCATTAAAAGTTTATAGTAACACGAATTTCATTCCTTTTTTTACACATTGAAGCACTTTTTAAAGATGCGAGAGATGATGTGATCTCCGGAATGACCGCCCCCCCCCCCCTCCTCCTACGTCTTGCTACCATCATCCGATGTCCAGACCTCCCCCCCATTTGAAATGACGTAATTTATGAACAGCCACTTATAGTGAATTACTTGGCTTTAAAATGGTTTATATTATTGCTATTATACAGCATTAGGAATGTATTACCTACTGCGAATTTACGTGGCATTATAATGGCTAATATTCATGCTCTTAAACAGCATTAAGCACTTATTTATGCTATTGTAGAACCTAAGGCACTAAACCACACCGAAGCATTAGTGTAGCAAACCAAAACGCAACTGTACAGCTGAATGCTGTACAGTTGCATTTTGGTTCTCTGCACTAAAACTAATGGCTAAACATAAGCATTTACATATGCCATTATACAACCGTTATACAGCGTAAAGCATCATATAATGCTATTGTAGAACCTACAGCCCCCAAAAAACAGCTGAAAGCTGTATACCGGATTTACGTGGAATGCCACGTATAATGATAATGGCTAATATTCATGCTTATAAACAAGCATTAAGCATTTATTTATGCTATTGTAGAACCTAAGGCACTAAACCACACCGAAGAATTAGTGTAGCAAACCAAAACGCAACTGTACAGCATTCAGCTGTACAGTTGTATTTTGGTTCGCTGCACTAAAACTAAAGGCTTTAAAAAAGCATTTACATATGCCATTATACGACGAGCTTAAAGAATTATATAATGCTATTGTAGAACCTAAAGCACTTAAGTGCTTTTAAACAGCTGAAAGCTGTACAGTTGCGTTGTGGTTTGCTGCACTAAAGCTAAAGGCTTTACAAAAGCATTTAGATATGCCATTATACAACCGTTATACAGCTCAAAGCATCATATAGTGCGACAAGTTGCTCGGTGAACGTATATAAGAGTTTATACGGTCCTTAAGTTCGAAATAAGTTAACTATTCATATGTTATAATGCTTCCTGTGTTACTTGGGTTTGTCCTGACTGACTAACTGACTGACTGACTGACCGACTGATAAACTACTGAAGCTAGAAAGTTGAAAATTTCAGGTCTAGTTACATTTGTAATGTGTACAAGTAATAAGGAGCGATTTTGAAAAATTCTACCCCTGAGGGTTGAAAGGAAAAAGGGGGTTGAAATTTGGTATGGATGGGGTTTAAAATTTAAAGTTAGAGATTTGAAACTTTGTACGGTTACTGATAATAGAAAAATAATAAAAGTTTTTTCAGCGTTTTGTGAAATTCAACCTCTAATGGGGTAAAAAAGGGGTTGAAAGTTTGTATAGAGATAACAATTTTTTTTGTGTTAGACTTGAAATTTCGTTATCAGGCGTTAAGCGCCTTAAAAACAAAAAGACTAATTTCAGCGTTTTTCAAAATTCCACCCCAGAAGAGTTGAAACGGGGTTGAAAAGTTTGTATTAAAGCGAGGCCGTAACAACTGAAGCTAGAAAGTTGTAATTTGCAGGTAGGGTTACATTTATAATTTAGACAAATAATAAGAAGCGATTTTGAAAAAACAATCATCCCCTAAGGGGTAAAAAGAGGGTTAAAAGTTTGTATGTATAGGATTTTAAATTTTAAGTTAGAGACTTGAAACTTCGCACGTTCGCTGATATTTAAAAAATAATAAAAGTGAATTCAGCGTTTTGGATAATTCCACCCCCGAGGGGGTTACAAAGGGGTGCAAAGTTTGTATCGGGGAAATTTATTTTTTTGAGCTAGAATCTTTTAACTTTGTAGGAAGATTACTTATTCAAATACAATAAAAGTTCTTTCAGCGTTTTGGATAATTCCATCCCTGAGGGGATCAAAAAGGGGTGCGAAGGTGCTATCATACACGGACGAAGTCGCGTGGCGGAAAGCTAGTACTAAATAAGGTCACTTAGCAAGCTTCGTGGCCTAAACACGGCGTTCGACTAAAAAGCTTAATTATGTGAATAAAACTAGATTCTTCGTGTTCTTCCTGGTGCAGCACATCAGCTGGTGTTCCACAGGGTGGTGTGCTGTCTCCTCTTTTATTTTCTATCTTCATTAATTCCATAACTCTTGATCTCTCCTCTTCGTATCACCTCTATGCCGACGACCTTCAAATATATTCGCAGGGTATGCATAGCGATCTCAATTCAGTTACAGAAGCCACGAATCTTGATCTGCTCCGCATATCAAATTGGAGTCAAAATTACGGTTTAACAGTAAACCCCCTAAAGTCACAGGTAATTGTGATGGGTAGCGCTAAACAAATCTCCAAAATTGACTTTCTCAGGCTCCCTCCGATAGTCTTCGATGGTATCCAAATTCCTTTTTCCAACCAAGTGAAAAATCTTGGCGTAATCATGGATCGTTGTCTATCATGGGTGCCTCAGGTGAGTGAAGTGAGCAGGAAGATGTTTGCTGCCATAGGGTCTCTCAGACGGCTCCGGAATTTCCTGCCAATTGCTACTAAAATTGCGCTTGCTCAGTCGTTACTTCTCCCCATTCTTGATTATGCAGATATCTCCTATTTAGACCTAACCGAGGAGCAACTTATTAAGCTTGAGCGTATTCAAAATGCCTGCATTCGGTTCATTTTCGGATTACGCAAATTCGACCATGTTTCTAGTTTTCGTTCTCAACTCAAATGGCTCCCTATCCGTCACCGCCGTAACTCTCACATACTTTCTTTACTCTTTTCTATACTTTTTAACCCTGCAACTCCCCGCTACCTCAAAGAGCGTTTCTCTTATCTTAATTCTATTAGATCCTCTCAAAAATTGCTCCTAAAAGTGCCATCTTCATCTTCCAAATTTTATAATTGCTCATTTACGTTCCAGGCCGTTCGTTTGTGGAATTCTCTCCCTCTCAACATAAAACGCGCGCAATCTATTGGTAGCTTTAAATCGCAACTTAAGGAATACTATTTATCTCTTTCTTAGGTTTTTAAGTTGACACTGTTGTTTCTTACTGTGTGTATTATATATGTATATGTGTACGTATATGTATGTTTATTTTGTATTTATTTAAGTATGTATATTCATATGAATGTGCTGTGTTATCTATTTCGTCTCTTTTGTTTCTATGCACCACCTACTGCTTATTGTTTTTCTCTAGTCTCCTCTACCCAAAGGTTGTCTGGAAGAAATCGCTTATTAGCGATAAGACTGTTGTTACCTCTACCTAAATTTATCTAATTGTAAAATTTGTGCTTGTAACTGTATGAGGTGTGCAATAAAGAGTATTTATTATTATTATTATGTCACGATTGTATAAAATACTTCTAATTTTAATTACCATAATTGTAAATTTATTGTGTCATAGGTAAAGATTTCGTTGAAACATTGTTGCAGATACGTACTGACTGGAAAACTATGGGTAGTGATGGGCGCCGGATGGTTGGCCGAGATGCTATCCACGATTACCACGAACCCGAGGTGGCTTTGGGAAATCATTGATCGCATCAACGAGCTCCAGGGAGTCTTCATATTCATCATCCTCATCATGAAGCCGAAGCTTTATTACTTGATCAGGAAGAGATTGGGTAAGAATCATTTACGTGCGATTCCTTGGAGCAAAAAATTTCGAAACCAAACGTCAGATATCAATGGTCATTTAAATTTAAGACAATCAATGGTGTGCCTCAACAATCTCAATCTTCATGCACAAAAGAAGTTAGTAGTCTTTCTAAGGTCTCTATCTGTACCAGAGGGTAATTGTGCAGAAGTCTAGAGACTAGATAGGTAGTCGTACTAGTTGTTGCAACTGCGCCCAAAAATGTGCTTAGTGATGTGCTGTGAGGATAGGTCCGGGAAGAGGAATATTCCCATTGGGAATATTGAACAACAGGTTACGCAAAATAAAATAGTTATCAAATTATAAATGTTACTAAAAAAGTTCTGATAAGAATTGATTTTCTTTTATTCAAAATGATTATTAAAACACTCTTTACGATTTTGTTCATATTTTTTGAACTCCTGATTCAAAACTTATAGAAAAATGAGTTTTTTTTTGACTTACGGAAAGTTTATTAGTGAAAAATAATCATTAATAAAAAATAGTACAAGAATCCTCAAAGTTATTTTGAAAGCCCTATTGATGTGCTACATGTTGATACTAGCAAAAAAATATATATTTAGATACATGGGCCCATAAAAATATTTTTTAGGGAATTTAACTGAAAATCAACGTAGCAGCACACAAAACACACCTCCAATTAACATTTAATTTAAATACGGTTAATAATTCATGAATACAAAGACTGCGACATAAGGACTCATGGAGTGACTAAACTGTAAGAGTTTCTTTTTGCCATTTTAGTAACGGAACCCTACAAAATATTTTTATATAATTATTTTTCTTTCGGTTAGGGAATCATTCCTAGTATATAACTATGGATAAAAAGGGAATATTGGGCATTTACTTTTCCGGTAGAGTTACTGCTTGAAAATACAATATTGTGTTCATATAGCAATTTCAAAATTCCCCAATATTCCCTCGAGGTGGGAATATTCCCGGGAACGGCGCACGCGCTAAACGCGCTATTATTAATAGCGCGCTAGAATGGTTTCATCTGAATCATATCTGATTATATTGGTTTATCAATGTTTTATCTAGCTATCAAAAGATCGTCAACGATATGATTAATACCGTTTAATATTCGTAATCGGCGCTGATTTCAAGTGCCTTAATCGACAAATGAGTCGCTTATGTAGGTGTACGTACGTTCGAAGTGGTTACAGTGATATATAGTTTAATTATAAAACAGAATATATTGTTTTTTCAGGTTGCTCACGGATACCGATTGATACAAGTATATATTGAATTTACTGTCTATTTTCTAATTTGGTTGTATTTTCTATACAATAACGCTACTAGAATCGTAGCTCGTGTAACTGGGTACTTCCAATTGCTAACAAACTAACGGTACTTCATCGGACTCTCATAAACTTATTGTTTCGAATTACGAAAAAACGTATATTTATGTTCATAATTACCAGCAGTCGTAATGATTCACAGATAACCTCAACCGCTGGATCGATCATAAGTACAACTCGAGGTCACCACACATCAGCGCTCCCGTACTAATTTAGTATGAGAGCGCGACCGCTTATTTAATTTGAGTTAACGTTTTTGATCATTACTCATGTGAAATAAAAATATCCACAAAAACCAAGTTAAAAGGGGCTAACCTGGATTGTTATACTAAAAAATGGTGTAAAATACTATTGAAATGTGCTGTTCGAATCGTAGAAATTTACGAATAAAATTGAGCTTATGTGTGGTGACCCCGTGCTCATTGTAAAAGCTTAAGGATGAGTAGTTTGTGTAGTCTGTGTACTCGTAATGATTGCACAAAGCTTGATGAAAAATACCTAGGTATATAAAAATATAGAGAATATATCTGAACATGTTATTGATAAGTAATTTAAAAAAAAACCGGCCAAGTGCGAGTCGGACTCGCGCACCGAGGGTTCCGTACAAACCTGTAGGTATATAGGGGTATTAAATTTAAAATAATATGAAAAATATATTTTTATAGTTTTCTATTGCATTAATGCAATTTGTCTTAAGTATGTAGATATTTCATCTTCACAACAACTGGATCGAATGATGATAAAACATTTCGACAAGCCTTTTATGTTCATTAGGTATACATAGAGTACTATGTTATGTAAACTATTAAAAACGGGGTAAAATAGTAATTATAACAGTAGTTATAACGTTCATGTCCATGGTAGTTTGAAATTATATTTACCATGACTTTTATTAAGGACCTATGCACGACAAACAAAATCGAAACTTTAATTTTATGGAAACCGATATAGACCACAAACTAACTACGAAACGAAAAAAAAACCCAAAATACTCATAGCTTCTTGCGCTTATACATGTATTACTTCAAATACTAAATCGTAATAAAATGACCCAATGTATTAATACTTCTGCGCACTAAAAACTTTAATTATGTGCTATTGACACGTCTTTCTAGCATCACTGTTGTAGTTGTATATTGCACATGCGATTACATCATCATTTTCTAACTGGCACGAATATTAACAGGACTGGAGAAACCCGACGCACAGAAAAACGGCACTTCATCCTCCGGTCGCACTTCTTCTACCTTCCTCTCACGGACAATCAGCACTGACGAGCGCACTAACTTGAGGACTTCACTGCCCGATTGTGTTAAAAAGGCCTAGCTTGCGGCGTTCACCGAGATATAAATGAATAACATGTTCCTACGAATATTATATATAGCCAGACACTTATATTTGAATAGTGTACCTATTCATGTGAAGGCACCGGCACATTTTGCCTTCTTTGAAGTTTGAATAACATTTGCTTACAATAATATCTATCGGAAACAAAGTTCTTCAGTTTTATCATCTACATGTATTCCTGTTAATGCAGCTTATATTATGATTTGTTATATTTAATAATTATTAGCTTTTGTCTGCGGCTTTGCTTGCGCAGTGTTTACTTATCAGAATACCCAGACAAAATATACCTATACCCAAACCCTTTACTTTTGGTAAATGCTTTTTGTTCCGTAAATTATTGTTCTGACATAATATTTACCTTACAGATTTGGGTGCATTTAGATGACTGTTTAATAATAATTATGAATTTGACTATTATGTTTGATCACAGCTGGTCAGGCTGTTAAAATATGTACTTATGGATAAGATCTAGGCATAACTTTAGCATTTAATCTAGTCATAGTTTAAGTTGTTTGTAGTCACAAGAATAAATAATACTTAGGTGATAGATTGGTAGTAATTTGGTGTTTAATATTGTTTGAACATGTTTAAGATGTGTATCATTTGATTATTAGATCTACAATCTTAATATCGGATCAGACGCCATCTAATAAGTATAGGTATCAGAATGAAATTTGAAACAGGAGGAGAGGAGAGGGAGATTGGATAAGGATAGATTTGTAGAGAATTTCCATATCAAACAATTGTAAAAGGAGATCGTCAATTTTGTTACATTATTTGGCCCAGACATCTGAAAAATTGGCATAATTTCTAATCAGTCAGATAATAATTATGAAATCTGACAGAAAAATTGAGAAATCTTGGAATAAATAAAAACTCGAGTCTGACAGAGGCAATATTTAAAAGCGTAGGTACACTTTGCATTCAATCACATATTTTATGATTTGATGCAATGTCAACATAACTCCTTGGTAATAAAAAACCCGTCCCGTCTTAACACCTTATGTAAATGCTATAAGGACTTTAACCACCTTTGTTATTTTATTTGAATCGCGGAAATTTGTACAATACAATACAATACAACTATTCTTTATCGCACACCTCAATAAAATAGAACAGTACAGACACAGATTAAAAGTAGAGGCAGTCTAAAGACGGTCTTAACGTTAGAGAGCGATCTCTTCCAGATAACCTTGGAGTAGCGGAAATCTAGTCGAAAATAATCGTATGAGTAGGTGATGCACATAATATATTTCTATTATGTATATCTAATTCTCGTATCTTTTTCATGCAATATTTTGTCTACATTCGTACTAATATGGGTATTTATTGAAAATGGCAGTAAAAACATTTACACGCGCCTATATCAGAAGGAAGCCCAGAATTGGCGGTCACCTTTATGAATTGAAAATTATATAATTACAGAATTATGGCTATTTGCAGAGCTCAAATAAACTGAAACGTATTTACAACATAATCGTGATTAGATATGTAATTGTGAATATATTGTGGCTTGAGTTGCTCCAATATGTTATCTGATGACGTCTGTACCTATTAAGGTAATACCTACTTTTGCGTTTAAATAGTACATAGATACATTTATATAGACGGCCACAGTCTAAGAATTTTTTGAGGCACCAAGTCTGAAGCTGCCGTATAATGTAGGGCAGAGTACTCTGTGCCCTTAGCGCCAGCTAGTAATTAATAGCGTTACTATTATTACGGTATTACTACGGAAACTTTGGGTCATCAGTTAATAAGAATGTAACGTAGCATATTATGTAAATATGACTCAGACTTTATTACCGTAATTTAGTATTTGAAAGTATTTAGTAACATTTTGGTAATACCAGTGACGAGATACTTATACTATTTGTATTAGGTACTATTGACTCCTAACGGATAAACTTATATTCTTCTTTTTAAATTCACGTTGTAACTTGTTTGACCGAAAACTTTTCCTGTATAAGAAAATGAACCCAGCGGTTTTAAGACAATGAGGTCTATTTTTATTTTATATATTTATTTACAGTCATTAATAGAGGCATGGTCATGACATTACGTGTAGGTATATTGAACGCCTAGAAGAATAGTAATTAAGTACAAAACTGTAACGCACTAAATATACTTAATAACGAAAGCACAATAAAGCTTTTTAAAAAGAAGTTTGTATTTTACATACCTGTATTTTAAAATAAACCCATACGTGTGATAAAACATTTTAAACGTAAATCAACAATAAACCTTCACAAACACTTATAGTATAAGAGCCTACGACACTGAACCTAGTTCGATAAGTCTCCTAGATGAGATATGTATAAGTCACGTCTTTAATGGGGGAACATAAAATGCCGATGCTGCAATGCAAAAAAAGTGGCGGCGTATTTTTTTTTAAACATAAAAAATCTGGTTTCTAGTATGATAAGTGCTGCCACTGACAAGGCCACGCACGGGGGCTTGCAGCACCGCATTATCGTGTAGCCCTACCACTCCCCTGCTTCAAGGAACAAAGGAAATCTAGGAGACTTATCATACTAGAAACCGCTTTTTTTTAATTTAAAAAAAAAAAAAATTAAAATACCCCGCCACTTTTTTGGAATGCAGAATCGGCATTTCGTGTTCCCCCATTAAAGACGTGACTAATTAAACATATCTCGTCTCGTCTATCTCGACTTATCGAACTAGGTTCAGTGTCGTGGGCTCTAGTCCTATTATTCTCAGAATAGAAAAATTCAATGTCTGATCTAGTGTTGTGTTGCGTTGTCATATGAATTGGCTTTCAGTTAGGAATATATCAATATTTTTTTCTCTTGTTATGTCAACAAACATGTTTAAAAAAATCTTTAAAATTAGAAATGAAAATTAAAAATCTGTTCACTTGATAAAGAGTAATCCCCTACCAAACCAATATTAGTACATAATGTTCGTCGTAAGAAAGCAATAATGATGTAACCTACAAAAATAAATAAAATCACTCAAGTGACTAGCCAAAAAACTAAAGGACAAAAAAAATTGAAATTCTGAACGGCTGGTGAAATTTTTACCCGCTTTTGAAAATATATAAAAAAAATGTTTTTAACCACAAACTACTTTGAAATAGAAGTTATACATACCTAATGATACTTTTGCGGGTTACATCATTTAGATTTTTTGGTTTTCACCCGTGATAACGCTGTAACTCACACCAAAATATGTATGAAGGTGTTATTTACGATCAAAATCAAAGGGAGTTTAGAAAATGCTGTAAATAATTCATGGCCTCTTAAACCATCTTTCTCTTTTTAAACTTACCTTATCAAGATTTATAGGTATCATTTATGCTGTAATCAGATAAAGATTTTTTTAAGTAACATAATGTGATTTAAGAACATAACATGCATTTTCTTGGAGTTAGCAGTTATATAAACAACATAATAGAGAAAAAATTTATAATTAGAAAATTATTAAATAGAGGTCAGAGCGGTCGGACCGGTGTTCCGAAAGGTCGCAAGTTCGAATCTTGCTCGACGCGGTGAATTTTACATTCACTTTAATTAGATTTTAAGATATACATATCTTGCGAATGCGAGTCAATCTGATATGAACTACTGACTTGCTCCCAATGTCAAACGATGAAGTACATTGGAATAGTTCAAACTGATGCTGTGAACGCTAGTTTGACCACTAAATTTTAGTTTTTTGTTTTTGCTTTAGATAAATCTAGAAATATCATCTTGTACTGTGTTGGGAATAAATATTGGGCATTCAAAACAGATAACTATTATTTATATGAGGTTGTATTAGCGTTTCTTCTCATTTGAAACTAGGTTATGAAACACCGATTAATTATTTTGTGGAGTTTAGGAATACCTAATAACAATAATATAAAATGAATTAGGTATTATTCAGAGTAGTGTGACTAATTACCATATCCGTCCATAGCAATAAGCTGGTATTTGCATTATTAGGATGTAGTCAATAAAATATTTTGCCCAAGATAAATATATTTCCCTATTAGCTAGCTAAGAGAATATGGGGTTTGAAAGGGAAATATTCATGCAAACTAAGATGACCGCTATTGGTATGTTAACAGATCTCCCGTAAAAGACGGTGGATGATATTATATTTTAAATGAATAATATTTTATAAAGTTATTTACTATCTTTTACCAAGTTAAGCCAATACACTGTTAATGGTGTCAAAGTGAAGAAAAGTCATTTTATTTTTCTGTAAATCGTATGTAAATGAAAATACCGGTTTTTTGTGGGTAAGAACACTTCTTTTGTCTGTCAAAGTTCAAATAGTGAAAATCACTTGTGCTGTAAACATTTTATTTTTTGCCGTAGAAGCACGAGACCAATCGATGCAGAAGTAGAAATGGACTAAGAATATGTAATAAAAGTTATTTTCCATGGTATTTCCGGATTTGCGGGTTACAGGGGTATTATTGCATTCCAGCGACGAATATACACTTATAGTAGAAGAGCCCACGCCACTAAACCTAGTTCGATAAGACTCCCAGATGATATAGATATATATAATTAGTTACGTCTTTAATAGGGGAAGACGAAATGGCGATGATGCAATGCAAAAAACCTGGCGGTGTATTTAAAAGTAAAATTGAAAAAAATAAAATACTCAGTTTCTGGTAGCATAAGACTCCCAGGTTTTCTCTGTTACCTACTCGAATTAGGGGAGGGGTAGGGCTATACGATGATGCAGTGCTGCCCAAGCCCAAGTGCTTGACTTATCAGTGGCAGCAGCATCATAAGCTTGTAGATGTACGCCAAAACCTAGCGCCTATCGTTTTATAATAGCAACGTGACAAAATTATACGACGGGAGTAATCCTATTGTAAAAGGCATATCACTCGCGTGTCACGTTGCTATTATAAAAATACTAGCTTTTGCCCGCGGCTTTGCTCGCGTTAAATTCGGGGTAACAAACCATACAAACTTCCACCCCCCATTTTAGGCAAGTGGGGGGGTTAGAAAGAGACAAAAAGTAGCCTATGTCACTCTCCATCCCTTCAACTATCTCCACTTAAAAAATCACGTCAATTCGTCGCCCCGTTTTGCCGTGAAAGACGGACAAACAAACAAACAAACACACACATACACTTTCCCATTTATAATATTAGTATGGATAGGAGCTAGATAAAAATATAGGAGCTAGATTTTGGCATACATCTACAATTTTATGATGCTGCTGCCACTGATAAGGTCAACCACAAGTGCTTGCACCACTGCATTAACGTCAAGGATGATATAGACATGGATGGACAATATCCATACAAAATCGCGTTCCTTTTATTTCAGGTTAAAGCACTAGCGTCATCTATCGGTTACACCAGACACTAAATCCTAGTTTCTAATACTTTGTTCGTCGCTTAACGCTGACAGAATAACTCGACTCCGACTCGACAGATGGCGCTGTAGCACTTCGTACCGAAAACAGACGTATAGCCTGAAGGTTCGAGGAACGCGATTTTGTATAGGCATCAAGGATGATTAAGACATGGATGGACAATGCCTATTCAAAATCGCGTTCAGGCTATACGTCTGTTTTCGGTACACAGTGCCACAGCGCCATCTGTCGAGTCTGGAGTCAAGTTATTCTGTCAGCGTTAAGCGACGAACAAAGTATTAGAAACTAGGATTTAGTGTCTGGTGTGACCGATAGATGACGCTAGTGCTTTAACCTGAAAAGAGAACGCGATTTTGTATGGGTATTGTCTATCCATGTCTATAGCATCCTTGATTAACGTATAGCCCTACCCCTTCCCTGCTTCGAGGAACAAAGGGAACCTGGGAGTCTTATCATACTAGAAACCGGTAAAAAAAATACGCAGACAGGTTTTTGCATTGCAGCATCGCCAAAATTATGACAGATCAATGTAATTTCGAACATGAATACTCCGAGATACAAGGGAAGCATATTTGATTGACGTATTATTATTATATATTACACACAGGTGTACTATTTATTGCGGTGTCTCAGAGTACAAAAATAATATAATGGAGGTTTACACAATTACAAAGATAAAATTAAGTATAGATTAATTCAGAACTGGAGCTTATTTAATTAGGCCACTGGTGTTTTTGAGAAATATACTTAATTTAAGCTCAGGAACGTACCCTTGCAATTAAAGCAAATTAAAAAAAAACAAGTTGTATATCCTCTGGGAGTCTTATCGGACTAGGTTTAGTGTCGTATGCTCTTACACTATTACCTAACTATAAGTATTCCGGTCT
This sequence comes from Pammene aurita, assembly GCA_947086415.1. NCBI lineage: Eukaryota > Metazoa > Arthropoda > Insecta > Lepidoptera > Tortricidae > Pammene > Pammene aurita. The sequence goes on from OX352293.1 coordinate 25,731,035, forward strand.
TGCAAATTACTGCCCCGATTCTCATAGCATAGAGAAATAAGTAAGCATAGACTGCTCACTACTGGTTATAAGCCTAAAAAAAATATATTACGAAGGCTAGACTAATATACTAAATGGACTCCTCAGTCAGTCCAGCGGGCAGGGGGCGTGATTATCAAGTTTTACAACGGGCGCTGTATTCACGGCGTGGAGGGAGACCTCTAAGCTTACTAGTTTTCTCTATGCACATAAGATATTTTTTATGACATTCATGAAAACGTTGTTTAAAAATACCAAGCATAATAAAACTAGATTCTTTTCCATAAATATAATTCTAAGTAGTAAATGTTTCCATAACAATTTAAAGTATACTTAACTTCAAAATCGAATAGTACGCGTTTTATAAATAAATACAATAGGGTTCTGTAACAAACAATCTAACAATGTTTAATTGGTATTACCACATTATTTATATTATCACTTCACTTTAAGATATACCTACAATACAAAATGCATCAATAGAATTATCATTATGACTTTAATGGTTGTTTTTGTTTATTTACTAGATGGTTTTAAAAGGCATCTCACACATCACATTTTAAGACTTACCTATTTATACATTATTAATGTTTTAAGAGCGTGATGACATATTTGCATATTTCTACACTTAAACAGTACTTTGTACATATTCAATTAGTATTTCTATATCACTCTGTTCAACTACAATACAATTAAGAATACTGCGAAAATACTACTCATTGACACCTATGCCGGTTACATTTTCAATGGTACCTAATGTGTTAATTTTAATCTATGTAATAATAATAAATAGGCAATATTACAACTAGTAACTACTTAAATTAAACAAAATAAATAGAAAAATACAGTACCTACTTGATATATCTACATAAGTATATACTTTGTTAAAAGCGACGCCAGCATTTAGCTAAATCGTAATTTTTAAGTAAGTATCTTTATCTTATCAGAAAAACAAAGATATTTATGAATATTTTTGTATACCCTGCGAGGTCGTATATTTATTACAAAATTATTTACTATTAAAATCTCTTTTCATTTCACAAATATATAAATTACCAGAAGGCATAAAATACACAACTTGAATTATTGAATTTGTTTACAAGTAGCTAAGTACTAATAAGCACGAATTCATTAATGCATCAAAAGGTTTTTTCCAAAAATATATTTTGTAGATTATCATGACGGTTTATTTACCAATCTCATCCGGCGGTGAAACCTGTCACTAGCAACTATAAGAATTGGCGTTGATAAATACTGTGAATAATCTATCATTATAAATTTCATCAACAATGTGACCTTCGGTATCGATCGTTTGAGTAGGTAGCTTTGTTCTAGTAGCTATACAGAGAGTGAGTGGATCGGTCAAGTGCGATTGTTAGGCTGGACAGTGATGGGCGCGGGCGCTGGGGTGCTGGCGGCCGCCGGCGCCGGCGCTTCCGGAGACTCCGGTGTGTCTGCCTCCGCGTCCCTCTCCGCCACTTCTTCCTCGTCGATGATGGAGATGTCGCGGATCGATGGACGGTGGGATCGACGCCAGCCTGTTGAACGATTAAAAACACTTAATAGTGGGGCCAGTTGTTACTATTAAGTAGGATGATAGGATAGAGTTCACCAACAACGGTACCGTCGAATGGCAGTTAAGTACTCAGAATAAGTGAACCCGGATGAAGGCTCTTGAAATTAAATTAAATTTTTATTGTTTGCCCGAGCAAATTGGGTTTTTATTTGGGTAAGTAATTACTATTCGGATTTAGCAGTACAATAAAATTCCAATCAAAAATGTTGAACTTTTTTCTTCCGGGTTTAGCTATATTAAAAAAAGCTCCGAAGGAGACATCGCATCCTTTTACGAAATACACACAAACATAAACAGGTATCAATGTCTTTTAGAATTTCTTGTTACCACCACCATTATTCTGTTAAAGTAAACAAAGGCGGCTGCATAATTATAAGAAACAAAAACGTGTTAAGTCACAATTATATCAATAGGTATAACGCGCACGAATGCGGTGTTTATATACTTCGAGTACATCGGCTAATGTACAGAGTTATTCGCTAAGATGACACCACGCCAGGATCACCGGTTCTGTGACAAACATGTAAACTCATAGTCGTACCATTCTTACTGTCACCGCAGACACATTTAAAATCGGACTGTGATGTTCTATTAGCTGTGATAAACTCATGCATTTTTTATGATTACAGAAGTCTGTCAGATAGAGTTAACGTAATTTCTTGACCTACAGTTTTGAATAAAATCAGATCTGACCAAGAAAATCTGTCAATTCTATCCGACAGATGTCTGTGACCGTAGATATCAGCGCCTTTTAATATAATCAGAATCAAAATCAGATCACCTGATTCTGATGCTAATGGAAGCTATCGACTGATTTTCTCTGGATTCAGGGGGTTAGCCAAGATGACAATCGTTTGCAGAAAACGAATCGAAACGCTATCCGTCTCTCTATCGCAGTTATCGCACTAATATGGAAGAGTGAGCGAGAGCGTGTAGTGTTTCGTTTCGTTTTCTGCAAACGATTGTCATTTGGCTACAGGGCCAGATGTATTTACGGCGACAACGGCGACTCTCACACATCACTCAGCGTGCAGCGAGCGCGAAAGTCGATACCAACATTGAGAAAATCACGAGCATATTTCGAACACCGATTTTATGAAAAAAAGGTACCTAACGGATATATTAAATTCTACGATACGTCTCTTTACATACAGAATCTTAATTGGCCATCATGAGTATGAGCATAACGTTATGATATGAACGTTTATAAAAACAATTCAGTAAAAATATTTGTCACGATGGTATTGTAGACACAAAAGATATTATATGGTGAACCAGATGATATTGTATGGTAAACTAGGATTTGTGGTGCGGCTTACCTTCTAATACAGGTGGTTTACTAGTCTTGGTAAGCAGTCGAGGACCAGTAAGTGTGATGACGATGGCCCCGAGAGGAGCAGTGATGACGATTGACAGAATGCAGATATTCAGGACGATGTCCGCGTATTTCTCCAATTCGGGATCAATGGACCCACCCGCCAGTTCTGCCATTTTTTTTACCGAGTCCAAGGCAACTGGTCCGAGCGCAGCCTGTGTGGAACAGATGGGAAAAATTTATTCGAATAACGATTAACAACTACGATTAAAAATGAATTCGACAAAAATGGCGATAAATTTAATCGTAGTCGTATGTGTTTCGATTAATTTAGAACCGTTTTAACCATCGATTAATTTCCAACGACAAAAATTTTATTCGAATAATCAATTCGGTTAATTATTTCTTATTAGTATTAGGAACAAATTACCTGAGATGAATGAAAGAGAAATAGCCCGGAAATTAGGCTTTATTCAACAAAATCTTTAGCATTACCTATATGTTGACGTATAAGTGACAGTTTTGCTCGTTTATGGCATTCACCACATTCTCCCCGGCATAGAATTGCAGACATAGTCGTCCAACCTAGCTGGGGGATGGCGCTCTCTAGCAGAGCGTCACAGTTGAGGAAACTCGGGTGCCGGCGCTGCCTGGTTTCCATTTGCGCTTGGTTGTTCTTGATCCTCCTCCCCATTCACTTCCTCTTTGACATCAGTTTCCGGAAGTCGGTCACCACTAGGAGCAAGGTGACGGTTTGACACTACGGATTCTCTCCCATTAGAAAAACGGACACGGGAGTGTTGTGGGTTTGCTTCGAGCAACTCTACTTCTTCTACAATGGGATCGTATTTACTTGATCTGTGGTGGTTCCTCAGTAAGACACGCCCGGGATTGCTAAGCCACGAGGGTAAGGATTGGCCGCTTGCTGATCGTCTCGGGTGTAGAAACATTCGCTCGTGGGGAGTGCAGTTAGTTGAAGTGCAAAGTAAGGAGCGGATAGCGTGAAGCGCACCTGTCAGTACAAGTTCCCATTTAGTTGTGGGTAAATTTTGCGTTTTCAGTGCTAATTCTATTGTCTTCCAGATGATTCCATTATATTTCTCAGTTTGACCGTTTCCACAAGGGTTGTAGGGTGTCGTATAACTTGTAGCTATGGATTTGTCATGTAAAAATCGCCTTAGGTCGGCAGATAAGAAGGTTGCCCCACGATCACTGTGTATATAAGTTGGCATTCTAAAAGTCGCAAAAAGATCGGTTAGTTTAGCTTTGACCGTCTCTGAAGTAAGGTCTGGACAGGGGTATGCAAATGGGAATCGAGAATATTCGTCAATTATGGTCAATATGTAGCGATTTTTAGAACCTTCTGTTAGGAACGGTCCTTTGAAATCAACGGAAAGCCTTTCAAATGGCGAAGTCGCCTTTATAAGAGTGCCGGTACTTTTGTGAAATCGGGGTTTTAGTTCAGCGCATACACGACATGAAGATGTCATTTGTTTAACTTCAATAATTGAGTAAGGTAAATTTTTATTTCGCACCCAGTGACTCATCCTTGTGATCCCTGGATGGCAGAGGTTGTCATGAAGCGTTCGTAAGTCATTTTGTGCTGTAGATATTTGCGCGGGATAGTGCGTCAGCGGCTTTATTTTCTGTTCCTGGACGATACACGATGTCAAACTTAAACATAGCCAGCCCCAATCTCCAACGTTGTATCTTATCATTCTTTATTCTTGACAAATGTGTTTGGTCAAACATGTAGGATACTGACTTTTGATCCGTGATTAAACGAAACGCTCTGCCACATAGGAATTGGCGCCATTTTCTTATTGATTCGACTATAGCTGTAGCTTCCTTTTCGACTGCAGGATAGTTCCGTTCACAGCAAGTGAGTGTCCGAGAAAAAAAAGCTATCGGTCTACCTTCTTCTTCTTCGGTCAAAGTTCCAGCAATAGCGTAGTCTGACGCATCGGTTTCGACAGTAAAAAGGATCTTATCGTCAATTGCATGCAGAGTCGAGTCAGCTATTTCCTTTTTTATCTGTTCAAAAGCGTCTTTAGCTTCCGATGACAAAGAAAAGGTTTCATACTTAACCAGAGGATGAATTTTCTTTGAAAAATTGGGTATTATCCATTTTGAATAATGCGCAAAAAGGCCTAGAGCTCGCCTTAGTGAAGCTGTATTATCTGGAACGGGGAGCTCTATGAGTGGGCGAAGTCGATCGGGGTCAGGTTTTATAATACCGTTGTGAATATTGTACCCGAGAATGTTTATTTGTTGCTTTGAGAATTCGCTTTTCTCTAGATTTAGCGTCAGGTTATAACGACTAGCCACATCTAAGAAATGTTTTAATTTTTCGTTGTGATCATCTTGATCGTGACCGCACACAGTAATATCGTCGAGATAAGCGTAAATCCCTTGGTTTTTTTCCTTGGTCAGTATAGAGTTGATGGCTCTCTGGAAAGCAGCGACCCCGTTAGTAACTCCGAACGGAATTGAACAAAATTGATATAAGTTACCATCGGCTTACGGTTACGCAGTATAAGGTTTTTCATTTTCCACTATTGGTATCTGATGGTATGCACTTCGTAAGTCAATCTTGCTAAATACTCTAAATTTCGCTACTTTTGTTACAATGTCTTCGATACTGGGCAAGGGATACGCGTCCAGTTGAGTGTACTTATTTATTGTGAGTGAGTAATCAATGCACATTCTCTTTTTGTGGTTTTCATTTGAAGTTACTAAAACTTGAGCGCGCCAAAGGGAATGACTCGGCTCGATGATTTTGTCGTCCAAAAGTTTCTTAATCATTGCGCTGATGAATGCGGCATCGTCTGGTGAGTGTTTCCTTGACTTGATGGCTATTGGTTTGCAATCCGGCAGAAAATTTGGGAACAGACTGACAGGTTCGATGTTAGCTCTTGACAGAGAGCATAATTTCAGTGGTGGACGGGGCCCGCCATAATGCATTACAAGTTTCTGGTGTCCTTTTAAGATGTCTCGGTCAATGATGACGTCAGCGCATAATCCTCGCATTACTAAAAATTCAGCCTCAATGCTATGACCGAGTAGTTCAAAATTTAACATATAGCGTCCCTCAACGGTTGATCGTCCCTATACGAGTACAAGGTGAAATCAAAATCTTGAAACAAGATAATTCTTAATTGATTCGAAATAAATTTTGATTGATTGATTGATTGATTGATTGAATAGAACCTGGAGTGCGATTTTTGAATCTCACCAAGTGACTAATTCTCACCGATGTGAGTGATTTACTATCGGAAATCACTCACATCGGTGAGAATTAGTCACTTGGTGAGATTCAAAAATCGCACTCCTGGACCTATTTCTGATTTTGAACAACTTTTGCAATGGGGCAACTTTGAGGTCGAAAAGAGAAAAGAAAATAAAGATAAAGATGGAGATGCAAAATGGAATATGAAAATGGATACTGGGAAATGGAAGTAGAAATTGAAATGGAAATGAAAATAGGAATTGAAAATGGAAATGAATAATAGGAAACGGAAAATGGTAATGGGAATTGAAATACATGAAATACTTAGTAAATTGAAATGATGGTGTACCTGTACGGTGGCTTTAGCCATCCAAGAAAGTCCGACGAATATTTTCTCTTTCATGTTGAGATTACTTCTCACAGCGCAGACGCTAGTTAGCATAGCGCGGAGAATCATACAGCTGACTAAAATACCTCCACCGACAAGCACCAAGTCCACTTCCAGGTCTGCGATCTGTAAAATGAATAAACATTCTTCTTTAGATAATCAAATAGATATGAGTTACTTATCTTCTCACTTGTGAACGAGGCAGTATTTAAGAAGGACCTTGGATAATGAAGGACCCAAGGAATTAGACTTAGTTTGGAGTCAGCACCACTTCATAATAACTCCTCGCTGTGGTTTTCCGGGCTCCACTAACCATTTTTACTCAATTTTGCGGGGAAAGTTACTTTAATCGTTAGTCAAGTTGTCTTAATATTCTAGCAATGATTAAAATATGCCTAATTTCAACACAATCAAGATTTTCTTCTAAGTTCAAAGATCAGACTGCATCGCAATTGTCTTTAATACTTCAAGTGATAAAATAGACGAGAATGACACAGGGAGAATGTGCATGACATACCACAATTTGAGCGCCAGTAATGGAGAACAGCATGGGCTCGAAGAACATCCAGAATATTTCAAAGGCGGTCGCTACAGGGTTGTCTTCCATCTCCCAGCCCTGCTCTGACCAGTTCTTTCCAGCGAAGAAGGCAAAAGCGATCACCGCCAGGGGTCCTAAAATTTTATGTAAAGTAAGTACCTATTTATTGTACCCATTACATAATATACCACTAAAAATTAAAGTTAAAACCAAGCCATTTGTCCTTAGAACTCAATTCCTACTAGAGTTTACTAACAAGCTGACATTGTGACCCTTTCAATATTTAATGTCTTACCCCCTTATTCATAAACATCTCTCCGGCTTCAATTAGTTAATTTATGTTATGCCTGTTTCTAACAAACACAACTGTCAAAGTGGCACATAAGGACAAAACATAAATTAGGCTGAATAGAAGAATAGAAGAAGAAGAAGAGAGAACACCTGTTTAGAAGATCATTTACTAAACTATTAGTATACAGTATTCATTGATCAAGTAATTTCGATCGTCGAAAGGATTTACAGGATGCAATAGGATACAGGATATTAATCAGATTTGGGTGCTCGTTATGTTTTCAAAACACTGACCTGCGCCACCCCATCCGATTTCTTCCGAACCGATCACGGAGACTATCCCACCCGCTAGCAATATCAGCACTCGAAGAGGAACAACAAAGGCATCGTTCTTTTCCGGCACAACTTTCACCAAGTAGCCACAAGCTCCACCAAACACTATTCCAAGGATAATACTCAAGGGACCCTGGAAAATAGAAATTTCACGTGTTAATACGACCAAATTTTTCAATTCAAAATTTTAATAAACCTTTATGTGATTTGGGATAGCATCCATCAATCTATAGTAAAATGATTTTCCAATCATGGATATCATCTGTCACGAATTTAATTTACACCTTTAACGAAACGAACTCAGTAAATAATAGGTTACAAGTGCCAGTAAATAATATGTTTCCTGAGGAGCGTAGAAGAAATCAGTTCGAACGAGTTCAGGTCCGTCCAAGTTAAGTAGGTATAGTAAATATTGTTGTTGTTTAACGGCCTTCTAGCCAAGTCGGTAGTAAACCTGCCTATGAAGCAGGAGGTCCCGGGTTCAAATCCTGGTCAGGGCATTTATTTATGTGTTCATTACGGATACTTGTTGCTGAGTTATGGATGTTTTCTATGTATTTAAGTATTTATCTGTATCTATCTATTATATATATCGTCGCCTAGTACCCACAACACAAGCCTTATTGAGCTTACTGTCGGACTAGGTTGATTTGTGTAAGATTGTCCCATAATGTTTATTTATTTATTTATTGTATAAAATTTAAAATTAAATGAAGGTTGATGATTTAATCTAATATTTAAAAAAAAATAGTTGTTTATATTAAAACAACATACCTATCCCGGTGACACACACTTCGCTGGTGGCGGTCTAGGAAGACCCTATTATTACTTGTATAATAAATAATTAGTAAAGGCGTTATTATCGTGTATGTACGAAGGGGTGAAAATAGAAGAAATCATAAAATGACGATGGTAAACTATACGCCTGTACCTAGTACCAATGGTTCCCAACCTTTTACCCTATGCGTCTCATCTAACGTTATCTTAAAATACTACGCCCCCTAGCGGCCGAAATGGGAAATCAAAACCGGCCACCGTTCCGCTGGGGTACAGTACAGGCTTTATACAGTTTAAATCTGGAGCCGCTCGTTGCGCCCCCCTTGGATCACTTCTTGCCCCCCAGTGGGGCGCGCCTCACTGGTTAGACACCCTGACCTAGACTAAAGAAATAACATAATAAGAGTCGCAGGTGTGATACGTACTTGAACAATATTCATGGTCATGGAGGAACTCGAGAACATTATGGAGGAGACAATTCCGAACACCGCCACACTAGCAGCGTCATCGACCCCAGACACCGCGAGCACCAGAGTGGGGATGCCCTTAGAGACTCCGTAGCCTTTGTTTCTTAGACGGAATAGGCAGGGCACAATCACGGCTGGTGACACGGCGGCTATTATGGATCCGAGAAGGAATGCTGTAAGAAAAGTGTTACATTTCGTCAGAATAAGCCCCGGTTTCGTGAACGTGATTATTATTCTTAATAATTTTAAACAAAAAAGAACCGACTTTACTAAGCATCCACCTTTCCAAAAGCAAATGCTCGGCTGCTGTAAAAAATACTCAAATCACTATAGGTGGCACTATAGTTGAAGAGTTCCCTCGATTTCTTCAGGATCCCATCATCAGATCCTGACCTCGTTACAATGGGACCAACTGTGAAGTATACTCTTTCAAACAAAAAAATAAGGTAAATTTTCCAAATCGGTCCAGCCCTCTTCGAATAATCAACGTGTGAACATACATAAAAAAAAAACAAAGACCCCGACGAATTGATAACCTCCTCCTTCGAAATCTTGAACGCGCTTGAAAATATTCAGTAGTCCAGGCAAATATAGGTAAATGTTAGATTATTTGGATTACAACTTTTTGATTAAAATTTTTCGTAAAAAATAAAACCAAGGTTCCACATTATAAATTATATAAATCAGCAGGTCTTATGATCCAAAATGTGTTGAGATAGTCAATTACAAAACATATACAAGTACTGAATTGGAATAATATACAATAACAGTTGTTTATATTAGGATTACGAGTATATTAGGGTTTTTTAAGAATTTGTTAAATTCTTCGTAAATGGACCTGTAATGATATCGTTTATATATCGAATCAATTATATATATACCTACTACTACTACTACTACTACTACTACTACTAGTAGGTACTAGTAGGTCTCAGTGAATGTGATGGAAGGGTAAGTTTTGTTAACGTCGATCAAAGCAATATTAATGAAAAAAAATTTACTGTATTAAATTAGGTATTGTCGATAATTAATAATCAAGCAGGGTTACACACTCAGGAAGCATAGCAGAAATAGAGCTACTTAGAATACCGGTGTCCTTGAAAAATAAACCTTATTTAAGCTATGGAATGTACCCTCAAATTAACGGAACCCATAAGAATACGGTGTAAATTAATTAACCAATAAATTATATAATAACTAACCTCAATTAAGTCTTCGTATGGGTTTTGACTTACTTTCGGCACAGAATGAATAATAGTATTTCATGCAGACCGACCATGCTACGCTACCATCAGGTAGGTTATTATCAGTCAGGTCTGTAGCGCGTCATGAACTTATGCACACATTGCGCCGTATCCTAATTTTAAAATACATAAACAACACAGTCTATCTCAAACATAACTCCAACACAGAACAAATAATCAACCAATATTGAAGTTTTATTGGAGTTGTATCGAAATAATTTTCAAGCAATTTTTGATATTTCTGATTTAGACGTTCAGGCGCTAGCTGTATTGCGTAGTTAACTGCATTGGAGTTGTCTAAAAACGTGTTTTAAAGTTAGAATACGACTCATTGAAAAATGTAGACACGTGCCGTGCACACAGGGGCTCAAACGAAATTTGTAGTATGACGTGTCCACCCTGTGCTTTCGGTCATGTAAAGGTTTGTGCAATCCTGTAAACTTCAGGTAAAATCGACTTGACATACCCCAATTCCAAGGTAAGCCCAGCAAATAGCGCGCCAACACTGCACTCAGAACACACTCGAAGGTCCACGGTATCAATGCTAGTTTAATTACAGTAAAGAAGAACTTTTTCATGGCGACAGGGTCCAGGTCCAAGCCGGCTCGGGTTAAAATGATTGTTAAAGCTATTTTCCTGCAAAAGATAAACACTGGATAAGATTTGTCCGAAACGCATATTGAGTTACGTTAATTTTGATTTATAACATTAGTTTGCGTAAAATGATGAACATTTTTATCGTATCGATTACGACAAGATCAAGCTTACGAAACAATGTCTAAAGACATTGTGCCACAGTATGAGATAATGTCTGCGGTTTCTTGTACCAACTGTATTAAGTTTATAAGTTTGTGCCCATTATCAGTTTATTACATAGGTATCAAGTACAGTAAAAACTTCCAACACTAATAACTATTTAACTCACCTTATGTATGAGCAGACTTTTTGGTAATCTTCGTCAAAGTGGACAAAACCAACGTTTTTCGCAATAATTCCTACGATGAGCATTCCAATGAGCGCCGGGAGGGTGGTTATCTTCACCATTAACCAGCCGCCGAGGTATGCCGCGATGGTGAGCGCGGTCAGCGTGAACAGCTGCCCGCCGGGCGCCGCGGTGTCGCCCATGATGATCCATACACCCGCCCACACTAGTATGCCTGCACCAAAACACTTTTATTACCACATACATATACCTGACTTTCATACAACTTTCTACTTAAGTATTATAATTAATTCGTTAATATCGTAAAGGTTTAATTACCAATGATGAATACTGATAAGGTTTGCGCGAATTGCCGGTAAGACGGACATAGCGGATATGGACATATTTTTTGCCAATGAGGAGGTTCCCACGAGGGAATGCCGGAATCTTCTTGATGGCACTTTGCGCAACAAGCGTACCACCACGACCTAAAAGCAAACATAATATCAAACATTGTAGCCTAGAATTAATGCTATCTATGACTATACATTCGCCTTGTAAGTAGTACTTACTAAGTACGCATGCTCACCTTTCTATGTGTTCACTTTGCTGGGATAAAGCTTTCTTGGAATAAATCGAGGATGTCGTTGAATATTTCTTGTATCTTCCTTCGATATGCGTTGGTCGATCTGAGGAGTAGACACGACTGTTACACGAGACTTATGCGAATACAGTGAAGGCAATCGATACAGTTTAATATAGTATTGTCGTATTGTTCATGTCATGTGAACCGTCAACTGTCCTCAAAGACATCTGCTCGTTCCTACACCCGCAGCCGTTATTAACTCCAGTAATTCTCCGTTACTCAGAACCAGTTGTTTATTTTCGGAACGATTAAAACTTTGCATGTAAGCGTGACGGATCACTCAACTTTCCTTTAATTAATCGGATTAATTTACTAAGATTTATTCGACAGGTTGTCCCTAACCTACAGATAAACTTTAAACATATACAATACATTTAAATATGAAATATGAAATATGTGTAAAATATAAATTTGAATCTGATGTACAAGTTGAGATAATCAATGTATATATATGTTCCTGCTTTGAGACAGATTAAACATACCTTAATATACAGTATATATAATACAGGTAGCAAATGTGTCAGTTGTAATTAACACTTTAAAAAAATTACACTTACCCCATGATGTGTCCAAGTCCCCTGCCATAGCATTGTGGAGGTTACTTTTTCGCCGCGAAGGCCCTTCTGCTTGACTTGACACGCGGCCATTCCTTAAAAAAATAACATATCAAGTTTAATGATTTGTCTAAAGTAGAATTCATAATTCAGCGGAGTTATTTGACAGCACGTTACATACATTTAGCAACTACTTTGTATGTCAGTAACCGTCAAATCACTTTACGAAACGAATTATTTTTAATACATTGTAAGTCCTCTAGAACGTGTTCAAAAACGGTAGGCAATGGCTAGCATTACCACAACCATTTTTCTATGATAAGCTTTTTATGTGTGACAGTAACGTAATTTTAACTTTACATGCTTAACTATTGATATGTTTATGAGTTTTGATAACATAATGTACACCTGCACGCTCCCGGGCGGCCGCCGACACGCGCCCGCGCGACCGCCGGCACAATCGAGTTGGCCATGGCGGTGCAATGGCGGCCATTCTATGGTTTCGGAATACGGCATTTAGGATAAATAATATGAGTGTAGATAAAGCAGTGTATGCAACTGTACGTAATTAGGCCTTAAAACACTCGTGTGATCTTATTATGAAACTCGCCTGCGGCTCGTTTCATAAAACCACACTCATGTTTTAAGGACCCTTATTACGTAACAGTTACATAAACTACTATTAGAAGTGACATTTGTTAAAGAGACACCCATAGCAGAACAATTAAGAACAAATAGATTAGAGTGGTGCGGGAATGTGATGCGGTGGGATGACAACATATGACGGGGCCGCGATTCAAAAAATAAACACACACACTGGACAGACACAGCTCCAACCCAACTCAACTCAATGCTATAACGACATTGACATTTGATATTCGAACAGATTTTCATTCAACATTGGTCTCACATTGGTCACACATTGGTCTCACATTGGTACAATGTGTGACCAATGTGAGACCAATGTGAGAACAAGGTGAGACCAATGTTGAATGAAAATCTGTTCGAATAGCAAATTATTGAGCGCATAATTGCAACTCGTCTCGTCAGAAGCATGCAGCCTGGTCTGAGCGACTGCCAGTATGGTATCCGCCCACTACGCTCGACGCTGGACGCAATTGATCAAGTAAGGGATTTCGCAGAGGAGGAGGTTTCTCAGGGCGGAGTTGTAATGTCTGTGTCGCTGGACATCTCTAATGCCTTTAATAAGCTGCCCTGGGAGACAATAAAGTTGGCCCTCAAATATCACAATGTGCCTGAGTACTTACAAGGAATCGTGTCAGACTGCCAGGCGCATTGTGGTATTTCCAACAAAGGATGGCTGGGGGAGACGGGAGATGTCGTGCGGTGTTTCACAGGGCTCAGTGATGGGGCCGCTCCTGTGGAACATCGGATACGACTGGGTGCTACGTGGGGCCATTTTGCGGGGGGTCAGCCTTACCTGCTACGCTGATGATACAGGATTCGGGAGCTAGGTCTGGAAGTGGCACTTCACAAATCAGAGGTCCTAGTTTTCCACGGGCCTCGGAACAACCCACCGGAGGGAGCGCAAATCACTGTGGGGGGAATTTCCATTGCCGTCGGGTCAACGATGAAGTACCTGGGACTAGTTCTTGACGGCAGGTGGAAGTTCGAGGAACACTTTCGGCGGTTGGCTCCAAGGTTGATGGCTGCCGCTGGAGCGCTCGGGCGGATCCTCCCGAATCTGGGTGGCCCAGGAGGAGCATGCAGGAGGCTTTACACGAGTGTGGTGCGCTCTATGGCGCTTTATGGGGCGCCGATATGAACTCAGGGGAGACCCTGAGACCTCGAAACGCGGCCCTACACACGCGTGAAGAGTGCCCTGCGTGGGCGGAGCCTCGCGCTGTCCTGTCCGCAGCTGTGGGGGGAGACCTCTCACTGCCAACACTAATTCTCCAAATGACTGACAGTGAGGAGGCGTGGGCGGCAGTAGCCACCTTCAGTGTCACAGTGATGACAGAAAGGAGGCTGCAGAGAGAACGTGCGAGGATGACGCAAACTCGCTCCCTCAACGCCGTAGGAGGCCAGGAAGGCGGCGAAGAACCTACGCAGGCAGGATACTGCCGCCTTAACGGGAGCCTGCGGGTGATGGATCGGGAGCTCCAACAGCCGCCTAAAGAGGTTCCGAGCTGGAAGGCCTTCAAGCGTTCCGAGGCGCCTTCAGCGGAGGATGCTGCATGAGTAGCCATCAATGAATGGGCCTTAAAAGGCAACGATGACGGGGTATCGGAAGTTGGCAGACGCGTTCCCGAAACCCCGTCCAAATGCGAGCGGTGGAACACCCCAGGGGTTTTAGTCCGTGCAAGTCGGACATACCCGCTCGGTTTCTCCCGGGCCGAGTGGGGTCCATGACGGATTTCCCCTGGGTCAAAAAAAAAAGGGTTGGAGCTGTGTCTGTCCAGTGAGTGTGTTTATTTTTCGAATCGCGGCCCTGGGCAGGTACCTAAGTACATATTAGATAGGTAATAGGAAAAGAAACCGACCAAGTGCATGTCGGACCACGCATAATGGAGGGTTCCGTACCTTCAATGGAATAAGAACCAAACTAATACCAGAAGGTCGTATCTGATAACTATGGAAGAAGTTTTTTGAAGATAACTCAAAAATGACTGAACTAAATGTTCAAATATTTTTTCTAGAAAGTAGGTATGTGATAAGGCGCATCTTCTTAATTTTATCATATTTTTTGGACTTACGGTTCAAAAATTACAGGTGGGGGGAGACACAATTTATCTGACTTTCGAAGCGATTATTTCTGAAAATATTTACTTAATCACAAAATGCTGAAAAAAACTTCGATGTTATTTTTAAAGACCTATCGCTTGATGTGCAACATGTTGATAGTTGGTGATTTTTTTTTAAATTAAGTTAAATGTATGAAGCGCCCCCCCTAAAAATATATTTTTCTGCAATTTAACTACGTAAATACCGGCATACAAAATACACCTTATGTATACATTTTTTTAAGATACGTCTTTCAGTTTACGAGTAAAATGGCTGTGACATGTAGACGGACGGACATGACGAAACTATAAGGGTTCAGTATTTGCCAATTTGGCTACGGAACCCTAGAAAGGATATAAGAGGAAAGGCAAAAGTGGATGTAACGAGACAAAAATGGGACAAGGGGACATATTCAATTAATATGTACCTATGCTCAAAAGAAGCCTATTAATGTAAATAAATAGGCTTCTTTTGGCTTTTAAAGTCGCATTGTCAGGTAATCGGATTATTCAAGGCGGATAGTAATAATTAAATTAGCCCACACCGCCAATGTTTATTTATTCCCAAGTTTTAACTAAATTCACAAAATACAAAGATCGGGTAATCGTTTCACATATACTCGTAGGTGACTTGATACATTAACTATGTCTGAAAACAAATGTTATTGTAAATTATTGTGCAATATAATTAGATTATTAATGAATGAATAAGTAATTATGAAATAAACTTTTACTTTACTTTAACTTTTTTAATGGTTGCAATATTAATCTTCTAGATTTAACTGATTCGAATCGTAGGGGAGTGTCGGCATATTTAGACTTTTGAATATATCTCTGGAGTATAGGTAGTTAACGGGCAGTGAAAAATAAACTGAAATATGTAGTAGGAAAATACATACGATAAGAAAATACATATATTACCAATAAAATAAAATATAAAAGAAACTACTTAAAATACCACATCAAAGTAATATTTAGTATACAAATACAGATATTTATTGATAAAATTAAAATTGTAGGTCATTAGTAGGTGTTTTATGTGAGGGTACTTAGATACTTATTAATTTGATGCATACAATGTTGTTATTACTTAGGTATTAAAATGTCGATTACATGTCAAGATAAAATATGAGTATATTTTATCTTTGACATGTGTTTTTTATGACATTAAAATATTTCAATTGAATTGAATAGCTAATATTAATCAAACAAGTATGATTCGTCTACGGTGGTCTTAATCCTTGCATGGTGACCGTCGCGGCTCGCGCAAGCCTCTGCGAGGCGTCAGGCGTCATGCTCGCTTGTGAATTGTTGATCCTATGTGGGTCACATCAGGCGCTACATACCTATGGACACAGCCACACCATAAGCGCCTTTAAGAAGCTTTGATTATGGCTTAGATTGTCGCTTGTCGCGTGACTACAAGTCGTAAATGTCATGGTTGCTCGAACGATTAATAGTTGTCTATCAATTCGCATACTCGTTACGGGAAAATACTTTTAATATATATATATCAAGCATAGATACTACATGAGCCTTAAGAGATTGATATATAGGCATAGGAAAGTTTTGTTACTAAGATATGACGCAATAGTCAAACGCACGTAATGTTTTATTTAACAATTGAACGTGCATGTGATACGAGAGATCATTCGTGATTTGTCAATTTGTAAAATATGAATAGTGAGTTCATCCTTTATTCTTTATCTGAGTTCTTTATACAATTTGACAACTGTGAAAACTTGATACGAGGTGCAAAAGATACAATTTAATTTAAGTGAAGTATACCTAGAGTGTGCACATCCAATACGGGCGAACCTTTAAACTGGTGTTAGCATATTTATGACATATAAAATATAGTTATATAACTTTTGCTCAAATAATAAAAATATTTAAAAAAAAATTAAAGTTACTACCCCTTTTCTCATGAACGCGTAGAGGTATTAAATTGAAATTCATTTCAAACACCTGTAAGATTTTTTCATCCCTTACATGGTAAAGGTACAATTAAATGATTTGAAAATGAAAAAATAAACACTATAAACTTAAACTACAAGTAGAAAATATCTCCCAGATCGCTGCCAAAGGGTAGTGTCCCAGAAGGCTGGTCGCATTGCCACGTTGTATGGCAATGCTTATTCGTTGAGCGAAATACTGGCCAGCCCTCTGGTCACCTGTTGTTTCAATCAGGCGCGACGCTAGGTTTTTACTTTTGCTTACTATTACGACGAAAATTTTAACCATACAAGATAATTCAGCTTGCAATGTAAATGCAACACACTCAAGTTGAACCACAGAATAATATAATCTTCCCTACAAAATCAGCGTTTGACAGAACTTTGGCAGATGAATGTCGGATTTATTATCTTATTTGCCCAATCTAATTGTTATTTTAGTACAAAACTACTACTATAAAATACTTAAATATTTTATCTTATCTGTGGTCATGCCGCAAATAAACGAAAAGGATTTTGACCACACCGAAAACGTATGCGATACGTTCCAAGGCAGTAGCTGTCACTTCGAAATAATAAAAAATTATAATGAAGTGTAACTTTAAAAGTAGTCTTTAAAGTTACTTTAAAATACTTCTTATTTAATGATTACACTAATAAATCCTTTGTCTAGTCTAATTTATTGCTCGTATTGGATTTACACACTGTATACTGCTGCTAAACATTTTAATTGGCAATAACTCACAAAAGTGTTTACTATTTAAGTACAAAAGTAGTAAGCGTGACAAATTCACTTAGTGTAAAAAAGCGCAACAGCACGCAAAGTGAAATGCGCATTTATTTCGACGTATCTACTACCTGCCTACCAGTGTTACATTTTTAGTCGAAACAATTCGCTAAGCTTAATTTATAGTAGTGTCGTTATACACGTGTTTAGTGTATGCTCATTCACGTGTCTAAGAATTTAGTTGTAATCGAAATCTAACGGCGCTTATTAGCAAAGTTTCACAAAAAAACATTCCTACAGTACAGAATTACCAGTTAAATCTAGACCTCCGATAGCGCACACGTGTTATGAACCTAGGTATCAAATTATACTTGGACAAGTTAAGACTAAATGGTTTTTATAAATAAATACCGAGTAACCGATACTTTTTGTAGGTAATTGCAAAATCGCAATCGAGATTACAATATTTGCATACCCGGTCTGTTTCAACAGTATTTGGCCAACAACCAGTAAGTAATTATTTACTGAATTTATTATAAGTTTTAAGCTCCGTTTAATTAACGTTATTAAAATCTGCGAGTGTTTAAATGCTAAATTTCTCGGATTGATTTTCAGTACGTTTGATAAACTCTGAGATTTACGCAACATTATTTAGAGGTACTTCGCGTGTATACGTTCTCGTACCTACTTGTACGATGTTGCTGTAGGTCAGTGATCAAAAAATAAATTACTAATTGATATTTGAAATACTTTGCTTTATTTTTACTATTTAATATTAAATAAGTATATAGTTTTGTTTTTAATGTATCTGTAGTCTGTATTTTATATGCTAAACTAATATTGTTCAAGAGGCTGACAACACCCGATGACCTTCAAATTGACTTTACTCAAACAGTGTTTTAGCTATAACTACTTGTTTTGAAAAAGTGAAAAAAATGTATGTTAATATTCGTTATATTTGGAAGAAATTCGTTGCGTCCGATACACGATTGGACGAAATCGGCTCGATAGAAAATAATTTCAAAGTTACATCTTAAAATTAGCTTTAAACAGTTGTATGTCTTTAGTTTCTCGACTTATACGTCTGTAACTAAGGACAAAATTCCACCACACTAATACTAAAAACTTCGTTGCCTTATATGTCTCAATTAATGCGTCGTTTTTTTTTAAATTAATTATTTTGTAAAATTTGCAATGAGCTCCCATACTAATCGTAGCACAGTGTTTCTCTTTCACTCGCGCTGAATAAGATAGGGAGGGAATTTAGCTGTAGTCAGCCCCTTAAATCAAATTTTAATGATGACAGACATGTTATTCGATTAAACATTTTATTACAATAATAAGAGACATTCAAAAGCCGAAAATATAGTATTAGGTACTTTAAATTATTGCTATGTAACAATTTATTCCCAATTTTATTTCTATTATTTATTTATTTTAATAAGATATTATATTTGAAACACGAATTTATTTTCTCGAGAAGAAGATATTTATGGGCAACGAAAACGGATAAGTGGGTGCAAATATTTTAAAATGGTACTTATCTGTTTTGATTGTGCTTTAGTTCTATCGAGAATATGGTTTATTTACTAAACGAATATACGTAAGATTTATTTATTTAATCTTTATTACACAAAAACAAACTTATGGTATAAAGGCGAACTTAATATAAAAGGCATTCTCTAGCAGTCGCTTAGGGACAAGCAGATAGATTGTAGGCGGTGCTTCTAGCGAAACAAAAACAAATCAAACGACCGACGGAAGCAAACTTTAGATACATGTGAATCTAATCTGAAATTCCTACCCATGACTAATATACATAAAATAAATACAATCATTCGTAATAGTTTTTTTAAAAGAATAGTAAGCTTATTTTTATACAACTTACCAATGCCGGTTTGTGAGAGCTTCCGTCTCAAGGGATGAATCTGAGGGTAAGTAGCTGTCGTAGTGACAATTACTCAGGCTGCTGTGAGACATCCTACATGGCACTCGGGGATTGTTCAATATATGTTAGGAGTTAGCGGCAGTGTAGCGTGCGCGGAGGCATACTGTGGAGCTCAGCGCGCTTCATACCTATGGCGCGGCGAATGTGCATCTTAATAAACGAAGGTTCGGTTGCGTTGAGCCGCCCACCGCGTCTCACCCCGGGCACGTGACTGCGGAGCGCGGCTGAATTTCACCGGCCGGCGGACCGGTCATTGTCCGACAAGTAAAAAACTCACTTCTGGACAACAGAGTGCCCTGTGCCATAGAAATTCGCGTATGCAGCTCGCGGACACCGCCGCGTTTATGCCGATACGAGGACGACGACTAAATACTTCGATTGTTGGCCGATACGCGGCGGAAGTCTGCAATATGTTGATACGAGAGTTCCAAACAACGCTCGTATGTACCTACAGCAGAGGCGCCCGCGCCGCTTCGGCGTGGTACCACTGCCCACACCCGCTCATGTTTGCAACTTCGCGTCCTCTGACAGGACACGCGGTGTTTTAGCGCTATGAATCATACGTTACGGTTACGATTCATTTACTTTATGCTTCTACTAGATTTTTACCGTAACGTGTACTCAATAGCTAAAAACATCTCGTTAAAACCTATTGCATACTTGTCAGAATATATAATATATCTATCATTTACATATAGATGTTATTCTTAGATAGCCTAAATAACTCACTATTTCTTTATGCTTATAGGTACATAAAGTAAGTGAACCCCGGCCCCGTTAGGTATCTTGATTTTACAAGAACAAAAAAACTGTTATTTTATGCTACCATGGATCGATTTGTATTAACATTTTTTAAATATTTTTTATTACACTTACTTACTGATTAGAAAAAAAAACCGGCCAAGTGCGAGTCGGACGCGCGTACTGCGGGTTCCGTACAAACCTTTACAGCTTAAAGGTATTATAGACCCGAGTATTTGATATGAATTTCAATTTAATACCTCTACGCGTTCATGAGGAAAGGGGTAGTAACTTTAAAATTATTAAAAATATTTTTATTATATGATGCAACAAAAAGTGTACGGTTTTCGCAATTTTTCCTTTATCTGTGCTATAAGACGTTCCTTCGTACCAAATTTCAAGATTCTGAGTTCACGGGAAGTACCCTGTAGGTCCCTTGCGAGTTTCGAAAATTTACGGCATAAACGGCTGTATCTTTTGAATGCGTTGGCTTAGTAGTTTGATTTTTTCACAGCTCCAAGGGACAGTATTTGATATAAATTTCAGCTTGATATCTCCACGCGTTCCTGGGAAAAAGGACCTTGACAGACAGACGGACGGACGGACAACAAAGTGATCCTATAAGGGTTCCGTTTTTTTCCTTTCGAGGTACGGAACCCTTAAAAACACTGATATACCTAAGCTTAAAAAGGGAAAGTATACATTTCGCTACATTTAATTAAGTTTTTACTCAGACAGCAAGAAACGCTAACATTGTAATACGGGTGTTTTGGAGATAATAAAATACAAAAGTATACATGTACAGTGAAACTTGCGGCATAAACGGCTGTATCTTTTGATTGCGTTGGCTTAGTAGTTTGATTTTTTCACAGCTTTCCAAGGGACAGTATTTGATATAAATTTCAGCTTGATACCTCCACGCGTTCCTGAGAAAAAGGATCTTGACAGACGGACGGACAGACGGACGGAAGGACGGACGGACGGACGGACAACAAACTAATCCTATAAGGGTTCCGTTTTTTCCTTTCGAGGTACAGAACCCTAAAAAGCAAAACAAAATCAAGAATGCTGTCCTTTTTTAGGGTTCCGTAGCCAAATGGCAAAAAACGGAACCCTTATGGATTCGTCATGTCTGTCTGTCTCTCTGTCTGTCTGTCCGTCCGTATGTCACAGCCATTTTACTCGGAAACTATACGACGTATCTGAATAAAATTTACACATAAGGTGTATTTTGTATGCCGCTACTTAGTTATGGAGTTAAATTTGAAAAAAAAAGGGGGGCGCTCCATAGATGTAACTAAATTTCAAAAAATGTTTTTTAACCAAATATCCACATGCGACACATCAATCGATAGGTCTTTAAAAATAACATTGAGGTTTCTTTGACTATTTTGTGATGAAGTGAATATTTTCTGAAATAAACTTTTGAACCGTAAGTCCAAAAAATATGAAAAAATTTGAGGCGATGTGCCTTATCATATACTTTCTACGAAAATTATTTTGAACATTATCAGTTCAGCCATTTTTGAGTTATCTCCAAAAAACTTCTTCCGTAGTCATCAGATACGACCTTTTGGTATTAGTTTGGTTCTTATTACATTGAAGGTACGGAACCCTCCTATGCGTGGTCCGACACGAACTTGGCCGGTTTTTTTAACGTGGAGGAATGCATTTAGGCATCTCGCCTAGCCGGGGAACTAGGACGGGTATGTTGGACTCGTCAGCATGGGCCGACACTACCAACTAAACCATCCACGGTATGCCCATCTTGCAGCATTGGTGACGGTGACACGGGAGCGCGATGTACGTAGAAGCTTGATTTTTTAACCGACTTCAAGATTTCAAAAGGAGGAGGTTCTCAATTCGGTTCTATATTTTTTTGTTCTTTTTAGGGTTCCGTAGTCAACTAGGAACCCTTATAGTTTCGCCATGTCTGCCCGTCCGTCCGTCCGTCCGTCCGTCCGCGGATAATCTCAGTGACCGTTAGCACTAGAAAGCTGAAATTTGGTACTAATATGTATATCAATCACGCCGACAAAGTGGTAAAATAAAAAGTGTAAAAAAATGTTTTATTAGGGTACCTCCCCTATACGTAAAGTGGGGAGTGATTTTTTTTTCATTTCAACCCTAACGTGTGATATATTGTTGGATAGGTATTCAAAAATGAATAAGGGTTTACTAAAATAATTTTTTGATAATGTAAAAATTTTCGGAAATAATCGCTCCAGAAGTAAAAAAAAATGTGTCCCCCCCTCTAACTTTTGAACCATATATTTCAAAAATATGAAAAAATCTCAAAAGTAAAACTTTATAAAAACTTTCTAGTAAAATTATTTTGAACTTAATAGGTTGAATAGTTTTTGAAAAAAAATTACAAAATAATTTCTGAACTAAGTTTGTAATTTAACCGTATAAGCAGGTGTTTATTGTACCTGTAATTTCTACAAAATCACAATGAAATGACGTACTTTCAAATAAAGTAAAAACGGTGAAAATCGGTTCACGCAATAAAGAATTATCCCATGAAAATCATCTTCCATACTTTAAGCTCGCGTGCAATAGTTTACTTAATTTGCCGATAGATGTCGCTGTACGTGGAACGCTCATATCATATCCTACATGGCGGTGTTATTTTAACTCTTAAGTGGGGACACTTACTGTGACGGATGGAAAACTACGGAACCCTACACTGAGCGTGGCCCGACACTCTCTTGGCCGGTTTTTTATATGTTTGTTACTCCATATGTCCGTCATGTCAGAATCGATTTTGTAAATTATTTTTTTAATTGTAAGCATATATATACAGATTGGTCCTGTTTTTAACAAAACGCTGTTCTGATAATGGGATCCATGAGAAATCGAGGGAACTACTCAAATCTTAAAGGCATACATATAATGATTTTTGTGTTTTTATCAACAAATCAAGCATTTTCATAAAAAGTGACATTTGATGAAGGAACTGCTGATGATAATCAGAACGAAACTCTTCAACGACGCATAGTTCACGTTTGGCAACTTGTCCCCTTCGTTGTGTTTGTTAAGCAAGTTTGATTTTTAAAACAAATTAAAAACCAAGAATAATCTTTATTATTTATCTGTAAAACATACATAACTATTTTAACTACAATTTTATAATCTGCAACGCAGGCTTCGTCAGGTGTATACACAAAAAAGATCAACCCCAGGTTTCGTCACATAACAATCAAAGATGATATCCGCCACACGCTTTGTCAACTTGAAACACACATTAACCTTAACCTTAGTAACACTGACTACTCCGGACCGTAGCTGGCTCAATCGTCCCCATGACACTAGCAGCATTGCCACGCTGAATCGCCAAGGCAATTTGTTGAACCAGGTACGATCCGGAGCGAGGATCGCAACCCCTCTCTCTAAGTCGACAACCCAAACCCCTGATAAACTCCATGGCCTCCGCACCCCACGACCCTGCAGTCTCTACCGCAACCGGTATGAAGTCATACGTCGGCTCCAAGGCAGAGTACTTAGCATGCAACAAATTAAATAAATTTTTTTTTACAGTAGCTATCTAATACACCTTTGGTTTTACACGAACGAAGTCGCAAGCAACAGCTACTAAATTAAGTAGATACATAACAAGTTTGCCAAAGGATTGCGAAACAATACATATATGTTTGAAGAATATGTTCAAATTCCTTTGTGTTGAATGTTAGTTAAGTTGTTCCGAGTTATCTTATCTTATCTTATTTGGCTCGGGGGCCCATATGGATACACTTCGACCCAAAGGGATCTTTTGTGTAATTGCCCCTAGTACACTTACTCAAGAGCTTTTTCAACCATCTCCATGTGTTGGGTGATGGAGCTCAAGGGCAGTGCTTTGAGGTCCTCTGGATCCGGATAGCCGATTCCAAAGTCCCTCATTCTTAGTCTGGCAAGAGCGTGACATTCACACATTAAGTGTTTCATTGTTTCTTCCTCTTCGCCACACATTCTACAATCAGTATTGTCTGACAGTCCCATTTTAGCCAGTACTCCTTTCACGGCGTAATGGCCTGTAAAAACTCCTGTTATGATTTGGAGCCTTTTTCTACTAAGTTTTCAAAGCTTTTTGCTCCAGCTTGAGTCGACTCTATGCATGAAGAGCTTTGAATGCCTTAGACCTGTCAAAGTACCCCACTCTTGTTGGTATTTATGTTTGGTGTGGTCCTTTATGGCCGTTGTTATGGTTCCCTTTGAGAGCCCCACAAATGGTTCCGGGCCTAAGAAGTTATTCATAGAGCCCCTTCTAGCAAGCTCATCAGCATTTTCGTTGCCGATAAAACCCTCATGCCCTGGGATCCACATCAGTTGCACTTTGTTTTGCCTTCCAAGCCTGTTGAGGACTTGGATACCATTGAATATCAGTCTGGACTCCACTTTGGGCGCTATAAGTGCTTTAAGCGCTGCCTGACTGTCGCTGAGTATATAGATATTCTTTCCCCGGGTCAGTCTATCTATATTCTCTTGTGCACAGGCAATAATAGCATACGTCTCCGCTTGGAACACTGTTGCATAATTGCCCGTTCCGAGTTAGTAAATGGCGACGGAGGAAATACTTATGAGGAAGAATATGAGTAGATTTGATAGCGTACTATGTTTGAGATAACGATGGCGGAAATAAAAGGAAAAATGCTTCACAACTTTATTTAGTACTTCACAGAGTGAATTTATCAAATTGAGACGTACTCCGTTTTTTAATAGTAGGTAATTTTGCTTTAATACTTCGATTGGAATACGCCTTCCGCTGTAAATATTTGTTGCACGATTTAAAAAGATATTTATACTTATTATATATTATGTATCAGTAATCCACAGGTACAATAACCCATATTGTTTATTTTATTATAGTTACAATATCGCTTCTATGGATTTACCTGCAATCAAATATATGTACGGTCACGACTTTAATTGATGAACCATAGGGTTCACTTTAGAATGGACGTTTCAAAGAAGTATTAAACAAAAGAAAACTGCCTCAACAATTAATGTCCGTGACTGTACTATCGGGTTCAGAATTGCATGGCCAATTTATGAATGAATTCATTGATAAATTGACCATGCAATTTTGAACCCGATGGTACATACAGGCTTTTGTTTCCAAGGTGCCAGATTCATACCGACAGCGAATATTACAACTGTGGGCATCACATTAAAAAAAACAATATACTTACTTAGGGTACAAGTAGTTTTAGTTACTATGTATCTACTAAACCAATGACAGTGGGACTAAAACCTATTATGATTCTATTGTAATACTAACACTATATGGATTCCTTCGTCCGAAATAAATGCTTTTAAATTTCTTTAATTTTTTTTTAAAACCATAAAAAAAAACGCCATTGAGAATAGTTTAAATTGAATTTATTTAAGCAGAAACGTCTGCAAGTGAGAATTCAATTTTATAATTGAAAGATAAATCGAAAAATTCATTTCGTCGACCAAGATTCGAACTGGAGACTTTTCGGAACACCGGTCCGATCGCTCTGACCAGCTGAGCTATCGATGCTTACTCAACCTCGGAGAATTTTTCCATCAGTTCCCTCATTGCTAACGTCACAGGGAGATGTGTAGCGACATCTACCGTAAGTGTATACACGATAACGGCATCGAAGGTCCAAGTCATATTGGAATAATATCGGTAACAATTCGCTAACCCGTACTAAATTAAATTTGTACTTAGCTGAAATGTCTCCAAGCGAAATTTCAATTTTACAATTTAATGAAAAATGGAGAAGTTTAAGTTGATATGATGTGATTGAATCAAATAAGGGTTTCATTAAGGATTCTATTCTCTACTGCGGTTAATGTCAAATCATTATCATATTTAAAAATCTGAGTACTCCTCCAGTACTTATTTGCAAGCTTTAAACAAATACATAAGTGCTATAATAATTGAATACCGATATTAGTAATATATCAACAGTCTCCATAACGAAATAACTAAAGTGTCCGTAACGAAATATACTGAATAGAGCGTGTGGAGTTTTTTGTTATTTCAATTCAGCTTTGTGCGACTATTCACTTCACAATTATCACGCTCGAAATCATGTGACTGATACACAAAAAGCTGGTCATGATTATTGCAAGACCCGAGTTACCGTAGCATGCCTACTTTTGAATCGACAAAACTAATTAGAACCATGTGATCCGTAACATATTGCACGACAGGGGATCACACTTACACTGGTATGTAACCATTACGCTGTTGTCAGTACGCGATGGGAATCAGACAAGATTATGTAAATAAGTTAGCAAACTGGATACAGATTATGCTGTTAATCCTTCTGTTTGTAGATTCTAGAGACCATTTGGTATTATATGATGAGAGTGTTTCGGTGTTTATTTGATTCATCCAAAATATAATAAACTATGATAATTAAATAAAGATAAATACTTAAACCAACAATATTTTTTCTGATACATTACCTTAAAGCACATACCTTTTGAGAATACCCTAAGGGGATTACCGTTGGATAAAAAGTATACCAGGATAGTTCATTATCATTGATAAGGATGAAGTTTTTAATTGAAATTACTTATTAAGCCTCACTTTCATGAATTTTTAAAGATGTTTGGACCTAAAGTACAAAACTACGAGGGGGAGAGAGTAATATTTTTTTGGACTTTCGGAGAGATTATTTCCGGAATTAGAGCGATTATTTATGGATTATTGGTATTGAATTTATCAGAAATAGTTCGTTAACACCTGTATTCCTGTGCGATGCAACCGTGAGTAGGCGTTTGTAGCTGGAATATGTAGGTATTTACCAGAAATGTGTATTTATTTCCACGCAGGCTAATTTCCCAAGTAAGGTACTGTTTACTGTTTCCAGTACCCAACGGCCAACTCTCTTGAAATGAATTGGGATATTATTTGAAATTTCGGTTTTACAGGTTCTTGTTATACAATATGTAATTATGTAGGAATAGCATAGGAATAGGTACTAAATAAAAAGGCATCATAACATTCATAACATAATGGTTTCATATTTCCTACTAAATTAGAGAGGTATATTTAGATCTTCTTCCTCCTAGCGTTTGTCCGGGCTTGGGGTTCGATTGACAACCTAATCCCATGAATTGACGTATAGCGAGGTATATTTACATATATTAATAAAATCCCCCGCTCAAAAATAGACCGACATGAGTCAAAAAGTCTTAAAAGAAGACGTCGATTGGTGAAAAGTGGAGAAGAACGAGCAAGAAAGCGGAATGAAATTTATGAAAAATGGTTTATATACAGGATGTAACAAGAATACTGGTGATCCGTTTAATAATTAGTATAATAATAATTGGTATCGGCTACAGAGGGGGGAACTAATCTGTGCGCGTATCGTGACCGGATACTTCCTCTGTTTCAGGCCCTTGAACCAGCTATTGACACGACTGCGCAACGCCTATCGGATCAGGTGCGCGTCACTCAGCGGCTAAAGCGGTTGAATGACGCGACACTTGATCGGCTTCGCCTGGAGGCTCTCTCTGTTCGCGCGGCCACCATCTCGGCGCGGGATCCGCCCGCCACGTCGCCGGATCCGATGCCCGCACCCGACCTGGCATCGGGGGCGCCACGGGTTGATCTCAGTGCCGATGAGGAGATCGCGAATCAGAGTGTGAGTAGTACAGCCAATGAGCAACTGAGGAGGACTTTGGAAGAGGCAATTACGCAGTATCGCTCCACAAACACCCCTAGGCCGCGATTAACACGCTTAACACGCCTATGAATAGACGCAATCTAGCGTTGATGGGAGGCCCTAAATGATTTGCTAGATCCACTCCTTGCGGACTAGTAAAGACTTAGATGATACGCACTCGATCATGTACTGCGGAGTACTGCCATCGCGGCGTACCGTGTTGCTCGAGTCAAGTTTCCGGACGCTGAACGTGCACCTAGGACCACCGGGGGTGTCCCCGCATGGCAAGTGCGGATCGAGCGTCGTATCAACTCATTTAGGACTCTCATTGCAAAGCTGATCTGCTTCAGGGGGGCAATAACCGCCCTCGAGTAATGCGCTTTGTGTACCAGGCATTCGCGGGGACGAATATCGAGCCCCGCGACTACATGGCCAATGTCATAGAGCGCATCGACTTTCTGAAGCAGAAAGTTTATGCATGGGCAAGCCGTATTCGCCGCTACAGAGAGCGCGTGGACCGATTCAAGCAGAACCGAAGGTGGGAGGAAACCGACCCCCGTGTGTCCGACGTGCGACTGCCGGATGCTACTGCCATGACTGATTTCTGGCGTAGCATCTGGTCAGCGCCCGTTGAACACACGGAGGGCGAGTGGATGAGCGTTGTCGGACGTGAGTGCGAGTCCATCGAACCTATGGGGGCTATCACCATCAGCCCCGATGACGTAAGTTGTGCAATCCGTACGGCCCAGAACTGGAAAAGTCCCGGCCTGGATGGACTGCACAACTTCTGGCTAAAATGGTTTCGGTGCTCGCACTCGCGGCTCGCAACGCAATTTCAACAAGCCCTTGAACTT
The DNA here is from genome assembly GCA_947086415.1 of Pammene aurita. NCBI lineage: Eukaryota > Metazoa > Arthropoda > Insecta > Lepidoptera > Tortricidae > Pammene > Pammene aurita. The sequence continues at coordinate 25,759,951 of OX352293.1, forward strand.
GGCTCCCTCCCGCCTTCCTTAACAACCTTAACCTTCCTGCTCTATAAGTCCGGTAGTACCACGGAAGCGAAGAACTACCGACCCATCACGTGCTTGCCTACACTTTACAAGCTCCTTACATCCATTTTGAGAGCAAAAATAAACGCGCTCATGGTCGCAAACAACATTTTGGCCTCAGCTCAAAATGGATGTAGGGTTGGGTCCCGTGGTACTAAAGAGCTCCTTCTCATAGACATGACCATTTGCCAACGAGTCAGGTGGAACAGGGGAGCCCTCTCGGCCGCTTGGATTGACTACAAGAAGACCTATGATCCGGTGCCTCATTCATGGCTGGAGAGGGTCTTAGAGCTGTATAAAATTGACACAGCTTTAAGATCCTTCCTTAGCGCGTGTATGAGGCAGTGGACCACAGTCATTCGTCAACCAGGAGGTGGGGATGACCCCCCTGGCCCACAGGACTTTATAAGGATCGAGCGAGGAATATTTTAGGGCGACAGTCTGAGTCCCCTGTGGTTCTGCCTAGCTCTAAATCCGCTCAGCACTCTGCTGAAGGATTCGGGGCTAGACTGCCGGCTTCGGAGAGAGGGTGAAGTCATATCTCACCTTCTGTACATGGACGATCTCAAATTATTTGCACCAAATAACCGAGACTTGTTGCAGCTACTGAAGACCACTGAAGTGTTCAGTAGTTCCATCAAGATGGAGTTTGGTGTTGATAAATGTGCGGTTATGCATTTACAGCGGGGAAAGTAGTAAATTCAGAAAATTTACAGCTTTCGGAGACCATGACGTTCAGATCTATCTCTGAATCAGAAACCCACAAATACCTTGGTATGTCACAGTCCTTGGGTATTGAGGATGCGGGTATTAAACAGGCGTTGAAGGAGCGCTTCTTCGGTCGGCTGACAAAAGTACTCAATAGTTTTTTGTCAGGTGGCAACAAGGTTGCCTTCAACGCCTGGGTGATGCGCCTACTCACATACTCCTTTGGCATACTAAGGTGGACACAGACCGAGCTCGGAGGGTCCGTCTATTGCTCACCACACACCGTATGCTTCACCCACGCTCGTCTGTTATGAGATTGTACATCCCACGGAAGTGTGGAGGTCGCGGCTTTTTAAACGCCAAAAATCTCCACAACCGTGAGGTGTACAATCTCAGGAATTATTTCCTTAACAACGAGTGTGGGATGCATCGTGATGTGGTGGCAGTAGATAGGGGCCTCACGCCGCTCTCCTTGGCAAACGAGAACTGGCGCAAACATGTGGTGCTAAGCACCGAGGATCGCAAGACGGTATGGAAGAGCGAGGAGCTACACGGGCGGTTCTACAGGGCCCTCACGGGACCCGACGTAGACCTGCTCGCGTCGGTGAACTGGTTACGATTCGGGGACCTCTTCGGAGAAACCGAAGGTTTTGCGTGTGCAATTGCGGACGAAGTTATCATAACGAATAACTACCGGAGGTATATCCTGAAGGACGGTACGGTCGACATTTGTCGGGCATGCCGCCGTCCCGGAGAGTCACTCAGGCATATCATCTCCGGTTGTTCTCATCTTGCTAACGGCGAGTACTTGCACAGACATAACCTTGTAGCTAGGATTATACACCAGCAGCTTGCTCTTCTATACGGTCTTGTGGACCACGAAGTGCCGTACTACAAGTACACACCTGCGCCAGTTCTCGAAAATGGTCGCGCCACGCTCTATTAGGAGCGATCTATGATCACGGACAGGACTATTGTAGCCAATAAGCCTGATATCGTGGTAATAGATCGACCGCAACGCCGGGCCATGCTCGTCGACATCACCGTCCCATGTGACGAGAACCTCGTGAAGGCCGAGAAGGACAAGTGCAGCAAGTACCTAGACTTGGCTCACGAGGTAACCGCCATGTGGGAGGTTGATTCGGCGATCATTGTGCCGATAGTTGTTTCTGCGAACGGTCTCATAGCGAAGAGTCTCGATCATCACCTAGAGAGACTTTCGCTACGGGGTTGTGGTTGGATCAAGGGTCAGATTCAGAAGGCGGTTATCCTGGACACGGCGCGCATAGTCCGAAGGTTCCTCTCTCTGCGGCCCTGACCACCGGCAGCCTGGGCCTTGCTCCGTTGCCGGCGGCACCCTAGGATAGGTTTTTTATGTTTTTATTGTTTTTCTATGTTTTAGATGTTTTTTTATATTTTACTTTTATAAAAATATTGTAAAAAACCTAATCCTAAGAAGGAAAATAAATAAAGAGAAATTGGTATCGTTTTGCGACTAAGAAAACATAAAAGAAAAATTTGTTGGACGCGAAAAAATAGTAGTTTTCGATACATGCACGAGTACCGAGGTTACTTGACCCGAGCCGAGAGGCGAGGGTCAAGACTCGGGACGAGTGAAAATGACACTTCCGCACGTGTGTCGAACAACGTTTTTAATACAATTGCGAAAAAACTACAATGAAATAAAATTACATTTATATGTCAGTGTACGAAAGACGCCTTCATTCAATCGCGCTTTGTTCAAGTAATACTATTGGGTCTCGCATAATACTCCTTTATGCCCAATCGCGCGTAGTTCAGGTGGGTAATTTATAAGCGGGTCTCGCATAATACTCATTTATTTAAAATTCTGATCTGCAAATCGTGCGTAAAATCAAACTTTACGCACGATTTGCAAATCAGATTACTTTTTAGCATTAGTGCATAAAATCAAACTTTACGCGCGATTTTCAGCTACATAAACTAAACCACGAACCGGAAGGCGCAGCGTGGGTAGACCCCCCGCAAGGTGGACTGATGACCTGGTGAAGGTCGCGGGAGTCCGCTGGATGCGGGTGGCGCAGGACCGGTCATTGTGGCACTCTTTGGGGGAGGCCTATGTCCAGCAGTGGACGTCTTTCGGCTGATATGATGATGATGATGATGATGAAACTAAACTTTTTGAGCAATTGTATTAAAACATTTTTTTATGGGATCCGTGATGATGCGTAAAATCTTTTTTCAACACACCTGCTCGTAACGAGGTTCTTATTCCACCGCTTTTATGCTCATAATCCTAATTATTAAACACGCGTGCATTTCACAATAATTATCCAACTAGTGGAATAATTTAATAATCCGATCAAGTGACGTTTGTACTCTAGTACCAAGTTGTACGTACGCAGACGAATCGTTGTAATTTAGTCGGGTATTACCTTTACTTTTTTTAACTCTTTATGAGTTTACATTCTAAAAAAGTAAAAAAAGTAAATATATTAAAACTATACACATTTACGATATAATACAAATTATACAATCCATTGTGAATAAGAATCATTTCAACTTATTATATTACTCGTAATACACAATAAATTACGTTTTAAACACGAATTGTCTGTTTTAATATTGGCTGTTTGGCATTATACGTCCGCGCCTTTGCATCAAGCTGCACGCACATCCTAAAAATAAAATTGCGCGCCATTTATAAGTTAACCTCAAATCATTGTTTATTTGTTAGATTTTTCTCGTCGTGTTTTATTAATTTAAACAAATTATATTTTCAATGAATAAGAAGACAACTTTAGCGTTAATTTAACCTCTGGATATATTTCAAAATTGTGATGGTAAAATGTCATCATAAAAATCTAGTGAGCAATGCGTAAGAAAAAAATACTATAATTTATTGCACAATAAATGTGAAGTCTTTAATTTTATGAAATGATTTGAAAAAGAGTTCCAGATACTCAATAACATCACAAAAAAGGTTAGTTAAATTTAATTATCTTAGGTTAGTAAGTATCTCTATCCTGTAAACATTCTGAAAATGAATGTGTTTATCAAAAGTTATTAATTATACTATTATGTTATTTCCTCGCAAGTGTGTTGAAAAACGTCGTATGAAACGCGTGTGCTTGATCATTACATAAGCTCAGCTTCCTTATGCGCACTCACATGCGTTCGTGCGCACAATATCGCTTCGTATGTAATGATCAACTTAGCACACTTGTATCATAATGTACTATTTCCGTAGTTTTTCGTAATTAGAGTACGATACCAATTATACCTTTAAACGGGTCACCAGCATCTGAATCTGAATCTGAATCATTAAGCAAATCGTTTACTATGAACAGTCAATGACTCATTATAGTAGCCTCAATACATAATGAAGTGTCTGCATCATTGAACTCATATCTTCTATGTATATGGTATAGATAAACAAATATAAAACCGACATGTATGACAAAATAAAATAAAATGAGATACACCTTATGTGAAAGGCACAGTCTTTTAAATACAAATAGCACGTCCAGGTGATTAGACCCCTGATTCCAGTTATAGTTTTTTGTTTAATAAAAGAGATTTTAGTAGGGAGAGGTCTCATTGAAGTGGTCCTTTGATTACCCAAGGTAGTCACGTGATGTATGCAAGAGACAGGTGACTAATTTACCTATTGCGAACGGTGCGCGACTGGCTAGTGAAAGGTATGCTAGCTATATTATAAAGACTGCACTGGGTGCGTACTGGGTAAGTAAGTACCACCTTTGCAGACTGGAACGTTGCCTTATGACTCTTATGAGGCTATGACTTCGCTTCGGGAAACGACTTAAGATATCCTACCTTAATAAAGTAATTTAAACGAAGTATAAATGGAATAAATGGAGTAATCCTTCACGAAACCAAGACCAATGTATATATGCTATGCAAGTTAGGATTCGTAATGTATTTATCCTAGTTTAAAAGCGATTCTATATATCTAGGTGCATACACACACACATGATCCTTAACGTTGACATTTTCTAGTCTAGCCTAGTCGGTAGTGCCCTGCTTATGAAGCAGGAGGTACCCGGTTCGAAACCTGGCATTTAGTTGTGTGTTTATCACGAATTAGTTTCTGAGTTATGGATGTTTTCTATGTATTTAAGTATTTATTCATATCTATCTATTATATAAGTATATCGTCGCCTAGTACCCACAACACAAGCCTTATTAAAATTACTGAGGGACTAGGTTGATTTGTGTAAGATCATTTTAATTACGGGAGCACTAAAATTTCAGGAAACGAATATTTTTAAGGTTCCGTACCAAAATGGTTTAAAAGGAAGCATGTACTACTCTGTCTTGTCACAATGTCTATTTGCTCCGGATTTGCTAGATCGATTAAGCCGAAATTTTGTAGGTTGTATGTCCCCTGGTGCTTTAAGGGGGTAATTAAGAATATTAAATAAAATGTTTTGCAAACCATAGGGTCATTGTTAGTTGCCATCAGGCGGGCCGTATGCTTGTTTGCCAACATCGTGGTATAAAAAAAATTGTCTGCTCGACCGGTATGCATGTTGGTTGGGTAATGGTCGTTTTCCACATGAATCTTCCATGGCATTAAATATTTAAAAAAAATAAAATTCTGAGTAATTTATATTTTTAAATAAGCCTAGGAAGATTTAGGTGCGAAGACGAGCAAAGGAACAAGGAGCTTAACTGTGATCAAAAGTTAAAGTTCAGTGCATTTGTCATAAAAAAAAAAAAAAAAAATTATAATTGTAATTGTATTCCCATTAGCGTAGGTCTTATCTTATCTTATTTGTCTCGGGGGCCCAAATGGATACACTTCGACCCAAAGGGATCTTTTGTGTAATTGCCCCCTAGTACACTTACTCAAGAGCTTTTTCAACCATCTCCATGTGTTGGGTGATGGAGCTCAAGGGCAGTGCTTTGAGGTCCTCTGGATCTGGATAGCCGATTCCAAAGTCCCTCATTCTTAGTCTGGCAAGAGCATGACATTCACACATTAAGTGTTTCATTGTTTCTTCCTCTTCGCCACACATTCTACAATCAGTATTGTCTGACAGTCCCATTTTAGCCAGTACTCCTTTCACGGCGTAATGGCCTGTAAAAACTCCTGTTATGATTTGTAGCCTTTTTCTACTAAGTTTCCAAAGCTTTTTGCTCCAGCTTGAGTCAACTCTATGCATGAATAGCTTTGAATGCCTTAGACCTGTCAAACTACCCCACTCTTGTTGGTGTTTATGTTTGGTGTGGTCCTTTATGGCCGTTGTTATGGTTCCCTTTGAGAGTCCCACAAATGGTTCCGGGCCTAAGAAGTTATTCATAGAGCCCCTTCTAGCAAGCTCATCAGCATTTTCGTTGCCGATAAAGCCCTTGTGCCCTGGGATCCACATCAGTTGCACTTTGTTTTGCCTTCCAAGCCTGTTGAGGACTTGGATACCATTGAATATCAGTCTGGACTCCACTTTGGGCGCTATAAGTGCTCTAAGCGCTGCCTGACTGTCGCTGAGTATATAGATATTCTTTCCCCGGGTCTGTCTATCTATATTCTGTTGTGCACAGGCAATAATAGCATACGTCTTCGCTAGGAACACTGTTGCATAATTGCCCATGCTTATACTACTACTGTAGTCATTTGCATAAATGCCAGCTCCCGTACTCGATCCTATTTTGGAACCGTCTGTGTACCATATGCTGGCTTCACCATCAGAGATTGGTGGTTCAAGACCCTCGGCCCAATCGGCCCTAATTAGCGTAGGTACTAACATTAGATTATAAGCAAACCTGTAACTAACAAGATATATGGACTATAAGTTGTCTGCAATAAAGTTTTTATTTATCTATTATTTATTATAAAAAAATAAATTGGCACAAACAAAAATATATAATAAAAATATTAATCTGTATGGAACTCGTAGTATGCAATTTTCATACATTGAGCACTTGAGCTTTAGGTAATACCTACTTCCAAAAGGTAGTCACATGACTACTATCTAGCAATCAAATAATTTCATTGAATATTTTAGTCATTTATTTTTTAGTAGAAACACTACTACATATAGGTACATTATACAACTTGTTTTTTTTTAATGTCAATAAACAACAGGTAATTATTATTATAACCTGCCATATGTTTTTTCTTTTCCTTTAAAACTTAAGAAGGTATGGTCTGTGTAGAAGTAAGGTAGGCGACTATACCTCTTTTTTTTCACAATATAAAATTTACGATCCATTTCGCCTAGATGTATCTTTTTTTTTCAGCTCTATGAGGAAAAACTACGACAATCGCACGATTTTTCTAATCTAAAAAAAGGAAGTATAGGTTGGTATTTAGATAATACCTACACAAAACGCACCCTTCATATTTTCTAAATATTAACTAGGTAGGGAACTTTTATTATTCATAAAAAAAACTTAAATAACATAATAATGGTTAAGAACTATATCAAACTAAAACTACTATTAAAATAAACTGACTAAAACTAAAAAACCTAACTTAAAAATAAATCACTAAAAACTTAAACCGGGACCCTTTGGCAGGGTTCCCATCACGCAGGCAGCATTCCCGCGCTGTATTGCAATAGCAATCCTTTGTGCGAGAAAGCTGCCCGCGCGAGGGTCGCCTGTTGCCTCCCTCAGGCGTTTACTGAGTTCCTTGTGGAGCCCGAGTGCACCCTTGCCCCAAGGCCCGAGCGTCTCGACGCCAAATGGTGAGAAGTCGTACTGGACACCGAGACAACTATACTTAGTGACCTCGAGGCGCTCCCGGGCGTCCGCCGCCGCTCCCGCTCGCTTACTGGTTGCTGGGAGGTAGGACGCCGCCAGCGTATCAGCAAGTGGCGTCCCACACCAGCGCGCGACCCATCTTCCACGGAATCAACGACATCCCGTCAGGGCGCTAGGTAGGTAGGTATTTAGGCAATACCTACACAAAACGCACCCTTCATATTTTCTATTAACTAGGTAGGTAGGTATTTAGGTAATACCTACACAAAAGGCACCATTCATTATGCTCTATTAACTAGGTTGGTATTTTGGTAATACTATACAAAAGGCACCTTTATTTTTTTCTAAATCATATGTGGCATATGAATTTTGGTTTTAGATATCTGACTATAGAATACTTACCTACCAATATTCATAGACCCTAGTAACTTTTTAAGAATCCATTTTATCTTATAATTACAGCTCGTGTGAAGTTGCCCGTTGTACTAATATTGAATATGTAATTCACTTTAATTGCTTCCTAAATATTTTAAAAGTACCTTATTTTTAATTTAATAGGTAATCGTTTTCGATTAAAAAGAGGCTTCTTAAAATGCTTCCCAGTTATAAATTCAGTTTTCAATATAATTATTTGATACCTACCTATAGTTAAACAATGGCTATTAAGACATTAAAAAACAGCCCATATTGAAATAATGTACGGCCCCAAATAAGTCGCCAACCTATTAATTTTGGTACCCATTTTTAGGGTTCCGTAGTCAACTAGGAACCCTTATAGTTTCGCCATGTCTGCCCGTCCGTCCGTCCGTCCGTCCGCGGATAATCTCAGTGACCGTTAGCACTAGAAAGCTGAAATTTGGTACTAATATGTATATCAATCACGCCGACAAAGTGGTAAAATTAAAATTGGAATTTTTTTTTTATTAGGGTACCTCCCCTATACGTAAAGTAAGGAGTGATTTTTTTTTTCATTTCAACCCTAACGTGTGATATATTGTTGGATAGGTATTTGAAAATGAATAGGGGTTTACTAAAATCATTTTTCGATAATGTAAATTTTTTTTGGAAATAATCGCTCCAGAAGTAAAAAAATATGCGTCCCCCCCCCTCTAACTTTTGAACCATAAGTTTTAAAAATATGAAAAAAATCTCAAAAGTAGAACTTTATAAAAACTTTCTAGGAAAATTATTTTGAACTTGATAGGATGAATAGTTTTTGAAAAAAAATTACAAAATAATTTCTGAAGTAAGTTTGTAATTTAACCGTATAAGCAGGTGTTTATTGTACCTGTAATTTCTACAAAATTACAATGAAATGACGTGCTTTCAAATAAAGTAAAAACGGTGAAAATCGGTTTACGCAATAAAGAATTATTCCATAAAAATCATCTTTCATACTTTAAGCTCGCGCACAATAGTTTACTTAATTTGCCGATAGATGTCGCTGTACGTGGAACTCTCATATCATATCCTACATGGCGGTGTTATTAACTCTTAAGTGGGGACACTTACTGTGACGGACGGAAAACTACGGAACCCTACACTGAGCGTGGCCCGACACGCTCTTGGCCGGTTTTTATTTTTTATAGCTACCCAAATTCAATTATTTAGCAGCCTGGTTAAATACATGCCAATAAATAATAGGGAACTCAATACAATACGAAGCAAATAGTACCTCTAGGATATAACAAAAATACTGATGATCCGTTTAGCGGCATAATTGGTATCGTATTAGGTAGCTAGTAAGAAAAACATTCTTTTGCACTCGTCGTCCCAACTGGGCTACCCTCCATACAAAACTTTTTTTTTCGGGATTAATTTTTTTCTTCTTAGTTTTTCATAATTAGAATAGATATGATACCAATTATGCCCTTAAAGGATCACCAGAATATTTGTTACACCTTGTATAATAATAGTACATTATGATACAAGTGTGCTAAGTTGATCATTACATACGAAGCGATATTGTGCGCTCGAACGCATGTGAGTGCGCATAAGGAAGCTGAGCTTATGTAATGATCAAGCACACGCGTTTCGTACGACGTTTTTCAACACACTTGCGAGGAAATAACAGAATAGTATAATTAATAACTTTTGATAAATACATTAATTGTCAGAATGTTTACAGGATAGAGGTACTTACGAACCTAAGATAATTAAATCTAACTAACCTTTTTTATGATGTTATTGAGTATCTGGAACTCTTTTTCAAATCATTTCATAAAACTAAAGACTTCACATTTATTGTGCAATAAATTATAGTATTTTTTTCTTACGTATTGCTCACTAGATTTTTATGATGACATTACTAGTATGTATCACAATTTTGAAATATATCCAGAGGTTAAATTAACGCTAAAGTTGGCTTCTTATTCATTGAAAATATAATTTGTTTATATCAATAAAACATGACGAGAAAAATCTAACAAATAAACAATGATTTGAGGTTAACTTATAAATGGCGCGCAATTTTCTTTTTTGGATGTGCGTGCAGCTTGAGGCAAGGGCGCGGACGTATAATGCCAAACAGCCAATATTAAAACAGACAATTCGTGTTTAAAACGTAATTTATTGTGTATTACGAGTAATATAATAAGTTGAAATGATTCTTATTCACAATCAGTATTGTATAATTTGTATTCTATCGTAAATGTGTATATTTTCAACCGACTTCAAGATTTTGAAGGAGGAGGTTATCAATTCGTCGGGATCTTTGTTTTTGCTATTTTTTTTTTTTTTTTTTTTTTTATGTATGTTCACCGATTATTCGAAGACGGCTGGACCGATTTGGAAAATTCTTTTTTTGTTTGAAAGCGTATACTTCACAGTTGGTCCCATTGTAACCATGTCAGGATCCGATGATGGGATCCTGGAGAAATCGAGGGAACTCTTCAACTATTATAGGCACACCTATGGTGATTTGAGTGTTTTTTATAGCAGATCGAGCATTTGGTGTTGGAAAGGTAGATTGTGGCTTAGTGAAGTCGGTTCTTTTTTGTTTAAAATTATTAATATATTTACTTTTTTTTCCTTTTTTAGAATGTAAACTCATAAAGAGTAAAAAAAAGTAAAGGTAATACCCGACTAAATTACGAAGATTCGTCTGCGTACGTACAACTTGGAACCAGAGTACAAACGTCACTTGATCGGATTATTTAATTATTCCACTAGTTGGATAATTATTGTGAAATGCACGCGTGTTTAATATCTAGGATTATGAGCATAAAAGCGGTGGAATAAGAACCTCGTTACGAGCAGGTGTGTTGAAAATAAAATTATGGCCCTTGTCAATAAAACAACAATAACTGTTTACACTCGACGAATTTTCAGTGTGCGTGGTTACGCACGCGCCTATAGGTTTTTAGCAAAAAAATCCAACATCCGGCTAAATTTTGTATAAGGGCTCCATACAAATATTCAGCCGCCATTAAAAATAAATAATATTAACTTATTCTTGAAATAATTTTGACGATTTGGATGATACATACGATATAAGGATGTACGATTTAATGAAAATCTAAAGTATGCGCTTTAAAGATTGCGTCAAACGTAAATCGCCTTTAATATTTCATGCAACCAATGGCAGAAATTGGCCAAAGACCGAACCATGTGACGTCATGTTATCCATGATGGTCAATCCAAGTACAACGATGCCTGGTTTAGCTCTATAAATGAGAAACACGGGAGGCGCCACGAGCAGGCCTCCAACCCAAGCCCCCCTGGGGAAGCATACACGTCCCGCGTATGTGGACGAGGGAAGGTTTAAAACATCTGACATAGATGAAAAGGCCTATATATAAAGTAAAGTAAAGTAAAAATTAATAATCCCACACACAAAGTTAAACCAGTTTAAAGGGGTTATATGTTCCTAAATGTACCGACTCATAGAAAAAAGAAAGAAGAGGCAGAATATATCTCTATGACTATTTACTTTTTGACTTTTCCATCGTGAGAGTGACTGTGATTGTAAGTTGTTTTTATAAAGGTAGTGTCGTGTCATAATATAATACTAATAAACTCTTGTGGGTTCAGTATCAGAAACAAAAAACAACGCCTGTAGTTTCGATATAAGCAATGTCGACAAAAAGGATATGTGTCGCTAAAAAAACATAAAAAAAGATATGGATAGCGTCTTTAGTAAATAGGTACAAATATGGCTTAAACGGTCCTGATATTACCCTGACAGTTTCCCCGGTTCTGAATTATGACCCAATACGAAATCTCCCGCTATTTAAAAACAGTTGTGATCGGAAATATTTTTTTATACTCAAACCTCATGCGCGGTTAAACTAACTAAAATAAATGATTTGCTGTCATAAATTGTAAGTCATGTCTCCGATGCCATATCAACACCAACACCAGCAAAAATGTGGTGTCATTTTGCAGAGCCAATACAATTTCTATGCTTTTATCGTTCGCCGTATCAATGAGCATCTATATTTCATTCGTAAAAGTTATTGAGATTTTCTTAAGACTGATTTATTTCATTTCAGTCGATTTAGAAGAGCGTTGCAAGTAATTTCTTAATACTAAAAGTTGTAGTTGTGCCTGATCAAGCCAGTGTCACTTTCAACGCCTCTAAGGTAGCTGCACCAGCAGTTCATAAATCGGTCAAGAAGACAGTTATTTACTCTAATGAGATTGAGTTAGGATGTCACCTCATTTTCATAAATATCCCAAATTTAAGCTCAATCTGACAGCAGCAAGTGCTTGAAATCGTATACATATTCTAAAGACAATTGTTTGAAATTGTAATCACATACTACATAAATCACATAAATGATAGAAACATTAAATACGTGCACGTAAAATAAATAACCTAATGTTTCACATAAATCAGATTTAATGAAATCTGATTGATGTGTATAATAATAAATAATAAAACCTAATAATCTTAATTTCTCGCGTAACTTTACCTAGTAGAAAGTGCTAGAAACGTTCTCAGAGAATATGCTCGGTAATTTACGCCGGTAATTTGTAATAAACTACTTCCTTTAATATGACCGTTTTGAAATTTTTATGGTATTTATATTTTGATAAGGAATTAAAATAATATTACGTTTAAAAAGTAAGAAAGTTAGAAAATCAAAACTACTTTCTCGATAATTATCGCTACGGAGAAAGTTAACGAGATTTTTTATACTCACCGATTTCAACGTCAAAGAGGTTCTTAAAAGTCTCTAAAGAGAAGGAAAACTCATACGTAGTCCAGCGGTTTCGACATACGAAATATGCCACCATGGATAATCACAGTGTCTTACCTTTCAGAAGGTGCATTTTCTCTGTCTTTGCTATTTTCGTCTGCCATGATTGAGACTTTTCTTTTGTTGTCTGGATTTGACGCTTGTGGATTAGTCACGAGAGATGGCCGCAACGGCAGTGGAGCTGCCTGCCTTTTGGGCGGCTCTGGCACCGCCGGAGGTGAATTACCCTCTTGATTCTGTAGGTCGCTCAGGTCGAATGGATACTCTTTTATAGCAGTCATTCGGATGCTTGTTTTTCGGACCTGAAAGCAACAGTTAAAACCATATTTAAAAAGTCTACTTACTTACATAGTTTAACTTTCAAATTTTTTACATGACTACGGCGAAGCCAAAAGAAGGGTTGTGATCTTGATCTTAGCAGTCTATGTATATTGTATGTATGCTTCTATTTACGTATGTTTCTCCTTAGCGCCTAAACTACCACGATGTTGACGAAAAAGGTGTCAATAGATTCGTTATTATGGCTTGGGTACCATAATATTTAGGCCACATTTTAACTGACTTTAACAATAGTTTCCGCAGTCGGGTTTTTATTACACACTTTTATATAGCTTGACCCCGTATATTTATGTGCTTCGAATCTTGTATTGTAAGTTAAATTTTAACCATTTTTCGGTGTCTGATTGAGCTGAAATTTGGTATATTTCCGTAATGTACATTACAATACAGTACAGTCAGCAATAAATGTGTGTAACAAAAAAAAAACAATGGCAGTGACTGGTTTCAACTTTTATTCAGTAGAACATTCGTTTAGTCATGCATAACAAGAACTCCCAATTTTTTTTGTACACACATTTGTTGCTGACTGTCCTTCATGTTGAGCCCTGACTCGTGGTCGCATTCCATCCTCGAGGAGTTCCTTAAGTCACCTTACGACTGCATCACCGATTCAGATTAAAATTGCATTGTTATACTATATATACTTATTTAATATACCTCAGCTCAGTCAGACACCGGGAAGTGGTTGAAATTTAATTTATAAGGTTCGTATCGACTACAACAACATACGGAGTGAAGCTAAATATAAGAGTAAGGTACCCATTGCAAATATGCCGACAAATTAATTTAATTATTTTGGGGTTGCCAAGCAAAAAACCTTACTAAGTATAGTTTTACTTAAGTTAAAACTAGGGCCATGAGTAATTATTTTGAGGTAAAATGGTTCCTAGCTATAAATTATGACAAGAGACTATGAAATCATTAATAAATATTTGAAAACATTTTCATTATTAACTAACGTAATCAGTGACTCGTTTCTAAGTTAGTTTGATTTTACGACAGGATTTTATGCTGTCATTAAACTTTGTCTAGGTATTATTTTAAATTCCATTGTAATCTATTTCTAATTTGAAAGGTTCTGTTTTAATTATAATAATTATATTATTATTAATAGCCTATAGTGTATCCCACTGCTGGGCAAAGGCCTCCCCCCTCGATATCCATTCAATAAGTTATAATAAACCATCTAAAATATTAAGAGTAAATAGTAAAAAAGTATTTACGTAGAAAATGCTTATTCATCAAATTAAAAACATTAATGTATGTATGTATATAGTATTAAGGACTTTAACGTACTTTAACGTCATTTAATATTGCGTCAACGGCACTATTTTATGCTTTTTCTCAAACACGCATTGAAGTATTGTCGTTATGGCTCCTTATTCCCTAAAATGTCGAAAAATTATTAATCGAAAAAGCCGCATAAAATGCTATTTATAAGATAGTTTCAAGTATTAGTAATACAAAAAAATACTTTTGAACCATTTTTATTATTATTAAGTACCCAAAAATACGATTCTTACAGAATGTGTCTTGTGGAGTCTGATTTATAGGTAAGTTTTAAAAATTCATACAAAATTTAAATTTACCATTATAGTATTAGCAGGTAAAATCCTTAAAGTCTCAATGACTGCAAACTGCGAGATCGCGTGCTTGGTTGAGGCTAAGAACGCCTGGCTAGCTGGATCGAGCCCAACTTTACCATCAAGACCAAAATTACAAAGGGCATGGGACTCGTTAGCTTCCGCCGCTACCATAAAGTCTTTGATCGACTCCTCATCCGGGCGGGACCGAGCCAGGCTGCTGGCAGCATCCAGGCCAGAATCGGGGCAATGGCTTCACGCCTACCCGTCACCTAACTTAGGTACTTTTATTGATCCGGGCACACTCCGAATTGCAGTCGCTCTCCGCATCGGAGTTGATGTGTGCGTGGACCACAATTGCATCTCCTGTGGAGCTGCAGTAGATAGCTTTGGTCACCATGGACTCGCCTGCTCCTCGGGCGCCGGCCGCTTGTCCCGTCACGCTGCACTCAACGACATCCTGAGAAGGGCGCTTGCCAGCGCATGCGTCCCCGTGGCTCTTGAGCCTCGGATTGTACGGGATGACGGCAAGCGTCCAGACGGGATGTCGTTGATCCCCTGGCGGATGGGCCGTGCACTGGTGTGGGACGCTACTTGCGCTGATACGTTGGCAGTGTCCTACTTGCCAGCCACGTCCAAACAAGCTGGGGCAGCGGCGGATGCCCGAGAGCGATCCAAGGTCGGGAAGTATAGCTGTCTCGGCGCCCAGTACGATTTTGTTGCATTTGGCGTCGAGACACTCGGCCCTTGGGGAAAAAGCGCGCGTGGGCTCTACAAGGAGATAAGTAAGCGGTTGAGGGACGCAACGGGTGACCCTCGCGCGGGCAGCTTCCTCGCTCAAAGAATAGCGATTGCTATTCAGCGCGGGAATGCTGCCTGCGTGATGGGCACCCTGGCTAAAGGGCAAAGTTTTGATACGTATCTATAATTAATTAATGATATATTTGTAATTTTATTTTTTAAGTAGTTTTAAATCTAATGACTTGTTTTCGAATAAAGTTATTATAGTATTGATTTTTTTCATCGTCAGAGAAATATCGTTTAACTTTGCTATGGTAATATTTTTCAGGCCAAAATATTTACAGGGATTCGTGGATAAAATGAAATGTAACCGTATTTTCGTCAAGAAACTGGCATATAATCAGAAGGTATTTTGTCTATTATCCAAGACGAATCTTCGATTTTTATTGCCATGGCAGTCTCAGACATGATATACTTAATTGGATTTTATTTAAATTGAATAAGAATTGGTACCCTTTTTTGTGTAATTTTTAAATGAACGGTAAGTACATCTAACTGGAAAATACGGAAAGGCCTTCCAAGACAACCATTTTTTTCATATTTGACTCGTTAAAATGTAATATTTGCTCCAATGGCCGTCTAGATAAAGAAATGAACTATTATATGCATCAATAGTTGATTTAAATAAATGAGTATTTTCGCTATACCCTTCGAAGAAAATGAAGCATTTTGTGAAATTCGCGCGTGTTGGGAATAAGGTCTCTTAAGTTCCCCATAATAAGGCTTCGAAGTAGATCATTTTGGACGCAGTAGCTCGCGACGGTTGTAATGGGATTTTCATACATAATTGAAGTTCTGCATGTTGGTCTGCAGTGAACTTTTGTTTCAATGCATAACGACATGCACACAGCTTTACGACCAGCTGATTTGTACCCTGCCTCTCCTCAGCCCTCCCTCAACTCCCTAAGTACCCTAACTTTTATTACACCTCTCAATCCGACAGACTTAAATACAGATTTCCTAAATTTTGTTTACTTGGTAAATCTAGTAATACAGAACAATTTTTTTGAAAAATATAAAGGTAAATATTATATAATAGAACATACCCATACTATCCATACCCAATATTATAGATGCGAAAGAATAGAATAGAATAGAAATAGAATAGAAATATTTATTTGCCAGAATACGTACAAAAGGTGTTATTAACATATTTAGGAACAGTATTCAGTCGACACAACATCAACATCCAAACTATTTTACAAATATGTACACAATGGTACTAATCAGCTAAATTAACATTCATCAATGATATAATTAAAATTATACAAAATTAAATAATGAATTAAGATGTAAAATAAGAATTTAATACATTAAATGATATTAAAATAATAAATTACATATGTCATATTCAGGTCAGCTACTATACCTAATCAATTAATCATCCCATTTAAAATATTCCTTGATGCTGTAAAAACGATGGTCAAATGGTCATGTAGCCATTTGGTTAATTCTGTCTAAAACATTTTGCCTTGTAACATTCTAAGCTCTTTTGGGAGTTTAATAAAAATTACAACACACATATTTACTGCATTCCTCTTGTATATGTCAGAATTACAAGGAGGATGGTACAGTAGGTATTGATACTGACTTCGGAGCTCTCTTGCAGACATGACTTCGCGTTTTATGAAATACTCCGGGTGGTTACTTGTAAAAAGACAAACTTTTAAAATATACATACATGCTAATGGAAGAATTTTATATTTTTTGAAAAGAGGTCTACAGGTTTCGTCAAAACTAACACCAGCTAATGCTCGTACGCAACCTTTCTGAACAATAAAAGCCCTCTGTATGTCAACAGCGCCGGATCTAGAAATTTTTCGAGGCGGGGCAAAATCTGAAAAATGCCGCCCCCCGCCCCGGCATATATTTGATATGTATTTTAATTTTGCCTTATTATTTTTTTTTTTTAATACCACGACGGTGGCAAACAAGCATACGGTACGGACCGCCTGATGGCAAGCAGCTACCGTAGCCTACGGACACTTGCAACCCCAAAGGGTTCACATGCGCGTTGCCTACCCTATAGGAACCTATACACTCCTTTTTTGAAGAACCTCATACTGTAGCCCACTGGGAAAACCTCGGCAGGGAGTTCATTCCACAGCCGCAGCGTTCGTGGGAGGAAATTCCTCTTAAATCGTACTGTGCGCGACCCATTGGGCTCCAGGGTGTGGGGATGAACACCCTGCCGGCGGCGAGCGGTGCGGTGATAAAAAGCTGCCGTGGGCATCATATCAAACAGTTCTTCAGAGCACAACCCATTGTACAAGCGATAGAACACGCATAAGTAGGCAAAGTCCCTCCTAAGACTCAAAGGTTCAATATCGCTCGTGAGTTTGGGATCGTCGACGATCCGCACAGCGCGCCTTTGCACCGAGTCAAAGGGCCTAAGCTAGTATCCAGGTGCTCCCGCCCAAAGGTGACAACAGTAGTCCATGTGGGGTCTGACTTGCGACTTGTATAGAAGCAGTCTCTGCCCCGGAGTGAAGTATCTCCTCGCTCTATTGAGCACACCGAGCTTTTTGGATGCCAGCTTGGCCTTCCCTTCAAGGTGACTACGGAATTGGACGTCGCTGGAAATGTCGACACCGAGGATCCCAATACTCCCTGACATTGTAAGGGTTGTGCCTTGGAACTGAGGGGCCACAGTAAATAGGGTTTTCTTAGCGGTAAACGCGCAAACTTGTGTCTTTGTGGGGTTGAATCGGACTAAGTTGTCCTGACCCCACACCAAGACTCCAGAAAGAGTGTTCTCGATATCGGACACAAGTTTTTCACGACTCTACCACAACGGATCGAGGGATATTGGCACGGCCCGTGTAACAGGCATCCCCAGTACTGTCGTCCGCATAACAATGAATGTTGCCGATAGACAACATATCATTGATATGCAGCAAAAACAGCGTTGGGGATAGCACGGAGCCTTGCGGGACACCAGCGTTTATCTCCATGCTTTCGGAGCAACTGCCGTCGACTACAGCTCGTATGCTTCTGCCGGACAAAAAGCTGGCGACCCATCTGCACAATCCCTCGGGCAGGCCGTAAGCAGGCAACTTCGATAGAAGACCTCGATGCCAGACCCGATCGAACGCCTTAGCTATATCAAGGCTGACTGCCAATGCCTCTCCCTGACTCTCAATGGCTGAAGCCCAGTGGTGAGTGAGATACACTAGAAGATCACCAGTTGATCGACCGTGACGAAAGCCATACTGGCGATCACTGATCAGGTCGTGCTCTTCTAGGTATCCCAGGAGCTTTGCATTGAATATGCGCTCCATAATCTTGGAGAGAAGAGAGGTTATAGCGATAGGCCTGTAATTCGACGGGTCCGAACTATCGCCCTTTTTAGGCACAGGGTGCACGAGGGCAGTCTTCCATGAAGACGGCACTTGCCGTTTGTGGTAAGAGAGTGTGAAAAGGCGCGTTAGCACGGGACACAACTCAGGAGCACACCGTTTGAGCACAACTGCTGGTATGCCGTCTGGTCCGCTCGACTTGTGAACGTTTAATGATAGCAGCTCCCGCCGGACATCACTTTGTTTAATGATAATTTCCGGCATCGAGGCTGCGCACCGCGGGATGTCAGGCGGTACGGTGCTGCCATCATCGTTCAAGGTCGAGTTCGAGGCAAAGAGAGTACCCAGAAGATCGGCTTTTTCTTTTGCACTATGGACCAGATTACCATCAGCATTACGCAGTGGTGGTAAGGACGACCAACAAAAGTTTCCCTCGGCAGCTTTGGCAAGTGACCCGAAGGCACGACTCCCGGTGGGGTAGCCCACTAGCTTCCTACCAATTCTGCCGACGAAGTCGAATTTGGCTCTGGCAATGGCTCTTTTACTGGACCTCGAGGCAGTGTTTAATTTGCGTTTCACTTCAGATATGTTGGGATCCTTATCAGTAACGGCCTTGGTCCAAGCCCTGTAAGCAGCCTGCTTACGAATTGTAGCTTCTCTACAGGGCCGATTAGACCAAGGTCGTTTCCTTGCTCCTGCAGATATTACCGAGTTGGGAATGAAGCAGGCCATTCCCTCCAGTATAGTCTCGGCGACTTTAGCTGTACAGGAGTCAGGATCTTCTGATGTGAAACAGAGCTGCCTCCACGGGTACGATGCGTAGAATTCACGCAATCCATCCCAATCTGCTGACGTATACTGCCACACGCGTCGCGAGCCAGTTGGCCGTGGTGGATCAGGCCGCGCGCTAGGTGCCAGCGTCCGGACGAGGCAGTGATCGGACGAGCCGAGAGGTGCATTCACTGAGACGGAATATCCGTCCGGACGTGTGGTCAGCAGGAGGTCCAGTAAAGAGCTTGTATGGTCCTCGATATCTGATATTCTCGTGGGAGAACGCACCAATTGCGAGAGACCATAGGCCAGAGAAAATTCGTAAGCAGACCTCCCCGCATAGTCGGTGGACCGAGAATCAAGCCACTCAATGTGGTGGGCATTAAAATCTCCCAAAATCACCAATTCAGCGGATGGGTACTGCTCCAGAACTCTGTCGGTCGTCACTTGTAGGTGCTCGAAGAGCCGTTTTGTGTCCGTGTCTCCGCTGTGAGACCTGTAAAGGCACGCGTAGACGCGGGTGTGGCCGCCGAAGTCTACACGCACCCATAGCACTGACAGGTCCCTGTCTTCATAGGCATGGAGGCGGCGACAACAGACATCCTGCCGAGCGTACATACATACCCCAGCGCGTATCACAAACCTGTGTTCTAGCACATAGCCGGGGTATAACAGATATGATGTATCGGCCGGGCAGGATATCTGCGTCTCCGTTAAAAACAGAAGGGTCGGCTGCGCAGACTCGAGGTGGTGGTGTACTGCGTTTAGATTCGAATGCAGTCCCCTGACGTTGCAGAAATCCACTTTTGTGGAAGGGGACTCCGCTGAAGACCTATTTCTTCTGTGTTTTTTTTTTCCATAATTTTGGGGAGTGTGTGGGAAATAAAGGAGGATTCACTGTGTCGACGGCTAAAAGGACAAGAGGACGAAACAAACCGACCGAGGAACGATGTGGGAGGTGCAATTTGCAGGCACGGCGTACGGAACGGGCCCCGGTCCCCCCCTGTTGCAGTAGCCGGGTCCACTCCGGTCTCCTACACCGGCACGACTACTACACCAGGGATTTTTCGCAGGTTGGCGGTTCAGCCTCCCAGGGTGGAGATTAAGTGACCCCTGGGTTCGGGAACCCGACTGACCTGCGGGCGGCCAGCGGACAACCGTTTCACCGGGTCTCCCTGATCGCCGCACCTGCACTCTGCGCCCACAAAGAACAAAGGCCGTATTATTGGTTCCGTGGGCCCCCCGTCGTCAACACAATGTATCCTCTTAGAGCTCACTGGCGACCTTACTCACCGGCAGGAACACAACACTATGAGTAGGGTCTAGTGCTATTTGGCTGTGGTTTTCTGTAAGGTGGAGGTACTTCCCCAGTCGGGCTCTGCTCCAGATTTGAACGAGATGACATTCGCTGAACGTGCCCTACCACACTTAGCGAGATGTCATTCGCAGTGCCCATACCTCTCTTTTTGGCGTAGTTTAAGGACATACCCCGGGTCCCAAAAACCCAAACTATACGACGTATCTAAATAAAATTTACACATAAGGTGTATTTTGAAAGCCGCTATTATGTAGTTAAATTGGACAATAAATATTTTTAGGGGGGGCATGTACTTAATTTCAAAATATTTTTTAAAAACTAAATATCAACATGTGACACTTCAATCGATAGGTCTTTAAAAAAACATTGAGGTTTCTTTGACTATTTTGTGATTAAGTGAATATTTTCTGAAATAATCGCTTTGAATTCAAAAAAATTGTGTGTCCCCCACAACTTTTGAACCGTAAGTCCAAACAATATGAAGAAATTTGAGGAGATGCGCCTTATCATATACTTTCTACGAAATTTGTTTTGAACATTACGGGTTCAGCCATTTTTGAGTTATCTCCAAAAAACTTCTTCCATAGGCATCGGATACGACCTTTTGGTATTAGTTTGGTTCTTATTCCATTGAAGGTACGGAACCCGCCTATGCGTAGCCCGACACGCACTTGGCCGGGTTTTACCTCATCGAGTAGCAGGATGAATTCAACCTGATTTGATAGCTAAAGTGATGCTATTTCAATATTTTTTGGTCGGACAGCCCTCGGCATGGTCCGTTCCGTTTTCGGACACTTTTAGTGGTGCAACTTTTGGGGTGCTTTTTCTGTCTGTAGCCGAATTTTACGGTCCTACATTAATAAAATTTGGTGTGTGAGTGGCTTTTATATCTCGCCATATATTGAAGCATAATAATTAATTTATAAACATTATTTAAGGGGGCACTCGATGAAGTAAGTGATCATACCGTGGCCGCCCGATCCATTACGCGGATTCAGTGTAGTGGGCCTTCCTATAAATACGTGCACACAATGATACAAGTACGCAACAAACAGTAAAATCTGTTTTTTACCACTCTACCTCGGAAACGCGCTCTTTATCCCTAGGAGACTGATGGGAAAAACGCATTTTATCCACATGTGGGGAAATTAATTTGGTACAAGTTGTGACTTCTTTTTTCACGTTATCTGGCAGGATGGACTTAAAAGAGATGATTTTGAATTATGATTATAATTTTGAAAGCATTAATTTGGCTTTGTTTTTTTATAGTTTATATTTTTCCTGAGGTGGTGTGGTGAAAAGTTTTGTATTATACCATTTTTTTTAACAACTCGCTACGCTCGTGGCTCAATTTTGGAATCTTTCACTAGCTCGGGTCTCAGTAAAGCACGAGAGGAAAACATCAACTTTGCCCCTTACAACCTTGTATAATAAATTACTATTATCTATGGTGTCAGTGCAAATTCGAGCACAGGCTTTATTCACATGTTTTATTCGGCTACTATAGTTTCCCTTTCCCTTAAAATCATTTTAGTAAAAACCGGCCAAGAGGATCTCGGGCCATGACTAATGTAGGGTTCCGTAGCTGCGGGCCCGTCACAATATTTACACCTATTCGTAAAGTAGTTTTTTAGGATATTTTGCCATGAAATTACAATTACATACTATACAGTTTTTATTGAACTTTTTATTAGACATCCATGAATTTTCCATATTTTTTGGGCCCAGGGTTAGAGGACGGTACGCTTTTTTAAAAACTTCGGAGCTATTATTTATGAAACTATTGATTTTACCCAAAACTTGATTTAGATGTTTGTAACAACACACGTCCCTAAGAGATACCGATGAAGGAGTCACCAAATACGAGTATACCTTCATCTTATTCACACGCAGGCTAAGGGCGCGTGTAGACGATGCCGCCCCCACGCCGCCGCCACGATGCTACTGCGGGTATCATGTACACGCCACGCCGTCATCGCGCCGCCGCCATACCTCTGCGCTGTGTATACGATATGCGCAAAGACCGCTAATGCGCCGCCGCCTCGGGCTTTTGTTTCTCGCATACACAGCGCAAAGGGGCGGCGGCGCGGTGGCGGGCTTTACACGACTCGTACAACTTACACACAGCACAGGCATGCGGCGGCGGAGGGGCGGCATCGTTGACACGCGCCCTAACCGCCCTCAAATGAAAGCGTGTTTCATTTCCCGCGGGCGAGCGTGGTTGTTGACCTGCGCCCACGCGCCCCGCGAATGGACACCTGTCTTAGTGGTCCAGGTTGCGTTCATGATGAGCGATGATGAGACGTGTATTCGTCTGCCAAGAAGGTCGAGTTTGCCGCCCCCTGAATTTGCCGCCCGGGGCATGGGCCCCGGTCTGCCCCCCCCTAGATCCGGCTCTGGATGTCAATAGAATTACCCCAAAGTAGAAGCCCGTAATTAAGGGTGGATGCCACAATTGCCACATATCCGTGGTAGGCTGCTAACGCGGCCTGAGTGGAAATCGTGTTCTTTAAATTTCTCAAGGCAAAAACAAATCGCGATAGTTAGGAACATACTATGTCAACGTGATATTTCTAGTTTAAATGTTTATCAATAACCAAACCTAGGAATGTGGCACTATGAGATTCTACAATTTGAGTGTTATTAATATTAATGGTAAGATTAGAAAATAATGTTGAATTGGGATGATAGAATTGAGGGAACAATGTCTTATTTAGATTTATATTAAGGCTGTTATATTGTATCCATGTACTTACATCTACAAGTGATTTATTTATGTCCGATTCATATGAATTAATGTCAGTTCCCTTTACTATTAAAGGTCGTATCGTCCGCGAAGAGTATACACCTTTGTGATGTTGATTGGGGCAGGTCGTTACTAAATAATAAAAACAATAATGGACCTAAATTACTCCCTTGTGGTACTCCTGTCTCATTGGCACGATATGGCGACCTAAACTTTTTCTTTAAAAGATTGTTACCATCTGTGACCATTCTCGATATTTCAGTGCACTGCGTTCGGTCACTCAGATAACTTTTCATCCAATCGAGAACATTGCCTCTGAGTCCATAGTCTTCAAGCTTAGAGAGGAGTTTCAAGTGATTTACACAGTCAAAGGCCTTGCTCATGTCAAGAAAAATAGATGTCACTGGTAATTCGTCATTATTAGCCTCTGATATGTCCTTAATAAATTCAAAGCAGGCCAATTCTGTTGAGCGCTCCTTACGAAACCCAAATTGGTCTGGCGATAATATTTTGTGTAAAGTTAAGTAGTCACTAAGTCTCACAAACATAGCTTTTTCAATGACCTTTGAAATAACGGGAACCAATGTGATGGGCCTATAGTTGTTTGGGTCTTTCCGGTCACCTTTTTTAAACAGGGGCTTCACAATTGACACTTTAAGTTCTTTAGGAAAAAGACCTTGAACAAATGAGAGGTTAATCAAGTGCGCCACGGGACGGCATAAATGTAGAGCGTTACTTTTAAGTAAAATCGTTGACATATCGTCATAGCCACAAGACTTGCTGGTTTTCAATGACATAATCAGGTTAAACACTTCTTGGTCATCAACAGGCCTTAAGACGAGAAACAACAAGACTTAAGAACACGGAGTTAGCTTGATTATTTTTACAATTTATTTTATGAGTTCTAATACCTGATGCATGATTATTAATAATATCTATGAAAAAGTCATTAAAAATGTTACAGATGTCTTGAGGATTATTGTATGTCACGTTGTTATAAGTCAAAGAGTTAATGTCATTATCATGGTCATTGGAAGAACTAATATTATTATTCAAATTCCAAGTCGCTCTACACTTATTTTTGTTTGAATGTATGTAGTGATTATTGCGCAACTGCTGAGATTTATGTATACATTTTTTCATCATGCGGCTATATTCCTTAAAATGAGTTTTATTTTGCTTATTGTAATTACTTTTAGTCCTAGACATAATGTATAACTTGCGTTTTACATGACATGAATTTTTTATTCCTTTAGTGAGCCATTTTAAATGTTTACGTCTGTTACTAACTCGTATTTTTATTAATGGAAAGCAGAGATTAAAGAAAAGCCACATTAAATCATAAAACAATGTGAAGGATTCCTGTAGGTCGTTTACACTTAATACCTCAGAAAACCATAAAGCCGCCATGCATTGCTTAAACTTACGTATATTGTCACTGCTAAAATCTCTTTTGTGTTCAAACCAAGTAATAAACGATTTAG
Organism: Pammene aurita; assembly: GCA_947086415.1. NCBI lineage: Eukaryota > Metazoa > Arthropoda > Insecta > Lepidoptera > Tortricidae > Pammene > Pammene aurita. The sequence goes on from OX352293.1 coordinate 25,784,969, forward strand.
TTTTGTGTAAACCTGTAAATTGACAGTTAAAAATTGAGCAGTGTCATGGTCAGATAAAAAGAGACTGCGTGTAAAAGCTTCTACTCTTTTCATATTTGAAGCTATTTGGTCTAAACAAGCGTTAAGTCTGGTTGGTGTGTTAATATGAAGCTCGAAACCATAACTCAGTAAAGTACTCTTAAGATCTTTTACAAACGACTTGTCCTTTAGTATATCTATATTAAAGTCGCCACATAATATTATATTCTTTTTTATAAACTTAGTAGTTAATTGAAAAAGCAGTTTTTCAAGTTTATGAAGGAATAATCCCACGTGGGCTTTGGTGTTCTCCGGTATTCTGTATATAACTATTACTAAAATGTTCAGTCCCAGAATTTCTGTCCCACAACATTCAAAAAAATGGGCTGAGGCTAATTCAGGCAAAAATGCAATCGGTTTGACATCCAATGTTTTCCTAACGAGGATAGCAGTGCCACCTCTGCCCTTCTCTCTACAATAAGATGAAACGAGCTTAAAGTATAAGTAACTCTCTCTGTCTATCTGTTAAGTACCTCATTACGCTTAACCACTGAACCGATTTAAATGAAATTTAGTATGAAGACAATCTGAGTCCCGCGGAAGTACATAGTTTTTATCCCAGAAATCATCCCTCAAGAGAGTAAAAGGGGGAATGGAAGTTTGTACTGTAAAATCTGAAGATAAATTAATTTGTTATGGAGATAGTTTGAGTTCTGAGGAAGGATAAAAATATTTTTTGTCCATGAAATAATCCTTTAAAGAAGTAAAAAGTGGAATGGAAGTTAGTATAAAATAAGAAAAAGCTAGTATAAAATATATGCCTAAGAAAATTTTGCAGATACTCATTAGGTACTTTTTTACCACTTAGCATTAGGGCCTATTTACACATTGATTAATGTTTAGTGCGAGTGCATACATTTGTTACTAAACACAATTAGCAAATGTATGAACTTGCACTAAACACTAATCAATATGTAAATGGGGCCTTTAGTACAAGATTAAGTAAATAAAATTGTGGAAATAATGAGTTAATGGAGGTTTTGTTTTGTATCTCCCGTGTTAATGTAGCGTATTATTGTCTTCGGTTGCCGTGATAGTTATTCATGAAATAAAACAATTAAAAACGGATTTTATCGCGTGTACTGAGCTTAAATTACATCCCGACGTTTCGAACACTTTACAGCGTTCGTGGTCGGGAGTCGACCCGTTGACCACGAACGCTGTAAAGTGTTCGAAACGTCGGGATGTAATTTAAGCTCAGTACACGCGATAAAATCCGTTTTTAATTGTTTTATTTCATAATGTAACGTAGTTAAGTAGTCACTGAAATAAGGAAGTCTAGGCGAGTTTATAGGCTAATTCCTGACCTCAATACAGAGATGGGTAATCGATTGTTCTTAGAGCTGACATTGACATTTCATGCAATCTCTCGACAGGTAGGCATCTAAGTCACCCAAGAATTAAAATTTAACAAAGTTGGACCTACGGATAATTAATAGTATATACCTATTTATCTGAGGAATTTGTTGTAGAAGCAATTAGAAAACAGATAATTGTTCGAAAAAAAAAAACATTAAATCAGGCGTATCTTCATTATCAAATTCATGTTTTATAATTTGCAGAAAATTACATATTTAAAAGTTGCCTGAGAATTATTGTTCTCAAGCAATAAATCCGCCGATTAAAATAAACGAATGTGTTGCCTCTCTCTGTTTAAAACTTCCACTACGAGTATGTATGTCCGCTAATTTGACTTCGTTAAACTAGTTCTTTGTGTTTGATAAATAATTATATTTTATAGATGTTCATATTATTATGATAAATAATTCTATTTTATAGATGTCAATATAAAAATAATGTGCTTGTTATGGTTTGTAGGTATAGGTATTGTCTAAATTTAGTATAACATTCGGCTTCTGAACAGACGAACCCGTATAAAATAAGAAAAGTATTAGCTGTTAGGTATTTGTCTGATTTCGGCATAAAGTTACGAAGATGGCAGAATTATTTAGTGAATTTATTCATTTTCTAAACGAATGTAAGAACACAAATTATTCGTCTCACATGTTGTTTATTACGAACCTCATTCTATTTGTACTCATATTTCAAATAGATTTATTTGATGTAAACTCCTAAAACACTACGCGGGCGATGCGCGCACGCAATTGATTTTGCACGCGGTCACTCGCGTTGTCCAGTTACAGACACAACTATCTTACGACTGAATTCGCATCACCACGAAGCCTGGAGGCTTTGACTAAGCATTTTTATGCTTTGACTGTCCCTGTAATAAGTTAATAAGTTTATTTGCCTGCAATGTCACGTGTAGATACATACACGTTTGATTATTTACATACTTCTCAGGTTCCTTTTGCGTCAGGGAAGAGGAAATATTTTTTTAGTTCGATGGTATACAGTACATATAACTAGTAGGTTCTTACGGCTGTCAATAGGTACCTGATTATTCGGAGAAAACAATTATACAATTATCGTGTGCGTCAAATCCGGTAGATCTGATTTTTTGCAGACTTGTTTGTGATGTTGGCCCAATAAATAATCCAAGTTTGTGACCTCGAGCGCCGAACGCAACATTGTCAAAAAACAAATAATCAGATTTTTTTTCAGATTTTGGCCATTGTAACAGACTAGTTTTTGACAGTACTTTTTCAAGACATTTTCAAAATAGACTAAATTGTCTACAATATTAGACTAGAATTGTCTCTGTAGACCCAATAGTTTCCAAGATAAAGCTATTTTGATAAGCTTTATCTCGGGAACTACTGGGTCTACAGAGACAAATCGAGTCTCATATTGTGGCAATTTGAGTCTTCTTTAAAAATGAGTTCAAAAATGCTATCAAAAACCAGTCCTTTAGGGTCATAATAGCCAAAGTATGAAAAAAAAAATTCGTTTTTTCAATTTTTGACAAAGTTGCGTTCGGCGCTCGAGGTAACAAACTTGGATTATTCATTGGGCAAACAACATAAAGAAGTCTGAAAAAAATCAGAACTACCGGATTTGACGCACAGTACCCCGTACTTTCAGGCGACAAGGTTCCTGGATCAAGGTTAAATAACAGGTTTAATTTTTTCATATTTTTTGAAAATGAAAACGAAAATGAAAATGAAAATGATAAATGATTTATTTGGGAATCTTGAGTACAGATTTTTACATGGATTTGCATTTAAAATCTTTAGGAGTTGGTATAATTGTTGTTGTAAGATAAGCCTAGGATTAGTGTCCTGAGCCCTAAACTAGGTAAACATGTCTTATAGGGAACAGGGAATAAACCGCCGCTACTTCTACAATCACCGCAAAGGACCCCCCCCCCTGTAACTTTTGGACTTACAGTTCAAAAGTTACAGGGGGGGACGCTTTTTTTTTTGACTTTCGAAGCTATTATTTCTGAAAATATTCACTTAATCACAAAATGTTCAAAGAAACCTCAATGTTAATTTTAAAGACCTATCGATTGGTGTGCAACATGTTGATATTTAGTAAAAATTTAGTTACATGTATGGAGCACCCCCCTAGAAATATTTTTTTCAGCAATTTTACTACATAACTAAATAGCGGCATACAAAATACACATTATGTCTAAATTTTATTAAGACACGTCTTATAGTTTCCGAGTAAAATGGCTGTTACATACGGACGGACGGACGGACGGACGGACAGACGGACATGACGAAACTTTAAGGGTTCCATTTTTGCCATTCTGGCTACGGATACAGGTCAATCACCTCGTTTTTGCAAAAAAATAAGAAATGTAAATAAATAGGAGTTTATTTGAGACAATTTTTCTTTTTACAATTAATTTTTCGACTAACTGTGGAAGTTTTCTGCAACAATTTTGACCGAAATTTATGCTCTAGTTTGCAAGCTGCCGAAAGACACCTCTTTTGCACATCTACGACGGATATTTTGACAAATAATTGTTAATTTACCAAGGGCGGTAGAGTGGTGCCATAGAATTTTAAAGGGGTTGCTGTTTAAAAATGGTTGAGAAAAAAATGGGATGGGGGTTGATTTGTCGATAAAATTCAACATACTATACGTGGTTAACGGCTCCAACATAGGTGGCTAAACACATTGTATGTTTATTCAATTTTTTCAGATGACTCATTAATGAGGAATACTTATCGCTTAGAAACTATAACAGTTTATGGCCCTCCATGAATTCCGACATAGGGAAACCACACACTTGAGCTGAATCTCTCTGGAATTCTACCATGTAGTTAAAAAAATTACAAACCATAAGTAGATAATATTCAGTATTGCGCGGAACATTAACTATGTTTTGCGGAAATTTTATCTGTGTGGCTGAATTTTGACTGTGTGTCTGTAGTCTTGTAGTACATAATAGATTATTTAACAAGACTCGGACAATGAGCAATGAGGTTCTACTCCAAAAATCACTATACTTGGTTACATCTTCTTAAGACAAAAGCGGAGAGAAGAGTAGACACGATGAAAAGCAAGACTTCAGTGCACTGACGAGGTTTCTATATAATAAACACTTATAGAAATGGAATTAGACAACCAGATACAGGAAAAAGTAAACTATATACTCGTAAAGCAACTCGCATCCTATCGTAACGATGGTTTCAGAGAAAGATAAAGCGGCAAGAGAATGTTTGACCGATAATGCAGTACAATACTTAAGGCACTGTAGAGTTATATACAAATTCATTCTTAACATTAATGGATACTATTCATTCACTTAACACAACCTGTCTTCAGTTTTAGATCCTCGTCAGATTTAAACTCTTTTGGTTTATGGTATATGGTTTAGATATGTGTAAGGTGTTATTTTTTAATATTACAGTGCCATTTGCGCATTATTTTTAAAATGTCCAGCTTATTAAATAATTAAACCTCTATTTAAATAATTTTCCCTATTTTTAAACTTTGAAATACGCATCGTTCCTCGATGACGTCAGTGAGTGTCACTGACGTCGTGAGCAGTAAAAAATTTAAAATATGGTAAAATTAAATGAAAATAAAACCGTTTAATTGACACATTGCATTGCCGTCTCAAGATTTAAATTATTTTCAATATGTATCAGATTTCTACAGCTTCTAAATCTTATTAATTTATCGTATTGTATTAGTATTTGGTAGCACCTACCTGTAGCTTTTTTGACACCCGGTATATCATAACACGGTTTGACACGTGTATAAAGCACAATATGTACAGTGCAAGTGTGTTGGTATATTTACGTACTAGACCTACTACGTCCTTAAACTAATATGTTCTGTTCACCCTCGGCATGTTTTGCTTTTAGGTTATAATCTAAAATTCAAGTTCCAATTTTTGTAAATGCCCATCTACTCAAGAATAATGGAGTATATAACGACGTAAGCATATTTACTTATTAAACACTGCACGCTTTGGCCATAAGTATACATTTTTCAATTCCTTTATGAATTCATTTTATTAATTACTGGGAAAACTTTATTTCAATACCATAACCACTTTCACTGAACTGTTGAGTCGGTATTATTGTTACACTAGACATATGGAACGTAAATAACTTTTCTCAAACATGCTCGGAAATGTTCCTGTTACGTTAGTAATTAGAGACCAGTAGGGACTCTATTCCAAGGCAGGTTCAGCGCGACGTACGTAAAGGATTTTCATACAACATTAAATCACTCAGCCAGTAACTGAAGCATTAAACAAGTAATTTTATATAAATAAGTTTGAAAATTAGTCGTTTAAGGAATAAATGTAATTTTTTTTTTCATTTTCATACATATTTTTTAAACATGAGTACGTTTACCTAGAGCAATTATAAGAAAAATTGCTTAAGTTTAGGTGGTATTTTTGAGTATGTATTAAAATATTTCCTTACATGTTTGAGAAAAGCACTATACATACTTCGACCGTAATCAGCTTACCTGGCTTCGTATTGTAGCCGTCCTCGTCTTCGACTCGGACGGCTACTAAATACTCAGCCAGGAAAGCTTACTTACTGGTCTCTGCAGTAATGTACTATTGCATTTACCTAAGTCCGAAAACGAAATAAACGTAACACTCCGTTGACTTTAACACACATAAGCTCGGTTTGGGTTGAAATCCCGAGGTATTGTGCATCGACATGTTATAAGTTGTTTCTTTTAACGATCGGTATTAAATTGAAAAAGTAAATGTATGAAGCTATTGACAGAAGTGGTTGTTGGGTAGCACTCCAGTAATTTATTTGCTTAAGTGGTCTCATCACAGTCATGTGATCGCTCACGAGGATCCGACCACGAGTCCCATCGGTTGCGCTGTGTACATGCGCCCGCGTCGTCAATCGGCCGCGCCACGCTTATCGCTCCTCAACGACATTAATTGGATTGCTCACCCGAAGCTAGTAGTAACGGTTGTTATGACACTCTAATTTAAACGTAAAAGGATAATGGCCTCTATAAAATAACACAAGTATAGAAACTCGAATACGTGCTGTCTATAAGAAATTTTGATTGGAACAATATTATTTTATTTATACATTATAAATATCTAAATTATAAAACTTTGTAACCGAAATGTAAAAGCAGATCATGTATTAGCTTAAGTTTTAAATGATGATTAGCAAGTAATACATATAATTAAAACAATAAAGACAATGAATTTACAATCTAACTTCTATGTTGGATTTTTCACTTCTCATGCTTAAAAAGTGTGTCATAGTATGCTTACCAAGGCGGACTAAAGTAGTACATTTAGGATCTAGGGCCAATATGTATACATATTTATGATTTACAAAACATTTCAAATTGACCAATCAGAACACTTCGCCATATTAAATCCACCAATCACAACACATATCGAAGTTAATCGGAACGCTAGATAATTTTTTGGTGCATATACTGTGTAAATAATTTAAGTCCTTAAAACAAACAATATCAACCAATCAGAATACAGCAATGTTAAAATCGACCAATGAGGAAACGCAATTTATTCCTTAAAACATGAGGTGTTTTTTAGTTCCTACTTCACAATCATTAAAAAAGATTTTAATTTATTGGAAGCCCTTTTAAGTGTGTTTAAAGTGACTTAAACTGTTTAAAGCGCTAATTATACCGTCGTCTGTGGATTTTAATTTGTGTGACGCGGTGTTTATATTTTGTATTTATGTCAAAGCAGTAAAAAAAATTAAAAGACCGTCAAGTTAAACCATAATTTCACCTTTTATCTTATTTTATCTTATTTTCTCGCAATCGAAGTGAAAAATAGTATGCATTACTCTGCCTAAAAGCCATATTACCACTTGATTACCACTCGAACAATTTTCCCTCACTTCGTTCGGGAAAATAACCACCTCATAGTAATATGGCCTACTTTGTTTAGACCCTTGTCAAACAATCTACTATTACCTTAAAATAAAAATTTACCTTTAGGTACTTGGAACTGAAAATAACACATGATAAATATTTGTACCCGTAATAAACTTAAAGTTATAATTTTGACGCTAAAATCGGTGAATGATTGACTGATATTATCTTGTCTACGAAATCCTTTCTTTAAAAGAGGCGCATGATTTTCTAACACGTATTGTCATTTTTAAAAGGGCTTTCAAAAGTCACATTTACCGCGAGTTAAAGAACTACAAAAGAACGTTACCACAATAATTGTAACGTAATGGCTGCGCATTGTTTTAAATTACAATATTTAGCCGCCAATGGAAGAACATAATATATGTATAATTTACTTAACATTAACTCAACCATACATTTAGTTAATGGTTTAACGAGAATGCTAAGCATTACTGTTTTACGAGGACTATATCTGTCTTCTTTGTTATTTAATATGTACTGAATTGTGCTACACAACTGAACAGTAGCTTTATTATTTATTCAAAATCACATTGTGCACTAGAACGTACATATTAACTTTAACTTTCTAATCTTTATATAGTGTAAAAAAGTGATCAGTTTCGATCTTGCAATTTGAAAGGAAATAGCCGGCCTAGTTAGCATATACTTAGGTATATGCTTATTTTATTATTTATTTATTTCAGTCACTTTTATACAGATTTATTCCTTGTTACTTATTGTTTATATAAGGGTGTTGTAAGTGGACTTTCACATTATCTAATCCGATATCTGATGTCGGATATGCCCACGAAAAGACATTTTTTTTTTTGCATTTCAAGTTTTTTTAATGTACCAAAACAAAAAAGGCGGACTTAATGCCACAGCGCACTCTCTAGTCTCTACTAGATCTCTACTCTAGTCTCTCTAATCTCTATTGGGGCCGACCCCTAATATTGTGGCGGCGGCGCGCCGATGGTTTTAGCCCGGCGGCGTGATCTTGAAAGCATTACTTTCACGGCGTGGTCGATTAGTTGGCGGTTAGGGTCTCGCATTGATTCTCCGGCAACGTGAAGGTACCTTAATGAAGGTATTAAGATTCTAGATCGGATTTTTACTTTGATTCTGATCGAACTTCTAGATGACGCCAGTTGATACAGCAAGAAACAGACATCTCCACAAACTTTCACAATACTTAATTTCCTTAGACCATGTTATTAATTTTTTTAATTTCTCAAATATTTTAATGGTTATTCTGCTATTCGGGGCGAAGATAAATCCAAAAAATCCAACATCATTAACATCGGTTCTGCCGTTCATGAGTTATAAATGGTGTAACCGACACGACTTTGTTTTTATATATTTTTTAGATGAGCTCCCAGTACTTCTTATCATATGAAATCAATGCCGAGAGTATTCCTTAGCTTCAAAGCGCCGTTCTAAAGTAAGTTTTACCACAGTCTACCTCTGTCCGCGACCACCAGCAGAATGTCGTTTACATTAGCAATCGCAAAGGTTCGAAAATCTGCCCGTCTATAATGCTCTCCGGCACTTCATCAAATATACTTCATAAAATTTAAGCTGAACAAAAAGGGTAGAGGGACAAGGCCTTGGTGAAATCCAGTGTGATTTGGTATTAATATAAAGACTAAAACTGCAAAACCCCGTAAAAAACACGCTCACAAGGTGGCGCTGATCACGCGGCGTCACGCCGGGGAAAATTTTGCCGGCGGCGGCGGCGCGCCGTATGTGGCCGAGTTTTCCTTCCGAGGGTCATCTGACATCCGATATTGGATCGGACAGTGTAAAAACGTTCTTTAACAGAGGCAAAAAATTAAAACGTAGATTCTACCTACTCCTCGAAATAGACAACGTTTGTTCAGCAACTTTTAAAAATAATTTGTTTGATTTTACGAGTATACTATAAAGTTTATATACGCAATATAATGCGAAATTAGACGGCTTTTAACGTACATTGAAAATACTATTTATATGTAGGTAGTATGATGAAAAGAGACAACTAAGAAATACCTACATATTTTGTAAAAGTTGTTGAACATAAGTTTTATTGCTTGAGGAGTAGAATCTACGTTTAGTTTTTAGCTTGTGTTACAGGAACACCTGGTATTAAGAACTGACAGCCTATTATAGACGGAGAGCGAGCCACGTCAGATTTGACACAATAATATGCTATACTATGCTTATTTCTAGATCAGGACATCTGGCAGCTGTAAAGTGATGGAGGTCAAAGAATGCAAACCACTTCAAGAAAATCAATCCTAGAGTTCTGGGTTTGATACAATATTATAAACGGCCTCCTAGCCCAGTCGGTAGTGACCCTGCCTACGAAGCAGGAGGTCCCGGGTTCGAATCCTGGTCAGGGCATTTATTTGTGTGTTTATCACAGATATTTGTTCCTGAGTTATGGGTGTTTTCTATGTATTTAAGTATTTATCCATATTTATCTATTATATATATCGTCGTCTCGTACCCATAACACAAGCCTTATTGAGCTTACTGTGGGCCTAGGTCGATTTGTGTAAAATAGTCCTATAATATTTATTAATATTTATTTATTATGAGAAAAAATTATATAAATGCACGATCATTTAAGAAATAGAGTCTCTTATAACATTTATATTAGAACACCAAAATTGTAGGCTAGTATAGCCGCATCGTCGACGCACTGTGGCACACCTGGGCTACAACGGAAGATCAGCGCTGGCTTCGCCAGCTTCATGCTGAGTTGCGGCCCTTTTGTGACAAACTATGTGACGCCTATTTTATGTACAATTTTTTTTTGTGTTACCTGTGTTTGTCATGAATAAATGTTTTTCTTTCTTTCGTTCTTTCTTTCTTTCTAAATAATTAGATTATATCATTGTCAAAATTTTCTGCTGGGGTAAAATAGTAACACACGACGTATAATGTAATTCATAGTTTGTCGCCTACTGTTTTTGTTTCCGTAACAATACGCAATGTTTTTTATCCTAATGTTAAAATATCGAAGTTGTATCAGTTATAAATACTTTATAACTGATACAACTTCGGTAGTTTTTACCTATTTTGGTATTACGATTTTCCAATTCATAAATTTTGGTAGTCTGTCACTCTGACCGCCACCCATTCAAATCTGCCAGATGCCCGGATCTAGGAATAATGATAGTAGTAGTAATCTAACCATACGGGTTTTGTTGCTCTTATTATTGTATCATATCTGACGTGGCCAGCTCTTAGTCCACTAGACATTTATGACACTCAAGACTTGTTCGTGATCTAATATTTAATGGGAATAAAAAAAACAGAGAAGGAAGTGATTATGAAGAAATAATCAAGAAACAATAGTTTTATAACCATCTACGAGTATTTAAGTATGATCATTATCTAATGAGTGCAAAGAAAGACCCTGATTAAAACTATGCTTATAAATCGGCCATGTGCGAGTCGGACTCGCGCTCCGAGGGTTCCGTTCACACAATTTTAACATTTTTTTCTTAGGTCCGTTTCAAGCTTGATTTATTATTTTTTCTATATTCTCTAGGTTGGAGAGCAGAGGGCTTGTTGTAACAGTTTTTGTAAAAATGTTTATACTAAGAAAACTATATTCTTACACTATGAAATAATGATTTTAAAGATCAATTAGGTATCTAAATACTAATCACTTTACCAGTAACAAAAATTTGAAAAACCATTAACAATTAATATAAATATTATTTAAATAGCAGATGTTTAAAATAAATCGAGTTTTACGATTACGACTCACTTCGTTCTTGGAACTTATTGTAACAGCCATGGGGCATGTAGTAATGAAAAAATAGTTAATAGTTATAGACTAAGAGATTGCCACGTCAATATGACCCAATAATGAGAGCAACGAAACCCGTCTAGTTAGTTTGGTATACATTTTATCCTTATTGCTATTCATCATTATCAATCATGTCATGATCATGGCATTATGATTATAGCTTGATATGGTTAGTACAATACAAATTGCGAAATTATTAGGTACATTACTCTATGAAGCAGCTTTACTAGTGTCCAGTATTACCTGTTTTTCGTTTTTATTTTATTTTGTTTTTATTTAGTATTTGGACACTTAGAGACGTTATACATCTCTAAGTCTTGCATTCGCAAATATTTATATGTATAGATATATATTTAATGATCCTGACGCTTAGAGACATGTACATCTCTATGTCACTTTTATATTGTAATTTAGTTCACGCATGTAAAATACGAGCACAGAATATTGTTTCTCACCAGACTAAACTTGGCTAGTTTTTATTAATTAATAAAGCCCGCCAGCTTGAACATGTCATGCTCGCTTAAAAGGCTCTGCTTATGGTGACGTCGTTGATCGGGTCGCCACTTTCCCGAAGAAAGGTTGAGGGAGGCGATGGCTGAGATATGCGTCATACTCGTGAACGGGTGCTGTTTGTGGAGACCGGTCTGTTTAGGCTAACTGGGGCAACACATTTACGTAACTTTTTATTAATCATATTTAATTTTAGTTTAATTGGCTTTAGACACAACATTCGGTGCTTGATTATCCATTTTTTATTATTATATAGAATATATAGATCAAGACACTTGGAGACCTTATACATCTCTAAGGATAATTTAGAAATAGTATGTTTATTGTATACTAGAATCACTTACTTTTTTTTAAATATTTATATTCAAAATTTGTTTCTAACTGTTGATGATGGATTATTATAATTTGGAAATTTATGTAGAAGACACAGTTCAGGTAAGAAAGTATATCAAACTTGTATGTAATTCATTTTTAATAGTCAGAATTGGACTCAACTTTTTTCTTTGGTATTTTTCTTAAACTATAACCTATTGTTGGTTAATCTAACCTTGGTTTGATATGTTTTCTTATAGAACAACGCACTTATATGTATTGTTTAGTTTTGATGTACTGTTGTTTTGAAAAAATAAGTCCCGCTGAGTTTCTTGCCGGACATAATTCTTCTCGGATCAGAGGTGTAGGGTTAGAACCGGTGTAGTTTGATTTTTTTTCTCTCTTTTACTTTGACGTGTAAAAGTGCTCTTGAGGCCTACTTACTGAATAAATGTTTGAGTTTGAAACTATATCGGAGTCCTGTCGGAATATATTGGAAAACTTGGTCAGTTTTTGACTTCTTGCATAAAGTGTATTGTAATGTGACGTTCATAACTGCATTGTAATGTGCCCAAATTGAAGAGTAAATATATTCTATCTTTTTAGGGTCCCGTAGCAAAAATGGCAAGATCGGAACCTTTATAGTTTCATAACGTCCGTCTGTCCGTCCGTCCGTATGTCACAGCCATTTTACTGGGAAATTATAAAACTATCTTAATACAAATTTGACATAAGCTGTATTTTGTATACCGCTATTAAGTTATGTAGTTAAATTGCAGAAAAAAATATTTTTAGGGGGGGCCGGGCGCTCCCAATACGTAACCAAATAAAAACAAATATTAACATGTTGCACATAAATCGATAGGTATGTAAAAATAATATTAAGGTTTCTTTAAACATTTTGTGATTTGTAAATATTTCAAGAAATAATAAAAAAAATTAAAAAGATACAATCACATACTTTCTACGAAAATTGTTTTGAACATTATCGGTTTAGCCATTTTTGAGTTATCTCCAAAAAACTTCTTCCATAGGCATCAGATACGACCTTTTAGTATTCGTTTGGTTCTTATTCCATTGAAGGTACGGAACCCTCCGACACACACTTGGCCGGTTTTTTTATCTTTAGTAATGCGACAGGGGCAGCATTCTTGATTTTGTTTAGCTTTTTATATTATGTAACTAAGTGTAATAAAAAATATTAAATAAATGTTATACAAATTGATCCATGTTAGGAGCATAAAATTAAGCATAAAGCTGTTTTTTATGGTATTATATTAATCGTACTTTCAGATTCGTACGACACCCATAATCTTTGTAAATGCGAGCAAATTTTTTACAAGGATCTCCAAATTAGTAGTATTATTATTCAAACGGTGTCGCTAAACAATAGACAAGGTCTTACTCCCACCGGAAAATTGTTGCATTGATTAACCAAGAATTTATTGTTAAAACTCAGTTCGAGTCATTATGTACAACTACGGTACAAAACTAACTGGAATAACTTTTTTTAGGCATGACGGTTTAAATGTCACTATTTTAAGGAAAAATATTTTCAATAAATATTGAAAAAACTTAGACGAACCTAAAATGAATTGTTTTCATGATTGGTATCAATCGATTCGTTTTGTCGTGGGGACCAAATGTCTATATGGAGCCAATTGCGTTAAAGCAACAGGAAAGTCAAAAATGAGACTGAAAGTCTGAGATTCGCATTTGTTTCTCAAAACGCTCCAAGCAAAATGACGTGCAAAAGTGACGTCACGCTCAAATAGACGCCTTGTTTAAAGGATGGAAAAATTACGAAATTCCTATTTTTACGGCGAAATGTTGCGTTTATATATATGGTTGCCGTACAATCTATTTTACAGAGACATGTTAATCGAATGGTATCATTGTTTTTTAAATTTCGTAAGTACTTTAAAAAATCGTAAAATGTTGAAATTTTTTGCCTTGATAGCTCTGAACCATTTCAATAAAAAAAATGTATTCTTACTTTATTTGGATATATTGATCATGTTGCATCCTATCAACTAAATTTTATTGCTTAATTCAACATGTGTCATCATCCCTATTACGTATTGTACTCATGAACCATAGTTGTAGTTGTTGTGGGTGTAGTTTACTGGACTATAGTTGGTGGTTAACATTAATTAAAAAGAGTATTTAACAAGAAGTGATATCGAATCTAAGTAATCTGAGAAAAACTTAAAAATGTGTTATATTCACTTTCCTTTGTAAAAAAAATAAGGACATACTTATTAATTAAATACTGCAAATCAAATACATGAAAATTTTGCATTCAGTACGAGAATGGCCGCCTTCACTATAGGCACGCCGTTAAGAGGTCCGAGATTTTTAACCAGGTTCACACAAAATTACACGAAACTATCACTTTCAAAAACGTATTAACAGGTGATGACTTTAAATTCTAAAAATATACCTTGTGCAAAAAATGGAGAGAACATATTTTTTCTAACAGCCCATTTCGTATGCTCACATAATATATTAAAACAACACAACAAAAGCTTAAACTAAGTTGAAATTGTAATAAACTATAAAACATAAAAAATTTCAATGTACGTATATGGAAAACGAATACCCCATTCTAAAAATCGGTTTATAAATCGAAATATTTTCATCATAGTCAAAAGAAACGATGCACATTTTTATATTGTAATCTATGTCTAAGTAAGTAGGTTAAAGATTCATTTTTGATTGAAATCGTTGATTTAACACGAATTAAAATGGTGGAAACTAATTTTTATCTGGAGTCCCAGAAAATGTTCCACAAAGTAATTTTCTACTGTGTCACCCATTTTAGTAGGATAAAGGAACAAAAAATTACCAAAATTGATGTTTTATGAATCTAGCAACACTAACAGATGTCAAAACTAACGCGGTCATGTTTGTGCGGTCAGTAGTAAACCCTGACCAGAAATATATGATCATGCGCCATGTTGCGTAATTTCATTGGAACTAATTTCTTACACTGGCAATAATTTTAATGCTAGGTTGTCCCTGTGTCAGTGTCATTGCGACGGTTGACTTGGATAATAGTAACGTGTTGAATATTAAGTAATAAATGACAAAAAACCAGCCAAGAGCGTGTCGGGCCACGCTCAGTGTAGGGTTCCGTAGTTTTTCGTCCGTCACAGTAAGTGTCCCCACTTAAGAGTTAAAATAACACCGCCATGTAGGATATGATATGAGCGTTCCACGTACAGCGACATCTATCGGCAAATTAAGTAAACTATTGCGCGCGAGCTTAAAGTATGGAAGATGATTTTTATGGGATAATTCTTTATTGCGTGAACCGATTTTCACCGTTTTTACTTTATTTGAAAGCACGTCATTTCACTGTAATTTTGTAGAAATTACAGGTACAATGACCTACTTATGCGGTTAAATTACAAACTTAGTTCAGAAATGTTTTTGATTTTTTTTTCAAAAACTATTCAACCTATCGAGTTCAAAATAATTTTCCTAGAAAGTTTTTATAAAGTTCTACTTTTGAGATTTTTTTCATATTTTTAAAACTTATGGTTCAAAAGTTAGAGGGCGGGGGGGACACATTTGTTTTTACTTCTGGAACGATTATTTCCGAAAATATTAACATTATCAAAAAATGATTTTAGTAAACCCCTATTCATTTTTAAATAACAATCCAACAATATATCACACGTTAGGGTTGAAATGAAAAAAAAATCACTCCCCACTTTACGTATAGGGGAGGTACCATAATAAAACAATTTTTTCCACTTTTTATTTTACCACTTTGTCAGCGTGATTGATATACATATTTGTACCAAATTTCAGCTTTCTAGTGCTAACGGTCACAGATTATCCGCGGACGGACGGACGGAGAGACATGGCAAAACTATAAGGGTTCCTAGTTGACTACGGAACCCTAAAAATGGTCAAAACTATTCATAGTGAAGAGCGAAACATTGTAAATAATGTATATAATAAACTGCAAGAAATAAAATGGTCGGGAAATAAAACTATTTCGCTACGAAACATTTTCAAACAAACATCAGAGTTGACAGGTAAACAAATCAAGATATCACCATACCATACAGAATATTGCACTTTTTGACCATATTGAACTGTTGCCATATAAATGAGAATAATAGCGCCCTCTTGACAATAATCATATATTTCTGGTCAGGCTTTAATTGATTTGGCTGGCCGCGGAGCTGTCTTCAATATTGTTTCCTACTTTGTTATTGATTTTACAAGGCAAGTTTAATTATTTTGTCGTATTCAGTTACTCTGTAGGATATTAATTACTATTATGTACAGTTTTTAGAGCATTTAGGGATAATTAAATATTTGTTTTTACACGTAAATATTGAGCAACCCATAATGCAATAGGCCTTACAATTCTTCCATTGTTATCAATGGCAGTATTTGTTACTGTCCGAAAAATTTCAATGACGTTATTTTCGTTTTATATCAGTTATATATTATAAAAATCAATAAATCGGCTACTGATATAACAAATATCGCCATTACAACATAAGATTCAAAAATGTATACAAATATGTTTTCTGTATATATATAAAACTTTAAACGTTAAGTGCGCTCAAAGTAACAAAGAATAAAACCGGCCAAGAGCGTGTCGGGCCACGCTCAGTGTAGGGTTCCGTAGTTTTCCGTCCGTCACAGTAAGTGTCCCCACTTAAGAGTTAAAATAACACCGCCATGTAGGATATGATATGAGCGTTCCACGTACAGCGACATCTATCGGCAAATTAATTAAAACTATTGCGCGCGAGCTTAAAGTATGGAAGATGATTTTTATGGGATAATTCTTTATTACGTGAACCGATTTTCACCGTTTATACTTTATTTGAAAACACGTCATTTCATTGTGATTTTGTAGAAATTACAGGTACAATAAACACCTGCTAATACTATTCAAAAACTATTCAACCTATCAAGTTAAAAATAATTTTCCTAGAAAGTTTTCATAAAGTTCTACTTTTGAGATTTTTTTCATATTTTTAAAACTTATGGTTGAAAAGTTAGAGGGGGGGGACACATTTTTTTTCCTTCTGGAGGGATTATTTCCGAAAATATTTACATTATCAAAAATTGATTTTAGCAAACCCCTATTAATTTTTAAATACCTATCCAACAATATATCACACGTTAGGGTTGAAATGAAAAAAAAAAATCACTCCCCACTTTACGTATAGGGGAGGTACCCTAATAAAACATTTTTTTTCCACTTTTTATTTCACCACTTTGTCGGCGTGATTGATATACATATTAGTACCAAATTTCAGCTTTCTAGTGCTAACGGTCACTGAGATTATCCGCGGACGGACGGACGGACGGGCAGACGTGGCGAAACTATAAGGGTTCCTAGTTGACTACGGAACCCTAAAAAGAGTCAACACGTAAATTTCAAAGTTTATATATTACGTGATATAATATTTTTACTTAGTTTTATACATTAGGGGTCCTTTTTCATAAAATACCATTATAGAGGTTAAAACATGTAAATTTCGGTAATTTTAACCAAAGAAAAAGTAACACAAAATGAACAAATACCTTCTCCCAATGTATCGTGTGTTTTTGCGAAAAAGCCTGTTATAAATACGGTTACTTGTACAAATTTAGTAAATTAATGCTTTCTTTTAATTTTATTAAAAATGCTTAGATTTATGGACATTTTCGGTTATGATCTATTTCGAACTTTCGTGGCAAACTAATAAAGAAACGCTCAACTGCGAAAATTTTTATGGCTCTTTTTTACATTTCGGGCGATCAGATGTCGACGTTTTCTATGGGGAAGCCAATATTTTACTAAGGGTTTTGGGGTTGGTCCCATAGAAATAGTTGTTCAGTAATGTCCTACCTAATCGCCTCGCACAACATGGCTAAGGGTTGAAAACACAACCAGAGAGCTATAAAAATTTTCGCAGTTGAGCGTTTCTTTATTATTTTGCCACGAAATTTCGAAATAGATCATAACCGAAAATGTCCATAAATCTAAGTATTTTTAATAAAATTAAAAGAAAGCATTAATTTACTAAATTCGTACAAGTAACCGTATTTATAACAGACTTTTTCGCAAAAACACACGAAACATTGGGAGAAGGTATTTGTTCATTTTGTGTTACTTTTTCTTTGGTTAAAATTACCGAAATTTACATGTTTTAACCTCTATAATGGTATTTTATGAAAAAGGACCCCTAATGTATAAAACTAAGTAAAAATATTATATCATGTAATATATAAACTTTGAAATTTACGAGTTGACTCTTTTTAGGGTTCCGTAGTCAACTAGGAACCCTTATAGTTTCGCCACGTCTGCCCGTCCGTCCGTCCGTCCGCGAATAATCTCAGTGACCGTTAGCACTAGAAAGCTGAAATTTGGTACTAATATGTATATCAATCACGCCGACAAAGTGGTAAAATAAAAAGTGGAAAAAAAATGTTTTGTTAGGGTACCTCCCCTATACGTAAAGTGGGGACTGATTTTTTTTTTCATTTCAACCCTAACGTGTGATATATTGTTGGATAGGTATTTAAAAATGAACAGGGGTTTGCTAAAATCAATTTTTGATAATGTAAATATTTTCGGAAATAATCGCTCCAGAAGTAAAAAAAATGTGTCGCCCCCCTTCTAACTTTTCAACGATAAGTTTTAAAAATATGAAAAAAATCTCAAAAGTAGAACTTTATAAAAACTTTCTAGGAAAATTATTTTTAACTTGATAGGTTGAATAGTTTTTGAATAGTATAAGCAGGTGTTTATTGTACCTGTAATTTCTACAAAATCACAATGAAATGACGTGCTTTCAAATAAAGTATAAACGGTGAAAATCGGTTCACGTAATAAAGAATTATCCCATAAAAATCATCTTCCATACTTTAAGCTCGCGCGCAATAGTTTACTTAATTTGCCGATAGATGTCGCTGTACGTGGAACGCTCATATCATATCCTACATGGCGGTGTTATTTTAACTCTTAAGAGGGGACACTTACTGTGACGGACGGAAAACTACGGAACCCTACACTGAGCGTGGCCCGACACGCTCTTGGCCGGTTTTATTCTTTGTTACTTTGAGCGCACTTAACGTTTAAAGTTTTATATATATACAGAAAACTTATTTGTGATATCAGTAGCCGATTTATTGATTTTTATAATATACTAGCCTTTTCCCGCGGCTTCGCCCGCGTACTATAAGTACTCTAAAAGAATACGATACCCATGTTGATTTTCAGACTTTGTGACCACATTTGCCCCTTTTAGGGGTTGACTTTTCAAAAAACCTGAAACGCGTGTTTACTCATTTATCGTTATAAATACTCCTGTGAAGTTTCGAATAAAATAGTCTAACAAATCTTGATTCGCCATACAAATTTTGGACCCCCATTTTACCCCCTTTTTAAATATCCTTTCTTAGTGCACCCCTAGCCCTTATAAGGAACCTACATGCCAAATTTGGAATCTCTAGAACCAGCGGTTTAGGCTGTGCGTTGATATGTCAGTCAGTCAGTCAGTCAGTCAGTCAGTCAGTTTCTTCTTTTATATATTTAGATAACTGATATAAAACGAAAATAACGTCATTGAAAGTTTGGGACAGTAACAAATAATGCTATTGATAACAATGGAAGAATTGTAAGGCTTATGTGTGAAAACAAATATTTAATTATCTTTAAATGCTTTTTTTATTCTTATTTTTAACCGACTTCAAGATTTCAAAAGAGGAGGTTCTCAATTCGGCGTGTATGTTTTTTTTGTGTTTGTTACTACATAACTCCGTCATGTCTGACCCGATTTTGAAAATTCTTTTTTTGATTGTAAGTATATATATACAGATTGGTTCCGTTTTTGTCAAAACGCAGTTCTGATAATGGGATCCATGAGGAATCGAGGGAACTCCTCAAATCTAAAAGGCATACACATAGTGATTTTTATTTTATCAATAAATTAAGCATTTTCATTCAAAAGAGTGACATTTGATGAAGTGGAACTGCTGATGATGATCAGAACGGAACTCTTTAACGACGGATAGTTCACGTTTGGCGATGTGTCCTCTTTGCTGTGTTTGTTAAGCAAGTTAGATTGTCAGGACAAATTTTCGTCAAGCTCAAGTTCTGATGATGGGATCCATGAGGAATCGAGGGAGCTCCTTAAATCTTAAAGGCATACATAAAGTGATTTTTGTATTTTTATCAACAAATCAAGTATTTTCATTCAAAAGAGTGACGTTTGATGAAGTGGAACTGCTGATGATGATCAGAATGGAACACTTCAACGACGCATTGTTCACGTTTGGCGATTTGTCCTCTTCGCTGTGTTTGTTAAGCAAGTTATTTCATTGTATGGAGTCTAGAGTGGACCAACTACAATAATCCTTCACCGGCTTCCCCCATTGAAGTCGGTTTTTTTTTCTTAAAATTTATTTTTGTTTTAACCGCTATCTGTATTGTCTCATCTTTTCGGCTGCAGTCACAGCTGTTGACATTTTCTGAGCCCTTAAAACTTTATAAATCTCCTGTTATTGGAATTCAGTTTTCCTTTTATATGTGACCGCGCGAATAGGAAATAACACAACACGTGGTAAATGATTTTAAAAATATAAAGTAAGCTTGTTTCTAGCGGTATAGTTTATAGTTTTGCAAAAACTGTACGTAATAGTAATTAATATCCTACAGAGTAACTGAATACGACAAAATAATTAAACTCGCCTTGTAAAATCAATAACAAAGTAGGAAACAATATTGAAGACAGCTCCGCGGCCAGCCAAATCAATTAAAGCCTGACCAGAAATATATGATTATTGTCAAGAGGGCGCTATTATTCTCATTTATATGGCAACAGTTCAATATGGTCAAAAAGTGCAATATTCTGTATGGTATGGTGATATCTTGATTTGTTTACCTGTCAACTCTGATGTTTGTTTGAAAATGTTTCGTAGCGAAATAGTTTTATTTCCCGAACATTTTATTTCTTGCAGTTTATTATATACATTATTTACAATGTTTCGCTCTTCACTATGAATAGTTTTGACCATTTTTAGGGTTCCGTAGTCAACTAGGAACCCTTATAGTTTTGCCATGTCTGTCCGTCCGTCCGTCCGCGGATAATCTCAGTGACCGTTAGCACTAGAAAGCTGAAATTTGGTACAAATATCTATATCAATAACGCTGACAAAGTGGTAAAATAAAAAGTGGAAAAAATTGTTTTATTATGGTACAGTCACGGTCATTAATCGTTTTAGCCGTGTAATACATATTTCATCCTCACCATGGCGACGTTTTAACGTATCCATAGTAACTCTAGAGATTGATACCAACATATAGAACAAAATAATGACATCCATCACATTGTCACATACATAACTGTTGCAAATATTTGAATATGCATGGTAATCCCGCCATTTTGAAACGAAGTTATTTTAAATATTTTTATGTTTTGCTATATATGTCAGCTATTGTCAGTGTAATTTTTATATACTACTTAAAAGTAAATAGGGGCCACTAAGTATTTTGATCTTTACGTAAAACATATTTTTTTACAGTATTATATTTCTTTCTAGTTATTAGACAGCATGAAAGAGATTGGATACTGACGGATATGAGGCATCATTAATCAGCCACTTATCACTTATCAATTAGTTGATGGCCCAGAATTATCAATTAAACAGAAATATATAGACTTTGTTTTGAGTAGTATACATCGTCTAATAAAAAGTCAACCTTTAGCAAAAACATATTTATTTTTAAATTTAATATTTAGAATAAGCTCCATGGCTGTCCGATACAGCTTGTAGTCGTGTTCGCATAGTGGCGACTAAT
Organism: Pammene aurita; assembly: GCA_947086415.1. NCBI lineage: Eukaryota > Metazoa > Arthropoda > Insecta > Lepidoptera > Tortricidae > Pammene > Pammene aurita. The sequence continues at coordinate 25,806,739 of OX352293.1, forward strand.
TTTGTTCCAATATCAGTTCCTCGCATACTTTCCCAGATGTCTTGGCAATGTTGAGCCAAAACATCAGCCCTGCGTTCGTTACGGTGATCCCATCGCTGCACCATTAAACCCCATAGATTTTCTATGGGATTCAGGTCCGGAGATTTAGATGGCCACGGAATTACCGTAATGGCTGGGTGTGCATCGAACCAGGCGTTAACGACTCTTGCACGGTGTATCGAGCAGTTATCATGCACGAAATTGATGTTAGGCATATCGTGCTGTGGATAGACCGTTCTTACGGATGGGAGAATGACTTCTTCCAAAATGCTAATATAGTCCAGGGCATTTGCACGCGGTGGCATTTGGACGAGTTCGCCAACACCTTCGGAGCTCATCCAACCCCACATATTAACACCTATTCTGCCCGATTCCCTATTTGGTATGACATGATCTATGTCATACCGTGTTGCGTTATACCGCCACATTTGTAGGCGACCGTGTTCGCTTGATTGAAATGTTTTCTCGTCAGTGAAAATTGTTGAAGTCCAATCAAAATCTACGAATCGGTTGGCGAAATTTTCGCGGGCGATTTTATGATTTTCCGTCAAATCAACCTTATAAGCCGGAATTCTGTGATGCAAATTCATTGAATGCAGATGCCTTCGGATAGTTCTGGGATCCACATCAAACCGTTCTGCATATAGTTTAGTGGGTGTGAATCCATTTAGTTCGTAACCTTGGAGCATTTCTGTTCGCTGCATTTGGCTTAAAGCAGCAGGACGATGATTGTTTTGGCGACGATCGGCAATAATCCCTTCCTCAGCATATCGTCCCACCCATAACGCAACGGTGTTTCGCTAAAAATACAAACTTGAAGTTAGTGATTTTTTTACTTTATTTTAATTCTGGAGACATATCAGACAGAGCAAACTTACCGACAAGAGCAGATCCCTCGAAATTGCACGAATACTAAGACCCTGCTGGTGCATTGTCACAATTCTATGACGAATCTCATCGTTAATAGTGGGTGGCATTTTCGCTTAAATTGAATTGACTACGGTTATTATTACCAATTTTTTAATTATTTCTTGACACCTGACTTTTCAGTTGTCAATATTTTCTAAAATAATATGCGTTATTGCAACTACGAGTTTTATATCAAAAAAGGTCTGATATAATTATCTTATGAATCATCATAAGTTGGATTTAGATTTGCCCCGGACATTTCGCTACCGCAATGTTTTAGCACAGATTCGCTGCATTCGTGCGAACGGCGTAATTTATGCAAAATTTAATCGATTCATTATTGATATGATAACTTCATTAGCTAACCTTTAATAGAGGTTAAAGGTTAGCTAATGAAGTTATACTCGTATATAGTTAAGACATATTTCCTAGTAGTAGTAAGTTGTTAATCTTTTTGATTCTGACCTCTTTTGAATTAAAACGCAATGTCAGTTGAATGTTATGTCAAAGACGACAATTATAAATTATGGATTTAGTGAATCGTAGCTAAAATAATATTAAAGTGTTTACACGATAATGCCAGTCACAATTTCCGATTAATTCTCCGAAGAATCGTGTCAATGTGTCATCAGGGTCTTGAGTATTCGCCCAGCCTCAAGAGAATCCTCGAGACGGGAAGCTTATTCCATAATGTTGTTAAAACATTTAAATTGTCTACTTATTGCATAGAACCATAAGCTTGAAAGATTTAAAAAACACGTTGCGTTTTGGGTAAGAGATACCTATGCCGAAAAAGTTAAACTATCATCGTCAGAACAACCAGCGACCCGATGCATTTAGCGAAGAGGAATGCTCCGGACCACGAAGTTGACAGATTTAGACCTACGAAGTTCGCAGCTCTATGGAACGATTTGATAATTAATAATGAATACATTTAATAAATTTAAACTTTAAATATTGTTATTATTTATTAATATGATCTATTCGATAGTTAATAGCTACAACTTAGCTACTTTCATACCAAAACAGGCATTCAAATTCTTAGTTAATTTTTCTAATGATGGCGGCCGTCAAATTGTTAGTTATCAATTATGATAACCTGATTTCATCCGAATACTAATTCGGATAAAATCGGGCTTTTCGTTTCTCCTGTGTCGAAATGCCAATGCCAATCATAATGTCTCCGTTACTATCGCTAGGTACGCTGTAACAATTGTTACTAAGTTACGGTTGCTAAATCTGAAATTGGTTAACTTTTCGAAGTGACAAGTGACTCTGTCAATCTGGTAGCTCTGAAGTTAGCCAACCTTAACATTCGGACCTTAGTGACGGTTGATAAACACACAATGATTAAGATAGAAATATAATTGTGCTCTTTTATTATACGAAGACTTGTTAGGAATTAATACGAGTAAAAACCCGATTTGTATTACACTGCTAAAATACGTACAGCGGCAAGTGGCTCATCGATTAATGACCGTGACTGTACCTCCCCTATACGTATAGTGGGGAGTGATTTTTTTTTCATTTCAACCCTAACGTGTGATATATTGTTGGATAGGTATTTAAAAATGAATAGGAGTTTACTAAAATCATTTTTTGATAATGTTAATATTTTCGGAAACAATCGCTCCAGAAATTTAAAAAAATGTGCCCCCCCCCTCTAACTTTTGAACCATAAGTTATAAAAATATGAAAAAAATCTCAACAGTAGAACTTTATAAAAACTTTCTAGGAAAATTATTTTGAACTTGATAGGTTGAATAGTTTTTGAAAAAAAAATTAGAAACATTTCTGAACTAAGTTTGTAATTTAACCGTATAAGCAGGTCATTGTACCTGTAATTTCTACAAAATTACAGTGAAATGACGTGCTTTCAAATAAAGTAAAAACGGTGAAAATCGGTTCACGCAATAAAGAATTATCCCATAAAAATCATCTTCCATACTTTAAGCTCGCGCGCAATAGTTTACTTAATTTGCCGATAGATGTCGCTGTACGTGGAACGCTCTTATCATATCCTACATGGCGGTGTTATTTTAACTCTTAAGTGGGGACACTTACTGTGACGGACGGAAAATTACGGAACCCTACACTGAGCGTGGCCCGACACGCTCTTGGCCGGTTTTTTGTCATTTATTACTTAATATTCAACACGTTACTATTATCCAAGTCAACCGTCGCAATGACACTGACACAGGGACAACCTAGCATTAAAATTATTGCCAGTGTAAGAAATTAGTTCCAATGAAATTACGCAACATGGCGCATGATCATATATTTCTGGTCAGGGTTTACTACTGACCGCACAAACATGGCCGCGTTAGTTTTGACATCTGATAGTGTTGCTAGATTCATAAAACATCTAAATTTAAACATCATAAACATCTTAAAATTTCGGTAATTTTAACCTAAGAAAAAGTAACACAAAATGAACAAATACCTTCTCCCAATGTTTCGTGTGTTTTTGCGAAAAAGCCTGTTATAAATACGGTTACTTGTACAAATTTAGTAAATTAATGCTTTCTTTTAATTTTATTAAAAATGCTTAGATTTATGGACATTTTCGGTTATGATCTATTTCGAACTTTCGTGGCAAACTAATAAAGAAACGCTCAACTGCGAAAATTTTTATGGCTCTTTTTTACATTTCGGGCGATCAGATGTCGACGTTTTCTATGGGGAAGCCAATATTTTACTAGGGGTTTTGGGGTTGGTCCCATAGAAGTAGTTGTTCAGTAATGTCCTACCTAATCACCTCGCACAACATGGCTAAGGGTTGAAAACACAACCAGTACTTATATGGAAATTATGTATTAAATACATAATTATTCAAATTCTGTTTAATTATTTATCTATCTAATTAAAGTTATAAACTTATATAGATGTCATATACAAAGGAAAAAGTGACCTAGGCCTCCGGTGCACAGGGCTGGCCACCGGAGGCCTAGGTCACTTTTTCCCCGTTTCAGAGTCACCCCGACAGTCGTCGGGCTTAGCTGAGTTTCTTGCTGGAGTCTTCTCAGCTAGGCTAGGAGTAGCGAACCAGCGACAAAACTCCCATTAGCTCGATCCCCACCCACTCACCCAGATCAGGTTGAACTCGCTTCAACTGATCTCGCTGGAAGCGCAAGCTCGGTAGGAGCATTCCAGCGTAGCAAACACGTCACGTCTGGTCGCGGAAGGGTCCTGGATTTTCCCCCGGCAACCATCCCACCAAACAGTCCGCCCGCTTTAGCGCTCCAGAAGCATAAAGGCCAAGTCAGGTTCAAAAAAAAAAAAAAATATGTGGGAGGTTTTGTCATTTTCATTTACTATCCAGAGCATTAGTGTAGAATTTACGCTTTCTACATATAAATCTATCTAAATTAATTAGTTCATCCGTGATAAAGATAACTGACGAAAAGGCGTGCGTCGAGACCTGCGAATGCTAATGGCCGAATTCCTGCAGGAGAACATGCTTCGAACAGAGGGTCAAACGCTGAAGGTATGAGCGCGAGATACCGTGTGAGTGCAACGTCCCAGCGAAAACTGCTTTTGCAGCAGCAGGCCAAAATCTAATAAGGCCAAAGGCAGCAAGAATTGTTTCAGCAGGAGCATGAAAGGTTCCCCACAAAGCCGTGACGTGGTGAGCGGAAATATCGCGAAAGCCATAGGGCGAGTACCGCGCAGGACCCAGGCCCGGAGGATCGCAGCGAGAATTGCTTCAGCAATTGAAGCAGCATGTCAGGGACCGGACAAAACTCAATGGCGAAGCGTCTTAGCGAACTCGAGGGCTGCGGACACGACGGTGAGCGGAAATGTATGTGAAAGTCAAAGGCCGAGTACCGTATAGGACCTTGGTCAGCAGCAGTACCATGACAGGGGCCGGACATATCTCAATGGTGAAGTGTCTTAAGGCCCGAGGATGAGTGGCAATATCTGCGAAAGCCATAGGCCGAGTACCGCATAGGCCGAAGCCCGGAGCGTCGCAGTGAAAATTTCTCCAGCAGAATCAACATGATATAATCCGGACCAAACTGAACGGCGAAGAATCTTAGCTAATCTAAGGGCCGGTGCCCCGAAGGTGTGCGGCAATGTCTGCGAAAGCCATAGTCCGAGTACCGCTTAGGCCCAGGCCCGGAGCGTCGCAGCGAGAATTGCTTCAGCAGCAGCAGCAGCATGACAGGGACCGGACATATCTCAATGGTGAAGTGTAATAAGGCCCGAGGGTGAGCGGCAATGTCTGCGAAAGCCATAGGCGGAGTACTGAGTAGGTCCAAGCCCGGAGCGTCGCAGCGAGAATTGCTTCAGCAGCAACAGCAGCAGCATGACAGGGACCGGACATATCTCAATGGTGAAGTGTCATAAGGCCCGAGGGTGAGCGGCAATGTCTGCGTAAGCCATAGGCCGCGAGTACTGAGTAGGCCCAAGCCCGGAGCGTCGTAGCGAGAATTTATTCAGCAGCAGCAGGAAGCATAACAGATTCCGGACAAAACTCAATGGCGATGCGTCTTATCAAATCTGAGGGCCGGAGGCCTGATGGTGAGCGGCAATGTCTGCAAAAGCCATAGGCTGAGTACAGCATAGGCCCAGGCCCGAAACGTCGCAGCGAAAATTTCTTCAGCAGCAGCGTGACAGCTAGCAGCTAGTAATTGCTAGATTCATGACTACCCTTTTTATTGCAATCAGCTGTTAAAGCGAGATAAAACATGTTGCTCTCACAAACGGTACAATTTTTGCTGTCGGGTAAATCGAAATAGATACCTAAATCTTAACTACCTGTTTTATTAGTTTTTACGTTATATTGTAAGTAGGTTTGATGTATTGATAAATAGATTATTTTTACGTTGAGAATAAAGTACCTCCAGGTATGGATCACAATATATGTCCGGATACTTAGAATTTTCAAAACGAAGTAACACGTTTTAAAAATATTTAACACACAATCCTTAAATTGGGAAAGCTAAAAAATCCATGGTTTAAACCTCGGAGGAATGCAACAGACGGAATCGCTTAATTTAATCTAAAGACGTCCTTAAATAATGTTTGTATACAGTATACAGGGTACCTATACAGCGCCATCTGTGACCACTTTTGAGAACAATTTACTACTACTACTACCCTATATGTTGCTCCGGGGTATAAACTGTTACTATACTGAATTTCGTAAAATTCTGTGCAGTAGTTTTTACGTAGTGCGCGGACACAGACAGACAGAAAAGAATTCCAAAAATCACTGAATTGTATTCAGTCAACGTTTCTAAGACCCCCTGAATAAGTTTTTCTATAATATCTTCAATGTACATTTTTTTTCTCCTTACGCGTTTATTATATGTATAGATAATTTGATTTGTTCTTCAGTTCTAATTAAAGTTGTTCGTCTTCTATGTGCATATGCATACTCGGTATTAGGACTCATTAGTATTACGTTTGGATACTAATGGTTTCATCAATGCTTTTAAATGTGACATTAACACCTAAGCATTAATTGCTGTCATTATTTAGTCGCGTGTTATGAACGATATACTAATGTAGCGACATTTAATCGTTTAGGACGGCGTTAATATCTCCCAGCCGTGGATGTCAATAAACAATATCGCATATTTGTGGGAGTAAAAATGTTTTAAAATTAAAACGTCTTATGTCCAACACATGTAGCTTTAACACTAGACCAATTGATCCAAGGTATTGATGCGTGTAAGCCATGATAAAGTCATTGGTGCGCCCATCATATAACTGCGTCGTCACGACATTTTAATGTAAACATACATGGCCTGTGGATATAACGTGTTACTGGGCTTTACTTATAAATTTGTTAGTTTTATGTTAGGTAGTACCTATTTTATTTTAGTGAAGTCAATCTCCCGGTGGATTGTGCTATAATATTGTATGAAAACCATTTCGGCATCGTCGACGATGCTTAATTATGCGACCATAAATGCTCCATCGAAAAATATGCGCTAATAGTTCGGTCTACAAAGTTTCAACATTTCAAGCACCCTACCACAGATTATATAATAGTTCTTACGAACAGATATGAATCACTCATAGAAAAAGCAAATACCTACGGTTTACGTACCTACGCAATAATACAATGGTGCGACCTTCAACGCGCGGCACCCCGCACCTCCCGCGCACCCGCACAACCGCTAGGGTCGCCTAGCCTATGTTTGGAAATGTTTTATAGTTAAGGAAATAGGTATTTTGCATTGATTCAGTGTTTAAGTGGTTCGCATGGTGCATAACAATTATAGTTACATGAGTAATATTGATTGATATTTTGTTGCCGCGATGAGAGTATGATTAATCTTGACAGATTTGCCACACACTGTCAAAATTAATATGGTTTGACAGCTATATCAATCTTATTCTAATCGCCTTTTAGCAATATCATCATAGTTATTTGAGAGATTAATAAAGATAACATGTGTATTATTTATTATTATAACATAAGTGAATCCTCCTTTTTTGTAAAGCTTCGGCAACGCGCATGTGACTCCTTTGGAGTTGCAGGCGACCATAGGTTATGGTAGCTGCTTACCATCAGGCGGGCCGTATGCTTGTTTGCCACCAACGTGGTATTAAAAAAAAGTTTGTACCTTTCCCCATCCGTCGGCAGAGCGAAAAACGATAAGTTTTTATTAGCTTTGCTATTTTTACATCCAACCACATCGCAATAAATTATTTTTTTTCGTAATGACATTGTTCCGAGATCCGAGTAGCGTCGCGCGCGGTACGACGTGCGTTCAGTGAGCGCGTTGGTAGCCCACTGACTTTAGCTCCCTCGAGGGAGGCGCAAAACGTAGGTATATAACTCGCTCGCGCGGGCATGATTCATAGGCCTGACCCTACCCTATCCTTGAAAATAACATACATATTTTTTTAATTCTTGTACGCGCATAATTTAATATTTTATCATAAGGACGAATGATATACCATGTAATATGTTGCAAATGCTGCGATACTATACTGGGTAGGGAATGCTGTTGGAAAAGGCCCCACCCAAGGTCTATTCCATACAAAAGGCACCCGATGAACCCCATAATTTTTACCTAAGAGTAGTAGTAACTAGTAGCAGTTTATTTAACTTTTTGAAAAAGAAACGTTACGTACATGTCGTACATATAAATATTCATAAAAGTCTCTCATAAACGTCTCTAGGGCCTCAATTAGTTAATTTATGTTTTGTCTGTTTCTAACAAACACAACTGTCAAAGTGACAGATAAGGGCAAAACATAAATTAACTAATTAAGGCCCGGGAGACGTTATGAATAAGGGGGGCTAATAGCATAACACCATAGTTACTACTAATAACGCGACATTTATCACGTAAATTTGTTTTTATGAGTTCCAAAACTACCTAATATAAAAACCCTATAATTCTTTTAAATAATAAGGGATATACCTACTTATTTTGAACAGAACTTGAATGTGGACATACGAACTCAACCATACAAATTATGTTTTGGAATGGCTCGTTAATAAAGCGTTTCTAATTATCTATAAAAGTATGTATTATGGTTCTTATTTTTTGTCATATTTCCAGATCTTGTTTACTCATATCACTAAGGAGCTTGCGTGTCACCATGCGGTTTAATAAGTTAAGTAGTAAATGTATTTTTTTCTTTATTACAGACTTTACTGTACCTAGGATGCAAGCTTGGGTGCGCCATACAGATTTTAAAATTGTTAGAGTTATGACAGGATCTTTCGGTATGCACTGCCAGTCGTGTCAAGATCGTAACATTTAGTATAACGATAGCCAAACCCTCCTCCAGAATTTTAAGCATTTTAAAAAAGTGTCTTTACGCTAATAAACCACCGGATAAGCTTAAAGATTAACCAGAAAAACAACACATTCTACGTGGGATTATTAGTTGCACACGGAAGGTGCTAAAAAGTTTTAAATCTAGTTTAACTGATATTTATAAATAAGAAGAGTAATTTGCCGTGCGGTTATCTATTAATTCAGATTGTCGCGTTATGGTATACATATAATAGTTTTTAGAATAAACACTGCGTAAATTTGTATGATTCTATTCCTACTAAAAATATTTTTAGAAAAAAATGTACTTACTCCTAGTTAAATACAAACTATAAAAAATATATATAATATATAAGTATCTTTATTTAGGAGATATAAATAGGTAACTTTATTACTTCGTGATCAAACATTTTAATAAAAAAGGAAATGTGTCTAATAATAATGTTCATTTTAATACACCTTTTATTAGATAAACATTTAAATTATTTGTGAATTATTGATGGATATCTGACTAAAAAACACTTTCCTACTTCACTCAATCATTAATCATTATCGTTACTCATATGTCAGAAGCTAGCAAAGTCTGTCACATTTGTTTACATTTGTCACGGAAAAAGTAAATCTCGATCGACATCAATGTGTTATGCATCAGATGTTTAACGTAATAGCAGTATGTATCCTATAAAAACATGTGCAACCAACACGGAGTAAAAAAGAAGGGTCAAAATAAACAAAACGAAACTAACCATTATGCACGCACGTTGATTTCTTCCTTAGACACTATCACTAATAGAAACTCTGGCCACTCTAAGTGGCTTTCTTTATCGTGTGTGTGTTACTGTTGTTGTGTTGATTATAACTATGATATTAAAAGGATAGTGCGCTGGAATGGCTGGCGCGATGTGCCTGCGTAAGTGGCACCTACTCGGCTGGCGTCCCGTGTAGCCCGCTGACTACGACACTGTCAATTAGAATACAACAGAACTGTAAATTATCGTGAGTACTTTCAATCAATAGCAAACATGTTATTAACGCGTTGCCGAACATGGATAAAAAAATTGCAAAAATATCCATGATCACGCTGAATGGTTAGTTTTTGCCAATGGTTGAAAAACAGACATTATGGTATTATGCGTAAAGTGAGAAGTCATAAAAAAGATAAAATTGTAATATAGACGTATAAGTCAAGAAACTAAAGATATAAAACTGTTTAACTTCGGAATTAGTCTCTTTTGAGCCGATTTCAACCAATAACAGAAATAACAAAGATTTTCAAAATATACCAATTAATTTAACCATAATATTTTTTTACTTTCTCAAAACAAATAGGTGTTAATGGCTAAGAACATGTTAAACTAAAATAAATTCCAAGGTCGTCTGTCATCGGTTGTTGTAAGCCTTTTAAGTTGTAAGCCTTTTAAGTATAAATATCGGTGTCAAAATCCATAAGCCAAATGTACTTTTGTTTGATTACATTGGTAGAATTTCAATTATATTTAATTTATTATTTTTTGATTCTAACAGTTAAATGCTTTCTATAAATAATTATACGGGTAATTAATAATCCGCGTATGTCATAATTTCCTTTTAATTTTGGAACTGTAGGCAAACAAATAAGTGCAAACCCCAGAGTTAATCAATCATATTTACGCTTAGGCTGACAATTTAGCAACAAAGGTTAAACTAGTAACTCATACTATCTTGATCACATGATACCAATAAGTGTGCAATGCCGCTAATACAGTTCCGCTAAAGACAAGTGATTACCATTTGTTTCATAGAACGTCCTGAAAGAAAATAAAAGACTGGAAGCGCTCAGTTCCTTAATCCTTTATAGGTCGCAAAAAAGACCACCTGTAACGTCATCTTTTTGTATTTTATTCTTGTAGAGATTTTTTAGGACTATAGATTGGCGATGAGGCTTGAATTGAGGATTTTTTTCAGTCTTGCCCGTTAAAGGGTTAAATGCACTTTCAATGGCAGTATTTAGAATTCTTCTATGATATTGGAAACATGCATCATGTAACAGACTATCGTTAAAACAAGTTGAATTGGCCTTTATTATGCAAGTCCCATTTATCTACTTATGATGCGTGAGGCGATACATTTTTTCCTTCTAATTAATATTCCTGTACCGTGCTGATGTCACGTCAGTGACGTTTTCAAGGCGATTAGAAATGTACTGATAATATTATACAGTATAATATACAAGATCATATAATTTTATATTTGAATTAGTGTTTTTTTTATTGTATTCGTAAATTCGTTGATAAGCATTATAAATCAAATTGGTCATAATACGATATTTGATTGATTTATTTAGCCTTTAATTATTAAAGCTGCAGTAAACCTTTCAGTGATGAAGGACCACACGACGAAACGAATTGCCCAAACAAAAACATTAGGCGATAAAGACGATAAATTATGAATTACATTTTACGTCGTTTGGCACTACTTCCCCCAACAGAAACTTTTGGAAATAATATACTTTAATTATTTGCATAATTTCTTATCATATTGCAATAAACCTAGATTTCTAAGATTTGTTTTCTTGAAGTGGTTTGCATTCTTTGACCTCCACCACTTTACAGCTGCCAGATGTCCAGATCTATAAATAAGCATAGTAAAGCAAACTGACTAGAGGGGTTTCGTTGCTATCATAATTGTGTCATATATGACGTGGCTAGCACTAGTATGTATTTGGAAGTGCGAAGTCTATGAAAGATATAAAAGTTAAATTTTTTCCACTTTTTATGATAACACGTTATCCACGTTAATCACCTGACCTCGATCACCCAGGTGATTGTATTGACGATTTTGTCTTCTGAGTTCTGAGATCCCCCAGGTGATTTGCGGGGCTCCTATTTCTGGGCGGTTTGCCCTTCGGGCATCTGAAGCTACCTAACGAACCTAACCTAACCACATGGTCCAATAGGATCACCTGGGGGATCTCAGAAGACAAAATCATCAAATACAATCACCTGGGTGATCGGGGTCAGGTGATTAACGTGGATAACACCTATGATAAGTACATAATAAAGCCATAAATAGATTACCTTTATGTAAATTTGATCCATACCTACAAATCTGAAAAAGTATATTTTGTGTTTAGTCCTGTTTTTTCTGTTAATGAGCTAAAATCGTGTCAGTTCTGAGCATTATATTTTGTGCAGATTATTAAATTCAAGGGATTTTACATATGTTGGTATCCACAGGTATTCATACTCATATGCCGGAAGATTTGCTCATTGAACTGCTAATTTAAATAAGTACATACCTATAATAGGAACAGAAAAAATATATAAACCCGTGCGTTTGATTAAAATGTAAACACCCTTACAAATAATTCGCGGCCGTAAATACATCAGCAAGATCACAAGGCAGGCAGCGCACCCGGTGAGGGTGTTTGTGGTCAACATTACCCACAAATGGTTGTCGCTGGGTCATCCCTTTTCCAGAAACTAATTCTCAAACTAAAGGGAAAATAATTTTAACTTAATTAGGTTAATACTTACCTATTTTGAACCGATATTTTTCGCTATGAGACCATTATTATTCATATGAGATAGATTTTTTTACATAAACTAAGCTGTTTTCTTAAACCACGTCAGTGGTAAATAATTAGGTATACCTAAACAGCTCGCCTGATAACTAGCCATTACAGTATAAACTTCTTAAAAAGCTTTAGCCTATGCTTATACTTATGGATGCCTGTACACTTACACTAACTGTAATTTATTAGAATAAAACAAAATACTCTTGAATTTATTGTATGTTAGCAATCCTGACACAGTCAGTTTATACGATCAAAACATCGATAGAAAATAAGGTTGTAGCAAACAAGGGTAGATCACGGCATTCCTCAAAGCGCTGGCCTTGAACGCGGAGCGATGTACTTTGGAATTCCAATGAGCTGGTTGCATATTCATCCTTTTTTGGCAGTGACCATCAACTGTTTGGAAGTAAATATATATGACAAATAAAATCAACAAAGGACTGTTCCACCGGTGACAACTTATTTTTTCAGACATTCCAGAGAAATAAGAACAGCACACATTTCTCACCGGCGGCCGGTGGCACGGCGGCATCGGTTCCCTACAAACTCGACTGTAACATTGGGCATGCACCTTTTGACGGTAGATGATCGTCTTTGGCGATAAGTGCAGTTGTGCCTAGATTGTAAATAGTATGCCTATCATTCATCGATGTGTTTGTCTCAATCATCTCTCGTGAGATTCTCGTGATAAATGCGGACGTCATCAAACCTTAGGGAAGTGCCCTTGATCAAACTCGATAGGATATTATATATGTCACATGATTGACATGGTACTCAGATACTTATCTTGTGTCCAGTCCATATCAGTAAGAACAATGCTTTCGAGTTTAAGATAATAAAGATTTATGTTTTATCACGTTTTTTTTATCGATTTCTTTCGAATAATTTTCTTTGAACCATTTACTATTTTCTTAAATAGTAAATGTAAATAGTAAATGGTTATATAAGGAAGGTGCCTATGGCCAAAATTGTTCTCTCGTTAACGTCCATAAGAAACACAATGACGACGACAGCAAAGGGTTTTAATACTCAAGTTTAGAATTTTATACCTCCAATAATCACGCTTGAGAAGAAAACATAAAGTTTGGAACGAAAAAAATGTTTAATAGCGTTATACGGTGAATCCTACGGGGTTCGCTATTTTTTGCTTTGACGGGTAAAGCATGGACGGCACAGATGACAGACTCGTTCGGCTTACAGCTACGACAAAACAACGTGTGCTAATATTTTAAATGGCTTCTAAATTACCTATTAGAATGTAACTCTTTTAAATCATGAACAATAGAAATGTAACAGCGTTATTGTATTGTATTTAAAAAAGTAGGTAGTATTAAAAAAGTAGTAACCTATGAGACCGCGGACTAAATCCATAGACATGAATGGACCCGTTTTGGAAAACAGCGGCGGCTTCCCATGAATTCCCATATAAACCACGACACTTCTCTTTCGAACAACTCTAATATCCTAATTTTAAATTAATAATTGACTTATTTATGAACTTTAAAGAAAAAACAAAACTACTCGCGCTGCGCCAGCATGATAGCACGCTAATGAGCAAAAATAATAAAATTGAAATTTCCTTATTTCCGGGAATATTCCCCAAATGGGGGAAATACAGGTAATGCAAAATAAAATAGTTATCAAAGCTAGTTATAAATGTTGCTAAAAATAGTACTCAGTAGACAAAAATCTTTTTTTAATGGTTTAAATAATTATATAAAAATATTTTTTATTAAAAGATGTATCCTTTCAGATTTTTTTTCATAATTTTTGGACTCCTGAGTCAAAAGTTAGAGGAGAATGAGATAATTTTTTAGACTTTCGGCACGCTTATTTCTGACAAAAGTTAATTTTATATATATTTTTAATAAAAAACTTTAATATTATTTTTAAAGACCTCTCGATTGATGTGCTACATACTGATTCTAGCAAAAAAAATTAAATTTATATTTAGTATTTATAGTTAAGGAATTTTAACTATAAATATTAGACTTTCTTGCCACAGGGACCATATTTAGATATACTATAGTTTTACTTTAGAAGTAATTATTTTGTTAATACCTAAGTATTTTAAGTTTTTATTTATAATAATTTGTAATTATTTGTAAGTACTACAAATAAAAGTAGCGGCACACAAAAGCACCTCCGGTGTGACGCAACTACAGCCTTGGCCAGAAGTGTTGAGCATAGCTCTTTTTTGTTTACAATTTTGATGTTAAGTATTAATTCCCTATCATAACAATGTACGATGACGTAAAATGTTATATTTTATTGATATATCTAGAAAACTTCACTTAATAGCACTTTCATGTTACCTATAAAATATGAAAAGTGGAGGTCCCAAAAATGCGAATTTAGGTCGGTGCGAAAAATTGCAAATATTCTATGCAGTTACTACTTACTTTAACAAAACATGCCTGTTCAGTTTGAATTAATTGATAAAATAACTTCAAAAAAGATAGAAACGCCGGTCTAAACTTTCGAGTTTTGTATGAAAATCGCAAGGGTGCTCAACACTTCTGGCCAAGGCTGTATAAGAGTTTCTTTTGCAATTTTGGTTACGGAACCCTAAAAAGTATTTTTATATAATTATTTTTCTTTCGGTTAGGGGATAATTCCTAGCAACTATGAAAATATTTCCTAAAACAAAGGAAATATTCCTGGGAACATTGGGAATAAACCCAGGGAATATTGGGAATTTACTTTTCCGGGAGAGTTGCCATGCTTGGTGTCTCGGTAAAGAGTTTTGTGACCAATTCCTTGAAAATATAATATGTGTTCATACAACAATTTCAAAATTCCCCAATAATCCCTCGAGGTGGGAATATCTCCGGGTACGACACATCATAACATTGTGCATCAAGAGGGGGTAATTTAGATATTACACACGAGAGTCAATTGATTCACGACGGTCGCAGGTTCCTCAAAAGGTACGGAACCCTATGAAAATGTCGTTGAATACCTAAATTTAGTGTTTAAATTTACACACTAAGTGTGTCTATTGAAGTTGACGAGCCTTTATTTCACGATATTATAATAAATTAATAATATTTTTATGACACTTGTTTAACGTAGAGCTACCTATACATGGAGTATCAAATGACATTACTTCCTAAAGAGTTATTTTTATTAAAATTACTAGCCTTTTCCCGCGGCTTCGCCCGCGTACAATAAGTACTCAAAAAGGATACGATACCCATGTTGATTTTCAGACTTTGTGACCACATTTGTCCCTTTTAGGGGTTGAATTTTCAAAAAACCTGAAACACGTATTTACTCATTTATCGTTAGGAATACTCCTGTGAAGTTTCGAATAAAATAATCTAACAAATCTTGATTCGCCATACAAACTTTGGACCCCATTTTACCCCCTTAGGGGGTGAATTTTGAAAAATCCTTTCTTAGTGCACCCTTAGACCTTATAAGGAACCTACGTGCCAAATTTGGAATCTCTAGAGCCAGCGGTCAGCGGAGCAGTCAGTCAGTCAGTCAGTCAGTCAGTCAGGTCAGTCAGTCAGTCAGTCAGTCAGTCAGTCAGTCAGTCAGTCAGTCAGTCAGGTCAGTCAGTCAGTCAGTCAGTCAGTCAGTCAGTCAGTCAGTCAGTCAGTCAGTCAGTCAGTCAGTCAGTCAGTCAGTCAGTCAGTCAGTCAGTCAGTCAGTCAGTCAGTCAGTCAGTCAGTCAGTCAGTCAGTCAGTCAGTCAGTCAGTCAGGCAGCCAGCCAGCCAGCCAGCCAGCCAGCCAGCCAGCCAGCCAGCCAGCCAGCCAGCCAGCCAGCCAGCCAGCCAGCCAGCCAGCCAGCCAGCCAGCCAGCCAGCCAGCCAGCCAGCCAGCCAGTTTCTTCTTTTATATATTTAGATGTCACTCAATACTTTTTGCGCGCTTCGCCTTTGTAAGTTAGGTACACCTACTAGTTTCAAGCGATAAAATGGTTTACGACGGCTTAAGTTATGCGAGCCAAAGTTTTATATTGAATATTTATTATAATTTTCATACTCTGACTAAAGGCGTAACTTGTCCAAGAGCGACTTGAACGTGACGTTACGCTAAGAGGCTGACAACACCCGATGACCTTCAAATTGACTTTACTCAAACAGTTTTTTAGCTAGAACTACTTGTTTTGAGGAACTAAAAAAAATATATGTTATTATTCGTTATATTTGGAAGAACTTCGTTAATTCCGATACACGATTGGACGAAATCGGCTCGACAGAAAATAATTCCAAAGTTACATCTTAAAATGTGCTTTAAACAGTCGTATGTAATACTAAAAACTTCGTTGTTTTATATTTCTCAATTAATCCATAGTTTTTTTTAACTCATCATTTTGCAAAATTTGCAATGAGCTCCCAAACTACAACAATTAGAAAGTACAATTAATGACGAAACTACTAAGTTAATTCGGTATGTTTCACACTAGAAACATAGAAAAGGAAATGAAAATGCATGTTTTATATTAAAGGAGTACCAACGACACCTTTAAAACCATTTTTTCTTAGGTTTATTTCCACTCGCCGCATGAGGGCTTTTCAAAGAATTGCTGCTAATGCTGCTAGAGTTTTTGTTATTTCGGTCCAATGAGTTTGAAACCGAGTAATGATTTTGGATTACATGTTCACTTTTTAAATATTGTACATAAAAAGTAAAAGTTCTTGGTAAAACTATTGCTGAAAATGAATTTGTACATTATTATTCGTAAATACTAGGTAAATTCGTAAATTCGTATTCCTTGACACTTCGATATCTGTCAATAAGGATGTCTAGACGGCCCCATAGTGGCGACATCGCCATCATGGAGGCGTTATGGTTGGACTGAATCACAATATTTCTTTTATTGGTATTAACTCTGAATCTAACTTTATACCCACATTGCATGATATATGTACTCATAACATGAACCTTAATGAGCTCAACTGAAGAGCAAATCATTTTTTTTTATAAATTTGATTCTTTGTTATTCTGCGAATGCAGAAGACGCTGGTTCGATCCCAACCCTGGGCACCAGAGACCTAGGTCACTTTTCCTTTGTATAATGACATCTATATTAGTTTCTTAATGAGCTCACTCTGGGTCTAGGTCTGTTCGTGTAAGATCGTCCCATAATATTTACTTATTTATTATTACTCACATTTCCGAACTCTTAGTATAGTGGCTGATCAAATAACATAAAATGAACGACGTGAAACTATGCCAAGCAATGGTTTCATTTCATGTAGTCAACTGCAATATGTGACACGCTCTTATGGCCCAACAAATAAGATTGTGTCAGATATTTTGGCGGCCTTCGTTGAGGTAAATAGTATTGCAGGTGACTGTACGTGGTATACATTTTGGTCCTTCGCCTCTTTATAATCTTTTAATTTTGACGTGATAACGTCTTTAAAATCGTTTTAGTCGGGTGACATGTTCAGAAACTTGTGTCACACCAAAACCTCACGAGCGCGATCGCAGGTATAACGAGAGAGAGACGGACCGATCTCCCGTCTCATCTCGAGCGCTGCCAGTCATTCCGTGAAACTTGTCACGCGGAATCCTCACGAGCGGTTAGACGTTATCACGTAAACATCTCGATCGTAAACCTACTTTACAAACAACCAATTTTTTTTTTAAGATGGATTTATTGCAAAAAAGGGGAGTATACAAACAACGTATAATCGGATTCAAATTAGGCGATTTACGGAATCTTTTTATTTTGGCAACAAAATCATCAAAATTTACTGGAACTTAGGTCTCCATCCTCAAGAACTAAGAGTGCTAGGCGAACGGATTCGCGACCCGTTGCTGCGTTGCCTTTTATAAAATATGTATTCTTTAGATAGTTTCTTTTCATACAAAATTAATAGTATTTTCAATGTAGGTTAAAATCCGTCTAATTGACATTGCTTGTCAGTCTTGTCACCCTACAGACATAATCAATTTCGCGATACATTGCGTAACCTTTAAAGTACTGAAAATAAAACCATAAGTTTATTTTTTTAAGTCGCTGAACAAAACATTGTCTAATTTGAGGATTAGAATCTACGTTTTAATTTATTGCTCGTGTTACAGGAAACACCCGGTATTACACCAAAGCAGAATATACCCATAGCTCTGTATGTCAAAAATTACACTAAGGTAAGCTGGGGTAAGACAAACCTGGTTTATTTGCCCTGGGGAATTACATACAGTATTGGCATACCATTCAATTGTTTGACTCACTCCTTACTCCTGTGTTTGTCTTATCCCACCTTACCATATACTATTAGATTTTATATCTAACGGTATTATATCAAGTGTATGTTAGTTTTCTTGTAATTATATAAAACATTAGGTACACACCCCTTTCGACTGGCCTGGCCTGACTGCATCTGCTGAACCAGTCATCATCGAGATGAATCTTGAGAATCATGACGGTTGTTCAAAGTTTATTATATAATAAACTTATTACAACATAATACTTAATAAATAATATAAAATTAAATTAAAACTATACATAAAACTACATTAAAAACAAGAAAAACTATATACCTACCAACCCACAAAGTTACAAAAAGAATACCCCGTCCAGACGTCCGACGCTTGTAATCTGTAATTACCTGGAATCCCAACGTGGCTATACGTACCTGTCCAGGCTTAGTCAGGTACTTTTAAAAATAAATTACCATAGGTGTTCCATTTCTTTAATTTCGTTAACTACACTCACGGACAATGAAATCGGCTCACCTTGTAATTATGGATACTAAATATTAAGCAGATAACAACAACGCCACCATAGCAGCTTACTTACCGATCAGTGGACGTCCCAATATTTTTCTGTAACGATCACATCAACAACCTCTGTGGCGGTAACCACAGTGTAGATATCGTTCGAATTTTTGTATTTATAACAACAATCGAAGTTGTAAATGACACGTTACTACGAATAACAATAAAACCGTCACAGCACAATAAAGGTAGTATCTTGACTATTGACGATTGTGATAGCGCGGTCGCCGACAGTGGGAGGAGCGGAGGATCGTCTGGTCACGC
This sequence comes from Pammene aurita, assembly GCA_947086415.1. Lineage (NCBI taxonomy): Eukaryota > Metazoa > Arthropoda > Insecta > Lepidoptera > Tortricidae > Pammene > Pammene aurita. Next base: position 25,825,997 of record OX352293.1, read on the forward strand.
GGATCAAGTGGCTACCGTTTCCCGTGATAAGGGATAAGGGTGAGATGAGAGCACCGCGCGACTACGGACGGCGACGGACTGGCGATATCGCGGCGGCGGCGGCTGCGGAATCTGACTCGCCTGCAATCTACGTGACCTGCCGACTAAGGGCATATAACAATAATTCACGTAACTATTCATTCAGCGACCTCCAATTTTTTTCATAAAAACACGTGTTTAAGCACTCTTCCATTCAAATATGGAATAACGGCTAAGTGATCGTAGAACTGACGTCATGCTTGGCAAATAAGGGATTCTCTTTGTTTCGTTAATTATAACTATAGCGTTAATGAACACTCTGTCACGGGACTGAGACCACCAGTTTATGTTTAAAACAAATCCAATGATCTGATTGCATACGTTTGATAGAGGCGACTGGTATGCTTGATACTTTTCCGTCTTATTTTATTTACTGTGTCACGTGGAATACGTAATATGTACGGACAAAAGACATTAACAGTAAACAGGTTATGAAAATAAGTAATATTTTGAACGACATCGGTGTGATATGAATCCTGGGATAAATAATGAAAAGACATTTCAGGGATATGAAATTCCGTAACTTGGAAATGAGGCGAGGCGACATCTACGATAAAATAATGACGTGCGCTCAAGTTTTTACACGTGTTTAATACACATAGTAAGCTACAATGTCATATGCTGCAGACGAATGATCTGTTTGCTAATACAGTATAAGTAGCTTCTGTTAATATCCTGAAGATCCGCTGCTCTGTTGCGACTTGCTAATGTTAATGATTGATTTCATTCATAGTAAACGTCAACTTGAACTGCACTTTGACAACGGATGGCTGGGGAACATATATTTTTTTTTTTTAAATATTCTTATTGACCTGAAACATGTTAGGGGGCTCCCGAATAGCTAAGTGAATTAACGTTAAGAATGATTTGAAGTTTCACACATTATTTTTGATATTGTTGTAACTTACGTGACGTTATATTGTTAGTATTATAACACAGTAAAAAGTAAAAAAAAAAGAAAAGATGTAATGACATGTTGTCGTTGATACGTTCTTTATCATGACTTGGAAGTTTCCTGTTTCAAGCACAAACTCGAGGGAACTGTAATGTGATTTCAAACAACTACAAAGTAACCTTTGTGTTAAGATGGCCACACGGAATAGAAGGTCGTATCTACCTATGGAGGCTAGTTTTAACTTCAGATTCTGAAGTGAGAATTATAAAGAACTTTACTGGTGGAATTAGTATTACGACCTGGGTTCATATTTTTTGTAAATTTCTTTCTTTATTTTATTATACACGGTGTAACATGAGAAAACCGAATAATTTTAACAGCGTATTCCTGATCATAATTGGAGACTAAATTGTCGTATAAACTTTTCTGGAATTCGCCTAGTTTCAGAGTTACTACCACTTAAATAAAAAAACATTTTTTAATGTGACTCAGTCTAAAACGCTTTTTCGATGGCGATTTCACTCTTTATGGGGTCTAGTCTAGACATTCTTATTGACAAATATCAAAGTGCCAAGGAATACTTTACGTAAGCTATTTTTTACGGAAAAAAAATGTACTAATTTATTTTAATCGACAGTTTTACTAATAATATTTTTGTTTTTATGTTCAAAAGCATTCAAAAAATCGAAAAAAGAGCAAAAAAATTTTTTTTTTTTGGCGAAATCCAGAAAAGTTTATACGACATTTTAGTCTCCAATTATGATCAGGAATACGCTGTTAAAATTATTCGGTTTCCTCATGTTACACCGTGTATGTATCTATGTTTGGAAAAAACACTATATTTACCTCGGCGTAAAAACGGATTCCCGGCCTCGTTACGTTCGGTCGTCTATAAGTATACGAGCCCCAATGCAAATGAGTTCGTCTAGCAGGTAAAAAATGTACTAACCTAACTTTAACCTAAAAATTCAGGATGACAGCTATGTTTAGAAGATCATGTAATATAAATATAGAAACAATATAGAAAATGAATAATACTTTATGTATCGAATGAAAAAAATAACAACTTTCCACAGTGATAAAAAAAACATTGTTTTGCCAAATGAGATATTCGCAAAAAAGTTCGTCTTCGGTTTAGCCGATGCATAATAGACCGTCTACCACTTGGTGGTATCACCTTTTGCATCCAAAACGGCTTTGATCCTGAGCGGCATTGAATCTACCAACTCTCTACACTCTTCGGTGGTTATTTCATTCCAGATACAGGTAAGTTTCCCCTTAAGATCAGCTTTAGATCTAGAAGGGTCCTTTCGCAGCCTTTTCTTCATTTTCCACCACAAAGTTTCTATGGGTGACAAGTCCGGCTGCTGGACGGCCATGGCATGGTAGGGATTTTTTTGGACTTCAGCCACGCCATCGTTGTCTTCGCGGTATGGCATGCAGCATCGTCTTGTTGAAAAGTAAATGCATTTTTATATTTTAACTGCCGTATAGACGGCAGCAAACTCTCTTGCAGGATGCTTTGATATTTCACGGCATTGACGGTTCCATCTATAAATTGCAGACGGCCCACGCCCTGTGCCGACATACAGCCCCAAATCATTAAAGATGCTGGAAACTTCACCTTTCGTTTGAGGCAGTCCTTATGAAATGCCTCTCCTTTTTCCCGAATGACTTTACTTCGTTCGTCACCAACTGTGCCTTCAAATTTGGATTCATCACTCCATATTATTTTTCGCCATTGATTGACAGTCCAGTTTTAGTATTTATTAGCGAATTTCAATCTGTCGGTTTTCTGTTTTTTAGTAAGTAACGGTTTCTCTTTAGCAGTGTAAAAACTATAGCTCATTCTCTTCATTACTCTCTTGCAGGTATCGACTGAAATGTTTTTATTAATAGCGTCCCGCCACAATACGGTAAGTTCTCCTGCTCTTGCACGACGATTTTTCTTGATAATCTTCTTCAACATCCTGTTTTCTGCCTTGGAGGTTATTCGTCGACGGCCAGATTTCTTTAAACAGGACATTGTTCCATGTTTGAATTGTAGATCGTGGCAACGACATCTCCTTGGATATTTGCAGTAGATTTGCCGTTATTGTTACAGGAAATTATAATTTTCCGCACTTCTTCAGTCACTGGTTTACCTCGCACCATCTCGATAGAATAATGATTATAAAGTAATGAAAATTTGCACTGCAATTGCGTTTTTATATAGCCATCTGTCATTTTAGATGACAGAGAATATTCTACATTCAAATTGAAATATAATCAATATTAAACTTCTTAAAAACAGTTTTTATCTTATATAGACGACCCATTTTGCCTAAAATATGAACTAGACGTAATTTTTTGCTTGCTTAATGTTAACATTAAGATACAATTACTCTAAATTAAATAACATTATTTTATTACACTTTGTACAACGCAACATTAAACTACTTTCAATGGCTTTGTATGTAGCGTATTCCTTTAATCATCAAAGTCAATCCGGATTTAAATAGTAGTCTTTAAAAAAATATCGTATTTTTAAGTGTGACTAGACGATCTAATATGCATTGGTGCTTGTATATATACTTGGTCGGTAATCCTTATGTTCCTGGCCTCTACTCTAATGCCTATTATAAAGATTGGTAGGTAGCTACATCATTATTACTGCTATTTGGCGGCTTGTTTGGTGTCAAGTAGGAAAACGACGAATTGTCAGTGTCATGTACCAAGTATTTCAAGTCGTTATACCTCTTATGTCACAAGCGAGTTGTAGATGTTATGGATTATAATCCGGTTGTCACATGTTTACCTTATCTCCTGACAATTTGTGTAAAACTCGTAAATTCTGATAAACAATAGGATAATCCAATGACATTTATACTTAAACCTTCAGTAGGTAAGTAGGTATATTAAATTTCAAGAGCTTGTAAGCACTTAACCATCGCTGATATCAAATCCAGAGCTAAGTGTAGGTACCTAATATAATAATTATAAATTTAAGTATTTGAGTAAATAGGTATTTATTATTAAATAATACCTAACCAACGCAAGTAAAATTAGCCAGGCCAAAAAGATAAAAGACCTAATAAAAATTAATTGTGAACATATTATTCTTATTCTTAGTTCGATTCTAGCCCTGGCCACAGGAGGCCTATATTTTTTTCCTTTGTATATCACATCTAATTAATTTTTATAATTTATACAGTAGTGAGTCTACTTAAAATAAATAAAATCAAAATATTTATTAAAAATATTTGATTTGACCTTTAGTTATATGTACTCATCGAAGAAACAGATGATTATTCAATTAAGTAAACCCGTAATATCTTAAACATTTTTCTGATTAAGCATAATTTTGTTTGGTCACGTAATTTACATTACAATACAAAATAAACTAACACTGAGTTGATCTGATGATGCAGACGAAAAGTGACTTATGGAAAACCTGTAGGGAGAAATGCAACCAATTTTAAATTTCCTACAAATCATTAAATACATGCCGTCATTATACAGCCTTGGCCAGAAGTGTTGAGCATAGCTCTTTTTTGTTTACAATTTTGATGTTAAGTATTAGTTCGATATATCTAGAAAACTTCACTTAATAACACTTTCAAGTTACCTATAAAATGGAGGTCCCAAAAATGCGAATTTAGGGCGGTACGAAAAATTGCAAATATCAGTTACTACTCACTTCAACAAAACATGCCTGTTCAGTTTGAATTAATTGATAAAATAACTTCAAAAAAGATAGAAACGCCGGTCTAAACTTTCGAGTTTTGTATGAAAATCGCAAGGGTGCTCAACACTTCTGGCCAAGGCTGTATCCGGGGGTTGAGGAGACGTGCACTCGATAAATATTTCGCACGGTCGACAGTGGCTCGAAGAAATAACAACAAAACCTTAACAAAACCGGTTCTTATCAAAATAAATTTACTTGTTATGGATGGAGAGCCGAAAATAAAATATGTTGTTTAGAATAAATAACTTCCTTTATTGCTTTGTGTAGTTTGGGTGTAATATATGCATAATATACCTTATGTTACCATGCGCGCGCTTTGGCTGTTGCCATCTCCAATGTACCTAGACACTTTCATGTCCAAGTCATAGATATAGAGTGGGTTGGACCACGCATAACTAACGAACTGGTCAACGTTAAATATGGCGACGGAGCTGTTACCCCTTAAATAGAACACTGTCAAACTTTTCATTCAAGATTTTTTTAACGAGGACGTTGACGCTACGGCAGACGGTTTGGTGCAAGTGGCCACCAAAACCATATAAACCGACAAGTCCTGAGGCAGTCATCATTAACGCAGAGCCAAAACTGCTGAAGCTTGTTTTTTTTTACAGTAAGTTAAAAGTTTGTATGAAAAACGAAAAGTGCGAGTTTTTCGAGTGCTAGACTTGAAACTTTGTAGATTTTTTTTGTTATATTTGAATAAAAGCTAGCGTTTTTAGAAATTCATCATCTAATGGGGTGAAAAAGGGGTTGAAAATGTCATTTGGGACTAATGTTAAACTTCAAACTTTGTGGAAAGGCGTGGCGTCCGAATACAAGAAAAGTATTCTTGGGCGTTTTATAAATTCGTCTCCTTACGGGATTAAATCAGGGTTGAAAGTTAGTATGTAGAACGAAATTTTTTTGAGTGAGAGACCTAACATTATACCTTATCTAACATTTGTAAAGAATACAAGAAAAGTAATTTCAGCGTTTTAGAAAATTCAACCCCTAAAGCGATTAAAACGGGGCTGAAACTTTGTATGAGTGACGAATTATTTATGAAGTGAGAGACTTTTAGATCAGGAATTAATTAAATATGACAGGTGTCTTGCTTGATTAACTTTATACTAGCTGAACACTAAAAGATATCTATGATCTTTATAACAATTATACTGATATACGAATAATAAAGTTATGATTACGGTTATAGTTATTTGTACTCTTAGATACATACACACGATGATGATTTATTAAACAAAATGTTTACCAAACAATACTCTTTATTAACGTTGTTTTACCATGCGTTATTTTGTGGATTGTCACGAAAAATAAATGAATAATTTGCCAATTAATATTTTGTAATATGATGTTTTATCAAGTAAATATTTTGTGTAATGAACTATTTGTGAAACAATATTTTATGCAACGTCCTATTTGTGAATCGTTAATTTGCCAAACGTTGTTTGTAAAATGATTATTTATGAAATATTGTTTGTCAAATGATTGGCTACCCATGTACACGATGATATATACACGAGACCTCCGAGGATCACGTGAAACTTTTTATACAAACTAGTGTCGGAAGGGTCGTGAGGACGCGGAACGTTACGGCTGAACCATCCTTAATAGGTATCCCACGTATAGTGAAATATATTATATAAGGTAATATAATTTGATGACTTGCAATAAGAATACAAAGTAATACGTAGTATCTATTACTACAGAGAGAGTAAGACTAATTTTGTTATATTTAAAACACGTGAAAGCGCTGTTTTAAAGTCCTTGTACCTAATAGCCTTAGCGAATTTGTGTGAAATGATGTTTAAGACCACCACCGACAGAAGCCGATGTTTTGTAGAAATAAGCTTGATACAATATCACTTAGGTCGTATTACTAGTTGAATGCCTTGAAAAGCTACCCAGATAAACCAAGTAGGTACAAAATATAAAACATTTTGAAATAAAATAAAAATTGCGTAAAACTGAATCTACACGTTACCTTTTAGGTATATTTAAATTAGGTAGTTTTAAGTCATGTATACTCGTAACAATTTTTTTGATGTCTTTATGAGTATTTCTCATGCGTATTGCGCCTGCAACAACACAGGCGAGGTAAATTAAGTAATTTAAGAATATGGCCAAGTACGAGTAAACGTCGAGTCATATCAGGCTGTAAAAGTGAAGGTAAATGACAGACATGCATGAAAATTGTTCCGCCGACAAGAGGCCAGCTCGTAAATATGTGATGATCATGACGATGAAGAATTAGGCACACATTGCGTAGGTTATCTGAGATCTTACTTCAAACGCATAATTAAATAGAAACGTTTTGCACCAAAGATGTACCTACGGTCAGCTGCAGAGAAAAAGGTCCACGCTACATACAAACGTTCGCATGCATGGGTAGTCGGTGTTGTACACTTAATTATACGGAAAATGATGATGATGGAATTTCCATTCGCAGAGCTAGTCCTTTAGGCTCTAAGATTAATTTAAGAAGCCAAATCCAGGGAGCCAGTCAAATTTTTAATGCAAATTTTTGACGAAATGGGGGGTGCCCCCCATAATTAATTAAAAATAAAATAGAGCCATATAGTCGTTTGATATCGTTTTCGTGTAAAGCAAGGATGCCGAATTCATTTTTGGTATTTTATTTATACCTTTCCATATAAGAAAACTAAGAAAACATAAAAAATATGAAATCAATGTTTGATATTTTTTTGAATAAATGGCTATATTTTTTTAATTTACCTATATAGTCGTAACATGAAAAATATATTTTATGATAAAGCCCTATTATTCCCCTTTATAAAACGTATACAAATGTTATATTGATTATAATATCTATAACGAAAAAAATATATTAATAGACCTGTTTTCAACCACAATCTCATTATGTAGGAAAAACCGGCCAAGAGCGTGTCGGGCCACGCTCAGTGTAGGGTTCCGTAGTTTTCCGTCCGTCACAGTAAGTGTCCCCACTTAAGAGTTAATAACACCGCCATGTAGGATATGATATGAGAGTTCCACGTACAGCGACATCTATCGGCAAATTAAGTAAACTATTGCGCGCGAGCTTAAAGTATGGAAGATGATTTTTATGGAATAATTCTTTATTGCGTGAACCGATTTTCACCGTTTTTACTTTATTTGAAAGCACGTCATTTCATTGTAATTTTGTAGAAATTACAGGTACAATAAACACCTGCTTATGCGGTTAAATTACAAACTTAGTTCAGAAATTATTTTGTAATTTTTTTTCAAAAACTATTCATCCTATCAAGTTCAAAATAATTTTCCTAGAAAGTTTTTATAAAGTTCTACTTTTGAGATTTTTTTCATATTTTTAAAACTTACGGTTCAAAAGTTAGAGGGGGGGGGACGCATATTTTTTTACTTCTGGAGCGAATATTTCCGAAAATATTTACATTATCGAAAAATGATTTTAGGAAACCCCTATTCATTTTTAAATACCTATCCAACAATATATCACACGTTAGGCTTGAAATGAAAAAAAAAATCACTCCCCACTTTACGTATAGGGGAGGTACCCTAATAAAAAAAAAAATTCCACTTTTTATTTTACCACTTTGTCGGCGTGATTGATATACATATTAGTACCAAATTTCAGCTTTCTAGTGCTAACGGTCACTGAGATTATCCGCGGACGGACGGACGGACGGACGGACGGGCAGACAAAGCGAAACTATAAGGGTTCCTAGTTGACTACGGAACCCTAAAAACGATGTGGGTTGAGCTCTAATGCTTGCCTAATAATGTGTTCCACAACGAATGGACGTCAACCATTTTAAACGCTATTATTTACCTTGCCTTCGTATTGCTTTGTTATAGCCCGTAAGTGAAATAAAGAGTTCGTTTAGGAGATACCGGAACCAATAAAGGGGTATTAGATCGAGTAAGTATTTGGTAGGGTTGTTTTAAAAAACTATTACTTTCGTCACTGTAAGCACATCATTGCGTTACTCAAAGGTAAGTGCTTGGCGGGTACGGATTGGAGGTGGCACAGTGGCGTGCCATGGGAGAGGCCTATGTCCAGCAGTGGACTGATACTATGAGCTGATATGTATGAGCTATGTAAGTTTATTTATTTTCTATTTATATATTTTTCTTTCTTTTATATGTGTAAGTTTATTAATGTATGGTTTATTTGCTTTGCAACACTTACTTTGTACTGATTTAAACACCTACTTTTCTGTTAATTTACAAAGGTTTCCGCTTCCCAAAGGTTGTCTGGAAAAGATCGCTCTTTAGCGATAAGACCGCCAATTGTTTTGCCTTTGCTTTTTTGTTTGTGACTTGTGTATACTTTGTGTCTATTATTTGAGGTGTGCAATAAAGAGTATTTATGTTATGTTATATATATTATGTTATTGTTTTCCCCAATTTCCACAAAAGTAGGAACATTCATATATATTTTTTTAAAACGTTTGACGTCACCTCAATCACAAACTTTCAATTGAGGATATATTCTTCATGAAATTCTCTACAATTATTGCCTTTGAAGTATGTTGCTATGACTTATAGTTTTCAATATATATGTGTCGCGCAAATTTTAACCCCCCTTTTTACCCCCACCGCACCATAAATTTAGGTGGCTCTGCTTCCTAAAATGGCCTATGGGTCCTAAAGTCTCACTATGCAAAAGGAGATCCCATCATCACTAAAATCCGTATACTTAATGCTCTTTGTTGTCGTGTGCACCACCGACTAGGGGGTCTTTTTCGCTGCAGCTGACTGTACTGTTAAGTACATAAATTACGATTTGTAAAAGTGGGCTCTCAAAGATAGGTACTTACCTACTTAAGCTTATTTCCATATTATTTTATTAGTTTCTAACTATGACGTACTACCTACTTATGTTTTCGTTTTACTAGTTGTTGTTTAACTTGTTGTGTAATTAAAGCTATTCAAAAATAAAAATGTGTACAGGAAGTGTTAAAAAAAATAGTTTTTCTTCTACCACTTTGTCGGCGTGATGAATGCACATACTTGTACCAAATTTCAGCTTTCTAGTGCTAACGATCACTGCTAAAACAATATGCTAAAACTAAAAGGGTTCCTAGATGAATACGGAACCCTAAATAAGACTATTCAAAGATAACTGGAAATTCTGCAAACACCAACTCCTATTTAGACAAGGATAAGCAATATCGTGTCAATCCTCATGAATCTCATGATAGTAACTTTGAAATAATCAGTTTTTTAAGGGGAGGACAACAGCTAAATTCCGTCCCTATATTTTCAAGCGCCAGTGAAAGAGAAACACTGAGCTACGATTAGTTGCAAATTCTCCAAAATTACGAATAAAAAAAAAGTGTATTGGAATTTTGTTCATAATTACGGACGTATAAGTTAAGACACTGAAGACATAAAACATACATACATAAAATTGTTTAAAGGTAATTTTAAGACGTAATTTCGTCCAATCGTGTATCGAACTTCACATAGTTCTTAAAAATATAATGAATATTACCATTTTTTTTTACTTTCCCAAGATAAAAAGTTATTGCTAAAAAACTGTATAAGTAAAGTCAATTTCAAGGTCATCGGGTGGTGTTGTTTTTGGTTATCCAAACATATTATAGTTGTCGTGTTGTTCAAACCCAAAACGCCAAAAATATGTCTTGAATCCATAATATCTTAAGACGATTGTCGCCGGAGTGTCCTTGAGCGTTTGGGCGCTCTCTACCCGCGCCACCCGCGTACCCTTCTCATTGCGATCGTGCGTAAATCCGCCGCGATGCACCGCAATAATGTTCAAAGAATATGACTTTACTCAGAGGCGCGCGGGCACATTTATAATAATCATACCTAATCCTTTTGTGGATGTTTTGTGATTTGAATACTGTGATTAAGTATTATGGTGACATTTTTAAGGAATGCTACTAAATAAGATAAGTAATAACGATCTCGATTAGTAGATTTTTATGTAAAAAAATGAAAACCTAGATTTTAAATTTGAAGTACAGTGAGCGGCAAAATATTTATGAATTTACGAAATATGGTTAAAAATATTCCATTAAAAAAATACTGACTAGTACAGCAAAAAAAACTGAATGCACATCAAAGCGGTGTTTTCATGTGAATTTGGATTTTATTTGCTGTGCAAGTGAGCTTAATAGATGGTTATTTTTTTGTTGCGTTTTTAAATATTAACCGTAAAAATTCACTTAATTACGATAAATTAACAAAACTAAGCCTGTTGCGAGTTGCGAATAGTAAAAATGCACATGTAAGGAGCGGTATTTGTGCACGAAATCGTCATACAAATGAGAGCTGTAAGCCCATTAAATTTAGATCTTTAAAATATAACACAGCGCAAACACTCCTTAGGGTTCCATAGCCAAAATGGTAAAAACGGAACCCTTAAAAGTTTTTTGAAACATGTCCGTCTTCGTGCGTATGTCACAGCCATTTTTATTATAAAACATATATTACTGAAATTTTATCTAGAGGTGTTTTTCATGTGCCGCTACTTAGTTTTATGGCTAAATTGCTAAAAAAATCTTTTAGGTGAGGCACTCCATACATAAATATATATATATATATATATATATATATATATAGTATTTTTAAAACTTTTTTATTAAGTCAATATTTTTAGAAATAATTGCTTCGAAAGTCTAAATATAATAGCCCCCATCTAACTTTTAATCCGTAAGTCTACAAATATGAAAAAATACCAAGAAGGCTTAGTACTTAATTTTCTACGAAAATTATTTCACATATTATCGGTTCATCCGTTTTTAAGTTATCTCCAAGAAACTACTTTCTACGGAACCCTACATTATACATGGTCCGATACAAAATTGGCCGGTCTTTTAAAGATATTTGCTAGGTAGTATTAACCCTTAGTAGTAATTTATTTATTCACTTGTGTTGATAATTAATATAAAATTTGTATTTATTTGCATTTCACCGATATAGTATAGTTTTTTTAGGGTAGTCAAGGCGCATGTGAATCTTCTGGGGTTGCAGGCGTCCATAGGCTTTATAACTGCTTCCAATCAGGCGGGTCGTATGCTTGTTTGCCAGCGTCGTGGTATAAAAAAAAGCTTTTTTTCCTTTATTCTTACATAAATTGAACTCTTAAATATCAGCAATTTTTTATTAGATTCTCAATCAGGCTTTGCTCAGTGATAGTTAGTAGACTGAAATTTGGTATAAGTAATTGTGTTTTAATTACGCCTACAAAGTGGTAAAACAATAAGTATCTGAAACACATTGTTGGATAGGTCTTTCAAGAAGAATATGCCTTAAACAACTTTTATCTACACTCACATTGTAAGTCCTCTAAAACGTGTTCAAAAACGGTAGGCAATGGCTAGCGTTACCACAACCGATTTTACTATGATAAGCTTTTTATGTGTGGCAGTAACGTAATTTTAACTTTACATGCTCAACTATTGATGTGTTATGAGTTTTGATAACATAATGTACACCTGCACGCTCCCGCGCCGCCGCCGACACGCGCCCGCGCGACCGCCGGCACAATCGAGTTGGCCATGGCGGTGCAATGGCGGCCATTCTATGGTTTCGGAATACGGCATTTAGGATAAATAATATGAGTGTAGATAAAGCAGTGTATGCAACTGTACGTAATTAGGCCTTATTTCGTAACAGTTACATAAACTACTATTGGATAAAACGAATACTTTCGTAAATAATAGCTTCGAAAGTTAAAATGCTCTTTGGTTGTTGAACCGTCGGTCCAAACAAATTGGGAAAATTCCTGGAAGTGAGGCCATTGAAATAAGTATTTCAATGGCCTCACTTCCGTATGTTCCCCACTTCACGTATTTTCATTAAAAACTATATGGAATAAAATCGGTTGAGCCGTTTTTGAGTTATGCCTATAGTAAAATAACGTAAGTGCCACAAAATATTTATTTATAGACTACCTTTTGAATAGATGTATTGTAACAGGCCGGCAACTACGGATCCCTACACTGACATAGCCCGATATTCTCTTGGCCGGTTTATCTGCAATCCTTTATTTGCAATTTCTAGATTTGAAAAATTAGTATAAAGTATAACATTAAAGATTGTGTTTAATCTTAAAATAAAACGCATATTACATTCGTTTAGAACACGGTATTCTTAAATAAATATGTTTAAATAAATTCGATTCTTTGGAGTTTTTTATTAAATTAATTGTTAGTCTATTGTATTGCAGTACTAGCAGATTTCCGCAACTCGATGACTAATGCCTATTTTGCGTGATGCATGCGTCTACTAAAACATAATAATTTTAGTTTGCTTACATGACCAAATTTGTTTTCAGAGCAATGTGAGATTCATGATTTTTGTTTTTTCTCCATTTTTATTTCATTTGTTTTTTACTTGTATTATAATCGAAATAAAATACACTTTTTATACGAACGTACATAAACATGCATACGAGTACATTATCTTAAAAGATAAAACGTCTATACATTATTGATTCCGGGAAGACACGTTATATTCGCACCGCATGAACCCTCTGCAGTTATTTAGTCTTTAGGCACAGTAAGTCCGATATTATTGCTCACGGGCCAAGCACAAGTATTATGTAGTACAACGGAAGCACGGAGCGACGAGCGACACAGCCTCCTCGTCTCAAAGCTAGCTCACGACTGCCAGCAACTCCGTTTCGAGCTAATAACGCACGAAATGTGGAATTATGATCAAGTTGTTTAAGAAAATTTAATCAATTTAAATATCCTACGTTGAGTTTGTAGTGTTCTGTAGTACATATTTTTTAGTTCAACAATATTTTAAATCGAATGAGCCGTTCAGTAGATATAAGCAAAATTAACCGTAAAACGACATTTCGTTACATTTACATAACGGAGAAACTATAAGTTACACGAGTTATTCAAACGTTGACAATGTTGTACATGAAATGGTAAATAACATATATTTTTTTTCAAAATTTTTGAATGACCCGTTATTGAGATATATCCCTTAGAAAGTAACAGTTTTCGGCCACAATCAGCGCCTAGCGCCTTAATGGTAAATTCCTTGTTCCAACAATTTTACCAAATCTTTCGATAAGTATACTGGTTCCATGTTGCGCGAGAGTGGCAATTTCGCCCACAATTAATGGATTGGGTAAATTCAGTGATTGAAAATATTTTGTATTTTTATCCTTACAATGTGATGTTTACTGAGAAACGGGCATTATCTATTTGACACTATCTTAAACAATAAGATAAATAAATCATGTGATGTGAACTTTGAAATTATCTTACGTTCTTTACGATCATGAGACACCATGTAGGTATCTACTTTGCGAGTGTCTCCACCTGCATCAACATACACAGTATACACACTAATAGTTTACGCCGTCTAGCCAAACATAATTAAATTATTTGTTGACAGCATTGTAGCTATAATAACAACTGTTGAAATCACTTTGGTCTCAAATCTTGCAAAATTATAATAAAAAAAAAAACAAGATTACCGATGTAGCGGAGCGGGATGTCCGGCCTGTACCCCCGGTGGCTTCCAGGTGCATTTTGACAGCTTCCACCCCAGACCGCTTAGCGCGAATCCGTTCAGCTGAGCTATCTGAATTCACTGAGCGTTTATCCCCTCGAACATCCGACTTCTTTCCACGATTCTCTGCTTTCACTCCAATATTATCTTGTTTGGAACCTCTCACCTCTTGCTTAATCCCTTTGGATTCTTGTTTTGCTCCACGAGAGTCGCACTTTAATCTGCGATCTCTCGTCTTCATTTTAAAATTATTTGACAATATCTAACAGATCCATTCAAATGTCTCGCGATATATTTACTTACTGTAAATATAAAAAAAACGCTAAGAGAATAAAAGTACTCATTGACTTTTACAGATAAGATTTCCGTCGAAGGTGAATGGGAAGTGATAAAAAATAACACAGAAATCAGCTGCCTGATGTAGTACGTGACTCTATAGTGTCTTTATGTTAGCACCTCGCCGCGGTCACGTTAAGGCCTTCAACCGAAGTTGGGCCAGGTACCTAGGCGCAGGAGGCTGCGAGGCGATCGCGATTGCGCGTACGCACGGTACGCCGGCTCGAGGGCGGACGGCTTGGTGCCACTGTCACGCGGGTTCCTTATTTCAGTAGGTCCCGTATTTACACTAGCACTATTTACGGCTGCAGATCGGTTTGTACTTTGTGTAATAAACGCGAGTGTGCAATCGAGCGTCGGGGTCCGACCGGACTGCGCACGCGCGCTTCGTTGGCGGCGCGCGGTAGACATCGTTTCGTACTCGCATTAATTGAAGGAATCTTGTGATTGAAGAAGTACTTACATATCAATGTGTCAAGATCATTAACACTAATGTTTATTACAATACTGTACACATGGCAAGTTCGCGATTAATTGGTTATGCCTGTATAGGTAACTGTAATTTATTAGGATGATTAAATATTAGGTTTTGGTCCATCTATTCCATTCTTTAACGGTTCAGGCTATGTTAATGGCTAAAAGGTCGCTTTTAATGACCTACTTTTAACATCATATATTTTTGTAACGCCATATTAGGAGGCCGGTTAGCAAAATTTTAGAAATGTACAACTGTTTTGACTTTTAAGGGTCAAAGCAAACGTCCGGTTTACATGTCAGGTGTCAGGTCGCCGGATACGGTCACCGAATCAGGTCGCCTGAAGGCGCACATCCCATAATAAAGACCAGAGCCCGCACTCACGGGTTTACGCTGAACCTAAAGTCATGTCAAAATACTTTAATACGTGTGCGTGTGTCTTTCGGTCGGGTAACCGAATCAGGCAAATCGGACGTTTGCTTTAACCCTTAGGCAGCAGCGTAAGATTACTCTCTGACTCGTATTGACAGTTAGTTGCATCTGAGTCTGACCAACCCTGGTATTATTAATATGGTCCGTACCTACTACGTCTATGTTTTAGTATGTTGATTAAAGTTTTAATTGGTAGTCGGTAATTGTCGGCATTACGAGTATGTAGACTAGTGTAGGAAAATGTATTAAAAACAAAGTTGTAAGAAGCGCCCTCTCTTATGAACGAATCAAAATATGATATTTGAAGGTAAGCTTGGTACTTGGTATCTTGTTAGTGAGGATGATACTCTTTCCTCTTTATTCTCACCTTAATCAATAGAGGGCGCTGATTTGTACTGCCATACGAGTTCAAGGCGTTGCCGAATGCCTTAGCAGATGGCGTTATTTTTAATGTATCTTACTTTATACATGGTGCATTAGGTGCCTACAACTCCCCAAGCAGCTATGAAATTATTCCGGTAATTTAAATTTTGTACATTTTAAGTAATGTTTATAAAGTATGCTGCTTTAGGTAATTAGTGTAATTACCATAGTGTTAACTTCAAGGTAAATATTAAAACGATTCGATAAAATACCTTAAGTATTTAATGGCTTATATAATGGTATATGAGCGATAAGCGTACCAAAATTAATTTTGGAGAAATGCCATTATTTTCAGACTTAGTTCGAAGTTTTTGTCAATTAACTAAGGAGTTCCTTCCGTCTTAGATTTATTGATAACTGTTTCAAATACTTATTTCACTTACTTTAACGAACGTGATATTTCATACATAGAAATTGATCCCCAATATTGTAAGTAACGCTATCATTTACTAGATGGCACTGAGGGGCAGAGGGTAATCTGCCCTACGTTATACGGCAGCTTTGGTTGGTCTCGTTCAGATGGCGCTTCAGATTTGGTCCCTCAAAAAATTATTAGACTGTGGATGTCTATATATGAATAGTCTCTGCCTATATACTCTGATTAAATTCCAAAAACCTAACCCCACTCATTCACCGGTTTCGTGTATTAATGTATGTTTTCTAAAAAGAAATTACACTGATATAACGTTTTACTGGAATTTTTAATCCTCTGATGTAAAAAAGCATTTTCATTTATCTTTATTCCCAGAAATACAAGCGTAAAGTAAGCAAATGAGGTTATATTTTTGGGATTTTATTATAAAAATCAGAGTTTATGTATAATATAAATACGGTAAAGTGTAATGAAAAAAACTGTGTGAATTTTCGTAGAAACTTTTTCCTAACAGTAATATATTTCTGCTCAAATGGGGGGGGGGGGGGGGGGGTGGTAGCGTCAGAGGAGTATTAGAAATCTCCTGTTAAGAAGAACAAACGCGGCAAAAAAGTTAAAATAGTAGGTAACATAATATATATGTCGATGCTGGGAAACGTCCCACTATGTCAATATGGCATTATTAGAACTTCCTAAAACTAAATAACATACGCTATCCATTAGTGAAAAAACGAAGTCTCCATATGCACCGACAAAGTGGAACCATTCACTAAACTCGTCCACATATATATATATATATATATATATATGTGGGCCTGTAACTAAAGCAAAAAATTAAAACGTAGATTCTAGTCCTCAAACTAGACAACTTTTGTGTAGCAACTTTTTAAAATCATAAAGTTTTTAGATTGTTATTTTTTCAAACAAAGTAAATAGTATTTTCAATGTACTTAAAACTCCGTCTAATTGACATCGCCTGTCAGTCTAGTCACTCTACAGACATAATCAATTTCATAGTACATTGCGTGTTCGAATTAACTTTAAAATGTAATAAAATTCAAACCGCAAGTTTTTTTTCAAAGTCGTCAAACAAACGTTGCGTAGTTTGAGGAGAAGAATGTACATTTTAATTTTTTGCTATAGTTACAGGCCCCACCGTGTATATATATATATATATATATATCCATTAACTACGTGTTTAAAAATTCTAGCAGGTCTACTTGCTACATATTGTTTGTAATCGAATCTGCTATTGATATTTATTATAACTTTGCGCTACTATGTAGCGTGTAAACAGAATAGTATGTATGTTTGCCCACAACAAGTATTTTATTTACTTTACCTATTAATAGCAACCGAAAACATACAGCTTAATTATCAACACAATAGACATAGAAATACTAAGTCAACGGTTGTTACACTGTCATAAATAAAACTAGATAACTGCAATGTAACTAATTTATTGCTATAAATTTTATATAAATAAAGACAGCAATGAACCAATATAATAGGCATTTCTAACCATGATTATATCGTATTATTTAACAAATAGATATAAAATAATGAAATAATTTGGTAGTACAAAGTTACATACAAAATAAAATAACCATATATCGAAAGCCACGGTCGTTTGGTTACCAAAATATAGGAATTTAATGTCTAATCTAAGTATGTCCACAGATAAAAAAAGTTCAATTAATCGTACTAACTGCAAAGAGTAACATTTATCCACTGCACAGTTTTACCTTTACCTAAATGATGATAAGTCAGAGGTTCTAATAATGCACTTAAGAAAAATTAACACTTTCGCTGCTAGGACCATTTAGTAACAGGAGATGACATCCCTAAGAAATTCTTTATCCCAAAAATTGTAGTGAAAATCCACTCCAAGTCTATACTACTCTTTTCTTCAGTCACAGCTGTCAACCGCCAAACATGGCGCACAAAATTTGTTCTAGATGTCACATCTAGTAGAATACATAATACATCAAGGGTTAATAGGACACCGTAGGTATGTTCATTTTGTACAGGATTTAGGGAGCTTGGCGCTGAAAGTGTTAAAGCATAAGGTACAGCGGGACGATTTTAACTAAATCGAAATATATTCGGCGTTTTACATCATTAATGGCCTGTTTCACAATCTCCAGTTAAAGCATATTTGTCAGATAAATGTTTGCTGTCCTTTTCTTTTATATGACTGGAGAAAAGGATAGCAATAATTTTAACTGGCAGATAAGTTTATCTGGAGATTGTGAAACAGGCCCTTAGTATATTGCCATAGGTACTAATATTATAAATGCGAAAGTGTGTCTGTTACCTGTTCACGCTAACACCGCTGAACCGATTTAGATGAACTACCTACATATAAAGATCCCGAATGAAGAGCCTGAATCCCGGGAAAGGACATAGGGTAGTTTTCATCCCGAAAATCAACCTTTAAGGGGGTGAAAAGGGGATTGGAAATTTGTATATGGAATATTTTACCGCAGAACCGATTTAGATGAAACTTAGTATAGAGATAGTTTGAGTCCCGGGAAAGGATTAGGATCGTTTTTATTCCTAAAATCAACATTTAAGGGGATGAAATGGGGGTTGAAAGTTTGCATGAGGATTTTTTAAACGTTGAACGGATTTATATGAAACTTGGAATAGAGATAGTTTGAGTACCGGGAAGCGACATAAAATAGTTTTTATCCTGAAAATCAACATATGGTTTCCGCTTCCCAAAGGTTGTCTGGAAGCCAATTGCTTTACCTCTGCTTCTACTGTTTGTCACTGTATTTTATGTGTTTCTTTATTTTGAGGTGTGCAATAAATAATATGTATGTTTATGTTATCAACCCTTGAGGGGGTGCAAATGGGTTTGGAGGTTTGTATGGATAATTTTTAACCACGAACCGATTTAGATCAAATTTGGTATATATAGTTTGAGTCCCGGGAAACAATATAGGACAGTTTTTATCCTGCAAATCAATCCTTTAGGGGGTGAAAAGTGGTTGGATGTTTATCTGGGGAGTCAATAACCACTGAACCTATTTATATGACATTTGGTATGGAGATAGTTTGAGTTCTGGGGAAGGATATAAAATAGTTGTTATCCCAGGACTCATTCCTTAAGGAGTTAAAAGGGGAGTGGATTACTAATTCCAAGCAGACGAAGTCGCGGGCAAAAGCTAGTATGAAATATAATGCAGGAAAGGACTTCCGCTATTCGGACGTACAAAAACTCATTTTGGGATCGTGTAGCAAGAGAACAAGGCATGATACAGAATTAAAATACGAAACTTAATAATATTGGTAATTATTTTTTTAATCACCAATATTGATAGTTGTTTTTCAGATAATAAGTATAAAATTATAATTTGCATACAATGGTCAACCTTATTAATCAATGTGGCATTTTTGCGTTTCTCATACAGCGTATGTTAAGGTGAAAGATATAGGGTGACCATGATTTACATAGTTAAAGATTAATTTTATTTTAAAAATAAGAAAAAATAATTAATTCCCTTTTGACTAAATACTATATGAATAATGTCGATCAGTTATAGAGTCAAAAAAGTGATTCTGGATCATGACCCAGAAATCACTATTGTTACTAATGTAAAATATGTAAGATATTTCGATTTCGTTGAAATTTTCCAATTAGTCGAGATTGTCCCCTGGACGTACATTACATAAAAAGGTGCAGGTATCTTATCTCGTGTGTATGAATAATAATGTTTATCTTAATGACTAAACTCTTAGGTCTAATTACTTACCTAAGTTTCTTAGTAACCTAGGTGGGTACCTAGTCGGTTACTAAGTTCTGTTACTAGAGTTTTCACTAAATAAACAGGAATAGGTAGCAACATTTTAATTATTCATGTATATAATTTAAAAGCTTATTTAATAGTCAATAGATTACAATATCTTGAAATGAAAATTATTGTCGCAGTTTTTCAGAATTCTTTATACACTCGGAAAAAGGCGTAAAAAATGTACGTCAAAATTACACTCCTTGTTCATGTTGATTTTAAATCCTATTTATTTTAATCATGTTTAAGACTGATCTTGCACAATTCGGTAGCTATATTATTTAGCTTCAATTTGATATATTTATTGTTCACGTGGGTCTACTCGATAAAATACTCGACTACACGTTGCACGCCTGCTTGTTCCATAGCAGTCTAAGGGCCGGTTGCACGAAACCATCTGTTAACGTCAACGTCATCGTTAAAAAAATCTTGTATGAAAAGTTTGACAGTTTTCTATGGAATGACAGCTCCGTCGCCATATTTAACGTTGATGAGTTCGTTAATTGTGCGTGGTGCAACCCACCCTAAATCTATGTCTTTTGTGCAAAACTTAAAAATAGGCAATGTTTCAAATGGGAATACTC
Organism: Pammene aurita; assembly: GCA_947086415.1. NCBI lineage: Eukaryota > Metazoa > Arthropoda > Insecta > Lepidoptera > Tortricidae > Pammene > Pammene aurita. The sequence continues at coordinate 25,846,600 of OX352293.1, forward strand.
ATCTGTACGATAAAATCGCAAGAAAACTAAATGGTGGTCACGAAATTGCCTATAATAAACAGGTTTCTCACAAACAAGCAATGGAACCTCCTAAACAAAGGTGCAATATTTATTTGATTCACTATAAAGTATAATTTTCATAAATTTACCGCGTGTTTCGTTTTCAGGCAATCTTGAGCTTTACAAAGATTTCCAATATATTTTCCATCTGATTAGTATATTATTATACCATATTATGTTCATTAGAAATTAAGCTATTAAATAATTGCTTTTTTTTTAATTTCAATTTTTATTTTATATTTTATTAGTCAGAAACCTGGTAAGAGAACTTAGTAACCGACTAGGTACACATTTTGGTATATTTGGTATTCATTTATTTTATATTAATCGCTTAATTAATAAGCTATTGTACTGCTTATATTTTAGAAATTAATTGATGATTGATTATAATAGGTACATATTATGAGGGCACCATTTTTTTAACACCACTACGGTGGCAAACAAGCATATGGCCCGCCTGATGGTAAGCACCTACCGTAACCTATGGACGCCTGCAAATCCAGAAGTGTCACATGCGTAGTGTTACAAAAAGGAGGATTCACTGTGTTGACGGCTAAATGAACAAGAGGGTCCCTCATCATCGACACACTTGGTCCTCTTTGAGCTCTTTGGCAACCTTACTCACCAGCAGGAACACAACACTATGAGTAGGCTCTAAATGAGAAAAAGAGTAAAATAAATAGAATTAAAATAAATATGAGCCAAATTAAAAACCAAGAGATTCAGTATTTATAATTTCAATAAAATACCAATTCGATCACTCTAAATTCATAAATTCATCTAACGAATTGTGTCTTTAACATAAAATCATGCTCTCAAAGCAAAATCAATATAAGTTTACAAAATTATTCCAATATAAAAGTTATATTAAGTAATATCACAAATATAACTTAAGGATTATGCTATATTTTTATCTTCACAGCCTTTCTTTGGTATTTTAAGTAATTTTGGTCCTAAATGGTTAGTAAGTAAGTATCCTATGGGAGTGGTGATGATTATGGCTTGAACCAGGAGCCTCAGTAAATTCTCGGCGCACTCCAAATCTATTTCGTACCCCTCGTAGGGCCCGCGGGAGATGACCGTAGTTAGAGCTGTTGGCGCCAGCACAGCCTGGAAGCAGTTTGTAGAACAAAATATTTTAATGATGAACATAAGTACCACAAATTGAAAACAGGGCGGATAGCATAGTTGCCATTTCAACGCCTATAGTTAGGGCCAGACGGCAGATAGCCACGTGACCTTGGTTGAAGCGAGTTGTTGAAGCGAGCGTCTACATGGTTGACAACAAGCGCCCAACTTCAGTGTGTTCGAAGCGTGGCCAGCCAATGGTTGGCAGAGCACGCCTAGCCACCAAGGGCGTTTAAAGGTCATGTAAAATTGGCATCAACCACGGGCTACATGGTTTAAAATCTCTATTTTCTGCCAAGGTCGCGTGGCAGAGGGCTATGGTTGTATGCCGTCTGGCCCCAACTTATACCGTCATGTATCACTTTCGCACTTACATACTTGTTAGAACGTTACCGCTATGGTGACATACGATAAAACCCGATTATAAATGAAAAAAAAACGGGCCAAGTGCGTGTCGGACCACGCATAATGGAGGGTTCCGTACCTTCAATGGAATAAGAACCAAACCAAAAGGTCGTATCTGATGCCTACGGAAGAAGTTTTTTTGTGATAACTCTAAAATGGATAAACCGATAATGTTCAAAACAATTTTCGTCGAAAGTATGTGATAAGTATCTTAAAGTATCTTCTAAATTTTTTGACTAACGGTGCAAAAGTTACAGGGGGGACATAATTTTTCTGAATTTAAAGCGATTATTTCTAAAAATAAGCAGTTCATCATGTTCAAAGAAACCTCGATTTTTAAATACCTTGATTGATATGCAACATGTTGATATTTACAAAATAATTAAAAAAAATTGTTACATGTATGGAGCACCCCCCTAAAACATTTTTTTTAACTAAGTAGCGGCATACAAAATACCTAAATATTATGTCTAAATTTTATTAAGATACGTCTTATAGTGTCCGAGTAAAATGGCTGTGACATACGGACGGACGGACGGACAGACGAAAATGACGAAACTATAAGGTTTCCGTTGTTGGCATTTTGGCTACGGAACCCTAAAACTGAACTGTGTAAGAGTTTGGAAACCCTAGGATTCTAATCTGGGTCTTTGGATTTCCGGTCTAACGTAATCCTCATTACACCAGGCGTTCCAATTCATCACAATGAATTTAGTCGTTTGTGGCATGTACCAAAATATAAAAACAAGGAATTTAACATGCGTGGGCATGCTTTATTAAAAGTAATTAAATTAGGAGTATAATTCGGTCTAAAGTTTAACAGACGCAGTTGGCAAAAAGTTACTATAGAAGTCTATAGTAACTTTTTGCCAACAGAAGTATTGACTAGTAAATCCTGGCTGTATGAAGATGATTGAAATTACGTTAAGTACCTAAGTAAACTTGTAAAGTATCGGCCATTGGGTAGAGTGATTATGTTAGTTTTCGTCAACTTATCGATTTTTGCCAGCTTTGTGATACAAAAAGAATATCTTTAAGTACCCTTACTTAAATGTATTAAATTTAATTCTATAGCTTATTTAATTAAATAAAATAAACGTTTATTTCAGGCCATGGCCCATATTGTTGTTAATGAAGAACATGCTTAGGTAATAAGATATATACAAAATATTTAACTTTACCAATCAAATGCAAAGAACAGAACCGGATGGGCACCAACTTTTAACTTCTAATAAGGATATGAAATGTACATACTGCTAATAAATACACGAAACCAAATAAAGAAATAAATACTGAAATAAATTCATTAGAATAGTCTAGTACGTTAGTTACGCGATAATAAATCATACTTGCGGACTTTTTAATGCAAAAAAATATTTTTTGCAAAAGTGGGGTATGTGTCAGTTTTCTGTCCATACTTATATTTCTATATTACGTTGATCCCATATATTTATATACCAGCTTAGCCAGACCGACAGCAAACTGCATCCGGATGGGAAACAGGCATAATTACCATTCTTATGGCCTGTTTCACAATCTCCAGTTAAAGCGTATCTGTTAGATAAATGTTTGCTGTCCTTTTCTTTTATATGACTGGAGAAAAGGATAGCAATCATTTTAACTGGCAGGTAAGTTTATCTGGAGATTGTGAAACAGGCCCTTACTGAAATAATTTCTAGTCAAAACTAAGCCAACTCTGACTAGATGTACCGGGCTTCACCTGTTCCATACTTACCAACCGCCTAAGTAAGTAGACTTACAATTAGTTACACACAAAAAAACAAATGGTGTTATGTTCTTTTTTCACATCTATAAGACATGAACTTGATAGCCATTGATAACAAGAAAAAGAAAAGGACCATCTGAAAATTCACTTTCAGATTCAAATGTTTTAATGATGTTCTATAAAAACCGGCCAAGTGCGTGTCGGACCACGCATAGGAGGGTTCCGTACCTTCAATGGAATAAGAACCAAACTAATAACAAAAGGTCGTATCTGATGCCTATGGATTAAGTTTTTTGGAGATAACTCAAAAATGGCTGAACCGATAATGTTCAAAACAATTTTCGTTGAAAGTATATGATAAGGCGCATCTCTTCAAATTTTTTCATATTTTTTGAACTTACGGTTCAAAAGTTACGGGGGGGGCTACACAACTTTTCTGACTTTCGAAGCGATTATTTCAGAAAATATTCACTTAATCACAAAATAGTCAAAGAAACCTCAATGTTATTTTGAAAGACCTATCGATTGATGTGTCACATGTTGATATTTTGGTCAATTTTTTTTTTTAATTTAGTTACCTGTATGGAGCGCCTCCCTAAAATTTTTTTTTTCAAATTTAACTACATAACTAAGTTTCCGAGTAAAATGCCTGTGACATACGGACGGACAGACAGACAGACAGACAGACATGACGAATCCATAAGGGTTCCGTTTTTTGCCATTTGGCTACGGAACCCTAATAAAAACCAGTAACAATATTTATTCTCCGAATATGCCTCTTCACTAGTTACTCACTCCTTCCTCGTAATTTATACTATTTAACTTATGTATAGGTAAGTCTTGATTTACGACATGATAACACTAAGAACAGCTCTTCTGTCTTACAACAGTAGTCAGTGAACATCATACTTAAAACTTTATCATCATGTACATTATACAAATTACATGTAAATAATACCGTACCGCTTACGGAGTTATTTGGTTTTGTAACAGCCGCTGATGACTGATTTGCTTCTCCGAGTTCGTGCGTTTGGCTATCAAGAGCGGTATTCGAACATTTATAAATTGACATTAATTTTACAGATCAGATTGCTAGCTAGCTCAGGGAGAGGGCATGGTCGGGATTTTTTAGGGTTCCGTAGTCAAGTACGAACCCTTATAGTTTCGCCATGTCCGTGTGTCCGTCTGATGGTTCGTACAATGTGGCTAATTCCGTCATAGGGGCTATTCGGTCCAATAGCTTTTTTCTCTAAAAACGAACAATATTGATAATTTCATTGAACCGATTGCTTTTAGTTTCAGTAATCAAAAGCAAATGGTTTTTTTCCTAGGATTGAAAATCAAAGAAATATACGCTCGTGGACGGAATAGCTGCTATGACGGAATTAGCCACACTGACCTTTATGTGTTTTAATTACGCCAACAAAGTGGTAAAACGAAATCTGAACAAAATATTATTTTTAGAGTACCTCCCGTACACATGAAGGGTGCGGGGAGGGGGGGATTTATTTTTGCTCCAACCCTATCATGGGTTGTGCCGTCGTTGCATAGTTCGTTCAAAAATAATAAGGGTCTTCTAAAACAATTATTGGATAAAATGAATACTTTCGTAAATCATATTTACTACGAAAGTAAAAAAAAACTGCTTTCCCCCATTTTGAACTGTGTGTCCAAAAAAATTGGGAAAATTCATAGAAGTGAGGCCTGATATGTACTTTCAATTAAAAATATAGTGAATAAAATCGATTAAACTGTTTTTGAGTTAGAACTCAAAAACGCATAGTGAAAGACTTAAGTGCCGCATAGTAAATGACATAAATGCCTCAAAATATCCCTTAATAAACGACCTTTTGAACGGATGCATTGTAACAACCGGCAACTACGGAATCCTACACTGACCATGGTCCGACATGCTCTAGGCCGGTTATATTTTAAATAAATATCTGTCAGACATGAACTTTGTTTGTTAAGTAGTGATTTTTTTGTACATAATAGATACCATTTTGATACCAAATCTATTCGGTACGGTTTTGTGATAGAAAAAACAACGCATATAACATACCAGATATTATATGAAAGTATGTATTGTTTGACTTGTATTTTTTACAATAAAGAGTTTACAAACAAAGATATAAAAATAGAACTAATATAGCAAACCTCGACTATAGACTTGGGTATCCAGGTACAGCAGACGAAGACTCGTTCTTTGAGGGTCATATCCCAGCAGACGAGCGCTGCTGTCGCAAGCCTCACTGCTATGCAGATCAATAGGATTGCAAGCCCAATTAACATAACTTCCCAGAGATCATTATCAATCTGAAAAATACGTGTAAGTCATTAAATTTTACTAGTTAATATGTATCTTTGTTAATTTGTAGACGTAGATTATATCCCTACTCTGAGCATCAAAGAATCCACTATGACACCATTTCCAAGGATAAACTTTGCTTTTAAACCTTTAAACGCACAGGATAGACAGTGAAATATGATGGTTAATATTTGACGCTCACTATTTATTAGCTCAAAAACATTGGGCAGCCAACTTCTATTATCTATTATATGCCAAATTAAATGGCGTTTCATATTTAAGCTCCCCAAATATAACTAATAAGCCATAATACCTAAGCTTACTTGTGTATCTCCAAAATTAGTACAGATTTTTGTGAAACAAAAGCTTGATTCTTAAATAGACGATACCGTTACATTTTAATAGACGTAATAATCAAGGCGCCTTTTTATTGCAGTTTTTATTGATCTAAAAATACACCCAATTGGCAGAGCAGAAACAAGCGTGGCCTTGTTCTCTCTGTACATATTACCTACATCTTTTGATTAGGTACTTTTGCTAACTGAAATTTTCTATTGACCAAAAAAGTTATTCGGAAAATGCCGACGGTTGACTCTAATTCGTTTTTTTCCATAAAACAGAAAACTTAGAATGCTTTTAATTAAGGCTGTACGTTAAGAAAACAAAACGCATGCCTGGATAAAAAACAATATCCCGTATGGTTTTTCGTTTATTGAATTCTTCGATTGTTCATTCATTGCTTTGTGTGTCAATGTTGTGAATGGGTGGATTACTGCATAGCTGCCGTGATTGGTATAAGTACCAGTAATAAGTTACGCGGTGTGCGCTCAATTAACTGTGGCTGTTTGTTCAATAACGTTTTCTCGACATGGCCTTTGCCGAGTTATCTTTATACGGGTTAGGGTTTTCTATAGGTACGTATTTAAAGATGACTGTAATTCTAGAGCTAGCGCATTCCTCGTTAAAACAAACATGTCCTATATGCTGGATTGTATAAAATTACAATACGAACTGTACATACTCGTACATAGTATTAATTTTATAGTAGTTCTTTCACTTCTCAAGCTGTTAGGCTCTGGAAAAAATTACCCTCAGACTTAAGGCGTGCTAAATCTCTTGCTATGTTTAAGAAATATCTTAATAGTAGATTGTACACCAAGGGGATAAAGCACTGTTTTATGTCACGGGCGCAATATTGAATCCTGAACGTAACGAAGGATTCCAGATTTTAATCCCGAGCGTAGCGAGGGGTTTATGAGTTAATTCCCGAGCGAAGCGAGGGAATTAAGACTGAGTCCTGAGTGCAGTGAGGGGTTCAAGCGCGCCCGTGACAAAAACAGCTTTATCCCCGAGGAGTATACTCTACTTTTCTCACCTCTTGCGAGACAATAAAATAGCTAAGGCTACTAGAAACGGATTTTTATTAAACTAAATCAAAAGTAAAAACCGGCCAAGTGCGTGTCGGACCACACATAGGAGGGTTCCGTACCTTCAATGGAACCAAACTAATACCAAAAGGTCGTATCTGGTGCCTATGGTTTTTTGGAGATAACTCAAAAATAGCTAAACCGATAATGTTCAAAACAATTTGCGTAGAAAGTATATGATAAGACGCATCTCCTCAATTTTTTTCATATTTTTGGAGTTACGGTTCAAAAGTTACAGGGGGGGGGGGGCACAATTTTTCTGACTTTCGAAGCGATTATTTCAGTAAATATTCACTTAATCACAAAATGGTCAAAGAAACCTCAATGTTATTTTTAAAGACCTATCATTGATGTGTCACATGTTGATATTTAGTCAAAAAAAATAGTTACATGTATGGAGCGCCCCCCCCTAATTTTTTTTTTCAAATCTACATAACTAAGTAGCGGCATACAAAATACACCTTATGTGTAAATTTTATTCAGATACGTCGTATAGTTTCCGAGTAAAATGGCTGTGACATACGGATGGACAGACATACAGACAGACATGACGAATCCATAAGGGTTCCGTTTTTTGCCATTTGGCTACGGAACCCTAAAAATTTATTCTTGATACATTAGTCCATTTTATTCAAATTTTATCTTCAATTTTTATAGAACCTGCAGTTTTACTCCGTATACTGCAGCGTCTTATGACACTCGCGGCATTTGTTTTAGGTATTTAAAAAAGGTGGCCAGCACGATTTTCCGAATAAATTCGATTTTCAAATCAGTTCGACGCGGCGGCGCGGGCCCCGGCTGGCGTCGCGGGGCTGTGCACCGTGCGGACTTTACCAAATTAGACTTTAAGCACATAACAATAAGAACTATGGGAAGTGAAATCACATTATTAACCAGCGGGTTATAATGAGATTTAGTACAACATTATAACCCGGCTAAAGCCAAGGGCTATAATGATTTGCTTTCGGTGAGGTTTGCATGATATATAATTTGGCATTGTCGAGCAGGTGGTGTGAAATAGTACATTACTTACCTAGGGCTGTAAAAAAAAGAAAGCCCGAAATCGCAGGTATTTGGGACCCGAGCCGCAGGCGAGGGTTGTAAATATGCGATAGAGGGCTTTCTTTTTTACTGCCCGTGGTGAGTACACAATTTTACGTCCCCACCTGGCCATAATGCGAGTTTTACCGTAAGCGTAGCGAGCGGTAAAACTCACATTATGGCCCGGTGTGACGTAAAGAATATTATCTGTCTCTCCCATGATATGTTATCCTGTAACTCCATTAAATGGCTTTTGTAAGTATCTGTGGCAAATAGTGTGTATCTTGCTCCACGATAGTATTTTCTTAATTTATAAATTTTTATTTTTATTTATATATGTACGGTTTATGTATGTTTATTTTTTATTTTTATTTTATATGCGTAACTTTATTATTGTTTAGCTAGTTGATTTGCATTTGTAACACCTACGTATTTCTGATTATTTTCAATGGTTTCCGCTTCCCAAAGGTTGTCTGGAAGAGATCGCTTTTTAGCGATAAGACCGCCAATTGTTTTAACTCTTCTTTTACTGTTTGTGACTTGTATTTTATGTGTTTATTTTGTGGTGTGCAATAAAGAGTATTTATGTTGTGTTAAGTTATAGTAAAAAAATACTTGAAGCTAGGTAGGTAGCTTTTAGCTAGGTAGCGAGGTTCCACAAATTTGTCTTTAAAGCCAAATTAGTATTTAATCGCAAAAAGATTTAATTGAACGATAATAACGTAACCAATAATTTAAAATGACTGAAACCTGTAATATAAGTAGATATATAAGTAGATAAATAATAACTTTAGCAATTATTTGGAAAGTTCTCCATTAGGTATGGATCTAAGCATGATGTCAGACACACTTCTTAGAAGAACCTGGAAACTGCAGATGCCGCATGAATTTAAAAATACCGCATTTTATATTCATATCAGACAAACACCAAAGTTTATCGAAGACCACGGATGCTGCAAAGTATGGAAAGCGTCGGGAACTAATAACGAAGTTGAATTCATTTCGCAGAAAAAGAACTAGAGCTGTGCGCGTTGTAGGGTAACACGTAAAAAAACACTCAATTCGAAACGCCCTTGTCCAATTTAAGAACATTGCATAATTTTGTTCCCATTTTCTCGTTTTTATTTGCCTCGTTATAAATACTAGAATGAATAGTGATAAATTGATAATTTCAGTTGTGGTTTAATGACAATGAAAGTTGTATATACAAAAAATTCTGATCTTTTAATTTGATTGATATAGGTAAATGTAAAGACATTCGATTCCCTCACTAGTGAGACAAAATACCTAAAGGTAACTTTACCTCATCTGTCAAAATATGACGATGTGAAAGTGTGTTGACGATGAGGGACCCTCTTGTTCCTTTAGCCACAGCACACACACAGTGAATCCTCCTTTTTGTAAAGGGTCGGCAACGCGCATGTGACTCCTCTGGAGTTGCAGGCGTCCATAGGTTACGGTAGCTGCTTACCATCAGGCGGGCCGTATGCTTGTTTGCCACCGTCGTGGTATAAAAAAAAATATATATATCAGGCTAAAAGGGAATAAAAGAAATAAACATATAAAGGTGGCCAAAAAGAACTATAGGAAGGGGCCATTACCCACCGCCGCTCAATGGCCTTAGAAAACTCCAAAAATCAAATCAATCTGAGAGGTTCCAAATCTGTATCTAAGATCTGTATTTAAGAGAGGTATGGGCTCTGCGAATGGCATGTCGCTTAGAGTGGTAGGGCACGTTCAGTGAATGTCATCTCGCTCAAATCTGGAGCAGAGCCCGACTGGGGAAGTACCTCCACCTTACAGAAAACCACAGCCAAATAGCACTAGACCCTATTCATAGTGTTGTGTTCCTGCTGGTGAGTAAGGTTGCCAAAGAGCTCAAAGAAGACCCAGTGTGTTGACGATGAGGGACCCTCTTGTTACTTTAGCCGTCAACACAGTGAATCCTCCTTTTTGTAAAGGGTCGGCAACGCGCATGTGACTCCTGTGGAGTTACAGGCGTCCATAGGTTACGGTAGCTGCTTACCATCAGGCAGGCCGTATGCTTGTTTGCCACCGTCGTAGTATATATATATAAAAAAAACTATCTAGGGAGGATTGGTTGGGTCCCAAAACCTTACAGCCAACGGGAATATAGTTCCTTTTTATATTTTTATATAAATAAAAAATCATACTACTACTCTAAAAACATTAAACTCTTTTCGACTGTATTGACTTGAGAGTTACTTACCACAAAGAAAGTTCCTGTGTAAGCAAACACGGTTGGTTCACAGGCAGCCCAAAACACTCGGTAGGCCGTGGATGCGGGGTTGCTGTTCAGTTTCCACCCGTCCCGCGTCCAGTGCATCGCGGCCGTGGCGTTGCAGGCCAACACAGCGACTCCAGCTAAACATTAAGGTAAAAAACGTTCGAGTGCTCGCCACTGTTCAATTACATGACACCTGTAACCTCCTAAGACTCCTCGTACAAAATGACGTTCATATTCCGAAATGTATTTAGAATCATGTTTAGAACTTTCATTTATCGGCCTCCTAGCCTAGTCGGTACTAACCCTGCCTATGAAGCGGGAGGTCCCAGGTTGGAAGGTTCGAATCCTGGTTAGGGTATTTATTTGTATGTTTTCTCCGTATTTAAGTATATAACGTGCTAACAAATTAAGTAAGTACAAACATTTTAAGAGTAGTTAACTTACACCGAAACAATTAACTTTAAATATAAATTAACAAAAAAAAGTGTTTTTTTTTTGTTTTAATTTACCAAATAAAATAAATAAATTGAAATTCTGTTCAAACATAATCAGCCCCTGTAATTCACTGACAAGGTGTTTAACACACTTTCTGTCAAGTGTTATATATAAGTCACGTGTTATGATGCCCTTTCAAAATATGGTTGTCTTTTTTTAACAAATGGCATTTATTACAAGAGCGAGGAGCAAGAAGTGACAGTGCCTGACTTACCTGACTGACTGACTTTGTCCATACTTATTTTATATGTTTATCTTAAAGTTTTTCCCAAACTAAAAGCTTAAAATTAAAAAATCTACTAAAGAATAAAATATAAATATAAGCTATATTGACCTTAAAAAGTTTTTCCCATTTATTTGCAGCAGTTTAATCAAGTGTACGGTAAACTGGACCTGGACGGGAAACTAGCACAATTACCCTACGTAGGTAGTTAAATTATTGCGGGTATTGATTTGAAACATAACCTATTGGATTGTCATTGGCCCTTACCTATATATCTACTTGTCCAATTTGCGCATTGCACAGTTCACATTTATATGTATTTTATTGTAAATACTGCTCCAGATATTTCTACCAAAGTGCGGCACTAAACGATAATTTTGTTACGGCGCCATTACGGGCTTGTGTATGTTAGTGTAGGTCTGTCTGGCAATGTTACCATTTCGTTCAAATAAATACTTAAAAATGGGTGCCGACAAGTGGTTTTGTCGGAAAAGATTAAAAGAGCTACGTTTTATTTAAAAACGTTTTAAAATGTTAAATGAGTGTATATAACAAATTAAATCATGATTTTTACTAATTCTCTAATATACTTAAAGCCTTAAAAGCTTTCTGCTTGTATGAAACACAGTTCTGAGTATTTATGTTTACATCTACCAATAAAATTAAGTTTTCGATACTCCACGTCTATTTATGTAACAAAAAGTGAACTAAATAGTACGTAGACGATAAATAATAGTCGAAAACTAATTATTGCAAAAGACGTTGTTTTGTGGAACATTTAGGCGTATTCTGATTTTAATAATATGATATTAATTGGATACTTATCTTATTTTGTAACCTAATACAATACAATGTATGCAATGCACGCATATGCATAACCAAGTATGATTCAAAGAATGTCATATAATCTTTTAAAATTTCCATTCCAATTCAAATAGTAGTATTCCCAAATAAATCGCGGGGTCATAGACAAAACCAACTATCTCCTAATAAAAAAAAATCTTCCTTTAGGGTCAAAAGCAAAACTAACTATCTTCTATTAAAATTAAATCCATATAGTCGGTTCTGTCTTAAACCCGGCGAAATAAGGTTTTCAATATCCAATATGCACACACCAGTTCCAGCCCATCCAAACCGCACGAGCATAAAGTTGGCGAACAGTCCACCGACGAGTACGATGAGGACCCGGAGCTCGGCGACGTAGTAGTCGCGCGAGTGCGGCACTAGCCCTGCCAGGCTGCCCCACGCGACCCCCAGTATCAAGCCCACGAACAGAGTCGACCCAGCCTGAGGGGAACATTTAATTATTTATTGAGAGCCTATACTGCTGCTCTGCTGGCTGAAGGAAAGGTAGTTCTCTATTCCTCCCAATCCTGAACAGTCTCTGGCAATTCTTTCAGAAAGGAGGCTCGTTTCGCTAACAAAGCTCTGGTTTACTGGAACCTCGATTTGTACTGTCGGGATGAGGACAATATTACGTCATAATTTATGACAATAATAAAAGGCTAGTTTACTGACGAGACTCTATTGATTCGATTTTACAAACACTGACTTATTTCTCATGCTGCGCTGCATTTTTTTAAATAGTAATCTTTACAATAGAAAAAAGTTGTCAATTTTTCACGAATTTCTCGGATAGCAAATATCATCAAATACTGCCCTAACCGTTCCTAACAACATTCAAAAAAATCTAAACTATCACTCATTGTAAATTAAATATCTAATTTCAGTAATTTAAAACTCCAGTGGAGATTGAGTTCTATTTTTACACCAGGTTGGTTTTACATTAGATCTCAATACTTGTTGAAGTACTCCTACTGCAGAAAGTATTGCAGTACTTCGTTGCGAGACTGGAAATTTTGTGCATGTAATTTTTTGATGGGATTATAATATATCACATTGTATTCCACAACTGTAAAATAGTTAATTTTAGCGTTATATTATTGTGCAGTCGGTAAAATCTTGAATTTTAATAAAATAATACTTCCAATTTATTACTATAATTATTTTCCTGGAATTGCATTCAACTGCAGCATGGAGACGAGGGAGACTTATTATTCGTAGACCGACCGACACAGTTCGTTTAACTCTGTGGCTTATCGACTGCAGTTAAAAAAGGGCTTAAAATAAATAGTCTATCTATTCGACTTAACCACAGCACAAACTTTATTGTATTTATATCTTCGAATATTCATAGCTTGTATGTAAATTTTGTTCTAAATAAAATATGCGCGTGGAAAACCGTGCATGAGTCAGTAGCATTTACCGTCACCTACGACTTATAAAAGAATGAAAAATGAGCGGAAAATATTGTGGAATGAGCGGCTAGCCAAGGCCGGAATTTTCCCAAGTAATTCAATATACCGTTTTTAATGAAGTCGACAAACGTGTTTTTACAGAGCCAGAATGAATATACATATATCATGTAAACACCAGAAATATAAAATGTCCAAAGGGATAGATATTATGGCGAAAGCCCAATAAATATACTATTAATATTAGTATTAGTTTTTTATATAGTTAAAATAATTGGCAGATCGGGTGTTGCCCCTTACAATATTTCAAAGTTCCTTTTACTCCCGTTGTCGATCTTTAACGCCTGTCTTGATTTACTTCTGTTCCATAAACAGCTCATGGTAGGTACTTATGCGAAGGTAGGGTCAAGGTCTAAAATGTCAATCGGATTTTATGGACTAAAATATGTGTGTGGGCATGACATTTAAACTTCGACTACACCCTACACTGTACTCATTTTTGCCACCAATATACAAAATACCTTAATATATTTATATAATCCAGTTTCCCCCGTGAACATGTAGCTTAAGATGAGTCCGTAGACGCCGACGCTGAGTGCGGTGTCGGTGCCGCCCGCGGTACACAACAGCTGTGCCCAGTTCTGACCGGAGCCGCTGGCAGCGCCTAGTCTCGCAACGCCGGGCATCACCACCGCCCACGACAACGAACAGTACACTGAGCCGAGCAGGAAACCTGGAAGAATAATCCTTGATATAGAGAGTTTACAAATATATAATTCCAAAGTATGTATTTTTCAAAGCGAAATTTATAGACAAGCTGTCGAAAAGGTTACATGCATACTACGTGTGCACTGTAACACTGGATAAATCAATTTCAATCACTAACAATTAAACAAACACGGAAAAATAACTGGAACCTGAATTTTCATTCATTACGCTACTACAATTTAATTTGTCTGTGCAGTATTCGATGAGGTATTTGCTAGCGCCAGTTAAAATCCACAGAACAAATTGGAAGAAGACTTATGTAAAAATAATAAACGAAACGCGCTATTGAATGCTGTTTGCATTTTGACGTTTTGTTTGTAAAACGGGCCTGTAATTAAGGCAGAAACGATAGGTAGGAGTTAAACGCGTGTGTTTCAGGAATGTTATTTTCAATGCTTCTTGATCGTATCGCATCAGGTGAACCAGTGCTACCAATTTTTATCACACATGGTTTTCATGAAACTTGATGTCAAATTAAACGGGATTCATTCCAGAGTAAGAGTAAAATCTTTTATGAATTCGGTAGCAGAAGTCAGTTCCGAGCACAAAGAGCGAGCGCAAAGCCAGCCTGAATGCCTGTGCTTCTGCCGCCTTCAATAATGCGTGCCATGCGGTGAAAATGCATTCAAAATCCCTTGCGATACGAGTCCCGCTGCAGATTTTATTAAATTGGCTTTGTGCTGAACACTACGCGCCCCATTGTGTTCTGCGGCCGTGACAAATTTTATTTTATTACTCAGAGTATATGTGTCATCTTCAAGTCAAGGGTACCATATTTTTGGTTATGGTTTCCGAGATATTGCTAGTTTTATGATACAAATGGAAATTCATGAAATTTTGTTCTGTTAAAAAGTTTCATGAATTTTAGAAAGTTACAAAGTGTAATGAAAATTGGAATAAAATCACGTTTAAAGTTTAATGACTAGGGTACCTCATAGACGGACAGCTAGCCACGTCAGATATGACACAATAATGAGAGCAACGAAACGACTATAGTCAGTTTGCTATAATATGCTTATATCTAGATCTGGACATCTGGCAGCCGTAAAGTGGTGGTGGTCAAAGAATGCAAACCAGTTCAAGAAAATAAATCCTAGAGTTCTGAGTTCGATGCAATATTATGAGAAATTATGTAAATAAATTGATTATATCATTGTCAAAAGTTTATGTTGGGAGAAAGTAGTGACAAACGCACATAATGTAATTCTTAGTTTGTCGCCTACTGTTTTTATTTCCGTAATAATACGCAAATGTTTTTTGCTCTAATGTTAAAATTAGGCCCTGTCCTTTATAACTGAGACAACTTCGGCAGTTTTTACCTACTTTGGTATAACTATTTTCCAATTCAAAAATTTTGCTCGTCTGTCACTCTGACCTCCACCCATTAAGATCTGCCAGATGCCCGGATCTAGCAATAAGGATAGTATAGCAATCTAAACAGACGGGTTTTGTTGCTCTCATTATTGTGTCATATCTGACATGGCCAGCTCTTAGTCCATCAATGTCGGTCACCCTTATAAGCGATAATCAAGTACACAAGACATTACATTTTCTCCATAATAAAAATATGTAAGTAGGTATGTATAGTTTGGAAAAACAAATATCATAATTAGGTATGTGTTATGCTAATGTAGGTTATATCTACAGCTTGGGCCTGTTAATAAATCACTTAAATTAATGTGTCGTTTTATTACACACGTGTTTCACTATTTTAATATAGTCCTCGATGTGGAGGGGGTAAGTAATAGAACGTATACGAATTTATGCTATATTGATAGTAACATATAAATTCAATTTATATAATTTCAATTTGTATAACGTGCATGAAGTATAATGTACAAATTGAATAATAACAAAATATATAATTGACTAATGTATAATGAACTTCACAAATAATATCATTTACGATAATTATAATGTCGTATAACGTTGAAATAATCTAATGTTCCAAACAGATATCATACATAAATTATAAACGCCTCTAATTTAAGTTTAAAAAAGCAAAAGCTTTAAAAATGTTGTAATAGTAGTTTATGTAACTGTTACGTAATAAGGCCTAATTACGTACAGTTGCATACACTGCTTTATCTACAATCATATTAAATATATTAAATTAAGTGTTCGGAAACCATATAATGACCGCCATTGCACCGCCATGGCCAACTCGATTGTGCCGGCGGTCGGGGAGGCGCGTGCCGTTGGTCAGGAAGGAGCACAGGATTTACATTATGTTATCAAATTCGATGTTCAGAATTTTAAACTCATAACGTATCAATATATGAGCATGTATGTTAAAATTACGTTACTGCCACAGATAAAAAGCTTATCATAGTAAAATCGGTTGTGGTAATGCTAGCCATTGCCTACCGTTTTTGAACACGTTTTAGAGGACTTACAGTGTGAGTGTAGATAAAAGTATATAATAAAACGTATGTTTAAATAAACTATTTTTTTTGTTAAATGTACTAAATTGTTTTTTTTTTCAAACCCTTCCCTATAACCTAACCTACTTTCCTGGTAGCAGTTTTCTTTTTCAAACCCTTCCCTATAACCTAACCTACTTTCCTGGTAGCAGTTTTCTTTTGTAGGGGGACGCAGTTCTAACCTAACCTAACCTACTTTCTGGGTAGTATTTTTTTTGTGGGGGGGTCACAGTTCCAACCTAACCAAACCCACTTTCCTGGTAGCAGTTTTTTTTTCGTCAGAAAATGCTTTTGCGCATACCCGGGGGGTCGCAGTTCTAACCTAACCTACTTTCCTGGTAGCAGTTTTCTTTTTGTGGGGGTCACAGTTCTAACCTAACCTAACCCACTTTCCTGGTAGCAGTTTTCTTTTTGTGGGGGGGTCGCAGTTCTAATCTAAGCTAACCTACTTTCCTGGTAGCAGTTTTCTTTTTGTGGGGGTCGCAGTTGTAACCTAACCTAACCTACTGTCGTGGTAGCAATTTCCTTTTTGTGGGGGTCACAGTTCTAACTTAACCTAACCCACTTTTCTGGTTGCAGTTTTCTTTTTGTGGGGGTCGCAGTTCTAACCTAACCTAACCTTCTGTCCTGGTAGCAGTTTTCTTTTTGTGGGGGTCACAGTTCTAACCTAACCTAACCCACTTTTCTGGTAGCAGTTTTCTTTTTGTGGGGGTCGCAGTTCTAACCTAACCTAACCGAGATTGTTATTTCAGATGTTAGTCGATATTTTAACTATTATACGTAACTATTAGTATGCAAAACGGAATTCGTCTATATGTACGTTAGACTAAACAACGGTATGTATAATGTACGTTATATTATTTTTGAATTATACTAATTGAAAATAGACATTTAATGCATTATACCTAACGTTAGTATACTTTTTGAACGTTTGTAAACTGAAATTATACCAAAAGTGCGTATTCATTATGTTACGCACCCATGTGGAGGACTATATTCGAAAAGGGGCTGTTTCTACCCTTTTAAGAAGAATAAAAGTGTTATCGTGGTGGGGGATGATAATAAAAACTGGAAATGAAGTGACATTATATGAGTAGACTGGACCCGACCGCACCAGATAGTACCGAAACCGCCCGGATAGTAAAAAAAAGAACTTGCTGTATATACATTGTCCATAGGTTTTATTGTATGTGTATGATGAAAGTGATGGTGAAATGAATTACTCATGGGAGGTGTAAAAAATAACATTAAACTTTAGCGTTTATGCTTGAACCTCTCAGGATTCTATTTGTAGTAAAACTCCGCAATATGGTTTAACACATAATTTATTTGTTAACTATGGTAGCAGTAACACCAGTAGATCGATACCATACGTTACAAACAACTAAAGATCAACGTCATACAATTCCCGTCAACCTTGTACGTCCGAACCGCACGGTCGTTACCACCAGAATCCCGCCAATGCTCCCACTTGCCGCCAAAATCACCAGTCCCCACCGACCGCTACTGCCCAACCCGTTTTTCAAATCACCCTCCAATAAATTATAAATTAATTTAGTCAAATGACCTTACATACAAGGGTTTTTTATTACATTAGCGTTAAATAGCGACAAACTCATAGACAAGATATCTCTATACTCCGCTTAGCGCGTTATTTCTTTGAAACCTAAGCTGCCAAAAAGAAGGGGTGCGGGAGGGGAACGCGCAATGCTAGACAGGGAACGCGCGATTGTCCCGTGGGGCGTAAGAGAGAGTTAGACATTAATGGTTGCCATGGAAACGTACTAAGTTACTGTCACTTCCAATAATTAGTGTTTTACTATAGAGTGAAATTACTTCGAGCGTGGCAGCGGGGTCGCCCGGCTATGCTGGATCTTGGGTTAATTAGTCTATGGACAAACCCAAGTGTCGCATGTAAGAATAATTTAGAAAATACACTGATCTTGAGAACCAAAGTAACCGATATAGCCCTCCGAATCGCTAAACTAAAGTGGCAGTGGGCGGGGCACATAGCTCGTAGAACCGATGGCCGTTGGGGCGGAAAGGTTCTCGAGTGGCGACCACGAACCGGAAGGCGCAGCGTGGTTAGACCCCCCGCGAGGTGGACTGATGACCTGGTGAAGGGCGCGGGAGTCCGCTGGATGCGGGTGGCGCAGGACCGGTCATTGTGGCACTCTTTGGGGGAGGCCTATGTCCAGCAGTGGAAGTCTTTCGCCTGATATGATGATGATGATGATGATGACTGATCTTGCAATCCGTCCCTGTCATTTATCAGGTGCTTAGGGAACCTGTTCTACCATGGACCGTTATTTTGTTTTCGTATTTTAGAAAAAAAAAGTGTGCCTGCTCGCCAAATGTGCAATTTTCTAAAGATTGACTATTAAGCTACATTATTCCATAGTAAAATAAACAATACCATTACTGGTTTTGACAGGGTAGGTTGTTAGAAAAAAAAAGGAAAATGTGTCCAAGGTACAACACCCCTGATGTACCTTGGACATTCACCGACATTCCTTAGGGAAGGTTTTTAGGCGAATAAAAACGTATTATTATGTTCGGTTATACACATATGAATACAATAAAGCGAACTAATTGGTAGAAATATTTTGTAATTGAGAATGATACTTAATAATATTTGTGAGGAACGGAACGTTTCCGTCCTGGATCGCGGCCGACGCCGCTTGTCAATTGTTTTCTCTCTCTACAAAATGGTGATGGAATAAAAGCCAATTAATATAGGAGATCGTCAATTCTGGGCCACCTGATATAAACCGTATACAGTTTGTACTGCAATGTAAAATAAATACTCATTTTATTACTAAAGTAGACAAAATATTGCAAATAAATTAAACGAGAAATAGAAATACTAAATAAATAAACATTATGTTGATTTTTCTGCGATTAAAATACAGCAAGACAAATTGTTGACGTCCTTATGGCATTGATATAAAGTTTAACTTCACCCAGGCCTAAAACGGGATTGTTTTTTGGTTTGACACTGTCAATGTAAACCGTTACATAATCTGCGTTTTGATACTGTTCGGTAAGTTAGAACATTGTAATATTAAAATAGTATCTAAGCCTACGAATACGGAAGTTTAAATTAGAAATGGACTGTATTAAAACGCCTAAAGATTGAAAATGCGTATTTTTGCGTTTTTGATCGGAGTTTGAATATTAAAAGTGGGTTTCATAATGGCATAATATCATGCTCCTTCGATAACGAAACGCATCTTATTTTTCAATTTTGTAATGTCAGGTACTAGTGCTATCGCACTTAACGGTGGTAAACATTATCCCTTCGCAATAGGTGTTAGGAATGTTCAGTTAATAGTATCAACGATGGTTTGACAGCAGTCTTTGTTTACCGAAATACAGGAACTATAAATACGATCAAAATATGACTTTTTATTATTTCATCATGATCCCCGTTTTGTTTTCAAGTCCGCTTTTGTACATTATCTTTAAAAAATCGGTACTTTTTTTACATTAATATATAAATCATAGGCAAGCACGCTTTCAAATATTGTCCTTGTCAGATTCAAGTTTTAAATGCATGATTTTTCAATTTTCCCATTAGATTTCGCAATATTTTTACCACCATCCTGATCTAGAAATTATGACGATTCTTTAAAAGTAAGAACCATTCCTAAACGGCCCTAAATAATCTGGGCCAGATCACCTAACAAAAATTGACGATCTCCTTTGTGCTGTTCTATTCAAGATATAACAATTGGCGACGAGGATGGGATTCGAACCCACGCGTGCATAGCATATTGGATTAGTAAGATTTGATTTAAGATTTATTAGCTAATTATTTTGATTTTGCATCTCATTCAATAAAAAAGTTTCCGTTTACATATAATCCTTTTATTATTCTTATAGTTATTCTTAGATCCAAGAATTACGAATACAATATCAGCTAGAAGATAACCAATCAATTTTGAGTATTTAAAAACGTTTTAATTTTTTTTTACATCTCGTTTCTCTTCTTACGTGGTTTTTTACATAAAATTTCAAAATTATGTAAAATATTAGAGATTTCATGTGATATATTTCACAATATCCTGTATGCGGTATTTTAACACCGCTTTCTCCATAACTTGACTTTAGAAAGGCCTTTCAGGCTTTCAAACTTAAAACTTGAATATTTCAAAACTCTATGACGAGACTTCAAAAAATCATTTAAAAAAAAATAACTTGGTGCTCCGATCCTTTTTCAAACGAAGGAGCATGTTTTGGACTATATGCTGGTTACCAGCATATAGTCTTATGCAATGAATCTCTCGCAATGAATCTTAATTCATTAAATTTACAAAGACAGCATAACAAAATTGTAGGCAATCAATAAGATATTCATAAAAATAATATAAGTAGGTATTTCTTGTTGCCACTACGTCTGTAACCAGTGTCATCACATCTGGTTAATCCTAAAATAATCGAAAACAAAAGACCTATGCGATTTCGGCTCGCTCATATCATATACCTCGCTGCTCAGATAAGCTTTCCGATATGAAAGTAAAAATTAAATATTAAGTTAGGCATTCCCAAGAAAATTATAAGAATATCGAGGTACTAAGATTACCACGATCCGCTATCGCAACTAATAGTTTTTATTTCTACCAAATATGAGACCAAAAGTCAAAAATGATATTCATAACTAATTTTCTACATCTAATGTTATTATTAGTTTTTATATATTAATTAGATGCTTATGTGAATATATTATCGCCGACTCTATAGAAATATACTTGATACTTAAAACAATAGATTTTAATTCCTATGCACGAATGCCACAAATACATATCTGTAATTTCTCCAAAGTATAGTATAGTAGTAGTTATAAATAAAGTATAAATAATATAACCTATATAACGAAATGCAGCGCCACTCCAATTTTACAAATCGCTAAAAAGTACAAATATTGTTAAAAATGAACACACTAAACACCGCCGGCAAAACCTGTTTTCTTTGTACTGCGAGCTTAGTCGACCAACCCCGTGCCCGTGGCCACTACACTAATTTAATAATAATAAGCCTAATTCGAGTGTAAGTAAAGCTTACATTCGTTTGAGCTGGCTCAATACCCCTATGATGCGGTAATCGAATCGATTCGGTTATTTAAACGGTTAGTGGTACCTTAGGTTAACCGATCGATACGGTAACCGAATCAATAAGGTTACCTCATCATAAGGTTACCGTTATAACAGGGTTTTTAAAACCACCGCTAAAATAACCCTATGAAATACCCGGGTTATGGTAACCGGTTCCGGTCCTTGGCTGGTATCTATAACTCAATACCTACAATACTGTACCTTTTACTTGAAAACGACACATACCTATAGAGTGTGCCATTTACTAACGATCGACAATCGGAATTTTGTAATAGTAATTTTTTGTGTATTTTCACCTTAGTGTTTGGTTGCCGTTTTCATATCACAACCTGTCATCAATTTTGTTATTAATTCTTACATTACAGGCACTAGAAATAAGTGTTCCTAATAGAATCAATTAATTGAAATATACTAAAATGATAAAAAATTACTAGTTTCTGATTTATTTCTTTGTTATTACCCAACTACCTATATGGATGCCAAATTTGAACTTTCTAGGTCATCTGGAACAGGGTTAGAGTTTTGGTACATATGTCAATACGTGATAAAAATAACGATTTTTGGACGTTAATATCTAAATAACCGTTTTAGGTGTGTTTATGAAATTTAGAGAACATATGTACATATCTCGCAAGTTAATATTTGAGCCATGTGACATGTTTATGTGAAATAGTTTTTGAACTATAATGGGGTCAAAAGTGGCTCCAAACGGTTCATGTAATATTAGACACGGTGCTGCTCGCCAGTTCTGTTATACTTGAACTTGGCTTGACACGCTACCGCGTTTCTAGATTTTCATTTAATTTCATTAGACATTGAGAAAATAAATATCTTAAACCATAGACGCAAGCAAACTCTTGATTATGATAATTTTATGATAGACCTACGTACTGACTGAAACAAGTAACAATTTGTTTATTTTTTTACCAATACTTTTGTAGTCTTCTATATAATGCGAGAGCTATGTTAAGCGCTGCTGCTGGGAGAGGTATAACACTCTTTTACATGGGAATAATTAAGAAACATGTTTGGCTCCCAATACTTTATTTTGCGCATTAACTACAAAATATGTACATTATCGGCACAAAGATTAAAAAGACTAACATAGAGTAATTTGATACATTGGTAAAAGACTTACCCCAAATCCAAGGGAAGTTTAGCAGGAAATGCGAACACACTGCCACGGCCACTACCTCAACGAGCCACGGAACGCAGCCGAGCGTGACTACGCGTCGCCAGTTGCTTCTCATGTAGTCTATATTCCACCCCAATGAACCTTTTCCAAGGACCACTACTGGATAGATTTTCCTGCAGACGTAGTGTATTTTGGTATGTTATTTATAACAAACAACGACATTTTTCTCTTGTCAAACATCGTCGTCAACTACTAATCAGGTAATTAACATTATATGAAGAAACGTTTAATAATAAAAAAAATACACTAGATACTTATTTATAAGTATTACTTACAATTGAACTAGAATGTTTTTTAGTTGTTTGTTTGCTATAGGTACTATCGGGTTTATAATACTAGCATACTCAATTTATCAATGAATTCATTCATAAATTGGGTAAGTATGTAATTGTGAACCCGATAATACGTCTTAACGCTTCAAAATTATATTCGTGTTTCAAATAGCTTACTTGGTAAGATTTTTATTCTTATGGCTACTTACTCAAATATTCATAAAGATAAATAAAAATTTATGAAAGTACCAACGATTCTTTCATTTATGTAGGTAATGATAATGATCTAACACTGCAATAAAGACTATTACTGGTGGCTAAGTAGACCAATAAAAAATCGATCGTAATGCACCTACTCTACAAACACAAATAGGGAGCAAGGTTTGGTTAGATGTACAATATGCACATCCATTCTCAGCAATACCAATTAAAGTATACTAGAGTTGCTACGAAAATATGATCATACTAGCTGTGCCCGCGGCTCCGCCCGCGTGGAATTCGGTCTGTGTCAGTAAGCGGCTAATTCACCCCTAATTTCTCTCCCGGGGGAGAGCCCTACCCTGGAGGCGGAACTTGAAGTAAAGTCGACAGATGGATTTATCCTATTAATTTTGATTGGCATGATTTAAACAGGTGTATATCGGACGCTACAGGACCACTTTTGTATTTATACGTTCATGTCCACGGCAAATATCATCCAAATCGATCCTCCCGTCAAATCATTAATCAACATGAAAGGTAAGAAAAGGCGCGGTTGAAATGGGGGGGGGGGGGGGGGTGTCACAAATGCAGAAATGTTTTTTTCTATTTGAGGAATTAGTAATCCTTAAGGGGTGATTTCCGTGATAACAATGCAAAAAAACCGGCCAAGAGCATATCGGGCGATGCTCAGTGTAGTTTCGTAAATGCCGCCCTGTTACGACACATCCGTTCAAACGGTCGTTTATTAAGGGATATTTGGCGGCGCTTACGTCAGTTTACTATCCGGCACATCCTTTCACTATGCGATTTTGACTGATAATTCAAAAACGGCTGAACCGATTTTATTCCATATAGTTTTTATTGAAAGTTCTTATCAGGCCTCACCAAATTTCAGCTTTCTAGTGCGAACAGTAACTGAGCTAGACCGTGGACAGACGGACGGACATGGCGAAACTATAAGGGTTCCTAGTTGACTACGGAACCCTAAAAAGAGATAAATAGTAGTTTATGTAACTGTTACGTAATAAGGCCTAATTATATACAGAAGCATACACTGCTTTACCTACACACATATTAAAAATCCACTGAAACCATGCGTGCCGGCGGTCGGGGGGAAGGGGCGGATTTTGAAATTTTAGAAATGTTTGAAATTTTTGAAATTTTTGAAATTTTTGAAATTCTTGAAATTTTTGAAATTTTTAAAATTTTATCATTTTTGACATTTTTTACTTTTAGGTTCTCGACTTTTTTCAATTTTATCTCTTTGTCACTTCTCACTTTCACTACACTTCACTTCACTTCACTTTATTCTATTTTATATATTTTTTATTTCATTCCATTTTACATGTTTCTCAATCGTATGGGTTTTGGTGACGTGACGCTTTTTCGTGACGGTCACGTGACTTTTTTTCACCTAGCCCCCCAACCGCGAACCGTCCAATAAGGAATTTCGTTCCAAAACTACCACCGGTTCTAACCCTACACCTCTGGCCCAAGTGTTATGACCGAAAAGATACTCGACGGGACTTATTTTTTTCAAAACAGTAATACATTATTAGATCTTAAAGATAAGAAATAATGCGTAGTTCTTCAAGAGGACATATCAAAACAGCTTAATACACAGATAATGTACCTATTGTTTAATTATAAAGAAAAATAAATCCTAATCTGACTGCTTCACAAAACGTTTGATATGTTTTCCTACCTAAACGGTGTCCTATAAATGTTGTAGTAGTTTTTTGGTTTGGGCCATGCATCTTTGTCCGTCATATATAATACTCGAGCCTGCAATAACCCTTTGACATTCATGACATTTTCAAATATTTCTTAAGAGCGGGTAAAGGTAAATTTAAAGCATCGACGGGTAACATGTTATAAATATGAACACCTTGACCAAAACATTACAAAAAATTTTAAATACCAAATTTCATCTTAATACGGACAGCGGTTATTGGTTGTTTCTTCCCCATGTAAACTTTCACCCCTTTTGTATCCGTTTAAAGGATAATTTCCGAGATAAAACTATTTTATTTCCTTTTTTAATTAATTATCTCCGTACCAAATTTTATCTAAATCGATTCTGCGGTTAATAATTCCCTATACAAATTTCCAACTCTCTTTTCACCCCTTTAGGGTTGATTTTCGGAGTGAAAACTATCGTTTGTCCTTTCTTGAGACCCATACTATACCAAATTTCATCTTTATCAGTTCAGCGGTTAAAAAATCGTCATACCAACTTCCAACCCCCTTTTCGCGGTGAAAGGGTTTATTTTCGGGATGAAAACTATTCTCTCGTTTCTCGGGACTCAAATTATCGGCATACTAATTTCTATAAAAAAATCTCCATACAAACTTTCAACCCCCTTTTCACGCCCTCCAGGGTAGATTTTCGGGATGAAAACTATTCTTTGTCCTTTCCCGGGACTCAAACTATCTCTACACACAATTTCATCAAAATCCGTTCAGCCGTTTTCACGTGATAGATGTATAGATAGATATGTAGTATTTTATTGAAAGTACCTTTCAGGCTTCGCTTCCATTATTTTTATCAAATTTTTTGGACCTACGGTTCTAAAGTAAGATGGGGGGGGGGGGGGGCTTTTTTCAAGATGAAACTATCCTTTGTCCTTTCTCGAGACCCATACTATCTCTATACCAATTTTCATCTAAATCTGTTCAGCGGTAAAAAATCCTGATACCAACTTCCAACCCCCTTTTCACGCCCACAAGGGTTTGAAAACTATCCTATGACGTTTCTCGAGACTCAAATTATCTCCATACTCATTTATATCTAAATCGTTTCAGCGGTTAAAAATTCTTCATACAAACTTTCAACCCCATTTTCACTCCTACCAGGGTTGATTTTCGGGATTAAAGCTATATATTATCCTTTCCCGGGACTCAAACTATCTCTATACAAAATTTCATCGAAATCCGTTCAGCCGTTTTCACGTGATGCGCGGTCAAATAAACAGACAAACAGATAAACAGATAAACAGATAAACAGACAAACAGATAAACAGACAAAAATTCTAAAAATTGTTGGAACGTGTTCTGTTATCGATTCTAAGTATCCCTAGCCAACTTTTTTTCGATTATCTTCCATGTACAGACTTTCGACCCTCTTCAGCTTTATTATATGTATAGATTAAACTCACATATGCAACTCGCAGGAAAAAAAAGAGGGGTTCAGATCAACTTCGTGTTAGTTTATTATTGCATTGTCATGTAAAAGTATATTAAATTTCAGTTTTATTGGATATCGGGATGTATTTACAATTTAACTTTGAAGATTTAAATCAAATTGAAAAAAAAAAACAAATACAGAGTGAAGGATGTAAAAACGGAAGCGCTAAAGTAGACGTAATTCACAAAAATACTTAACTACAATAATAAATTGCGGCAAGAAGCACTCATACCTCAAAAATCCATCAACTTCCATGTATTCGCGCATATCTAGAAAACCGATATTTTGAGCCAGGATGCCAGTGAACAGAGCGGCCAACATCCCAGGCATCGTTGTCAGGGCTTGTAGGGCTTGGCCGCTTCCCCAAGCTACCACTGCCACAATGCCAAGCCGGAACCATTTCCCGTCCCACCCCCAGCCGTCGCCCCACTGGCTCCATGCCAGACCCCATGCCATCAACCCTGTAAACAGTGCCATGTAATCCTAACCATCCAAGAGTGTCAACTTTTAAGGAATAAAGCCATTAATATAAATAAATATTATAAAAAACTTCAGAACCCAGCAAATAAAAATAATAGTAAGATCGAAAAAAATGTCGTCATTCTTTTTATTGACATCATAACTACATAAATTACTACGACCAATATTTTAAATCACAACGAATGCATATGCATAAAAACTTTCATCATAATTTCATAAGACATAATTATCAATGTACATAACTATTAGTTGCATAATGAAAAATTGGTATCCCACCAAAAACATAAATGTAAAAAAGGAGAGCCAAGTTCAATACAAAAATTATGCTTGGCTGTGGGCTTCACCGCAAAAAGAACGGAGATCTAGGAGTGCCAAGTTCTATGCAAAATCCAAATATTTATAGGAACAAAATAACATTATGAACAAGTATTAAACTCTATATCTTTGCTTTATTGGATACCTATAACAATTGCTGATATTTAAACATGTGAGATCTTAAAGTAAACCTACTTTGCCAGTTTTCATTACATCAGTAATTTTATAAAGTTATTCAACATATATATATATATATATTTTAATTCTGATAATAACTGGCCAAGTCAAATCTAACCTACTTTAAGATCTCACATTTTTAAATAACAGCAATTGTTATAGGTATCCAATAAAGCAAAGAAATACAGTTTAATACTTGTTCATAATGTTATTTTGTTCCTATAAATACATATTTGGATTTTGCATAGAACTTGGCACTCATTTAGATCTCCATTCTTTTTGCGGTGAAGCCCACAGCCAAGCATAATTTTTGTATTGAACTTGGTTCTCCTTTTTTACAATTATGATTTTGGTGGCATATCATTACTTTTTGTAAAGAAAACTAGGTAGGCATTGAGATTTAATGTTTTATATATTGGGATAGTTTCAAATATCTGCTTGTAACGGTTCCAACGATAGAATTAAGGAAAAAAAATTGTATGGGGATCCCCCCTATTTTTTGACTTTTTTTATTTTTAGATTTCTTCCTACGCTTACACACAATTACCGAGCTGGATTCCAAATTTCATCCTTCTAGGTCATCTGGAAGTAGGTTAGATTTAGGTACTATATGTCAGTTAGTCAGTCAGTGCTAAAATTTACGACTTTTTGACCTTCATATCTTTATAACCGTTTGAGCTAGCTTCATGAAATTTGGGCTTCTAGATGTCCTTATGGATGTAATTAAACACGCGTAGTTTTATGTGTTTACGTTAAAGAGGTTTTGAGTTATAGAAGGGTCAAAAGTGGCACCAAGTGGTTCGTGTAATATACACTTGGCGCTGGCTAGCCAGTTCCTTTGCTTGAACTTGGCTTGACACGCTGCCGCGTGTCTAGATAATAGTGAAATCGCATAAAACGTATGTTCACAAATATAATTAGGACCCACCACAAAGTTGACTAAGTCCAGCTTTGCGGACCTTCTACTTCCGCCTTGATGGACAAAAGGTATATAACTATACCTCGGTAAAAACTGTTCAGTTTGTGCTTGGTAATTACTATTATAGATAAAGTTTTAAACCAGGAGGCTTTACATCATTTTTCCCAATATAAAAGTCTGCCAAAATCTGAGCGGACGAGCACATCATATGCAAAACTCTCTTTCATTAGCTACTAGCTACACTACCCACACTAAAACAATGACCACGCAGACTTATAAACACCGAAATAGAGCAATAGGTGATACTTTACTATTGTTAATATCGGATGCACTCCGTACAAATGTCAAACAAAACCCGACAAGTATCATATTTGCTTGTAATTTTGAAGAAAATATTGAAGACAATAGTCCTTATTCCGTTAAATACGGTTTTATGTCAAACGTCAAAATAGTTACTACGGTCAAAAAGAACGATTGCCTTTAAAACGGCCTCCTAGCCCAGTCGGTAGTGACCCTGCCTACGAAGCAGGAGGTCCCGGGTTCGAATCCTGGTCAGGGCATTTATTTGTGCATTTATCACAGATATTTGTTCCTGAGTTATGGATGTTTTCTATGTATTTAAGTATTTATCCATATTTATCTTATACATCTCTAAGGATAATTGGAAATAGTATGTTTATTGTATACTAGAATCACTTACTTTTTTTTTATTTAAATTCAAAATTTGTTTCTAACTGTTGATGATGGATTATTATAATTTGGAATTTTATGTAGAAGACACAGTTAGGTAAGGAAGTATATCAAACTTGTATGTAATTCATTTTCAAATAGTCAGATTTGGACTCATCTTTTTTCTTTGGTATTTTTCTTCCTATTGTTGGTTAATCTAACTTGGTTTGATATGTTTTCTTATAGAACAACGCACTTATATGTATTGTTTAGTTTTGATGTACTTTTGTTTTGAAAAAATAAGTCCCGCCGAGTTTCTTGCCGGACATAATTCTTCTCGGGTCAGAGGTGTAGGGTTAGAACCGGTGTAGTTTTTTTTTCTCTCTGTTTTACTTTGACGTGTAAAAGTGCCCTTGTGGCCTAATTACTGAATAAATATTTGAGTTTGAGTTTGAGTTTATCTATTATATATACCGTCGTCTAGTACCCATAACACAAGCCTTATTGAGCTTACTGTGGGCCTAGGTCGATTTGTGTAAGATTGACCAATAATATTTATTATTATTATTATTAAAAAAAAAACGATTCTGTACATGAAGCTTAATTGATTTCCGACTTAGATTTAAACGTTTTTTATACACATAATGCTAATTAAAGCAAAACTGTATTACTGGACCGTGATTAGAATAGGATTAGAGTTAACAGAGGATCTGCCATATACTTATGTCAAAATTAGTATGGGTTGACAGCTATCTCAATCGTATTCTCATCCCGGTTCAGTAATACTTACATGTTATATTCCATCTTTTTGAAAACTAGACGTAGCGGAACATATTTTACACTCAAAAACATCACATAAAGGCATTTCCGTGGAGCTTGTCATCCATTAAGAGCGATGACCGAAATGTGTGTAATCGATTTTTTGAAATAGTTTTTATAAACAGTTACGATTTAACTGCCATTCCCTTGGGGAGAGGGGAATAAGGGTATTCCAGGTATATAACTTTATGCTATTACCTACGTGTTATTTGAAACATTTTAATTATTTACTAAATGTATGTCATGAGTTATATTATACATTAGATATTAGTCAAAATAAATGTTATGGCAAACGTTGTTATGATAAATGCGTATTATATTATTTTAACGTTACTATAACTAACAAAATTATGCATTTTGTTTTTATGCTAATCGTTTAGTGCGGATTTTGAAAAAAAAAAATATTATTATGCTATTTAAAAACGTGAATCTAGTTTTTAAGAAAATTTAATTAGAAAAAGTTCAAAACGCTAAACTGGCACAAAAGACTTTAGCGCCATAATACATAGTATGATGTTATATTGTAGTTGTATTTAACATCGTAGTCGACAGTCAGTAGCTATATATGAAAGGTACACGGAAAGAACATGTCTAGTCACTTTGAAAGTATTTTGAGTTATAGCGCTTTTCAAATTTAGAACGATTCAATTAACCATACTATTTTCGTAATTAGATGGTTTTTATGAGTTAAGAAGTGGATAAACGTTAAAATTTATAGCTGTAACAGAATTTGTTACTATGTTCATTGCAAACTCTACGTTTTGATATAAAAATCTCATTTTGCAAAAAAAGTGACTAGACATGTTCTTTCCGTGTACCCTTCTATCTACTCTTCAGTTTTAGCTGTGCTGGCTAGGTCTAACTAAAGCTCACTGAGCAACTAGTTTAATTTGTTACATGACATTGGCACAATTATGTAGCTTAATTAAGCAAATAATACGAATCAATTAGCAAAATACTTACCAAGTATAATTAATGTAAATAACTGAATACAAAATGTGCTGAATGAGGGTATCTGGTTAGTATTTGGTTTGATTTCCACAGTTTCTGCTCTGTCGATTGTATTTATTTTGTCTAAATTTAAAATTGGTGGAAACTGCGGTCCACTGAAATGAAATATGTTTTATCAATTATTATAATATAACCCATCACCATCACTATATTCACTATATATTTTAAACATATGTGCAAAAAATACATAGTCTTTAAATTAAACCTAGGTAAGATATCGTCACAGGCTAATCAACGAAAAAATAAGTTATTTAATTATTAATTTTCAAGTCATCCTAGGTTAGCAAGGACCGATCACTTTGAATAAAAATTGTATCAAGAAACATCTCACTACAACTGGCTTGTACTCGTGGCATCGCCTTCCCTTGGCCTGTCTTCCATCCTCACTAATAATCGCTCGTCTTCATTCATCAGTTTTAATTGCTCGGAGTTATCTCGCCATCAAACAATCACTCAACCAGCCATTTGGGATGTTATTGAAAGCAGGTAGATACAAGGTACTTACTCACGTTTTAACTTCCTCGTTCAGGCGTACTGTGTAGATACCGTTATCGATAACTGCTGCTGTCTCCTTATCTGGAGTAATTAAGCTATTATCAAATCTGAGCGTCTCATTGAACAAGCACAGCATCTTTGAATTAGTAGGTACGTATCATTGAAATCATATACACCGGGCCTTAATAACTAGAAATATTTTAACAGTGTATTCCTGAGCATTTTAGACACTAAAATGTCCTATAAACTTTTCTGGAATACGCCTAGTTTCAGAGTTAATACAATAAAAAATATATATATTATAACACGGCACAAAAAGCCTTTTTGATGGCGTTGTTGCCACTATTGGGCATAGTATGTAAATGTTATTGACCGATATCAAACCGGCAGGGAACACTTTGCAGAAACTATTATTTTACAAAAAAATGTACCAATTCGTTTTAGGTGATTATTTTATTAATAGCATTTACTTTTCATGTGCA
Source organism: Pammene aurita (assembly GCA_947086415.1). Taxonomy (NCBI): domain Eukaryota; kingdom Metazoa; phylum Arthropoda; class Insecta; order Lepidoptera; family Tortricidae; genus Pammene; species Pammene aurita. Next base: position 25,878,443 of record OX352293.1, read on the forward strand.
ATAAAATTTAAAAAAAAGAAAAATTTTTTTTTTGGCGACAACGACTTAGTCACGTAATATTTTTTCCTTTTTTTGGTCTCAGAAATGCGTGGTTAAGATCTTTCGGGTTACTCGAACCCACGATGTATATTATCGAGAATTGCAATCAGCACACATAAAGGGGCACGGTAAAAGAAGTCTTAAAAATTGTCTTAAACGATGTCTGTTGCCGAAAAGAGCCGACCGTCTAAGGACATTGATTGCTATTTAGTTATGAAAGACCGACTGATCACTTCGTTTAAATAAAGGCAGTGTAAGCGAGACGTCCAAATAACCTTGAACGCTACGAATATATGGTTTCAGATGTACTAGTCATGTACTCGCGCTAAATACCATAGCTTTGTAAATATAATCGGAATTGTCATTCCATAATTTCAGTAAATTTTATTTGAGTCTTTTTGTATACGTAAATTATCCTCGTATTCAAAGAAGCTCTTTGATATGCTCACTGAAAACATTTTGATAACAATTTATAATAATTAACAAGTAATATTATGTTATGTGGCTTTTCAATATTTATTTATCCAGTAATATAAAACGATTGCACGTTGATCAATCAGTAACTTTTCCACTTTGCTTTGAATACGTTCATTAATTTTAAGCGAATACTAAACTTTACACGCAAATGGAACCCTTGGGCATTATTTTAACTGACTCAAAACACATTTTCAAGGTTAATTAATCATTTTAATTGTCACAGTTATTTAAAAATAAATAAAGTATTTGTTGGGGAATTAAAACAACTTTAGGTATGTCGATTATAGAATTTTGTAATTTGTGTGATGTTATCATTTTATGTGAAAGTTCTTTTGCTATTTATAACATCTTTAAGTAAGGATAGTAGACATCTCTGCTTTGTTTCTACTTGTATTTCATGATTATGTTGAAATTGGCAACGAAAAAAAAACAAAATTAAGTATAAGGATCAATATCCTTTTATAGGTTTATTATGTTGTTATTTAGTTCTTGTATTTGCACGAAAAACAAAATGAAAGTTGTTTTGAATTACTCGTAATATTGAAGCCTTGCATTTATCGGTCCGGGTTAACCAGGATCACTAGTATTAGTGTGGTGGAATTTTGTCCTTAGTTACAGACGTATAAGTCAAGAAACTAAAGACGTACAACTGTTTAAAGCTAATTTTAAGAGGTAACTTTGGAATTATTTTCTATCGAGCCGATTTCGTCCAATCGTGTATCGGAATTAACTAAGTTCTTCCAAATATAACGAATATTAACATATTTTTTTTTCTTCTCAAAACAAGTAGTTATTTATAGCTAAAAACTGTTTGAGTAGAATCAATTTGAAGGTCATCGGGTGTTGTCAGCCTCATAAGAAGATTATAAAAATATGTGACTTCATCAGTGTAAGGAACCTAGTTGACGGTTTATATACATATGTCGTCGCACGATCCCAAAAGCCGTATTTTTGCGTAATCACGAGGGGTATGCGAGCGCGGATTATCTCGCGCGTAATGGTTTGTCGAAAAATACGACCCGCACCATTAAATTGGTAGTCGGGTATCCACAACTCAGGGAACCGGAAACCTTTACTATCCAGTCTCGTATAGGAGGGACACGCGAAAATAATACGAAATAATGAATAAATATTTACATTTAAAAAAAAACTTATTTTTGGTTTGTTATTCGGTACCTAACACAAAAAGATGGAGACAACTACATCAAGTTACACCGACTAGAGCCCAGCTCTTAAGAGAATGATAATGATTATGATTGAAAATGAAAATGAAAATGAAAATATTTATATGTAGAAAATGGGTTCACACAAAGGATCTTAAAACATAGTATAGCATCTCCATTTCCAGCCTGTGACAGACATACAAATTCAATAGGCTTATGACTATATTTACAGATAGGTACTTAAACTATTATTTACTATAAACATGACTAACACATATTGAGAATTACAATATTGTTTATAATTTCACCTAAATTATTATTTTAAAGTGATCCAAGTTATTATAATACATTCTTTCTAAACACCAGCAAAACAATTTAGTTTTAAATTGCGGTAGCTCTAATTTCTTCAGGTCTTTTGGAAGGTAGTTATAAATTTTTACGCACATATATACAACGTTTTTGTTGACAAGGGCAGTGGTTGTTTCCGGGTAATGCAGATTTAACGCACGACGGGTGGAGGAAACTCTACAAAATAAATGAATGTTTTTTTTTACAAATAAACTCGCCTCATAAATGTACAGTGAATATAACGTACTAACTTCAACTCTTAGCTCTTTAAATATAGGTCTACATGGGTCTGCTAGATCTGCACCGTAAACAGCGCGTAAACATTTTTTTTGAATAATAAATACTTTTTTTACATTTGTACTATCACCCCACAGAATTAAACCATATCTAAGGTTCGACATGACGTGGCCATGAAAAGCCAGAAGGGCTGTTTTTTTGGGATGTGATGGATCTGAGTCGCCCGAGTGCAAAAACAAATCCGCTCAGCTTAGCAATAAGATTATCAGTGTGTTGTTTCCAATCATTGTGACAATCTACAGTTACTCCCAAGAATTTTATTGAAGTTACATTTTCTATCTCTTGATTACAATTTTGATCACATAATAGTTGAACACTTTTTGGTTTACCTTGAGGTGCATGAAACTCTATACATTTTGTTTTTGACACATTAAACTCAAGGTTATTCTCTTTTAGCCATGTAGTGACATTATTAAATGCTAAATTTGCCTCTGACTCATAGGTCATTGGATCATCACCTCTTACAACTAAAGAACAGTCATCAGCAAACAGTACAATTTTATGTTTGGTGACATCAGGCAAGTTATTAATGTAGACTAGGAAGAGAAGTGGGCCTAAGATGCTTCCCTGCGGTACTCCATATCTGACATTGCTAAAATTCGATCTGTGAGTTACAACAGTTTTAGTTATGTGACATAAGTTGGCTATTTCAGTGCACTGTAATCTGGTTAGCAAGTAAGATTTGTACCATTGATATGAATTGCCTCTTATTCCCATGTTGTATAACTTAGACAGTAGTATCTCATGTGATACCCTGTCGAATGCTTTTGACATGTCCATGAAAGCTGTTAAAACTGGTATAGTTTTATCTCTACAGGCCATGATGATTTTTATTACTTCATATATTTTCGATAGATTCGGTACCTAATGGATAGGTATAACTGTCACTGACATTTTATACCTCGAAACCTAGTAATTATATAGAATGCCAGGCAATTATATTAAACCATGTTACTAAGAAATACAGCACCAATAACGGTTATGATTAAATTGCTAAAATTGAATTCATAGAATAAAATATACTGTAACCATTCGTTCGTTTGCTTTAGTTGTATTAAAGCAATAAAGTGCTTTTTAACAACCCTGACTTCCGGATTCACAGATTAGGTATTTATTAATTCGAAGTTATTGGTAACAACATTATGGTCTTATTTAACAGATAAGCTATTTTTAGATCTACAGTAAATTTCCACTATCGATAAAACCAATAATTGATAATTGATTAACTTAATACTCGGAATAGGATTATTACTTGATTGTATAATAAAGATTGCTATCAATAATGCAATTTAAATGCAATACCCATATCCTTTCCATTCTAATGTTTCAACTCCATTTTGAAGTTGAAATTCATAATATCCTTTTAGTTATAGTGGAGCTTCACGATATTTAAAAAATAAGTAATATGCAGTGTTTAAAATTTCAAGAATCTAACTTCACCGGTTTGGGCTGGAAGCCATCTATTAGTTTATAGCGTGACTGTTTTACATGTTCACATAGATAAGTAAGTATATCCAAGTAATACATACCCATTGTCATTTCTAGGCTTTTTAGGGTTCCGTAGCCAAATGGCAAAAAACGGAACCCTTATGGATTCGTCATGTCTGTCTGTCCGTCTGTCCGTCCGTATGTCACAGACATTTTACTCGGAAACTATACAACTATACGGCGTATCTGAATAAAATTTACACATAAGGTGTATTTTGTATGCCGCTACTTAGTTATGTAGTTGAATTTGAAAAAAAAAAAATTTTAGGGGGGCGCTCCATACAGGTAACTAAATTTAAAAAAATAAATTAACTAAATATCAACATGTGACACATCAATCGATAGGTATTTCAAAATAACATTGAGGTTTCTTTGACCATTTTGTGATTAAGTGAATATTTTCTGAAATAATCGCTTCGAAAGTCAGAAAAATTGTGTGTCCCCCCCTGTAACTTTTGAACCGTAAGTCCAAAAAATATGGAAAAATTTGAGGCGATGTGCCTTATCATATACTTTCTACGAAAATTATTTTGAACATTATCGGTTCAGCCAATTTTGAGTTATCTCCAAAAAACTTCTTCCATAGACATCAGATACGACCTTTTGTTATTAGTTTGGTTCTTATTACATTGAAGGTACGGAACCCTCCTATGCGTGGTCCGACACGGACTTGGTCGGTTTTTTACATAAATTTACAGTGAAATTACATATACTTATCAAAATTAAGGACCGTGGTGCCCACAGACTAATCAGGCAGCTATCGAAAAAACTGTTTGATGTCACTGGGGACCGTAGGGCTGGCTTGTTCCTCGCCGAAAGGATTGGCATAGCGATCCAGAGGGGGAACGCAGCCAGCCTCATGGGTGTTCGGACCTTCCCAGGGTTCGGACCTCGGTGACCTTACCTAAATTTTTAGTTTTCTTTTAGTTATAATTTTGTAGGTAGTTTTTACCTTTAATTTTGTATCTAGTTTTTAAATAGTTTTAGGTCATATTTCCTTATAAAATTAAAAAAAAAAGTAAAAAAGAGAACCAACCCAAGTAACACAGGAAGCATTATAACATATGAATATTTCGAACTTAAGGACCGTATAAACCCTTATATACGTTCACCGAGCAACTTGTTGCATTATATGATGCTTTGAGCTGTATAACGGTTGTATAATGGCATATACAAATGCTTTTGTAAAGCCTTTAGCTTTAGTGCAGCAAACCACAATGCAACTGTACTGCATTCAGCTGTTTAAAAGCACTTAAGTGCTTTAGGTTCTACAATAGCATTATATAATGCTTTAAGCTGTATAACGGTTGTATAACGGCATATGTAAATGCTTTTTTAAAGCCTTTAGTTTTAGTGCAGCGAACCAAAATGCAACTGTACAGCTGAATGCAGTACAGTTGCATTTTGGTTTGCTACACTAATGCTTCGGTGTGGTTTAGTGCCTTAGGTTCTACAATAGCATAAATAAATGCTTAATGCTGATTATGAGCATGAATATTAGCCATTATAATGCCACGTAAATCCGGTATACAGCTTTCAGCTGTTTATAGTACTTTAGGTTCTACAATAGCATTATATAATGCTTTAATCTGTATAACGGTTGTATAATGGCATATGTAAATACTTTTTTAAAGCCTTTAGTTTTAGTGCAGCGAACCAAAATGCAACTGTACAGCTGAATGCAGTACAGTTGCGTTTTGGTTTGCTACACTAATGCTTCGGTGTGGTTTAGTGCCTTAGGTTCTACAATAGCACAAATAAATGCTTAATGCTGTTTAAGAGCATGAATATTAGACATTATAATGCCACGTAAATTCGCTATACAGCTTTCAGCTATTTTTAATGCCTTAATGTGTACAATAGCATTTATAAGTAGGTAATACATTCCTAATGCTGTATAATAGCAATAATGTAAACCATTATAAAGCCAAGTAATTCACTATAAGGGGCTGTTCATAAATTAAGTCATTTCAAGTGGGGGGGGGGGGGGGGGGGGCGGTCAATGTGTAAAAAAAAGGAATGAAATTCGTGTTTCTATAAACTTTTAATGCTATAAAATATTATCTACTAAATAGTTTTTTATTTTACAATTAAGCTAAAAACGCATTTTTTTTTAAATTGCGTCACTTTATTTGGCAGGGGGAGGATTGGATGATTTTAGGGGGGGGGGACATCATCAAATATTGATGACGTAATTTATGAACAGCCCCTATACAGATTTTAGCTGTTTTAGTGCCTTAGGGTCTACAATAGCAATTTTAAGTAGTATATAATGCTTAATGTTGTTTAATAGCATAATTATTCACGTGTAATGCTGTAGGCATTAATAAGCTATTTTTAAGTGTCACTTAACTGCTATTGGACTAAGAGCTAGCCACGTCAGATATGACACAACAATGAGAGCAACAAAACCCGTCTGGTTAGATTGCTATACTATTCTTATTGCTAGATCCTGGCATCTGGCAGCTTTTAATGGGTGGAGGTCACAGTGACAGACTAGCAAAATGTTTTAATTGGAAAATAGTAATACCAAACTAGGTAAAAACTGCCGAAGTTTTCTCGTTATAAAGGACAGGGCCTATATTTTAATGGGCTCCCTGGCGCCAACGACCTTAGCTCTGATTCCCTTAGTTTTCTAATGATTTATATAGCTTATCATATTATCAGTAACGGCTTTAAACAATATAGTATCCTATATTTACTTCAATATTCATTATCTTCGAGATATTTGACATCAAAGTCGAACCAGTTTAGGCTGAAAAAGTGGTTATATGGTCATACATTTTGTGTTAATTAGTTAAAAATTAAAATCTCTCTACAGTTTTTAGACATCAAAGAGGAACCCTAATATGTAGATTACGTATAAGTAAGATTCTATGCAGCATTCGAATATCGATAAAAGTGTTTTTTAGACCATATTTTAAAATATAATAAAAAATAACGGCTCATTTATTTCAAGATCCGGCTATACAGAATGGAGATAAAAGATTGAATAACCGATAGTCGTTTGCCTTATAATTCTATCTGTAGTGAATATGTTGGAATATCGACTCAAAACTGGTCAAAAATCGATAAAAAACGTTAGACCAAAAAATATTATTATTACGGAAACAAAAACAGTAGGCGACAAACTATGAACTACAGTCGTGGCCAGATAATTAAGGACAAGATTATTTTTGCCATACAACTGCATACAAATCTGACATTTTAAATTTGATAAAAATATAAATTTTGCTTATGCTATTTATATTTTAAAAAATACTGACGTATCCGTGTTTAAACAAGGCTTAATATGGGCCATAAATATCTTCCATAAAATTTGAACTTTAAAAAATACAGACGGTCAAATCAACACTCTTTATAAGTTCATACTATAATTAGGAACGATGTATGAAAATCGTTCCTATTTACAAAAAGTATTGATTTGAACGTCTGTATTTTTTAAAGTTCAAATTTTATGGAAGATGTTTATGGCCCATATTAAGTCTTGTTTAAACACGGATACGTCAGTATTTTTTAAATATAAATAGCATAAGCTAAATTTATATTTTTATCAAATTTAAAATGTCAGATTTGTATGCAGTTGTATGGCAAAAATGTCCTTAATTGTCTGGCCACGACTGTATATTATACATCGTTTGGCACTACTTTCCCCCAACATAAACTTTTGTATAATTTCTCTTAATATTGTATAGTACTTGTATAGTTTCTCATAATATTGCATCAAACCCAGATCTCTAGGATTTGTTTTCTTGAAATGGTTTGCATTCTTTGACCTCCACCACTTTAAAGCTGCCAGATGTCCAGATCTAGAAATAAGCATAGTATACCAAACTGACTAGAGGGGTTTGGTTGCTCTCATTATTCTGTCATATCTGACGTGGCTAGCTCTCCGCCTATATAGACCAACGCCATTTTGTAAATAATTTATAACCTAAAAATAAAATCATGTGGACCTATTTTTACTAGGAAAATACCTATATAATAATGAAATAACTTAATTTAAGACTGCTCAACCAACACTATTATGTTAATAATGCAAAATTCGTTCTATACGAGGATTACACAATTGTTTTGTTTATTTGACGCATATCTTTTTATAATTTTTTATAGCAAAACCACAATAAATCAAAGGCGCGTGAAAATTTTCAATGAAACTTATATACACATTTACAGTAAACTACATTGAGCAGTAATATTTGAAGGATATAATAACGTAAAAGAGTCAAAAAGTTTTTTAAATTTTGTTACGATGCAAACAAATATGACATGTCACTCATTCAGTTTTTTGTACCGTCTTCGTCCATTTTATATTACGAGACAAAGTAGTTAAATCACAACGTTCATTGTATTGTAACATTTGTTCCGTCGGTATTAGAGACGTTTTTGCATAGACGTAAGGTTTATTTTACTACACTCTTATGCTAGTATAATGCTTTAGTATTGCGATTGGCAACTTAATCGAGAGTACTAATGCTTCTTTACTGCGATTAGCAAGTTTTTTGGCCGTATTAATGCTTCTTTAATGCGGTTGGCAACTTAATAGAGCGTACTAATGCTTCCTTAATGCGATTGGCACTTTCCATGACAAAGATAATGCTAATAGCGCAGACATAATGCGCCTGTAATGCTATTAAATGACCTGTATAGGATCTCAAGCTGGGTAATTTGTGCCCATTTAAGACCTATATCAGCACTATAAACGTTTATAATGCTACTATAAAACGAACTCAAAAAGCATACAGATATGCTGTAAGACGGCCGTGATACTGCTTTGATGTGTTACTTAGGAAGGGATTAAGTCTTATATTATGTACGGTCAGCTGCAAAGGAAAGGCCCACGCTGCATACAAAGATTGTACCACTAAGTAAAATAAGACTTTTAGTAAAATAAGTAAAATAAAATAAGTCGCCAGGGACCGTAGGGCTGGTTCGTTCCTCGCCCAAAGGATTGGCGTAGCGATCAAGAGGGAGAGCCAGCCTTATGGGAACCCTTCCCAGGGTTCTGACCTCGGCGGCCTTACCTAAATCTTAGTTTTAATTTAGTAGGTAGTATTTACATAGTTTTAATTATGCATGTAGTTTTTAGTTTTAATTTTGTAGGTAGTTTCTAAATAGTTTTAGATCATACTTTATCATATTTAAACTTTGTTAGTGTTTTTTCGGTTTCATGTAAATATATACTTTAAGTAACAGATCAGACGGTTTGACGGTGTTTAGAAAATTTTATGCAAATATGAGACTGACTATAGTGGATAATAATATAATATAATATGTACTACAATTTCAAGAAACAAAAATTGTATTTTGTTCAACTATTGCATTTTTATTGCGACTAAGTATGCAATTTGGTATCAATGGGTATCCTTTCAATTGCATTGTTTCAACTCCGTTTTGAAGTTGAATTTCATAATATCCTTTTATAGTGGAGCTTCACGATATTTAAAGAGTAATATTTCAAATTTCAAGAATCTAACTTCACCGGTTTGGGCTGTAAGCCGTAGACGGCTGTAACTGTAAGCCGTCTATTAGTCTATAGCGTGACTGTTTTACATGTTCACATAGATAAGTAGGTATATCCGAGTTATACACACCCATTGTCATTTCTAGGCTTTTTTTACATACATTTACAGTGACATTACACACACTTATCAAAATAAAGTAAAAAAGACAACCAAGGGATTAAGTCTTATATTATGTACGGTCAGCTGCAGAGAAAAAGGCCCACGCTGAATACAAAGTTTGTACCACTAATTAAAATAAGACTTCATCTTGAGATTATTGTCTCCATGTCACAGAGATGAACTTGTCAGGAACGAACATATAAGGGGAACATTTCAAACTTGCGTGCAACACAGACCAACTTCAGAAAAATCGCTAACTGTAGTACGGTCACGTCATGAAACGAGATAAGAAACACTTGACAAAGATCATCATGGAAACTGAACAACCTAAAAAGATCCAGGTTGGCCAACTACTTGGATGAGGACCAGAACGGCCGATTATCCCGCCACGCCAACCTCAACTACATCATCCGTCGGGCCTTTGTTAGCGCTAACGTGCCAGCGAACCGCCTGGCCTTGCGCGCGACGATGGCAAGAGGCCCGACGGCATGACTCTTGTGTGCATTGGAGACTGCGACGGGCTCTTATTTGGGCCCCCCATCTCATCACAACTTGAACGAAAAGGGCGGGGCGGCTGCAGCGGCAGAGCTGAGAAAGTGCCGCTAATATATTGGTCTGATAGAACAACATATATTTGCGGCATTTGCCGTTGAAACTCTGGGACTGTGATACCCAGGAGCCCACAGACTAATAAGGCAGCTATACAAAAAACTGTGGTCGCCAGGGACCGTAGGGCTGGCTCGTTCCTCGCCCAAAGGATTGGCATAGCGATCCAGAGGGGGAAGCAGTCTTATGGGAACCCTTCCCCAGGGTTCTGACCTCGGCGACCTTACCTAAATCTTAGTATTAATTTAGTAGGTAGTATTTACATAGTTTTAATTATGTACGTAGATTTCCGCTACCCCAAGGTTGTCTGGAAGAGATCGCTCTCTAGGGATAAGACCGCCTGTTGACTGCCTCTACTTTTTAATCTGCGTACTGTACTGTTCTATTTTATTGAGGTAACATAAAGGTAACATAAAGAATATTTGTATGTAGTTTTTAGTTTTAATTTTGTAGGTAGTTTTTAAATAGTTTTAGGTCATACTTTATTATATTTAAACTTTGTTAGTGTTTTTTTGGTTTCATGTAAATATATAGGTACTTTAAGTAACAACTCAGACGGTTTCACAGTGTTTAGAAAATTTCATGAAAATATGAGACTGACTATAGTTGATAATAATAGAATATGTACACACATACAAGAAACAAAAATTGTAGTGTTTAGAAAATTTCATGCAAATATGAGACTGACTATAGTTGATAATAATAGAATATGTACACACATACAAGAAACAAAAATTGTATCTTGTGAAACTATTGCATTTTTATTGCGACTAAGTTAAAAAGTGCCCAAGGCCCTCCCTTACACGTTCATACGGATAACATATACGATGTTAATATTAAGCTTGTATTAAACGTGCATTATTTTTACATATTAGTATAAAAACGAGGCTTAATTGCTGCATTTATTTTTTTAACAATTAGAAGTATCATTAGTAGCGGCAGTCGCAGAAATACTCGTAGTCGAAATAAGCGAATACATGCTAGTAGTGTGTGATTCAATTCGGTTTCGGTAAAATATTTATTTTTTCTAATATTTCATTGGATAGGTAATGTAATAGTACTCGTACTTTCTAAGTCAAGGTTTGCATAAGGTCGCCTGTATAAGCTAGGTCATATTACAACACCTGAATCTGTCCTACCGATTTTACTTGGTTCACGTTAGGCTTAGAGCAAACATAGATAAATCTATATCAGTCATATAATTGTTGTTGATCCTACATTAGCTCAAATTATATTAATTATCGAAGCACCTTTATTTTGCAGTAAAATTAGGTAAGATACTCCTGTTCATAAAACGTTTTTTCCGGATTTTATTCATATTTATTTTAACAAATTAATAATAAGGAGAGTTTACAAATAATAGTGCTAGTTCTGTTTAATAGGTACAAAATATTTTGTTTAAGTGCCTACTTAAAATAGGTATTTATTTTTTACCAAAAAATAGATAACATACAATACCATACCTTTACTCTTAATTTTTTTTAATAAATTTAAATAATCCGTGTAGTTCTATAAAACAATTTTTTCACTCTACATTTAGAATTATAGCTTTGACTTGTATACAGTTTACGACGTTAATAATGTTTTTAAATAACAGAATGCAGTTTGTTACAAATAACAGTAGAAATAAATAGATAATGCTTACCACGGTGCATTTTCGCCGAATATTTAAAACTACAAACAACAGAACTTAAAGAAAATAATGCACATCACTGAACTATTAAAATAAAATAGGTATTAAATTAACATTCTAAAAGAACATAGTGCTACAGACCTAAGAGAGGTCAGTTGACACTCGTGCGCAAGACAACGACTGCGCATGGCTTTCTGGCGACCGAACTGTCATGGACCGAATCAATAAGTGATTGTTAAATCCCGCCCCTACTTTTAATACCTCTTTTACTAATTTATTGGCCAAAGCGTATACTCGTTCATTTTAGGCTAGTACTTTTGTTTGACTCTCGATGCGATTATTTATGACAATGATTATGACTTAATCAAAAAATCTTTAAAGTAACCTATGAGTTATTTTTAAAGCTCTATCGATTGATGTGCAGTGCAACATGTGGATATTTGCAAAAATAAGTTTTTTGACATTTAGTTACATGTATTGGAACCTAGGGGATACTTGGTAAACACAATTACTAGTTTTACCAAACGTGATATTATAATAAATATATCTACTTACGCTAGCAAAACTGATTAATTTATTTCTAGCTTAACTTCACTATTACAAATTTTAGTAATTTTGAAAAGGCCGACGGAGAAATATTTGCGTTGCTGAATATGACACGTTTTATAACAGTACTATGTATGGAGAGGCTTTATAGTTTTCTTCGGGGGAGACATATGAGCCCATTGCTATTATCTTATGTAGCATGACGCTACGTTTATCGTACGACATCTGTCGACTTTCTTCAGAACTTCCGTGTCTAAGGCTAGGTCGTTGTTGATATATAAAAAGCGTACATTGTGATTCACGGCATTACGGGTAGATGGCGCTTATATCAGTCCGCATTCTGTGATACACGACTGGCAGTTATAAATTGAGATAATACTCGCGCTAATTTTGAATGTGAATTTTTGAGGTATTCCAGATTGTCAAAAAAAAGAAAAAGTTGATTTTTGATTGAGTGTGTCAGATCGACGGGGAGATTTTTAAAGAAAAACACATATTCTGGTTTTGTCTGAGGGTTTTGCTATAATTTGATTAGTTGCATCGTGATGGAGTGCGATTTATTCCTCTAGATCTTTGCGTTCAAACATTATATAGCAAGTGCTATACAGTGGGACCGCCTGAGCCGGAAGGATTCCGGAAGGCGCTTGTGGGTGCCGGAGCGGCGAGACGGTCTGCAACCGCCGCGTGTTCCGCGTGATTCTTCACCATCGTCGGAGAATTAGAGCCCGCATCCAGCGGGCTCGCCAAGTGAGAAAGAGAGTTCAGCGAGCTATTGGGTCCGCCTAAACCAAAGCGGACACTTACCCACGAACTCATCCATCGAAGCCATCCTGTCTTTCGAGAATATCATATTATTTACATTTTTTTAAAAACGTTATAAATCCGATTCCTTTTTTTGTATCCAGTGTTTTTGTGCCATAATAGTTTTTTTTGTTGTTTTGCTAGATTTCCCAAAATTCCAATTGCCTCGTTTGACGGGCGTACAAAGACCTGGCTCTTTAATTTAGGCTACGTTCAGCCAGCGAATCATCTGTCACCATCCATATCACCCGCCTCATTAACCCATTATTTTCCTGCAGCCAAATTACCAGCCGAGTCTTTATTTGTACTTACCAGTTTTGCTAGTACTCCATCCTTTTTATTTTCCTTTTGTGCGGAAAGTAGACGTTTACGATACTAAGGTAACTATTGAATGTGAAATATCCTTATATAGGTACAGTTATCGTCATTTTTATGTGAAGTGCTAATATTAAATATTCTGATTATTGTAATTTAATTACATTCTAACCACTAAGGTAACTATTGAATGTGAAATATCCTTATATAGGTACAGTTATCTTCATTTTTAAGTGAAATGCTAATTTTAAATATTTTGATTATTGTGATTTAATTACATTCTGACCACTAAGGAAGTTATTGAATGTGAAATATCTTTATATAGATACCGTTATTGTAATTTTTACGTGAAATGCTAATTTTAAATAATCTGATTATTGTTGCTAATTTTAAATAATTTACTTTATCTTCAAAATTAAACGTGTTAATGCAATTATAGAAGTGTTTTACTGCACTTATTACCTTATTTATATTAAAGCATATTATCTTATTTTTCCTTATTTTTTCTTCATTTTCATAACGGTGATATTGGTTGGTCACGCGTTAATAATGACCATAATGAAAATTTACATACAGAGTTATGCAAAGATAGCGCTGCAAACGCAGAAACACTAACGCAAAAAAAAAACGCTGAAATGCTTTTGATTAGATAATGAAACTGGTCTTTGTTAAGTGTGAAAAAAACCAAGTTACTCGTAGCATAACTGGTTTGCATTCCCTTCTCTGGGTATGTAAAATCCATACAATACAGTACTTAGTCGGTTCATAAGTTCTGTCACTAGGATTTGGACTGGTAAAATAGGAACTGTTAGAGGTTGCTTACTATTTCAATATATGGTTAAAAAGTCTATTTAACACTGGTTAATTTTCGATATTATTTAAGGCAAATAGTTGTGGCAGTTTTACACAATTCCCTGTAACATTCGAAAAAGCGCAATAAAAAACCACGTCAAAAACACGCGCCCTGTTCGAGTTGATTTTGACCATAATTATTTTTATTCAATTTTAAGAGGCTTCAGTCTTGCATACTGCATTAGTTTGACCGTTTACCTTCATTTTCATATGTAATTAACATGGATCTGACTGACAAGAAGGCTAGTTAGTATACACAATTTTGGAAGACTACCTTGAGTATGGCATCAAAATCATCGTGTTTTGCTTAAAACTGAAAAATACGTTGAGGTTCAGGAGAAGAATAGCTGAAGCACAGACTTGTAAGTCAACTAAATATTGGTTTTGAAATATGCCTTAATCATCTACTTTCATAAAAATAACAATTTGTAACTCTGGGCAACTATAGCAATGATCTTAACTAACTTTTGTGAAGTACAATTTTCATAAATCATCGGCGTGTTTGGGACTGACACAATCTTCAAGTTTACAAGGATCTATAAAATACGCGATCTTGATTATTAGTTAATCATATTATATTTTAATCTGTATGAAATAAGCTTTCTAATCAGGTCTATTTTTTTAAATAAAAGCTTTGTATTATATGTTATCACTTAAAACCTTTGTGACAGAACTTAAGGACCGACTAGGTATAGCAAAAAGTTTCTAAACCTTAAGTAGGACTAACACCGTAGATTGTTGACGAAAATTTGGGCCTTTAAAAAAGCTCGAAATACAATCTGTGGGTCGGTTTGTCAAAAGAAATAAAAAAAAACAGTATCTTTATATTATTTTGGAAGAATACCTAATTTAGAGATGTTAATATTATAATACAAAGTTTCACAAATATAGCCCCTGGAATTAGAATTGTCAATGAAAGCCTGCTTCACCTCCTTGGCTGCCCAATTTTAGACCAATCTTTTGACAAATACGTTAACGACAAAATTCAAAATTTTAAATCTATATCCGATCGCTTATTAAAAATGTATATGCATGCAGCTTACACCATCATTCGGCATTGTCTTTTTGTACCAAAATTCACTTACGTTCTCAGAGGTAGCCACCTTTAGAAACACCCAGACCTACTTTTAAAATTGGATAAGTTGATTGAAGAATCTTTGGAATCAATCCTCAACACACCTTTCGGCAATAGATCCTGGACCCAGGCCAGCCTACCTATTAGACACGGAGGCCTGGGAATACGCAAAATTTCTAGTTTATCCTTGCCCGCATTTTTATCCTCAGTGCACAGCGCCCATAACTTGATCGGCAGCATTTTAACCCCTTCTCTCGGCATCCTGGAGGCTGCATAATGTACTGAGGCTAAAAATGTCTGGGCATTAACCTGCCCCAATGTAGACCCGCCTGGCAATCCCTGCTCGCAGAGGCAATGGGACGAGCCGCTCTGTCGACTAGTGCGGAACAATCTTCTTGATACGTCAACTAGTTCGGCAGATCGAGCTCGTCTCCTTGCAACTGCAGAGTAGGAGTCGGGTCTGCGGCTACAAGCATTACCATCACCTTCCATAGGCACACTTCTTGATAACTCAACCTTTCGTTTGGCGACCAGTTTGCGGATAGGGACAGAAACCAACGCTCCACATCGCTGCCAATGCGGTACCATGGTAGACAGCCTTGGCCATCATGGGCTGTCCTGTTGCAGAGGCGCCGGGCGCATTCCTCGCCATGCTAACATCAATGATGTCATCCGTAG
Organism: Pammene aurita; assembly: GCA_947086415.1. Lineage (NCBI taxonomy): Eukaryota > Metazoa > Arthropoda > Insecta > Lepidoptera > Tortricidae > Pammene > Pammene aurita. Next base: position 25,894,385 of record OX352293.1, read on the forward strand.
GGCCCTTGTCAGCATTAAAATGCCGGCCATCTTAAAATCTGTTGGCCTGGCGAGAGACGACGGCAAGAGGCCCGACGGAATGACATTGGTGCCTTGGAAGATGGGGCGGCCCCTAGTCTGGGATGCTACATGTGTAGACACCCTAGCGCCGTACCATCTTCCAGGCACCTGTAATAATGCCGGGACTGCTGCATCCACAGCCGAAGACCTCAAATGCCCCAAGTATGCTGCTCGTGGCAGTGGCTATATATTTGAGGTAGCGACTTTTAGGAGATATTTATTATTTGTAGGTAGTTTTAATTTATATTATTTAGTTAGAATTTTGCCAATTGTACCATGACATCACATTCTTGATGTGAATTCATCAAATCATAATCAATTGTCTATATACGAGGGCTGCTATTTATATATCCGGAAACCGGGATTACAATCTTCTTAAATAGCATATTTGACCTCCATGGTAAAATTTGAACTTTTTTAAGTACTGGCCGGTATATTTTTTCTTTCTTATTAACGCTCGTGTTTTGTTTTTGACGGGTTTTAAATGTCATCTCGCAGCAAGAATGGAACTCACTCGTGAAAATATTCGTGCTATGATTTATTATGATTTTCGGCGTGGTTTAACGCAACAACAGTGCATAGATCAACTAACTTCAACTTTTGGTGATGAAGCCCCATCTAAAACTACTGTGTATCACTGGTTTAGTGAGTTCAATCGTGGACGTAGTATGCTTACGGACGAAGTTAAGGCAGGTCGCCCGAAATCGGTCGTTGTACAACAAAATATCGAGGCTGTGCGAAAACTTATAATGGACGACCGACATGTTACGTACTGCGAGATAGAGGCGACTCTGGGTATTTCTATGACCAGCATTAATAGCATATTACATAATTATTTGGCTGTAAAAAAAAATTGTTCGCGTTGGATACCCCACAACTTAACAAAAGAGCAAAAAGATGCTCGCGTCGAATGGTGCAATAAAATGTTAAAAAAATATAACCGTGGTGACACAAAAGCCGTTTATAACATCTATACAGGTGACGAATCCTGGATCTATGCATACGATCCCGAAACGAAGCAACAATCAACGGTATGGGTGTTTCAAAATGAGCCGAACCCTACGAAAGTCACTCGTGCAAAAAGTACATTGAAACAAATGGTGGCCTGCTTCTTCGGTATTAATGGCCATGTAGCTACAGTGCCACTAGAAAACCGTAGAACGGTTAATTCAGAGTGGTACACGACCATTTGCTTACCGGAAGTATTTGAACAAATTCGTAAAACTAACCAGCGACGAAGAATCATTCTTCATCATGACAATGCCAGCTGTCATACGTCACGCGAAACAACTCTATTTTTGGAGGGTCAAAATGTGGAATTAACGGGTCATCCGCCGTACAGCCCTGACTTGGCACCCAACGATTTTTATTTATTTCCAAATATAAAGAATAAATTACGCGGTCAACGATTTTCGACCGCTGAAGATGCTGTCGACGCATTCAAACAACACGTTATGGAGGTACCTCAGGCGGAGTGGCAGAAGTGATTTAAAAATTGGTTCACGCGAATGCAAAAGTGCATAGATCATCAAGGGGAATACTTTGAAAAACAATAAAACCATTTTCAGCCGTGTACGTTTGTTTGTTTTTTTGTTTCCGGATATATAAGTAGCAACCCTCGTATAATGCATCCATATAAAGCATTTTGTCTATGATTTAATGAATTCAATCATTAATCGTGTGTAGCGCCTTATAGTTTCTGAGTAAAATGGTTGTGACATACGGACGGATGGACAGACAGACATGACGAAACTATAACAAGGCGTTCACACCAGCGTGTTCGCACTCGCGTGGGAGCTCGTCGAATAGCTCGACGAATCATTCGCGTAGTGCCAACACGAATATCCGTTCACATATTCGTCTCCCACCACAGAATAATATTATAGTATTTTATACAGAAACTTCACTACAAAATCAGTATTTGACAGAACTTTCACAGATGAACGGTGACACATACAACTTTGCCTTTGGATTATCTAGGGTTGACAAGTACGCGATTAGTTTAACTGCTGGACCTGCACCAATCTGCCTCAGTCTATCTAATCCGTCAGTAATTTTAATACAAAACTAGATAAATGTCAGATTAATTACCTAATTTCTCCAATCTTACTATTATTTTAGAACAAAACTACTACTATAAACTATTTAAATATTTAACCTTATCTTTGGACATGCCGTAAATAAATGAAGAGGATTTGGACAACCCCGAAAACGTATCCAATACGTTCCACGGCCGTAGCTGTGGGCACAGAATAACTAATCTGTGGGTTCCGTTTTAGTCATGTTGGCTGCGGATCATTAAAAACATATTTCCTTATCGTGTTAGATTTGTAATAAACGTAGTTTGTTATTAAATCAAATACAAACATTGAAAACATTGAAAAAAATAATCAACCCAGCAGGACTTGAACCTGCATCGATACGCCTTGCCGGGGCTCGATATAAGTACTGTTCATATTTTTGCCATGAATAAAGGAAGCACTTTAAAAAAGAATTTCAAGAAAGGGCTTTAAAGTAACAATAGGACATCTTAAAAAATATTAGGTGGATATTGTTTAATTATTTATGAAAACGCGGAATTCAGTTGTAAGGTTTTAATAGAGTTATAAGTCCTAATTATGAAATTATCTACACATGTTATATGCTTAAGTACAATCCCTTGTGCCGTGGGTGTATGGATGGAGACAGAAGAAACGGCCTCTTACGTGGTGCTGGAGTGCAACGGAGTGAACGGAGTGGTCCCGTACAGGGCAAAACACCTCGGATCCCCGGGTGATCTCCCCGAGGTTCAACATCAAAGGTATGATAGGATTCCTTGAGGAGTTGGGCTGGCTAGTCTAGCCGTCCTTCCTTCACACAAAATAGGCGCTAGACGTCGAGTTGCGGAAACCTGCCCGTACTACAATACAATACAGCTGGCTGGCTGGCTGGCCAATACAGTTTGGCGAGTCGGCGAGTCTATGCTTAAGTATGTAATTAAATTTTATACATAATATAGTAAATTTTGGCTACAGCGACTGCGTTATGCCGTTGCGAGCGACGCTGCTGCGCTCTTAGAGCGTTAAAACACTTGCGATTTGCGAGCGACTTTTGTATGGGAGCGAGCACGCCGTGAGTCCGCCGCGTACGAGTTTTGTATAGTAATCGCTTTCAAATCGCTCAAGTGTGATAAGGCCCTTATGTGACTGATATAGCCAATTTTTGCAGCAAATGTGCGGCCACGCTCGCTGCAAGTCAGCACCCTTCCGACATAGCAGTAATTTATGGCCACAGTTGGTCTGGCCTTTAGCTCGTCGCGCTTAGCGTCAAGCTCCGTGCGTCGCCTGGCTTCAAACTCACGCACCTGCGTGTGCACGGTATGCCTCCACTGTGGACGGTCGCTAGCTAAACGCTTATAAAGTTATAGTGACGGGATACGCAAACACGTAAGATTGAGGTGTTTTTGTGCAAGTTTTGTGATGAAATCAAAGCCCTTGGGAGCGTGGATGTTGCATGCTCTGAAGGGACATAAGCTTTATGTTAGCTTAATGGTATCCTTCTGTTATTCATAATTAGGTATAAGTATTTTACTGTCATCACATAACTTGCACGAAAACACTTCAATTTTACGTGTTTGCGCATCGCGTCGCCTTAGGTGAAGAGAATCATTATATTTTAGTCTATAATGGCACTGTTTACAATTCTTTATAACAAAAATAAAAAAAAGCTAAACAAAAAACAATGTCCCGTATCAATTTACCCTTTGTACAGTCACCGGCAATAGTACATATATTTTCTCAAACGAAGGCCAGAAAAATATATCCCACCAAAAACATAAATGTAAAAAAAGGAGAGCCAAGTTCAATACAAAAATTATGCTTGGCTGTGGGCTTCGCCGCAAAAAGAATGGAGATCTAAATGAGTGCCAAGTTCTATGCAAAATCCAAATATGTATTTATAGGAACAAAATAACATTATGAACAAGTATTAAACTCTATTTCTTTGCTTTATTGGATACCTATAATAATTGCTGTTATTTAAAAATGTGAGATCTTAAAGTAGGTTAGATTTGACTTGGCCAGTTTTCATTACATCAACCATTTTTTAAAGTTATTCAACATATATATATATATATATATATATATATATATATATATATATATATATATATATATAAATTCTGAAAAAATAAAAAAAAACTAGGCAGGTATTGAGATTTAATGTTTTTTCTTGCGTTTCCGCTGCATGGTTTTCTTTTTTATGCTATTGTCTATATGCTATTGGTGCCGAGCGCCGCCGATGACACACCGCCGTTGGCCGGTCGTTTAGCGCGTGTTACAAGTTTTTTGTACGGGGACACCACTTATTTTTTGACTTAACTTTATTTTTATATTTCTGTTATATAGCAAATATAATAATACATATATTGGGATAGTTTCAAATATCTGCTTGTAACGGTTCCAACGATACAATAAAAAAAATATTGTATGGGGACCCCCCTATTTTTAACTTATTTTTATTTTTAGATTTTTTCCTACGCTTACACACAATTACCGAGCTGGATTCCAAATTTCATCCTTCTAGGTCATCTGGAAGTAGGTTAGATTTAGGTACTATATGTCAGTCAGTCAGTCAGTGCTAAAATTTACGACTTTTTGACCTTCATATCTTTATAACCGTTTGAGCTAGTTTCATGAAATTTGGGCTTCTAGATGTCCTTATGGATATAATTAAACACATGTACTTTTATGTGTTTACGTTAAAGAGGTTTTGAGTTATAGGAGGGTCAAAAGTGGCACCAAGTGGTTCATGTAATATACACTCGGCGCTGGCTAGCCAGTTCCTTTGCTTGAACTTGGCTTGACACGCTGCCACGTGTCTAGATGTGACTCAGTCTTGTTTTTAGAGCCATAAGTCACATATTCTTGCGGCTTTCGTTTAGGAAGATACTATTGCCGTTGACTGTACCTATATACTCGTACATTTAATTTATTGTTTAAGTAGGTACTTTAAAAACGACACAGAATTTGAGGATGAATATGAAGCGCGATCGGTTTGCTAACACTAAGTTTGCAATCACTTTTAGCTGTAACAATGGGGTACTCTTACCCGATTAATACCTTATGATCCTTTTGTCTAATTAAGTTGGGGCCAGACGGCATACAAACACAGCCCTCTGCCACGAAATCTTGGCAGAAAACAGAGGTTTTAAATCATGTAGTCAGTGGTTGGTGCTAAATTCTACATGAGCTTTAAACGCCCTTGGTGGCTAGGTGTGCTCTGCCAACCATTGGCAGAAGCGGTTGGTTGGTTGTCAGCCATGTAGACGCTCGCTTCAACAACTCGCTCCAACCAAAGTCACGTGGCAGAATCTGCTGCTATCTGCCGTCTGGCCCCAACTTTACTATTTTATTAAAACCTAGTACTCGTATAACAGTCATCTATGGTTGTTTATAGGCAGGCCAATACTCCGGTTGTGGCCACTATGCCGGTTTCAACCATTTCCAACTTCCTTAACGTATAGACAAATTTACAAGTCTAATTAATTTTATTTTTATTTTTTATTTTTATACTACGACGGTGGCAAACAAGCATACGGCCTGCCTGATGGTAAGCAGCTACCGTAACCTATGGACGCCTGTAACTCCACAGGAGTCACATGCGCGTTGCCGACCATTTACAAAAAGGAGGATTCACTGTGTTGACGGCTAAAGGAACAAGAGGGTCCCTCATCGTCAACACACTGGGTCCTCTTTGAGCTCTTTGGCAACCTTACTCACCAGCAGGAACACATCACTATGAGTAGGGTCTAGTGCTATTTGGCTGTGGTTTTCTGTAAGGTACTTCGGGTACAGTCGGGCTCTGCTCCAGATTTGAGCGAGATGACATTCACTAAACGTGCCCTACCACACTAAGCGAGATGCCATTCGCAGTGCCCATACCTCTCGTTAAATTAATTTACAAGAGTAAATTATGGCAGCACAGATGGCACATCTGTTGTGTATCCGTTGTCATTTAGTTGTCAGGAGCCATGGACAAACGTAGCGAAGGGCGGATATTCATGTAAATATAGTAATATATTTTCAATGACTCCTTACGTAAAGAGTGTGATAATTCCGTATTGTTACAAAATGACGGACGTTTGAATAGACAAACTCTCCGCACTGGTCCCACCATGAGCGAGTAAGCGAGTAACGTTAAGCGAGTAGCATTACATTGCGGTTTGTCGAGGTATAGAGTGATCGATCGACCTTTCAAGGCCCGCGATGTAATGCTACTCGCTTAACTTTACTCGCTTACTCGCCGCCGGTGGGACCAGTGCCTTAAAGTGGCCAAAACTCCCATCATATTTCTTGTAATGAGATCCGAGGAATGACGTAGCGTCAGGGTCCGTGTGCTTGATGTAGCTCTGAAACAAATTATCTATTATTTTAATAGGTTGATACCTACAGTCAATTAAAATCATATTCGTCATAATTCTTTTTAATTACTTAGTTATGCCTTAATTTGGGCTACTTATAATATAACACGTAAAGATTATTTCATTTTCGTAATGCTGTCAAAAACTGGAAAGGTACCGTGAAAGTTGTGAAACATAGACTGTGTTATTACTTATTATACAAGATGTAACAAAAATATTGTGATCCTTTTAAGGTCGTATATTGGTATCATATTGTAATTATGAAAAACTAAGAATAAAATATTTTCGCGTGAAAAATTAATGATTTTGTGAGGAGGGTTGGCCGGCTGGAACCATCAATCCCTTAGAAAAAAATTGTTTTTCGTGTCAAAAAAATTTTACTCCTACTTTTTCTTAATCGCAATACAATACCAATTATGCCCTTAAACGGATCACGAGTATTTTTGTTACATCGTGTAGATTACGATGACGAATAACATTTTTATGGGTGCAGAATAAGTTGATTAATAGGTAAAGCCTGACCAGAAATATATGATCATGCGCCATGTTGCGGAATTTCATTGGAACTAATTTCTTACACTGGCAATAATTTTAATGACAGGATGTTTATGCATGTGTGAGTGCATGATAGGCTGTCACTGTCATTGTAGCAGTTTACTTGAATAATAATAAAGTGTTGAATATTAAATAATAAACGACAAAAAAATACCAACATTATCCATAGTGAAGAGCGAAACATTGTAAATATTCTAATAAACTGCTGTAAATAATACGCTCGGAAAATGAAACTATTTAGCTGTGAAACATTTTCAAATTTAACATCAGAGCTGACAGGTAAACAAATCAAGATGTCACTATACCATAAATAATAATAGGCTCTATGATTATACTGAACTGTTGCCATATTAAATGAGAGTAATAGCGCCCTCTTGACAATAATCATATATTTCTGGTCAGGCTTTATATTACTCAGTTAAAAATAATAGATACCCTCAGGAGAAACCCTCGAGTCTTGTGAAAGTAGAATTGGTCCTAAGAGAGTCGTTAGCCCCGACCCTAAAGTGGACGTTATGAGTATTGCAATAACGATGATATTTGAATGCTGCTCCGCAATCTTCCTGTCTTCGGCGCTGCTGTCCTTCCATAGAGAATCTGCAGCCACACGAACCAATACAGCCTGAAAAAATATTATCGTTCACGGCATATCTTTATTTACAATTATTATATTTGAATCTGAGTATTACCAGCCTGTAAGCGCGGAAACGGAAGAGTAAAATGATTTTTTACGATCGACAGCTGTTTACTTTGTATTATTGATAGGTAGTTTACGGAAGTCAATAAGACATTCTGACACGCCTTATTAAATTTGGGAATAATAAATGCAATATTCGCGTTCACACAATACAATATCTATAACAAGTTCCTTGTTCCTGATAAAAATGAATTCGACTAATAGTTTTTTTCCTGGGTACTGTTACAATTATTATGTGACTTTTAACTAGGGCAAATTGACGAAATGGCTGGATTCCCTGACTATTTTCTTAAAGATTAAAAGAAAATGGGGATGAAATGAGGTTGAATGTTAAACAGTGTTTTCAACATAGAAGAAGTCGCAGGCCGAGGCAGTTATTTATTGTTATGGACGGATCGCTCAAGTATTAGTTGAATAGTTAACATTGCTCGACTCAGGGTCTTATTAACTTTAGCGAGGAGCTACTCGTCGAATATTTGTAAACTTAATACTTAGTTGACTTTTGTCAGTGACCCTTGTAATAAATATTAATAATTGGACCAAGGCGTTCATTGTGTCAATCAATATTTTTTTAAGGACATTTTGCTCTCATTTGCTATACATAATAGGTAGGCGCTAAAATTTAAATTTACAATTTTTGCCCTCATCACAAGTTCACTCTGTACGTACGTGACCATAGAAACTCAGCTCGTTTAATATTTTTTTATACCTATATGTCATAATGCTGAACGATGTTACAAAATCCTCATTTTATTATGTCGTGAAGCGGACTAGTAGTTAAAGGCCATTTAATAGTATTTGTAGTAGTCACTCCAGCATTATAATCTGTCAAATATGTCAGTATTCAATGGCTGACAGTTATATATAAAAAATATACTCTATGAACGTTGTTTATGGTATTCAATAAGAGCATTGCTAATGATGGCCTTATGGATTTTCATACAATATTATAACGCCAGGTGCCAGGTGCCCTGCGATGTGGCACTCCCATCCGCCAGGTGATCCCATCCTAAACCCTACAATTCCCAGAAAAAATCCCGTGCTCCAACTAATCATTTCCTTTCTACAATCCCGTCAACTCACTCCTCCCCCTACATCCCGAAGGGTACTTAGACTGACGCTCTCCACCGCCCCCATGTCTGGACGCATCTCTGACGAACTCGGTTCAGCAGAGAGGTGTCCTAGCAGAGGGCTCGGGGGGAGCGCCAGTTTAAATGACCCACTTCCCGTCCACTCCCTCCCCTCCTCCTGTTCCACTCCCCTAATCCAAGGTGTAACTTATCGTGCCGATGGATGCATGGCTGAGAGGGAGCTCAGTCACGAACGATAGACCCTCGAGCCCTCGGGCTCCGGCGTCGACAGGAGGTGTGGGTACTCCTGAAGACCTATTTTTATCCACCTGTGCTAGGCCCTGCACAGTTGAGCGCCGTAAGCAAGGATGAAGGGATCCTGGGGATTGAGGCATTGCCAACCCGCGTGTCAACACGTCCCTTAGGCCCTAATTTCGGGCAAAACGGTAGCCCTACTGCTAGCCACAGTATGGGAAATGGCCATGTGAGGAACCGTAGGTGCTCACGGCGAGTAGTGTGGAGGCCGCGGAGACAGTTTCTGCTGTCAAAGCGGTGGTGAATAGCCATGCTGATGGAGTGCGTATGGATGACTCTGGCGTAGGGCGTCTGACCTGGATGACCCTGCGTCCCATCTATACAAGCCCCTGATGTCGCGCAACTAGCCAACTCTGCACTGCTATACCCGAGTCGGTGTCCTAGCGACGGAAAGCACCTATATGTGTGTGAGTAAGCGTTCCCAGAGGTGCGGGCCCTTGTAGGGCGGGAGCCGATGAGGATGAAGTATACAAGTTTGTAACATGGAAAACAGGTCTAATACAAACAAACCCCAGGCTAAACCAGAAGCGTGCATCGCTGATGGTACAGCCACACAGGCAAAACAAGCTGTTCCAGCGACAGTGCGTCAAGCCGACAACCCCCGTACGCCGGTCAGAACCGGCAGTACCACTGAGACCCAAGGCAGAACTGCGGGGGAGACCCCAAGGACAAGCCGCAAGGTCCCAAGACCACAGGGCAATGGTACCAACTTGATCAACTTCAAGGACCAGACCCCTAAAACAACAACGGTCAGACAACCCCAACCCAGTACTTCCCGGGGTGGTCCGCCCGCCAAACCATCAGGTGAGCAGACCGGTCTAGACCCCTTTGCGGACTGGCAGGAAGTGGACTACAGGTCCAAAAAGAGGCGACCCAATACTGGGAAGCCTCACCCAGCCAGGCCAGCGAAGGCTTCCTCTTCCTCTTCCAATCTGCCCCCCCCCCTGTTAAACGTCAAGGAGGGGTGGAAAAGAAGAAGAAGAAGAAAAAGAACAAAAACCAACGGCGCGCGGCCCGCTTATTGCGGGAGCAGCTGTCGGCAGACAACTCTGCAACCGGCGAGGATGCTCAGGCTTCTTCGGAGCCTCTGCCCAAGCCGGCGCCGACGCAGCAGTCGGCTGCTGGTAGGCGTCCGCCGATGGGGAGGGGTCCCACCCTTCCCCGTCAGGCTGGCACGTCGGCCAGTACCTCTGCTGGGAAGGCCGCAAAGTCCACCAAACATAACCCAGGCAAGAGCGCACGAGCAGTTGCAAAGAGGACACGGGACGAGTCCTTCTCCCCGCAAGGAGATCTCAAAAAGCAGCGGCTGGTGAGCCCGAGCCAAACGGGTATAACTTACGCTCAGGCGGTATCGTCTGACCTGACGATCGTCATCACCGACGAGAAGTCAGGTAAGATAACCGCCGAGCAATCAAACGCGATCCTCCGCGGTCTACACACCGCAATAGTGGAGGAGGCGCGGAAAAACACTCCGGGAGCCACGCCACCGAAATTCAAGGGCCGACCAATCTTCGCAGAGGGGCAGCTGAGGGTCTTTGCACAAGACGAACACTCGGCCGCCTGGTCTCAGCGGTGTGTGAAGGCCCTATCCTTACCAGATGTCTCCCTCATGGCAGTACGCCAGTCGGAGATGGTGAGGAGAATTAGGTGCGGGCTATTTATCCCGAATGTGGACAACTCGTCATGGGAAAATGTCCGTCAGGCAGCTGATGGACTAAAGTACCAAAACGAGTGGGCCAAGGTCGGTACATGGGCCATCACGGCAATCATGCGCCAGGATCAGGGATGGTTCACCACCTTCACCATTTCTGAGGACCTTGTGTCCGCCTTCATGGAGAGGGACAGAACCATGAACTGTGGGGTAGGCCAAGTCTACCTCAAGTTCAGAGGTCCTGGGGGCAAATACATCAACCAGCCCCCCACCCTCCAGGAGGAGTCCACACTCAAGGTTACAGGGGCTATAGTCCCCAAACAGGGCGAGGGCAGCCACGAAGGTTGCCCTCCAGCGTCAGTCGAGGAGTCGGCCACCCCGTCGACATCCAGACCGATCATACCCGAACTCTCGGAGGAGGAGCTCCTCGGCATTGGTGAGGGACCAGCCGGAGCAGTCTCCGAGGGCGAGGAGCTATCGGGATGGATGGAGACAGGGCTTAATCTGGTCGAGGAGGGAGGGCACGTCTCTGATGGCTACCCAACCAACATCGACAGTGACGCCGACTAGCGTCATACAGGCCAACCTCCAGCACAGCGTGACCGCCACGGCCCAACTGAGGCGCTGTCTGGAGGGCCTACCAACAGCCGTTGCCCTCCTACAAGAACCATGGGTGGGCGACGGGAACATAAGAGGACTCTGTAATATAAGAGGTAAGCTCTATTACTCTACAACACACGCAAACCCTCGAGCGTGTATCTTAACTACCAAAAACATAATATCACAACCGCTCACTGAATTCTGCTCTAGAGATTTGTGTGCAATTAAACTACAAGTTCCTATGACCACAGGCTGCCGAGAGCTAGTCCTTGCCTCGGCTTACATGCACGAGGAGGACGAGCCGCCACCACTGGAACTACAACAGCTGGTCAACCACTGCGAAAGAGAGGGCCTCGCGATCATCATCGGGGCCGACTCCAACGCACACCATCCTCTGTGGGGGATGAAGACCAGCAACAACAGAGGTAAGACACTAGTGGAATACCTTGTTACAACTAACTTAAACATCCTAAACGTAGGTGCGGAACCAACATTTGTAAACAGAAGGTGCAGTACGATTATTGACCTGACTCTGTCCTCAGAGAATGTAAGTGATCTAGTTGTGGGATGGCACGTCTCACGCGAGGCCTCATGCTCAGACCACAGATGGATTCGCTTCAATCTACAAGCATCATTCGATACACCAGCCCCCCGAAGGAATCCTAGGGAAGGGTCTAGACAGACTCCCACCTAAGGATGACATTCGGGGACCAGCGCAGATAGAAATACAGGTAAACACCCTAACTGACACCCTACTAGACAGCTACCATCTGGCTTGCCCCCTGAACCCACCATCGAAAACTGCCATGGCAGGTCATCAGTGGTGGGGTCCTGAACTGGAGAGACTCAGGAGCAAAACCAGAAGACTCTTTAATAGGGCAATGAACACCACGGCCGAGGCGGACTGGGACAAATACTATGAAGCCAAAGCCAAGTACAAAAAACGACTGCGGTATTGGAGGTCTCTGTCATGGAAGAACTTCTGCAGCAGCATAGAAACACTAGACCACGCAAATCGGGTAAGGAAAGCACTACCCCCCAAATCCATGACTCAACTGGGATCGCTGCGGAAACCCGATGGCACATACACAACCTCCTCCGCAGAGACTCAACACCTCCTGTTAGTAACTCACTTCCCTGGATGTGTAAGTCTCACAGATCAGGAACGGCAGGACGAGGAGGTTTATAACACTACAGACGACAACAGGCAAATGGCGAACAGAATCGTCACGGCTGAAAAGCTCAGCTGGGCCATCGACAGTTTCCATCCCTTCAAGGCGGCTGGCCCGGACGGGATCTTCCCTGGTCTGTTACAATGGGGCCTAGGACTGATCCTGGAAACCCTGATCGAGATCATGAAGGCCTGTCTGACCTGGGGCTACGTGCCCAGGCTATGGAGGGATATGAACGTGATATTCATACCTAAACCAGGTAAGAGTGACTATACAGATGCAAAATCCTATAGACCCATCAGTCTCACATCATTCCTGTTGAAGACACTGGAAAAACTGTGTGACAGGGACCTACGGGATCTAACGCTCAAGAACATACCGATGCACGACAACCAACACGCGTATAGCTCAGGTAAATCTACAGAATCGGCTCTTCACATGGTCGTTAGCCGGATCGAGAGGGCCATCGGTGACAAAGAAATGTGCCTCGGCACGTTTATTGACATTGAAGGCGCTTTCGATAAGACCCACTTCGCCAGTATAGGGAATGCCTTAACTAATCACGGCACGGAACCCGGACTGACCAAGTGGATCATGAACATGCTCAACAAAAGGACTATAAGGTATGCAGGTGAGCCGCAGGCCGTAGCGGCGGTGCGAGGATGCCCACAAGGGGGAGTCCTATCACCGTTGTTATGGAACCTAGTAGTTAACAACCTTATAACCAAACTAAACAAGGAACACCTTTACACAATTGGCTATGCTGATGATCTGGCGATATTAATATCAGGTAAATTCGCCAGTACGGTCTGTGACCTCACCCAGGCAGCTCTCAGAATCGTGGAGCGCTGGTGCAAGGAATTCGACCTATCAGTAAACCCCACCAAGACAGAAATGGTAATGTTCACCAACAAAAGCCAAACCAAAACTGTTCCAAACTGAGTTACAACTGACCAATGAGGTAAAGTACTTAGGACTCACTCTTGACAGTAGACTCCATTGGACCAACCACATAAACAAACGCATTAACAAGGCCGAAGTCGTCTTCTGGCAGTGCAGAAGAATGATTGGTAACAGGTGGGGGCTCAACCCAAAAATCACTCTCTGGCTCTACAAGACGATAATCCGGCCTCTATTCTGCTACGGGGCGCTGGTCTGGTGGCCAAGAACGAACCTCGCCACCGTACGAAACAAGCTGCAGAAACTACAGAGGCTTGCATGTGTGGCTACCACAGGTTGCTGGAGGAGCACTCCGACCGCAGCCTTGGAAGTCATGCTAAACCTTCCACCGCTTCACCTCCACATACAGCAGGAGGCTGCCCTGTCAGCGGTAAGGTTGCGAACCCTCAACGTATGGTCTAATTTGAACACTCTGCACACAATATGCCTGGGAAGGGTATACGAAGAACTTCCAGTGCTAAGGGCAGGCACGGATCGGATTCACAAACGTGCTGTCTTCGATAAAAGGTACAAAATACAATTACATGAGGACGACAATCAGGAAGGACTCAACCTCCGGGAATTGAGAATCTTCACTGATGGATCTAAAACAGACGTGGGGTCAGGTTGCGGAACTTTTTCTGAAGACCTGAACATGTCTATAGTCACACCGCTGGGCGCTCACAACTCAGTATTTCAAGCTGAGTGCATGGGCAAATAAAAACTTGAAAATGTTAGAAATAAAAACTTGAAAATGTTAGCGAACACAAACCCAAACTGTACTTACATTGAAACAAATTACCTAACTGATCAGAGAAATTACATTAAATCAGGATGCCAGCGCATTAACATATCTATTGACTACTATGTATACAGATTGAAATTTCTAACATTCACAAACAGGCGTACCAACACAACTACTCTATCAAATGTGTGTGACGAAAAACCTAAAAAGGGAACTATCCCTTACTACTTTACCTCATTGCCTAAGAAACTTATATCCGGCAAATTAACAACCACAAATCCTACTGAAAACAGACACAAAAAGGGAACCATCCCCTATTATTTCCGTATAATACCACGCCAATCAGGGACCGGCAACATAGAAAATAGTAATGAAAATGCTATTTCAAACCAGTTTTTTCGTGCCTCTCGTTAATGAAGGTTTAGAATTTCACATACTTCACCAAAACATCGCCAGTTTCCTTGCAAAGAGAGACCTATTAGAAATTGTACTGTCTGAACTAGCTGATTTAGGAACACATCCAGACGTTATCTGTTTTAGCGAGACTTTTGTGAAAATGGGTGATGAAAAAAATATTATTTTAAACGACTTCGAACTTGCCTCTAACTACTCTAGAAACAATAAAAGAGGTGGTTCATGCATTCTAATTAAAAAGGGATATGAATACAAAGCCCTAAATCTACAAGAACATGCGGAAATAAATGTGTTTGAATGTTGCGGAATATATATAAATAAAATTAATTTAGTGGTGGTATGCATTTATAGAACTCCTACCTCAAATATTAGTATCTTTCTTAGAAAGTTAGAACTCCTCCTACATGTGATACAGAAAAAATATTATAAGAAAAAAATAGTCATAACGGGAGATTTAAACATAAATATTCTCAGTAGTAACCAGTGTACCATAAATTTATTAAATATCACCCATAATTTTAACATGAGGAGTCATATAAATGAAGCCACCCGTGGTAAAAACTGCTTAGATCATTTCTACAGTAACATTTACAAAGCATCAGGTAAAGTTATACCATTGGGGCTATCTGATCATGAGACAGCCCAAATGCTTAGTTTCTGTGAAATAAAAAAATCTAACATACTAAAACCCACAATAACAGTAGCTAAAAGGGACTATTCAAAGGACAACATATCAAAATATCAAGAATGTTTAAAGAGTTTATCTTTTTCGGAAGTATATGAGGAAACAAATTTTAATCAAGCTTTCAAAAAGTTTCATGAAACTATAACCATTTTCTACAATCTATGCTTCCCTCTGATCAAAGTTAAGATTCAAGGAAATCGTAAACTGAAATGGATTACTAGGGGTCTAAAAACTAGCATAAAAACAAAGAGAAAACTGAGGTACTGTTATTATAAATTAAACTCAACACAAAGTAAAAATGACTACAAGACGTACTCAAATATTTTAAAAAAGTGTATAATACGTGCACAAAAGTCTTGTAATACAAAGTTTGTTGTAAACAGTAAAAATATCTGTAGAGCGTCATGGAAAATTGTAAAAGAAGAAGTAGACAATAGAGATAATAAGCACTCTATTGATTCAATTAATTATAATGGTATAAATATTACTGAACCGGGTCTTATAGCGGAGGCATTTAATAACTATTTTATTGAATCAACAAACAAATTAAACCATAATCCAGTTAATACCGTAAATAATAAAGTCACAAACTCTATTTTCTTACGACCCTTCTGTACAAACGAGATATTGAAAATAATATCTTCTTTAAAAAATACAAATGCTGAAGGTTATGACGGCATAGCTACTAAAATAATAAAGGAATCAAAATTAGAAATTGTAAATGTTTTAACATATTTAGTTAATTATTCACTGCAAAGCGGAACGTTTCCTGAGCTCTTAAAGAAATCTATAGTAAAACCGCTTTATAAGAAGGACGATAAAACAGAGTTAGGTAACTACCGCCCAATAACGCTTGTCCCAATACTGTCCAAAGTTTTTGAGAAAGCGATGCACTGCAGATTAATGGATTATTTCTCTAAATATAACATTATTTCAGCGGATCAATACGGCTTCCAAAAGACAAAGTCTACCACGCTAGCCGCTTTTAATGTTGTACGCGAGATATCTACAAATTGCAACAAAAAACATCTAACCACGGCACTATTTTTTGACATGTCAAAGGCTTTTGACTTTGTGAATCATGATTTACTAATAAAAAAGTTAAATTTTTACGGTGTTAGAGGACCAGCATTGCAATGGATAAAGTCTTACTTAGAAAACCGAAGTCAATGCACATTACTAAATAAGATAAACTATAAACACGAAACAGAGACCTTCACCTCCAGATTTGCCATAAACAGGTTTGGGGTGCCTCAAGGCAGCGTTCTTGGACCACTGCTCTTCTTAACATACATAAACGATCTCCCAAATGTTACAAATCATAGATGCATATTATTTGCCGATGACGTCTCAATAATAGTGTCCAACGACAAATCAGCTTCGCAAGTACGGCACGAGATAGAGATTAACACAGTAGTCAAAGATGTAGTAACTTGGTTGGAAAAAAATAATTTACAAGTAAATTTGAGGAAAACATGCTACATACATTTTAATAGTAATGTAGAATCTCTAAATATTACGTATAATGACCACGATGTCCAAAACTGTAAATCAACAATATTTTTAGGCATTAACTTAGACAATGAGCTAAAATGGAAAGGCCATATCCAAGTTGTATGTAATAAACTGAGTAGATTTGTATACGTTCTTAATAGATTACGACGAACAACGGACTCTAAAACCGCATTAGCAGCCTATCACGGATATGTAGAGTCAATTTTGAGGTATGGCCTCCTTGTATGGGGAAATGGCGTTAACATACGTCAAGTATTTTTGTGTCAGAGAGAATGTGTTCGTGCTATCTGGGGAGTTGCTCCATCGGAATCGTGTAAGCCACTATTTCTGTCGCTAAATTTACTTCCTCTGCCATGCCTGTACATATTTGAAACATCAAAATTTGTTAGGAAAAATATAGATCTGTTCAGTACGGCTGCTGACGTATTCCCGAGAGGGACTAGAAATAGAGACAGATTAGTGGTTGGTATGCAACAAGGATGTGACATGTTAAAAAAGAATTGTTTTGTAATGTGTATTAACATTTACAACGCCTTACCGGAAAATTTTAAAGAAATGCCTTACCACGAATTTCAAAAGGTTCTACGCAAGTGGCTAGTACAAAAAAGATTTTACTCCATTAGTGATTTTTTTAATAATGAATGTACCTAATGTAATTACTGAATTATGAACTAAGAATTGACTTACCTATTAGATTTATTAAATGTATGTGTAAAATGCAAAATATTACCAATTAAAAATTACGTTACTATAATTACTCATTGTCCTGTATAAACAAATATTAGGATTGCATAAATTGTGTTGACATTTCTTTATTATACATAGGCATGGACATTTAATTTAATTTAATATCATTGTATTTTAATATTAGTGCTTATACAATTGTATTGTTTGCATGTTGTTTGTGGACAGCTGAATAAGGAGGACAACAAAACACATGTAACATCTTTAACTGTACCCTTTTCAAGCAAATAAATGATTTATGATTTATGATTTATGATTTATGGGCATCATCAATGCGGCTGCCGCCATAACTGTAAGGAAAGTAACAGGAGCCTCCATCCGTATACTCTCTGACAGTAGGGCAGTACTGATGGCTCTAGGAAGTCACATCATTACATCTGGACTTATACACGAGTGTCATGAACGACTAATGGAGGTAGGTCAAAATAACAATATTGTCCTTCAATGGATCAAAGGTCACAGCGGATCCCGGGGGAATGACGCTGCGGATGAGCTGGCCAGGCAGGGGTCGGGTGCTGGGTCAATTGGCCCGGAGCCTATTCTTTTGACGCCCTTCAGCAAGGTACGCTCGACGCTGCTGGAACGAACCGGGAGACTGCACATAACACATTGGCAAAGTCATGAGGAATGCAGACAGGCTAAACAAGCCATGCCTAGTATTAACGACAGACTCACCAAAACACTTCTCCGTCTCGGCAAAATCCGCTTAAGGATGGTAACTAGTGTGATAACAGGTCATGGACCATTTAACAAACATCTCTTTAACTTAGGTGTTACAGACAGTCCCCTGTGCCGTGGGTGCATGGAGACAGAAGAAACAGCCTCTCACGTGGTGCTGGAGTGCAACGGAGTAGCCCCGTAGAGGGCAAAACACCTCGGATCCCAAGGTGATCTCCCCGAGGTCCTACTCAACATCAAAGGTTTGATAGGATTCCTCGAGGAGCTGGGCTGGCTGGACTAGCCGCCCTCCCCCTTTACGCAAAATAGGCGCTAGACGTCGAGTTGCGGAAACCTGCCCGTACTACAATACAATACAATACAACACCGGCACAATCAACCGAGAGATTGACGTTACTAAATTTTACAGACAGCAGGTTGTAAGTAATTTAACGAAGCGAATAAGAATATTGGCTTGCCTATTTTGAGCACTCGTAGTAAAATTATTGTATGCAATAATTAGTGGCATAATTAAGTTTTTAAATCTCGTACTTTACAGCTTTGTAGTAGCTTACTATAACAATTTTATCTTTAAAAATAATTGTGACATTATAAAATAGACGTTTATTATACATATCAGAATATATTTCAATTTGAATACAAATATTTCGGCTAATATTCATTGTAAAACTGTTTAGGCAGTGCCCATCAGCAGGTAATTCTTATCATATTTTTTTTATCGTTAAAAATAATTGTGACATTATAAAATAGACGTTTGTAATAGGTATAGTAATATATTCCAGTTTAAATACCAATGTTTCGGCTAATATTCATCAAGGAACGGCTAATTGAAGAAACACGTCTTGGTGATCATTAGTGCAGAACATGTTCATGTTAATCATGTTACTGACGGTGTCCAATAAGCGCTTCCCCACAAGTTGTAAGTCTCTGCATGGCCCCTACTGGCGTAAAGTTGTTATGAATTTAAAGGTCAAATTATATTGTCAACGTGCTAGATAAACATAACACGTTTTGTAAATGAGTAAGCTGTATGTAAGCAGCGAGCGTCGCATTTAGGGTAACGCGACGATAACGCCGAGACGCTGCCCTAAGTCCGTACTCAACCCTGCGCAATGCGGTTGAAGTTACGCGTCCTCATCTTTACTTACACTACACAGCTTACACTCGAGGTCAACTATGTACTTAGTTATATATAACTTTTATAAGATTTGCTTGTAATAGTTTGCGCGAGCGGTTGCTGGATGCTTCTTAATTGATCATTATATTTTTAAATATTTGTACATGTGAATCCAAGATAAACTTACAAAATTACCTGATTAGTCTGTTTTCTTTTTTAACATTGAAACAGGACACTTCCTTTTTCGAACAAACTCTAACAGGTATTTACCTATAGGTTGTGTTTTGACATAGAGTTCAACATTTTTCAACCCCGGCGGAAAGGATAAATTACTTTAAAAAAAAGTTTTGTTTCTGTGAATTCATTGAAATGAAATTTCTCTAAAATGAATAAGAATTATCTTATTCGTATCTGATAATGTACCAAGTTACGTATTCTTGTATTATATTTCTTTATTCTAAAAGGTAAGAAAAAAAAAAATACTAATGTATTTTAATTGACAGTTTTACCAATAGAATTTATGTTTTATGTTCAAAAGCATTAAAAAAATCGAATAGAAAGCAAAAAAAAAAACCGGCCAAGTGCGAGTCGGACTCGCGCACCGAGGGTTTTGTTAATTAAATTTTGCTTTATCTAACCTAAACGTTTACGGTTGATATCCTTGGCCACCGTGAGTAAATAGACAACGTGAAGCAACTAAATTCTCTGCGGAAGCCCGTGAAAAGATCACAGAAGCCCTTTTCACTAGCTTGACAGTTTAATGTCAAACTTAAATAGTAAACAAGAAATATATATTGTTGCGAAAAACAATATGGATTGCGAAAAACACTATTCTCGATTGTGATAGTTTCCCGCTAGTGCTAGTGCTTCGCACATCTCATCATCACATCCCGCCGTCTTCTGCGAAACAGCGATAGCGGCGCTCCCCGTGTTGTCGCGCTCGAACGCTGCACTAGTTATATGCATCAGACCGGGTCTTCAGTTTCCTGCAGCAATCAGCCGGTTCACCAAAGGACTTCGCCCTGTGGACTGCGCCTATACAATCGTTTCTTTTTTCTTTTGTATTTGCTATTATTTTTAATTTTTTTTTACTAAGCTAAGCCTTTAGTTTTAGTTACTCGTAGTTTTTTATTTAGTTTAATTTGAATTTAGACATATTTAATTTATAACTTTCAGGCATTGTTGATGCCCCTTTCAAGCCTTTCTTGCCCTACCCCAGCTTCTGCATCGCCGGAAAATCGAGTGCGCTGTCCTCAATGTCCAGAACCGCTCTTTTTCAAAGGCTCCCGGGGACTGAAAATTCACATCGCTAAGAAACACCGGATTTTTCCTAGCCAACCCACACAATCTGCGCAGCCTCAGTCTACCGCCTCAGCGCTTCCCCTTTCGCAAGTACCGCCTAACCCAGGCGTACCATTTTGGCAAACCCTAAGCGACCTTAAAAATACACGCCCGGTTCTAAAACGGATACCGCGAGGCGCCCGCGTTTCCGTTGCCAAATTCCTATCAGGTACCATTAAAACATTAGTTTCTTCTAAATCAAGCGATAGCTGGGAAAAGTTGCTAACTTTTACATTTAAAGTTCTACATATTGTACCAAACCAAAATTCTAAGTCATTAACAAAAATAGTCAAAGACAACTGCAATGCCGATATTTCACATTTTCCAATTGCAGTTGCATCTGGAAATCTAAAAAACAATCTGTTCAAAAAAGTCGAAAGTAAGGTCTCAGAGGGCGACATCAAAGGTGCAGCCCGTCTTCTTTTTTCCGACGATGCAGTGGCCCCCGACAATACAAACACACTTACAGCCCTCCTAGCTAAACATCCACCTCCAGACACGAACTTCAGTCTCCCCGACCCCCCACGGCCTAACGACCCCACCCTCATTGCTACCCCTGAGGATGTTTTCGGAGCAATAATGTCATTCCCTAATGGCTCCGCAGCCGGACTTGACGGTCTTTCACCACAGCATTTGAAGGACCTGCTGTTCTGCGGCTGCGGAGACACTAAGGAAATGCTTCTAAAAGATTTAACGACGCTAGTAAATATAATGTTGACTGGCGAAGTTCCGGGTGAAATTACAGGCATCCTCTACGGAGCCAATCTGTGCGCCCTAACCAAAAAAGATGGTGGAATTCGTCCAATTGCAGTTGGCTCTACCCTACGCCGTCTTACAGCGAAAATGGCTTGCCGCTCCATTCTTAAGGAAGTAAGTAATTTCCTCCAGCCTGTGCAACTAGGTTTTGGGTCCAAGAGCGGGAGCGAAGCCGCTGTTCACGCCGTCCGAACCTACATAGAGCACCAGGCAGGAGAGGTTCTGCTGAAGGTGGATGTTTCCAATGCCTTCAACTCCCTAGAGAGGATCGCCTTGTTGACGCAAATTAAAGATAAAATTCCCACAACCTATAAATTTCTTTGGCAATGTTACAGTTCTCCATCTAATTTATTATATAAATCCAACGTTTTGGCTTCTTCCGTTGGTTGTCAACAAGGCGACCCACTTGGTCCAGCAATTTTTAGCCTCGCCATCCATCCCATTATCAAAGAACTAAATTCTAAATTAAACGTATGGTACCTAGATGACGGTACCCTGGGCGGAGAAGCGACTTCAGTTCTCAGTGACCTAGAAAAACTAATAACAGACTTTAAGTCAATCGGCCTTACCCTCAACTTTTCGAAATGTGAGCTTTTTGTTACTGAGTCCTGTGCTAACAAGGAACACACAATAGCACAGTTTGAACAGTTAGCCCCAGGCATCAAAATTATTAAAAAAGAATCTCTCCACCTCCTGGGTTGTCCTATTCTAGACCAATCTTTCGAAAATTTCATAAACACAAAAATTCTAAATTTCAAGGCATCTTCACATCGCTTGTCCAAAATAAACATTCATTCGGCCTATTGTATCATTAAACATTGTCTATTCGTGCCAAAATTCACATATATTCTTCGCGGTGCACACTTTTGGAAACACCCCACTTTGATTTCAACTTTGGACACATTAGTTTTAGAAACTCTCACCTCCATTCTTAATATACCCTTTGGCGAAAGAACATGGACCCAGGCTAGCTTACCCATTAGGTTTGGCGGCCTGGGCATCCGCAAAATCTCCAGCGTGGCGCTACCTGCTTTCTTGGCTTCGGTACACTGTGCTCAAAGTCTCATTGGAAAAATTTTAGCCCCTTCAATTGGGGTCCAGGAGGCTGCACACTGTACCGAAGCTAAGAACGTATGGTCTTTAACATGCCCTAACACGAACCCGCCTTCCAACCCTTGTTCGCAAAGACAATGGGACGAGCCTCTATGTGATCTTACAAGGAAAAACCTCTTAGACACGGCACTTAATCCAACTGATCGGGCTCGTCTCATTGCCACCGCGGAGTGGGAGTCGGGTCTGTGGTTACAGACACTTCCATCTTCCACAGTAGGCACATTGCTGGACAATACCACTTTTCGGTTAGCCACATCTCTTAGAATAGGGGCACCAACTAATGTACCCCATCGCTGCCAATGCGGAGTCACGGTGGACGGTCTTGGTCACCATGGCCTCTCATGCAGTCGTAGTGCTGGGAGAATCCTTCGGCACGCCAGCATCAACGACGTCATCCGTCGGGCCCTTGTTTCCGCTAAAGTGCCCGCAGTTCTTGAGCCAAATGGTTTGACTAGGGACGACGGCAAGAGGCCTGATGGCATGACTTTGGTGCCGTGGAGTATGGGTCGGCCCCTTGTCTGGGATGCTACATGTGTAGACACCCTGGCGCCGTCCCATATTCCGGGCACCAAAGTTGATGCTGGTGCGGCAGCATCCTCAGCCGAGAGCCTCAAGCGTCGCAAGTATGCTGCCCTTGGCAGTAGTTACATGTTTGCGGCGTTTGGGGTCGAAACCCTGGGTCCATGGGGACCAAATGCACGTCGCCTCTATAAAGAGATCTCGGCGCGCCTTATTGAGGCCTCTGGTGACCAGAGGGCTGGCCACTATTTTGGGCAACGGATCAGCATAGCTATCCAGCGCGGAAATGCGGCCAGCCTTCTGGGCACTCTACCTCATGACATGGACCTGGGGCAGATTTTTTATTTATAAGTTTTTAGTTAGGTTTATGTTTTTATAGATATTCTAGTTTTGTTTAATAAACGAATAGATACTTTTTAAAGGTAAGATGAATAAAAGTAGTAAAGTAATTCCCAGCGTCGTAATTCAAAAGAGCTTCCCTTTATTATGGTTAAATCACGAGTAGATATCATCGTGCGTCTCGGTCGAGTCAGTCGTATTTTTATAAATAGAAAAAAATGCTCAGAGAAAATTAACTATAATAAGGAAACTTGATTGAAATTAGTTAATACCCGACACGTGCAAAAAGAAGATCCTAACTTAATAAAAGTGGAGTCCCTTGGACGCTCTGCGGTCTATCCCGTAGTAGTTAATGAAAAAGATCACTTAAAAGTTATTATTAGGACGGTGACAAGGCCGGCGCGGCGGCGGCGGGAGCGAGCGAAGCATCACTTGACTATGATTAATGACTCGTACATGTAACTAACGGACCGTTTACCATGCAAATATTGGCCGATCGATTTCCTGAAAACACCCGATTATTTTTAAATATTTATAGGGGCATTTTGCCGTCATGTTATATAAAGAAAATGGGGCCACTAGCTGCTGTTTTTATGTCAGTTACATCATGTTCTTAATAGCTGTTTGTAAACGTAATAACTACATGTTTTTTAATGTTTGAATACGTAAATAAAACAAATACCGGATGAATCTTTATAAATGCATAATTGTGCAGATTTATAATCTATTGACAAAGCGTATCTGCGGTTTGCCTTTTAATTCTGTAAATGCTGTTATTTAGTAATCACTTGCAAGTTGAATTACTAGCAAATAGTGCAATATATGATACAAATAGTAATCAATACAATACCTCAACTATAGCTTTAGGCATCCAAGTGACCGCCACGAATAGGCTCTCCTTGATTGACAGGTCTCCGGCGAGGGCTACCAGGAATGCAGTCAGCAATCGTAAAAATAGAGCCAGGAAGATGCAGGTAACGATTCGCCCGAATTCTTCGGAGGATAGTTGTGCTACCTGCATCAAACATCTTAATTAAATCAACCTCGGATAACCTTAGAAAGTCAGGAAAATATTATAAATTAAAATGACTAAATAAATGAACGAATACATATTATGGGGCAATCTTACACAAACCCACCTAGTCCCACATAATGATGGATGTTAAAATAAATAAATGTAAAAAAAAACAAGATACAAAAAATCTAGAAGGATAACGCTGCTAGCAAATTTCTTGGCCGGCAGCGACGACCAATGTAAATTTAAGACCATTTTGGTGGGCGCATAAGATTTTTAGACCATTTTAACAAATAGTCGAGTTCATAGAAAAGGTTATTTGATAAATTTACGTATTTTTTTGTATTTTCAACTTGATACCATTACCATTGATACCTGTAGCCATTTAAGACTTTTAGGACTTATGTTGTCATACTCTCCGAGCTATGTTTGAGTCTCTACAACGTGATATGGAAGAAAACTGGTAAGTTTTTTGATAAATATACAGTATGGTCGGCTCCAGGACTATGATGCTCTAGGCGATATGCGTCACTATTGCGTCGATTTGCTAAGACCGTTTTTACGTATGTTTTTTTGGGATAGGTTGAATTAAGTTAGTACACTCAATAGAGTGTTTGGAGCATTAAATACATTTTTATTAGGGTTCCGTAGCCAAATGGCAAAAAACGGAACCCGGATTCGTCATGTCTGTCTGTCTGTCTGTCCGTCCGTATGTCACAGGCATTTTACTCGGAAACTATACGACGTATCTGAATAAAATTTACACATAAGGTGTATTTTGAATGCAGCTACTTAGTTATGTAGTTAAATTTGAAAAAAAAAATATTTTTAGGGGGGCGCTCCATACAGGTAACTAAATTATAAAAAAAAAATTACCAAATATCAACATGTGACACATCAATCGATAGGTCTTTCAAAATAACATTGAGGTTTCTTTGACTATTTTGTGATTAAGTGAATATTTTCTGAAATAATCGCTTCGAAAGTCAGAAAAGTTGTGTAGCCCCCCCCCCCGTAACTTTTGAACCGTAAATTCAAAAAATATGAAAAAAATTGAAAAGATGCGCCTTATCATATATTTTCAACAAAAATTGTTTTGAACAGTATCGGTTCAGCCATTTTTGAGTTATCTCCAAAAAACTTCTTCCATAGGCATCAGATACGACCTTTTGGTATTAGTTTGGTTTTTATTCCATTGAAGGTACGGAACCCTCCTATGCGTGGTCCGACACGCACTTGGCCGGTTTTATGTTAATATTTGTGTAAATAAGAATACATTATGGCACACTCAAAACAAAATGCCAAAATTTGGTGACTCGAAAACATTAAAATGAATCGATTAACTGAAAGACAGAGCCAGCTCGAACTTCCACGACGATGCTTTCATCATCAAATCTTAATTTCTAAGCAATACGGAGGACCTATGGAGGAAGCGGATATTTTATGATTTAATGATGACCACCAGCTCTTATCAAAAGTCATGAACTAAGAAGAATTTTAAAATGCCTGGAGTATTAGATGAAAGTATAATTGAATAAAGCAGTAGGTATATAAAAAATGGTTGTATTACTAGAATAACAACGTGGAGCATGTATTTATGTACGTTCGTATGTAAATTAATTCAGCATACGTGAATTATGTAAAATTATGTACTTAGGTCTATTTAGACTAAGAGTAGGCCGTAGGCAACCTTAACTCATCGAGTAACAGTATTCGGCCTATCTAGAGCAATGCACGGTCAAAAGCTATATATTTTAGTACGTCAGTATGGTCAGCATGCCATTCGAAAGTACTAATCGACTTGGTAATAACAAAAAATGGTAGCCTACTTAAACCTGGAGCTATTGTTATTCAGCCAAGTTCGACTAATCGGCAAATACAACGTGCAAATGAGTTCACGGGATAGTTTAAATGCAGTTTTACGGGGTACATAAGACACTGTTTATCAACAAGTGCCAAAAAATAAGAGATTGCATTGCCCAACTTCGTGATTATACCTTAATAAAAAATATTGAAATAATTAACCTAGTAGAAGATAAAACTTGTGCCACTCGAAAGAACGCATCAACATTTAAATATCCCATAAGGTTTACGTGTGGCTACCAAATTTTTTTGGTACTTATCGATGAGCACTATCGAATGGGACGAGTGCCCACTTGCTAGTTGATGATTGATGAAATAGTTTTTGTCAAAAAATGGTCAAGTATTTCTGACTGTACAAAATGCTCCAACTTTGGCTCAGGCTACCAGGTACTAAAATACATAGCATTTTACCGTGCATTGCCCTAACTGAAAACTGTTTTGTGGGACCCTTTATTTGTGTAAACTGTATCTTTTTCAAGTTAATAAATAAATAATAAAATAAATATAAGCCGAATTCTGCTGCTACTCGATGAGGTAGGGCTGCTAACAGCCTACTCTCCTTCTAATACTTAATACTAGCAATACATGTAACATTAGTTCTAATACCTTTCATCATCATTGGCCTGTAACGTCTATGGCAGACGATTAGAAGCAATGTCCAAAATTAACTTAGACACTTCCTTTGGTGGCTGTACAAACCAATACGGGACTGGCAAGCGCGCCCGCATTTTGCACAGCTATATGTTGCAACTGATGTGTTGGTGTTACAACCCTGCCGTCTCACCCTCTTATCGGCTAGTTTGTCGAACCAGATCCCATCATGCAGTTGCGGGCCTTCCTTGAGGATATTACGCCACTGGTCCCTGTCATCAGCAAGCTTCTTCCAAACGCCATGCCCGATGTTAAATGAGAACAGGTCACGCTTCACGCAATCTTTAAAGCGAAGCAGTGGTCGGCCAATACTCCTCTTCGCACCCGCCACTGCGCCAAGCATGACCTGCCTCGGAAGTCGTTTAGAGTCCATGCGATGCACTTGCCCCAGCCACCGCAGACGACGCTGTTTTAGCAGGGCGGTCAAACTGGGAAGCTTAGCTCTAGCAAGAACTGCCTCATTTGTGACTCTATCCCTCCATGTGAAGCCCAGTAAGCTGCGCACGCAGCGCATATGGAAGGAGTTAAGTCGACTTTCCTGTTTTGCATACGAAGTCCAGGTCTCGGCTCCGTACAAGAGTATACTGAGTATGCATGATTGGTACACCAATACTTTGGTCCTCACAGTAAGATGATTATTGTTCCATACTCTTGTACGAAGGTTCCCGAACATGGTCGCCGCTTTGCCGATGCGAATGTTGATCTCCGCGTTTAGCGAGAGATTGCTCGTCACGGTCGACCCCAGGTAGCAAAATTTATCGACTACTTCCAATGGCCATGCCATACAGCAGGACAACTGGTCTTACTGAACACCCTTGGGCAAGTAACACGGTTTTTTTTGCCGTTTATCGACATGGAGAAAAGGTCACATGCATGGGAAAATCTATCCATCATGGTCTAAAGCTCGCATGGAGACGTTGCGATGAAAGCCGCATCATCGGCAAACAGGAGGCTGTCCGCATGGAAATCTTCGCGATATCGCTTAGATTTCAACAGGGAGATATTAAATAGCTTCCCATCAGCTCTCGTGTGAAGGTGGATACCCTGTTGGTCATTGCCAAAAGCAGTTTTTAACAGCAATGAGAAAAATATCCCGAACAGGGTAGGCGCCAAGACACAGCCCTGTCGCACGCCTCTGCGCATGTCAAATGGATCAGATGTGTTGCCATCAAACACCACTGAACCCTTCAGTCCCTCGTGAAAGGATTTTATGAGACTAAGGAGTTTCGCAGGGCATCCTATCCTATCGAGCGCTACGTACAGACCCTGCCTACTTCCTGTATCGAAGGCTTTATTAAGGTCCACAAACGCCACATAGACAGGGGTCTGCTGCTCTCTACACTTCTCCTGCAACTGACGAAGTGTGAAAATCATGTCTATTGTTGAACGTCCAGCTCGGAATCCGCATTGCGCCTCAGGATAGATGCGATCGGCAAGTCGCTGAAGTCTGCAGAGAACCACTCGACCTATGAGCTTGCCAACGATGCTTAGGAGGGATATGCCTCGATACGAGTTGCAATCGCCACGATCTCCTTTACCCTTATATAAGGTGATAATGTTCGCATCACGCATATCCTGAGGCACTGTGCCCTCAAGCCAGCATTTCACCAGGAGATTATGCAAAAGAGGTTCAATGAAATTAAATTTTAGTAGCTCTGGATAGATACAGTCGGCACCCGGACTTTTGCCGTACTTCAGATGCTTTATGGCCCGATGGAGCTCCTCTAGTGCCTCTAATACCTTTACAAGTTACATATACATAGCTAGGTAAATGTACCCTCAATATCTTCCGATCGGAGGGGACTTATCGTGTTCGCCTACTGCCTATTAGGTAAACCTGTTATTAAAACTAACAACAGTAACAACTATTGGAGATTGCATGGGACGAGGACGGTTTGTCCGACATTTGAAGAGCTTACCTGCCGTCGGGATTTACGGGACCCTTGCTTGCTTTTCTTGTTTGGTAGCAGTAATAATAAATTAACTGTGGAGAATTGATGTACAAGAACAAGAGTTGTTTTACGACTACGATATTTTTTTTAAATTACCTTTACCTGTAATATAGAAATGCACTGAGATCTGAGATATCTATTATATGTGATTAAATTGTATGAAGTATACGACAAGTATATACTTATATACATATATTATCGTAAAACGAAAATGATTGTTATTCAATCAAATACAAATATTGAAAACATTGAAAAAATAATCAACCCAGTTGGACTTGAACCAACATCGATACGCCTTACCGGGGCTCGATATCGCTTTACCAATTAAGCTATGGGTTCAGTTACCGAGCTGACGAAATTCTCAATGCCTTCAATCATCTTTTTGCATTTATTTTTACATCGACTTTATAGCAGCCGTAAGCGACATCTAGGTGCCAACCACTAGAGTTAGATACCCTTCCCGCCGACCCTTTTACAAGTGTTACAACGGAAATAACAGATGGCGCCTGCTATCAACTCATAATTATTTTTTACATGTTTTAAAGTGGGTATTCCACTCATACATTAGTATGTTATTCAATCAAATACAAACATTGAAAACATTGAAAAAATAATCAACCCAGTTGGACTTGAACCAACATCGATACGCCTTACCGGGGCTCGATATCGATATTTTTCAATGTTTTCAATGTTTGTATTTGATTGAATAACATACTAATGTATGAGTGGAATACCCACTTTAAAACATGTAAAAAATAATTATGAGTTGATAGCAGGCGCCATCTGTTATTTCCGTTGTGACACTTGTAAAAGGGTCGGCGGGAAGGATATCTAACTCTAGTGGTTGGCACCTAGATGTCGCTTACGGCTGCTATAAAGTCGATGTAAAAATAAATGCAAAAAGATGATTGAAGGCATTGAGAATTTCGTCAGCTCGGTAACTGAACCCATAGCTTAATTGGTAAAGCGATATCGAGCCCCGGTAAGGCGTATCGATGTTGGTTCAAGTCCAACTGGGCTGATTATTTTTTCAATGTTTTCAATGTTTGTATTTGATTGAATAACATACTAATGTATGAGTGGAATACCCACTTTAAAACATGTAAAAAATAATTATGAGTTGATAGCAGGCGCCATCTGTTATTTCCGTTGTGACACTTGTAAAAGGGTCGGCGGGAAGGGTATCTAACTCTAGTGGGTGGCACCTAGATGTCGCTTACGGCTGCTATAAAGTCGATGTAAAAATAAATGCAAAAAGATGATTGAAGGCATTGAGAATTTCGTCAGCTCGGTAACTGAACCCATAGCTTAATTGGTAAAGCGATATCGAGGCCCGGTAAGGCGTATCGATGTTGGTTCAAGTCCAACTGGGTTGATTATTTTTTCAATGTTTTCAATGTTTGTATTTGATTGAATAACATACTAATGTATGAGTGGAATACCCACTTTAAAACATGTAAAAAATAATTATGAAAATGATTGTATTTTTTTTAAATATTATGGGACCATCTTACACAAATCAACCTAGTCCCACCGTAAGCTCAATAAGGCTTGTGTTGTGGGTACTAAGCGACGATATACATATATAGTAGATAGATATAGATAAATACTTAAATACACAGAAAATATCCATAACTCAGGAACAAATATCCGTGATGAACACAAAAATAAATGCCCTGACTAGGATTCCTACCCGGGACCTCCTGATTCATAGGCAGGGTCACTACCGACTAGGCTAGGAGGATGTACAAATTGATTTCTAACGATGTGTTACTAATAATAAATTTCATTTTATTTCATTATACAAAGTTGTAAATTCATAAAGCTGAATGTTGATACAGTTCATGAATTTGGGAAGGACAAACAATGAAACATTAATTGACAAATGTCGTTAGAATTAAATAGTGAGTAATTATTGAACAATTAAATATAAAATGACCGCACTTTCGATTCAGGGTTTAATTTAACACCGTAATAATGTAACTTGTTCTTGTCTTGGGAAGCGAGCTAAATGGACTCCTGATCCTGATGGATTTCGGTCCTAATTCCAGATTTAAAATATCGAAGTTTCATATGTGAAGAGAATATTTTTAAGGTAAGCAATTTGATTTATGAAGTAAATTTTTCAATATTTCAGCTTTCTTGAAAAATCATGTCAGCAAAATTACTTATTTTTTACCCTGCGCTAGAAAGTACGCTCCGAACAGTGCATGCTTTCGGCACTTACTCGCACGTATTTCGGAAATACTATTTCCGCAGCTTTAGCTTGAATGTCTCCAAAACCATTATTCTCCGAACTTTTATGCGTTTCTGTATGGCGGACAGGTATCCGAGCACTTTTTTCTGATTTTTGTACCTCATTTATTTGTTATGCAAACCATTTCATAACTAACTTTATTTGCCAAGTCATTGTGAAATATATATATCAAAAGATGCTAACAAACTAATGAAACGTCACCTGAAACTAAGAGATAGGACGACAACTGGTGGTCTACTTACAATAACTAATTATTATAGCCACGCTGTTAGTATCGTGATAGTAGTTTATATGACCGCTACCACGCTACATAATAAAGGACATTAAAATACGAGTGTATGGAGATAATATCACACGAGTGTTTTAATTCCTAATTATGTACATTTACATACACTGCTTTATCTCTGAAGATGGCCAACTGGATTGTCCTCCCCCCGATAATTCATAACCAACTGTTATAATTTTCATATATTACAGTAATGTTGGAAATTAGAATGTAATTAAAGTATCGGTCATCGATACTCTAAAGTAAACTTTACGATGCACCACAGATACAGGTTTCTTAATATGGGCCATTTCTGAACTTAACATAGGGAATTTATGATATGGATGTTGATAATTTTTTGGTAAAGATTTTATTATTTTTCTTACGAGTACCTCCAAAAAGTAGCCACTCAGAGTGAAGAGCATCGGCTCGAGGATCCGCCACAGCAGCTTGTACACCTCTGACACGGGGTTGTTGTTGATAGGCCAACCGCGCCGACTCCACCGTGTCGCTGCAGTAGCGGCACACACCATGATAGCCACTCCAGCTGAAGGACAACGCATTATTATAAGAGTCAACTTCACTTAGTCAGTAATTTAAAAAAATACATGAAAAGGGATTGAATCTCAGAAAATAATAAAACAATTTGTATTTAGATAATGCTAATTGCATTGCTTGTTTTGATAAGCTAAGCATATTAAATTAATATTGTACTAAGCAGAACCGTCTGAAAGCGAAATTTCAATTTAATAATTGAAAGAAAAATGGAAAAGTTCACCGCATCGATCAAGATTCGAACTTGCGACCTTTCGGAACATCGGACTGGTATTCCGAAAGGTCTCAAGTTCGAATCTTGCTCGACGCGGTGAACTTTTCCATTTTTCTTTCAATTTTAAAATTAAAATTGAAGTTGTGCATACTGTTTCCTTAGGTACAATTTTTGGCGAATTACGTGACTCTTTTTTGGGGTCTAGCACGGATCTCATGCGATTGTGGTTTTATTTTGTTAGTGTTGTATCGGGAAACTCGGCGATATCGGTATGCACGTTGCTTCACGAATGTGTCATGTGTGTGTCACTTGTAATGAATGTGTGTGCATTAACAGTGTACCAATACCAAGTGAAACAATAATACATGTAGGTTAAGAACATGTGATTGTGGAGGAGAAAGCTTCAAATACGTTTAAGTAGATAGTATCCTGAGCGGCCTCTTTCTTTTTATTTCTAATAAAATTACTGCGACGTCGGTATCCTTTTAGCCCTCAAGCACAAGGAAAGTGGAGAGATGCAGTTATCTTGCGGATTACGTAGGTGCTCACTACCTATTACTGATCCAGTAACTTTATACAATCATCGTGTGCGTCAAATCCGGTTGATTTTTTTCAGACTTGTTTGTGATGTTGGCCCAATAAATTATCCAAGTTTGTGACCTCGAGCGCCAAACGCAACTTTGTCAAAAAAAGCCGGCCAAATGCGTGTCGGACCACGCATAATGGAGGGTTCCGTAGCTTCAATGGAATAAGAACCAAACGTAGAAATTTTCAACACAATTTTCGTAGAAAATATATAATTACGCGCATCTTCTCATTTTTTTTCATATTTTTTGGACTTACGGTTCAAAAGCTACAGGGGGCGGGGGACGCTATTTTTCCGACTTTTGAAGCGATTATTTCTGAAAATTTTTGATTAGGTAATCACAAAATATTCAAAGAAACTTCAATGTTATTTTTAAAGACCTATCGATTAATATATCCAACATGTTGATATTTGGTAAAAAAAATAATTAAGAAATTTAGTTAGATGTATGGAGCACCCCCCCTTTGTTTGTGTGTTTATGTTTTTGTTACCCTTATACTGTTATATGAATAAAGGTTATAAGATTTTTTTCTGCAATATCACTACATAACTAAATAGCGGCATACAAAATACATCTCATGTCAAACTTTTATTAAGATACGTCTTATAGTTTCCGAGTAAAATGATTTCCGAGTAATGTGACATACGGACGGACGGACGGACGGACAGACGGACATGACGAAACTATAAGGGTTCCGTTTTCGCCATTTTGGCTACGGAACCCTAAAAACGAATAATCAGATTCTTTTCAGTTTTTGGCGATTATATCCCTTAAAGACTAATTTTGGACAAAACCTTTTCAAGACATTTTTAAAGTAGACTAAATTTGCTACATTATAAGACTAGAATTGTCTCTGTAGAACTAATAATTTCCAGGTAAAACATTTCAAAATAGAACCGTTGTCCCAGAAGAGAAGGGGAAGGGTAAAGGGTAAACGGTTCTGGGAAAAACGGTGCTATTTTTAAAAGCTTTATCTCGGAAACTATTGGGTCTACAGAGACAATTATAGTCTCATATTGTAGCAAATTTAGTCTTCTTTTAAAAAATCCTGAGAAGGTACTATCAAAAACCTGTACTTAAAGATCATAATCGCCAAAGCGTGAAAAAAAAAATCACGTAATAACAACTCAGATAGAGTTTGTACATCGATATGTAAATATGACGATGCAATTTTGTTGAATTTAAATTAAGCCCGTTTTCACTTCGAGTGTATAGGTAAGTACATATATTGAGAGTTGGTTAAGCTTTGTATCGGGTCTAAACTTGCAACTGATGGCACAGGTATATACATGGTTAGTTATTTGCTAAAGAAGCGAATGGAACAAACGAAGTAAATAGGTTACCTACTCTATTATTATAATCATAAAGGTACAATCGGCGTCAAAAATAAGTATGTTTGACACCTTAATGTCTTTACCAAGAGCTAAGGTGCAAAAGTGTAAACATGTCTTCAACGTAGACTGTAAAAGACTATTTACATGCACATCCAATTTACAAGATTGAAAGGAGACACTAACACTGAAGCTATAACTACATAGATGAGGGTTGCAGTAGATAGGGCCCAATGGACGCGGCTGGAAGATGTCCTGTCTTACGTACGGCACACGCCCAGACTACGAGGGCCACACTGAAAGTTTTGCACAACTTTGAAATAAAACAATTTAATATTCCCCCTCACATTCTATGCACTTATTTATTCGCTCGAACCATTTTTGAAAGCACGAGGCCCAATCACTTGACTGCATGTTTTCGACGTGTTGATTAAACGTTGTGACTGCCTCTTGAGGGGTCTTAAATGTCAAACCTCTCATTAAATCTTTAATTTTAGGGAATAGATAAAAGTCACAAGGTGCAAGGTCTGGACTATAAGCCCGATGAGTGACATTCTCCACACTTTCGGATTTCAAAAATACTTTTGTCTTTTTTGCGGTATGGGGGGACGCATTGTCATGATGCAGAAGGATGCGACTTCTGGGACGTTTTTCGCGGATTTTCTCAATGACTGTGGGCAAACAAATGGTATAGTACCATTCGGCATTTACTGTTCTTTTATCATTAAGAAGCACTGTACAGTCGAGGTCAAAAATACCTTTACAGTTGAGTGTTACAAAAATACCTTTACATTTAAATATGTTTACACATTGCATGACAAAAACATGCTTACAACTCACATGACAGATTCTGCTTTTCAGTTATTGCTCCAAATTTCAGTTTACAATCTGTCTTCCATAAAACCATTTACACAAATTGTGTCATAACAGATTTACATTGCATGTTACAGAATAAGATTTACTGCCAATGTGCCGTAAATACGTTTACATTTTCAGTGTCATTAGAAACTTTACGATCAAGCTTACTTTTCGATTACGTACACCTATTGTTACATAAATATCTTTATAGATTTGATTAGCCCGTTTTTAATTTTAATAATGACATGAAATCGTCATAAATATAAATTTCGGCTTTACTGGCTTCGCTGGCTGTTCACACTGCGATGAACTATAAATATACATCTCTCTCTTTTATTTACACGGGAGCGATTATCTTTTGTTCGTTTCTTGGGCTAGAAAATAGCCGATAGCTCATAGTTACTCGCCCGCGGTGGGACCAGTGCCTTATAAAGAGAGCTTCATTATTTATTAACGCTAACTAAACTTTACTAACTTTCGGCTTTATTATTTATTGCTTAATAAGGGAGTTAAAAATAGCACTATTTTTTTTAGCTGTATTTGTTTGGTTTAGTGTTTTTACATACATTATATAGTATGTCGACAAGAAATCCTTAGTAGTAATTGGACGGTTTCTTTATATCATATTCTAACACATCTCAAATTATGTAATAGTTCCTTTTAACCCTTTGAACGCCAAATACCCATAAAGTGGTCATGAGATGTCGTGCCTATCATGCTATTGACCCCCTAAAGTGGTCCGGACTAAGATGTATTGCGATCATGCTAAAAAAAACAATATAAAAGCATTCTCGTTTATTTTTATTGGTGCCTGTGTTGCATTAAATTTATGGTGGTTAGCGTCTGACTGACCACTTCATTCGATCTTTTTATATGTCAATGAACCATTTTGCACGTCAGTCAGTTTCAATCTGGGATTGTAAGAATAATAAATTCTGTGACAAAAAATATTTCTGAGTGCTGAAATTCCTGACTCAGTGATGTTACTTCGTAAAACACCCGAGTGGAGTTCTTGTATATTCGGCGGGTGTCCAAACACTGAAATTTATGATATACCTATGAAGGCAAAAATCTTAATGAAGTTTAATTTATATATTTCTCCAACAACAAGAGCGTGGTTATTTCATTTGGGAAGCTTATTGATGCTTGGGATCAAATCAAACAGCTGAGGCCGAAGAAAATCTTATGGATTTTAACGCTGACCTTACGAACGACATCACTTGATACTATATTAGCTCTAAATAATGACCAAATCTAGGAGAGGCATCGGAGGTGAGGAACAATGACTAAGACAGGATGACATTGTCCCCGTGGTCCCGAAGAAAGACTGGCTCTAGTTGACATCAACATTTTATAGCCGCGCGAGTTTTTCGAACTACCCGCACTTGGTCTTGACAAATAGACATGTGTAAAAACCTTGAAAGTTTAAATCCATGACTAATATATTGAACCTTTGAGCCTAAGGAGAGACTTTTCCTCCTTTTGTGTGTTCTATCGCTTGTACGTGAAATGGTTTGTGCTTTGAAGAACTGTTTGATTTTTATCACCGCACCGCTCGCCGCCGGCAGGGTGTTCGTCCTCACACCACGGAGCCAAAAGGGTCGTGCACCGTACGGTTTAAGAGGAATTTCCTCCCATGAACGCTGCGGCTGTAGAATTAACTCCCTGCCGAAGTTTTCCCCGTGGGCTACAGTATGAGGTTCTTCAAAAAAGGAGTGTATAGGACTATAGGTTCCTAAAGGGTAGGCAACGCGCATATGAATCCTCTGGGGTTACAGGCGTCCAACGGCTACGCACGGTAACTGCTTATCATCAGGCGGGCCGTATGCTTGTTTGCCACCGCCGTGGTATTAAAAAACGAAAGATATATTCCGTGCGTGATGTTTGACGTCCAAAATGTTATTTTAGCCAATCAAAACTTTGACTGACTGAACTCTTTTAAGTAGCAAAAAATTGCCATTGGGTAATATTCAAAGCTGGGAAAAGGGGGAGGGGTGACCAATGACCAAGTTGAGTCAGTTCGGGTTGCACAGGGCGGTTTCAAAACACGTCACAGCTCACCCGCCGTGAGCGCTCGCTCACCCTTATACCGCGAGCCATCGGGTTGCCACGCGGACACTGCAACTACGCGTCATTGTTCTAAATCTTATTGTAACTCACATACCTAATTAATGTACTGATTTAAAATTACACGATTTTCACTCATTATTTTGACAAAAACGGGACTTAATCGCGTACACTTATCTACTTTTATTATTTCCCATGAATGTGCATAATCGAGACCAACTGCGGGTAGTTCGAAAAACCCGCGCAGCTAGGAGATGCTGATACAATTCCTCACCAGTCTGCCTGCGACCACGAGCGTTACGGCACGCTCGAAATGTCAGAGAAATAATAAAAGTGTACGCGATTAAGTCCAGTTTTTGTCAAAATAATCACATACCTCATGTTAACTGCAGTGCTCTAACATATACTTACCTATGATGCGGTTGTATACTATTTTGATGCGGTTGCGGATTTTTTTAATAGATAGAGTGATTCAAGAGGAAGGTTTATACAGGATGATTCATGAGACGTGAGCAGGAACAACCCTACACACTTAGTTAACGATAATTAATCGGCCGCCATCATGTTTAAGTGAAACAATAACGCCTTTCAATTTTTTAAACCTATTTTGTTTGGTAGAAATATTATTTTCTGTAATCATGGTCATCCTACATAAACAAATCAATAAAGATAAAACCTCTTTAACAATCATGACAGCACTTTGATTATGAAAAAAATAATTGTCAAATTAAGTGAGATACGATGTTTCCAAAGTAACCAGACATCAATTTGACACATATCACAGAAAAACAAGAGAATATCAGTACTCGACGGAGTATTCTAACTGTAGAGTGACCATGCGTGTCGTAAATAATTTTGAACTTTTAATTTTTACTTTAAATTTTTTTTTTTGGGCTTATCACACTAATACTGATATCAAACAATAGCTTGTTATTAACTGAATCTGTAGTGTTAAGCCTGCTCACGTCTCATGAATCACCCTGTATGTATACATGCATAATATAAAAGAGAAACACTGATGATTTTAGAAGTTTAAATAAATAAATAAATATTATAGGATAATGTTACACAAATCGACCTAGGCCCACAGTAAGCTCAATAAGGCTTGTGTTATGGGTACTAGACGACGATATATATAATAGATAAATATGGATAAATACTTAAATACATAGAAAACATCCATATCTCAGGAACAAATATCTGTGATCAACACACAAATAAATGCCCTTACTAGGATTCGAACCCGGGACCTCCTGCTTCGTAGGCAGGGTCACTACCGACTGGGCTAGGAGCCCATTAAAAACACTAAAAGATAATATTGATCAACTTACTAGATAATTTTGTTGAAAATGTCTAATCAAAATGTATCGGTTAACAACCGAGTTTTTAACCGTATTTCATAACACCGTTTCGTTTACTCCCCAAATCACCCTATTGTGACGTCATTGCCACCAAAGTCCGGGGTCTACTTATCATAGTAAAATCGGTCGTGGTAATGCTAGCCATTGCCTACCGTTTACGAACACGTTTTAGAGAACTTACAATATGAGTGTAGATAAACATATTTACGGCACATTAACAGGAAATCTAATTCTGTAACATGCAATGTAAACCTATTATGTCACAATTTGTGACAATGTTTCTATGGAAGACAGATTGTAAACTGAACTTTGGTGCATTAAGTGTAAAGATGAATCTGTCATGTGTGTTGTAAGCATTTTTTTGTCATGTAGTGTGTAAACTTATTTAAATGTAAAGGTATTTTTGTAACACTCAACTGTAAAGGTATTTTTGACCTCGACTGTACAAACATGACCAGTTTTCGAAAAAAAACAGGCGATCATTTGTTTAGCAATGTTTTTAGCTTGTTGAACTTTTGTGGGCCTGTTGTCACCTTCAAAGACCCATTCACTGGATTGTTGCTTTCTTTCCGGATCGTAGCAATAAATTCAAGTTTCATCTCCTGTTACGATGTCATATACAGCATTTGAAGTCCCTTTCTTATATTTCCGCATCATTTCTTTGCACCAGTCAACACGTGCCTGTTTTTCGACTGCAGTTAATTCATGAGGAATCCACCGACAACAAAGTTTCCTGACTTTTAAATATTCGTGTAAAATCTTTTGTATTTGGCTCATACCTATCCCCAATTGACCTCGAATTTCGTCGTAGGTGATTCGTCGGTTTCCTTCAATGAGTCGTCTCACAGCAGCCACGTTTTCTTCATTGACCGCGGTTGAAGGTCACGACGGACGGAGGTGACGGTTCACGAAAATCGTCACAAAGGGTAACACGGCCTCTATTAAATTCAGCGTACCAACGCCTCACGGTGCTCAAATGTGGTGCTTCAAGCCCAAAAGCATTTTGAAGGCGAGCGCTACACTCTTGCGGGGCAAGCGAACTTTTAAAATCATAAAAAATCATAGCTCTAAAATCTTTTCGCGTCAAATCCATGTTTCGTTCAAATGGTTTACTAAGGCATTAAAAACAAATGACGACATATTTCCCACCACTATTTATTGCGTTCCATAAACAAAAATCCGTATTTTTTTTAATTCTACAATTTCAATTCAATATGTTTACGAGTGGCCAGTAGTGCAAAACATTCAGTGTGCCTTATGTATAAGGAGTATTATCATTATTAATATCCAATAAAGTTTAATCTTTATAAGTTTAATGTTCGGATGAAATTGCATTTTATTATTATGTTTTATGCTCGCTAGGCATATAAATATAAACGCAGGACTATCACTTGATGACAGTTATAGTACTTTTTTCCTAGATTTCTACAGCTCTCCAGTCGTAGCACACCCATTCTTGATTGAATTCGATTGAAATGAAGGTTGACTAATTATTAAAGTGGCTCTCCGTGCGTTAGCACAATAATTGTCCTTGTTTATAAAACGAGTAATATTTTTTTACAAAACTCCTTTATGCTTATAGTAAAATACCCAAGGTATTTTTTTCTGCAGCAGAAATTGGGATTTTTAATTTTAAGATCTTAGTGTTGGTACTTATTTGTTAGGGACGCTTCAGCTCATGGCTTGCAAAATTTTAAAAAGTCGGGTTTATCAAAATTGTAAACAAAAAACCGGCCAAGTGCGTGTCGGACCACGCATAGGAGGGTTCCGTACCTTCAATGTAATAAGAACCAAACTAATACCAAAAGGTCGTATCTGATGCCTATGGAAGAAGTTTTTTGAAGATAACTCAAAAATGGCTGAACCGATAATGTTCAAAATAATTTTCGTAGAATGTATATGATAAGGCACATCGCCTCAATTTTTTATATTTTTTGGACTTACGGTTTAAAAGTTACAGGGGGGGACACAATTTTTCTGACTTTCGAAGCGATTATTTCAGAAAATATTCACTTAATCACAAAATGGTCACAGAAATATCAATGTTATTTTTAAAGAGTTTGTTTATCCGTCTTTCACGGCAAAACGGGGCGACGAATTGACGTGATTTTTTAAGTGGAGATAGTTGAAGGGATGGAGAGTAACATAGGCTACTTTTTGTCTCTTTCTAACCCCCCACTTCCCCAAAATGGGGGGTGGAAGTTTGTATGGAGCATTACGGAGGGCAAAGGGGAACCGTGTTACCCCGAATTTAACGCGAGCGAAGCCGCGGGCAAAAGCTATTGAATATATGTGTTAAGCTAGAGCGCTCTCGACTGATTAAGTCTACGCTCCGTCCACCAGCACTTCAAATCCAAAACCCTGAGAGCTTCCAGCTGGAACTCCAAAACCGTTTCGATTGTCTAGGCGGCGATGTGGACGAATTCAACGACGGGTTTGTGGAAGCTGTCCATAGTACTGGGTCTAAGTTTTTTAAGGCCCAGCGGAGCAACAGAACGAAAAGGCTCTCTGACTCCACTCAGAAACCCATCGAGGAAAGGAGAGAAATGGTTCTGCAATCCTCAGCAGATGCGTCATTATACCGGCAGCTCAATAAACGGATCTCTAAGTCCCTTACCCGTGATTTGCGCCAATTCAATACAAATCGTATTGAAGAGGCCATTGAGCAGAATAAGGGCTCTAAAGTTTTCTCAAGAGATTTGTCTATTGGGCAGAGCCAGCTCGCCAAATTAAAAACTGAGGATGGTAGAATTGTTTCATCCAGACCCGAGCTTCTGGGGGAGATAGAGGACTTTTATGGACAGCTATACACATCAACTAGCAGACCTGAAGTTGATCTGGCGGAAAACCCTAGAGCTAGACTGACCCGACATGATACCGAAGACATCCCGGACATCAGCCTGTACGAGATTAGAATGGCTCTTAAACAGCTCAAAAACAATAAGGCACCTGGTGAAGACGGAATTACAGCCGAACATCTGAAGGCGGGTGGTAAACCGGTCCTTATGGCCCTTCAGAAGTTGTTCGACTCCGTTTTACTAGAAGGGAGAATGCCTAAGGCATGGAACAGAGGTGTGGTGGTATTGTTCTTCAAAAAGGGTGATAACGCGTTACTGAAGAACTACCGACCCATTTCACTTCTGAGCCATGTCTATAAGCTGTTTTCAAGAGTCATTACGAACCGTCTCGCACGCAGGCTAGATGACTTCCAGCCTCCCGAACAAGCCGGTTTCCGAAGAGGCTTTAGTACCGTAGACCACATCCATACGCTCCGTCAGGTTATACAGAAGACTGAGGAGTATAACCTGCCCCTCTGCTTAGTGTTCGTGGACTACGAGAGTGCCTTCGACTCGATCGAAACCTGGGCTGTACTACAATCTCTCCAGAGGTGCCAAGTGGACTATCGCTATATCGAAGTGCTGAAGTGTTTGTACGAGAACGCCACTATGTCAGTCCGACTCCAGGACCAGAACTCGAAGCTTATTCCGTTGCAGCGGGGAGTCAGGCAAGGAGATATTATTTCTCCTAAACTGTTTACCGCTGCACTGGAGGATGTTTCAAGACTCTGGACTGGAGAAGGCTAGGCATCAACATAAACGGCGAGTACATCACTCACCTTCGGTTTGCTGACGACATAGTAGTCTTGGCTGAGACCATGGAGGATTTGAGTACGATGCTCGATGACCTCAGTAAAGCCTCCGAGCGAGTTGTTCTAAAGATGAACATGGATAAGACGAAGATCATGTCAAATACCCATGTAGCACCAACTCCCGTTACAATCGGAGACTTTACACTCGAAGTTGTGGACGATTATATATACTTAGGACATACTGTCCAGTTAGGTAGATCCAACTTCGAGAAAGAGGTCAATCGACGAATCCGACTCGGTTGGGCAGCGTTCGGGAAGCTACGGCACGTCTTTTTGTCCAATATTCCGCAGTGTCTCAAGACGAAAGTCTTTGACCAGTGTGTGTTGCCAGTGATGACATATGGTACTGAAACGTGGTCGCTTACAATGGGCCTCATAAGAAAGCTCAAAGTCACCCAAAGGGCAATGGAGAGGGCTATGGTTGGAGTCTCTCTGCGTGATCGCATCAGAAATGAGGCCATCACGCAGCAGAACCAAAGTAACTGATATAGCCCTCCGCATCGCTAAACTAAAGTGGCAGTGGGCGGGGCACATTGCTCGTAGAACCGATGGCCGTTGGGGCGGAAAGGTTCTCGAGTGGCGACCACGAACCGGAAGGCGCAGCGTGGGTAGACCCCCCGCAAGGTGTACTGATGACCTGGTGAAGGTCGCGGGAGTCCGCTGGATGCGGGTGGCGCAGGACCGGTCATTGTGGCACTCTTTGGGGGAGGCCTATGTCCAGCAGTGGACGTCTTTCGGCTGATATGATGATGATGATGATGATGAATGTTTTATAGTTATGTATAACTAAGTAGCGGTATACAAAATACACCTTATGTGTAAATTTTATTCAGATACGTCGTATAGTTTCCGAGTAAAATGGCTGTGACATACGGACAGACAGACAGACAGACATGACGAATCCATAAGGGTTCCGTTTTTTGCCATTTGGCTACGGAACCCTAAAAAGACCTATGCTCAACACTTTTGGCCAAGGCTGTACATGAAAAGGTAAAGATAATATAAAAATATTTAAACAGAAGCCCATGTCAGAGAATTCAGAACGCAGGCATAAGATTTATTTATTGAATAGACGTATCTTATTTCCGTTCTCAGCTTAAGTGGTTATCTATAATATGTAGGCGTTAATTTTACATTTTTACTTTTATGGTGTTCTTTTTAACCCTGCTATTATTATTATTATTATTATTATTATTATTATTCATAACAATATAAATTGTGTTGAACATGAATTACATAAATTATTAAATATACCTTATATTAAATCAGTCTTACGTTTAAAATTAACATTGCAATGCAATACAAGTCATAACATAACATTACACATACAATTTTCAAAATAATAATTAGTATCTATGAATTAAAAAAAGGTTAACTATCTAATATAAAAGCTTCTAAAGAGTAGTAACATTTTTTCAGTAGGTGCTGTTTGAGTCTTGTATTGAAGATTTTACTACTAGTAATAGATCTATACTCAGTGGGCAGATGGTTGAACAGGAACACAGCCTGATAGCCTGCTGCATGCTTCATAATGTTAAGCCTGGGAACAATGTCGCATTTTATGTGCTTACGTCTGCTAGACAGCCTTATCCCTCTTTCAGTTAAGCTCTCATATTTATTTAAGTGCTTAATTAAGTCAGTCAAAACTACGAGTATATAGAGTGACGGCACAGTAAGGATGTTAAGATCAACGAAATGACTTCTGCAAGAGGCTATTTGAGGTATGCGCACTATTGTCCTGATAGCCCTTTTTTGTAGTATAAAAGCAGCTTCTGTATTATACTGGTAGCTGTTGCCCCACTGCTTGATGCTGTATCGCAATTTAGACTCTACGAGTGCATGGTAAACCATCTTTAGACGAGCCGTGTCAATCAAATCGCGCAGACTTCGAAGGGCATAACACGCGGAGCATATTGAATTGGTTAGTGTCTGAAGTTCATGTTTCCAATTCAGTAATGCGTCGATATGCACTCCCAAAAATTTGACAACAT
Source organism: Pammene aurita (assembly GCA_947086415.1). Classification (NCBI taxonomy): domain Eukaryota; kingdom Metazoa; phylum Arthropoda; class Insecta; order Lepidoptera; family Tortricidae; genus Pammene; species Pammene aurita. Next base: position 25,938,426 of record OX352293.1, read on the forward strand.
CGGTCTGTATAATTTTGTTACCGTTCAGAGTTATATTTAAAGTATCCGAATTTCTGGAAGTGGCTGAAAACAAAACGACTTTAGTTTTTTCAGTGTTGAGCTTTAAATTATTAGCTGTGAACCACTTATTACAAGCCATTATAGCAGCATTTGCCGTGTTGTTTAACTCTGTTATGCTACTTGCTGTGATCACAACATTAGTGTCATCTGCAAACACTACTAAATTTGCTTGCGGCACCGTATTTTCGATATAGGGGATCAAATCATTAACAAACAATAGGAAAAATAAAGGGCCAAGTATCGAGCCCTGCGGGACTCCACGTCTGATCAACACTGTTTTTGACCTGACCTTCTCTTCCATATTACCCACAATTGAACTTAGCTCAACAAATTGTTTCCTGTTCGCTAAATAGGATTCAAACATTTTGAAAACATTGTCTCTAATTCCATAGTGCTCTAGTTTTTTTAACAGAATACTGTGGTCTACGGTGTCGAAAGCTGAACTAAGATCTAAAAATATTCCGGCCACTTTATGTTTGTCATTCAAGTGTGTCACTACATCATGAATTAGGGTGCCTATAGCTTCGTTAGTACCGATGCTTTTTTGATACCCAAATTGTCTTTTATTCAGGACATCATGTGCAGTCAGATGTCTCAGTAGCCTAGACTTCAGTATTTTTTCAAAAATCTTTGATACGGTGGGCAAAAGAGATATGGGCCTATAATTATTTGGATCACTTCTACAACCTTTCTTATATATAGGTAAAATTTTTGCAATTTTTAACTGATCCGGAAACTGGTTTGACTCAAAACAGTTATTAAAGAAGTGCGCTAGTGGTTCTGATAATAGATCGATATTTTCTTTAGTAACAGTTATGGGTATTTCATCGTGACCCGCGGACATTTTGGGTTTCATTCTGTTTACAATCTGTGAGACTTCCCGCGGTGTTACCTTATCATATGTCATTGCTGTATTAACCCTTATATTATTTTCTTGTAATATTTTCAGAGCAAGGGCAATATCACTTGTAACCGCCCTACCGCCGTGATCAAATATATTGCAAAAAATATCTGCCTGTGCTTGTGGATCTAGTATGACCTTATCGGTTTTAAGAACGAGCTTGTCACTGACCTTAGCCTGCGACTTGTTTCTGTGTCTATTTACTATTTTCCATATTTCTCTCGTATTGTTGACCGCTCTGTCCACTTCTAAACTAATTGCAATTTTTTTTGCATACCTTACGACACGTCTAAAAATAGTCATATACTTTTTTCTGTATGCTTCTACAGAATCGTTACATGTTTCTTTGTCAAAAGTATTTAGGAACCGTTTCATTTTGCTTGCTGTTTTAATACCTTCCGTAATCCACGATATGTTCGCATCATTATTTATCAATCGTTTCTTCTGTTTTCTAAAACAACATTTATAAAGGCCACTGAAATTACTTAGAAAAGTGTTTATGCCAACACTGTTCCAATTTTGATTTGAAAGCTTTTGCCTGAAAGCTGACTTATTCGTTTTATTCACTGTGCGACGTTCTGTGTAAATAACTTGCTTATCATTTCTGATGTCAGAACATTCCAAGACTAGTTCACAACCCAAACCCGCGTGTCCATCAGCTAAACCATTATGATCAACCCATGTGTCTCTAATACAATCTAAAGGTATATTGGATAAAATGTTATCAATACAAGACTCAGACTGATTTCTTTTAAAAGTAATATCACTCCCAAGAGGTATAAAGTTGTAACACCTTAGTAGAGACTGAAAATCAGTAGATTTTTTATCACATTTATGTATGTTAATATTGAAGTCTCCACATATTAGACATTTTTTATAAAAGAAGTAGTTTAGCAGTTGCTCAAGTTTATCTAAAAACATGGAAAAGTTACTGTCAAGCGGATTCCGATAACAGCAGACAACACACAAATTTGTTTCGCAGTCTTTAACTCCGCACACTTCGAAATATTCTGATTCATAAAGTGATTTACAAAAAGCTATTTCCTCAGTTTTTCTGTCCGAACGTGTTAAGACAAGAGTGCCGCCTCTCTTTTTGTTACTCCTAACATTATATGCAGCTAAAGAGTACAAAGGCATGTTAAAAAGGTCTATTGACACCTTATTTAAAAAATGTTCACTGAGACAAACAAAATGAATTTCTTTAGTCAATGTACTTAGATAGATTTCTAACTCGTCTTTTTTATTCGAAATGCCACATACATTCTGATGGAATAAATTGAGGTGCGTTATTTTTCTCCCTATAACACGGCTACAAGACTCCTGCCTAAAAAAACACTTTCAGTTAAAGAATATTCGGGAACCTCCTGCTGCGTCGTCTCTAAACTATCTGTGTCCACATTTTCCCCGCTATCTCTTAAATACCCGTTAAGTAGATGAGACGCTGCTGAGCGTATATAACAGACGGTCATAATAGGCACCTAAGTCACCCACCACGCTCATACTATGTTGTCAAGGATTTAAATTTTAGAACTTATCACCTTTTCACAGTTATATCTGGTTTTTATGTCTTTAAAAATATCGATTGTTTAGTCGCTGACCGCTGACTGAAAATCATTTATTTATCGTAGGTACATCATTTTATTAAAGTTGTACCATTGACGAGAACGTTCTCTGATTTGTACGGAAGATATTCGAGACTATTTTCCATATTAACTGATAATAATAATACTCTATACATAATACGACCGTAAAGCGTTGAGTATCCTACCTTCCTTGTAAGACGAGAGTTATATATCCCATTTCACATATACTTACAAGTGCCTCCCCATGCAACATATCCCCCTACATAGCTCAGAAGAAGACCACCGGCGAAAATTAACAGGCTTCTGATGGTTGGTGCGTAAATGTCCTTCTGGTCTGGCAGCCAATCCACCAAAATACCCCAGAAGACCCCTAGGGCAATGCCGACGAATATAGCCAGGAGCGCCTGAAGCAATAATCGAATATTAATAAAATATAAAAGAAAGTGGTGTTAGTAAGACCGTTTATAACTCGAGAACGGCTAAACCGATTTAGATGATTTCGGATTAGTTTGAATGGTCACAGCCCTGGTTAACAGAATAAGTATTAAAAAGTCACAAAACCCTTGATTTCAAACAACAAGTATGACCTTAATTAAAAGCCGGCCATGTCGGCCATTTTGTTTATTGACATTGATATGACAAGCCTGTTCGAGCTCAATATTTAAAAGTGGGTAGCAGCTCAATATTTAAATGAGGGTAGTTATAAAATTGAATTGAAGCATTCGTAACATTGGCACGACGAGTCTGTTCAAGATCAATACATAAACGCCGGTAGCCGAGTTTGTATTACCATTTTCAAATAAACTTTTATTTTATTTTTGTGTTTGACTATTTGTTGTCATTGTCTGTCATAATTTAATGGTGAATTGTAATAATGTTTACAAGTCGTCATCTTTGTGTTGTGCCTTCGCAATCAAAGTCTATTGCAATATTTTGAAAATCGACTATCTCAACTCTAGATAAAGCGTCAGCAACGACGTTGTCCTTTCGCTGTATACAGCCTTGGGCAGAAGTATTGAGCATAGCAGTTTTTTGTTTACAGTTTTGATGTTAAGTATTATTTCCCAATAATAACAATGTACGGTGACGTAAAATGTTATATTTCATTTATATATCTAGAAAACTTCACTTAATAACAATTTCAAGGTAAATATAAAACATGAAAACTTAAGGTCACAAAAATGCGACTTTAGGTCGGTGGGATAAATTGCAAATATTCTATGCAGTTACTACTAACTTCAACAAAACATGCCTGTTCAGTTTGAATTAAATATATAGAAACGCTGGACTAAAGCTTCGAGTTTTGTATGAAAATCGCAAGGGTGCTCAACACTTCTGGCCAAGGCTGTATGTCTTATGTCCGTAGACAATCTTTTATATTATAAGAAAGTCGTGTTAGTTACACTATTTATAACACAAGAACGGCTGAACCAATTTGGCTGAAAATTGGTGGGGCGGTAGCTTAGAACAAGAAGACGGACATAGGATACTTTTTATCCCATTCCCGCGGAACGTGACATAAAACGTGGTATAACAAAACGCTATATACCATTTATAACTCAAGAACGGCTGAACCGATTTTCATGATCTTTGATTTTTAACCGACATCAAGATTTCAAAAGAGGATGTTCTCAATTCGGCGTGTATGTTTTTTTTTAGTTTATATATATATTACAGATTGGTCCCGTTTTTGTCAATACGCAGTTCAGATGATGGCATCCATGAGGAATCGAGGGAACTCCTCAAACTTTAAAGGCATACATATACATATTTTTATCAAGAAATCCATCATTTTCATTCAAAACAGTGAATCATTTCAAGAATTATTTATTTATTTTCTAAAGCTGTTTTATTATTAATTGTACCATCTTTTATAATTTCATATTTGTGTATTAAAATATAATAGGGTAGTAACTAGAAGCCGATAAAAAATTTTACCCCTACTTCATGTGAACCTTACCCAAAAAAAATGTTAACTTCAGTTTTTATTTCACCATTTTTTCAAGAAGATCATTTGAAGAAGTAGATCTGCTGATGATGATCAGAATGGAACTCTTCAACGATGCATAGTTCACGTTTGGCGATTTGTCCTCTTCGCTGTGTTTGTTAAGCAAGTTTGATTGTCAGGACAAATTTTCGTCAACCTCAAGTTCTGATGATGGGATCCATGAGGAATCGAGGGAACTCCTCAAATCTTAAGGGCATACACATAGTGATTTTTGTATTTTTTTCAACAAATCAAGATTTTCATTCAAAAGAGTGACATTTGATAAAGTGGAACTGCTGATGATGATCAGAACGGAACTCTTCAACGACGCATAGTTCACGTTTGGCGATTTGTCCTCTTCGCTGTATTTGTTAAGCAAGTTATTTCATTGTATGGAGTCTAAGAGTACACCATCTACATAATAATCTTTCACCAGCTTACCCCATTGAACTCGGGTTTTTCTTTTCTTAAAAAATATTTGGATGTACATATCTCCACCCCGAATAACAGAATAACTATTAAAATATTGGAGAAACTAAAAAGAAAATGGAACATAATCTATGGAAGTAGGGTTACCAGGCCCAAAAATGAAAAAGCCGCTTAATTTAGCCTGACATTTGATCCCAAAAGCCGGACATGCCTTTTTTGCATACGCTACGCTGGTCTTTCGAATCGTGCCACTGGCGTGACTGGCGCGTAGCGTAAGTCAGACAGAAGCCTAACAAAAGCCGGACAGGCCGGACGAGGAATTATTTGGCCGGACACACTGGTAAAAAGCCAAACATGTCCGGCTAACACCTGGCAACCCTATATGGAAGTTAAGAAAGTGTAAGTCCGTTAATAGGAGTGGATGAAGACAATGGGAGGAGGTGGAGACGATGAGACTGACGTAGTGTAAGAGTCAGTGGGAATGGAGTCGATGGGATGGGAGTGAAGTAGGAGTCGGTGGGAGAAGGGTGGTGGAAGAGAGTGAGAGAAGGGTGGACAAGAGTGGGAGGTGGTTGGACGACAGTGGGAGAGTGGTGGGAGACAGTAGGACTGGCGTAGGAGTGAACTTGAGGTCGACGGGAGTCTGTGGAAGTTGGCGGTACGAAGTTCGCCGGGTGAGCTAGTTAATAAAATAAATGATAATTTTAATATGTTAATACCTACATTTGCCCACTATAGTACCTATTTTAGCTAGGTGTTGACATGTACTTAAACACACTCTTACATGATACACATACATAGTACCTATAAGTACATACTAATATATCTATAATTACTTATCTAACGTAAATCTGCGCTACTTCAAGACCCTTAGTTTGATGTCAACCCATATCGTACATATAGATAAATAGAAGCAATCGAAACATTATACTAGTAATTAATTTCTTATATAATAACTATAGTCTGGCCTGCCAACGAACGCAGTAGCAATGTACAGCGAACAAAAGTATGACAACACTAAGAATCAGTGAAAAAGCCAGCAATGATCATCAAATTTTGTGTTTTTTTTAGGTGGTATTTCCACCCCTTTCATTAGGTGACATTTACGGTGTGTAAAAAGGAGACGGATATATTTCGTCTGATATGTCATCAACTGCAACAGATAATCTGGTTGAGGCAATTGACATATGGCTTAAAAATGAATTTAAATTTAATTGGGAACGTTGCAGGAGTTCTATCTCACTCGCGCTTAAGTTGAGAGAGTGAAATGCACTAGAAACAAATTAAATGTCAATTGAAATGTTCGTCATGAAATACTGTGTCTCATCACAAAGGGTTGCCACATGTATGTATTTTGAATTTGCCGCGCGTTTCTACTGACAGAAATGGTTTGCCAGACTATAGCTTTTGCCCGCGGCTTCGCTCGCGTTAAATTCGGGGTAATACGGTTCCCCTTTCCTGATTTAAAACACAGAAGAGAACTCGGAACAGAATAAACCGCACACAAATAGTCCGCATACCAATTTTTAGCTTTCTACCTTGAAAATTGCGGAATGCTCCATACAAACTTCCACCCCCCATTTTAGAAAGAGACAGAAAGTAGCCTATGTCACTCTCCATCCCTTCAACTATCTCCACTTAAAAAATCACGTCAATTCGTCGCCCCGTTTTGCCGTGAAAGACGGACAAACAAACAAACACATACACTTTCCCATTTATAATATTAGTATGGATTCTTTGAAACTATCACGTACGAATGTGAACGCCAATAAAAATACTTGAATTTTACTATGACAAGTATGTTTGACATATCATCATCCTACCTACGTCTTGTTTAAACTAAAATAGTACTTTCACTTTAGTTTGTTAAAACGACTCATGTCTAAATCCCGCCTTTGTCACAAATATATAATTATTACGGTTTCACTTTTTTTTTGTCACTGCACCGATCAATAATTCTAGGGATCAGCCCAAAAAATGGCCTCACAATACTGCTGCAAGAACGACTCGTGCAGCAGTTTCTCTGGCAGTCTTATTACGGTATAAAACTGGGCGGCGGTTACAAATTTTTACACGCCATTATTTTTAGTAAATTTCGTTTGAGTACCTCCTTTATATATTTGCTCGTTGTGTCACTGACATATTTAGTGTGACTTGTTTCAATACGACTCACGACAGTTTAAAATTAATTTCCATTTTTATTTAATTATGTTTAAATTAATCTTGAAGCAAATCAAATTATTTTGTTCAACTTTTTTGATTTGCAATTTTTAAGTAGTTACACTACTTTAAATAAATTGAAAATAGATGTCATATACTTCAGAAAAAGTGACCAAACCCTCCGGTGTCCGAGGCCAGATTTGAACTGGCGTCTTCAGCTTTCGCGGCTGACGTCCTGACCACTAGACCACCCGGTCACCGGTTTGTGGTGACCGGGTGGTCTAGTGGTCAGGACGTCAGCCGCGAAAGCTGAAGACGCCAGTTCAAATCTGGCCTCGGACACCGGAGGGTTTGGTCACTTTTTCTGAAGTATATGACATCTATTTTCAATATGTTTAAATTATTTTCTATCTAATTATGTTTAAATTATTTTTTATTTTATTATGTTTAATTTTTTTTTATTTAATTATGTTTAAATTATCAAATTGAGCATAACTAATTCCGTTTCATGTCATAGCTCACCTTTCCAACTCTGTATACAAGAGGGGACGAGACGAATATGGCACTATTAATGACACCAAACAATCCCTCAGTGACGGCGGTATCCAGTCCACCTGCGTTGGCCACGAGACTAGCCACCTGGTTCTTGGTGCCCAGGCCACGTCCATGAAATGCCATGGCAGTGGGCACTATTACAGCCGGAGATACAGATGAAAGGATGGCACCTAGGTGGAGTCCTACAAGAAACCGTTTCATTTAGTTACCCGTTTAGGAAGTATTTCGAATTCAATTAAAAGATAACCGTAAAGATAACCTTATTCAGAGCCTATTGTATATCTTTTTATACGAGCAGCTTGTGGGTAGACTACACTCAAAAACAGTTCAGCGCCCTTCGCGTACAATACATGCATTTAGGGTCCTGATGGGGCTGCCTCGCTACTGCAATGTTCGCGGAGGCGGGCGTGGGCCGTTTCCTTTCTCTGCCATCATACGTAAGAGAGCCGCCTCGCTGCTCGGCAGGGTGAGGGACAGCACCAACAGCATCCTAGTCATGTTTGCAGGCAGGTACGAAGGGACCTACCTGAACCACTGCAGTACACTTCATGTACCCATTATGAAGCAGTGTTTTGTAAATTGATTTACTAGCCCTCTAAATGTAAATAAGACAACTACTAACCATGACATATAATTTTAATAGATGTAGTTTACGTATAATTCATTTTTAATTTTAATTTATAGTTATGTTAGTTTTTATGAACTACTCTATGAAGACATATGTTTCGAATTAAATGTTTAATAATAATAATAAATAAAAGTATCACGTACTGCAATGCCAGGTACTGCAATTTAACTTTCTTTTTAACTTTTACTACCTACTTAACTAGGTACTTACTGAGTTTTAATGCGACTTTTCCTGATTCTGCACTTAATATTTTTCCTTTAAATTATTACTCATGTCTCTTTAGTCACCGAGTCGTCAGTATCATAACAAATTGAAACTATTCAAACTAAAAACAGCCTATGTTTCCAACTAAGTACCTACTTAATACTTATCACTTCGAGTATGGCGATATTTTATTTATGAAGAGTAATGTTGTAGAGCTCTTGTGATGTATATAATGGTACAGAATGTTCCTACGTTACACAACTGAATTAAATTATTTATACATATTTCTATACGCACGAACTCACCCCAATACCAAGGATATCTGAGAAGCACATGGGCAAAAACGGCCATAGACAAACACTCCACGATCCAGGGCAGGGTCGCCAATGAAAAAACTTTTACCGAATTATATTTAATATATTCCCAATTCCAGCTAAGAGGCCCCTTCGACAAGATAATAACGGGATAAATTCGCCTGAAACAAAAGAATCTCATGAAGCACTTCTACACGCAGCATAAACCCCGGGAATTGATTCCTACCGGCGGTTATCGAGATCCGAATTAATTGTTTAAGCATCTGAGAAAATAAAACCTTTTCTATTATTTTACCGGGAAATGAAAAGTACTTTTGTTGATTGGAATTTTAATTAGGGTTCTTATGTACGAGTATTCCGTAAAGTTTAATTGTTTTCCTGCCGTAAACAAATCCGGTGGAAATATAATTAGTTCTGAACAAAAATGAAGGGACGAATTATAATACTTACACCTAATTCGTGTATGTGTTTTTTTTCAATAAGTCCATAATTTCTTTAATTAGTTCTGAACAAAAATGAAGGGACGAATTATAATACTTACACCTAATTCGTGTATGTGTTTTTTTTCAATAAGTCCATAATTTCTTTGTAGTATGCTCACACATTTCCTTCAATATTACCTTAAATGATAATCCAGTGCGTCAGCGGCGGGGTTTTGTAAATAATTATCTGTCCCCAAGTTTCTATATAATGCGCCGGTTAGTGTCATTCCTACAACGGCATTCAGGGTGGTGTATCTCTCCAAAGTGTGGCCAACGATGTACCCCGCCACCACCACGCCGGCCATTTTGAACATATATCCGCTCGGGAGTACGGCATCTCGCAATATAAACCACGAGCTTCCCCACAATGTCACTCCTGAAATATTTCATTTAGTACATTGTACTGTGCTGTTACTTAAGATAAGTGATGCTTTCAAGTCAAAGGTACATCATTGTCGGTTGTCAATAAAACATTACTGCCATAAAAAAACATTTAGAAATAAACTTTATTAACAACCGAAAATAATGTACCTTTGACTTGAAAACGTAACATGTTTGCTACGAGCAATCTTACATGCCTATATTATTGTATGCGAATAACGCGCTAGGTTTCACTGGGAGTGTAAATTCAAAAAGTAGACTGAATCAGGCTCCTGTGTATATTCGAAAAATGTTTTTTTTTTCCAAAAAAACGGTTTGTCTTGAATAACTCGGCCATTTTTAACCGACTTCAATTTCATAGAAGGAGGAGGTTCTGTATTCGGTTTGGGCTTTTTTATTATGTATGTTCACCGATTACTCCGAGACGCGTGGTCCGATTTGAATAATTCTTTTTTCGTTTGAAAGGGTCTACTTCCAAGGTAGTCCCATATTAATCTGGTGCTGTTCTGATGATGGGATCTATGAGGAATTGAGGGAACTCCTCAATTTTTAAAGGCATACGTATGGTGATTTGGGTGTTTTCTTAAGCAACTCGAGGATTTTCTCTCGAAAACCACCAATTTGATGAAGTGGACCTCTTGATGATGGTTGTTTTGATGATAATGATGATGATTTTTTTTAAATGTAGGATGTTGAGCGATTACTCCGAGACCCGTGGTCCAATTTGAGGAATTCTTCTTTTGTTTGAAAGGAACTACCTCTGAAATGGTTCCACATAAATCTGATGCTGTTCTGATGATGGGATCTATGAGGATATGAGGGAACTCCTCAATTTTTAAAGGCACATGTATGGTGACTTAGGTGTTTTCTTAAGCAACGCGAGGATTTTCTCTCGAAATCCACCAATTTGATGGAGTGAACCTCATGATGATGGTTGTTTTGATGATAATGATCATGATTTTTTTAAATGTAGGATGTTCAGCGATTACTCCGAGACCCATATGGTTCCGGAATTCTCCTGAAATCGGACAAAAAAAGATTTTTTTTGTTTGAAAGGAACTACCTTTGAGATAGTTCCACATTAATCTGGTGCTGTTCTGATGATGGTATCCATGAGGAATTGAGGGAACTCCTCAAATTTTAATGGCACATGTATGGTGATTTGGTTGTTTTTTTAAGCAACTCAAGCATTTCCTCTCCAAAACCACTAATTTGATGGAGTGGACCTAATGATGAAGACCACATATGATATGTGGAACTTTCCTTACATTGAGTACGTATCATGAACTTTTTCTTATATATCTTCACCGATTATTGCGAGATCCGTTGTCCGATTATGATAATTTTATAACCACTAAAAATGGAAAAATAAAAACTTTTTACAAAAAAAGATAAACCGACTTCAAAAAGGATAAAATAAACTATTATATTATTTATATGCGTTACAAACTGATATGTTTGAAGTCGGTGCCAAGCCAAAAAGTTACAATACCGGCAAATCAGCTTCAAGTCTGAAAATCACATAACATTTCGATTCCTACTTATATTGCAAAGGTGAATGTGAATCTATCTATTACATTTTCACGTCTAAACTACTAATCCAATTTTGATGAAAAGAGGTACCCATGTATATATACTCTGATACACGTCTACTTTGTCAATAATCAGAAAAAGGCGGCAAATTAAAAAAATATATAAACACGTATTCCTTCCATAGAAAATTTAAATATCGCGCATTTTTCGACTGAAAAGGTGGGCCCCACACACCCAGTGTGTCTGAGTATAGAAAGATCAATCTTGTCATTGAATTCCTTTACACTTCGATATTACACCTTAGATGAAGTAGAATAAATAATTCAAACCGAAGCACGGGCTCCGTTCGAGATATGGTTAGACCGAAAACTAGTAAAAAAGTTTATTAACAAACATCATGAGACGCGTGATTATACTTTCTCTCTGTACTTGAATGAAAACCTACGTGCAGTCAATACCGTATTAGAACAATTCACTGAACACATACGCCTCGTTCGTATTAACTGTTTTGTGATTTTCAGACTTGAAGCTGATTTGCCGGTATTGTAACTTTTTGGCTTCGCACCGACTTCAAACATATAAGTTTGTAACGCATATAAATAATATAATAGTTTATTTTATCCTTTTTGAAGTCGGTTTATCTTTTTTCTGTAAAAAGTTTTTATTGATTTTACAGTAAAACCGTGAGGACAAAAATTGTAGGAAATTTGATTCTCTATACGTTTGGTCCTCAAATTTCCTACAATTTTTGTCCTCACGGTGTTACTGTAAAATCAAAAATGGCTGAGTTATTCAAGAAAAACCATTTTTCGAATATACACAGGAGCCTGATTCAGTCTACTTTTTGAATTTACACTTCCAGTGACCCCCGAGGGACCTACGAAAAAAAAATCCAAGAACTGATTATTCACGGGTAGGGTCGGTTTTTTGGATATAATGACTGGACTAATCATATTTAAGGCAAATAGGTAGATATTAAATAGGTAGACTGTGACCGCACCACTAAGCTGTATTATAGGTAATGCGCTCATTCGGTGAGTATACGGTCAGTGGTTGGTTTCAAAATATCATTTAAACGGATCCTTCTGCTGTATAAGACTTATTTAAGTACTCACCGCATATCAAAACACCCAGGTATTGTTTCAACTCCGACACGGAAGGGGTGGCATTGATTAGCATTCCAGAGCCTCCTTTACTTGCATTGTTAATATGCCCACTTCTGAAACGTATTTACATCATTATACAGTGTTCATATTGTGGTCGAATAACTGTACAATATTCACAAGCATCTAATACACTATATGTACTATAATAACAAAGTCTTGCACAGAATTTTAGTAGTAAGTGATCAGGACATTCATTTTTAGAAGCTCGTAAACGAACAGATTGAAATTAGTGAAAAAATGTTAGACATTAATGTCGGGGTTTTTCAGATAAGCTCCTATTAAAAAAAAACAATAATGGATACGCCGAAAAACTGTACTGTAAATATTTAGCTGTTATAATTTTTTAAAGATGGAGGGTTTTTAAAGATATTTTATAATAATAATAAAATACTTTATTGCACACTACAACACACGAACAAAAGAGTTATAATATTGGTACAGCATAGAGGTAGGTAACAACAGGCGGACTTATCGCTAAAAGCGATCTCTTCCAGACAACCTTCATATATCGAAACGGCGATAATAGTTTAGTTGACGGGCAGTGACAAAAATTGAAATACTAGGGGAATATAGAACCTTTATTTCATGTATATTCAAAAATATTCTTAGTTTGTATTTAACGTATAATTAAGATCGTTTAGGTTTCCAGTCACTAAGTAATAGTAAACGAAAGAAATAAGAAATGTTAGAAATTTATCATTTACTAGCTGACCCAGCGAACTTCGTACCGCCAACTACATATTTTTATTTCGCCAATATTTGATTAGTTATTTTCCTATTCAGATTGGTGATATCCCGAAAAATTAAACATCATTGCAATCGGTTCAGCCGTTCTTAAGTTAGAAATGGTGTAACCAATACGACTTTGTTTTAGATAATATATGTATATACCCCAAAACAATATATACAATCAAAATACGACAAAACTCGAAATCCGCCGGACAGTTTTGAAATTTGGTGTGTATGTTGATTAGAGGTCCCGTTTTATTGTCCACACCATTTGACATTTGAGGACCTCGAGGAACCGCCAGCACCTTGGAAAATGTCCTCCATCCTGAAGAAATTAGCTTTTCCCTGCAAATCTACGCACTCTATGAAAATATTATCTAAGACAATATTAAAGCTCATTCAATTCTACATAGAAACATGCGTACTCTTTTGCTGAAAAATGCACCTCCTTAGAGATATCACATGAGGAAGTGAAGTGTATCGTCAATGCCTTTCCAGGGGATATTCTCATAATATGAAACTTGTGAGAATTGTATTGTGTCGTACATTTTTTTGTGTGGGATTTAATGAAGTTTCGTTTGCCATACACATTCATTGCATAACGATTACATATTTTGTAAGCAACAAAACTAAAAATGGATATACTTTGCATGATGGCAACCGATTCTGGTGGTCCTCGAAGTTCTTGTTTTCAGACATGCATACAGGATCCCAGAGAAAATAGGCACCGAGTTTCATTGTTGCCACTATTGATTGACCTCTAATTAAGAGCAAAAATAGGGTTTTATCATCAAATTATTTAGTCTAAGTGATTTATCATTCACACATTTTAGAAAATTTGCATTCAATGGCACTGGTGTGTTGATTACAGCCCTCCTGGTGTATCTTTCATTAAAATCCGCGCAATAGTTTAGGCACCAAGGAAAGTACATGATTTCATATTTGGTGACCTCTTGCGGCCGCCATATTGTTTTTTTTTTAGATATATAAGTGTGGATTCATTGTTCAGATCAAGTGGAATTAAGGGATATGTCACTTGTAGAAATCCGCTTAGCATTCTAGGCTACAGCGTGTATTCAGTTTTCAGTTTTGAAACCATTACCTTACTTACTGTTTTTGTCGCAGTCGGTTAAAATGTTGATATTGGTGTGCTGCTGACATAAGCTGACATAAAAAACTATAAATAAACGTTAACTTTGTATTCTCACAAGTTTCATATCATTAGAATATCCCCTGGAAAGGCATTGACGATACACTTCACTTCCTCAAGTGATATCTCTAAGGAGGTGCATTTTTCAGCAAAAGAGTACGCATGTTTCTATGTAGAATTTAATGAGCTTTAATATGGTCCTAGATCATATTTTCATAGAGTGCGTAGATTCGGAGGGAAAAGCGAATTTCTTCAGGCTGGAGGACATTTTCCAAGGTGCTGGCGGTTCCTCGAGGTCCTCAAATGTCAAATGGTGTGGACAATAAAACGGGACCTCTAATCAATATACACTCCGAATTTCAAAACTGTCCGGTGGATTTCGAGTTTCATCGTATTTTGATTGTGTTACAAGTCATATTACAATATGGGAAAAAGTCATACCTTTAAAAAAATAAAGGGATGTTTAGGTACAAAGTTTAGAAATAAAGGAAAAGTAGAAAACCCCAAGTGGCCTCAGGCGAAAACATATAAAACAAATTTAATTGATATTAATAAAGACAACATAACTAACATTTTTGGCTGATTGTGTATTTGATGTCATCCTCATTATGTTCGTCTCCTTTCACGAAAGGTGAAAAAATGTTTGTCCAAAAACTATTCCGTGTGCCAAAAAATGCCATTAAAATTTCCTGCATAGTATCCTTCAAAAGTTATGATAAACACACTAGAAACAAGAATAACAAGAAAATTTATTATAAATTAACATTAAAATAGAGAAATTTAGTAGATGTAATGAAAGCTTTCTATGAAAAAATCTTAATTTTTAGAAAAAAATGTTTCTTAGTGCATTTTAGCATAAGTGACAAAGTTTATTTCACATCTCTTCCGATAAATAAAGAGACTTAAAACAAATAAAGAGGTATTCCTAACTTTGTGGCCATATATATCTTTATCGTCCCTGAATCATTATTAAATAAAGAGCAATAAATTTTTTTTTTTTTTTTATGAAATAGGAGGCAAACGAGCAGACGAATCGCCCGATGGTAAGCAATTAACGCCGCCCATAGACGCCCGCAACACCAGAGGGGTCACAAGCACGTTGCCGGCCTTTAAGATGGGAATACGCTCTTTTCTTGAAGGTTTGAAGGTCGTATCGGTCCGGAAATACCGCAGACGACAGTTCATTCCACAGTTTTGTTGTGCGAGGCAGGAAGTTTCTCGAGAAACGCACAGTTGAGGACTGCCAACCATCTAAGTGGTGATGATGGTAATGCTGTCGCGTAGGACGATGGCGGAAAGAAGCGGCAGGGATTAATCCGAACAATTCCTCGGAGCACTCTCCATGATAGAGGCGGTAGAAGATGCAGAGCGAGGCTACATCTCTACGCAGCGCCAAGGAGTCAAGCCGATCCGTAAAATCCTGGCAGCCGACAATTCGAGTCGCTCTCCGTTGGATGCGGTCCAGAGGGAGAAGTTGGTACTGGGGCGCTCCCGCCCACAGATGAGAACAGTATTCCATATGTGGGCGTACCTGTGCCTTGTAAAGCTGGAGGCGGTGGGCCGGAGTGAAATACTGTCTCGATCTGTTGAGCACACCGAGCTTTTTTGAGGCCAACTTGGCCTTACCCTCTAAATGGCCGCGGAACTGGACTTCACTCGAAATGTTGACGCCAAGGATCTGGACACTGGCAGTGGCAGTTAAGGAAGTGCTCTCAAAACGAGGTAAAGCGACAAACGCAAGCTTTTTTGCGGTAAACGCGCAAACCTGTGTCTTGGTAGGGTTAAAATGGACTAAATTTAGTCGACCCCATTCTGAAACTTCTTTAAGGGAAGTCTCAACTTCAGACACAAGTTTGTCCCGGCTCTCAATGACATTCTCCCGAGAAATGTTGGTTCGGCCGGTGTAGTAGGCATCACCCGTACTATCGTCTGCATAACAATGTATGCCGCTAATCTGCAGCATGTCATTGATATGCAGAAGGAACAGCGTGGGTGATAGCACGCAGCCTTGGGGGACACCAGCATTCACAGACATGGAGTCAGAGCATTCACCGTCAACTACGACCTTGATGCGTCTGTCTGCAAGAAAGCTACTGACCCATTCACACAATTTCTCGGGAAGCCCATAAGAAGGAAGTTTCGATAGAAGTGCTTTGTGCCATACAAGTTTTACCGATCTCCTGTTAAATCATGCCCAATGTAGTTATGTTGTTTTTGTAAACATCCATTCAATTGAGAATCTTTATAACGAGCTACCAATAGGAATGAAATAAGAAGAAATAATAATATAAGGGGTCGTAAATCATTGGCGTCCACAGGTTTGTCGGTAGTAACCCTGTAAGGTGTTAAATTCCAGTAAAGGCATTTATGTGGTTTACGAATATTTGGATCTGAATTAAGGTTGTTTTCGATGTGGTTAAGTTTTTTTTCAGTATAAGTATTGTGTATTGTTGCCTAGTCTCATCCAAGCTTTGCTTGCTATGTGGCTAATGATCTGTGTAAGTTTGTCCCCAATTTTTTAAATAAATTATATTTAAATACTTACTCACGTTTTGGAGGGATCCATCTCGAAAGATGTCTCGTGACTATCCCGCGCTACATCGACGTTTTGTTTACCTGCAAATAACGTAAATTCTTTTGACTACATGACATGGTATCTTTATCTCGCAAATATCGAAATCATCATCTATTTACACAATGAAATTGTATGGAGAAATATCCTAACGCGTATTGAACCTTGGGCATAAAGTACACATAGTCTAGTAATTCGAGGTATTACTATAGATTATTGCCAATTTAGGGTTTCCTAGCCAAAATTGAAAAAATTGGAACCTTTATAGTTTTACACTTAAACATTCACCATTTTGCCTTAAGAAATTCAACATTTGTCATCATCCTTATTGATCACCAGGCACGTCGGTAACTAAAGAAAATTACAATTTTAATGAAAAAATAATCGAGTTCACTTAGCCACTCATAAGAGTCGGTTGACTCGTGAAACCATCGTGAAACCGTCGAAGTAAAATACAGCCCGTTAAGGAGTTCCATTGCGGTAACGGTAACGCTGATGATTTCTACCACGACCTACTCCAACTTTCGAAGAGCAAATGCTCGAGCTTCTATAAAAAAATACTCAAGTATTGGTGTACATATACGGGGCGGAAAGATCGAATGCCACATGGATGGCAACTACCTTAAATATTGTAAATAGCACATTCTGTGTAAAGGAGACTTTCCTTTGTTTTTAAAAATAATAAATTCTGCATTTATGGATTTATGAAAAATGGCTTGCCTCAGTCGGGAGTGTCGGGACTCGAACCGGTTAAATGTGATAAAAAATAACGTGCCGTATTTTATGATGCAGATTGAAAGGGTTACTGATAAAGTAAATTTTTCTCTAAATAACAAATACAATCAAAATGATAATCTTTCCGCCCTGTATATCATATTTAAAGAATACCCCCGATTCCTAAAGGATTCCAGCATCAGATCCTGACCTGATGACAATGGGACCAACTGTCAAGTATATTCTTTCAAACAAAAAAAAATCCAAACCTTTCCAGCTATCTTCGAATAATCGGTGAAGATACATTAAAAAATATAGCAAAAAAAAATATTCCGACGAATTCAGAACCTCCTCCTTCGAAATCTTGAAAGTCAGTTGAAAATAGTAAAGAGATAGTAAAGTTATTAAATCTAACAAACACCAAAAATTCAAAATTTGAATTCATGTCACTTACCCATTACGATTTTACCGGTATATAATCGCAAAAACCGGTATATAATATTTTTTTTAGTTTGGCGACAGATTTTACCCATTCATATTGTAATTTTCAATTGGTGTTCTTTACAACCAGAAAATGAAATTGGCGTAACAAATAACTGTATTTAAAAAGCGCTCCATCTTAAATTGATTGAATAATAAATCAGCAAGTTTTCTCATACAGCACCCACTTTAGCGAATTTCTGTTTGGCCCTATGGTTGACTGGTAGAGAATGCCTCGAGACATTTAGTCCACCATTTGTAATTATTTTTATTGTGCAATAAAGTTTAAATAAATAAATGAGCCTTATTATTTTACAGCACCTAGTTATGTATAATATAATAATTAGTAAAATAAGCAGAGTATCTTCAAGCAATGCCAATTTTATTGTGATGGTTTATGCAATTTTTATATTATTTCTGCTCAGAACCATGAGCTATTCATACCATTTGGAGAAAAAGAGTGTCCAAATTTCCATAACATTTCCTTTATCTCTATACAAATATAAATGGGAAATGGTAACAAGGACAAATAACTTTGGAATTTATTTTATCTTATTATCGATTATTCTCATGATTCTGAGTAAGCAAAACAATTCACAGAAAATATCATTATTTAAAAAGTGACACAGTTTATAAAATATGCTTAAGTAGAGAGATACTCACCATTTTCACGGTAATCGCCACTCATCTTTCCGTAACCCAACTAAAAATCGCTTCATACATACCTACTACGTCAATTATCGTCACACTATGAAGTACTATAATTAATTATTAATCAACCAGTATCACAATAAACACTCAGCTCAGTATTGTATTGTCCGTCTCTAAGCGTTCAGTAAAACCGTGTGATCTCGTTTAACGTTCTTCTAATAATAATACACGTCGCATGCGCACTGGGTTCAATTGCCATAATTGAAAATACATTAATCACTTGATGTCGAAGTCATCAAAAGTGACTGAAGTGAGACAATACAATTGAAGTAGTTTTGAAAACAGTAAAGAAAGTTATTCAACATGACGTGTAACGACAAGGAAGTCGAAAGGTTGATATGTGATGTTGCCTTATATGCTAGACATAATAATGTAACACCTGCACTAGTGCACACACAATGTTCCTACCATTTGTTTTTTTACTATTGATACTTACTTCTTGTTAGTCATAGGGTTACAAAATGTTTCGTTTTTTCTTTTACAACGTGTCCTAACATCCGTCGCATTTTAACAATTATTTTATATTTACAGACAAACTTTAAAATATTTTGTTGTACCTATATGAGAAGCAGGTTACATCAGGTCATACAATTAAAATTAAGTCACAACTTAGGATCGTTTCTATGTACGAGTAAGGCAACTGCACTTACCAACTTTGTTTTAATTAATATTAGGTTTATTACCTAAACCATCAAGGTCATCGAACGATGGCATATTAGAGTACATATTTCATTATTTTAATGGATCTGAATAACGCTGACAGGTTATAAAAACACAAACGGTAGCACGGTAGCATATGTTTATTCCCCTAGAAAATTACTTCTTGGCAATTAAGGAAATTTGGTATAGTGCGTCACTTAACTTGTTTTAAGTTGCTAACATTAGTAACATTAGTTTCATTAGAAAGAGAGTCATAGTGTGAATAAAAATAAGAAAAGAAAGAAAGTGCAAGATGGAAATAATTACCTACTGATTTTACGTGAAATAAATTATTTTAATTAAAAAAAATACATTAAATAAACTTTTGTGTAAGTTCAAATAATTTATAGTACAGACTACAGATATCTTTGTTTAGGTAGGTAAACAGTCCATGGTTCCTTAAACTTTTTGTACTGTGACGTCCTTAGGAGATTGCCAATTCTTTGCAACGTCCCTTTCCTTTCAGGCGGTATGAATCGTTTCCGTGGTATGATGACGCGACGCCCCAGGCGCGAGGCGTCGCAACGCACAGTTTACCGCCCCGAGTCAAACGAAACCTTGGCCTATGTTTGACTCTTCTACTTGGCACAGTTTCAAATTAGTGTTTATATTATTAGTTTTCAGTGACAAGTGTCTGCTTATTAATAGAACGATGTCGTTAATCTGAACTCTTTTTAACTGAACTGTTTCAACGTTTTAAAATAAATGCTTCAAATTGCTATCCCTGAGTGAAATCGGTGTTGGACCTAAACTTAAAAGTGTGGTTTGCTGTACTTGATACCTACATCACTGATTATATAATAGTTCTCACGAACCTACATACTACATTGAAAATAGCCGATTTAAAGGCTAACCTTAGTTATATTCCTACATATCTTGCTTGCTAATATTTAAGAACTTGTTTTGCATTATTAGTTTTTTTTTTTTTTTGAAATCGATTAATACATTTATTTTATTTTTTGTTTTATACCACGACGGTGGCAAACAAGCATACGGCCCGCCTGATGGTATGCAGCTACCGTACCCTAAACTCCAGAGGAGTCACATGTGCGTTGCCGACCCTTTACAAAAAGTAGGATTCACTGTGTTGACGGCTAAAGGAACAAGAGGGTCCCTCATGGTCAACACACTGGGTCCTCTTTGCGCTCTTTGGCAACCTTACTCACCAGGAGGAACAAAGCACTATGAGTGGGGTATAGTGCTATTTAGCTGTGGTTTTCTGTAAGGTGGAGGTACTTCCCCAGTAGGGCTCTGCTCCAGATTTGAGCGAGATGACATTCGCTGTGCTGTGCCCTACCACACATATCGAGATAACATTCGCAGTACCCATACCTCTCTTTTGGACGTAGTTTAAGGACATACCCGTGGCCGGACGTAGTTTAAGGACATACCCGGGTTCAAAAAGTTATCGCATTTTTCACAACATCTTTGATTGGAGCCATTGTCATTAACTCATTAGCTAATTTGATTCTATTACGAAGCATAAATTTATTACCTCCACTTATTCAAGATCAGTCGGCACCTGGCTGGTATCGTCATAATCGTCAAATACATTTTACATCTGGTGGCGATTACGTTTGACATTAGAGAGGGCAAATGGAGACCATTAAGTTAAACCATCAACAACGAGAACGGAGACTAAACATATAGGTTTAGTCTCCGTTGTAAATATTAAATGTTTTATTTATAGATATTGCTGCGAGCTATAATATGTCTCTAATTTCTTTGTATTGGTATTACTAAATAAAAGCGGACAAGAACATGTCAGGGCATGCTCAAGGCTGGATCCCGAAACGGCCGGTCCGTTGCTCTACACACACTTGAAAGGGGATTTTTATAGGATACTAATGGATGAAACATGGAAAAGGAAGTATTTTGCGGCACTGAAGTCCTTTGATTTAGGAAAGGATAACTTTTAGCGATAACTCAATAACGGCGTAATTGATTTTAAGATTATTCAATATAGTATGTGGCCTACTTACTGAATAAATGTTTGAGTATATAGTTTTAATTTACTTATTAGGGTTAATGGATTTTTTAGCGATTATTTTCGTAAATTGACTCTATTCATAAAAAGTTTTTAAGCCCATGCAGGGGCCGTATTCTAACTTTAAAACATGTATAAACACAATGCAACTTCAATACAACTCCAATGCATTAACAACGCAATACAGCTACGGCATAAACATCTGAATTAGAAATATCAGAATTTATACTACGACGGTGGCAAACAAGCATACGGCCCACCTGATGGAAAGCAGTTACCGTAGCCTATGAACGCCTGCAACCCCAGAGGATTCACATGCGCGTTGCCTACCCTTTAGAAACCTATTCACTCCTTTTTTGAAGAACATCAATTTTTTTAATATTCCAACGCAACTCCAATACAACTTCAATATTGGTTGATTGTTTGTTGTGTGTTGGAGTTATGTTTGAGATAGGTTGTATTGTTATTGTATTGTTAATGTATTTTAAAATTAGAATCCGGCACCAGTATGTTTTTAGAGAACGACATCCCACAAGTTGAAACAATACGAGATATTATATGTACGAGTACGTGCTATTATAGTAGCTTACTTAAGTTGTTAAATATGCATTGAGCAATACAAACAGTTGTGAGCTAGGCATAGAACCAAGATTTCTCATAAAGTGATATGCTATTTCGCTCTGTATTAATGGATATTTGTTCGCCAAGGGTAAAAAGATGGCTTTCAGCAATGCAACAACTTGGCGGTCTCTAGGTGCACCAGCAAAGGAAGTCATTCCGGCAGTAAACAATAACGCACGGTCGGAAGCGTCTTTCACGCTAGACCGGCTTCAGCCAAGTTGGCAAACGCGAGCCTCTAAAGAGCGGGCAATTTGCGCTGTAACACCGCCGGATACTGGCTGCTCATTAACTATGAACGCCGTCATCAAGATGCTTCTTCAGCAGAAAAAACGGCGTTTAACAGTAGCACTCTCCTCGAATAAACGCTCCGGCTGCGAGGTGCTTTTGAACGCCCACCGCTACAAAGTGCATATAAATTGCACTGCGAAATTGAAGCAGATATATGAAAAGGGACGCCGGGGTAAACTTTTGAAAGACAAGCTACTGGGCACTTTAGAATCCGCAAGCACTTTAAAAGGAATAAAAAGAAAGGCGGAAATGTAACTAGTTATTTTTTTCTAAAGCTTTTTAGAATGATAATAAGTACAGGGAAAAGGTCCCACTTTGTCAACATGGAGGTATTAGTACTTCCTATATCTATAATACACAATATACACTATATTTTAGGTAGGTAGTAAAATAATGAAGTCTCTATGTTTACCGACAAACAGGAACCTTTCACCAAACTTGTCTACATATGTATAACATAACGATTAATAGCTTTTATTGATAAATAGTGATTTTCAGGGTTAAATCATAAATGGTGAGTAGATATGTGTATATTATAAACGTATTACATAATAAAATGATAATAACAAATAATACAACCAAATACTAAATGATGTATACCTATATATAGGGTTGTGCATATAGATATATATTATGTGTATAGTATAAGTATACGGGTTTAAAAATAATTGCGAATGATTTACACATACAGAAACGTACGGAGAAAATACAGATAAAAAACTTATAAACTTAATATTATAATACATAATATGTTCTCAGCCAATAACCTTTAATATTACCCATACGGATTAACATTTTAGCATAATTTATTCCAGGCTTCTCATAAATTGCTTTTGAACACACCGAAAACATTGTGTATATAATACACATGTGTGTTATTATTATTATAAGCAGGCCTCGGAGATCGTTTAAATATTAGCTGCCAGAGGAACTGTAGGGAATTCTTAATTATATCCTCATAATACAAGATTAACAGAGTGAATTTACAGTATCCGCTTTCCTTGCATAATATCGCAACTATCGGAAGATTGTACCATCAAGTTAACTGTTTACGAGTAGATACTCTGAACTGAATAACAGAATCTGTTCTATTCAGCCCTCGGTGTCATCTTTAAGAGTATTCTGATTTATCAAAAGTACCCAAAGAGTCCTTCGGGTATTTACATAGGCGACCGAGAGGAGCATATGAAATGTTATTGATTCCGAAAGTAGTTTGCGTGTACTTCGAGGATCTTTGTAAGCGTTGTTGAGGTGCGTCCTCTATGTTCAACGAGCGATGATATCTGTGATATCGGTAAGCTTTGAGTGTTTACGTGACCTGTGAGTTTATTTATTTTCCTTTAACTTGGTTAACCACTAATATGTATACGTATTCAGTCAACTCGGTTCAAATAAAATACTGTAATAGGTATTATAATTTCAACATTATTCTTTTTATGTTGAAAAACATTTATAGACCTGACAAAGCCTACGTTGCGGATTATAAAATTGTAGCTAAGATACCTATGTATGTTTTAAATATATTACCTTTATTTTGTATTAACCATAAGGCAACTCCAGGTCTTAATTTTAAGCAATATTTTATAGAACCATATAAATACGAGTATAGTTATACTCTAAAAATTATATCTTAAGTAGATTGGTGCAAATATCATAAATTCTACAGTATACTACAAGGCCTACACGGTATACTACAAAGTGTCACAGTGTTCTCAAAATTTAAGTCATTTTAGGATCTTGAACTACTTAGCTTTCAGTATAAGCTTTATGACAAACATCGACTCTTGCATAGCAAATAACTATGTAACTGTTTTGACATCCATTATACGAGTGACTGTTAGTGGCGGGTAATCGTTAAATGTTTAAAGAATGTGTCGTATGGGGCGGGTAAGCCAGAGGGTCAATGGAAAAGGAAACGCCAATTAAAGGTGCTT
This sequence comes from Pammene aurita, assembly GCA_947086415.1. NCBI lineage: Eukaryota > Metazoa > Arthropoda > Insecta > Lepidoptera > Tortricidae > Pammene > Pammene aurita. The sequence continues at coordinate 25,962,694 of OX352293.1, forward strand.
CCGGCGGTCGCTCATTGTTTCCGGGTTTCTGTGGACCCATGTATGCAAAGTAGTCTGGAAATATAAAATTAGTTTATTGCAGGATAAATATACTTTTCTCAAACATGCCAGGATATGTTATAGTTACGGTAAATGGATTATGCCTCGTGTAAACGGATTCCCGGCCTCGTATCCCTATCCGGCCCTCACTACGCTCGTTATGTAACTACTTGGCCTGGTAATACCGGTTTTCCCAGCGTCTGTTGGAATATTACAATACATCTTGAATCAATACCTATATTTTACTCTCCAAATATTAAGAACGCACAAACAACTCACTCAATCGAGCTTAAAATGTAAGGCGTATTCCAACCATATCTCACAGAAACCGTTTAAGCGTATCGTTCAATTGGCTACTTTCCTAAAAAAAATATTTAGTCCGTCAGTTAGATTATCAAAAAATATTGGACACGTATTTTTTATTTTGTCAATCAAACAAAAATTGGTGAAGATATAGCCCGTTAAAGTTCCGCGTGACGTCACATTATACTAAAAATTGTACTGAAATGTGACGTCACGCGGAAGTTTAACGGGCTATATCTTCACCAATTTTTGTTTGATTGACAAAATCAAAAATACGTGTCCAATGTTTTTTGATAATCTAACTGACGGACTAAATAGAATTATATTTTTTTTACCCAGGAAAGTACCCAATTTTTCCAGCCGAAAAAAATACAGATTTTAAACCAACATCGCCATTAACGTTGTAACCACTATTTTCTACTTCGTGATGGCGCATCCAACTTAGCGGAAATATGCTCCTCAACAAAAATAAACCCTGTTTCTAATAAGTAGTACTTAGCTATAAAAAAGTCAGGTTAGTTAACATCAGAATATCAGACGTAAAACGCTAACCGATATGGCCAAAATTAGCTAAGGATTTCTTGTGCAAAACAGTACCCAAAATATGATACATATTAAAATTTCCTGACTACTTGTAAAACTGTCCTCAGTTATGGTCACAACATAATTATAACCATTTTTTAATTAATAATACAGTCAGTGAAAACGTTCTGTATATTTATAGGTAGGAAGTCATTTATTAAAGAAATAGCTAATAATAATGTATATAAAATAATAGTAATAATTCACATCTCTGCAATGCACGGTCAGGCAGGTGACAGTTTAGTTAGAGCTGGGAATGCCTGCTCCGTCGTCGAACCCCAATAGTTTCGCTGCAGGTTTGAATTTGTGACGTGTGCCTCGTATGCACATACTGGTGGCTCGAATTATAGTAATGCATATCCTTGTTCTAAGCCAACCCAGTATCGTACTCAGCGATTTATTCCAGCGGTCCGCGAGGGCTTCGCCTATGTGTTTGACAAAGGAGGTCATCTGTGGTGCGAATACGCCATCGACGGAAGTCACGAGAGGGGTGAAGGTAGCGTGTTTCGCTTCGCAGGCAGCGGAGTATTTTCTTTGTTTTTCAGTCTCAGCAGATTTTAGGACAGAAGTGACATGGCGTGTAATGTAAGAGGGAGCGTCAGTGTCTACGACACGGATATCAAAAAGAGCCTCTCTCTGAGCATTCCATACGCAAGGCCACGGCAAGATAAGTAGCCGCGTAATCCAAGGTCACCTTCTGTGATTATGGGTTCTATTGTGACGTTGCTCCATGCTTGGTGACATAGTTCAGCAAATGGATCACGAACTTCGTTGTGTCGTCTTGAAATTAGCCCCCCAGTCTTGCAGCAGAGAGCATGGTCGATATTAAATTGGCTGTTGCCACATCCATCACATGAGGGTGGCATTGAGTTTGGGGTTCTGTGATAGCGTATTGCCAGGGCGTCTCTGAATTCTTGAGGGGACAAGTCGAGGTTATCTTTCTTCGTTGGTATAGTAGATAGCCAGGTGGAAGACTTTGTTTTCATTTTCAATGCGATTGATCTTTCTATAGCTCTTCTTTTGTTAAGGGGTAATTTGGCCAATATAGTGTCTAAAAGTTCGTTATCGCGAGCTTCTTTCATTGTTCGGCTTTCTTTGCGTGCGTCAATCAGGGATTTATTGTGTTGGGCTAGCTGTCTACATGTTGTGTCCCGATCAAAGCTGATGAGAGGATTGAACAGCCTTTTTTAGAGGTTTTGTAGCTAAAATTATTCTCGGTGAATGGATTGGATATTGCCAAGCCACCTTTATGTACGGGTAGGGAAAACAGAGCGGCTTCGTCGGCAGTGATGTCGCTTTATAAATATTATTTGAAACGGGATATTTACCATGTATATTTGAGTTTAAAATATAGTTTGAAATATCGGGTGCTCATAAACTCAAATATACATGGTAAATATCCCGTTTCAAATAATATTTATAATGTGAATGACCATGTGAGCTTGAAATCATATAGTGATGTCGCTACCCATCATAGTTGGCATGAAATTAGCCCGTAGTGCAAGTGTCAGTGGTTCAAAAAGTTCGTTAGAATCAGCGATTACACGTTGTAGGAATGACCATTTGAATTGGGCAGCTTTGGTAAGTGCTGTGTAAGCTGCTTGGGGGGAGTTCTTACAGACATGTGTTAGTTTCTCGATTATTGAAATAAATTGCTTCACTTTGTTTCTTATAAAGTCTTCTTTTCCCTTGCCTATGTAACTACCAAGGAAGGGTGAACCTGTGGCGATGGTAATGTTAGTTCCTTTAAAAATCTGCTGTGCTTTATTTTTGTCTGTTTCAGATACAATAAGGATTGTCTTTTTAGGTTGAGGGAGGTATCCATATGCCGGTCCTATGTTGCAGATCTGTTCCCACCATTTACGAAGGCTTTTGAAGTTTCCCTGGACCGATGAGTCATCAGCGTACCATGTCTGGAGTGTATTCTGTTTTTTTTTTAGTTTATTGATTATGGGTAATGTTGCAAGAGCATATAGTGGCATAGCGAGTGGATCGCCTTGGGTAACGCCTTCTTTGCTATACATTCTTGTGTCTGAGTTTCGAATAACAAGCTCGGCATGGCCGTTATATGTGTTGTACAGGAAACGGGCACAATGTGGCCAATATATTCGGGCCTGCCACAAAGCAAGCTGCCTATTTACACTGTTGAATGCGTTGTTAGCATCAACGAGGAGCATTCCCCATTCTGAGCTTGGGTGACATTTCTCTTCAAAAGTGTCATTCATTGCATGTATGGCTCCTTCGATACCAGAGTTGAGGCCACTGCAAAGTTGCCATTGTCCACATGCTTCGGTGACTTCAGATCCTGTTGCAAAGATCATACATTTAGAGAGGATTCTTCTAAGGCATTCCCCGATTCCAATGGGTCTCACGCCTGGGCATGTATCCAGAGCTACCAGACGGCTCGACATAAGGGATTGTATTTGTGTCCAAGGTACGTGTTCATTATTCAATTTCATAGTAAGTTGGGCTATGGCATTTCTTAGGTGCAGGCTCGCATCGCCGAAACGTAAGAGAAAGTCCTTCCAATTTTCGGACGTTGAGCCAGTTGGACCCCCACCACCATGTAGTTTTCTTGCAACTTGCTCGACGTGGTTACTAGTTATGTCGACATCTAATAATGGTGGCATTTCGGGGAAATCCTCGGGCAGGGCAAATAAGTCAGGGTTGGGGTTTGCGGGAGGTGGATGTTTTTCTCTTAGTACGTCGCTGACGGTTTTACCGGTATAATCGATTTCGTCATTACTATTCAGGACTTTGCTTGTATCTTTGGTTAATAGCCAGCTTAGGGCCTCGCGGACTTTGCCACGTTGAATTAGTCTTGTGAATGTTTGTGTTGTTTCGTCGTTATTGTGGTATTTTCGACTATATGTATTTTGAAGAGTTTTGTCAGATTTTATCGATTCTGAGATTAAAATATCAAACTGCTCATCGGCCCACAGTTTGAGGCGGCGGTCAAGTAATCTGCTGATATCTTTGGCCTGTTTAATGTTTTTGTCCCTTTGTAGCAATACGGCAGTGTAAATTAGTAATCGTTCTGAGGGATAATTTAGCTTGGTTAGGTGTTCTATTTCATCGGCAAGTGTATGAACGAATTTTCTGCTTGCTGTGCCAAAAGGGAGATCGTAAAGTTTTCCATGAAGTGAGCATATGTCGTTCCATCTTTTTTGCCATATAACTGTCTTCGATCCTGTGTTGTTAAGGTAGGGCGACCCATATGCTTCTTCTTGTGGTGATGCAAAAGGCGAGTGTTGAGTGGAGGCTTGTTGATGCGAAGAGGACTGCTCACCATGGGCGGCACGTATGTGACGTTGCAGGCCGTTTCTTTTAAAGGTTTTGGAACAGGTCGGACAGGTTTCTTGATTGCTTGAATTGACTGGTCGTATTCATTTCTTCTAAACACACTTTTGTTGGGGGCTTTCAACATGTTGTCATTAGGTATGAATGTTGATATTTTTGTTTTACGGTAATTTCGAATGGAGTAAACACTTTCACTATATATTTAGATATTCTGGTGTATTTTAAGAGTGTTTTTGTGTTGTATATTGCAGAGATGTGAATTATTTTAAAGAAATGTATTTGGATTTTCAAAACAGAGGGTGACAGTGGCATGTGTCAAGTTCGAATATATTCTGTATATTTATTACCCGAATATGTTATTTCGTATGAAAACACTCAATGGTTTGCAAATATTTTCGACCAATTGAGCAAGTTGTAAAGGCAATATTACAATTTTACATTTTTTATCATTTATTTGTTTATGTCAACACATTTTTATTTATTAAATCAATGGATAATTTCGAAAACGATACTTCTAATGTTTACTTTAAGAACCCTTGAATCGAAACTATGCAAATTTAACAACAGCGCGTTGTGCTGAGCTGAAGAAATGCAAAGTGTTGAGGGGCAAAATTGAGGCTACGAGTATTAACATCGGTTGGTATCACCTGACGCAGCGTCGTGCGACTTAACTTCGGTTCAATTTCGAATAATAAAATAAGTTTCCGTCAGTCAGTTCGTGATTACATCTGCACCCCATCCTTAATTTGATACTTCTGTTATTCACGAAAACAGAAGTATCCCTTAATCTTAGCCACCCAAGCAAGCCGTTTAAAAATAAGAAATGTGTTTACACTTTCGTAGAAATACATACATGTGCTAAAATATACAATGTGATACTTGTGCACTAGCAATGCAGGGTACACAAAATTATTATTTTAATGCTTTAGGTATTTAAAGTACATAGTAATTCAGTGGAGGAGTTAAACCGAGGAAATGACTGAAAATGTGAACATACAGTTCTGTTAATGTATTTTTAATGTTCCGAGTAACATTTTAGAGATGTAGGTATATAGAAGTTAAGAGGTTAAAAGCTAAATAAAGCTCTCAAAGGTGTGTATCGTTGTATAAGAGTTGTATCCGCACTCACCGCGGTAAAAGATTACATGATAGTTGATAGTAAGTAACGAGTTCGTGCTAGTGCACTGAATTCAACTAAATAAATACTTAGGTACTTTGTGCAATTGCATGGTAAACTTTAAAGCAATTGACAATAACCGACAGACAGTTCAACCTATCATTAAATGGCATAGCTATACCTAGTTATTAATCGGTGAATATATCGATGCTCCAATTGAATGAAGAATTCATTAAAAAAAAAATTATGTTTTCAACTATGTAAAATAGATTAACGAAACACATTTTAAATATATTTCAGTTTGTGTCTGAACCTAATTTTAAATCTTCAACGCTTTGCAATCTATTATTTAATATAGGCTGGGGCTGGTAGAAGGGAGTTCCTCTAAAGCACACTTACCTTTCGGGCTTCTAGATCAAATATGAATAGAGGCATTTCTATTACAGCTTATAAATATTCGCAAAAATCCGTCGGGGTATCGGCGACTCCCAGGACCGCTGGGGGTTGGGTTAAAGGCATTCATATTAGACTCACATCATTTTTCACATTCCTGGCTAAGTAAGGTGGATCGAAAAACTATGAGGAAAAAGTGTGTCAAGTGAAGATTTTGTTGTAATCTTGCATGCTTTGCCAAAATTCAGGCCATTTTATCGCCAAATAAAACCACCAGTAATGTAGTCTACAAAGAAGTGCTAAACAAATAATAGGGTACATTTACGTTACAATTTGCATAATATTTCTTTGTATATGAAACTATGTCTGTCTATGTGTCCCCTTTTATCGCCTAAATGGCCAGATTAAGAAGATGGTTCGAGGATAGTTCGAAGCCCGGAGATTAACAAAAAATTGTTCTTATTTAAGAAAATGAAATGGGGAATGAAACTTTGTACGAGGAACCGTATTATACGCGGACGAAGTCGCGGGCAGAAAGCTAATATGTTATAAATATGTAAATATTATCGTAAATTGTTTAATATTAAACATACCTATTATCTTCTAAACTACGACTAATAAATACATAGTCCTTCGAGAAAAATCCTCGAATAAAAAGAAAAAGTACTGACGGCCTAGAACGCACGTTAATCTAAGTGAAGTTTACGATATTTAGGATCAGGCTGGCAGTAAATTGTGGCATTCGTGGCGCACAGAACGTGCCGTCTACAGTCACAGCATCCGAACCGGCAAACATACTGAGTTCGTAGATTATTCAGAGCTCGCTTTCACGTAAGCAAACGCTGGCATTTTCAGTGCATAGTATGTATGGAATAAGGTGACTTTTGGATCGGCATTAGCAGCTTATACCTACTTATTACGATTTGAAATGTCATGAGTTCGAAAGCAAGTGTTACCTAACATTATGTTGTAACACAATAAGATGCATTGAGAGGCATGGGTACCTACATAATAATATAAATAAATCCTATAGGTAACAATACGGACGCATATATAATATCACAAAGGTATGTATTAAATGTCAACAGTAAGATCAGTTAGCCACTGGATGGCTTTGTCGCACAGGATGATCAGGTTCTGGAAGACCGGCGGTATAGCGAATAAAATAAATAAACATGCGTACCTACAATATTCTTAACATTTGTGCGTCAAACACGTGATTTTCTTTTTAAACAGGCTTTGACATTCTTTCTTGTCCTCACTTCTGTCACTTGCCCGATTTTTTTTCATATAAGTATATTAAAAAAAATCGGGCAAGTGCGAGTCTGACTCGCGCACCGAGGGTTCTGTAGGAAAGTTTCATAAACGTTTATAAACCATAGCTCGATGCAATAACGAATATAAATATATCAATAGGTACAATTTTTTTAAACAAATCATAAAACTATTCAGTCCCTTCTATTCATATGGGGGCAAGGGCTGTTAAAAAAACTATACGAGGTGTAACAAAAATAGTGGTGACCCATTTAAGGGCATTATTAAGTATCGTATTCTAATTATGACAAAGTTAAAAAAAAATTACACGCGGAAACAAAACTGGTTTTGTACGGAGGTTAGCCGGCTGGGACGACATGTCCTATTCAAAAAATTTTTTTTTGGCATCTAAAAAAATGTTCTCCTACTTTTTCTTAGTCGGAATACGATGTCAAATTATACCCTTAAACGGATCACCATTATTTTTGTTACACCTTGTATATAATAAGAATACCCGACCCCATTAATCCAGGAAAAATCTTAACACCACGAAGTAGAAAACGAACGTACAGGGTGCAGCGCCATCTTTTGGAAAATTGTGTCACTAATTTTTGATACCTGACGTACGAAAGTTGGTATTTTAAGAATAATTATTTATCACGTTAACCAATGTTTAATATATTATGTGAAAAAAGACGCTTTCAGTATGATTTCATGAGAATTTAATAGGGTGGCCGAATGCGAGACGGCCTCGCGCCCCGATTTTACCTTTTTTTTCTTAAGTCCGACTCACGCTTGACTGCAGAATCTTATTTATTTTTCCTGTAATCTATACATAAAGGAAGGAGTTTGTTCAAAATTTTCGAACTAGTAGTTTACGAGATAAGGGGGAGGGGAACGGTCAATTTTCATCTTTTTTTTAAAATATATGCTAAAATTATACAAAAAAATATGTTTGACATCCTCACATTAAGGCCTTTTATTAGATATGCCACACAATTTAGTTTGCAAAACTTTTTAAATTTCTCATTTACCCCCCTCCCCCCCACAAATGACCCCCCATGTTTAAAATTCTATATAATCTAATAATGTTGCTGATTTACATATGTGTACAAAATTTTTGCTCAATTGGTCCAGCGATTTCTGACAAAATTGGCTTTGTGACAGACAGACAGACAGACAGAGTCGCACCATAAGGGTTCCTTTTTTACCATTTTGGTACGGAACCCTAAAAAGTAACATTTACTTTCTTAAACTAGGTACATATTTTAATTTTTGAAATTGTTAGGTAATATTTGTTTACAGTTCCTGTAGTATCACAATAGTTGTTTCATTAGACCATACCACCAATTATATCGAGTTAAAACCAACAAGTATCGTTTTATAAGCGGGATTAATTGACTGTGGCACGGTAAGTAATATACTCGTAGTAACTAATAAAGCGTCTGATTAATGACGATGACGTATTTAGCTGTAGTAAAATTCCATAAGCTTAAAGTCGCTCAACGCGCTATGGAAAGAGCTATGCTCGAAGTCTCTCTGAAGGACAAAATTCGGAACGAAGTGATCCGCCAGAGAACCAAGGTGACCGACATGACTCTAAAAGTTAGTAGTTTGAAGTGACAATGGGCTGGCCAGGCCACATATGTCGCAGAACCGATAATCGCCGAAGTAAGCGTGTACTGGAGTGGAGACAACGGTTGGGCAAACGTAACGTGGGACGCCCTTTGGCCAGATGGCGGGATGACTAACACAAAAGGGCCGGCAGCGACTGGATGCGTGAAGCAGCAGACCGGGCTCTGTGGCGTACTTTGGGAGAGGCATACGTCCAGCAGTGGACTGCAACAGGCTGATGATGATGATGAAAGTTCCATGTGCAAACAGACAAAATTTGTAACATTATCTCATCTATAGCACGTTTAGAAAGTAATAAAATCTACTTTGGTAAACCACTCAATTATGCCACTAAATTTGTTTTACCGACAGAAAATATTAGCAGGGTCAAACTAACCAATTACGTATGAAGATTATATTATTCTTTATATCTTTCTATTCAAAGGTCAATCTTAATTCGACTACAACTTAGTTGAAATTTAAGGTCAAGATAAGTCATTAAAATTAAACAAGTTTCAAACAGCGGTCTGGACCAAGTCCCACAGCGCCTTCACTCTAATTTTAGAATAAGTGCTATCTAAGGCCCTTTGCACACGGCGTTGTAGAGTAAGCGTAGCGTAAGCGTATCGTAATACGCGCGTAGGACGAGAGTAATGCGAGCTCGTATACATATACTCAAACATGAAGAACTCTCAAAGAAGTTAGTACACGAAGCGGCGTATTTACGATTATGAATACGGTTCGCTTCAACGCCGCTTCGTGTGCGGATTTCTTTGAACATGTACGTGCTCGTATATCGCTCTCGTTCTCCGCGCATATTACGATACGCTTACGCTACGACGCCTTGTGCGGAGGGCCTTACTTGCAAGATGTTTGAAACCCGCAGTGCAGCTAAATACGTGAGCTAGAATTCAACTTTATAAACCAGACTTAAAAGTTCAACTGCGGAACTGTGACGGCATTTAAAGTTATTTACATGTTTCAGACTTAACCGTGACAAGATTTCTTTTACTGGTTTTCTGTATTGTGTGTATATTTTATTTTATAGTTGAGGTAGGCTCCTACTGTGCCTTAGGGTTAGTATCCACAGATTTTAAAGACCCGTATTCCTTTTTTTCGGTGCGTCTTCTCCTTTATACAACTTCTTATATTTATTACGTATAACGTTTGCGCAGAAAGTTATGTATACTACTCAATGTGTATACTATAGGAATCCGTAGCACATTTCGATACAAGGTCTGAAAGGTTGCCACTACTTGATGAGTGAATAATGATATTTCAGAGTGACCATCGAGTGAAGTATAAACAGTTGTGAAAAATTACAAAAATACATTGGGGACTTTAATTAATTCATGAAAATATTTTACGCATTAGGTGAAAACATTTTTTTGGACACTGATATGTCCTAAACTACGTCCAAAAGAGAGGTATGGGTATTGCAAATGTCATCTCGCTATGTGTGGTAGGGCACAGCACAGCGAATGTCATATCGCTCAAATCTGGAGCAGAACCCGACTGGGGAAGAACCAGAAACCTTACAGAAAACCACAGCCAAATACTCGTAGTACTAGACCCTACTCATAGTGTTGTGTCCTGCTGGTGAGTAAGGTTGCCAAAGAGCTCAAAGAGGACCCAGTGTGTTGACGATGAGGGACCCTCTTGTTCGTTTAGCCGTGAACACAGTGAGTCCTCCTTTTTGTAAAGGACTTACTTAAACATAAGAGCACATTCGCAGTATCGCGTCATATATCCGAAGTGATCCAAACGGTCACTCACGCACGGTACTGATTGACATACAGTACGAGTAAGGTTTTGGGTACTTACCATAAAAATATAAAAATTGATGGAAGTACCAACGATACTGCAGAAATAAAATTTAATTGGAAAACATAAATATTTTTATTGCGATATTTCCAAACTCGGTTTATATCGCTGGAGGCACCGGGCGTTGTTGCGTTTTTCGAATTTCATTGTTTGTTGCATAGGGGAAGTCCGGGCAAGACGCATATGTTAAGGGAATGATGAAAAAAAAACACCCCAATTGTTAATCAATAAAATTACACATGTTGTTAATTTGTACTAAATATGTACATTTGGAAAATGCTATCAAATCCTTAAACTTAAACAACTTCTTATTGTTATTATTTTTAAACAAATAGTTCCAATTATCCGTTTTGCCCGATCACCTCGGGCTAAAGGGATATACCTCAAGGGCAAAAAGGATACATATATGACAAATATATGAATTAGGCATCACATTCATCAAAAAAATAGCTGTATACCCTTGATTAAGAAGTACAAGCCTAGTGGGCCTATTTTTGAACTGGTTACAATGAGTCTGTCTTCGGTGGGTCAATGTATCTTTCAGCACACACTAAAAGAACACTATAAATTATTCTCCGGTTTTTTTGTTTTAAGAGAAGTTTTTTTGTTAGTTTTGCTGGGGCCTAGCAATTAGAAATCTTAAGTTCTTTTTATTTTTAGTACTCTTTTGGAACTTACTTAACATACATGCATAGTTATCCGTTTTGCTCAAATCCGTCTTTCCCGAAGTACTAAATGTTTCGAATTTTTTGTGCCAACAATGCATTTAACAGGTGGATAAAAAGTTAAAGTCACAATTTAAGCCAATGTTAATAAACTATGGTTTTAACTAAACGTATTCGTAAACATACAAAACGTGGTACAAAAAGTTGATACACTTGCTTTTCCAAAAGTCACAACAAAACATTCAAAAACTTGTTTTTTTTTTTCTCCACAACAAGTACACACGTTGTTTGCTTTGATTGAACTGTCATGGCGTCCTCGTATCGCTGCTTTATCTACTTAAGCAAGCCTAGATGCGCTATCTATTGTATGGCTTTGGTAAAATCAGATATTCTTCTTCCACAGCTTACAGTATGAGGTTTTTCAAAAGAGGAGTGTATAGGTTCTTAAAGGGTAGGCAACGCGAAAATAATTAATCCTCTGAAGTACCAGGAGTCCATAGGCTATGGTAACTGCTTACCATCAGGCGAGCCGTATGCTTTTTTGCCACCGCCGTAGTATTAAAAAAAAGGTCAAAATAAATTTCTATAAAAATATATACTACATAGCAAAAGGAGCTTCTAACATCAGGCATGGTTGCTTTTTTAAATATGTTATTATAACATTATTTCCCAGAAATTACGTTTTTACGACCAAAGTTCTCAATAAAACTTCATAGCAGACTATATTTGCAATATAGTGAGCTTAATCAGGTAAAGTTACACGTATTTTTCCAATATGTTTGTTGAATGGGCTGTATGTGAGACAAGGATGATTAAGACATGGATTGACAATGCCTATACAAAATCGCGTTCCTCGAACCTTCAAGCTATACGTCTGTTTCTGTTGAGTCTGGAGTCGAGTTTTTTTGTCAGCGTTAATCGCCGAACAAAATATTAGAAACTAGAATTTATTTATTTAATCTTAATTGCACAAAATAAGATGGTACAAATGGCGGACTTAATGCCATAAGGCATTCTCTACCAGTCAACTATTGGGCTTAACAGAAAGGTTAAGTAGGAATTTAGTGTTTGTGGTGACCGATAGATGGCGCTAGTGCTTTAGCTTGAAATAAGGGAACGCGATTTTGTATAGGCATTGTCAACCCACGGCTTAATCATCCTTGATGTGAGATAACAATAAACCCCCGTCTAATATACAATGCAGAGCGTGAAATTGAAAGAAATGTGCGCATCGAGAATAAGTTGTAAATTTTTGACCATTGATAGAGTGCCCCACGATGAATATTTTTAGTTTTGGAAGTCCGTAAAATTTTTGGACCTTCAAGTCTAAGTCAGGGGTTCCGTGCAATACGAGTATGTTAGTACTCTCTGGTTAAGGCTGCTAAGGGTTATTTTGTACCATTTCCGTATATAACAGATATGCAGAATTCATTTTTGATATCAAAAATGTAAAATTTAATATTCAAAAAAAGTTCAGCGGAGTGGAAAATCTTTCAGAAATATTTTTTTTGTTGAACGTTATATAACTAATAAATATATATATATATTTTTAAATTTAAAAAAATCATAAGAAAGCATATTTAATAGTTTATAAATATATACAATTTTAAGGCTTTTGCCCACACTATGCGTCTTGCCTGGGCTTCCCCTACAATTAAATCAAGAAGTGTAATTGAAAATTACAAATAAATATATCGGAGAATAATTGTCATTCTAAACAAGAGTAATAACTCTTGTTCAGAATGACAATTGTTATATGCAAAAATATTTGACACGCTCTTAAAGCTTTCTGATCGTGTCAAATATATTTGTGCCCATCTTAGTGTAAGTGTATTATACCGCGAATTTTATAAATTGAAATTCTCCGTCTCTATTGCTCTTCCGTATTCGAAAGACAGTGATGCAAATAGACGATTCGGCGAAGAAGTGCTTCGCGGTTAAAGGCACTATAAAAGTTAGGGACTGGGTTTATATTTATTACCGTCATCATAGAAAAAATCTGGCCAAGTCCGAGTCGGAGCTCGGGAAACCAAGTGTTTCGTACCACAAGGTTAACAAATAATCCTCACCGTGTGATCTTAAGAGGGTTTTTATGTTATACTAGCTGTACCCGAGGCTTCGCTCACGTGCGTTTTAGTAGGCTTTACCACTTTTCGTTACCTTCAACAGTCTATTGCTAAAAGTTGCCTACGCATGAACATGTCAAAAAGTCAATGCAGCAGTTTACTAACGCAGCAGCAGCAGCAGCAGAGACTAAGAGCGAAATCAATGATCAAGGGAAGCGTATAAGCGGGAAGATCTGCCGAGCTGAAGGCAGTGCTCCCCGTAGAGCCGAACGCCCGAAGCGTCGTAGTAGAAAATGCCTCTGCAGTAGCTGGACAGAGATCGAACACAAATTAATGATTAATGTCATCAAGTGAACCGGAGCGTGGAAAGCCCGACAATAAGGCAGCATTTTCACTGAGGCGGAGATGAGACGAAACGTGCGAGAACCAACCAATAGCTTTGTACTTTAACGCTTTTAAGGCTGCGTTACCACCAGAGATGAGCGAGGATGCGTTGCGAAGAATGTGTTTCTAAAGAACCAACCCTAGAGCTGCGCTGTACAAGGATAAACAAATGAAGCGATTCTATTGGTGCTTCACAAACACATTCCTCGCAACGCATCTTCCCTCAGCTCTGGTGGAAACGCAGCCTAACTAAGACACGTGACCGTGAACAATGCATTGCTCTTGGTCGATTCCCGCATGCCCACACTTATCTCCGATCATCTCCGCATTAAAAGAAAGGCAGCCTTAGTGGTAAGGCCGAAAGCTGAGCTCGACGTAATGTCGAAGGCCCCAAGCATCCCAGTCAAAAGAGCTTCTGCAGTTGCAGGTGAGAGATCGAACACAACTTAATCCCGCCTATCTCGTGGTTAACTATATTAATACTCTTTTTGCTTCGTCTTAAACATTCAACCTCACTATTTTTGGTATGAAAAGAAATCGTCCAGTGTGTTTTTTCTTTGGGCTCGGTGGGCGAAGGCTTTTACTAACTGTTATTTAAGTGCCTTATATGAGAACCGGTATAAGGCACTTAAATAACAGCCCGCCCCCCGATCCCCTCTCTGGAACTTGGCACACAGTTAACTTTATCGATACTCGTTTTGCTCCCGTCTTAAAGATTTAACATAATCATTTATGGTATGAATATAAATCGCTTAGTGTGTCTTTTCTTTGTGCAAGGGGTTCCGCCCCCCGAACCCCCCTTTTACCGCCTATCATGTAGTAAACTTAAACATTCAACCCAACCATTTTTGGTATGAATTAATATCGTTCAGTGTACTTTTTCTTTGCGCGAGCCCCCCTCTTACGCTTGTCATTCAGCTTCATCGATACTCGTTTTGCTCCCGTCTTAAACATTTAACCTAACCATTTATTGTATGAATAAAAATCGTTTAGTGTGTCTTTTCTTTGTGCGGGGGGGGGGGGGGGGGCTCCGCCCCCCGAGCCCCCCTTTTACCTCCTGACATGTAGTAAACTCTGTCAACATTCTTTTTCTCCCGTCTTAAACATTCAACCTAACCATTTTTGGTATCTATTAATATCGTTCTGTGTATTTTTTCTTTGAGCCCCCCTCTTACACTTGTTACTCAGTTAACATTATCGATACTCGTTTTGCTCCCGTCTTACACATTTAACCTTACCATTTATGGTATAAATACAAATCGATTAGTGTGTCTTTTCTTTGTGCGGGAGGCTCCACCCCCCCAGCCCTCCTTTTACCTCCTGACATGTAGTAAACTTTGTCAACATTCTTCTTCTCCCGTCTTAAACATTCAACCTAACCATTTTTGGTAACTATTAATATCGTTCAGTGTGTTTTTTCTTTGTGCGGGGGCCTCCGCCCCCCGAGCCCCCCTCCATCACTTGTCACTCAGTTAACTTTATCAATACTGGTTTTGCTCCCGTCTTAAACATTTAACCTTACCATTTATGGTATGAATACAAAATATAGATTAGTGTGTCTTTTGTTTTACGGGAGGCTCCGCCCCCGAGCCTTCCTTTTACCTCCTGACAGGTAGTAAACTCTGTCAACATTCTTTTTCTCTCGTCTTAAACATTCAACGATACCATTTTTGGTATGAATTAATATCGTTCAGTGTATCTTTTCTTTGTGCGAAGGGCTCCGCCCCCCGAGCCCCTCCACTTACACTTGTCACTAAGTCAACTTTATCGATACTGGTTTTGCTCCCGTCTTACACATTAAACCTAATCATTTATGGAATGAATACAAATCGTTTAGTGTGTGTTTTCTTTGTGCGGGGGGCTCTGCCCCCCGAGCCCCCCTTTTACCTCCTAGCATGTAGTAAACTCTGTCAACATTCTTTTTCTCCCGTCTTAAGCATTCTACCTAACCATTTTTGGTATGAATTAATATCGTTCAGTGTGTTTTTTCTTTGTGCGGGGGGCTCTGCCCCCCGAGCCCCCCTCTTACATTTGTCACGCAGTTAACTTTATCGACACCCGTTTTGCTCCCGTCTTAAACATTTAACCTAACCATTTATGGTATGAATAGAATTAGTTTAGTGAGTCTTTCTTTGCCTTTCTTTGTGCCCCCCTGTTACCGCCTATCATGTAATAAACTCTATCAATATTATTTTTCTCCCGTCCGAAACATTCAACCTAAATGTTTATGATATGAATAAATATCGTATCAATCGTATCAAATGTATGGAATGAAAACGTAACGTACAAATAGCTACGTCAGATAAACGTCAGTCCATACAAGTGTATGACCACGGGTCATATGTTTTCGGCAGAGGGGAACGCCTATCAATGGCGACACCGGTTGGTTGAATTCTCTAATATACTCTATACTGTCAGGTGACAACTAAATCTCACAAATTGCAAAAAAAAAATAAGTAAATTAAAATCCGCTTTATTTTGTTAACAATACGGTTCAATACGGCTATAAACTTGTGGTAGTAGGTAATTACCTATAGTGAATTTGTTTGTCACCCTACGACGTGCGTTGCTTTGAAGGCCTGTTCGAAATTTAAACTTATGTTATCTACTATCTCATAAAAACAAGACAACAGCAATGAAGCATGGAGTTCTATATTCAAATTTGTACGACAAAGTAGATCGTCAATTTTTGTTAGGTGATCTGGCCGAGATTATTTAGGACCGTTTAGGAATGATTCTTAGTTTTAAAAAATCGTCATAATTTCTAGATCAGGACGGTGGTACAAAAATTGCGAAATCTAATGGGAAAATTGAAAAATCATGCATTTAAAACTTGAATCTGACAAGGACAATATTTAAAAGCGTGCATGCCTATGATTTATATATTAATGTAAAAAAAGTACCGATTTTTAAAGAAAATGTTCAAAAGCGGACTTAAAAACAAAACGGGAATCATGATGAAATAATAAAAAGTCATATTTTGATCGTATTGATAGTTCCTGTATTTCGGTAAACAAAGACGGCTGTCAAACCATCGTTGATACTATTAATTGAACATTCCTAACATCTATTGCGAAGGGATAAGGTTTACCACCGTTAATTGCGATACCACTCCATCCACCATCTGACATTGCAAAATTGAAAAAAAGATGCGTTTCGTTATCGAAGGAGCATGACATTATGCCATTATGAAACCCACTTTTAATATTCAAACTCCGATCAAAAATGCAAAAATACGCATTTTCAATCTTTAGGCGTTTTAATACAGTAGATTTCTAATTTAAACTTCCGTATTCGTGGGCTTAGATATTATTTTAATATTACAATGTTCTAACCTACCGAACAGTATCAAAACGCAGATTATGTAACGGTAGACATTGACAGTGTCAAACCAAAAAACAAACCCGTTTCAGTCCAGGTGAAGTTAAATTTTATGTCAATGCCATAAGGACGTTAACGACTTGTCTTGCTGTATTTTAATCGTGGAAAGATCAACATAATGTTTATTTATTTAGTATTTCTAATTCCCGTTTCATATTTTTGTAATATTTTGTCTGCTTTAGTAATAAAATGAGTATTTATTTTACATTGAAGTAAAAACTGTATACGGTTTATATCAGGTGGCCCAGAATTGACGATCTCCTTTCAAAATAATTTTCTTTGGGTAGGAAGGCTCGTTCGATATTTACACTTATAACCGTTGAGTAAAGTTTATTTTTTTATGTACTATTTTTCTCTTATGCTTTTAATATATAAATACATAAGAAATTACCACTGTAAATTGACAACCTAAGGTCAGTCCGTGGTCTGAAAACTGTTGAAGATAGGTCTACCAAATAATTATGCCGTCATCTGCAGGGCCTGTTTAGTGGACTATTCAGTTCTCAGTTCCTAGTTAGCTTTAGTTTCTGAAAAAAACGTGGGGAATCTTCAGATTAGAATTAAAATGTAGGATCACAGTTTACTCGTATTGCATAGCATGGTGTCATTGAATTGGTGGTTGAATTGCCTATAAAATTTGTAATCAATTTTATTAGTATGAGTGGTTGTTCTTGTCATTTAACCAACTAAATAGGATGCATAATAGGAAGGTTAATAATTCTAAGTTTATTGTGCGTCGGTGTGCCTTAAATATTTACGTATGTAAATATTTATGTGCAATTTTAAATTCATAGTAATGAGGTCATTAACGTATTGATTCACGGGTTTTATTTATTCGGTTAATGTTACTATTGAATTGCGTCGGTGTGTATTTATGTTAATATTTCGTATATGGTAAACAAAGGGAAGGTATACGTTATCTAAATTATTGTTAGTAGAAACAGCTAGATGAGTAAATACAATTGTAGGTCTTAATAATTAGCGGGTTCAGTGGAACTTGAAGGATTCACCGCGTCGAGCAGATTTCGAACTTGCGACCCTTCGGAACGCCGGTCCCATCGCTCTGACCGGCTGAGCCATCGACGCTTGCTCAGCCTCGGTGAATCTTTCTATCAAGTTCCTTCATTGCTTACGTCAGAGGGTTACATATTTATTTAGTGTTCCGTAATGAATATTTATTCTTTAGAGTATGTTTTCCGAGTAGATAATCTATCAGGTTTCTCTAACATTTGTTTATTCTATATAATTAACCGTAATTCATTCTCGAATTATATACTTCGAGTAAATTTTTGTATGAAAAACTGCATTTTCAAATGCGTTTTTTATCAGAACTACTGCTCGTAAAATGAAGTCAAAATCAGTCAGCTGTCCTAACTTTTTGCAGGCTTTCTATTGGTACCCCACACGATTCTTACAAATGAAAAATAAAATTCACTTTCCCCCTTAATCCCCCTACACTTCCTAATAAAATTAAATTTAAGCAGTTAAATCCTTAGTACCTTGTTACAGCCGACATTTTCTATACCTATTCAAAATTTCAGCTGTCTACGTTAAACCGTTTCCGAGAAAGACGCGTTTTACCGATTTCGGCGACCGGAGTGATCCCATAAGTGTTTCGTAAACCAAGTATTGGTACGAAACACTAAAAATTAAGTATAATTTTGTAAGTATATAATTCAGTAGTGTCACCTGCAATAACATTAACGTACAACCAAGGCTGCAAAAATATGTGACACGCTCTTATGGCTGTACAAATAAAGTAGTAGTAGTAGTAAAACACTTTATTGCACAAAACAAATACATGACCAACAAAAATATAGTGAGTGTGTACAAAGGCGAAATTATCCCTTTAAGGGATCTCTTCCAGCTAACTTTTAAGCAACTGGGAGAAATCGGTCAGACATGGTAGACAAAGATTTGTACAAATAAAATTGTGTGGATTCAGATATGTTTGTATGCTTCATTTTGTAAAATATTATTGCAAGTGATTGTACGTTTAAATACTAAAATATTAAGTAATACCTACTTGTATGTGCTAAATGTTAACAAAATTTAGAAATAAAAAGCATTTTAATGTTTTTTTATTTAGTTATTGGTATCAGTGCTCAAATATATTTTTTATGAGTTACTTACACCGGAAACATATCTGAAGTTTAACAAATTCAAGTTAAATTCTAAAAGTTGTAAAATGGTATTGTTACGGACAGCCTAGATCCCTACCTAAATAAATTGTATTCTACCTAGTTAGTTATAAGGTTTCTAGGTAAGGTGATAAATAAGTGGTACACACAGGTCGACTTTATTAAAGTAAAAACTAGATTGATTGATGTCTGTGCAGAAACAAGACTTGTTTGTACCGCTGAAAAGCAGTATGTGTGCCCTCTGTGATGGTACGCGCCCGACTAAGGGCGGGCAGAGGGGGAGCGGCGTATTTGTATGAATGATGACCCAGGCAGCCGCGATTACCATACGACGACCGCGGGCCCCGACTGAGGTAGCAAGGCTTGACCGAAGCGAGAACCGCGAAAACATTTTGATTTTCCCGGAAAATGCCGCATCCCACATAGGTCATACATACCTCTAGAGATAGGTTTTTTAGTAAACTATCAAGTAGAAATAGTTTTGTAAGCCTCGGACTTAGGATACCGGAGTTAGAGTAGATAGAAGCTCACTCCCATACAAAATTAACTAATAAGAAAAAGCAACTTTTTAGTTTATTGAAATTCTGTAAAGATATTGTCTTAGATAGACAGATCTTGCAAAGACCTTTCTAACAAGGTATAAATCATCGAAATCCGTCCAGTAGTTTTCGAGATATAAGCAAAAATCTAAATAAATACGTAAATATCCTAAGTCGAGTGAGTCCGTCGAGAAAATCGCACGCATCACACGTAAGCAGCCGCCGATCAGCCAAATTAAGAGAGCTCGAACTCAAGAAAATGAGGAAAGAAGTCGAGCTAAAACGGCGAGAGATCGAGTTGGAACGAGAGCTGCTAAGGAAGGAGTACGAGCTCAAGAGGGACGAGATACTCGAAGAAACGAGCTCTGGAACTGGAACTGACTCATCGTCCGTGGGGTCATCGCGCACAATCAGCCCGGTCAGGGAACGACCGGCTGAACCCGATAGTCGAGTGCACGAGTGGCTGCGCACCATTGAAGACACGCCGCGTCATCGAGTGCGCGTAGAGTCGCCTCCCGTACCGTCACGAGTCAGGCGCGCCCAATCGCCGCCGCGTGGGCCGCGTATTGAGGCACGAGCGCCGCCGCCCGTGGAACCGCGTGACCAGCCACCAGGACGACACGAATGGACGCCGTATTCCGAAAACGCCAGACTAAGGTCGTCTGTAGAGCCGCTGCCGAGTGATGCAGCGACAGCATTCAACAGGCTCGCCGACCAGCTACGGGACGCCGTCAGGACCACACCGCCGAAGCAATGTTACGAGTTGCCGTCATTCACGGGCAACCCTAACGAATGGCTACTGTTCTTCAACGCCTACACGGAGTCAACCCTACGGTACAACTTCAGTGCGTTCGAGAACATGGCTCGGCTGAGGAACTGTCTACGTGGGGATGCACGACAGTGTGTGCAGCATCTGTTATCCACATCGACACAGCCAGAGCTAATAATAAGGCTCCTTAAGAAGAATTTCGGGCGCATCGACTTACTGGTGGACAAGGCGCTGGACGAGCTAAAGCGGCTGCCGCCGTTGGGACCCAGTGCCATCGACCTGAACGAATTCGTAACGAAGATTGTAAACATTGTAAGTACACTTTGCGAACTCGACAGCAGGAACTATAGCAACAACCCGTTGTTAGTTCGAGAGATAACAGACAGACTGAGTCCACACCTCAGAAGTCGATGGTGCGCCTACGCAAAGGAGCACATAAAGGGCGGCAAGTGTGAGCTGATGCTGATGGCTGACTTCTTAATGGAAGAGAGCGACGCAGAATTAGAATTCTCGCACGCTCGCATGCCTGGCACCAATAAAAGGAGGGAAGCAGCGACTAAGGAGGTAGCCCGACCATCACCGAGTCGCGCAGTCCAGGGAAGAGGCGCGCGTAGGACGCAAGCGCAGTACCACGCCGAGCAGACGTACACAACAGGGAACACCGTGGGCATTCGGGAGCCTTGCTTGTGCTGCGGCGGTGAACACAGGACTACGGAATGCAAGCGAGTCCTGGTCATGGACACGGGCGCGAGATGGGACTGGGCCAAAAGCAACCGCATATGCTACAAATGCCTGAACAGTAAACACTCCAAGTTGAAATGTCACGCGAAGGCATGCGGTTCCAACGGATGCACCAGATGGCATCACCGATTACTGCACAGCGAGGGCAGCACGCAGAGAGAAGCGCGTGCACGCCGGCCGCCACCCCGCGCGGCCTCACCTGCCCCGCAACCTGCCGCCCGCGACGGGTCCGGACATCCGCAGGCGGCCAAACCAACAGAGCCGGAGATCACGTCGAACACGACGGTGGAACAAGTAAACAGCACGTCCAGCGTATTTTTGAAGATGGTACCTGTTACCGTAGAGGGTCCAAAAGGGAAGGTGGATACCTACGCTATGCTTGATGATGGAAGCACAGTGAGTCTGATCCAAGCAGACTTGGCCGAAGCCATAGGAGCCACGGGACCCGAGACGCCGCTGCGCCTGGCAGGGGTAAGCAACATGGAAGCTGTGCCAGAAGTAAGCAGACAAGTCAGAGTTCGCGTACAAGGAAAGGGCCTAGAGACCGCGTATAACCTAGTCTTCACCACAGTGAAGAGACTAGGACTACGAACGCAAAGGATGAGCAAGCAGGTCATGGAGATGGAGCACTTCAAGGATATCCAAACTGCCTGCTACGACGAGGCCGTACCGCGACTACTTGTGGGGACAGACCAATGGCCAGTGTTGCTACCTCAGGAGACGAGAATACGGGGACTGGACGAGCCGGCAGCAGTACTGACAGGGTTAGGTTGGGTGGTCTTCGGAGGTAAGCCACGTATAGTCAACCCACCAGAGAAGCACGTGACGCTACACTGCCGCCAAGACGATGACGAGCACCTGGACTCTATGTTGCGCGAATATTTCAACATAGACTCGCTCGGCATCAAGAATGTCAAGAAGGTAGATCCAGGGACACAGAGGGCCTTGGATATCTTCGAGAAGTCGGTCAAGAAAATCGACGGACCACGCTACGAGGTGGGACAGCTTTGGCGGGACGAGGAGCCACGAATGCCGCCGAGTCTGCACACGGCGTTGAATCGACTGCATAGCATCGAGCGCAAGATGGACCGTGACCCGGCATTCGCAGCGAGCTACACCGAGCAAGTAAATAACCTGCTTGCTAAGAAGTATGCTGAGCCGCTGGAGGAGCCGCCAGATAGCAACGTAGCCTGGGTTCTACCGCACTTCGCTGTGACCAATCCCAACAAACCAGGAAAGATCAGATTAGTCTTCGATGCAGCGTGTCGCAGCCAAGGGAAGTGCCTCAACGATTTTCTTCTGGAAGGGCCGGACTTACTACAGTCACTGATCGGGATACTGTTCCGGTTCCGCGAAGGGAAGTTCGCCGTGGTGGCGGACCTACAGGAGATGTTCCTCCAGATCAAGATGAGGAGTGAGGACCAGCCCTCACAAACTTTCGTCTGGAGAGGAGACCGCCGAACCGGAAACCCGCAGTTCTACAAGATGACGAGCATGCTGTTCGGCGCAGCGAGCTCGCCTTTCCTGGCGCACAGCGTTCGCAACAGGAACGCCCAGGACAACGCCGAAGAATTCCCGGATGCTGTAGAGGACATCGTCCGTAACCACTACATGGACGACTACGTGGCAAGCTATCCGGACGAGGAAGAGCTCGTACATCGTGCCACGCAAGTAACATCGTCACACGCTAAAGGAGGGTTCAAGCTTCGTGGATGGACGTCCAACAGTAAGAAGTTACTGCAAGGTATCCCACAAGAGCTGCACGCAAACGCACCGGCGCAGCTAGGGAAGAAGGAAAACAAGATCCTTGGCATGTATTGGAACCCTGAAACGGACGAGCTCGGGTTTAACACGGCCATGATGAGAGTACCGGCCGAGGTACGAGACATGAAGACTACGCCGACGAAGAGGCAAATGCTATCGGCCGTAATGTCCGTCCACTGGGGATGTTAAGTCATTACACGATAACAGCCAAAGTCCAGTTACAAAACTTGTGGGCCAGAAACTGGACTGGGACTCACCACTGCCAGAAGAGGACAAGCACGACTTCGAAGAATGGCTACGGGCTTTGGACAGCGTTGCAGCACTTCGAATTCCCAGATGCTACTTGTCAACGGGGGCAGCGGCGAGCAAGGAACTACACGTCTTCGTGGACGCCAGCACTAAGGCGTACGCATGCGTGGCTTATTGGAGAGTCGTCCAAGAAGATGGGACGGCCCTGGTCAGCATGGTCGCCGCCAAAAGTAAGGTGGGGCCAACGAGACAACTCAGCGTGCCACGCATGGAGCTACAGTCAGCGCTCATCGGATCGAGATTGCAGCAGACCATCCGAGAAGAGCACCGCCTGACGCCAGCACGAGTCGTTATGTGGACTGATAGTGGAACAGTACTCCACTGGATTCGCAACGACGCCAAACGCTACAGCGCCTACGTAGCCAACCGCTTAGGAGAGATAGCGGAGCCAAGGAAAATCCGGCAGATGAAGCTACCCGGCCGGATAACAGAAGACAAGTCACCTTCGACAGCCGATGGTATCAAGGACCAGACTTCCTGAAGAGGCCGGAAAACGAATGGCCAAAGGAGAAGATGCCACAGGAGACTACGGATCCAGCCGAGAGGGAAGAAATAATTTGCGCTGCAACAGAAGAACCGAAGGTAAGGAGCCCATTCCCGACATCGATCGATTCTCCGACTACAACAGACTGCTGAACGCGACAGCGCGCGTTTACCAGTTCGTCGAGTGCCTTAAGACCCGACAACGAGTGCCGCTGCAAGTGAGACATCGGAAGAAGGCGGAACACTTGCTCTTCCAGTACGTGCAGCGGACAAGTTTCCTGGAAGAATACCGAAGTCTGGTTAAGCAAGAGCCAGTGAACCGGAAGAGTCGGATCTTCGAATTAGACCCAGTAATGGATGAAGATGGTCTAATAAGGATGCGGGGACGGATCAACGCAGCGCCGGTGCAAGGACTGGAATAGAAACCTGTAATCCTGGACGGCAAACATCGAGTGATCAAGTTAATGATCGCTCGAGCACATCGGGAAGCTGGACACGCCAACAACGAACGAGTTGTGATGTGCGTCAGCTCCACTGGATCATTCACCTACGGCCGACGGTGCGACAAGTGGCTGGCAAGTGCCGCTTGTGCATACTTCGCAAGACACAGCCGAAGGTGCCAGCAATGGGAGACTTGCCGCTGGCAAGAATCGAGCCGTATAAAAGACCGTTCACGAACACAGCCGTGGACCTGTTTGGGCCACTCATGGTAACCATCGGACGAAGACACGAAAAAAGGTGGGTTGCATTGTTCACCTGTTTGACTACGCGAGCTGTGCATCTGGAGGTCGTCCACAGCCTATCGACAGACTCAGCAATAATGGCTCTACGACGACTGGCGGCACGACGAGGATGGCCCGCGGTCGTATACAGTGACAATGCAACCAATTTCCGGGGATCGGACATCGAGCTACGCAACGCGTACAAAGAGTGGATACCTGCACTTCAAGAGTTCGGCGTGCAGAAGAACATTTCGTGGAGGTTCATTCCACCCGGTGCACCAAATCAAGGCGGAGCCTGGGAGCGACTGGTGCGCTCCGTGAAGAGCGCATTGACAGCCACTCTGCACACAAAGGCGCCGAGAGAAGAATTACTGATGACCGTATTAGCCGAAGCAGAAAACACCGTCAACGCAAGACCGCTGACCCACGTTTCGGTAGACCCTAAAGATGAAGAAGCTCTGACACCAGTGCACTTTCTGCTGGGCGGATCGACGGGGGTTCCACCGACAGGACCATGCGAGGAAGCCGACCGAAGAACTTGGCGCGCCAGCCAAGCTCTAGCAGACCATTTTTGGAGGCGGTGGGTACGCGAGTACCTACCCGCACTTGCACCACGACAGTCAGCGGCTAACGGAGTGAGACCAATCCAGGAGGGCGACTACGTAATCATCGTGGATGGAAATTTACCGCGCAACGTATGGCCACGAGGGATCGTCACGAAGGTGTACCAGGGACCAGATGGTGGAGTCCGATAAGCCGACGTCCAGACCAAGGGAGGCGTGTTCCGGAGGCCCGTCACGAAGCTGGCTGTCCTACCGTTGCAACAGGAGCAGCCGCAGGAGCGTCAGCGGGGGCAGAACTGTTACGGACAGCCTAGATCCCTACCTAAATAAATTGTATTCTACCTAGTTAGTTATAAGGTTTCTAGGTAAGGTGATAAATAAGTGGTACACACAGGTCGACTTTATTAAAGTAAAAACTAGATTGATTGATGTCTGTGCAGAAACAAGACTTGTTTGTACCGCTGAAAAGCAGTATGTGTGCCCTCTGTGATGGTACGCGCCCGACTAAGGGCGGGCAGAGGGGGAGCGGCGTATTTGTATGAATGATGACCCAGGCAGCCGCGATTACCATACGACGACCGCGGGCCCCGACTGAGGTAGCAAGGCTTGACCGAAGCGAGAACCGCGAAAACATTTTGATTTTCCCGGAAAATGCCGCATCCCACATAGGTCATACATACCTCTAGAGATAGGTTTTTTAGTAAACTATCAAGTAGAAATAGTTTTGTAAGCCTCGGACTTAGGATACCGGAGTTAGAGTAGATAGAAGCTCACTCCCATACAAAATTAACTAATAAGAAAAAGCAACTTTTTAGTTTATTGAAATTCTGTAAAGATATTGTCTTAGATAGACAGATCTTGCAAAGACCTTTCTAACAAGGTATAAATCATCGAAATCCGTCCAGTAGTTTTCGAGATATAAGCAAAAATCTAAATAAATACGTAAATATCCTAAGTCGAGTGCAAGAAAGAGATAGCAATGTAAACAAAGGACTTCTCTGTCTAAAACTTCTAGATTCTTCGAATGTGTGAAAAAGATAGAGATATCCTTGTCTAAAATATCTAGATTTTTCCATAGCGTAAAAGAGATGAAGATAGATCTCTCTTTCAGATTGTTCTAGATATTTTCACCCTCGCTATTTTCGAATCATATAAAAGCCGGCACGCACCGCCGAAGTTCAGTTCAGTTCAGCAAGCAGTTCCAGCAAGAAAAATAAGAAGAAGAAGAGATAATAGTGACCAGTAGTCGACAGTATCAGTATATCAGTGTGCGTACCGGCTTTCTATGTGCCTAGTGTTAAAGTTTAGTGCCTAGCGTACCTAGGGTTCATATGACAGGGTATATGTACCTGTTTATGGACTAAGCGTTATAAGTAAAGTGTTAGTGTCTCAGTTTGTACCTAGTGCTCTTAGGGTAAACGTGCCAGTACTCGGGCAGGGTATATGTACCTGTTCGTGAACTAAGTAGTTCAAGTAAAGTTAGTGACAGTGCGAAGTAGGGTAAATGTGCCTATCCTCGGACAGGGTATATGTACCTGTTCTAGGATATAAGTTGTAAATAGTGTAAATAGCCATAGTTAGCCAAGTGTACCGAGTGATTGTGTTTTAGTAATAAATAAGAATCCAAGTGCAGTGAGTGTTATTACTGAGAGTCCCGTTCCACAGTGGGAGGAATTGGATCCCGAACCAGCGAATGCTCTGTATCCGCATAAATAAATATTTAGACTGTGCTGTCGCTGATGCAGACTGACGCCAGAGAGTAGCCTGGCGGCCACAGGTATCATTATTGATATCATTGTATCAATGTTTAAATATACATAGATGATATTATTCAAATTTCAAAACGCCTCGTCCGATGTAAATATGAGATTGAACATTTTTCTACAAGGTTCACATAGATATTAAATCGGGTAAAAGGATATATATGGCTGCACGCGGCA
The DNA here is from genome assembly GCA_947086415.1 of Pammene aurita. Taxonomy (NCBI): domain Eukaryota; kingdom Metazoa; phylum Arthropoda; class Insecta; order Lepidoptera; family Tortricidae; genus Pammene; species Pammene aurita. Next base: position 25,989,587 of record OX352293.1, read on the forward strand.
AAGCTTTGTGTCGTCATTTCACCAACCAATGAGACAGTGCAAAGAAAGACCTGTCTCGTCCTAGACATAAAACTGGACGTATAGAACCCTACTCTTAGGTGATTAAATTAAACGCGTGGGTCTATATAACAATCAGCTTTATATGCAGTGCTTAATTATTCGAAAAAGGTTTGAAGAAGATAGATAGTGAAGAAATGAATGAAGGCGCGAAGCTAAACAATTCTAGATAGCGGAGCGCGCGTAAGCGAAGGCTAGCGATAAGGCGGGGCAAAGCGACGTGCGGTCAGTGCGAGTCTCGGATGACCACTGTCCGAGCGCAGGCGATGCAGTGAGCTCCGGCCGGCGCCAGCGCGGCGGGGCGTGACGTCACAGCCAGGGATCGCCATCCCGCGGTCCGCTCGTGCCGTCGCCCCTGACTTGGGCCCACTGAAGTTGTTAGGAGTGTGGTGCTGATGGCCACCACATCACCCCCCTTGGAGATTCATGGTCCTGCGACATGAAAATCAGGAAAAGTTACTTTTCTGCCCGAGCGTGTTTTCCTGACGATATAGTCTAAAAAATTCCGATATTTAAATTCCGATAGAGTCTAAAAAAAAACTAAATAGAATACCTATTTAGTAAGTAGGTAATCTGTACTTACCTAACAAAAAGCTTATAATTGCATTACGCTAAAAAAATATTGCTTTATTATATGTATATATTTGACATGTCAATATCCTAATAATAATTGAAAAATAAGTACAAGTGGAAAAAAAAAACATTGATCCAAGAAAGTTCGCGTCGATCCTACAATATGTTATATTTAAGTGTAGTTGTTTGACAACCATATATGCATTCCCATATTTATGTTTACGTTCTTTTTTGATAAGTGTTATATGTCGGGCGAACTGCCAGCGTGCGCTTACACGACTTTGAAATTTATTAACTGTATTTAATGGTATTTTCAACACACCTGCTCGTAACGAGGTTCTTATTCCACCGCTTTTATGCTCATAACTAGAGGGCGGAGTACCGGTGGCAAATTTCACACAAAAGGTATGGAGTCGTTTTTATAATTATTATTTTAGGCTTGAATAATAAAATTATTCATTTACCTAATGTACTTAGTATGGTACCTACTCGTAAATTGGAAGTAAGTACTTAACATTTATTTTCATAAATCGATTTCAGGAACACCTAAATGTTATGTCGTAAATGTTTTGGGTTATTTTTCAATTTCATTTAACAAAGTCACCATTCATCGATATAATATTTTTTACCATATGCAACCTTTCTTTTCAAAAAGTTACTAATTTACAAATTTATGAGACATTTAGAAACTAATTATTTGACATTGTCAATTTAGACAGCTGCTTTACATCTATATTATCTGAATTATTATTGCGTCGGCTAAATATTTAAAACCGAAAAATATCAAGATGAATAAGCCATGTGAAGCAACAATTCTGCGGATGATAGAATCGTACGAAAATCTTATATATAATGAAGAAGAATGTAGCATTCACTGTATTTCTTGCTCAGTGGATTTAAAGCAGTTGAAAAAATATAATGTCGAAAAACACGTTAACAGTTAACCATACCAAATTAACTGTGGAAACCAAAATGGCACCTTTGCCTATGATTTATGCGTTTTCCTTATAGCGTGTAACATCCCATGGAAAAGAGTTAACCATCCAGAATTTAAAAAGTTCTTTGGAAAATACTTAGATAAAGGCGTAAAACTTCCCGAAGAAAGTGTTTTGAGAAAATACTATCTTGCCAGAATATACAATGCGACCGTCAAGCAAATACGAAATACATTTTTCGATTCCAATTTATGGCTTGCGGTGGATGAGACTCTTGATAATTTTGGTAATTGCGTAGTAAATGTAATTATAAAATCACTTGATGATGCTTTACAAAGGCCATATTTGTTAGCGTGTAAAGTCGTTAGTACTGTAAACGCGAACTCAATTGCAGCGGTGGTTGACGAAAGCTTGAATTTTTTGTGGGAGGATAATTTTACAGATAATATGAACAATTTTTTAATATTCTGTTCGGATAGCGCAGCGTACATGCTTGCTGCCGGCAAGATTTTGAAGAAAATGTACACTAAAATACGACACGTAACTTTTTTCGCTCATGGACTACACACAGTCGCGGAGCAGATAAGATCTGAACATAAATTGGTCAATTCTTTAATATCTAATGTCAAGAAGATTTTTTTTAAATCACCACACCGCGTCCGATTTTTCAGGGACCATGCGCAGAATGTGCCTTTACCGCCGGAACCCATTATCACTCGTTGGGGCACCTGGTTAAATGCAAGTTTTTACTACGATAGACATTTTGACGTGATTAAAAATGTTGTGATGCAATTGAACAGTAAAGAAGCTATTGCCATTAGAAAAGCCCAGAAGTTGTTTGAAAATGAAAATTTAAAAAACGAGTTAAGCTTTATAAAAAATTGTTACGAAATTATACCTGAATCGATAGAAAAATTAGAATGCACTAAAATTCCGATAGAAGAGAGTTTTCTGGTAATAGATATAATTAGGAGTATTTTAAGCCTCCAAGGAAGTGAAACCGTGCGAAATAAACTCGAATTGGTTCGAGATAGAAACCCAGATGCTGACGAATTAAGGAATATGATTACAATGGAAAATTATAAACAAGTCCTTAAACATGCAACCATGACATCGGTAGATGTAGAGCGATCGTTTTCCACTCATAAATGGATCTTCAATAAATTAAGAAACCGATTCACTCCGAAAAACCAGGAACCATGGCCATAGTCCATTCATTTTATAACATGGATACGCACTTAAGTGTAGATTGTGAGGAGGACCTCGAACACATAATTCCAGTCCTCAATTGTAATTGAATGGTCTTGAAAATAATATATCGTTTAGCAGGTATAACTTCTTAGTCTAGTATTTAGTACCTAATGATAATGTTTTGATAAGAAAACATATTATTATGTATTATAGATATTAACAACATATTACATTATATTTGTATGCTCGTAAGATAATTTCTATAAGTTCCTAAAAATTATTATGCAAAGTTAATCATTTATTCGTTATTTATTTGATCATAAGAATACTTAGGCGACTCCATACATTTAGTGTGAAATTTGCCACCGGTACTCCGCCCTCTACTCATAACATAATCCTAGATATTAAACACACGTGCATTTCACAATAATTATCCAACTAGTGCAATAATTTAATAATCCGATCAAGTGACGTTTGTACTCTACTACCAAGTTGTATGTACGCAGACGACGCGTTGTAATTTATTCGGGTATTATTTACCCTTACTTTTTTTTAACTCTTTAGGAGTTTGCATTCTAGAAAAGAAAATATATTAAAAATATACGCATTTACGATAGAATACAAATTATAGAATCCTAATGTGAAAAAGAACCATTTCAACTTATTATATTACTCGTAATACACAATAAATTATGTTTGAAACACGAATTGTCTGTATTAATAATGGCTGTTTGGCATAACCGCGTCTGCGCCTTGCCTCAAGCTGCACGCACATCCAAAAAAGAAAATTGCGCAAAAAGTTAACCTCATATTATTGTTTATTTGTTAGATTTATCTCGTTGTGTTTTATTAATTTAAACTAATTATATTTTAAGTGAATAAGAAGACAACTTTAGCGTTAATTTAACCTCTGGATATATTTCAAAACAGTCATACATACTTGTAAAATGTTGTCATAAAAATCTAGTGTGGAATACGTAAGAAAAAATACTATAATTTATTGGACAATAAATGTGAAGTGTTTAATGTTATGAAATATTTCAAAAAGAGTTCCAGATAGTCAATAACATCATAAAAAAAGGTTAGTTAAATTTAATTATCTTAGGTGCGTATGTACCTGTATCCTGTAAAAATTCTGACAATTGATGTTGTTATCAAAAGTTATTAATTATACTATTCTGTTATTTCCTCTCAAGTGTGTAACAAAAACGTCGTATGAAACGCGTGTGCTTGATCATTACATAAGCTCAGCTTCCTTATGCGCACTCACATGCGTTCATGCGCACAATATCGCTTCGTATGTAATGATCAACTTAGCACACTTGTATCATAATGTACTATTCTACTCTTGCTTACTTTAAAATATTTCCAGTGAAAAATAAGACATAAGGACATTTGTATTAGAAACTAATTGAATCATAAATTATTATTATGTTCTAAGAATAGTAGGAATACGTATCTACAAACATACACTCAGTAGGAGAAGTAGCTAAGAGGACACTGTAGTCAAAATTATAATTGACTCGACTTTATTGTTAACATCCGCGCGTCAAGATTATTATGCACTCCTCACCCGTTTATCTATATTTCTGTTCTATGTATAATTTACTAGCTTTTGCCCGCGGCTTCGCTCGCGTTAAATTCGGGGTAACAAACCATACAAACTTCCACCCCGCATTTTAGGGAAGTGGGGGGTTAGAAAGAGACAAAAAATAGCCTTTGTCACTCTCCATCCCTTCAACTATCTCCACTTAAAAAATCACGTCAATTCGTCGCCCTGTTTTGCCATGAAAGACGGACAAACAAACACACACATATACTTTCCCAATTATAATATTGAGTATGGATTACTAATTTTAAACAAAAAATCCGACTTCACTTAGCCTCCACCTTTCCAAAAACAAATGCCTAAACTACTGTAAAAATACATATTCAAATCACTATATGTGTGCCTGTAATAGTTGAAGAGCTCCCTCGATTTCTCCAGGAATGGGATCCTGACCTGATGATAATGGGACCAACAGTGAAGTCTTTCAAACAAAAAAAGAATTTTTCAAATCAGTCCAGCCATCATCTGCCTTACTATCGTTATTACTAAATTCAGGCAGTTGGTAGCTGGTATCATCAGTAGACATCAGAGTGGCAGGCCAGTAAAGGGGTTGTAAAATTACACGGAGGTATGCAATTTATAGAGCTCTGGGTTAGTATTGTATAATGGCTCAAAGTTTATATAGGTAAGTGCGTGATATAAACGGTAGGGACTCCATATCGGAAAAATACAAGCGCCATTTTAAAACGGTATGACGTCATGTTTGTTTCGGTGTAGTATTCGTAGCGCAACCGATTTTTTTCTGTACCGAAATATAACGGTATGATTTTTTTATCGATATCTCAATCGTTTTCATAAAAGTATCGTATAGACTAGAAGTATGGGCTACCTGCCGGCTCCCGCGCTCTGCGTCCCGCACCTTCGGTCAGTTCATTTATCGCCGCTCGTGCTGCCGCGAGATCTTAAAAATTATGATGAAAATTTCGGTACCGAAATAATAACGGTTGGAAATCGTTATAATAAAGGTATAAGTACCATATCGATATCGTAATTTCATACCGGTAGTGTATCGTTATATTTCAACCGGTATAGTTATACCTTTATAACATAAAGGTATCGATATCTTTAGCGCTTATATCATAACGAAAACGGTCCCTGATAAACTCTAGATAGACGCTATCTAGAGTTAAATTCAATCGATTTTTTTAGATAAATGGTATCTAAAAAAATCGATTGAAGTCAGCACAAACTCTAAAGTTATACCCGAATGTCGAGCCAAAACGCAACTAGTGTACTATTTATTTTACACAGGAGTTTACTAAATCATAGGTCGTTTTGGCTGCAGTCCCAGGAGCGGCAAGCAGAATTTACAAATCTTAGATAGATAGATAGACTGCTTTATTATTCGAAAAGTATACATTTATATGATTTTATATTTGTAATTTCTATCGATATGATTTCGCATCTTGCTCTCGTTTAGTTATTGGTGCAAGTGCGATATACAGGTTGTAACAAAAATACTGGTGATCCGTTTAAAGGCTTAATTGGTACCGTATTGCGAGTAAGAAAAATGTATTCTAAAATATTATTTGAATGAACATTGGCAGTAAGTCTTTTTATTTTATTTTATACTACCACGGTGGCAAACAAGCATACGGCCCGCCTGATGGTAAGCAGCTACCGTAACCTATGGACGCCTGACTTAATTTTGATATGTGTATATAGCTATTTACTATTATTAATTATTATAGTGCATAAAATATCCCCTTTAAATATGGGACGAATTTATAAATTATTTCGGTTGTTATTCTATGTAACGTCAATTTCAAATTATAAAACTGAATTGATTTGGAAACAGGTTTTATTATAATTGTTAAAATACACAGTTATCACTATAAAAGATGTAATGATAGATATACACAATAAAATTGTCAATAAAATGAATAATTGCCATTACGTTTAGTATACATAAGTACATACTGATAATATAAATAAATATATTTCTTTTAGGAAATAATTGTGTTTTCTTAATTAAAATAGGCAAGAAATAAATAATAAAGCTATTTCATTTATCTAAAGGGTATTTATTGTTATAAAGTAAATATACTCTTATCTTGTGAACAAACACTTATATATTTTTATATACATAGTTTATTTTTTAAATGCAACTCAAATAATTACAAAATGTACACAATATGGTCAAACAATCAGATTAAGGTACTTAGCTCTGTTCGTGTCGCTGGTAGCACAACAAGTGACTGCTCCTCAGTGAGCGGTCCCTTTTATACCTGGCTCCGGCAAGTGCCGCAGGTGGTCTGATCGACCCGTTTTATTCGCTTACCCACATTCATAAAATGATTAGTGATTGAGTCAAGTAAATACCTTAAAATGTTACAAATATTAGATGAAATAATCTTAAATCCAACACCTGCAACTCCAAAGGATGACGAGGACATGCGCGTTGCCGACCCTTTACAAAAAAGAGGATTCACTGATGGCTAAAGGAAGAAGAGGGTCCCTCATCGTCACCACACTGGGACCTCTTTAAGCTCTTTGGCAACCTTACTCACCTGCAGGAACACAACACTATGACGACGAGTGTGCGAGTGAAGCTAATTTCTGATAATTTAATCCATCAAAAACATTACATGTACAAAAATGCCAGCCTCGCAACGCAGATTGTAGCAGACCGACATCTGAAAACATCCAGCTACGCAGCAGTCAATTATTTTGAACTATACCTTGTCTTTGAATTCGAAATAAAATCAATTTGCTACAATACGAAAATGAAGTGAGGGTAGCTTACAAAATTATGTTACTTGATAGGTGACCTTTTTAATTTAGTCGTTGCCAGAGTCGTTCAGTTTCTCTATGGACAGATCTGAGCCTATTTTATAAACAAAATGAATGATTATTTACCTTTTTATTGAAACGTAAAATAATAAAATTAACATAATTTTAGTTTTTTTTATGTTGTCTGATTTAAGTTTGTTTTAGATTTGTCTTTAATCTATGGTTCACGATAGATTATAGAATAGCTCGGTAAAACACGCGGGAAAAATGAGAACTAATCAGAATCAAGCTGAGTTAGTTGGACCAATCAAAATAAGAGTTGTTGAATGGATTGAGGAACGTTTGAATTAGCGGGGGTCGGTTTTGGGGGGTTCGAAAAAGTGTATATAAGGTTGTGGAAGGAAATATCTGGGCTTTTTCTTCAGCAGAGCGTCGTGTCAAAAGGAGCTCAGTGAGTTTAGGCTGTAAAATACAAATAGTGTTTGAGTTTGTTGACAGATCTGTTATCAAGAGATGGAAGCATTCGATAGACAACAGAAATCCACGGCCCGCGCGCTTTTATGGTAACGGAGATGAGGACCTTGTCGGAGCGCTGGAGTCCATTGCATGAAGAATCTCGTGTTCCACGTGGCTCGCAAACATCAGTCACTACTAACTGTCTCGGTAAGAAATTTAGATTTATTCGGGTTTTAATAGCAAGTGCGTATGACGGACCGTCGCGTTAATATTTACAGAATAGTGGGTAGTTGCGGGTTGAAACGTGTTGGGATTTTAAGTTCGTTATTGAGCAGATAATCTGATAGTCTTATCGAGCCGTGTTTATTTACCAAAATTAAAAGTAAAATCATTGGTTTATGTGTAGATGGCGGTTGATGAGAATTTCAGTTCGTTATTAAGTACGTCTATCTATTTTGTTGTGTTTCGCCATTTAATTGAGTAAGTTAGTGGTTAGCCAAATGTATAACAAACGGATGGCGATTAAGCGCATAGATTTGATAGAAACCAAGAAAATACTAAATAACCTATAGGTATCTATAAAGGGCGTGCGAAGTGAGTATAGTTTCAACATAATCTTCAGATTAGAATTAAAATGTAGGATCACAGTTTACTCGTATTGCATAGCATGGTGTCATTGAATTGATTGGTGGTTGAATTGCCTATAAAATTTGTAATCAGTTTTATTAGTATGAGTGGTTGTTCTTGTCATTTAACCAACTAAATAGGATGCATACGAGTAATAGGAAGGTTAATAATTCTAAGTTTATTGTGCGTCGGTGTGCCTTAAATATTTACGTATGTAAATATTTATGTGCAATTTTAAATTCATAGTAATGAGGTCATTAACGTATTGATTCACGGGTTTTATTTATTCGGTTAATGTTACTATTGAATTGCGTCGGTGTGTATTTATGTTAATATTTCTGTATGGTAAACAAAGGGAAGGTATACGTTATCTAAATTATTGTTAGTAGGAACAGCTAGATGAGTAAATACAATTGTAGGTCTTAATAATTAGCGGGTTCAGTGGAACTTGAAGGATTCACCGCGTCGAGCAGAATTCGAACTTGCGACCCTTCGGAACGCCGGTCCCATCGCTCTGACCGACTGAGCCATCGACGCTTGCTCAGCCTTGGTGAATCTTTCTATCAAGTTACTTCATTGCTTACGTCAGAGGGTTACATATTTATTTAGTGTTCCGTAATGAATATTTATTCTTTAGAGTATGTTTTCCGAGTAGATAATCTATCAGGTTTCTCTAACTTAATATGATTTCTATCATATTTAATCCATTTGTTTATTCTATATAATTAACCGTAATTCATTCTCGAATTATATACTTCGAGTAAATTAGTAGTTACCTTTGCATTAGTTTATTTTATAACGTTAACAATTTTATTCGTCGTTGTAGTTAAAGTTTTAGTTTCATGTTTGATAAATAAGTAATTCTACATATTCCACAATAGGGCGTAAAATTAGTAAGCCAACTATGGGAAAATACCTTTTGTTAATCCTTGTTTATTTCTCAAATTCCCGGTTACATCGACTGTGAGAGGGCGCCTTCACCGTAAGCTTCTGAAGGATCGTTGCCGCAGCGTGAGCGCTTCGGTAGCGGGATGCAACTTCGGGCGTACAGATTTTCAGCCTGTCCAGAACTCATCTTGAAGCCTTGACGAGCACTTCAGGGAGCTGTCGGCAGAGATGTTCCGGATCAAGGCGATCTATTGCGAGACTTCGACGCCATTGCGAAGAGTCAATCCATCCAGCAGAAGTCAGTCCTCTCGGTGTGTTGTTTTTGATTTATTGCTTTATGCTCATTTTCATTTGTGCCGTATTACTTTATTATCTTTCAGTGAAATTAGTATTCACCAGCATATTTGAACATTAGTGTGCGTTATGCCGCCGTAATAAAATTCTACTAAGTTTCGATAAATTGAATATGATGGTATATGCATTGATTTCGTTTAATCACTATAATAGGTAATTACATTTTCTATCTAGTCATGGTGATGGCTTGCAGGTGCAGATGGAAGCTAGTACCATGTTAGTTATGTAAAATATTGGTCAATCAATGTTTTCTATGCCTTACTTGCAAATACCATTGTACATTTTCAAGTAATAATTACGTTAAAGGTTTCTACCGCTTATTCAAATAAATAAACATTATTGAGCAGTTTTGTTGCTCAATATACGGCTAAATAACGTAAGGGGTTAAATTCACGCAATTATAAACAGTAAATTATAAAGATAATTACTTTATCTACACTCATACTGTAAGTACTCTAAAATGCGTTCAAAAACCGTAGACAATGACAAGCATTACAACAAACGATTTAACTATGATGAGTTTCTTATCTGCAGCAGTAACGTAATTTTAACTATGCATGCTCAAATATTGTTAAGCAATGAGTTTCAAATTTGGAACATCGAATTTGATAACATAATGTTACCGCCATGGCCAACTCGATTGGTCCCGCGCGAGCGCCGGCACAATCGAGTAGGCCATGACGGTACAATGGCGGTCATTCTATGGTTTCCGAACAATTAATTTAATATATATAATATGAGTGTAGATAAAGCAGTGTATGCAACTGTACGTAATTAGGCCTTAAAACACTCGTGTGATCTTATTATGAAATTCGCCTGCGGCTCATTTCATAAAACCACACTCATGTTTTAAGGACCCTTATTACGTAACAGTTACATAAACTACTATTACCTTTTCTTGACGGTGCTTGTTAAACACTGATCGAGAAATCTTTATTACTTATAGAGTCAAATAGTGAAAATTATGATTAGGTTGCCCAATAAATAAATGTAGGTACTTTGAAAGGTTCAATATTTAGTACAATTGGCTACCTACCTAAAATACACATATATATAGATAGGGTGGGGCCTGTAACTATAGCAAAAAATTAAAACGTAGATTCTAGTCCTCAAACTAGACAACTTTTGTGTAGCAACTTTTTAAAATCATAAAGTTTTTAGATTGTTATTTTTTCAAACAAAGTAAATAGTATTTTCAATGTACTTAAAACTCCGTCTAATTGACATCGCCTGTCAGTCTAGTCACTCTACAGACATAATCAATTTCATAGTACATTGCGTGTTCGAATTAACTTTAAAATGTAATAAAATTCAAACCGCAAGTTTTTTTTCAAAGTCGTCAAACAAACGTTGCGTAGTTTGAGGAGACGAATGTACATTTTAATTTTTTGCTTTAGTTACAGGCCCCACCGTGTATATATATATACCATAGTACGGTGGAACACCTTTACTATTACAGTTTTAAACTTGTACATGTATGTGTTTCCCGGTACACGAGCATCGGACGTACGACTGCTGCCAGAACGGCGGGCGGTTATCCTGAGCAAACTCCAGAGTCCAGACGTAGCAGCCCGAGATGACGCTTCTCCACGTTAACACGTATGGTGATATACGAAAAGCATTCTTGTGAGTTAGTTCCTTACTTCTCTTTATTCACCGACTGGTAACGAAATAGGTTCCATGCTGGTACGGTTTCTATGTACTTAGTACATTTACAAATTATCCGACCTTGGAGCTTACTTGAATAAGAGATTGATATTTATAAATATATACGTTCTATCTATACCAATAAATAAGGCTTTATTATGTTTGATTCAACCATATTTGAATAACGTGCAACATACCTAGTAATTTATATCTGATTATTGTAATTTCATAATGTGGGGATACACGAGTACGAAGGATTTATAATATATACATACTTCATGTTGACGTTTACTCTTCTCATTTAAATTTAACAATACATTTTAGTTAAGTATTAACGCTACGGTTGACGAAGTTGACATCTTCAATAAACTATTAATAGTATGTATAAGTCCTAAGTTACTCGTACTTCCTTTCCACTGACTTAGTTCAGCTGTTGGTTATTTGTAAATCACACGTTCTTTCCACTGAAGGAATAGATAATACTTTATGTTGCACTAGTTAAATGATACTTGAAGTCAAAATGGTTTTAATCCTCGTAGATGCCTTGATTTTGGTTATAGCTCGGATTGCGTGAATCGCAAATGATTTGTGATAACTCATGGATATCGTTTACAAAATGCTATTGTTGACATACATACAGATTGGTCATACAAGTAAATTTGATACTTATATAATGATTCTATATCATTAAGTATATAGACCGATAGTAATCTCGTCAACAGCACCTGTCCATTTATATACTAAAATGTGTATATATATAAATCACACACTATATTTATTTATAATATTGTAGTCGTTGAGAACCAGTCACATTGGATATTATTTTAATAATGATTGTTCCAACGATGAGGTAGTTATAACTGGAAATGTCGACAAGTTGTAAAGACTCCTTCCAGTTATGACAAAAGGTACTTGGTAACAAAGGTAACGGTATTACCCAAAATTATTTATTAATAATTATGCTAAGAAATGGTTTTGATCCAGGTTGATGGAATACGCAACTGTGTTTTATTATAGGGCCAGACCGTTCTTCCAACAGTGGTATTCTGTCTTTAGTGGATTTCACTTGGAGATCTTTGAAAAGGGTGATCCATGTGAACTTATACAGGGTGATTCATGAGACGTGAGCAGGAACAACCCTACACACTTAGTTAACGATAATGAATCGGCCGCCATCATTTTTAAGTGAAACAATAGCGCCTTTAAATTTTTTTTACCTTTTTGTTTCGTAGAAATTTTCTTCTATGTGATCATGGTCACCCTACATAAACAAATAAATAAAGATAAAACCTCTGTAACAATCATGACAGCACTTTGATTATGAAAAAAATAATTGTCAAGTTCAGTGAGATACGATGTTTCCAAAGTAACCAAACATCAATTTGACACATATCACAGAAAAACAAGAGAATATTCTAACATCAGTACTCGACGGAGTATTCTAATTGAAGAGTGACCATGCGTGTCGTAAATAATTTGAAACATTTTATTTTTGATAAAAAAAAATTTTTTGCGCTTATCACGCTAATACTAATATCAAACAATAGCTTATTATTTACTGAATCCGTAGTGTTAAGCCTGCTCACGTCTCATGAATCATCCTGTATATTCCAAAATAGACTGCTTGGATGAATTTTATATGATTCATACAAGACGTATATTTTCCTCAGAGGTTCTGACTGTGAATTCATTCTAGAGAAATATACTATTTCGATGAGTCTAAATTAGATTCATACAGGAAGTATATTTTAAGGTATGGATTGAATTGATTCTTGACGAGTTTACTCGCTGATCTCGCACCACGAAAGTCTGTATCATTTGTTTGCCGATAGTAAACCGTTAAAGACTCCAATATATATAAATATATCATATGTTTAACTATTTTATCATATGGATGAGACTGTTTGCATTGGAGCCAATGATGATATAGGTAATACGTACAGAACTCTACTGTGAGAGGATTATACATTACTGAGATTTACGAACGTAAAGCTCAGTTATGCGGTCAAATTAGTCTATAAGTACAACTACATTTTAAGTATGATTCAACTTGGAAATAAAGCCTTATTGTAAACGCTAAGCATATTGAATACATTATTGGGTAAAAGGTAACAAACCCTAATCCAACTGGCTTATAAAATGAAATAATAGTTGTGTTCATGCTTATTTCGAATAACAAATACAATAGAATGGCTGGTTTTATAATATTAGAGGCTGCCCTCATATTATTGCCGTGTTTATGGCCGTGCTGGGTGCTATTGTCTATCAACTAACTAGAATAAGCTTCGGTGTCTGAACATACTCGTAATTCTTATCCACACGTGAGATGTTCCAATATATATAATGATAGGGCCGGGTTAACCTAAGATAATGTAGACGAATGCAAGTCCAATTTATAAAGGGCTAACCCATTAGGAAATGCATGTCCAATGATAGGGCCTACCTGAGGGATTTGCTAATCAGCATTCCCATTAGGGTCTGCATGTTCGTCACCTGAGGGTTACGCATTCGTATACAAGTCTAAAAGACGTTTATCTTATGCTTCTGCATGGAATAACTCACGTTGGGACTTTTTGCGTAGACATAGCTTAGCCTATAGTATCGGCGTATGCTCGGTAATTTTATGAGGTATAAAAAGTAGCCTTATAGTTGACTGCAATCATCTATTCTATTTTAATGATAATCTTGATTAATATTAAGATTTTAATGAGCCAGAGTTCCAGTATCCTATTCCCATATATCTATATTATGACATATCATATTATGATCACATCATTAATATTACAATATTTTAATAATATTACATCAATCATTATAACATAATATAATTACCTTTAATGTTTAACTTATTACAATTACAGGTTTTACTGCATAAAAGGAAATCCTTCTGTTTTATCGTGTATACAGTAGTATACAGTGTATACAGTAATTTCAGTTCTTTGCTTGATTCAAATCTTATGTAAGATTTTTACATAGTCAACAATAGCATTATGTAGGGAGTAGGTATGTTTCACAATAGAAGATAGATATAATTGTGATGTTAAATATTCGGGAGGTTATAATACTTGTTTTAAAAGTTTGTAGGTTAATGTAGGATATTTTAAACCGAATTTTATTTGTTTTATATAAAATTGTATATATTTATTTTAATTTCTGGTTTTCTGTGTTTGTTTGAGCATTGTTCAGGTTTAATTTTGTTGTTTAGCGTTTCTCACACCTCAGGAGACCTTGGTTTTTACTTATCATAATGTAGTCCAATATGTACCACTAGACAATCATGCCATTTTTATAAATTGTGTGTCTTTAATCTTTACAAAATTTATTATGTATGTGTGCAGGTTAAACTTGGGCGTCAGAGGTTTTTTTTCACAGCTATAGTTTTTCACTGGCATATTTTGGCCCTTGAACTGTAGCGGTATATCTGATGTGACCTAACTGTTACATTAGATTTAATATAATAATAGATTATAGAGTCATTTAACTTTCCATTAACAGTAATTTCTTATTACTTGAATAAATTTTCTTATTAACTTATATGTTGTTTAAATCCTATTATTTCCCTTAGTGATAAGATCCTCGCTTTCAAAGAAAAGTTTCAGTTAACTTCAAGCTCTAGGTAGGTTCAGCTCTAAAATATTATTGGTTAATATAGGTGAGTTTTTACAAGTTCTCCTACTGCAAAAACTATTAAGATCTAATGTTAAACCAAGCTATCATATTTTCTACAATTTTGATGTTTTATATAAAGAGGAAACCTTAAAAATTCTTATTGTTTAATATGTGATTAATTATAATTGCTGAAAACCGCAACAAAATCGGACCAGCCGGTTGGGAGATAATTGGGAACGTTCGTTTATATGCACAAACACACAAACCAAGAAACATTCTCTCACTGTAAATACATATTAAATATGCCGATGCCGATGCCACCTACATTGCCTCGGGAGAAAACGTGCAAGTAACGTAAGCTGCCAAATTTTTGTGGCATTTAGTAAAAAAATATGTATAAAAATGTATTTTCTTACTTGTAATATACACACTTAAAATGAAGAAGACTATGAAGTCTATCTTCTTAGTTGCCAAATTAAAACAGGTAAAATAAATAATCCTCTAGCGCACGAGAGGAAATAAATGGTTCGAATTAAATGAACCCTTCCTAATTGGGCTTGCAATTTTGATGAGACAAGCAGAACTTTCGTTTTACGAAAATAGGCTTTTGCTTCAATACTTCATATAAATTTATGTAGAAGACACAGTTAAGGTAAGAAAGTATATCAAACTTGTACGTAATTCATTTTCAAATATTCAGATTTGGACTCTATCTTTTTTCTTTGGTATTTTTCTTAAACTATAACCTATTGTTGGTTAATCTAACCTTGGTTTGATATGTTTTCTTATAGAACAATGCACTTATATGTATTTTTTAGTTTTGATGTACTGTTGTTTTGAATAAATAAGTCCCGCCGAGTTTCTTGCCGGACATAATTCTTCTCGGGTCAGAGGTGTGGTTAGAACCGGTGTAGTTTGATTTTTTTTTTCTCTTTTACTTTGACGTGTAAAAATGCCCTTGTGGCCTACTTACTGAATAAATGTTTGAGTTTCATACAATTACGCTATTTGTCATTTATTTATTTATTACTAGTGTCTGTTATAGATGTGAAATTGTATATGTTTAGGTATTTGGATGTATGTATGTATCCAAACTCTATATTGTACAAAAACAAGTCAAAAACAATATTATAATAGAAAAACACAAATAAAAATGCGAACTTATCCCTTTAAGGGATCTCTTCCAGTTAACCTTTGAGTAGATGAGAGAAGAAGTGAAAAAGGTAGACAAATGTGGCAACATGTACAGGGTACGAGAAAGACAGCATAGGTATATATTACACCAGAGAGGAGTGAGGAGATATGGAGATAACAATAATAAAAACACAGAAAATGAACATCTAACATATACAGTGTGGAAAGATAAGTCGGGCCCTGGAGGGAAACTACCTTAAAAAGCTCAATTCGCTGAAAGGAAACATTCTTTTATTTCTCCTAAAAACTAAATCTGCATTCTCAGTTTTTTTCTTAATTTTCACTTTTTTCTATACTAATTGTATGAAAAATGTTTTTATTATTATTTGTGGGTTCTCTTGTGCCTTAAACTTGGTTGGTATTAAGAAGTTTTCATCCTTGTTATCAATATGATCGATTAGCATCAATTGTCATAAAAATTATTTATGGCAAAAATTACAAAATAAATAGTTTTTTTTTGTAAACTGTACTCTTTTCCTAAAATGTGTAAATGCAGTTATATCCCTTTAAAAAAATTAAATAATGTTTCCTTTCAGTGAATTGAGCTATCTCAACGTTTTAAGGTAGTTTCCCTCCAGGGCCCGACTTATCTTTCCACACTGTATATGCAAAACAATAGCAACAAAGTAATACGAGTCAGGTAACCACACTTTCTTTAGCTTCTCCTTGAGCAACGCAACCGACTGTGACTGTCTGAGCCATACCTACAAGTATACTTTTCAACAGTTTGACCGCGCCCACAACAAACGACTTGTTGTAGCCACGATTTTTGTGAGGCGGGATGGCGAGGGCCAGGTTCTCACTCGACTGCAGAAGAAAGGTACCGAGAAGAGGAGGTGGAGAGAGGGGTAAAAAGTACATTAAAAAGAAGGCAAAGAGTGTGTAAATCTCTGCGACGTCGGATGGGAAGCCATTTCAATTACGTAATTATGTTATATTTGAATGTTTGATATTCGGATGTTTGTTTCTTCTTATCGCAAAACCGGCTGAAGGGATTGGATACACTTCGGCACATACTAATTATCGTGGAATTAATTTACGAGTAACTAAGGAGATGAAGTGAGGGTTCAAAGAGGGGGGGGTCACGCAATATTTCGACTTCTACAAGGACAAAGCGTGCGGAAGCTAATCTTGTATATTTTCTTATAGATATATATTATTACTAGCTTTCCGCCCCGCGACTTCGTCCGCGTATGATAGCACCTTCGCACCCCTATTTAACCCCCTCAGGGGTAGAATTTTCCATAACGCTAAAAGGACTTTCATTGTATTTTAATAAGTTATCTTCCCACAAAGTTAAAAGTCTCTACCTCAAAAAATAAATTTCCCCCATACAAACTTTGAACCCCTTTTTAACCCCCTCAGGGGTGAAATTATCCTAAACGCTGAAAGTACTTTTTGTGTATTCTAATAAGTAATATTCCTACAAAGTTGTAAGTCTCTAGCTCAAAGAAAGAAGTTTTCCGCATACAAACTTTGCACCCCTATTTAACCCCCTCAGGGGCGGAATTATCCAAAACACTGAAATCACTTTTATATTTTTTTAAATATCAGTGAACGTAAGAAGTTTCAAGTCTGTAACTTTCAAATTTAAAATCCTATACATACAAACTTTTAACCCCCTTTTTACCCCCTTAGGGGTTGAATTTTTC
This sequence comes from Pammene aurita, assembly GCA_947086415.1. Classification (NCBI taxonomy): domain Eukaryota; kingdom Metazoa; phylum Arthropoda; class Insecta; order Lepidoptera; family Tortricidae; genus Pammene; species Pammene aurita. Next base: position 26,007,112 of record OX352293.1, read on the forward strand.
AAAATCGCTTTATATTATTTGTACAAATTATAAATGTAACTCGACCTGCAAATTACAACTTTCTAGCTTCAGTTGTTACGGCCTCGCTTTAATACAAACTTTTCAACCCCGTTTCAACTCCTTTAGGGTGGAAATTTGAAAAATGCTGAAATTAGTTTTTTTGCTTTTAGGTAAGAAGCCTGCAAACGAAATTTCAAGTCTGTCACAAACAAATAGTAATCTCCATACAAACTTTCAACCCCTTTTTTACCCCGTTCGAGGTTGAATTTCAAAAAACGCTGAAATAATTTTTATTATTTCTTAATCATCAATAAGCGTACAAAGTTTCAAACCTCTAACCTTAAATTTTAAGCCCCATCCATACAAACTTTCAACCCCCTTTTTACCCCCTTAGGGGATGAATTTTTCAAAATTGCTTCTTATTACTTGTACACATAAATGTAACCAGACCTGAAATTTTCAACTTTCTAGCTTCAGTAGTTTCGGCTCTGCGTGGATCAGTCAGTCAGTCAGTCAGGACAAAGGCATTTATATTTACAGGGTGCCATCTGAGACGTGATCAGTTATAAGTTTTTCTAACTCCATAAACAACTAGCAGTTGAATGCCCCAACTTTTACTAAAATCAGACATTTTTTTTCTTTTTTTTTTACATGTTTTTGTAATTTATTTTTCATTTGACGTGGTTTTCGGGATATTTAAACTACTTATTAGAATATTTAAATAAATAAATTGAATTACCTCTTTGAAATGGAACTGTCGTTAATAACAATTTTGTCATTTATTCCGGATAAAATGTAATTTAATATTATTTTTTACCTTAAATATCTTACGAACTGTTTTACACTAATATTATCACTTTGGAAAGAAAAAAAAAAATACAAAAACATGTAAAAAAAAAGAAAAAAAATGTCTGATTTTAGTAAAAGTTGGGGCATTCAACTGCTAGTTGTTTATGGAGTTAGAAAAACATATAACTGATCACGTCTCAGATGGCACCCTGTATAGAAGATAGATTACTAGGAAGGCACGTACCTTACTTACAAATAATCTAGGTAGGTAAATAATATTATGACTAGGGTGAGGTTTATTTAACCTACGGCGGGAAGATACCTGAGCTAGAGATATTAGACTAAAAACTTAGAAATGCTATCTCAAGATTAAGAAAAAAAACCGACTTCAATGGGGGAAGCAATGAAATAACTTGCTTAACAAACATAGCGGAGAGCACAAATCGTCAGACGTGAACCATGCATCGTTGCAGAATTCCGTTCTGATCATCATCAGCAGTTCCACTTTATCAAATGTCACTCTTTTGAATGAAAATGCTTGATTTATTGATAAAAATACAAAAATCACTTTATTTATGCCTTTTAGATTTGAGGAGTTCCCTCGATTCCTCATGGATCCCATCATCAGAACTTAGCTTGACGAAAATTTGTCCTGACAATCAAACTTGCTTAACAAACACAGCGAAGAGGACAAATCGCCAAACTTGAACTATGCGTCGTTGAAGAGTTCCGTTCTGATCATCATCAGCAGTTCTACTTCATCAAATGTCACTGTTTTGAATGAAAATGATGGATTTGTTTATAAAAACCACTATATGTATGCTTTTAAGATTTGAGGAGTTCCCTCGACTTCTCTTGGAACTCCTCATCAGAACTTGAGCTTGACGAAAATTTGTCCTGAGAATCTAACTTGCTTAACAAACACAGCGAAGAGGACAAATCGCCAAACTTGAACTATGCGTCGTTGAAGAGTTCCGTTCTGATCATCATCAGCAGTTCTACTTCATCAAATGTCACTGTTTTGAATGAAAATGATGGATTTGTTGATAAAAATCACTATATGTATGCTTTTAAGATTTGAGGAGTTCCCTCGATTCCGCATGGATCCCATCATCAGAACTGCGTTTTTACAAAAATGGGACCAATCTGTACATATACATATACTTACAATCAAAAAAAGAATTTTCAAAATCGGGTCAGACATGACGGAGTTATGGAGTAACAAACACAAAAAAAAAACATACACGCCGAATTGAGAACCTCCTCTATTCAAATCTTGAAGTCGGTTAAAAATATGCAATCATCTATACGGGTACATTAGGTAAGGTAGGTATGTGATAACATAAGTATTAAGTAGGTAGTTAGTAAGCGTGACGCCTTGAAATTTTAATAAGTTACCCCAAATCACAACCCCCATTTGCTTCTAAGCTTTATCATGCTACATAGCAACAATGAGATGCTGTTAAAAAGTTCTGTTCTATTGTAATTCCCGCAATACAAAGTGGATGCGGTCAGTGCATCACGTTTAGCGAGATTAAAGCAGGAGGCGTGCTCTGTGAGAAGGACTTTCCTGGAAACCCATTAATTTTGTTCAACGCCTCACTACTTACAATGGGCGCTAAGCTGCTTGCCTTACCGGTGCAAAAAGTATCGCAATAGCCGAAGTTGGATTACAGTTCAGCACTACAGCTCACATTGTTGTGTTGGGGAAAAGACCCTGCTTACGTGTCTATTGTTGATACCTGACCCTATCATTCTCGCAAAACAATTTTAGGGAGAAGTGAAAGTATTACATAATAATAAATACCTACGCTTTATTGCACACATCAAATTAAAGAAACAATGTATACACAAGTTACGAACAGAAAAGAATAGATAAAACAATACTCACATGAATTTGAAGCCTACTTGACCCTTTGTTATAAAAGCCGTTATTGTTTATTAATGTTCATTTCATGAATTTAAATTTTTATAATTAAGTTTAAAAATAAATAGTTTTACACTATTACAAACGATACCTACCCTGTAGTTAGATCAGGGAGACAGAAATTAAACGTCCTAGTGATTGATTCGCTAATGTCCAATAGTTGACACCATATTGTCACCTTTATTTTGAATGTACGGGGACGTTGCCGAGCACGAGTCGTGTAATGTATAAACTAAATTGATATTTTTATTAGATCAGTAGGTAGATACGTAAGCTTATGTAGAATACTAACTTCGTCCCTCCTGCGCTATAAACATAATGAGTTAAGTGTAAAAGTGCATGTAAAGATTGCGGTCTTATCATGCAGCAAACGCGGGAATCCTTGGCGTCGAGACGCGCAGTGTTTTAGAGGAATTTAATTTTTCCGAGACATGCCAACAACCTGACACTCGCTGCTTTTAATTTTCTTCCAGTCCTGTTTTTTTAGCTACATTATCTGTCTACAAAATTAGTGCTTGCATAACAAATAGCCATACTATAGGAATGAAGACAAAAATTTTAACGGATAGATTTCGGTGAGTGGTACTTCAGACTTCCATGACCTCATTCGTTCTGCGTTATTCTGCTTATTCGATAACCATTTCAGTCATTACATTTTCTGTTATGAATTATGATAATGCTTGCCTTAGTGAAGCACGGCAATATCGATATATCTCCCTATAATCGTCAAGCAATAGTTATACCGAAGGTCACCAGAAATGGCAAATCATGTAAGCAAAATGGCTGCGTTTCAAGGTAAGTAATATAATTATTTGACAAATACCAACATTATAATAAAGAAATTAGTTTTTAAACAAAATTTTACTTAAAATGTTTAAGTAAGTATGTGTCCAAATTGACGATTTTATTGGTCTTATAAAATGTGTGATTGCGAAGCAATGAAGGTATTTATCTATTTGTAATAACGGGACTTAACCGACTTCGACGTTTCGAGGACGACATTGTCCCCGTGGTCCCGAAGAAAGACTGGCTCCAGTCGACATCAACATCTTCTAGCCGCGCGAGTTTTTCGAACTACCCGCACTTGGTCTTGATTATCAACTTGAACGTTTTGCACACTAGGGATCTCACTCGGTCGACATACAACACTCACAATGTCCGGCTTTCGAACCGGCGGTATTCGTTGACGCCTACATTTACTAATAACAGGATTCCATGTAGATGAGATCCTAAAACCATCGTCCCGATTGAAATTGGAGTGTTTTTTGATTTCAATAGCTTCACGAACTTTTCCACTATAAAACCGACGATCCGTAGAAAGGATTTTAGGATTATGAAGCTCAATCCAATGGTCCGGTCTTGACTCCAGTAAATGCTCAGCAACAGCAAACTTGTTCAACTGACAATTTATGTTCCTTGACTCTTTCTGCTATAGTTCTCTTCGTTCGTCCGATGTAGGAACTACCACAGCTGCAATCGATCTTATAAACGCCAGGTGACTGGAAAGGGATAACGTCCTTCGGTGACCTTAGATTTTCTCCGATTTTCGACAACGGTGTGTACACGGTCCTTACAGAGTACTTCTCAAGTACTGTAGCAATCTTATCCGTTATTCCCAGAAAGGGTAAACTGCGCTGTGCTTCCAACTCATACGTAGAATTAATCTTGGGACGAATTGAATTTAGATGTTGGAATAGTTGCTCTACTTCCTGCCTTCCACCCTTCATAATACAAAAGACATCATCTACATACCGCTTCCACAACTTCACTGCCCATTGCTGCAGGTCTATACTGGCTTCGATATGTTCCATCCAGATATTTGCCAAAACCGGTGCTACAGGGCTTCCCATGGCAACCCCATCGATCTGGAGGTAATGTCTTCCAAAATATAAAAAGTCCCTCTAAGCAGTTTCTTAGCAACACCATAATTGACTCCGACATGCCACTATCGCTCAGCTTCTTTCTGACAACCCTAAGACATTCTTTCACGGGAACATTGGTAAACAGCGACTCCAAGTCGAAGCTCACCATTACGTCCTCCGGTTCCAAAGTTACTTCCTTGAGAATATCTTTAAAGTGACGAGAGTCACATAAGACGACGTTTTACCCACAAGAGGCTGCGGTACTGACGCAACATGCTTTGCAAGGTCGTAAGTAGGGGAAGAGATTTGACTCACGATTGGCCGCAAAGGCACATTAGTTTTATGTACTTTAGGCAGTCCATATAATTTAGGTGGTAGTACGATCTTTGGTCTATACAGACGATTGAAAACGTCCTCCTCGAATGACTCCCTGTAGTCCCTGATTACAGCCCTAATGCAACGAGTGACCTTAACAGTAGGATTGTATGACAGGTTTGTATACGAGCCTGTCATCCAGTAGATGTCGAATTTTGCTGTCATAGTCAGTTGAGTCCATCACTACGGTGGCGTTTCCCTTGTCTGCCTCTTAAGGATCTGAAGAAGAATGAGGATATCCTGGGTCTTAACCCAGGATATCCTCATTCTTCTTCAGATCCTTAAGGGACGATCGCTCCTCCGCAGTGGTATTAACTCCTTGGCAATTTGGCATTTCTAAGAATAACGGCAACATCCTGTCTTAACGCTTCCGTGTCACACGACGGCACCTTATTACCCGTTATAGTTTCCTCGACACTACATATTACAGCCTCATACGGAACCCGCTTAGGCGTAATTGCGAAATTCAACCCTTTTTCCAGTACGCTAACAGTTGCATTATCCAAACTAGCACTTGATAAGTTTACAACTGTGGTTGTAATTCTGTTGCACTGATTTTGATTCGTACTCACGTTTCTTCCATATCGACAAAGCAGTCTTGTCATATTTCTTATCATGCCCCGCACTACTCGACTCAAAAATACGATCAGCTTGATGAACAAGCTGATCGTATTTTTGATCCGGTTATCCGATCGAGTAAATCAAAATCATCTCGCGTAATGAAGGTATTTATTTTTACACTAGCTTTCCGCCCCGCGACTTTGTCCGCGTATAATAGCACCTTCGCACCCCTATTTAACCCCTTCAGGGGTAGAATTTTCCATAACGCTGAAAGGACTTTTATTTTATTTTAATAAGTTATCTTCCCACAAATTTTAAAGTCTTTAGCTCAAAAAAGTAATTTCCCTCATGCAAACTTAGCACCCCTATTTAACCCCCTCAGGGGTGGAATTTCCCAAAACACTGGAGATAGTTTTATTGTGTATTAATAAGTAATTTTCCCATAGAGTTTAAAAATAGAAATTTCCGCCATACCAATTTAGCACCCCTATTTAACCCTCTCAGGAGTCAAATTTGCCTAAATGCTGAAAGTACTTTTATTGTATTTTAATAAGTAATCTTCCTACAAAGTTAAAAGTCTCTAGCTAAAAAAAAAATCATTTCCCGCATACAAATTTTGCACTCCTTTTTAACCATCTCAGGGGTGGAATTATATTAAATGCTGAAAGCACTTTCTTTGTACTCTGATAAGTAATATTCCTACAAAGTTTGAAATCTCTATCTCAAAGAAAGAAGTTTCCCGCATACAAACTTTGCACCCCTATTTAACCCCCTCAGGGGTGGAACTATCCAAAACGCTGAAATCACTTATATTATTTTTAAATATCAGCGAACGTACGAAGTTTCAAGTCTCTAAAACTTAAAATTTAAATTCCTACACATACAAAATTGTAACCACCTTTTTACCCCCTTAGGGGTTGAATTATTCATAATCGCTTCTTATTATTTGTACACGTTAGAAATGTAACCCGACCTGCAAATAACAACTTTCTAGCTTCAGTTGTTACGGCCTCACTTTAATACCAACTTTTCAACCCCGTTTCAACTCATCTGGGGTGGAATTTTGAAAAAGGCTGAAATCTGTTTTTTTTCTTTTAAGCTAGTAGCCTGCAAACGAAATGTCAAGTCTGTCACAAAAAAAAATGTAATCTCTATACAAACTTTCAACCCCTTTTTTACCCCTTCAGTGGTAGAATTTTACAAAACGCTAAAAGCACTTTTATTGTTTTATAATAAGTACTCTTCTTACAAAGTTAAAAGTCTAACTCAAATAAATAAATTTCCCCTATAGAAACTTTGCAACCCTCTCAGGGGTGAAATTATCCAAAACGCTTAAAGATTTTTAATTATATTTGAATAAGTAATCTTCCTAGGAAGTTAAAAGTTTCTAGCTCTAAGAAATTAATTGCCCCCATACAAACTTTACACCCCTTTTTAACCCTCTCAGGGGTGAAATTAACCAAACACTGTAAGTGCTTTTTGTATTTTTAATAAGTAATATTCCTGCAAAGTTTTAAGTCTCTAACTCAAAGAAATCAGTTTCCCACATACAAATTTTGCACCATTATTTAACCCCCTCAGGGGTGGAATTATATACAACGCTGAAATTACTTGTATTATTTTTCAAATATCAGCGAACGTACGAAGTTTCAAGTCTCTAACTTAAAATTTAAATTCCTATACATACAAAATTGTAACCACCTTTTTACCCCCTTAGGGATTGAATTATTCAAAATCGCTTTTTATTATTTGTGCACGTTAGAAATGTAACCCGACCTGCAAATTACTACTTTCTAGCTTCAGTTGTTACGGCCTCGCTTTAATACCAACTTTTCAACCCCGTTTCAACTCCTCTGGGGTGGAATTTTGAAAAACGCTGAAATTAGTTTTATTGCTTTTAAGTTCCTAGCCTGCAAACGAAAATTCCAGTCTGTCACAAAAAAAAAACTAATCTCCATACAAACTTTCAACCCTTTTTTAACCCCGTTAGAGGTTGAATTTCAAAAAACGCTGCAATCACTTTTATTGTTTTTTAATTATCAGTAATCGTACAAAGTTTCAAACCTCTAACCTAAAATTTTAAGCCCCATCCATACAAACTTTCAACCCCTTTTTTACCCCCTAAGGGGATGAATTTTTCAAAATCGCTTCTTATTACTTGTACTTCTTATACATTACAAATATAACCAGACCTGAAATTTTCAACTTTCTAGCTTCAGTAGTTTCGGCTCTGCGTGGATCAGTCAGTCAGTCAGGACAAAGGCATTTAAAGCCTGACCAGAAATATATGATCACTAGCTTTTGCCCGCGGCTTCGCTCGCGTTAAATTCGGGGTAAAAAACCATACAAACTTCAGCCCCCCCATTTTAGGGAAGTGGGGGGTTAGAAAGAGACAAAAAGTAGCCTGTCACTCTCCATCCCTTCAACTAACTCCACTTAAAAAATCATGTCAATTCGTCGCCCCGTTTTGCCGTGAAAGACGAACAAACAAACAAACAAACACACACATACACTTTCCCATTTATAATATTAGTATGGATGCGCCATTTTGCGGAATTTAATTGGAACTAATTTCTTACACTGGCAATAATTTTAATGACAGAATGATTATATATGTGTGGGTGCATGGCAGGCTGTCACTGTCATTCTGGCAGTTTACTTGAATAATAATAAAGTGTTGAAAATTAATTAATTAACGACAAAATATCCCAAAATTATCCATAGTCAAGAGCGAAACGTTGTAAAGAGTGTATATAATAAACTGCTGTAAATAATACGCTCGGGAAATGAAACTATTTAGCTGTGAAACACTTTCAAATTAACATCAGAGCTGACAGGTAAACAAATCCAGGTGTCACCATACCATAGAGAACACTGACTTTTATGTAGGGGACCCGATATATGTAAATCAAAACACATAAAAATATATTCGCCTCGTTTCAACTCGGCGCCATATTCATAAGCAAAAAGAAATGACGAGTATATACGTAAAAACCCAATGCGGCCGAAAAATCCGCCATATTGATATATCAGGACGTCAAAACCCTACACTATAACCGCCATGTTGATATCTCCGATACTTCAAAATCGACACTCGGCATTCGTTGATGTGGCGTGCCTGTGATAGAGAATAATACGCTCTATGATTATACTGAATTGTTGCCATATAAATGACAGTAATGGCACCCTCTTGACAACAATCATATATTTCTGGTCAGTCTTTATATATATATAAAGCCTGACCAGAAATATATGATCACGCGCCAAGTTGCGGAATTTCATTGGAACTAATTTCTTACAGTGGCAATAATTTTAATGACAGAATTATATGCATGTGTGAGTGCATGTGATAGGCTGTCACTGTTGTCAAGTGTCATTGAGACGGTTTACTTGAATAATAATAAAGTGTTGAATATGAAATAATAAACGACAAAAAATTCCCAAAATTATCCATATTCAAGAGCGAAACACTGTAGCGAAATAGTGTATATAATAAACTGCTGTCAATAATACGTTCGGGAAATGAAACTATTTCGCTGTGAAACATTTTCAAATTAACATCAGAGCTGACAGGTAAACAAATCAAGATGTCACTATACCATAAACAATAAGACGCTCTATGACTGTTGCCATATAAATAAGAATAATAGCGCCCTCTTGACAATAATCATATATTTCTGGTCAGGCTTTAGATTATTTGCCATTTGACCGTCAGTATACAAACGACGACGCATTTGACGCACGGCGTTGGGTTGATGTACAAAATATTTTTAATAAATATGTGCACAAAATTTCGACACATGAGTGAAACCACAAATCAGCGAGGGGCGCAAGTCCATCAATAGCCTATCATCAGGACAACTAACGTATTGTGTTCTTCACACACTGACCGCTGAGCTAGTGAATCTGGTGCTCTCGGCTATTCGCCCAGCACGGATTTATAAACTCAAACTATTAGGTTGAATTAAAACTGTTCAATTGCATGGGAAGTTAACAATAATTAGCCTTAATATTTTTATGGAATCTATACAGATGTATCTCTATATACTATATTAAAACACGCGAACCATTGATTCCATATTAACTAAGCATTAATTCCTTAGATTTAAATTCCTAAACTGTGAAAATTAAGTAGATAAAATAGTATATGTATTCAAACATATCGACAATTGTACATAAGCTAATTCGACTAAGTACATATCGGTTGTTACGGTTTAAGGTAAGATTTTTTATATTCGTGAAAAGCTTGAAATAGACTGTGGATTGGATGGATGGAAGGATTTCTATGAAACATGTAGTTCAATATTCTTGGAGATCTATGTTATCAATGTTATCATGTAATTAGGTAACATGTATAAGATGTAATTACCTATCGTTAATAAGTACACCCAACTCGTAGGTATTAACATTATGTGATTTACTAGTAAGTATGTATTGAAATAGCATTATCACGAATAGACAGCAGTTAGTTCATTCAGACAGGTTTATTGGCAATTAATATATTGGTTAATCCCGTACTAAATGTGTAGTAAATTTATAGATATAAGTACGCAACTAATCCTAGATGTGCTAATTTAATTATTTTGAAGTGCTTCATTTATCGTTCTTTCTTTGCTTAATATATGAATGTCATCGACAGGAACCTTGGGTATGTACCTATAGGTACCTACATTGAGTATTTAATATTCTTACCTCGATATTTATACATTATTAACCAGTTTGTTTAGAGCATTTGCTGAAATGCTAAAACTGGACACAAACTCCAAATTGACCATTTATTGCTTACCCAAGTAATACATCAAAGCAGTATAACGGCCGTCTTACAGCATATCTGTATGCTTTTAGCATTTTGAGTTCGTTTTATAGTAGCATTATAAACGTTTATAGTGCTGATATAGGTCTTAAATGGGCACAAATTTCCCAGCTTGAGATCATATACAGATCATTTAAAGCTTGTCCCAGAAAAAAATGTCGTTTATTAGTTAGTATGAAATAATGTAAGCAATAAAAAGTTACCAAATTTTTGACAACAGTTTATTAGAAATGTAGTAAACAAAACGTATTTTTGTTATGTTTTTGTTCTATTGTTTATTCATCCAGAAACTTCGTAATTTTCTTTTGATACCTGCCATCAGGTTTTGTACATCAGTGTCTGTGATTAGTTTTGAAGCTGCATTCCATTTTCGCTTGAAGTTTTCAACTGATGTGGCGTTAGTTTTATGTTTTAAGAGCTTCTGCTTCATACGAGCCCAATATTTTTCTATAGGTCGTAATTCAGGACAGTTAGGAGGATTTTGGTATTTTTCCACAAATTCGACATTATTGGCTTTGTACCATTTTATCACATTTTTAAAATAGTGGCACGTGGCCAGATCAGGCCAAACCAGAACTGGCTTCTTGTGTCGCTTAAAAAACGGCAATAATCGCTTTTCCATGCACTCTTTAAGGTATATATCGCCTTTCATAGTTCCTTTAGCAAAGTATGGAGTGCTGCGTTTGCCGCAAGAACAGATCGCTTGCCACACAAGAACCTTCTTCGCAAATTTATCCGTTTTTATGACATTGTACTCGTCATTGATAGTTTTTCTATCGGTCCCCGAATAAAAATGATGTCCCAGCAGTGATTTAAAATCAAGCTTGCAATATGTTTCGTCGTCCATCACAATACAGTATTTTTTTGTCGTTAATTTTGAATACAGTTTTCTTGATCTCGTTTTAGCGTCAGTTTCGTGTTTCGAATTTCTATTAGGCACTTTAGTTTGTTTGAAAGTCTTTATAGAATTATTTTTCTTTACTCGTTTCACAGTGGATTTAGACGTTTTAAACTTTATAGCTAAATCTCTTACAGATGATGTAGTTTTTTTCAGCAAAGCAGCTATGATACTCTTCTCAATATTTTTCTTAACAAACCCGGTCTTCCGACCACTTCCAGGACGCCGTCGAATACCGCCAGTCTCTCTGAATTGTTTTAGGACCCTTTGCACAGTTCTAACAGACGTGTTTAGCTCCATTGCCACTTTTTTCGTGAAAATGCCTTAATATTGGACATATTTGTACAATATTTTCTCATGAAGTTTTTCTTGTGGAGACGAGATCTTTGAAAATGTGACTGTGACAGATTTTTTTCTAATATTAAATAAAGAACCGAGATGCATTTAACATATAACCAGCCAGTTACAACCATTTTCATTGAAACCTGATATACCAACGCTGCGTAAACTAACGACATTTTTTACTGGGACAAGCTTTAATAGCATTACAGACGCATTATGTCTGCGCTATTAGAATTATCGTTGTCATGGAAAGTGCCAATCGCATTAAAGAAGCAATAATACGCTCTATTAAGTTGCCAACCGCATTAAAGAAGCATTAATACGGCCAGAAAAGCTGCTAATCGCAGTAAAGAAGCATTAGTACGCGCGATTAAGTTGCCAATCGCAATACAAAAGCATTATACTAGCATAAGAGTGTAGTAAAATAAACCTTACGTCAATGCAAAAACGTCTCTAATACCGACGGAACAAATGTTATAATACAATGAACGTTGTGATGTAACTACTTTGTCTCGCAATATAAAATGGACGAAGACGGTACAAAAAACTGAATGAGTGACACGTCATATTTGTTTACACCGTAACAAAATTTATAAAAGTTTTTGACTCTCTTACGTTATTCCTTCAAATATTACTGCGCAATGTAGTTTACTGTAAATATGTATATAAGTTTCATTGAAAATTTTGACACGCCTTTGATTTATTGTGGTTTTGCTATAAAATATTATAAAAAGATATGCGTCAAATAAACAAAATTGTGTTATCCTCGTATAGAACGAGTTTTGCATTATTAACATAATAGTGTTGGTTGAGCAGTCTTAAATTAAGTTATTTCATTATTATATAGGTATTTTCCGTGTATAAATAGGTCCGCATGATTTTATTTTTAGGTTATAAATTATTTACAAAATGGCGTTGGTCTATATAGACGGAGAGCTAGCCACGTCAGATATGATACAATAATGAGAGCAACCAAACCCCTCTAGTCAGTTTGGTATACTATGCTTATTTCTAGATCAGGACATCTGGCAGCTTTAAAGTGGTGGAGGTCATAGAATGCAAACCATTTCAAGAAAACAAATCCTAGAGATCTGGGTTTGATGCAATATTATGAGAAACTGTACAAATACTTTTAAATTTATAGTTTTTCGCCTACTGTTTTTGTTTCCGGAATAATACACAATATTTTATAGTCTAACGTTTTTTATCGATTTTTGACCAGTTTTGAGTCGATATTCCAACATATTCGCTACAGATAGAATGATAAAGCAAACGACTATCGGTTCTTGAATCTTTTATCTCCATTCTGTAGAGCCGGATCTTGAAATAAATGAGCCGTTATTTTTTATAATATTTTTAAAATATGGTCTAAAAAGACACTTTTATCGATATTCGAATGGTGTAAAGAATCTTACATACCGTGTGTAAATTTTATACGAGCGTATATTGTACTGGCGATTAGTATTGGACCTAGGGAATCTATTTACATTTATTTCTTTATGAAAATAAGGATATTTTTTTCATACATAATAATTCAGCCCGTAATGTATTGCATCCATGACAATTAACTTACCGATGCGTCATGTCAGTTATGTCAGTTTTAAATCAATTGGATAGCGTACATTGGTGCCCGGTAGGACTTTAAAAAATCGTTACACGTAATTACTAACACTATTTAACAAAATGATTATACTATATGAGTCCTATTGCTGGATACTATAGGTGGATAAAGTATACGCCCGTATAAAATTTACAGGCTGTATACGTAATCTACATATTAGGTTTCCTCTTTGATGTCTCTAAAAACTGTAGAGATTTTAATTTTTAACTAATTAACACAAAATTTATGACCATAAAACCACTTTTTTAGCCTAAACCGGTTTGACTTTGATGTCGAATATCTCGAAGACAATGAATATTGAAGTAAATATAGGATACTATATTGTTTAAAGCCGTTATGGATAATATGATAAGCTATATAAATCATTAGAAAACTAAGGGAATCAGATCTAAGGTCGTTGGCGCCAGGGAGCCCCTTAAAATATAGGCCCTGTCCTTAATAACACAGACAACTTCGACAGTTTTTACCTAGTTAACATTTTGCTAGTCTGTCACTGTGACCTCCACCTATTAAAAACTGCCAGATGCCAGGATCTAGCAATAAGAATAGTATAGCAATCTAACCAGACGGGTTTTGTTGCTCTCATTATTGTGTCATATCTGACGTAGCTAGCTCTTAGTCCAATAGCAGCTCAGTGACCCTTAAAAAAAGCTTATTAATGCTTACAGCATTACACGTGAATAATTATGCTATTAAACAACATTAAGCATTATATACTACTTAAAATTGCTATTGTAGACCCTAAGGCACTAAAACAGCTAAAAGCTGTATAAGGGCTGTTCATAAATTACGACATCAAATTTTGATGATTTTTTACCCCAATCCTCCTAAAATCATTCAACCGTCCCCCTGCCAAATAAAGTGACGTCATTTAAAAAAAATGCGTTTTTAGCTTAATTGTAAAATAAAAAACTATTCTACCGAATAGTTTATGTACTGATAATATTTTATGCATTAAAAGTTTATAGAAAGTCAATTAGATACACGAATTTCATTCCTTTTTTTACACATTGAAGCACTTTTTAAAGATGCGAGAGATGATGTGATCTTCGGAATGACCGCCCCCCCTCCTACGTCATGCTACCATCATCCGATGTCCAGACCCCCCCCCCCCTCCATTTGAAATGACGTAATTTATGAACAGCTCCTATATAGTGAATTCCTTGGCTTTATAATGGTTTATATTATTGCTATTATACAGCATTAGGAATGTATTACCTACTTATAAATGCTATTGTACACCCTAAGGCATTAAAATAGCTGAAAGCTGTATAGCGAATTTACGTGGCATTATAATGGCTAATATTCATGCTCTTAAACAGCATTACGCATTTATTTATGCTATTATAGAACCTAAGGCACTAAACCACACCGAAGCATTAGTGTAGCAAACCAAAACGCAACTGTACAGCATTCAGCTGTACAGTTGCATTTTGGTTCGCTGCACTAAAACTAAAGGCTTTAAAAAAGCATTTACATATGCCGTTATACAACCCTTATACGGCTTAAAGCATTATATAATGCTATTGTAGAACCTAAAGCACTTACGTGATTTTAAACAGCTGAAAGCTGTCCACTTGCGTTGTGGTTTACTGCACTAAAGCTAAAGGCTTTACAAAAGCATTTAGTGATGCAGAAGTATGTAGGAATGTCGCTTTTTATTTTGCGCTCTTTTAATGGTTTCTTTATTATTAAGATTTGGTTTTGATATTGTTTCAAGCGCAAATAATATAAATAATTTTATTACTACAATCAAATTAATAAATAAAATATGTTTGTGTTTTTGATATTGCAGCAATTGCAGCAACTTTAGCTTTAACCTACCCACACCATTGCTGTCGACCGCCTTTCGCGTTCGCCTTTTGTGTCCGTTGTGTTCAAGGATACAAGACGCTTGACAGACGAAACTCATCTTCCTGGTATTTTTTGTACATTTAGTTTGATGGGCTTCTATGACGATCCTGGGTCACCGGGAACTGCGAATTTTGCAATTCAATCCAAACTTTCTTCACTGTCTTTCTTTACTGGCAATAATTATTATTTCACTAGGGACCCGCCCCGGCTTCGCACGGGATAAAAAATGGTTATTTTTGGTTATCCCTAAGATATAGAAATATACCATCGCGGACTTTTTTGTAGACCTTTTTAAGGTGTACATGTACAATACTGTAGTACATTATTTTGATCTATCTCGTAGGGTTCAGCCAGCGTTTGCAATGTAAGCGCAAAAGTGTGTTTATTTACATCACATTAGAAATCTCTAAACAGCGGAAAGCGACTTTGTTTTGTACTATGTAGTGATTATATAGTATTCATCCTTACTTGTCTAACTTGTATTATCATGTAAATAAACGTGTGTCAATATAAACATAGAAAGGTAATTTTTTTGAGGTTATTCGTTCGTTACGACGTAGAATATTGAAGAAAATTTTATTAGTAGCGATATATTTCAATGGTTACTTGTTTGAATTCAATACATTGTACCTACCTTGAGTAACCATGGACGTTAATTTGCAAGTAGTTAAACTTTGCGTTTGCTATGCTCATCTAGCTACAATAAACTCCAAATACAAACACAGTTCACCTGTAAAGTTACGATACGGAAATTACTTGGTTCAGTGTTACTTAGTTCCGAAGCTATTTGCGGGGAAATTTGCTTTCACAGCACAATTACATGGCGGTGATTTTCTTGGAGCAGTGATTAAACGGGCTGTTGGATACTAATTTTGTAGAAAGGAGAATAAAGGATTCGCCTTAAGAAATTGCAATTTTTAACCATAATGGAGAGAAGAGAAGCATGGTGAGAAAAGCGTCGAAGTAGATTAATTTTTGCTATTGTTATGAGCGTACATATGTATAATCTCCTACACTCCATCTTTTTACTTCATTTAGGTTGGTTCTGAATCCACCAGCATTCAACCCAAACCTCGGCGCTTTCATCGTAGCGCAGTCACTACTTTTATGAACATTAGCGATTACATTAATTCCTGTCAATTTACCGTCTTATCGGCATCGACAACCCGTTCATTACGGGCTAGTGCGGGCTACGAGATCTGTCAGCAATTTGACGTAGCCACAAGAAATTAGGTTATGCAAATTGGACGGTTATTGAGCCTCCCGTGCTGTCATTCAAGTAAAGCCAATAGATATCACTGCTAGATAAGTAAATACACAATTTTCTTTGCGATAGCTGAAATTGGCGTTCACTTGGTCGCGACGGATAAAGAATGGGTAACCTTTTAATGTGTCTGCTTTTAATAATATTTATTCTAGAAACAACGTTAATATAAAACGATATAATAATGACGGTTTTGTTATCTTACAATAGCAGATTTAATAAATTTCAATCTCATGCAATCGTTACATGATTAATTTTAATGAAAGGAGATCTTCAATTTTTGTTAGGTAATCTGGCCCAGATTATTTAGGACCGTTTAGGAATGGTTTACCTTTAAACCAAGAGCGTGTCGGGCCACGCTCAGTGTAGGGTTCCGTAGTTTTCCGTCCGTCACAGTAAGCGTCCCCACTTAAGAGTTAATAACACCGCCATGTAGGATATGATATGAGAGTTCCACGTACAGCGACATCTATCGGCAAATTAAGTAAACTATTGCGCGCGAGCTTAAAGTATGGAAGATGATTATTATGGAATAATTCTTTATTGCGTGAACCGATTTTCACCGTTTTTACTTTATTTGAAAGCACGTCATTTCATTGTAATTTTGTAGAAATTACAGGTACAATAAACACCTGCTTATACGGTTAAATTACAAACTTACTTCAGAAATTATTTTGTAATTTTTTTTCAAAAACTATTCATCCTATCAAGTTCAAAATAATTTTCCTAGAAAGTTTTTATAAAGTTCTACTTTTGAGATTTTTTTCATATTTTTAAAACTTATGGTTCAAAAGTTAGAGGGGGGGGGGGGACGCATATTTTTTTACTTCTGGAGCGATTATTTCCGAAAATATTTACATTATCGAAAAATGATTTTAGCAAACCCCTATTCATTTTTAAATACCTATCCAACAATATATCACACGTTAGGGTTGAAATGAAAAAAAAAATCACTCCCCACTTTACGTATAGGGGAGGTACCCTAATAAATAAATAAAATCCACTTTTTATTTTACCACTTTGTCGGCGTGATTGATATACATATTAGTACCAAATTTCAGCTTTCTAGTGCTAACGGTCACTGAGATTATCCGCGGACGGACGGACGGACGGACGGGCAGACATGGCGAAACTATAAGGGTTCCTAGTTGACTACGGAACCCTAAAAATCGTCATAATTTCTAAATCAGGACGGTGGTAAAAAAATTGGGAAATATAATGGGAAAATTGAAAAATCATGCATTTAAAACTTGAATCTGACAAGGACAATATTTGAAAGCGTGCATGCCTATGATTTATATATTAATGTAAAAAAGTACCGGTTTTTTAAACAAAATGTACAAAAGCGGACTTAAAAACAAAACGGGAATCATGATGTAATAATAAAAAATCATAGTTTGATCGTTTTATAGTTCCTGTATTTCGGTAAACAAAGACAGCCGTCAAACCATCGTTGATACTATTAACTGACCATTCCTAACACCTATTGCAAAGGGAGAAGGTTTACCACCGTTAAGTGCGATACCACTAGTATCTGACATTGCAAAATTGAAAAAAAGATGTGTTTCGTTATCGAAAGAGTATGATATTATGCCATTATGAGACCCACTTTTAATATTCAAACTCCGATCAAAAATACAAAAATACGCATTTTCAATCTTTAGGAGTTTTAATACAGTCTATTTCTAATTTAAACTTCCGTATTCGTAGGCTTAGATATTATTTTAATATTACAATGTTCTAACTTACCGAAAAGTATCAAAACGCAGATTATGTAACGGTAGACATTGACAGTGTCAAACCAAAAAACAAACCCGTTTCAGTCCAGGTGAAGTTAAACTTTATGCCAATGGCTTAAGGACGTTAACGACTTGTCTTGCTGTATTTTAATCGCGGAAATATCAACATAATGTTTATTTATTTAGTATTTCTAATTCCCGTTTAATTTTTCTGTAATATTTTGTCTACTTCAGTAATAAAATGAGTATTTATTTTACAATGAAGTACAAACCGTATACGGTTTATATCAGGTGGCCCAGAATTGACCATCTCCTTTCATTAGTGTAAAATAATTAAGTTCTGTTCGAAGCGCATGCTTAAAATTCACCCTAACAGGAAGCACTTTGCTGTATAAACACTTCCTCTGTTGTTTATGGATTAGATAATTATTAGTTAGGAGCCTTAACAATGTAGGTAATGTGCGCTGTGCTTGACTAGAGACTATACCTTACAGCTTTGTCTACACAACTTTATGGACCATGGCTCAGGTTGTAGGTGTGCAACTTCGCTAACAATCCTAACTGAATTGTGTTTCCTGGTGAGAAATCTAAGCCAGTAATGGCACTAGTGGAAGGTAACATTAACAAAAGGCGGCGACAGTGGCTGCTACTTACACAAATTACTAAATACCTACTTTTAATTAGGCGATTAAAGCATAATATACCTACTTATGTTTGATATGACTAGTGAAGAGCTATTTCCTAAAGATGTGGTTAAATTTACAAATATTTCGACGAGATGATTGAAAACATTCATGCCGAAAATAAGATGTGGCATATGGTATTGTAAACCACTCTCAGGATTCCTAGCGGGAATAACTAGATAATCAAACTCCATTGCAACTTCAACAATCCAAATAAGTATATTAATAATAATCCAATATTCACAGTAATTCACAGTAGTTCACACCAATAAAATCAGGAACAGAATAGCAGGGTTTTACCTACCAATAAAACGCTTATTAAGCCCCCAATTTGAAGCCTAACATAAATAAACAATTTGAGAGTAGCGAACTTGATTTCCTGTAACAGATCGGTCAAACCACGAACACACCCCACTTCATCCCTACCCTGTGACGTCAGGTCCTGTGCACCAGGTGGGGCAACGAGGCGGGTTGCGCTCGGGGCCTTCGTCATTGGCTCTCAAATATGAATGTACCAGGCAGAATTTAAGTGTTATGTACCAGGCAGAATTTAAGTGTTAGGCTTCAAATTGGGTTATCGCTTAATAAGCGTTTTATTGGTAGGTAAAACGCTGCTATTAAGCTTCGAAACGCCAATTTGAAGCCTAACATAAATAAACAATTTGAGACCTGTTTGTTATCGCCTGGTGCACAGTATAATGCCAATGTGATTAATAGGATAGGGATTATTTCACAAAAAAAAGAGAATAAATTGAATCACAAAAATTTATTTGAATGATAATTTTCTTAAATACAAACAGTAACATAGGTATATGTAACAACATACATTCAATTATACCACAATTTAAAAATTAATTAATGTATAGTTTATCTTTTGATAAAAACATGATAGGTATATGTGTACCTTAGCTCATAAACGAATTATTTAGACAAGAAAGTCCCATGAAATTAGATAATCTCTAATTTATAATAATATTTATATACAAATATTAGGTAGAATAGACCAAACTGTAATGGATTCACACAGTGGGCAGTTTTAAAACACACTGAGTTATGATACATAGCCCAGCTATATTCTCAAATTAATTATAAGTTTAGTTTGTACAGATTTGACATATAATTTTTCACTCATCGATAGGTGCGAATAAATTAGTACATGATTGTGACGGTAAATTAGAGGCTTGAACTGGCCGACAATAATATTTAAGAAATGTATTTTCTGACCGCCAATTTCCCCTGGACAGAATCTCATCTAGAGGGATATTCTCAACCCAACTTTTAGATGCTACTGCAGGCCGGATGCTGCCAGCACTGGCTTTGATGCCGGCTTGCAGTAGAATCTTTTTTATCCATCCAGCTATATTCGTACGTGATGCAGCCTTCGGCTGACCACATATTGTCAAAAATAAGTTGTCAACACCACAGGTTTTTCGTCTAGGTTGGGATAGTAGAATTACTCTTTTTACCCAAAATAATGGATCTAAGACTTTGCAATCTTTATTTTGAAATATCTGCCATCCAGATTGATGATTTAATACCGTGTCAGTTTTAGATCCATATTTTGGCCAGAAAATCATAGAGTTACTGGCCTCGATACAGTTGTTATCACCTAAAGCCAATAGCGTCAAGTCATGCACACGACGACCAGAGCATAGTAACAATAAAATTGCAGCTCGAGCGGAACATTCGTATAAGCTATCCTCATTGCCAATATTACTTTTTAACCAATTCACAAGGGTATCTGTATCCCAAATGGGGGCTTTATTATTTTTCATACACGAATTACGTATAGATTTTAGTGCTTGTCGTACCAATACATGTGAGCTAAGACGGATATTTAAGCTAGGATCACATAGAGTAGAAACTGCAGATTTGTATACTAAAATAGTATTGTAAGCCACAGGGCTTGGCTGGTTGGTTAAGGTGGAGTTAAGGAGTTAAGGTGGAGATCAATTAAAAATTTTGCTAAATCAGCACCCTGCGGATTTGTAACACTAACAAAATTTTTATGAGCCCAAATGCACCATTTTTGCCACGCGTTTTTGTAGGTTTTAATAGATGAGTCTCGCCAACTTTTTTGTAAAAAATCAATCTGATCCTTTGACCACCGAACTGGACGACCACCCCCACATCTCCAGATTTCGAGTGTCATATCCTGTGTCATGGGAGGAGGGAGGCCGGTGGTCGCGTCCACCAGAACTTGGTCCAGGTTGCGGATTGTAAACGGAGGACTCAAAGCTCTGTTCTTGAGGTCTGGTCTCCAGAACACCTTCAACCAACGCAGTGCTACAATCAGATAAATCCCTCTCGCGTTGTTGAGGTGTTGTAGCACCCGGGGTATCAAAAACGGGGGTGGGAATATCCACGCCAGAGGATAGTCCCACGTTTGACTGAACGCATCGTAAAGACTGGCCTGCTTGTCCGTCAGGTCTAAAGTGCCGTATATTGGGAGAACATGAGCTACTGACGACGCAAATAGGTCTATTGCTGGGCGGCCGAATTTGGCAAAAATCAGATTCATTACATTGGGGCGCAGATGCCACTCGGGGGGCCCGGTAAGACGAAACAAGTGATCTGCTTCGCCGTTGTACCGGCCTGGCAAGTATTGTATCTCTATGTGTATTTTGAACTGATCCAGAATTTTGTAAATTTGATGGACAAGTTCCATTAGACGAGGTGACTTTGTGCCACCTTCGTGCCTCAAATAGGCCACTACCGTTCTGTTGTCTGACTGAACTGACAAAGTGGTACGAGCTAGGCGCCGACCGTGACCTTCTTGGACGTAGAAAATTGCCAACATCTCGCGCTGATTGGAGTGCAACCTTGCTTCCTCAGAGGACCAGAGGCCCCACAGTTTCAGATTGTTTAACTGGGCTCCCCATGCTTGTCCTGATGCATCCGTTACTAGATAGTTGGTTGCAGGTGGGTGATGAATGGGAGACCTTTCCGCGAGATTCGTGCACCACCACTGTAATTCCTTTAATACAGGTGTTGGTATCGGATAAAGGTAGCGTGGGTCTTTTAGCAACAGATTTTGACAATGATTTAGTAGGGCTCTGTGATTGAGATGACCCCTGAGAACCGTAAAGCTGGCAAAATTTACCATCCCTACTAGACTTTGTATCTCGCCTACATTGCCTGTTTTTCGACTTAGCAGGCCTCGTGATTTTTTCCGAAAGCTTTGTACTTTTAGAAGTGGCAGAGACTTTTCGTTTTTGTGTGGATCCCAAATTACGCCCAAGTACTGGAGACTCTTTTGGGGGGGTCAAAATTGATTTGGCATAGTTGACTTGCTAACCTAGGTATTCTAAAAGTTGGGTGGCTTCTAGAGCTTGCTTGGCTAAAATCTGGGGGTTCTGATTGGCGATTAAAAAATCGTCCAAGTAAACTACTACTCGAAAACCCTTTTCCCTGAGTAACTGAGCCACCCAATTTATTAGGGATGCAAATACTTTCGGGGCACAAGCTATGCCGAACGGCAAATAGGTCATCTGCCATAACTGGTTGTTGCAAATTAAACGCAGGAAGCATCGGTGTGCTTTGGCGACTGGAAGATGGAAATATGCATTCGACAAATCTATTTTTACGAGCCAGTCGCGCGGTTGCAGGAATGTAGGTATCCTGTACATGTTCATTAACCGAAAGGGTTGGACTAAAACGTACTCGTTTAGACTTTTTAAATTGAATATTGGACGGGCGGAGCCATCGCTTTTTGGTATTATGAACATTGGAGATACAAAGCTGGGGCTGGGATCTACAGGTTCCAACACGTTCATTTGCAATATTTGACTTATGACACGATCCATTTCGTGACTTTTGGGAGTTGACCAAGGATGATTGACAACATTTGGCAAACATAAGGGGGGTTTGGCTATGAAAGGAATTCTAAAATTTTGAATTATTTGAATTAGCGTCGTTGGAGCCTGTAAATCCGTCCAATGTTGCACAAAATCTGTTAAACGGCCAGCCCGAAAACTGCTCGAGTCACAATTTCCGTCTAGATTGCCCTCGTGTTGAGGAGGGGCCGGGAAACCTACCTCCGCGGTAGCTATTGACAAAAGTGTCGTTGTTTTGAAAGCCTTTATTTTGTCTCTGGCGCGGTGGCTTTGTTTGCTGATTATGTTTTTGATTAAAGCGAGGGTAGGCGCGCGCCTGTGATTGATAATTCATAAATGCATTTGGCATAGGCATTCGATTCATGTAATCAGGGTAAGCAAAATTAGCTCTAAACAAAGGAGGTGCTTTGTTTGGGTAAGTATTAGCATAACTAGGCATGGCCTGAGCTTGCTGTTGTGGCTGAGCTTGCGCAGCAGCTTTGTTATTAGATGGCGCCCGGAGCGGCCAAAATATTTTAGGGGGTCCACCGGCCTTTTCAATTGCACTGGCAAACTGTTCTTTATTAAATAAATTCTCACAAGTAGGTGGGATTTTCTTCAGGCTAGCTTTCAGAAAATTGTCTTTAACTGACCGCAACGTATTATCGCGTCTTTGTTGTATTAGTTCCGCCCTGTGGCCGCATGCTATTTGCAAAAATCATTACTTATTTTCTGAAAGCTACCCTGCACAAAAATTTCATTTAATTTCTCTTCTAGTAGTTTGGGTGTAACCTGGGCTACTGAATTTGACCAATCAACCAAGTTTTTGAAACCACTCTGAGCTTCATTTTGTTTTATAAGGGCCTGTGTAATAGAAGCAAACCCATGTTCGGTAAGCGCTAGCGAGTTAGATTTATCAAATGGCTTAATCTCATCATTAGTTCCTAAATAAGTGAAACCTGGCGAAGAACAATATTGCTTTTGTACTTCTGCATAGCGCACACTATCCCAGTCCTCACAATTAAAGCGCTGAATGTCGTTAATCAAGTTAACAAACTTAGGGTTTGACTTAGGAATAGCGGGTTCTTTCACAACTGTACTCAGCGGTAATTGAAAAGAGCAGCTGGGTGCAGGCTGCTCGGCACGGACTGGGGCCGCAGGCGGGGGTACGGACGCTGTACCCGTATCATCAACAAAAAGATCGCCACTTACATTCGCACTAACTCCGTCAGAATCATAAGAATCCTCTACAGCAGGGGTAGAGTGAAAAACGCGTTGGAGGGTAGGCTGAAAGGCAGCGCTATTCGCGATAAAATTTGAAATTCCACTTACTTGTGCAGTTAAATACCTTATTGTAGATTCCATACGACGGCGTTTATGCTTACGCTGCTTTGTGTGTTTCGTGACCTTCCTCTTGCTTCCAACTTGTGAAGGTCCGGGCTCACTAGGTGGCACTGCATGTTCCATAGGGGCAGTATCCTTGGAAGAACTACTGGTAGAATCCGATGAATCAGACGATTCATCAGTATCGTGCTCCATTGTTACAATGGAAAAATAATTACCTAATCAAAAACCGAACGGAAACACCGTTTTTAAATTTTAAACTTTCGTAAGACACTACACCGGTAATAGGTATCTGTACCTATTAGCAGTTCAATGATATTATGAAACGAGCGATTGCTACGGCTAACAAGACGCCAATGACGAAGGCCCCGAGCGCAACCCGCCTCGTTGCCCCACCTGGTGCACAGGACCTGACGTCACAGGATAGGGATGAAGTGGGGTGTATTCGTGGTTTGACCGATCTGTTACAGGAAATCAAGTTCGCTACTCTCAAATTGTTTATTTATGTTAGGCTTCAAATTAGCGTTTCAAAGCTTAATGACGCTTCAAGTTGGCATCAGTTAGCAGCCAGCTTCGCCCTCCAACTTAGTTTTTACTAAAAGGTGCGAAACGGAAACAGGTAACCGATTCAAAGTCAATTACACTAATTTATTTTAATGATTACCGTTCAATTATTATAATCGTGCATCAAATATCTTAAAGTCATAATAATAATATTTAAATAGTATCCATAATTGTTTGACTCGTCCAAAAATCATAATCTGAACCTTCAAGTACCTGATATTTTAGTTCCATATTTGCACACCAGGGGATTCGTCACGACTTAGTCAAAATATGGCTAATAATATTACAAAACTTACAGTATAAACGACATATTATGAAGGGTACACGGAAAGAACATGCCTCGTCACTTTGACAACATTTTGAGTTATAGCGCTTTTAAAGTTTGGAACGATTCAATTAAGCATACTTTTTTCGTAACTAGATGGTTTATATGAGTTTAGAAGTGATATACGTTGTAAATTTACAGCTGTAACAGAAGTTGTTACTAATAGTTCATTGCAAGCTATACATCTTGATATAAAAATATCATTTTACGAAAAAAGTGACTAGGCATGTTCTTTCCGTGTACCCTTCATATGCGTAAGTCCCCTCTTACCTACCTCATTATTCATAAACGTCTTAGTCTCATTTAGTTAATTTATATATTGTCTGTTTTTAACAAATACATCTGTCAAATTGACAGAAAAGGACGATTAGTTAAATAAAGCTTGCAAGACGTTTATAAATAATTAAAGTCAGATAAAGTTTACCTGCTAACTCTGCTGCTGACGTTTTTAAATATTGTTTTTGGGTACCGTAGCTAAATGGCATAGACTGAACCCTTGTAGTTTCGTCATGTCCGTCTTTTGACCCCCTTTTTTACCCCCTTAAGGGTTGATTTTTGAAATGAATACTATCCTGTGTCCTTTCCCGTGACAACTGTCCTGTTGACCAAGTTTTAGCTTAATCAGTTCAGCGGTAAAAAATTCCCTATACAAATTTTCTGCTCCCTTTTCACCCCCTTAATGGTTGATTTTCGGGATTAAAACTATCCTATTTCCTTTCCCAAAACTTCACTACCTCTATACCAAGTTTCCTATCTAACTATCCTTTGTCTTTTTCCGGAATTTAAACTATCTCTGTACAAAATTTCAGCCGTTTTCACGTGATGCGCGGTCAAATAAACAGACAAACAGATGAACAGATAAACAGATAAACAGACAAATAGACAAACAGACAAAATTTCTGTAAATGCAGTTTTCCTTCTGAGTAAAAATACAAATAATGTTTCCCTTTGAGCTAATTGAGAGCTATATTCTGAACGTTTTGACATTTATTTTCCTTGTGTGCCCGATTTTTTTCCAGCCTGTAGGGGCAGTATAAATTCCTTATTAAATATGTATAGTTAGACTGCTAATGTAAAGTCTCATAACCTTTATCATAGTCGGTTAAAATAACTGCTTGTTAGAATGCACCCGCGTGTCCTTGTCTATCTTTCTACGTTTTATGTTTCTTCTCTCTTCGAACTAAATCTGCCACAACGTGGCAAGTCTTTGAAATACTGTCTATTTTATAATTAGCTGTGGTTACCTATAATTATATAAACATCTATAGATGTTATCAACTTAAGCTATGAATTAATTAAGCATGATGTATTATCTGTTGGTGATCTTTCAACATAGGAAATGCCACAAGTAACTAACTCTTCGAAAAATTGAACTATTACCTACACTGTGTGGGAAGGCAATTTGTTGCTCGTTGCATTCACAAGGCATTGTGATCAAAGGTTCCTACGTATAATGTGCTTAGCGCTCATATATGCAACGACACGTTTGCAATCTTGATGCCAAGTTACATCGTACTATATTGTCAGCTTGAATTATTTATACAATATGCTCACGGGAACCCAAAAATTTTTAATCATGCATTTCTGAGGCAGAAAAACATTGGGTGGGTATAACTTCAGCTAAATTTTGAAAAAAAGGCATAATATACAGGATGATTTCGGGGGATGATACAGAGATGAACTTAATGATGGTAGTAATTTTTATTTATATCAACAATATTGATATCTATTTTTCAGATCTTAAGTAGAAAAGTACATTTTTCATACAATTTAGTCACCCTACACAATGTGACGTCTTGTAGATTCCCCTACAGCGTATGTCAAAAGTCATAGGGTGACTATGACATACTTAATTTAAGATTAATGTTACTTGTAAAATAAGAAAAATTAAATTAATTCTGTTTTGAGAAAATACTACCGTTGATCAGTTACCGAGTGAAAAAGTGGTTCCGGATCACGACCCACAAGTCAACCTGTATAGTTAGATAAGTACCTACATTATGCACGCTCCAATCCAACAGTAAAGCCTTCTAAATCGAGAAAATTGACTCGTCTTTTGCTAGTCGCGTCAGCAAGTGAGAGATGATGTGGACGTCCTGATGACTTTCTACCGGCCGCGTGAGAAAGAAACAATCTTATCAACCGACTTCAAGATTTATACGTTCGAAGGAGGAGGTTATCAATTCGTCGGGATCTTTGTTTTTTCGGGATTTTTTTTTTTATTTATTTTATTTATGTTCACCGATTATTCGAAGACGGCTGGACCGATTTGGAAAATTGTTTTTGTGTTTGAAAGAGTATACTTTGAAGTTGGTTCCATTGTAAGCATGTCAGGATCTGATAATGGGATCCTGGAGATATCGAGGGAACTCTTCAACTATTATAGGCACACCTATTGTATTGTATTGTAGTACGGGCAGGTTTCCGCAACTCGACATCTGGCGCCTATTTTGCGTGAAGAAAGGACGGCTAGTCCAGCCAGCCCAGCTCCTCGAGGAATCCTATCAAACCTTTGGTGTTGAGTAGGACCTCGGGGAGATCACCCGGGGATCCGAGGTGTTTTTAGGCTGGTTTAGGCACACCTATAGTGATTTGAGTATATTTTACAGCAGCTCGAGCATTTACTGTTGGAAAGGTGGATGCTAAGTGAAGTCGGTTCTTTTGTGTTTTAAATTATTTTCTTAACAACAACGCGAGTGACAAAGAAGTAATTATTGTGAACACAGATGCCTAAACATAACAAAATCGTAGGTTATGAAATAAATTTGGACGTGCTCATTGTCACATTCAGGGCCGAGAACCCGACTGTCGGGTTCTCTCTTCGTAGCTACTACGCGCTACATACGACGAATACGTGGCTACGGGCTACGAGCGTAGCACGTAGCACTAGGTGGCACTAAATGTGTTATGTTACAATATAACTTATCTTTATTAAAAAAAAACACATATTGGTATTGGTTTGTATTAGTCTATTAACTTAATTTTGGTGTAATTTTTAAAGACTGGTTTGCATACACCTATATTTCTATTTTAATTCATACAGCTCCAGAGCTTGAGGACAAGTTCCTTACCTTTAATGTTTAACTTAATTTGTTTGTATCGGTCTATTGACTTAATTTTGGTCTATTTTTTTAAAGATTGGTTTAGGTACACCTATATTTCGATCTTTAATTCCTACAGCCCCAGAGCTTGAGGACAAGTTAGTTAACCTTCAATTATTTATAAATTGTGTCTTGGCTTTTGGGTTGGTTCTATTACCCAATTCAAATAAATATTAATACCGATAACCTAAGAAAATGTTATGTTATGAGCTACCTTATTTAGTACTTCCTGGATAACTAAGTCGTGTTGTTTAGGAGGCAGGTAAGTTAGTTCATTTACGTACTGAAATAATTCCTTATAAGTATCAAAATATTTAATTAGAGCCTTATTATTCAAATATAGGAACGTCTATAGTGAATTTATACTCAGTCATTCTAATCGTCGCATCTTCCCAGCGCGCTACCTGCCGCTGTTGCAAGCGACGTAGCTTCATTCACAATATGCATCGCACTGGGATTCCCTATTCAACTCCGAAGTGCATTGGAAGAGCCATGCTACGTTGTGTACGCAAACCTTCTATCCCATGAAGACTCGATACAAAATTGGTGAAAACCTTCCTGCTACCGGAGTTACTTAACCAGTTACATATGTATATAATATTGAGGCGTTTTTCTCAAATGAATTGTATTGGTCTACTCGTAAGCCAAAAGAATCCAAAATTTTAAATCTATTTATGTAAATGAAGCCTTGTTAACTTCATTCATCTTTCTTCAGTTTGGACTTAATATGTGGCAGTCAATAACAGATTGACAGTTGACAGCTTAAACGTCAGAACGTCACACTCAATTCATGAAAAGTGCTTTGTAACGATCACATATAAAATTAAGAATCAAATAGAGAATTAGAAATAAATAGGTACTTGGTGGAATAATAGCTATAAGGTTGTTTCTCTTTTCAGGTGAGTCTTTGGTTAAGTTCAACTGTAGTATGTAACGTGTTCAGCTAGGAATAAGTAGTTGTTAATAAAAACCTATTCTCTTTTCAGAGCAACACAATTTTGTTTTTATTTCGCCTCCACATAGACAACACTGTGTGTAACGCGCATTATATTTAGGGTCAGGGAGGGTACAGTCGCTCGGTGGAAACAGTGGCTCGAATGTGCTGTGAGATAAACGGAAAGAGCTTTATGTCTGTCCTCTACATCAATCGGAAGCGTTCCGTACCCTATCATGTACGAACTAGTTAGGGAGCCGCTTCGGCGCCATGCGAATGTATTATGGTGCGTTTTTGTGTTGAATGCTATCAAAATTACATTTCCAGGTAAGTTTCACTCCTCTTTTTTCTTAACTCGAACGAGATTTTTAATTACTTATATTTTTATCAAAGAGTGTGTCTAATCTACTTAGTATTGGCTAATAATTAAAGGCCCTCGATGTTTCTATTTGTTTTTAGTTCTATCTAAAATACAAAATGGCGCGAAGGTCAACAGTCGTTCGTTTCAGAAAAGTACACGGTGGCTCGCGAACCACTGTGCACCTTACAGAGTTGGGCTAAAATTTACTTGAATATGAGTAAGAATAAAAGTTCTTTTATTATTAAAAATAATTCTTTCACTCTTTTTTTAATAAAATGAAAGTGAATAAATCATGCGACATTTATTAGGTCAGTACCTATTTTATATGAAGTATGAATCAGGAACGATTATTCCGGAATTAGGCTTACCTATTCTAATTACCGTTTTATTCAACAAAAATGTTTTTTGTTATAAAGTTTATTTAGGTTCGATTCCTACGTAGCCATTGTTTACTGTTAGAACCACTGTGTACAGGTCGTAGTACACAGTGACTCGAGCCCCTGTGTACTGTTAGAACCACTATGTACTAGGGGGTCCTAGTCACTGTGTACAGGAACGGGTACACAGCGGCTCGATTCCCAATTTCTAAAAAAGGATGGATATATCTTTATTGGTGAAAGTAGCAGCAAATATATTTGCTACATATGAAAGTTTAATAATGCACTGTGCTCTGTGCTTGCAACAATTAGTTCAGGGATTTATATTTTTCATGCTACAGCCTCTTGAAAAAATCCTAGCGACTGTTCCCTCCCTGACCCTATATTTAAAATCAGATTTAAACATTCAAGCGAGATATATATTAATTAAACTTTTTACTGACTAATATGCATTTGAGGAGTATCTTTGTCCTTCTTTCTCTTGTGTGCGATGAGTGACCATGCTATACTATGATTTCGAAGTTACAAACAGTCAGAAAAATTGTAAAATATTCATATTAATATAACCTATATTCAATATACTATTTAGAACCAAATCTACAACACATGATTACTACTAAATGTACAAAACGTGTTCATCGTATCTTAACGCTAAACAATTATTTACAGATCCATGATCCTCTTAATTTCATAACGTCTAACGAGTGCATAAATATATTCAATGTGTGTATATGTTGATGTCTACGTCTCAGCTGGCTACAGAATGTATACCCTAGGTGTATTGATTTCTGACCAGGTTCCTATCTATATTTACTATAGGTAGATGATAAGACTAGTACTTTAGTATTGAAACCTATTCTCCAATGTATACCTATTTTCTGAAATTTCTATCACTTATAAAATATAGATCAGGCTATAATTTAAACATGTAGGTAAGTTTACTACAAATTTTAATCTTGTTTTGAGCACTTTAACAGAATCGTGCTTATTACAGCTTTACATAATTTGATCCTGCTCATCGGCATTACTGTCCATACCCATCACGAGGACCTTGTGAGACTCGCGAGTAACTAGCACCTACCGGTAATTTTTGACCGAGCGATGGCGAAGGTCTCCGTTTCAGCTTCAGCAAAAATGCTTTCGTATATCCGTCTGTTCTCTTTTACAGGTCGCGTTTCTTAATCGAACTTACACCCCGTCCCATAGCTACATCTTACTGAGGTAATATTATTGAATACTAGTCTATCCGGAACATGGTCCGCTTCTTTTAAATTGCTTCCAGCCGATCCCCCTTACTACTCGTACCGTACCTTACTTTTATTTTACGCTTCAGGCATTAATTCCGGGATAAAAGTGTGCTTTGACTTGAAGGGTACACGGAAAGAACATGTCTAGTCACATTGACAACATTTTGAGTTATAGCGCTATTCAAATTTGGAACGATTCAATTAACCATACTATTTTCTTAACTAGATGGTTTTTATGAGTTAAGAAGTGGATATACGTTAAAATTTACATCTGTAACAGAAGTTGTTACTAATAGTTCATTGCAAGCTCTACATTTTGATATAAAAATCTCATTTTACAAAAAAGTGTCTAGACATGTTCTTTCCGTGTACCCTTCACTTGTTCTTTACTATAAATTATCGTTGTGCCAATTTCATCCATATCTGGTTGGCCATATTATTAATCTACAGCGTACAACATGTAGTTTCAGCATATTTACAAAATAGAACCGTTTTTCCCCCGAAGGGTAAAAAACGGATATTTAGGTTTCTGCCGTAGCTTAAACCACTATGAGATTACACACTTGTAACTCAGCCCTAATCGAGTGAATTCCTCGACTAGTAGCGCCATCTGTCGCGCCACTCAGGTACTAATGTCGCCCGGTGCCAGCGCCAGGCTGATTTCTCCTCAGTACGTTAAGTAAGCCGGCAAGGCCCTTAGGTGTGGTTTACGCTACGGCAGAAACCTAAATATCCGTTTTTTACCCTTCGGGGGAAAACCGGTTCTATTTAGGTATTCTTGCCTTGCCTTAAACCACTATGAGACGTGTTTAAACCTCTG
Organism: Pammene aurita; assembly: GCA_947086415.1. NCBI lineage: Eukaryota > Metazoa > Arthropoda > Insecta > Lepidoptera > Tortricidae > Pammene > Pammene aurita. The sequence continues at coordinate 26,038,728 of OX352293.1, forward strand.
CCGGCGCTGGCCCGGGCGTACTGTGATGAGTAGATATTAACCAACAAAAATTTCGGAACGAAATGTGTACACAAGAGATACTTGTTGCTATACGTTATAATTTTGCGCAATGACTTAACTAGCATTATCTTTTTTTTTTTTTTTTTTTTAAATATCTATTGTGAAAAGATTTTTATCTGCCGTAATTGGCAGTTTAACTATTTATTTTAATGATAGAGTTAGGTTAACATTTCCATTTTTCCATTAGGAATATTTCTAGCAACTATAAAACAATCGATCCCGTATTCGTATTTTTGGGATTTTAGTTAAGCGAGCTTCGATATTCCTATCTGGAGACATTGCGTTGATAATCTCAGGTAAGATTTCCGTCAAACGGGTCATTAAGTTATGAATGATGTAAAGAGTTATTTGATTCTGCTATTTGATCACTGATTTGTATGATGTACTTTTTATTATTTATCGTAACGTGGCCAGATTGAAAGTTGTTCCAAAAATCTGTTTTAAAAGTTGTTCTTGATTGAGAAAACCTGTTTCACATCTGAAATTTTTAGTATTATTCGGGCTTTAACGGTCATTTTAAAGTCTAATTATGTACTGTTACGCTGCTTTATCTACACACATATTATAAACTCCCTGTGATGTCTTCAAAGACCGTATGCTACGACCGGCATTGCGGCATTGATAAGACCTATTAAGGTAGCGATCATTTGTTAGTAAAACCGAATGGGAAATTCAGGTAATTTTGCGAGATCCTTAGGAAAGACAATGTCTTTAATTACATCCAGACCTTATAGATGTCAATTGGAGTTTTGAGTGAATATTATAAGAATTCTAAATGTTGACGATAGCAACTATGAATTTTAGAACTAAAATGGTATTGTTAAATTGACAATACTCCACCGGAAACCGACCGGATATACTAGGTAAGCAAGCTCCGAGTTAGTTCATATGATTTTCAATATAATGTTTATAGGTTTGAGAGAAGGACGAAGGTGAAACAACCATACCGATAAGAATATTAATTAAAAATGATGCTATCGTCTTCAAGGGCTGTAGATATATTACTATGACTATAATGTTATTTGTATGTATTTCACGTTTAAATACCTATACCATTTACTCGTTGACCTTACGTCTACCAACTAAATACATCTCTACTGCTTATTGTTTCTCTAGTCTCCACTACCCAAAGGTTGTCTGGAAGAAATCGCTCATTAGCGATAAGACCGCCTGTTGTTACCTCTACCTAAATTTATCTAATTGTAAAATTTGTGCTTGTAACTGTATGAGGTGTGCAATAAAGAGTATTTATTATTATTATTATTATCTCTATCTCTCTTGATTATGTAGTTATTTTCTGTAGCCGGAATGAAGATCATTGGGTTCACAAGGATTGTCCGGGTCCGGGGAATTTGAGCTTGTACACTCTCTGTGGCGGCGATCTGATTAACAAAGCCAAAGCAAGAGGTTTTATGTCTTGCTTGTGCATATTTTTTATGTTTTATTATCGAATATCCTTTGTGTTACGTCGGTAAATCTAAGTTGCATAGTATATTAGATAATGAATATGATGATACACAACGAGAAGTCTAAACTGTTTAGGGTAGGACCTTGAAGTTTAAAACTTATAATCTTTGGATGTTTTGGAGGTCCATTAAGAGATAAGTTTTTCAAATTCAACATCTAACGGCGTGAAAAAGAGATTCAACAATTTTGAAATTTTATTAAGGTTAACATTAAAAGGACCTTTGTTTACTCCCAGAGATTGTAAAACCCTTAATGATTCTAGACTCTAATGAGCCGATGAGGCGACATATTCGCATTTAGTTTTAGTGCAACCAAAAGTCACGTATTGACGGGTCATACCTACGGAGTATTATACAAGTGTATTCTCTTCTGAGTATTCTCTTACACCTTTGCATTCTTAAGTCTACAAATATATTACTTGAGTTGAGGATATGATTGTATTTTCTAATGCCTTCTTGTTTAACTTTAAAAGCAGCTGCATTTCAATCGTCCATATGTATAACTAGCTGTGCCCGCGGCTCCGCCCGCGTGGAATTTGGTCTGTGTCAGTAAGCGGCTAATTCACCCCTAATTTCTCTCCCGATACCCTGGAGGCGGATCTTGAAGTAAAGTTGACAGATGGATACGCTAGAGGACAGTAGTCCTAATAAAATATTTTACAATTACCACTAAATGAAACTACACTCAAAAATGAATACTTTTTTTATCCTATAATTTTTTTTTGTCATGATTTAAACGACATAGAGTAGTAGGTGTATATCGGACGATACAGGACCACTTTTGTATTTATACGTTCATGTCCACGGCAATGTCATCCAAACCAAATCGATCCTCCCGTCTAAGTATGAAAGGTAAGAACAGGCGCGGTTGAAATTGGGGGGTGGTCACAAATGTAGAAATGATTTTTTCTATTTGAGGTGCACTTGGAGGGGGGGGGGGACATGCAAATTTAACGAAATCGAGTGTAGTGGCTACCCCCCCCCCCCCTTTTAGACGTTGAATTTTTATACCCTACACCTAACGCTACGTACGTACGCGTGGCTACGTATAACCTGGCTGGGGATTTTCTTGAACTGGAATTAGTCATCCTTAAGGGGCGATTTCCGGGATAACAATGCACAAAAGAACCGGCCAAGAGCATGTCGGGTGATGCTCAGTGTAGAGTTTCGTAGATGCCGCCCTGTTACAAAACATCCGTTCAAAAGGTCGTTTATTAAGGGATATTTGGCGGCGCTTACGTCATTTCACTATCCGGCACTTCCTTTCACTATGCGTTTTAACTGATAATTCAAAATCGGCTGAACCGATTTTATTCAATATAGTTTTTATTGAAAGTTCTTATCAGGCCTCACCAAATTTCAGCTTTCTAGTGCGAACGGTAACTGAGCTAGACCGCGGACAGACGGACAGACATGGCGAAACTATAAGGGTTCCTAGTTGACTACGGAACCCTAAAAAGAGATAAATAGTAGTTTGTGTAACTGTTACGTAATAAGGCCTAATTATGTACAGAGGCATATACATATTAAAAATCCATTGAAACCATTAGAATGACCGCCATTACACCGCCATGACCAAATTTATTGCACCAGCGGTCGGGGTGGCGGATTTTCATTACGTTACCGACTACGGTACCTACTAAGGTAATGTATTTTCATAAGTTTTTACCACACTGTCACAGATAATACACTGATGTTACGTTACTGTTTTGTGACTTCACGGCCACGTCACAACGCAACAGCGACCGGAGCAGCGGGGTGCGACGCGCGGCGGGCAGAGAGCACCGGCCGCGTCCCCTCCGCGCGCCCACCGCCGCCGCGCACCTATATAACCCGGCGCGCACCGAGCCTCCAGGCAGTCGATGTTTCGAGCTCGCGCTAGAAACAACGGCTGCACAGTCCGGCGTTGCGGCGCGCGTCTCTGGCGTCGTCCCGGGCTTCCCTAGGGCCGAGTCGTGTATAGGCCGCGCGTGTACTCGCGTCGACACGCCGTAGGTTTCCTGATCCCTGTTCCCCGGGGAACACTCCGCTATCCCACTAATCCAGGGCTCTCGATGCCAACCAATCGCGTGATACCGGGTTTGTTTATAATTGAGACTACCGTGTCTTTGTAGCTCGCTCCCTTCAGGGGCAGATTAATGCCAATTAGGTTAAGGTTGCTTTATTGATAATAAAGGGCGTACAAGACCCAGATTTGTTAAAAATAATTGTGTGTTTTTTAATCACCTGATCCTCCATACCCTGAGTTAGCCTGGAAACCTTCGCAGAGCCCCTCAGGCTGAAGGATATGTGTGGTTCGCTCTCAGCGACAACCACTTAAAGGAGATCTTCAAAAGAATACGACAAGCAGGCTTACACATAAATCAAAAGAAGTGTGACTTCGCGAAAACCGAAATCGAATACCTCGGACATACATACAATCAACTGAGAAGGCATAAAAATGAACGAAACCAAAATCGCAGCGATAACCGGAATAAAATCTCCAAAGAATGCAAAAGAGGATCGAACTCTGATTGGAATGACATCGTGGTGTAGAAAATTTATACCCGGATACGCAGAGATAATAGCACCATTAGTGAAGCTACTTAAGAAAAATGAAAAGTTCATTTGGGGACCAGCACAAGAGGAAGCCGTCTCCAACATCAAACAAGTAATGACAACCGACCCGATATTAACAAGAGCAGACTTTTCAAAACAATTCCTCCTGCAGACAGACGCCAGCGATGTCGGGTTAGGAGCGGTGCTCATTCAAGAACACGATGGGATACAGAAAGTCATCATGTACGCCAGCAGGACCCTGACACCACCGGAGACAAGGTATTCTACAACAGAGAGAGAATGTCTCGCCATAGTGTGGGGAATACGGAAGATGAGACCGTTTTTAGAAGGATATCACTTCACCGTAATTACGGATCACCAGGCACTCAAGTGGCTAAATACTTTAAAGAACCCGTCAGGCAGACTGGCACGCTGGGCACTAGAACTCCAACAATATCAGTTCGACATAAGATATCGCAGCGGGAAGCAGGACCACATTGCCGACGAATTGTCCAGAAACCCAATTGCGCAGTAGAAGAGAACAACTGGTACAATAAGAAGTTAGCACAAACAGAGGATGGTGCAGATAAATCGAAGGAATACTGCGTAGAGCTGCGTAGTGGTAAGCTATATAGAAAGATTCATAACCAGACGTTTCAACAAACAGATCCTGAATCAGAATGGAAAATATGCGTTCCGAAACAGGAGAGAATACAAGTAATACAACAAAACCACGACGTACCGAGTGCAGGCCATCTAGGAAGGGCCAAAACCATAAAAAGGATAGCTCAAAGGCACTATTGGCCAGGGATGCGAAAACAAAAAAAAAAAAAAAAAACAAATAAAAAAAAGAAAAAAAGAGAGGTATGGGCACTGCGAATGGCATCTCGCTAAGTGTGGTAGGGCACGTTCAGCGAATGTCATCGCTCAAATCTGGAGCAGAGCCCGACTGGGGAAGTACCTCCACCTTACAGAAAACCACAGCCAAATAGCACTAGACCCTACTCATAGTGTTGTGTTCTTGCAGGTAAGTAAGGTTGCCAAAGAGCTCAAAGAGGACCCAGTGTGTTGACGATGAGGGAACTTCTTGTTCCTTTAGTCGTCAACACAGTGAATCCTCCTTATTGTAAAGGGTCGGCAACGCGCATGTGACTCCTTTGGAGTTACAGGCGTCCATAGGTTACGGTAGCTGCTTACCATCAGGCGGGCCGTATGCTTGTTTGCCACCGTCGTGGTATAAAAAAAAAAAAAAAAACAAATAATAGACTACGTGAAGAAATGCAGCGTGTGCCAGAAACACAAAGCAGTTCAGCAGAAAACCCACGGAGTCATGCACACAAGAAACGCAGAAACCCCATGGGAAATCGTAACCACGGATCTGATCGGACCACTACCACGATCCACAAAAGGGTACAGCTGGATCATAGTGTTCCATGATAAGTTCACAAAATGGACAGAGGTAACACCCCTACGGAACGCAACAGCGAATGCGGTAGCAAAGGCATTCGAGCAAAGTGTAGCATTACGGCACGGAACGCCACAAGTACTCCTAAGTGATAATGGACGACAATACACAAGTAAAGTATTCACGGAGACACTGGAGAAGTACGGAACACAGCATAGACTGACGCCACCATACTCGCCGCAGTGCAACCCAACCGAAAGGGTTAACAGGACCTTAGAAACGATGATCGCAGCATTTATAAACGAAAATCATAAACAATGGGATAGGTATTTACCAGAATTCAACTTTGCGATTAACACATCCGAACATGAGTCCACGAAGTACACACCGGCATTCTTATTATACGGCAGAGAACTGCGGAACCCGAATGATAAAAATACGTTCCCCACACCACAGTTAAAAGAAAAAAGGAAGTTACAAGAAATATATGCACTAGTACGGGCACACCAAATAAAAGCTTCAGAAACCTAAAAGCACTACTACGACAAACAAAGACAACAATGGGAACCAACCGTCGGAGAATTAGTCCTGAAGAGGAACCACGTCCTGTCAGATGCAAGTAAAAGTTTTTGTGCCAAACTGGCACCAAAGTTTGTAGGTCCATACAAAGTACAAGACAAAAAATCACCAGTCATATACATATTACGACCAGGGGACGGAATTGGACGAACGGTCACAGCACACGTTAAAGATTTAAAGAAATACTCCCACTAGCGGAAAAGAAGCAAACCAAAGAAGGAAACTACACCCAGAAAAAAAAATGGTACAGGTAGTTACGAACACGTATAGTATGGACTACCCACGACATAACGCCACAACGAAACAAAATAAAGAAAAAGGGTAGTTCACAAACCCTAGGGAAAAAACTACCCGCGACTTCAAATAACATAAGGACGGCTCGCCTATATAAGCAGGGAATCAAACGTCATCCCCACACAACGTTGCAGTACACCGAAGGGGAAAAGTGAGAAAAATGGACCCCTGCAAACGAAGACCGACCAGGCCACAATTACCGGGGACCTACGCACCACAAGGTCAGGCAAGGCGCCAGTACAGGAACAAAGAAATAGTAGAAGGAAACTGGAGAGACATCCACATAAACAGTTCCGGTACAATCTGGCACCGGGCAGAGGAACCCCAGGGCCAGCAACCCGCCCAAACACACCTCAGCACAGACACACCAGTGGAAGTACCAAACCAACCGGAGCCCAGTACACAAACTGAGGAAATCACCACCCCAGTACACACCACAACCGGAGACAACGACCTCAACCAGGCGGTGGAATTTTTCACACACTGGGAGGAACACGAGGCCGAATACGCGGCATTCATAGAATAGATGCTCGGCAACAGCCAAGATGAACAACACGCAACGGCCGAAACGGCCACCGGACAAGAACCCAGGAAAAGGAGACGGAGGACGGGCCGGCGCAGGAACGGCGGCTCAAGGCGGGGGATGGCCAGGCTACCGCGAACTAAACAAAAACCGAAGTAGCAACCCTTAACCGGAAATGTTTCCCTCATTGTTATTATTTTTACAAAATGTTTTGTTTCTACGGTTAGAAGAAAACCGTCGTTATTTTTTCCTTTATTTCGTTACTGTTACATGAAGTTATAAATCAGGTAGTAAAGAACAATACCATTTATTGTCTTTTATTAGATAACACCCCGTTATTATAGGTAAAGTCAGTTAGCATTACCAATCACAGATACCGTAACTAAACAAATTGGTTTAACATACTAATGGATAAGCATATAAACATAAAGTTATATATAAACATTAAAGTAACGGAAAATTGCTAATTTCCGAAATCAAAAATTTACTTAGATACAAAGTAAACAAGCAGAAATATATAGACAGTAGGTATAACTGTGGGACCAAGAGTCCCAATTTATTCGAAGTATAAACACGGTGATTTTTACCAGGTAAAAATCTCCTCGTCGGAGGAGGCAGTGTGACGTCACGGCCACGTCACAACGCAACAGCGACCGGAGCAGCGGGGTGCGACGCACGGCGGGCAGAGAGCACCGGCCGCGTCCCCTCCGCGCGCCCACCGCCGCCGCGCACCTATATAACCCGGCGCGCACCGAGCCTCCAGGCAGTCCCGGTCTTCTTCTCGCCCGGCCAAGTAAAGAAGATCACCACAAGATGCAACCCAAAGAAGGCACCGGGAGCAGACGCGATCCCAAATGCGGCCCTTCGTCATCTGCCACGGCACACCATAGTGGCGATGACCCGCCTCTTCAACGGGATCGTGCGCTCGGGCCACTTCCCATAGACCTGGAAACTTGGCCGGGTCATCATGCTGCCTAAGCCGGGAAAAGACAGGAGACCGGACAGCTACCGGCCGATCACCCTGCTGAGCTGCTGCTACCATCTCCAAAGTTTTTGAGAGACTCCTGCTCGAAAAGCTCCAGCCGCACATCGAACCCAGACCGGAACAGTTCGGCTTCCGGTCCGAGCACTCGACAACGCTGCAACTCACGCGAGTTCTCTCGTTCATGGCCGAGAGAATGAACCAGAAGGAGCACGTCGCCGCGGTCTTCCTCGACATGGAGAAGGCGTTCGACAGGGTCTGGCACGAGGGACTGCTAGCCAAACTGTCGACGTCGTCGGCCCCAAGTCGAGTCGTCCGGGTGATCCGCTCCTTCCTGACAGAGCGGAAGTTCCAGGTGGTGGTGGAAGACGCCATATCGTCAGAACGCCCGATACTCGCGGGCGTTCCCCAAGGAAGCTGCCTCTCCCCAGCGTGCTACGCCCGCTTCACCGATGACATACCAGTGATGGCCAGCGTCAAGTTGGGGCTCTTCGCGGACGACGCTGCGTACTACGCGGCGTCCATCACACCAGCCCATGCTGCCATCAAGATCCAGCGCCAACTTGACGCCCTACCAGATTGGCTGTCAAAATGGAGGCTCACGGTGAACGTGGGCAAAACCCAAGCACTCCTATCTGAAGCAACGAAGCATCCTCCGAACCTCCAGCTCCTCGGTGAGGAGATACAATGGTCGCCGACTGCCAAGTACCTGGGGGTAACAATCGACAGACGCCTAAACATGAAGAGACACAGCGAGGAAGTGGTGCGGCGAACGAAGGCAGCGCGCGCCAAGCTCCGACCGGTCCTGAGAAGCAACCTCCCCTACAGCACGAAGCTGGGGATTTACAAGACTTACGTCAGATCCAGGCTGACGTACGCGGCTCCTGCGTGGTACGCCAGGACGGCTGAGTCTACCAGACGGAGACTCAGAGCGCAGGAGACCATCAGCCTGAGGACAATAGTCAAAGCCCCACGCTTCGTGCGGAACAGCTCCATTTATAGAGATCTGGGACAAGAAGCACTGGACGACTTCATCAGACGCTTGGCGCGCCGAATGTTCGACCGAGCTGACAGTTCCCGCCATCAGCAGCTCCAGGGGATAGCTCCCCTGTACGCCCGCCCAACAGACGACCGCCGATCGCGAGCCCAACCGCGTGAGCTCGCGCGGCCGGCAGCAGCAGACTAGCAGCCCACAAAGCCGCAGATTGGCCATCGGACCCACCAAGCCATGATGGCCAACAAGCCCAACCTGAAGATGAAAAAGCTACGAACTACTGGCTCTCACAGACCGGGCCGCTGTTACGGCCCGCGGCAGAAGCCGCCACAGAGGGTATACCCTGAGATGGCCTCCTCACTCCCCCCCAAAGGGAGTGTAAGATGACAAGTACTAGCCTCCAGGCAGTCGATGTTTCGAGCTCGCGCTAGAAACAACGACTGCACAGTCCTGCGTTGCGGCGCGCGTCTCTCGCGTCGTCCCGGGCTTCCCTAGGGCCGAGTCCTGTATAGGCCGCGCGTGTACTCGCGTCGACACGCCGGAGGACTCTTCCTTCCTTTCCCCCCGTAGTATAGCCTATCCTGGCCGCGCGTGTACTCGCGTCGACAAGTCGGGAGGTTATCCCCAGTACCCTGACCCATTAAACCTGAATAGGCCGCGCGTGTACTCGCGTCGACACGCCGGAGGTTTCCTGATCCCTGTTCCCCGGGGAACACTCCGCTATCCCACTAATCCAGGGCTCTCGATGCCAACCAATCGTGTGATACCGGGTTTGTTTATAATTGAGACTACCGTGTCTTTGTAGCTCGCTCCCTTCAGGGGCAGATTAATGCCAATTAGGTTAAGGTTGCTTTATTGATAATAAAGGGCGTAAAGGACCCAGATTTGTTAAAGATAATCGTGTGTTTTTTAATCACCTGATCCTCCATACCCTGAGTTAGCCTGGAAACCTTCGCAGAGCCCCTCGGGCTGAAGGATATGTATGGTTCGCTCTCAGCGACAACCATTACAGTTTGCAATAATGTTGGTACTTACATACGGTTCCGAACGCGGAATAGAGGATTTATGATATTGGTGAAGATCAAGATATTTATTTTTCAATGTAAGCACATTACAATGCACTAATGAACGTCAGAGAAAATTCAAATACGTGAGTGTCGTAGAACACTCGGTTGGAACGAAGTTATGTTATTTAATTTAATTTTTTACTTTTTCGTAAATTTTGTGGCTTTAATTTTTTTGTATTTTTTTGAAATTTTTGGTTTTTGAAGTATTTGAAATTTAGAAATTTTGCCATGTTTGACGTTTTCGACATTTTTTACTTTTAGGTTCTCGACTTTTTTCACTTTTATCACTTCTCACTTTCACTTTTCACTACATTTCACTTCACTTTATTCTATTTTATATATTTTTTATTTCATTCCATTTTACATGTTTCTCAATCGTACGGGTGTCGCGTTTTCGTGACGTGACACTTTTTCGTGACGGTTACGTGACTTTTTTTCGCCTAGCCGTCCGATAAGGGACTTCGTTCTTAAACTACCACCGGTTCTAACCCAAGAAGTATTATGATTATGACCGAAAAGAAACTCGACTGGACTTATTTTTTTCAAAACAGTAATACATTATTAGATCTTAAAGATACAAATGCGTAGTTCTTCAAGAAGACATATCAAAACAGCTTGAGAGACAGATAATGTTTAAACCTATTGTTTAATTATAAAGAAAAATAAATCCTAATCTGACTGCTTCACAAAACGTTTCATATGTTTTCCTACCTAAACGGTGTCCTATAAATGTTAGATGATTTTGTAGTAGTTTTTTGGTTTGGGCCATGCATCTTTGTCCGTCATATATAGTCCTCGAACCTGCAATAACCCTTTGACATTCATGATATTTTCAAATATTTCTTAAGAGCGGGTAAAGGTACGAGTAAAAGCATCGACGGGTAACATATTATATAACCTAAATACCTTAAATACCTTGACCAAAAAACTACAAATTATTTCAATACCAAATTTCATAGAAATACGTACAGCGGTTATTGGATGTTTCTTCCCCATGTAAACTTCCACCCCTTTTGCATCCGCTTAAGGGAATTTCCGAGATAAAACTATTTTATTTCCTTTTCCAGAGCTCAAATTATCTCCATACCAAATTTTATCTAAATCGATTCTGCGGTTAATAATTCCCTATATAAATTTCCAACTAAACACTATCCTTTGTCCTTTCTTGAGACCCCTACTATACCAAATTTCATCTTTATCAGTTCAGCGGCAAAAAAATCCTCATACCAACTTACAACCCCCTTTTCACCCCCTCAACGATTTATTTTCGGGATGAAAACTATTCTGTCGTTTCTCGGGACTCAAATTATCTCCATACTAATTTCTATTAAAAATTCTCCATACAAACTTTCAACCTCCTCTTCAGCTTTATTATATGTATATGTAGATAGATAGTTTTTATTGAAAGTACCTTCCAGGCTTCACTTCCATTATTTTTTCTATTTTTCTGGACCTACGGTTCTAAAGTAAGATGGAGGGGGGGGGGGGGCTTTTTTGAAGATGAAACTATCCTTTGTCCTTTCTCGAGACCCGTACTATCTCTATATAAATTTTCATCTAAATCAGTTCAGCGGTAAAAAATTCCTCATACCAACTTCCAACCCCCTTTTCACCCCCACAAGGGTTTGAAAACTATCCTATGACGTTTCTCGAGACTCAAATTATCTCCATACTCATTTCTATCTAAATCGTTTCAGCGGTTTAAAATTCTCCATACAAATTTTCAACCCCATTTTCACCCCCACAAGGGTTGATTTTCGGGATTAAAACTATATATTAACCTTTCCCGAGACTCAAACTATCTCTATACAAAATTTAATCAAAATCCGTTCAGCCGTTTTCACGCGATGCGCGGTCAAATAAACAGACAAACAGAAAAACAGATAAACAGACAAACAGATAAACAGACAAAAATTCTAAAAATTGTTGGAACGTGTTCTGTTATCGATTTTAAGTATCCCCAGCCAACTTTTTTTCAATTATCTTCCATGTACAGACTTTCGACCCTCTTCAGCTTTATTATATGTATAGATTTTTTTCAATTATCTTCCATGTACAGACTTTCGACCCTCTTCAGCTTTATTATATGTATAGAAGATAACCACGACACGATATATATACAATCATTTTTGGGATGCTCTCAGGTCTTTATTGGTTACGCTGCCAATATTGTTTACAGTATATCTTAGTATGCTAAACTAAGTCTGCTGCATCTTGCTCGCATTTCTACAGAAATACAGAGTTTATTCATAAAAATTGTAAAAACACATTTTACACGTCATTAAAATTACATAGGTAAGTATACCATAACTTATTATACTTATTACATGTTTTCGAACGCTGCTGGGTCAATGATTCACCTGCGCAATCATGAAGTCATCGATACGATAATATGCTGAAATTCAGTTTGGCCAATAAGCTTTACACTGGCGACACATAACTGTCGTCGATTTTAAGAACATGTTTAATTCATTCTGGATCCTTATTCGACAAGCAATGACAAACTGTGACACGTGGATATCCTTGCGAGATCATAATGTACTCGTTTGACATATGTACTAGAATGTGTCAAAGTGGTCTCACTATCGAATGTCTGTTTTCGGTTGTATAAAACTGGCGACCATATTGTAGTCTTATGTCACTACGAAAGGTTGCTGAACTTGGTATCAAAGACACTGACTGGTCTTAGATGTGCTTTTTATGTCATATCATACATATTTAACAGCGTCCGTTGCTTGAAGGTGGTAGGGTCCTAGTGCCTTTAAGCCTTCTCGCACAGGCTAATACACTTTCCTTTTTAAAACGTTTAAGCATGATCGACTGTACTCTTATTATGTACTTATGCAATCTTATTAAATAAACGTCTCTTATTATTATTATTATTTAAAACCTTGATAGGGTTAATGTATTTATATGAGTATTATTACCCTAACAGTGCGTTAGGTTTACCTACCAGTGACGACACGTCCAAAATATTCGTAGACAAGCCGTGGCAAATTTGGTTATCATTTTCTTCATAGCCCACAGAAAAGTCGCGAAATGAAATTAGGCAAGCCGTCGGGAATTGAGTTTTATGGAAGCTTCGCCACCGCTACCTACTTGACTATCCGACGGCATGTTAGTGTTGAAGAATCTTTATATGGGTCCCCAAACGGGTAGCCCCTTGAAGTATGTTAACAATTTCACCAATTTTGCCTAAATCACCATGCTAATAAGTTGTGATTTTTTCCGTAAGCACTTAGTTGCTGAAATCCTTGGGGCGCCCTCATCTGAAAAGCACTCGAATAGACAACCTATCTTCTTTCACAAACAGGCATTTGCAATTCTTGTTTATACAAAGGCCACCTAGGCTTACGTCGTCGCTATTCACCTGATTTGCCCCGCAGTACAAATTCCTTTGAGTATTTTGAAGCGGGATCGTTACATTTGACTTGGGTCTGGATTATGGTTAAAATCCCTCGAGATCCCATTTTTTCATTCATTTATCACTTCCTTCTTTGTTGACTCTTACGCCTCAAAGGAGAATTCCGATCCTCTATAGAGAGACCTAAGCCCTCCTACGTGTAAACCTGCAACGCGACTAGCAAGCTCTGCTGCTATAAGTATAGAGGAGTATTTAAAACCGAGTTAAGCCTAGCCAGTCATTTTAGGGGTCAGAATAACCAACTTCCATTAGGTTAGCATTTAAGCTCGCTGGCCTCGAAATCGATGAGGAGGACTATATATAATATTTAGGTATTCGTTGCCTTCGCTTAACCCACATATGAGATTACACCCTCGTAACTCAGCCCTAATCGAGTGAATTCCTCGACTAGTAGCGCCATCTGTCGCGCCACTCAGGTACTAATGTCGCCCGGTGCTAGCGCCAGGCTGATTTCTCCTCAGTACGCTTTTGTAACTCAGTCGAGCAACACGTGCTCAATCAAGTTTAAAAAATATCGAAAAGTAAATTGCAAACACAAATTGTGTAATGATTGCACAGTTTCTTTGGAATTTATTTTGTGCAAATTGCATAAAGATGTAAATAATAAATAAAAGCCAATTCTGTAATGATTGTTGCTACTTCAGACATTGTGACATTCCGCTCGGTGCCCGTGGCCCAGCGACGAGACGCAGTGACCTCTAATAGGCACCGTCAAAACACAATGCATTGTCCCATGAGACGACATTATTGCTACTTCAGATATTGTGACATTCCGCTCGGTGCCCGTGGCCCAGCGACAAGACGCAGTGACCTCCAATAGGCACCGTCAAAACACAATGCGTTGTCCCACGAGACGACATGCGTCGTCCCGTCACACGACAGGCGTCGTCCCGTGAGACGACAGGCGTCGTCTCGTGAGACGACAGGCGTCGTCCCGTGAGACGACACGCGTCGTCCCGTGAGACGACAGGCGTCGTCCCGTGAGACGACATGCGTAGTCCCGTGAGAAGACATGCGTCGTCCCACGAGAGGACAGGCGTCGTACCGTGAGACGACAGGCGTCGTCCCGTGGGACTACAGGCGTCATCCCGTGAGACGACAGGCGTCGTCCCGTGACACGACAGGCGTCGTCCCGTGAGACGAGAGGCGTCGTCCCGTGAGACGACAGGCGTTGTCCCGTGAGCCGACATGCGTGGTTCTGAGAGACGACGTAGTGTCGTCCTGTGAGAAAACGTGCATCATGCGTCATCCCGTCTTGTTTGCGTTGTCCTGTGGGACGACATTGCGTCGTCTCTTGTGACGACATTGCGTCGTCGTTTGCGACGACATTGTGCCAGCCTGTAAGACTACTGGACTTCATCCCTGGATACGACTTGCATCGTCCCGTGATGCGATATGCATCGTCCTGTAAGACAACATTGTGTCGTCCTGGATATGATACAATGTCGCCAATGTCGGAGTACTCATGTCTATCATTCTAGGAGATGAAATTGTATCGTCTCAGATGGCTTGCATCGACCTGTATCATGATATGGCGTCGTCCCTTGAGACGTCATGTAATGTCCATGCATCGTTTTGTAACTGTCGCTCCACAGGCTATGTACATCTATATGGATACAGTTTAAAAAACTGCCATCTTATTGGCTGATCTACTCCTTTAACAGACGACGCCAACGTTTGCACAGTCAAAATTATTTTGACATCGGTCACGATATTGAACGATATAATGTCGATTTATTAAACGAAGTTCAAATGGCGTTCCTCTGTCCTCGTACCTCGGATAAGAAAAATAGAATAAGCAAATTCTTTCAATCGCTAAAGCATGGTTCATGTGTAAAATAACTGTCTGGTACATCTGTTAGGAAGAATGGAAGACACGTGGTCTCTTGTAGACTTGCTTGTATAAAAGTTGTCCACGGTCACCAATATATAGGTGTGGGGACATTTCGATTTAACCTAGAAAATAGGTACACGTAAGCCTATAATGATTTAAAAATCTTGCCAAATACAGTTTATACTATAAATCAATGCGAATAAACGCAAAATAAGCTATTTAGATCAAGATCTCTGTAGAAGTCAAAACCGACAAGGTTTTGTAAGCACGCAACCAGATCCTTTACTTTAAAAGAAAGGGGGAGGCAAGGAAAAACAACCTTAGACGTAGGAAGTCTAGAAGTCTAGAACTCTCTCCTCCGCTAACCGCAGTAGGTATTATTTAGAAAAGGAATAGCACAACCGTTTTGTCTCTGTCGTATAACATCAAAAACGATAAATTTCAAGTAATGCCCTAGAATTGTTAGCTGAGCTGAATAACCGGCATTACCTCATATCAATCTAAACAGCAAACGCCTGCTCCTTGGAGGCACATATGAGTCAAATTCTGATTGTGTCCTCAGGCATACTGAAACAACTCACAAACATTGATTATTAGTTACCAAATAAACGTTTGACACAAAGAAGGATTGTTGTTTGTCAAGCAAAAAATTATTTAACGAGTAAATTAACACCGAAATAAATCAAAATATCCAAGAAATCTAAAAAGCTACAATTTTGATTAAATAAAACTAAGACATCCTCATTAATAAGTATGTAGCTGTGTCAACAAAATGAGTTACATAATGCCACTAACTAAGCAAGCCGTGCTGACAAAAAAAAAAAAAAAATCCATTCATATCACTTCATTCGCATCACAAAACGTGTGAGTTTTCAGTGCGACTTCTAGAAGAACAAGTTCTAGTTAGAAAGATTTCAAAGTACGATAGACACATGCCACGAAACTATAATAGCAGCGGTTCAATAGACTTGTAATTAGTATAACAACAGAGGTATTAGAAATATAGTTGATCAGGTTAGGTATAAAGATAAGTTTACAAGATTCCATTTCGATAGAATTAACCCCTACTTAGGAATGACAAAAAAACTTAAAATATTTAGTAACAGTGGAAACTTACCAAACTTTTCCCTAAATATATAGTCCTCCTCATCGATTTCGATGCCAGCGAGCTTAAAAGCTAACCTAATGGAAGTTGGTTATTCTGACCCCTAATATGACTGGCTAGGCTTAACTCGGTTTTAAATACTCCTTACTTATAGCAGCAGAGCTTGCTAGTCGCGTTGCAGGTTTACACGTAGGAGGGCTTAGGTCTCTCTATAGAGGATCGGAAGTCTCCTTTGAGGCGTAAGAGTAAACAAAGAAGGACGTGATAAATGAATGAAAAATGGGATCTCGAGGGATTTTAACCATACTCCAGATCCAAGTCAAATGTAACGATCCCGCTTCAAAATCCTCATAGAATTTGTACTGCGGGGCAAGTCAGGTGAATAGCGACGACGTAAACCTAGGTGGCCTTTTTATAAACAAGAATTGCAAATGCCTGTTTGTGAAAGAAGATAGGTTGTCTATTTGAGTGCTTGTCAGATGAGGGCGCCCCAAGGATTTCAGTAACTAAGTGCTTACGGAAAAATTCACAACTTATTAGCATGGTGATTTAGGCAAAATTGGATGAAATTGTTAACATATTTCAAGGGGCTACCCGTTTGGGGACCCATATAAAGATTCTTCAACACTAACATGCCGTCAGATAGTCAAGTAGGTAGCGGTGGCGAAGCGCCCGTAAAACTCGATTCCCGACGGCTTGCCTAATTTCATTTCGCGACTTTTCTGTGGGCTATGAAGAAAATGATAACCAAATTTGCCACGGCTTGTCTACGAATATTTTGGACGTGTAGGTAAACCTAACGCACTGTTAGGGTAATAATACTCATATAAATACATTAACCCTGTCGAGGTTTTAAATAATAATAATAAGAGACGTTTATTTAATAAGATTGCATAAGTACATAATAAGAGTACAGTCGATCATGCTTAAACTTATTAAAAAGGAAAGTGACTTAGCTTATGTCTGTGCAAGAAGGCTTAAAGGCACTAGGGCACTACCACCTTCAAGCAACGGACGCTGTTAAATGTGATACGATGTAAAAAGCACATCAAAGACCAGTCAGTGTCTTTGATACCAAGTTCAGCAACCTTTCGTAGTGACATGGTCGCCAGTTTTATACAACCGAAAACAGACATTCGATACTGAGATCACTTTGACACATTCTAGTACATATGTCAAACGAGTACATAATGATCTCGCAAGGATATCCACGTGTCACAGTTTGTCATTGCTTGTCGAATAAGGGTCCAGAATGAATTCAACATGTTCTTAAAATCGACGACAGTTATGTGTCGCCAGTGTAAAGCTTATTGACCAAACTGAATGTCAGCATATTATCTTATCGATGACTTCATGATTGCCTAGGTGAATCATTGACCCAGCAGCGTTCGAAAAGAAGTTCTACCTACTAGGTAGCTACCTACAAATTTGTTAATGTATATAATCTAACATGTAAGAATGATAATAAGTTATGGTATACTTACTTATTGTATGTAATTTTAATGACGTGTAAAATGTGTTTTTACTATTTTTACGAATAAACTCTGTATTTCTGTAGAAATGCGAGCAAGATGCAGCAGACTTAATTTAGCATACTAAGGTATACTGTAAACAATATTGGCAGCGTAACCAATAAAGAGCAATGAGAGCATGCCAAAAATGATTGTATATTGTATCGTGTCGTGGTTATTATACATATGGACGATTGAAATGCAGCTGCTTTTAAAATTAAGCAAGAAGGCATTAGAAAATACAATCATATCCTCAGTTCAAGTAATATATTTGTAGACTTAAGAATGCAAAGGTATAAAAGAATACTCAAAAGAGAATACACTTGTATAATACTCAGTACGAGTAGGTGTGACCGTCAATACGTGACTTTTGGTTGCACTAAAACTAAATGCGAATATGTCATCTCATCGGCTCATTAGAGTCTAGAATCATTAAGGGTTTTACAATCTCTGGGAGTAAACAAAGGTCTTTTAATGTTAACCTTAATATTATAATAGTAGCCACTGCCAATGGTTTTACCCGCGAAAAATTTCAAAATTGTTGAATCTCTTCTTTACGCCGTTAGATGTTGAATTTTAAAAAGTTATCTCTTAATGGACCTCCAAAACATCCAAAGATTAAAAGTTTTAAACTTCAAGGTCCTGCCCTAAACAGTTTAGACTTCTCGTTGTGTATCATCATATTCATTATCTATACTATGCAACTTAGATAATATTTTACCGACGTAACACAAAGAATATTCGATAATAAAACATAAAAAACAAGCAAGGCATAAAACCTCTTGCTTTGGCTTTGTGAATCAGATCACCGCCACAGAGAGTGTACAAGCTCAAATTACAGACCCGGACAATCCTTGTGAACCCAATGATCTTCATTCCGGCTACAGAAAATAACTACATAATCAAGAGAGATAGAGATGTATTTAGTTGGTAGACGTAAGGTCAACGAGTAACGACAACGTGAAACACATACAAATAACATTATAGTCATAGTAATATACCTACAGCCCTTGAAGACGATAGCATCATTTTTAATTAATATTCTTATCGGTATGGTTGTTTCACCTTCGTCCTTCTCTCAAACCTATAAACATTATATTGAAAATCATATAAACTAATTCGGAGCTTGCTTAGCTTACCTAGTATATCCGGTCGGTTTCCGGTGGAGTATTGTCAATTTAGCAATACCATTTTAGTTCTAAAATTCATAGTTGCTGTCGTCAACATTTAGCATTCTTATAATACTCACTCAAAACTCCAATTGACATCTATAAGGTCTGGATGTAATTAAAGACATTGTCTTTCCTAAGGATCTCGCAAAATTACCTGAATTTCCCATTCGGTTTTACTAACAAATGATCGCTACCTAATAGGTCTGATCAATGCCGCAATGCCGGTCATAGCATGCGGTCTTTGAAGACATCACATGGAGTTTATGATAAGTGTGTAGTAAAGCAGCGCATGTCACAGTACATAATTAGACTTTAAAATGACCGTTAAGGCCCGAATAATACCAAAAATTTCAGATGTGAAACAGGTTTTCTCAATCAAGAACGATTTTTAAAACAGATTTTTGGAAGAACTTTCAATCTGGCCATGTTACGATAAATAATAAAAAGTACATCATACAAATCAGTGATCAAATAGCAGAATCAAATAACTCTTTACATCATTCATAACTTAATGACCCGTTTGACAGAAATCTTACCTGAGGTTATCAACGCAATATCTCCAGATAGGAATATCGAAGCTCGCTTAACTAAAATCCCAAAAATACGAATACGGGATCGATTGTTTTAGGGTTACTAGAAATATTCCTAATGGAAAAATGGAAATGTTAACCTAACTCTATCATTAAAATAAATAGCTAAACTGCCAATTACGGCAGATAAAAGGATATTTTCACATTAGATATTTAAAAAAAAAAAAAAGATAATGCTAGTTAAGTTATTGCGCAAAGTAATAACGTATAGCAACAAGTATCTCTTGTGTACACATTTTGTTCCGAAATTTGTGTTGGTTAATGTCTAATCATCACAGTACGCCCGGGCCAGCGCCGGCAGAGGTTTAAACACGTCTCATATGTGGGTTAAGCGAAGGCAACGAATACCTAAATAGAACCGCTTTTCCCCCGAAGGGTAAAAAACGGATATTTAGGTTTCTGCCGTAGCTTAACCCACACCTTAAGGGCCTTGCCGGCTTACTTATCGTACTGAGAAGAAATCAGCCTGGCGCTAGCACCGGGCGACATTAGTACCTGAGTGGCGCGACAGATGGCGCTACTAGTCGAGGAATTCACTCTATTAGGGCTGAGTTACGAGGGTGTAATCTCATATGTGGGTTAAGCTACGGCAGAAACCTAAATATCCGTTTTTTACCCTTCGGGGGAAAAACGGTTCTATATTTAGGAAAAAGTTTGGTAAGTTTCCACTTTTACTACATATTTTAAGTTTGTTGTCATGCCTAAGTAGGAGTTAATTCTATCAAAATGGAATCTTGTAAACTTATCTTTATACCTAACCTGATCAACTATATTTCTAATGCCTCTGTTGTTATACTTATTACAAGTCTATTGAACCGCTGCTATTATAGTTTCGTGGCATGTGTCTATCGTACTTTGAAATCTTTCAAACTGGAGCTTGTTCTTCTAGTAGTCGCACTGAAAACTCACACGTTTTTACGTTTTGTGATGCGAATGAAGTGATATGAATGGAATGTTTTTGTCAGCACGGCTTGCTTAAATAGTTAGTGGCATTATGTAAAGCATTTTGTTTACACAGCTACATACTTATTAATGAGGACGTCTTAGTTTTATTTAATCAAAATTGTAGCTTTTTAGATTTCTTGGATATTCTATTTATTTCGGTGTTAATTTACTCGTTAAATAATTTGTTGCTTGACAAACAACAATCCTTCTTTGTGTCAACCGTTTATTTGGTAACTAAAAATCGATGTTTGTGAGGTGTTTCAGTATGCCTGAGGACACAATCAGAATTTGACTCATATGTGCCTCCAAGGAGCAGGCGTTTGCTGTTTCGATTGATATGAGGTAATGCCAGTTATTCAGCTCAGCTAACAATTCTACGGCATTACTACAAGTTTATTGTTTTTGATGTTATACAACAGAGACAAAATGGTTGTGCTATTCCTTTTCTAAATAATACCTACTGCGGTAAGCGGAGGAGAGAGTTCTAGGATTCCTACGTCTAAGGTTGTTTTTCCTTGCCTCCCCCTTTCTTTTAAAGTAAAGGATCTGGTTGCGTGCTTACCAAAC
Source organism: Pammene aurita (assembly GCA_947086415.1). NCBI lineage: Eukaryota > Metazoa > Arthropoda > Insecta > Lepidoptera > Tortricidae > Pammene > Pammene aurita. The sequence continues at coordinate 26,059,784 of OX352293.1, forward strand.
CTTGTCGGTTTTGACTTCTACAGAGATCTTGATCAAAATAGCTTATTTTGCGTTTATTCGCATTGATTTGTAGTATAAACTGTATTTGGTAAGATTTTTAAATCATTATAGGCTTACGTGTACCTACTTCCTGGGTTAAATCAAAATTTCCCCACACCTATTTATTGGTGACTGTGGACAACTTTTATACAAGCAAGTCTACAAGAGACCACGTGTCTTCCATTCTTCCTAACAGATGTACCAGACAGTTATTTTACCCATGAATCATGATTTAGCGATTGAAAGAATTTGCTTATTCTATTTTTCGTATCCGAGGTACGAGGACAGAGGAACGACATTTGAACTTCGTTTAATAAATCGATATATAATCGTTCAATTCGATATAATCGTTCAATATCGTGACCGATGTCAAAATAATTTTGACTGTGCAAATGTTGGCGTCATCTGTTAAAGGAGTAGATCAGCCAATAAAATGGCAGTTTTTTAAACTGTATCCATATAGATGTACATAGCCTGTGGAGCGACAGTTACAAAACGATGCATGGACATTACATGACGTCTCAAGGGACGACGCCATATCATGATACAGGTCGATGCAAGCCATCTGAGATGATACAATGTCATCTCCCAGAATGATAGACATGAGTACTCCGACATTGGCGACATTGTATCATGTCCAGGACGACACAATGTTGTCTTACAGGACGATGCATATCGCATCACGGGACGACGCAATGTCGTCACAAGAGAAGACGCAATGTCGTCTCACAGGACAACGCAAACAAGACGGGATGATGCATGACGCACGTTTTCTCACAGAACGACACTATGTCGTCTTACAGGGCGACGCAATGTCGTCTTACAGGGCGACGCCATGTCGTCTCCCAGAACGACGCATGTCGGCTCACGGGACGACGCCTGTCGTCTCACGGGACGACGCCTGTCGTCTCACGGGACTACGCATGTCGTCTCACGGGACGACGCCTGTCGTCTCACGGGACGACGCCTGTCGTCTCACGGGACGACGCCTGTCGTGTCACGGGACGACGCATATCGTGGGACAACCCATTGTATTTTGACGGTGCCTATTGGAGGTCACTGCGTCTCGTCGCTGGGCCACGGGCACCGAGCGGAATGTCACAATATCTGAAGTAGCAATAATGTCGTCTCATGGGACAATGCTTTGTGTTTTGACGGTGCCTATTAGAGGTCACTGCGTCTCGTCGCTGGGCCACGGGCACCGAGCGGAATGTCACAATGTCTGAAGTAGCAACAATCATTATAGAATTTGCTTTTATGTATTTATTTACATCTTTATGCAATTTGCACAAAATAAATTTCAAAGGAACTGTTCAATCTTTACACAATTTGTGTTTGCAATTTACTTTTCCATATTTTTTAAACTTGATAGAGCACGTCTTGCTCGGCTGAGTTACAAAAGCGTACTGAGGAGAAATCAGCCTGGCGCTGGCACCGGTCGACATTAGTACCTGAGTGGCGCGACAGATGGCGCTACTAGTCGAGGAATTAACTCGATTAGGGCTGAGTTACAAGGGTGTAATCTCATAGTGGTTTAAGCGAAGGCAAGAATACCTAAATATTCCATTAATACCTTACGATTTATTAAGCTTTTTGAAAATCACGGGCTTATGCAATGCATCCTCGTCTTACGATAGACTTGTAGGCTACAGATCCTTTGGAGAAGTTTGCTATGTAATAGTATGCTACTAGAGTCAACAGACTGGTCCCAAATTCTCGGTGCGTTTGTTACGATTTACTAATTAAAATTCACCGTTACAAATGGGGATCAATGTTACTCTGCGTCCGTAGGAAACACCTTACCCTACACGTTATCCCTGGGTGGTGCTAAAAGAGTAACAAACTTGGCAGCTGTACTGTCCCATCTAGACCTCGCAGCACTCACTGGATTTTCTTCATCATATGCTTTCCCACTACTACTACCCCAGGGAAGAAATGCCTAGCTATATCCAGTGACATATAGCCATACGATAAATAAATAACCGTTACAAAAATTCGCAACATGTGTTTTACAAATGACTTGACAGAGGGACTCACTAAAGGAATTACATGTTGGACGAACTTGTACTCACAGCGGGCCCTCGTTGGAGGAGAGCGGCCCAGGACAGACTTCACTGGAAAGAGCTAGAGGAGGCCTTTGCCAAGCGGCACACTGAAATTAGAGACATACTCTAATCCAGAATAAAGGGCTAAATAGATAGATAGATAGATTACATGTTTACTGCATACCTATTTGCCTTATTGTTTAGTCACTCGGTTTGTTTGTCTATTCGTTTACAATGTAATACCGTGTTGTTATATTGCAATAAAATAAATAACTGTAAAAATTAAAATTCTTCGTCGTCTATGCATTTAACAATCCAATAAAAGAATTCAGTCGAATTGAGAATCTCCTCCTTTTTTATAAGTCGGTTAAAAAATAATAAAATGTCTAATGTAAGTATCTGCTACATATACTTATACTAGAGGTCATATGAAACAAGAGATAAAACTGGAACCAGTAATTAACTAGCGTTACTTAGTACGGGTTAATCGCGCATATAATTAACTAGCCTTTTCCCGCGGCTTCGCCCGCGTACTATAAGTACTCAAAAAGGATACGATACCCATGTTGATTTTCAAACTTTGTGACCACATTTGGCCCTTTTAGGGGTTGAATTTTCAAAAAACCTGAAACACGTGTTTACTCATTTATCGTTAGGAATACTCCTGTGAAGTTTCGAATAAAATTGTCTAACAAATCTTGATTCGCCATACAAACTTTGGACCCACATTTTACCCCCTTAGGGGGTGAATTTTGAAAAATCCTTTCTTAGTGCATCCCTAGACCTTATAAGGAACCTACGTGCCAAATTTGGAATCTCTAGAACCAGCGGTTTGGGCTGTGCGTTGATATGTCAGTCAGTCAGTCAGTCAGTCAGTTTCTTCTGTTATATATTTAGATGTACACGGATAATATAATCGGAAGATATCTGCTTTTATCGATTACAAGTGCCATAGTAACTTTTAACGGGTATCGCCAACGATATTTTTTCTTAATCGGCTAGAATATTGCTGAACAGTATTTAAACATCTTTAAATAAAGCAGGCACGAAAAAGTTTAAACTATATTAAATGGTTTTCCAGTATAGAAACTAGTGCCTTGCTAAATAATAGATTCGGAAAATAATGTTTCAGTTTGTACTAGGGTAAAATATATACTGTTTTAACTTTTTTTTTTACGAATAGGCGCAAGACGCTTTATTGCCATGATAGATGCAGGACACAAGTGTTTAACACAATGGCTTTGTTAATAATAGTCCGCATAAGAGCCTCGTCCTGATCAACGTTCCCAATTAAGAACACTTTCGATTTAGTGGTTCCTGCCCGGAAGTTTTTTTGATGAACTTGCAGATCCTGCGCAATGTGCTCAATTAATCACATATTCAAATTTGTCGCTTAGTGCTGTAATGATTCGCACTTTGCGATTTATACAGCTCGTTTATGATTGGTTGTAGTACTGGGTCTAGTTGTAGGTAAGGCTCAACCCCAAACGGCTCACACATGCAGCCAGAATCGATGGCCACATATTTTGCGATGCTCAGCCCTTTCGGTAGCTGCACCAGCCTTCGACCAAGACCCTGAAAGATAGACGCAATGGTGTCAACACAACCCAGCTTCAAAGGAACAAGTATCCATGCCGTCAGGTATCTTGCCGTAAAGTATATATTATGTAACTAAATTATCGAAATGTTGAATATAACCTTTCAACTGTATATTCTTTATATCGAAATAAATATAAGTAAAAGTATAAAACCAACACAGGTTCATATTATTTCCAGTTCACACAATGAACAATCATTTCTCTTCGTCAGAAAATAATAGTTTCATGAATTGTGATTTAACATTTCCATTTTTACTGAAGCTTACAAATAAAATATCCATGCACTTTGATTTAATTAAATTCGACTGGCCGTTATGAAAATGTCAAGAAACATCAGAGATGGTGAAAGGGTCGCCTGAACGGAACTGGCATTGGTTTTTATTAACGTCCGCTCCCGTAACTAACTCACGGTGATTTATTTTGTTCTAATGTTCGCTCTTTGCGAAATAACACTCCGAGTTTGAATATATTTTATTTTTCACTTTCGAAGGGTACGTGTAAGCTTGTCTTACAACATTGTGTGGAAAATTCGATTCAATCGGATTATCGATATATATATATATATATTTATTTATTTAATATACACAATGTTTAGCTTAAAAACTATTACATTGTCCCACAAAACTATGACAATAGTTTGACTGTGGGATCCGCAGTCTCATTTAAAACAAATATTTATAAAGTTAACAATCTATAAAGCTATATCTAGGAAATGTTCTTTTAATCTTTTCTTAAATAAAGCATATTTTTTCTCGCATCGAATGGCTTCCGGTAAACTGTTGAGTATATATAGGATGCGTTTTTTACGCGTTCTGTGCCCATAATAGTTATTAACTCTCGGAACGAATAGTTTACCAGAAGTCATGGACTTAGTACTATATGTATGATCGGGAGGTTTCAATGGAAAATTGTCTGAATTATGATCAAGGTAGCCATGGCTACTTAAAGCAAGTAAATTAGGTAATATTTTGCAAAAATGAAATAGTTGTCTATAGTTATTTTTGTATTTGTGTTTATTTTTTTTGTTAACTAGTAGTTTTAATAATTTAAGTTGCATATTTTCTAGTCTATCAATATTGGTTTTGCTATCGAGACCATAACTCAGTATAGAATCTACTAATGACTGATACAAACATCTTAAAGTGCTAGTTGGAACTCTGAAACTTAAGTGGAAAAATTTGCCTAAAAGAACTCTTAAGTTTATCACAAATATAGTTTACATGGTATGACCAGGAAAAATGTTCATCTACTTGCATACCTAAGTATGTAATACATTTGACTCTTTCTATAGGTTCACAGGTACAGTTAGACACGTTTTGGTGGAGGCAAACAAAGGTGTGTGCATATAGGAACATATTATTATGGTTGTTTAAAGGTGGTAGATACGGGGAATGAATAATCAGTAACTTGGTTTTATCAGTATTGAGAACTATCCCATTGTCGTGAGACCACTTGACCACCGAGTCTATATCTTGCTGGACGAGTCGGAATGTGTCCTCAAGGTCAGTGCCTGCGCGCAGTGCACAGAGGTCGTCTGCGAACATATGCGCTGAGCAATGCTGCAGCACACTGCACAAGCTGTTAACGTGCATCAAGTAGCAATAGATAAGTGGACTTAATAAAAATACTCTTAGTTAAGACCATTGATTTTTAAATTTATTTACCGAGCATAAAATGTGACTATAGCTAATGACTGACTATAGTGTATTCCTAGGCCACAATAGAACCTTGTAATATTTACAGTTGCGCCATATGGGTACTTAGAAATGAACTATGCATTACAAAAAAAATAATGTGAAAAGGTTTTAACAGAGGCCTAGAAATCAAAAAGGCTAACTGAACACATTCTTTAATAAAAATATTTTAAAATATAATGAGAAGTTTATTTATTTTATGTCATCCATAATATAATATTTATTATAACGTTAAACAGACATGTGAAATAGAATTTGTAGAAATGTAAGGGGGTAGGTACGGAATTTAATTTCGGCACCGATGCGTCCGTAAAGTGCCTTCTTCTCCCCACCTGCCTCCGTACACCTGTTAACGTGTTCCTACACGTAGCTGTAATAATATTGTCACACGTATTTTATTTATACTTTGAAGTAGATTGTTAGATAAGGCGGTCGATCAATATGATATTAAGTTTGATAAACTCTATGATGTTTTTCTACTATTTTCGACACTGTTTATTTGCCAAGAATCTTGATGATTTTTATAGTGAAGATTGAACAAATGAGTATATTATTTAATTTCAGCGTTGAAATTCATGAACCAATTTCTGGCTTCAAGCAGGGTTCTTTGCTAATCAAAGCATTGCAGAGTCAATAAAAGTCTTGTTAAACAATTTGTATTACAATGTTAACCTATCCGAGTTACATTTTAAAATTGTGTGTCATGTCTATAACAAATATATTAACAAACAAAAATATTAACGGACACTACGTACACTCGTACAATTACAAGGTGTTCCGAGGAGAAGTGACCGGCCAAAGTGGGTTGACTACTTACGTAAAATTATCGATAAAAAACATTGGTTGACAGGTATATCGACAAACAATTTTTTTTACTGTCATTCCTTTTTTTTATTGTAGAAACGGCCGACTTGTTGCACTATTTTTGAAATATTTTGGTTGTTTTGAGTTTATTTGCCATTCTGCGTTCAATTATGTTTTAGAAAATACCATGCACTTTAATATTAACACATAAAATAATAATGTTTATTGGACATTTTTCGGAGTTATGAGCTAAACAAATAAAAATATAACCATTTCTTTGTTAAAATTTCAAGTTTATCATTGACATTCGCCTCCGTTTTTTATTTTTTATTTATTCTAAGAGTTTGAGCGGATTAGTAACAGTAATAACAATTAAATAAAAAAAAAAGAATGGCAAATAAACTCAAAACAACCAAAATATTCAAAAATAGTTCAACAAGTCGGCCGTTTCGGCAAAAAAAAGAAATGACAGTAAAAAAAAATCTCTTGTCGATACCTGTCAACTAATGTTTTTTATCGATAATTTTACGTAACTAATCAACCCACTTTGGCCGGTCACTTCTCCCTGGGACAGGGTGTATACAAATTATCCTTTGACATTTCATGCAAAATTACATCGTACATACCAGATTTTGCTAAGTTTAAGTTTGGTAACTCGCAATTACTACTAAGCCACTTAGATATGTGTTATGCAACTAGGTAGGAACATATATGCGAAACTTAGTTCGCTCTACAAACTGTTCAAACATATTGAATTTCACTCGGGGACTTAGCACCTGGCTTAAGCAGGATAGCGTTAGCGTTGAAGCGAACCGAATAAAATTGAAAATTCTGTTTTCAAAACCTAAAGCCTTGTATCAGAAACTTTCACACATCTGTGTCTGAGCAAGAAGTTTTTTAACTACGGCGTGCAGCGAGCATGTTGCCTTGATACATAAACATAATTAAAAATAATATATCCACATATGAATACCAAAATAAAAAAACCAGCCAAGTACGTGTCATGGAGAGTTCCATACCTACCATGGAAAAATCAAAAGGTCGTATCCGCCTACGAAATAAGTTTTTTCTCCGGTTCAAAAGTTACGGACGGGGGGGGACTATTTTTAGACTTATTCAAAATGTTCAAACAAACCTAAATGTTATTTTTAAAGATATATCGATTAATGTATATACAACATTTAAAAAAAAAATCAGCAATTTTATTACAAAATTAAGTAGTGGCATAAAAAATACACCTTAGGTACCAATGTTATAATTTTATGAAGATAATTTAGTCTTATAGTTTCAGAGTAAAATGGCTGTGACATACGGACGGACGGCGGGCGGACAGACGGACATGATGAAACTATAAGGGTTCCGTTTTTAGGGTTCCGTAGCCAACTAGTTGCAATTTTAACCACGGAACTATAAAACTATTCGTCTCATTACGTATTATAAATATAGAAGCCAGACAACGCACGGCCTAAACCGTTAAAGGTAGGAGATATATATTTTTAATTTGCCTTGAAGGAGAAATTTGGACTTAGCAGACGAATTGGACCTGGGATATGTCCTTATACTAACTTAACTTAACTTACATCAAACTACGTCCGGTATGTCATTAACCTATGTCCAAAAGAGAGGTATGGGTACTGCGAATGTCATTTCGCTATGTGTGGTAGGGCACGGCACAGCTCAGCGAATGTCATCTCGCTGAAATCTGGAGCAGAGCCCGACTGGGGAACTACCAGGAAGTACCTTACATAAAACCAAAGCCAAATAGCACAAGACCCTACTCATAGTGCTGTGTTCCTGCCGGAAATTATGGTTGCCAAAGAGCTCAAAGAGGACCCAGTGTGTTGACGACGAGGTAGCCTCTTGTTCCTTTAGTCGTCAATACAGTGAAAAAAGGGTCGGCAACGCGCATGTGACACCTCTGGAGTTGCAGGCGTCCGTAGGCTACGGTAACTGCTTACTAGCAGACGAGCCGTATGCTTGCTTATAAATCCTGTCGATAAGGGGCCAAAAACGCGGTTAAAAGTTTTGACGATTTCTACGCGGGTGAAGTTGCAGACGGAGGCTAGTCTACCTCAATTATTAAAGTTATAAGGAAATTGTACAATATATGGAAGCCACGTGACAATTGCCGCATAATTGTGTCGCGTTAAATAGGCCCCTTGACTTCACGATGTACCCTAAAAATGCCAAGAGTCTAAATGAATCCCAACGCAATGTTTCAGTGAAAACTTGAAAAGTTTCTACGGGGGAATCACGGCTCTAATTAATTAGGAACACGATACGACCAAAAATTCATTAATGTATAAAATTTCAAAGTTTTTCTAAGAAAGGCTTGGCTAGGCTTATGAAACGTAGCTGAATTGATTCACTGAAATTGATACTTTTTGCTTCGCATCAAATCAGGCATGGCTATATTTTTGTATGTTAAAACGACAAAGTGATGCTGATGCAAACTTATAATGGACACGCTTTTTAAAAATACTAAAAATTTCTTTTTATTTCTGTTTCTAACATTTTTCCGACAAAAAGCGTAAGTTACGGCAAAACTCCCTAAGGACACTTTGCGCTTATCAAGTTATCACACTACGAAGCATTTTCGTTACATAGCGGGGAAACCACAGATCGAAATATACATAGATAACTTAAACACCTCAATCTGTATGAAAACCAACCGTGTCACTTTTTTTCTACCTACTGTGACGTCACAAGGGCGAATTAGTGATGTGGATTCCCCGTTGTCCGCACAAAATCGATTCAAAGGCGGCACTAATCGATTCACATGAATGACATCGATTTTCTGACAGACGAATGATATAGACAGACGAATGATGTAGACAGACGAATGATATTATATGGAATTATTAAATAAAGGACATTTGAAATACATTTTAAAAATAAAACTAGTAAGACTATTAGCTCTGTGAGCTGTAGACCTCGCTTTGTTTTGAAATGGTTGAAACTTGTAAATTTTTAAGTTTTCTACCTCCATATCTCTCATTGTTTTAAATTTTGAAAATTTTTATATAGTTGACAAGATTTAATGAGAATCATTATTGGACCAAGCTGAAACGGAGACGCTTACTTACTTAAATATTACTATGCTTAGTCGGGAACCAGTCTTGCCGTCCCGTGGCCGCAATCCATTTTTCTTTTGTGATAGGATCATGTGGGAAACGAAATAAAAGTAAGTGTTTCTTAAGCACAATATAAATTTATAAACGTATTATACGTTCAAAGGATAAACGTGTCACATACATGAACTCTCTACCCTCCATTTTTAAAGCTGTCGTGTAAAATTAGGACATATTTCGAGCTTGTTTGTATCAATAACAACTAAATTGGCGTTTTTAAAATGGTAAATATCATTCATCTGTCCGATATCGATTAAAATCGATCATCGAAATAATGTTGTAGAACGAAAAACACTAGTTGCTAGATTTGACAGACGAATGATAAGTTCCCTTGTACCACGAACTCCAAGCGATGCGCGACAGTATCGCTTGTTCTGATATTCATCGTCCTCTTAACACACAACGTCAGATTAAACGCTCAAAGCAAACGCGGCAATGTAATGTGAACATAATTTACTTACCGATAATCTATTGTTACTTAGGTACAGTCTTGGAATCACACCTCGGAATACTAAAAAAATAGATTTAAAATGAATTAACGCATAATATAATTTGAAAACAACTTACGTGTGACAGGAAAAATGTCCTTGGGTTTGGGTGCTTCCAATTTTTGGGCTATTGTACTTTAATACCATGTAAAAAGGCATTTTCTTAATTTTCACGGACAACCGGTTACCACAACAGACGCGCGCGGAATGTCAGTAGCGACGGCCAACTCGGAGACCTACTCCGAGTTCCGACACGCGAAGTAGATGCATTTGCGTGATCTATGTATATTTATATCTGTGGGGGAAACCCAATGTTATCGGCTACGGGGTAGCGCTAATGCGCGTAGCATAGCGGTGAATATATTATAGTAAACTATATTTGCAACTTAGGTATAATAATCCTTACCTTATTACAATACGTTTTATTTTAAGATTAGAAAAAATGTTGCGATTGCCGTCATGCGATTACTCGGGATCGGGAAACGATTTTTAAACTAGCATTTTGCCTCTTATTGTTATAAGTGTAACACTAATAATGGAAACTAGTAGTCTCATCTAAGTTTTTTCCTATTATGGCTGAAAAAATAAAGATACATGGGCGAAATTTACCGTTATTTTTCTAATATTAAATAAAAACGCGGTATAGGTATACACATGAACTTTTGTTGTAACTTACGCCCTTTGTGGGAAAAAATGTTAGAAACGAAAAATAAAATGAAAATTTTAGTGTTTTTTCGAGAATTTTAAAATTATAATCAGCTATCCCAGATTTTATGTAAGACACCACCCCTTAACAACTACCATTTCTATGAATCATACGCCTAATGTGTACAGGTAAAATATAATTAATAACTTAGACGTAGAACAAGAACATAACCTGTAGCTCAAAATTCCTAGTAGCCATAAAAACCTCAGCATAAACGTAAAAGTTATTAATGTTACCCACTAGCAGGCGCTTCTATTTAAACTCCCCATTTATAATGGCGGTCGCAGCGACAAAGTAAATTAACTAACGAGATACTCAGATTAATATTTTCATCCATAATTATGTTCCACTAACTAAAGCAGCGGGAAATAAGGCCCTAATTATTAAGCTCAGACTGCCGTGCCGTCTAATAGCATCATTTGTTGCTGTCAGGAGAACTCGGGCAAGATATTGTCGAAGCCAGTGCAACGCGGATGCAACAGCGCTCACTGACTGGAAAAAATTACAGCAAAACGTTAGCTCCTCTAAATCTCACACCGCTAAATCAGTGCTTGGATTACGGCTATCCCTGTCACATTGTTAGTTTCCCAGACAAATTGCTCACTTTGTCGGTTATTTCATTTCGTTACTTAGAACAGCTATGATAGGCGCCGTTTTTACGTGACCGGACTGTAGGACAAGTCAATCAATATAAATTTTTGTTAGGTACCTAAAATATCGGTATCCCACGACTTGCTTAGTGAACGGAAAATTATATTGGTATTGAAGAAATAACATTTGGATTCAATGAAAATGGCTGTATGATTATAGTGCATGCACGTTGATTTTCCTTAAGCACTGTGTACAATTGATAAACAGGAAGTACCAAATAAACAGACTCACAAGGTAAATGGTCTATTAACGCTCAACACGCATTAATGGAGTTAAGTATGTATGAGTGAATGAATTGACAGCACTTTAAATCATTTGCAAACGACTTTATATGCCAGGAGCTGTCTGATTACTTGACTCAATTAAAAAATCTACTTTGCGAATAGGGCTTGCAATTATCCGGATAATATGGCTACTATCTGGATAATTTCATACAAATTACTATTTCAAATATCCGGATCGAAATTTACTGGGAAAGTGCGGAACCGTCGGACGTTTGCCTTATATTAACATATAAAAGGCTTCTCTATCTATTCTTTGTTCTCCATTTTGATGTGAAATTTGTTATATACGTACAATGTCACATGGCATGACCAGTCTAAAAGTATTTTTATTATTCATATACTCTGTATATGTAATATTCGTCTTTCGTAACCTACACGAAGGCCCCTAAAGGACCGACCATTTAACCTAATCGTTATTACCAGCATTGCCAGGATAGTTACTCAAACGGTTATTGTTATTAAAGCAACAGGTAAGCGATTCTGCATCAGGTGACGGTGAGGTTACGTAATTTACCTAACGTAATATTTGACACTAAATAAAATATGATTAATGTACTACAGGTAGCATAATTAACTATGCCTATTTGGATTCGAGAAAGACACAGAAAATGACAATACACTATCAAATTAAGCAATTTTATAACTACGAGTATATGTCGCCTGTTGGAAAATTTTGACGCCTTGGCGTTAGGCATGTCACCATCGACACCTATTTAATTTTAACAGTTCATTAGGTAGGTAGGTTTTTGGCCACCATTTCATGGAATAATCTACGAAAACAAAATGAATCGGAAGGTAGAATGGGCAGTAGCTACAATAAAATTGAAAAAATAGGGTTCAACGGGATTGGGAAGATCAACGATACCACAGGCGATAACCAACTCGATGGGGTGAACGAATAATCGTTTTACCTTTTCCTTTTACGATTATAGGCGATCGCTACCTTAAACATTTTATATCTTCTGCAATGTACGTACGTATGTTTTTAACCACGGTTTTTAGTTGAATGTAAGTAATTAACGCATAGAACAGGAGTTTTTTAAAAGGTTTGAGGACTTTTTTACGTGTAGGGTTAATAGGCTTTTAAAGATGCCATTTATACTTTTTAATTCCACGTTTAAAGGTAGGTTCTGGTTTATCACGGTTTAGCCATATTAGACTGTAAGTTTGTTTTTTGACCTATGGTTCATAAGTTATGGGAGAGTGTTACTTATCGAATAATGTGCTATACGTTAATGCAGAAGAGCCCTGACCTAAAAAATAGTAATTCACTAACCAGAGATAAAACAACACAACAACAAATAACGGTACTCAAAATAAATAAAAAAACCTTACAAAATAATAATTTGTTTCGAATGCCTAAAAATAAATTCATAAAGCGGGCACATTTAAAAACCGCCTGTAGCCTTTTCCTATTTAATTATCTAATTTACCTACTTAATTCAAACAACAAACAGTGTTCGTTTTTTTAATAGAAAAACTTTTAGTATTCTTGATACCGTGGCCATTTAATGGCAATTAAAGCATACCTAATCCTAGACGGATAAAAAAAAGTTAATACAGTACCTTGCTCTTGATTGCTTTTTATCCGACTTACTTAAAGCCAACAGGGAGGGTTAGATCGGAGATAGGACTAGTCATTAGTGTCATTATTTGTTTGATATATTCGAATTTCATAACTAAGCAATATCCCCTAAAGTTCGATGTCTGCTTAGGATTTCGTCCAAGGAAGAAGAATTAAAGCCTGTCCAGAAATATGTGATCATTGCAGGGATCGGGAACCGTTCTTTGCTCCATACAAAAATACCGGTATTTAAACGTTATTTTCCGTTCTTTGGTTAATTATTCCTTTTTTAATTGGACAATGTAATCATATGAAGTCATTTTCAAGTTCTACATAAAGAGCATACATTAATTCAAAATATTGGGCTATTTTGGGGTTTTTGAAAAGAACGGTTCCCGCTCCCTGGATCATTGTCAAGAGTGCGCTTTTATTCTCGTTTATATGGCAACAGTTCAGTATAGTGTCATAGAGCGTATTATTATCTATGGTATGGTGACATCTTGATTTGTTTACCTGTCAGCTCTAATGAAAAATAAGAGGCTGTATTGCTCAAAACTGGCCACTTCATGATCTCATCATATTCAAAATTATTAAAATAATTAACCTAGTAGAAGATAAACCTTGTGCTATTCGAAAGAACACATCAACTACGGACTTTTCACAAAACTTCATATTTTGAAAGATCGTTTCTTTTTAAATTGCATAAGTAGAACACTTTTTTTAATATATGTTTCATTTATAAATAATTCACCGTAATTTAACACCTGATTCGCGATTGTTGCTTCGAAAGGTGAAAAAAGTAAGATTATTATTGATTACAATTGAGTTAAACTGGTACGTAAAATATATAAATACGTTGGAAAATGAGTCGTCTGAGTAATAAATTCAAACCACCGAAAGTATATTTTTTTGTAATAACAAGACTTCAAAGTATCTTAAAAAAAGAAATTCATATCCGTGATTTCATTATTAGCGATTTTCATTTTCAAATCGTTACCTGACTCGTAATTGATAAAAATTCTAAAATCTCGGATTTGCGTATAAGTGGCACTTCTCGATGAGTACAGTTACCGGCAATAGTATCTTCCTACATGAACGCCGCAAAAATATGTGACACGCTCTTATGGCCCTACAGATAAGGGCGTGTCATATATTTTTGCGGCTTTCGTGTAGGAAGATACCATTACCGGTGACTGTACTATCGGAAGGGTCACGTGCCCACTTGCTAGTTGCTGAAGTAGTTTTTGTCAAAAAATAGGGTCATTTTAAAACGGAACCCTTATAGTTTCGTCATGTCCGTCTGTCCGTCCGTCCGTCCGTCCGTATGTCACAGCCATTTTACACGGAAACTATAAGACGTATCTGAATAAAATTAACACATAAGGTGTATTTTATATGCCGCTACTTAGTTATGTAGTTAAATTGGAGAAAAAAATATTTTTAGGGGGACGGGCGCTCCATACATGTAACTAAATTTCAAAAACATTTTTTTAACCAAATATCAATATATGGTACATCAATCGATAGGTCTTTAAAAATAACATTGAGGGATCTAGAAACATTTTGTGATTAAGTGAGTATTTTCTGAAATAATAGCTTCGAAAGTCAGAAAAATTGTGTCCCCCCCTGTAACTTTTTAACCTTAGTTCAAAAAAATATGAAAAAAAATGAGGAGATGCACCTTATCACATCCTTTCTAAGAAAATTATTTTGAACATTATCGGTTCAGCCATTTTTAAGTTATCTCTAAAAAACTTCTTCCATAGGCATCAGATACGATCTTCAGGTATTAGTTTGGTTCTTATTCCATTGAAGGTACGGAAACCTCCATTATGCATGGTCCGACACGCACTTGGCCGGTTTTTTGTTGAGTGTACAAAATTCTGCAACTTTGGCTCAGGCTACCAGGTACTAAAATACATAACATTTTGCCTGCCGTTCTAAAATGCATTACATTTTAAGCCTAATTTTGCTACTCGATGAGGTAGGGTTGCCAGTTATTTTTCCTTTGCACTTGGCTGGACACGCTGCCGTATGTCTAGGTGAGCAGTCTATTTGTTGGTATGCATGTAGATAATGTGTTATCACTAGCTTTTGTCCACGTCTCCACATGCATGCATGTTTTATTTTTATGGTTCAATGATATAGGTAATTTTTTATGAATTCATAAGGGTAATTTTGAAGGAATAGAAAAAAACATATATATCTATGGTAAAAGGCAGAAAACCTATATAGGCCAGAAGAAGAAAAATAACCCTTATACACTTTTTTTTAATAGTCTTTTTGTTATATTAATACTATACTGGAATATTTCTATTCTATACTAGAATAGAAAAAAGATAAACCGACTTCAAAAAGGATAAAATAAATTATTATATTATTTATATGCGTTACAAAATGATACGTTTGAAGTCGATGCCAAGCCAAAAAGTTACAATACCGGTCAAATCAGCTTCAAGTCTGAAAATCACAAAACAGTTAATATGAACGAGGCGTATGTGTCCAGTGAATTGTTTTTCATACTATAGAACTATTCTAATACGGTATTGACTGCACGTAGGTTTTCATTAAAGTACAGAAAGATGTTAATAAACTTTTTTACTAGTTTTCGGACTAACCATATCTCGAACGGAGCCCGTGCTTCGGTTTGAATTATTTATCCTACTTCATCTAAGGTGTAATATCGAAGTGTAAAGGAATTCAATGGCTAGATTGATCTTTCTATACTCAAACACACTGGGTGTGTGGGACCCATCTTTTCAGTAGAAAAAGGCGCGATATTTAAATTTTCTATGGAAGGTCAACCATACATGTTTATATATTTTTTTAATTTGCCGCCTTTTTCTGATTATTGACAATGTAGACGTGTATCAGAGTATATATAGATGGGTATCACATTTCATCAAAATTGGATTAGTAGTTTAGACGTGAAAATGTAACAGATAGATTCACATTCACCTTTTCAATATAAGTAGGAATCGAAATGTTATGTGATTTTCAGACTTGAAGCTGATTTGACCGGTATTGTAACTTTTTGGCTTGGCACCGACTTCAAACATATCAGTTTGTAACGCATATAAATAATATAATAATTTATTTTATCCTTTGTGAAGTCGGTTTATCTTGTTTTTGTAAAAAGTTTTTATTTTTCCATTTTTAGTGATTATATAATTATCATAATCGGACAACGGATCTCGCAATAATCGGTGAGGATATATAAGAAAAAGTTCATGATACGTACTCAATGTAAGGAAAGTTCCACATATAATATGTGCCCTTTATCATTAGGTCCACTCCATCAAATTAGTGGTTTTCGAGAGGAAATGCTTGAGTTGCTTAAAAAAAAACAACCAAATCACCATACATGTGCCATTAAAAATTGAGGAGTTCCCTCAATTCCTCATGGATGCCATCATCAGAACAGCACCAGATTAATGTGGAACCATCTCAAAGGTAGTTCCTTTCAAACAAAAAAGAATTCCTGAAATCGGACCACGGGTCTCGGAGTAATCGCTGAACATCCTACATTAAAAAAAAACATCATCATTATCATCAAAACAAACATCATCATGAGGTTCACTTCATCAAATTGGTGGATTTCGAGAGAAAATCCTCGCGTTGCTTAAGAAAACACCTAAGTCACCATACATGTGCCTTTAAAAATTGAGGAGTTCCCTCATATCCTCATAGATCCCATCATCAGAACAGCATCAGATTTATGTGGAACCATTTCAGAGGTAGTTCCTTTCAAACAAAAAAATCATTCCTGAAATCGGACCACGGGTCTCGGAGTAATCGCTAAACATCCTACATTTAAAAAAATCATCATCATTATCATGAAAAAAACCATCATAATGAGGTTCACTTCATCAAATTGGTGGTTTTCGAGAGAAAATCCTCGAGTTGCTTAAGAAAACACCCAAATCACCATACATATGCCTTTAAAAATTGAGGAGTTCCCTCAATTCCTCATAGATCCCATCATCAGAACAGCACCAGATTGATATGGGACCACCTTGGAAGTAGACCCTTTAAAAAAAAAAAGAATTATTCAAATCGGACCACGCGTCTCGGAGTAATCGGTGAACATACATAAAAAAAAAAGCCCAAACCGAATACAGAACCTCCTCCTTCTATGAAATTGAAGTCGGTTAAAAAGTAGGTACTCATTCAATGCGCTAGGAGTGAGTAGTAGCGTCTCTAAATAGTGATACATATTGATCACGGTCTAGCAACTGGCTCGTTTGCTAGACCGTGCTTTACGACACTACGTTTCAATAAGCTCTTACGAAAACTTAAAATCTTAGGTACTGAATCACGAACCTCATTTATAGCAGTTAGTAGCAATTGCAGGCATCTAACTTTTACGAAAGAATAGGAAAACCAAATTCGCTCCGGCTTGCCTACAAGTATTGTTGAGTAGGTACCTAGTAACAAGAATTATCTCTACGCCGTGCCGCCTTCGCGTCAACTTTGAAGCCTGACCCGGTTTTGGCCCGAAACTACAAACAAAACCGCAGCAAAATCAGTTTCGTCCTTTAGCCATGAGCGTGACGCGGTGACGGAATATAATTTAAATCTACGCAGTTAATAATTTACTTGCATGTTCAAATATTACTTTAGGTAATTACTTACTACTTACTCAGCGACCCAAAGTGAATCTTGGCCTCCGATACGAGAGTGTGCCACTTTCCTCGATCCCACGCTAGCCAATAGCAGATTTGGAGTTCGCGCTGATCCGCCTCGACCATGTCGCTCCAGCGATACCGTGGACGTCCAACAGGGCGTCGCCCTTCCGGACATCCACGGTATGCCTTCTTCACTTTCCGATCTTCCCCCATCCTCTCGAGGTGGCCAAGCCAGCGGAGTCTGTGAGCTTTGGTCTCTCCTATAATATTACTTTCTATAGATTATATAATTACTAATAACGTATTAACCAGAATTCAATATGTACCACCCGGACCAAGTTAGAATGATTAGTGGTATAAATATGTATATATTTCATACTTACAATGTTTAACGAGCCTTTACTTTGGACCTTTACAAGGACAATCACAATGGATAAATATTTTCAAAGATGGGCTAGACTTACTACACATAAATCCGTATTATAAAAAAGTAGGTAGATACTGATAGTGGACATTGGTTCCATGGCAGAGAGGTCGGTGCCTCTTGTGGGACGCAACGTGTGTCAGTTTGTATGAGAAAAAGCCTGTTGCGGATTTGCATTTGTAGCCACCTGACGATGCCTGTGATGCGGATATTTATAAACTGTTCAATAGGCACTTAACAGATTCAACTCAAACTATCTAAAGTTTTAGACAATCGAAACTTAGGTGTGCAATTATTTACCTCTCATAATATGATACAGTCAGACATCCCTATATTACGGGCAGAGTGCCATTTGGCGCTTACTGACTCCTGAATTGCGCACTGTTGGTTACCGATTATTGGATACGATTTGGATTCAGTTCGTAGGTCATTGTCGTGAAGTGGTACTGAATCTGAGTTTATACCTATCATTCATTCAATCGAGAGTATATAATATTAGCAATTGATATGCGTTTAAAACGTCATATTATCTGCATAACCACTTTGTTTGACATTTGGTAACACATTCAATCGTTTGCCGCTTGGACGAATAACAAGTAAGTAAGCGTAATCACCGCTCAAAACCTGCACCAAAACCGTGGTGCCAAAGGGGGTGGAGCAATGGTGTAGCCGTTGGAGCTAATCATCGTGGTGCCCTAATGTCATGTCAAAAGTTTTGAAATTGTCATAATCTCAGTTTTGTCTAGGTATGAAATTTCGATAATATATCGCTATTATAATGCCGCCTTGCGCCATGTATTGGTGCAGTGCATATTTCTTATAATCGGTAAGTAATTTACGCATAAATTAAAATATATTACAGACTTGTTAAACTAAGGAGTATTTCAATGCTTAGAAAAAATGGAAAAGTAGAAAAATCCACTGCCTCAGGCGAGACTCGAACTCGCGACTCTGGGATACATGCCCATCGCTCTGACCAACTGAGCTACTGAGACACACCTGATGGCTGCGAATTTCTCCACTATATCCCATATGCGTCTTAGGGGGACGCCTAGCGACATCTGCCGAAGAAGTCTTACACTACTACTTGTGGTATCGTTAGCAGACGGTCTGCTTAATACAAAATTAATTGTAAGGAGTATTTATTATACGATAACTAGACATTTCAGTTATTTTAATTTGAGTATCTACTGCCCAATTAAACTTAATTGTCAAATCAATTTTCACCACTCACAGCGCGGTAACTTTTCTTATTGGTGAAATGGCATGAAAATTTTGCGGAATTAGGGTTAACACATAAAAATATGCTGCAAGATTGGTTAACAAGACATAAGACATTTTAGTTTTGTAAACGTGAAACTGGGACGTGTTTTTACACGAGCTTTGCATGAGTTTACCCGTATTGATATTTTATTATGTCGAGGGTTTGCCATTGTCTTGCACAATAAAACATAAAATCGAACTAGTTTATCATTGTAACCTATGAACGCAAATACAATTTAAAATGTATTCTTTGGTTTTATAACTTATTCCTACTATACTTAGATTGTTTATACTTTCCTAACGAAAAAATGTGTTATAATCTCTGATCCCGACGTTTGACACAGGTTCCATCGATCGTGCTCGCATATAACTGAATTTATAGAAAATTGCCAAACGGACATAGATATAAATTTATTGACTGTACTGTAACATAGCTAGTATATTAAAATAAACAATAACCTAAGCATAGGAACGTAATCACCGCATCGCCCACCGGTTTCAACCAGGGCAAACAGTCAACGCAGGACAGCTTGTGGAGAGCTGTTGGATGGGTGAGTGGTGGGAACGGCCTACTTACTGCCTCTGGCTTTTCTTAGCCGCCTGACCAGAGTGACGTTGCTAGAACTGCGTTTCTCGACGATAGATGTGGCCAGCTGGCTATTTAAAGCTCGGTGACACTTCTCTTTACCCAGCCTTCAGCACACCGATGTTGCGCTTAAGCCATTTCAGATATGGTTTTTAATAGTCCTTTCACCATTTATGGTGGAAGTTGTCTCAGCGTGCGTCTCATTACACGGGTAGGGACACGATATGCTTAGTGTACCCCTTACAATCTTACATTGTCTTAAATACAGTCCAAAAAACTTGGTAGCCTGGCCTCTCGTAAAAATCAGCAATACCTGATTTGATGTAAGGCAAAATGTACCATTTCAATGGATCATCAGGCTCAGACCCCGGCACGTACCAATGAGTTTTCCGGAATTTATGTACGGAATATCATTTGATATTTACCGGTCGCTTTTCGTTGAAGGAAAACATCGTGAAGAAACCGAACCTATTAATCCCAACAAGTCCTAATTTCCCTATCTAGGTTGGAGGTTCAGCTGGCAGTCGCTTTCGTAAAAACTAGTGCCTACGCCAATCTATAGGTTAAGGTTACCAAGCAGACCCCAGACTTAATTGAACCGTGGCAAAAGCCAGGACAAACTAGCGCTTAGGATGAGTCAAAAGAGCGTCTTCTAAGCGTTGGATTCGGTTCTGCTTACTGCCTCCCAATGGCCAGAACGGTTGCTCCTTGTACAGAAAAAGCAATTTTTTTTTTTTGTATATTACGTACTAGTTGATTTTTAGTTAAAGCAGTCTCACATCAAGTGTTGCGTTGTCATCTCAAACAATGTTCTTGAAGTAGGTACCTACCTGCTGAGGAATTTTTGATTAATCATCATTTGAAATAATAGAGTTACGAAGCGCGTTGGAGTCAATCAATGTTTCCAGCAACTAATTAACGGTGTTACTTTCGGAAGTTGTTTATTTTTCTCGTAATCGGGGACTTCATTTATAAGGCTTGTTAAAAGTTCAAGTAAGTTAGTAAGTAGGTATATATTTCCTTACTTTATCGACGCGCCAGACTTACAAGTGGACTTAGCATATTTATGGGAAGATACCAGTTTTACTCAAGTTATCATGCGTATTTTTATACAAATGATTTTATACACCTGATTTACACATATTTCTTTCGCACAATTTTAAAGTTTCGATGATTACTTAGATCGATGTTCTGCCATTTCAATTTGAATTTATATGCTATGCCTATATATAATTTTATTTATCGTATGGCTACATATCATTGGATAGAGATAGGCATTTCTTCTCTGGGGTAGAAGTAGTGGGAAAGCTGATGATGAAGAAAATCCAGTGAGTGCTGCGACGAGGTCCAGATGGGACAGTGCAGCTGCCAAGTTTGTTACTCTTTTAGCACCACCCAGGGATCACATGTAGGGTTGTCGAAGGTGTTTCCTACGGACGCAGGGTAAGATTGATCCCCTATATATATAATATACAGTATGATCTAGATCTCAACCTAAAAATCTAGCTAGAAATACGAACATTAAAAATCGTTTTCATGTAAAATTCGCTACCATTACTCTTCCTTCCATTTACAAAGATTGAAACGAGAGCCTTCAAAGAGTTATATAAGGCTGGCACGGCACCTCAACCCGAATGCTTTTAAAGAGCCATTTCGGCAGATAATGCAATTTGTTACAAGTCGTTAGCTCATTTACTTTTATTATTAGTGCCCATAAAGGACGCCATTGCTCTCTCTGAACCACGTGAAACCGAGCGGTTTCCGCCTCGCTGCCACACTCCAACACTTCCATTCAACATCTGGTTATTTGAACTGCATGTTTAAGTTAATTGAGATGATTTCGTTTGCATCATTGAATTTGTCTCTAAGTAAATGGAAAATGGGCCGAACGATTGTACGTGGTGTCGTATCTAAATGCTTTTCTAATGTATGTATGTATGTATGTATCACTTTATTACACATAAACAAGTAGGTATAACATAAAAACAAAATTAACATATATGCACAAAGGCGAGCTTATCCCTGATAGGGATCTCTTCCAGCCAACCCATGAGAAAATGTGAAAGGATACGAATACGCATTAAATACACATTTCTCGATGGTATATGAATAGTATATGAATTTTATGACGGCTGATGAATAGTTATTTATTCAGGGGGCAAATCTCGTGCTTTTATTAAGACCCGAGCCAGCGAAAGGTTCCAAAATTGAGCCACGAGCGTAGCGAGTTGTTCACAAAATGGAATCTTGAGCGTGCGAGGGCCTCAAAGTCTTACCTTTTTTGAGCTTGAATAAATTTGCTGCCGAGTATAATGCAAAGTTTTTCACCACACACCACAGGAAAAATATACTTAAGCCATAAAATATAAGAAATCAAAGCCAAATGAATGCTTATAAACTTAAACCGTATAAAAACCGTATAAAAACGCTATGTCCAAGCATGACAACACTTGGAATTCAAAGTAAACCACAAATATGTCGATGGCAACTATTTATCTAGATATCGTTTAACAATAAAAAAATCGTTAAAAACGCTTATATAAAGGAATGATTTACTCGTAACGAAAAATTTCAAGGAAAACCGTGCTATTGAGGTTTTATACTCATCATAAAAAACTTTTGAATAATGGAGAAAAAAACGCAAAGGCTGCTTAAGCATAAGCATACTTGTAAAAGTATTAATACGTAAAATATTTGATTAAAAGCAAATGTAGCTCAAATTAAGGGTAAAAGAGGAATGCAATGGAAATAGAAGGTACAAATGAGTGTTTACGAAAGCGTCGGCAACAAAAAAGACCGTGTAATTTCGGATTGGAGTGGCCATTACCCACGCCGACTGTGGAAAGAGCGCTCGCAATTGCATTGAAAATGTCGCTTTTAATTTTTCAAAATGCAAAGCGTAAATTCGCATTTGTGGTGGGCACGATAGCTACCGGCCTAAAAGCTCCAGCGATGTAAGTAAGTCCTCGGTAGGCTTTGTTGCTAATACAAAGCCCTCGCTCACATACAGACCGCTTTATGAAAAGTTTGTGTCATCAAAGTTGCCGCAAGATATTGTTTGGTGTGGTAGCATTATTTTAGAGGCGTAGAGTTTTGATCAGCAATAGATACGATATGAGGCTAGTTAGTTACAGTAGGTATACTTATAGAACCGTAGACGGCACGAGAAATTGAACAATTAGTCGCGTTGTAATTCGATTGCAGATTTATCGTATTTCCGAGACGCGTTCATCTCGCGCGGGGCTGCTTCGAGCGTGACAAGCTTGGAGCCGCTTCTCCTCTACCGGCCTGTTCCTTTATGCCCTTTGATATATTACGAACCACCACACACCGACTTGGTAATATCACTATGATTTATCCGTACGTCGCAGACAATCCTACACCAGAAGATGTGTTGTCGACTCAGTGAGCGGCCTAAGATTAATATTGCGGCGGTAATATGAGACGTGTAGTTTTTCTTTCTTCAGTGAATCATTTGTTATGTGTCGCTCATGTCATAATAAAACAAGAGCAGAAGCCGATTAAAAACTATATTTTTATTTCATAAGTAGGTTTGCATGAGGCTGAGATTCAAAAAAATTTTGATTAAAAGCGAAACAAACATCAGGCAGACGTATCTGGAGAGTGGAATATTGTGCTTTTATTCGACGTCTCCAGATTAAAAAGTGGGACGAGTCGCTACAATGAGAAACAGGGTGGGGCGGATTTAGCTATGGAAGGAGGGTAAAGTCACAATGCGAAGATGACGCTTGGATAGAGCCTCTGAGAGCCTCTCGACGAGGACGCGTCTTATACACTAGCCACTGCCAAATCTATGGAATATTTAATTAGATGTAAGTTGAAGGTAACTAATGTTTTTACGGGGGAAATGTTCATGTAAATATAATGCGAATTACTTTAAGCGAAAAATGCAATAATTGTAAAGCAGAACTTCATATATTTGCGTTTAAAGACTCAACTATAATATTTACAAAAGAACAACATCACAAAACCGTTTCTTAGCAATTTCCGAGCAATAAGGGTGCCACGGGAGGCTCGCAACGTATGAAATGTGGTAATTCTAACAGTATTTGAAAACATTGCGTCGGCGGCACAAGAAATGTTTAAATTGCGGTTATTTGACGCTAACAGCCTCTAAATCCTAACCAAATGGACTCCAATAAAAGTAGCAAAATAAGACGTTAATATTAGGTAGATACACCGCGGAAATCATGCGGGTCACGTATTTGAGGAAACGTAAACTATTCTTGTCGTTATGTTTTTATCACCAATGAAATGGAAAAAATAAGTGGTTGTCATTTTATTTCAAAATTCTTGATAATGGTTTACTAATGGTATATAAATAGAACTAGTTCTTAATTAAGTTACAGTAATTTCAATGGCAATCGGTTAGCAATACATATAATAAAGCTATTTTTTGTTTGTATGATTGTAAAATTTACTAAGTTTACATTAACAGATATAAATATATTATAAGTACTTGTATCGCCCTGAATGAGATTATGTAAATAATTGGATAATTGCATAAGATAACAATAAAAAAACCTTTAAGTAGTTGCAGATGTATAAATAAGCTTTGAGCCATGTGTTTACAGAGCAGAGTAAGCACTCTATATTGCTTATATGTCCTATTTTCCCTAGTTAACCACAACAGCTTAGTATTAAAATGAACAGCTCCAGCTTACAGTTGTCAAACGAACTAAAGCCGATTTTACAACACCAACTTTTCGTAAACAAACAGTACGAGTACCTTTAGCTCTGAACTTCATAATTGACTACATAAAGCCTCTGGGGTGATTTGTACAGCACTCAACCACAGTAGTCATACTGGAGCCGCAATGACAAACAACGCAACTCGACTAACCACACAACAATATTGTAGGGAAGTTGGCACATAGCATTCGCCCGCGGAAGTCTTGGCTGTCCTATTAGGCAAGCGTTCCACACTTGACTCGCGCTCGGCCCCCGCGACGTTCAAGTTTTGCATTTCGTTTTCAAGTTAGTGAAATTTGTGTGGCGCACGTTTGCATATTTCATGGTGCTTCGTGTTCTTTGTCGTCTTAGATTGTTACGCAAATTCTAGATTTAAATATAAATGGGTGATTAACGAGATTGTAACAGGTATTTCATTTCTGAAAATTAATAAATCAAAGTACTTCTTCTGTTTGACATGCTACCAGCTTATAATAACAGTCGGAATATAACATTTGCTTTAAGAGTCTATAATATTAAAAATACACGTGGACTGGACGTGAGATACAAAGCTTACAGCGGGGCAGTGCCAACTCAGCCAACATAGCCATAGATATACTTACACACGGCTGATTTATACCAGGGCTCCGCCCATGCAAGCAATTGAAATCGCCGGCTTTCTAAGACTTTTTACTCGTATGACACTATTTTTCTTCGTTCTCTGCTCTGAGTATTTAACCTAATTTAACATCATTCACATACTTTTAGGGGTAATTTATTCATGGATATGCCATTAAAACTGAGAAACTTAAAACTTATCTTGATCTGATATGTTCTTCACCGGTTTATAGACTTTTAGTTATGAAAAATATCGCGAAAATGTAACATGCTAAAATAAGCTACCAACCGACGATACTTGCGTTATATACTCTCGTGTAGCGGCCGGGTTAACAGAAAAGTACCTAAGAGCTTTAAGGCGGCCCCAATCATTTCACTAAGTTAATTTAATTGAGCTCGAGTCTTCTTTGTTTTTACGCAAAATTCTGTCTCTTCATATTGCTACGACAAATTATCTGCTTCACATTGCTTCGAAAATTATCACACTACCTACGCCGGCGGCGAAAAACGAATGCGCCGGAAATAATATTTATTAATTACTTACTTTTATTTATTTCATTTATGCGCCAAAAAGCATACTGTACGATATTTGACTCAAAAATACATTAAAAAATATTTTTTCCTACGTATTTACTACTTTACCTATTAAGTATCAAGAACAAGATCTACATAGAGTTAAATAGAATTTTAGA
This sequence comes from Pammene aurita, assembly GCA_947086415.1. Classification (NCBI taxonomy): domain Eukaryota; kingdom Metazoa; phylum Arthropoda; class Insecta; order Lepidoptera; family Tortricidae; genus Pammene; species Pammene aurita. Next base: position 26,085,691 of record OX352293.1, read on the forward strand.
TTCGCGTTTTCTCGTGGACATTGGACTTTAAAACTTCATTTTTTGCGGGAGTCTAAGTTAAGGTAATCTCCTGTCAAATAAACCTCTACAGCGATAAAAGTTTTAATGCACATATGCTGTAACTAAGGCGCGCAGAAAATACGTAGTAATCTATAAGCTATAACCTAAAATTGACGATTTATTTTGCTGAGAAATTTATGTAATTGAATTTATTTTTTAACAACGTTAACTATATATAATTCATGCATAATTTTAATAAAACAACTGTGAACACAACAATGTGTTAGATTTACATAAAAAATATTAGCACAAGCTTGAAAAAACTAACAGACTGAAAGATCTAATTAAATTGCTCAAGCATTCACTAGAATAAACACTTTCACTTAATGTAAACACTCTTGTTTATTGAAAAGTGAATGAATATTTTATGAAATACTTTACAAGATATTCATTTTACGACATCGTTTAAAATGAGTGAAACGTCGTAACATTTGCATATTCTAAAAATATTTTGGAGCTCACAAGAAAGAAGTGAACGCTATGCGTTGACACTAACGGCCCTCTAAATTCTCTCCGAATAGATTAAAAAGAAACCTCATAAAAGCAGTACGTAGCTATGAACATTCCTTGGAACACCATAATTTTTACTTCAGGATTCTCGAGATAATAAGAGTCGTTTCTTATATGGGTTCTCTTGACAGAAGCAAATTCTTTACCTATATCATAGCATTCATAGCATAGCTTCGAACGACGCTTGATTCAAAAACTAAATTTAATTAACACGATTAAATTAAATTAAACTAAATTTAATTAAATTGATCGCCCTGTATAGGTACTAAATTCGGTTCATGACACTTTAGTCAATGTTTTAATCTATTGCCGCTCTAAAGTTAACATAATTAATGCCTGACTTAAGTGGGGTTTTATTCATGAATACAATGTATTATGAGGGATTTAAGGTTTCGTTCTATTTGATTAATATACTTAGTCGGTTCATAAGTTCTGTCACTAGGGTTTGGACTGGTAAAATACGAACTGTTAGAGGTTGCTTACTATTTCAATATATGATTAAAAAGCCTATTTAATACTGATTAATTTACGATATTATTTAAGGCAAATAGTTGTGGCAGTTTTACACAATTCCCTGTAACATTCGAAAAAGCGGAATAAAAAACCACGTCAAAAACACGCGCCCTGTTCGAGTTGATTTTGACCATCATTATTTTTATTCAATTTTAAGAGGCTTCAGTCTTGCATACTGCATTAGCTTGATCTTTAACCTTCATTTTAATATATAATTAACATGGGTCTGACTGACAAGAAGGCTAGTATACGCAATTTTGGAAGACTACCTTGATGTATGGCATCAGAATCATCGTGTTTTGCTCAAAACTGAAAAATACGTTGAGGTTCAGGAGAAGAATAGCTGAAGCACAGACTTGTAAGTCAACTAAGTATTGGTTTTTAAATATGCCTTAATCATCTACTTTCATAAAAATAACAATTTGTAACTCTGGACAACTATAAAAATGATCTAAACCAATTTTTGTGAAGTACAATTTTCATAAATCATCGGCGTGTTTTGGACTGACAACAATCTTCAAGTTTACAAGGATCTATAAAATACGCGATCTTGATTATAAGTTAATCATATTATATTTTAATCTGTATGAAATATGCTTTCTAATCAGGTCTAATTTTTTTAAATAAAAGCTTTGTGTTATATTTTATCACTTAAAACCCTTGTGACAGAACTTATGGACCGACTAGGTATAAGCAAGAAATACGTGCACACATCTGCCCACCGGGCACATCCAGATAGATCCGGGACAGATCAGTGCGTGTATTCTAGGCTATACTTAGTAAGTACTGCAGCATTACGTTGCAGAAGAAACCTTTTCGGTTAAATTTAATTTCGGCTTTTTGGTTTGACAACTGTCGGAAAATAAAAAAAGTGATGAGGTAAATGAAAGATGGTGTCAACAGAAATATTTTTCACAAATAATATTGCCCATCTTATTACTATATAAAATCTCAAACATCCAATTGGTGGAAAAACTAAGGTTTTTTTGTGGCCTTGGGGCAGTTGGAATAACCGCTTTTTGTCGCGGGTAAGTCAGGCTCCAATTTTATTTATTTATTTGTTTTTATTTACGTGATATTTTAGTGTGGCCTTTATTTTCGTCCGCAGTTTATCCTTTCGGGAAAGTCATTTATTATTGCGTATGTGGACGCTGAGTGAAATGCATACCAAGCTAAATATTTAACTTGGCTTAATTTGACAACTGCGGCTACGGTATTTTCTACACGAGGCGCCCGATTCAAGGGAAGTGACCAACTTTTTATTTATCTACTTCGTCAAACGGAACTATCCGAAAACAAAATTCTAGAACTAACCGAAAACAAGATTCTAAGAAGAATCTAGATATAATTATTTATACATGTATTAGTAACATTGTCATTAGTTGTAAGCCGCTACTTACTGGTACCAGTACGGAACAATTGCCTAAGATTATTACAGATTACCTTTGTTAAAATTGATTTCGGTGGCATGTACACTTCTAAATTCTCAGGGTTGTCTTTTTGCTGATTTCGGTGGCACGTAGTTTTTTAGTTATTTTGATTTATTGTATTTGACTACCGTGGCATGTTTAAATAATGTTCTTTGGTATTATAATGTTTTAAAAAAACCCGTTTTTAAATAAACGTTTAATATTTCTTGTGGTGACCTAAATTTTTTTTTTATTTACGACTTGTTGCTTCAGTACATATTATATATGCCCCGCAGTCAGTTAAATATATGTAATTTAAATTAAAGTATGGCCGGCCCATCCAAGCCGATTAAGTGTTAATTAGGTATATTTTAAATTGAAAAAAAATTGTAATATCTATCGATATTTGAACTAGTGATAGGGCTACGATTCTGATTTCAGGACCACCGTAATATATTATAGTCGAATATTTGAGACTATTATATACGGTGAAATTTAATTGGTGGTCAGGAACCTATTTTTTTTAAATTTAGTTATCGATAGCGATCACACGACTCAGAATCACGAGATTCTAGTAAAAAAAAACTTGGGATACATTTTTAGTCCTATTAACTAATAGGATCGAAACGAAAGAGCCTGTGATTCTCAGTCTAAATCGCCTAACATTTTCCAAATAAAAAAGTGGCGTATACAACTTTTAATAAAATGGCCCGACTGCTATTTACATAATTATAATATTAATAAAAAAATTAAGTAATACAGAAAGATATTTTTTCTACTGCTACTCTTATCTGTCATTTATACATTCGACAACAAAATCTATGTAGTCTATTCGCCAAAATAGCACTTGCTCTATAAAATCACCAAAATAATATCGCGTGCAAACACGGCTTTAGGATAAAATAAATTATTACCAACCTAAGAAACCTACATAAACGCAGTTTACTTAATTAATAAGTACCTAGCAGAAAAATATTTAGGCGTACCTAATAAGGAATTCTTATATTTAAACTTGCTCCAGACATACTATGTTACGAAATTCTTAATTATAATTAGCGGACTTTGTAAAACAATTAATTACTTTGAAATTTTTAAAATCTAATATTTATTTTTGAAAGGTATTTAGTTCAAACTTTCCATTTACAAAGACGCATTCGGTCCAGTTCTTGGCAATTTTTGCCGTTAGTATTATGTCTAAAAAATAGAGATGATTTTCGAAAACAAATATAACAATATTGATCAGAATTTGCCGTTTCGTGTCATAAAGCCGGTAATCGCATTAGGCAGGAGGTGACAGAGCCCTGAGGCTAAGTGCACCGTATCGAGTAATGGCGTCGCCAGCCGGCGTCACACGCATCGCAGTTTGCCCGGTGGACCCTTAGTAGGTACATTTCAATCACTGTCACTCACGTACTATTTGGAAGGTCAACCTAGATTTCCCTTGTTAGAAGGTTAGAACACATTCAAGTACATTCATAGTAATTACACATATAGTGTTATATAATGTTCTGCGAATGTTGTCAAATCATTTCTTGTTGAATGCTATGTATAATGAAATTCATAAACGCCAAACATTAAAAGTTAATAAATATATAAAATTTATGAGCTATACGAACACTTCAACTCAAGATTAAATAAATACTGAATATTAAATATATAAGTTAAATAAATAAATACAAAAACACCCATCTTGGGTCAGTTGTGCTTACTTACTAATTTAAAATAAGGATTAGGTACTTAGGTCATAGGATATAGAGCGCTTGGTACAAAAACTGGAAGTGAGTGTGACCATCGCCAATAAACTTCAATGTTTGGCGAAACTGATACTTTTATAAATTGTACCATAATTTTATTAGAAATAAATTTAAAAAAAACTAAATATCCTATACTGTTGGCCTTTTGTACAATAATATATTATCTTTTATCTTTTGTGTCGTAAATGTAAATGAGTGTCCTATGCGCTCTACAAAAAAAATGTTTTATAAAAATAGTTTAAAAAAGCAATACTCGTATACAAACGCTGATATAAAAAAAACATAACAAGTTTAGAGGTGTTCCGACAAGTCGAGAAAGCCGACCAGCCGGCCACATTTGTATTGTATGTAATCGACGCCTAGTCGGCTAAAAATACCGAATATCTGGTGGTTTAAATCCAACCAGAAAATAAGAAAAAACTACCGATACTTACTGAATAAGATTTTTTGTCAAGCTCCTTTTAAAAACAACAACATTTTGTAAGTGGTAACAAACACAAACGCAAAACATATGCTGTGACGGACGAGGCGGCTCAAACGTTCACGATTACGTCCCAACTCGGTCGAAACCAATACCAACCAACTGGATGCCGATTAGTCGGCTTTTCGGCTTGTCGTCAAAAACTGTAGTCTCTATCCGGTATCTCTAAGACTCGCAATATCAAATTTATCAATAACAGAGTTACAGGCGAGATAAGACAATTAAGGCGATTATCACACTAGCGCCGCAACCGTAAGCGGCGACGGTGTGCAAGCGTGATAGCGCTATACACATGCAGAACGCTAACTCGCTCGCGCAGTGACGCCGCATGCGGGAACCGCAGCAGTGTGAAAGCCGCCTAACCTCTACTACAACTCAGTTTCCAACAATTAGTGCAAACTTAACTTTGATCACTAATTCAAAATTAAAGTGTAATTAATTTGACTTTGTTTATAATTAAATTTTAAAACTCGTTATTAAAACGTAACCATTTCAAAACATAAATATGGAAAACAAAAGTAATCACATGCTTCGCCAGCTTAGATCGTATATACAACGGGGGGAGGCTCTCACCTTTATCTTGATATTTACATTTATGGTATCATTTTGACACCGTTCCGAAGCAAAAACATGTAAAATAAAAAATAAACTTTTATGAATTTCCCTATTTCCAAAGCAAAAAATCCATAACTTATAAATAATTATGAATCTAAAAAAATTAAGGTGAATTAGAGAGCCCTTTTATTCTTTCATTAAACCTAATGTAGGCTGGTGTTAAACAAGTACTTCCTCCGTTACATTTTATTATACGTAAATAATGTATAATATATAGATTATTTATAAGCATATGTTTCTTAAAATTGCATGCAAACATACCCTTCCTACTTGTAATTATAAAATGCTATTAACGATTTTACTGGCGAAATTTTTTAAATCTCATTTCTAAATTAGTTGGCATTATGCTGATGCTGTATTTTTTATGAAGAGTGCTTATTTGTAGAAAACGATTAACTCCCAAAAATATATTTTCTTTTTCTTGACACAATTTTATCACTGCCTGTACCGTGTTAGTTTATTTTTGCATTGTCATGACTATTGTAAATAACAGAAGTGGTATACTTAATTTCAGCTCAATGACAAGATTTGAATCAACAACAACGATCTAAAACAAATATATGGAGTTAAACTAAATAAAAGGGTGTAAGAACACCCAAGTGGTACACTGCAGTGTGTTTTTAGTCATTTTCTTAATAGTTATTTTTATATAAGAGGACGGAAAAAAACAGAAAATCCATTTGCAAATAGAGCCTTAGCGCTCTCTCGAGTGTTGGTTCGCGTAGTGCTCTAGTTAACTAGGGAAATGTGACGCAATTTCGTCACGGCTACTTTGAGCGCGACCTCTGCCAATCTCTGAAATGGGAAATGTGTATATGGGTAGGTTAATGATAGTTCAAGGCTAAATAAATAATAATACCTACTCATTAACACATATTTAAGTTTAATAGTCCCATAGTCCATGAGCCATATGTTGTTACAAGTTTTACAAATAAACATGTAACTATCTGTATAAGATATGTACTTACTATTACTATTGATATAAAATAAGATACTACAACGTCACTATTGTTTGTTTTTTTATTATTATTTATAAAATATTTATGTTTATTTTTATTCATTTCCGTGACAGCGACTCGAACATAGATATTGGGCTCACCGGAGATTATTTGGCTATATTTTTAAGGTTCCGTAGTCAACTACTGAACCCTTATAGTTTCGCCATTTCCGTCTGTCCGTCCGTCCGTCCGTCCGTTCGTCCGTTCGTCCGTCTGTCCGCGGTCTACCTCAGTGATATGCATTAATCGCGCAGACAAAGTGGTAAAATAAAAATTTAAAAAATATTATTTTTCAGGGTACCTTCCGTACACATGAAGTGGGGGATAAAACTTTATTTCGCTTCGACACTATCGTGTAGGGTGTTGTGGGATAGGTCTTTCAAAAAGAATAAGGGTCTGTTAAAACAATTTTTGGATAAATCTAATAGGTTCGTAAATAGTAGATCCGAAAATTTAAAAAAGTGCGTCTCCCTGTAACTTTTGAACCGTGGGTCCAAAAAATTGGAAAAATTCATAAAAGTGAGGCCTACTAAGTATTTTCAATGAAAACTCTATTGAAAAAAAATATAGGTTTGAGTCACCGCAAAGTATCATATAAAAAACAACCTTTTGAGTGGGTGTATTGTGACGGGCCGGTAATTACGGAACCCTACGTTGAACATCCCGACAACTCGATATGCTCTTGGCATGTTTTTTTTTTTAAATATAAAGATAGCTAAATTGTCTCAGTTCAGTCAAGGCGGTGGGAATCGATTTGTATGGCCCTCTGTCGCTGATACATTATTAGAATATCTCCATATAAAGTAAATTGTTTGAGCTTGTAAGTACACTTTCTCATATTTTTTTCTCAAAGGTTAGGTAGTAATCCATTGTAATGGTACATTCTGCCTGACATCAAATCAGGTATGGCTGATTATGGTATATATTAATAGTGATGAAATACTTATGGTGCACAAGAATTTCCGGCCTCAGAAATTCAACAAAAATACTTACATTTTCGTTTGTTTTTGGTTTCTAATATTTTTTCTTACAAAGGATGTATGTTACGGCAAAAGTTCCTAAATACACTTAAGAGTAATCTATATTTTTAATAAAATGAGCCTAACTAGGTTTACAAACACCTCATAGTTCTCGAGAAACAACTAGTCAAAGTTGCATGTGTTTTTTCGATACGTATGTTGAATGGGTTGTATATTAGGGTGGATCGAAAAAAAATCTTGGATATCAGAAGGAGCGGTGCTTTAGATTAACACAAACAAAGTTTTGTAAGATGACTTTTAAAAAAATTCAGCAGAAGTACTGCCGCAGGCAAGCACTTTTTAGGGTTCCGTAGCCAAATGGCAAAAACCGGAACCCTTATGGATTCGTCATGTCTGTCTGTCTGTCCGTCCGTATGTCACAGCCATTTTACTCGGAAACTATACGACGTATCTGAATAAAATTTACACATAAGGTGTATTCTGTATGCCGCTATTTAGTTATGTATTTAAATTTGAAAAAAATATATATTTGTACAACAAGAGAAGAAAGTTCATATTAACTTCGAGTGCTAATTTTGAGTCCTGAGCAAGCGAAAGATTCTAATTTAGAATCTTGAGCGTAGAGAGGGACTCAAAAGCACAAGATGTAAATAACTTTATTCTCATGTTGAACACACTATTTTTCACCTCAGCAGTGAGAAGACATGGAAAAATACAACCTGGGTGATGCTTAATCTTTCTTTGTCACTTTTTTCACTTGTATTTATTATAATATTCTTACATTTGAGTTCAAAAACCTCAATTATAAGTTAATAACACAAAAAATAATCAAAATAAATTAAATATTTTTAAAATATCTACGAGTATGACCGCCATTTTGACTTTTGTCAACTTTTTTTATCTGCGTTCGGTAACTAATGTTTGATCACAATACGAGAGATTGTATTAAGTAATAATATTTTTTTTACATGATAATCTTGTAATTTTTCCGTTTCTACTTATTTGATCTTGAAATAAAGAACGTAAATTATTTTAGATGTTGTATGGTTAAACATTTCAAAATTAAAATTTGTTAAAATTATATTTACAAATTAGTACTTCTGCGCATTTCGGAACGTTTCGTTCTGACTCTGTTTCAGGGGTCGAATCGAAAGTTCAGAATACCTACGAATTAAAATTGAATAAAATTTGATTGAATGACGTTTAAAATATTTCTGTCTACTACTATGTCTGTCTGTATGTGTCTGTGTATTGTTGTCTCTCTATTTACTAATGACGTAAAAAAGACAACACGAATAGCTTCCGAGTAAGTATTTCGAATTTGTATTAGACCTCGCGCGCGGATTGACATTGTAATTCCAAGGTCAACAAGGTCATTTTGTCTCACGCTCGCAGCAAAATTGAGTTTTGCTCACTGTTTATAGGTATCAAAGAACCCTCGTTCCTGCTGCTGAGGTGAAAAATATTTTAAGATGTGTCACATGTTGATGTTTTTACCAAATATCAACATGTGACACATCAATCGATAGGTCTTTAAAATTAATATTGAGGTTTCTATGATCATTTTGTGATTAAGTGAATATTTGTTGAAATAATCGCTTCGAAAGTCAGAAAAATTGTGGACCCCCCCTGTAACTTTTGAACCATAAGTCCAAAAAAAACCGGCCAAGTGCGAGTCCAACTCGCGCACCGAGGGTTCCGTAAACACCTATAACAAGCAAAAATCTCTACGCTTTTACGAGGAAAAAGGTAGTAAGTTAAAAATTAAAAAAAATATTTTTTGTATGATTTTACTAAAAATATCTACTTTTCGTAATTTTTCCTTTGTCTGTGCTATATGAAGTTTCTTCGTGCCAAGTTTCAAGTTTCTGAGTTTACGTGAAGTACCCTTTAGGTTTTGAGTTTCTTGCGAGTACTCAGTTTCAAAATATGCGACTTAAATTGCTATTTCTTTTGATTGCGTTGACATAAAAGTTTGGTTTTACTACATCTGAAAGGTCCTATAGCCCTGAGTAATTGACATGAATTTCAATTTAATACCTCCACGCGTTTACGAGGAAAAAGGTAGTAAGTATAATATTTAAAAAAAAAATTTTTTGAATGATTTTACTCAAAATGTCTACTTTTGGTAATTTTTCCTTTGTCTGTGCTATATGAAGTTTCTTCGTGCCAAGTTTCCAGTTTCTGAGTTAACGGGAAGTACCCTTTAGGTTTTGAGTTTCTTGCGAGTACTCAGTTTCAAAATATGCGACTTAAATTGCTATTTCTTTTGATTGCGTTGACATAAAAGTTTGGTTTTGCTACATCTGAAAGGTCCTATAGCCCTGAGTAATTGACATGAATTTCAATTTAATACCTCCACGCGTTTACGAGGAAAAAGGTAGTAAGTATAATATTTAAAAAAAAAATTTTTTGAATGATTTTACTCAAAATGTCTACTTTTGGTAATTTTTCCTTTGTCTGTGCTATATGAAGTTTCTTCGTGCCAAGTTTCCAGTTTCTGAGTTAACGGGAAGTACCCTTTAGGTTTTGAGTTTCTTGCGAGTACTCAGTTTCAAAATATGCGACTTAAATTGCTATTTCTTTTGATTGCGTTGACATAAAAGTTTGGTTTTGCTACATCTGAAAGGTCCTCTAGCCCTGAGTATTTGACATGAATTTCAATTTAATACCTTCACGCGTTTACGAGGAAAAAGGTAGTAAGTATAATGTTTAAAAAAATATTTTTTGTATGATTTTACTCAAAATGTCTACTTTTGGTAATTTTTCCTTTGTCTGTGGTACATGAAGTTTCTTCGTGCCAAGTTTCAAGTTTCTGAGTTTACGGAAAGTACCCTTTAGGTTTTGAGTTTCTTGCGAGTACTCAGTTTCAAAATATGCGACTTAAATTGCTATTTCTTTTGATTGCGTTGACACAAAAGTTTGGTTTTGCTACATCTGAAAGGTCCTATTGCCCTGAGTATTTGACATGAATTTCAATTTAACAGCTCCACGCGTTTACGAGGAAAAAGGCAGTAAGTATGAAATTTAAAAAAAATCTTTTTTTGAATGATTTTACTAAAAATGTTTGCTTTTTGTAATTTTTCCATTGTGTATGCTATATGACGTTGCTTCGTGCCAAATTTCAAGTTTCTAAGTTCACGGGAAGTACCCCGTAGGTTTTGCGAGTGCCGAAAAACTCTAAAATTTGCAGAATAAACGACTGTATCTTTTGATTGCGTTGGTTTTTAAGTTTGATTTTTTCACAGCTCCAAGGGACAATAGACTTGAGTATTTGATATAAATTTTAGCTTGATACCTCCACGCGTTCCTGAGAAAAATGGTCTTGACAGACAGACAGACAGACAGACAGACAGACAGACAGACAGACAGACAGACAGACAGACGGACAACAAAGTGATCCTATAAGGGTTCCGTTTTTTCCTTTCGAGGTACGGAACCCTAAAAATATGAAAAAATTTGAGGAGATGCGCCTTACCATATTCTTTCTACGAAAATTGTTTTGAACATTATCGGTTTAGCCATTTTTGAGTTATCTCCAAAAAACTTCTTCCATAGGCGTCAGATACGACCTTTTGGTATTAGTTTGGTTCTTATTCCATTGAAGGTACGGAACCCTCCTATGCGTGGTCCGACACGCACTTGGCCGGTTTTTTTAGGGTTCCGTAGTCAACTAGGAACCCTTATAGTTTCGCCATGTCTGCCCGTCCGTCCGTCCGTCCGCGGATAATCTCAGTGACCGTTAGCACTACAAAGCTGAAATTTGGTACTAATATGTATATCAATCTCGATATCTCATTAAACATTGATCCTAGCAAAAAATTGCAAAGAATCTTTTTTATAGAAAATTAGATGTGGATGAATTGAGCAATGGAACATTTTTTCGTATGAACCACCGTTACCGAGTTATATACGTAAAACCAAAATTAGGGACCTTTACAATTTTTTTAAATTCGATTTCATTGTTCGTCAAATAAATCTACACATAATTGTATAAGTAAAGCTTTTATCGATTAAAACATTTTGGACCAGCATTATGTACAAAATAGAAATAAAAACATCTCTAAATCACAGGTTTTTCATCTCAAGTACCTCCTGAAAATAACATAACATTATGCAGTTTTGTAGTATTTTCGTGTTAATCCATCCCTCAAGTTTTTGATGACTACATACAGCAAAACACGATTCGGTTACTAATTTGATGCATCTTTCAGTATCTTGTATGTGGTATGGCATCAAACAAAATTTTGGCTAGATTTCGATTTTCACTTTTTTCAGTTTGTCTTGGCATTTGTAAATTATATTATTGGCTGTTTGTGTCGTCACTGGTGGTTGCGAAATACATTTCCAGTCAACCAAATCATAATATTTATCAGCATTGAAGTTAAACTTCTGTAATCTGAACGCCCTTATAGACTCAAAAATTAAAGGGCAATTCCTGGTTTTCATAATTCTTTTTAGAGTCGGTCGTCAAATAATATGGCTATCAAAATATTTTCGCAATGTCCAAAATACTCATTTTTCTGTATCACAGGATCTACTATCCTTATTAGGTTTTCTGGAATACCTAAATCGTGTAAGTGTCTGGATCCGTTCACACACCCAGGTTGTGTTTTTATTTATAACCACATCGGAACGTAAACCTTTAGTACAAACTTGGCCAAAATTAATAAGTTTTCGGATGGCGAGCTGTTAGCTGTTGTTAGCCATCGCGAGAAAAGAAAAGATTGATATGCATATTTCGTACACAGTGAAGTACTTCACTCTTTTAGTTCAGTTTAGTTCAGCAGTTCAAAATATTTATTTACATACATCAGAAGTAATGGTTTTCTTTCTCTTACTCGGGGATATATTGAGTCGAAGACTATAATTTCTTAATAATTTAATTCAACCCAAAGATGAAATAATGAATAAATCCAATCTATAATGCAAACTTTTAAATATGAGCGTAGAGTGGAATGAGCAATATACATATTTTTTGGTTATTTCAAATACTTACGCGGAACTGCTGAACTAGTGAACTAAACGAATTTGAGCTAAACTAGTGAATGAAAGAGTGACACCAGTGAAAGCACTGCATTTGAGCCGTTCATTCATGAACTACTCATGTCTAATCACGAGTGACAGACTTTACCTGGGTTTCCTTTGGCCAAGTTTTCATTAGGTACAACAACCTTGGTCGATCGCATGACACATATCCAGCAAATATAACTGGTCAGTAATGAGATCGGCACGACATGACGTTATATCTGGCAGTTTACATTATTTTGCTGAAAACTCAGTCAAGTTTATCACAATCTTGAAATGCTGTACCAATTGTACCAGTAAAACTTTTGGGTCCTGTAGTTGTCCCGTACAGGTCACTGATTTAAACTTTCACGGTTTTTACACATATCTAATTGTTATATCTATTTATATTTGTTGTATGTTTGTATTTGTATATTTGTTATATTTGTATTTGGGTTTTATAGTAGAAATGTTCGTGAAGCTATTAAAATAAATAAACACTGCAAGAATCACATGGAATCCTGTCATTAGTAAATGTAGGCGTCAACGAATACCGCCGGTTTGAAAGCCGGAAATTGTGAGTGTTGTATGTCGACCGAGTGACATCCCTAGCGTTCAAGTTGATAATCAAGACCAAGTGCGGGTAGTTCGAAAAACTCGCGCGGCTAGAAAATGTTGATGTAAACTGGAGCCAGTCTTTCTTCGGGACCACGGGGACAATGTCGTCCTCGAAACGTCGAAGGTAATTTTTAGAAATATATACGCGGTTAAGTCCCGTTATTACAAATATGTATGTCCCGTGCAGGTGTTGAAATTGTCTTAACGGCAATTCATTGCAAATATAGTATCTAATATTAAATGTTCTTGGGGACGTTTGTCGTAACATACGGCCTTAATAATGTTGGAGACCACAAAAAAAAACAATTATTATTTTGTGTTTTTTATGAATTTGATATTGATCCGGTGTGATCCTGAGGTCGGAAACTCTTGTCCAACATGTATTTCATCACTATTAACATATTAAACAAATCAACAATGCCTGTTTTGATGTAATGCAACACCCCTTAACAACTACCATTTCCATGAGCTATAGGTACTTTAACAATACTTTTAAATATATAGGTATGAAAATACATGTCTGCCTGAATAAAATGTTGTATTATTCACATTTTGTCACTTGACTTATTTAAATTTAAATATATTTTATCTGTGCACCGGGTCATTAAAATTTCACGAAAAAAGTAATAGAAGTTTAACTGAAGGAACTAAGAACTATAAGTAGAATAATATTTTAATCAATCTAGATAAATGTGAATCTGGCAGGCTGTACATTTTACACTGTACTGCCATGCCTGAAATATTAAAACTGCTTACTCCTTCAAATTAAGTATATGAGTTTATATAACTAATGAAATGAGGGTCTTCTCATGTTACAACATTACAAAATGACAGCCTCCGACGATATCAGGGGTATAAAGAGACAGTGCTCGTTCAAGCAGTGGGCTCCTGTTTATTAAACACACAACGTTAATGAAATGTACATAATTATTCAACAAAAACACATTTCCTAAAGTGTGGCAGGGTAAATAAAATTAAATAAAGATACTCAGAAGTTAGAAGATGCATTGCTATATACCATAAGTACGGATTTCAAAGCAGGTATTTGGTTGAAGTATTTAACGAAGTGTTTTACTTACTCTTTGCTTTATGCCCAACTTGGATGCAAAAAACGTTAAAGTTAGGCAATTTGTTGCGCGAATACGTGCTAACTGCTACCCTTGTAGTGCTACACTGACAAGGGCCTAAGTACTAGGGCACTAGTAATGGCCTAAGGTGAAACTTACTAATATTTACAGCTAATTATAGCAGTTTATTAACCCTAAGTAGATATTGCACCTTGAATGCTAGGTAATATTAATTGAAAAAACTAGAAACCTTTATATTTTCCCAAACGCGGCTTTCTCAAAGAATTTACTTAGTATTTACCTAGCATATTTTTGAAAAATAAAAACTTCTTACTACATCTTTGCATACATATATAGTTACGAGACTAATTTAATTATTCGTTGTATGCAGCGGAAACTTGCAAAGTTTTTATAAGGATTTATGATCAAAAGTTACAAAGCATTTAACCCCATAAGTACTTAATGCGAATGTTAAATGGGCCTTTGTTGTTCACTGCACGCAACGCTCTTTCTCTCGGCTGACATGCAATTTAAATTGTGTAGTATTTGCTTGTATCAACCGTATCAACCAACTAAAACTACTTAAACTAAAATAGACTGAGAGCTAGCCACGTCGGATATGACACAATAATGAGAGCAACGAATTCCCTCTAGTCAGTTTGCTATACTATGCTTATTTCTAGATCTGGACATCTGGCAGCTGTGAAGTGGTGGGAGGTCAAACAATGCAAACAATGCAAACCACTTAAAGAAAAAAAATCCTGAAGCAATATAATGAGAAATTATATAAACAATTAGATTATATCATCACAGTGTAATTCATACTTTGTTACCTACTTCTGTTTTTGTTTCCGTAATAGTACGCAATGTTTTTTGTTTGTCTTTTACATTACAACTTTGGCAAATTTTCCCTATTTTGGTATTACTAATTTCCAAATCAAAATTTTTGCTAGTCTGTCACTCTGTATGTAGTATAGCAATCTAACGGACGGTTGTGATCACAGTTCTAACCTAACCTAACTTACTTTCTGGAAGCCGTTCGCTTTTTAGGGGATCATAGTTCTAACCTAACCTAACCTACTTTCTGGTAGCCGTTTTATTTTGAAGGAGATCACAGTTCTAACCTAACCTAACCTACATTCTGGTAGGCGTTCGCTTTTTGGGGGATCACAGTTCTAACCTAACCTACTTTCTGGTAGCCGTTTTATTTTGTAGGAGGTCACAGTTCTAACCTAACCTAACCTACTTTCTGGTAGCCGTTTTATTTTGTAGGAGGTCACAGTTCTAACCTAACCTAACCTATTTTCTGGTAGCCATTTTATTTTGTAGGAGGTCACAGTTCTAACCTAACCTGACCTACTTTCTGGGAAGCAATTTAGATGGCAAATGATATTATGGATAGTGATATTATGGCTTACAATGATCATGACAAATGATATTATTGAAATTGATTTTATGGGAAACAAAGTTTCTGGCACGTGATTAATATAGTAAACAATAAGTATTGCATATGTAACTATGGGAAACAATATAATGGCTGTTGACTATTATGGCAAATGAAATTCTGGCAAATGAAATTCTGGCAAGTGAGTGTATACCCTAACGGACGGACGGGTTTTGTTGCTCTCATTATTGTGTCATACGTCATACCTAGACGTCATACTAGAAAAAACCGGCCAAGAGCGTGTCGGGCCACGCTCAGTGTAGGGTTCCGTAGTTTTCCGTCCGTCACAGTAAGTGTTCCCACTTAAGAGTTAAAATAACACCGCCATATGTAGGATATGATATGAGCGTTCCACGTACAGCGACATCTATCGACAAATTAAGTAAACTATTGCGCGCGAGCTTAAAGTATGGAAGATGATTTTTATGCGATAATTCTTTATTGCGTGAACCGATTTTCACCGATTTTACTTTATTTGAAAGCACGTCATTTCATTGTGATTTTGTAGAAATTACAGGTACAATAAACACCTGCTTATACGGTTCAATTACAAACTTAGTTCACAAATTATTTTGTAATTTTTTTCAAAAACTATTCAACCTATTAAATTCAAAATAATTTTCCTAGAAAGCTTTTAAAAAGTTCTACTTTTGAGATTTTTTTCATATTTTTGAAACTTATGGTTCAAAAGTTAGAGGGGGGAGACACATTTTTTTTCCTTCTGGGGCGATTATTTCCGAAACTATTTACATTATCAAAAAATGATTTGAGTAAACCCCTATTCATTTTTAAATACCTATCCAACAATATATCACACATTAGGGTTGAAATGAAAAAAAAATCACTCCTCACTTTACGTATAGGGGAGGTACCCTAATAAAAAAAAAATTCCACTTTTTATTTTACCACTTTGTCGGCGTGATTGATATACATATTAGTACCAAATTTCAGCTTTCTAGTGCTAACGGTCACTGAGATTATCCGCGGACGGACGGACGGACGGACGGACGGACGGGCAGACATGGCGAAACTATAAGGGTTCCTAGTTGACTACGGAACCCTAAAAAGTGACCACGGGGACGTGCATTATATCAAAATAACTAGGTACTTAAATTGTAGAAACGAATATAATGAAAAATCAGTATTAAATCGAAAACCGCCTGGTCTAGTTCCGAATTTATTCAGGCATTCTACAAAGTGTGAAAGAGAAAGCCTAGGTATAAATAGGCCTTTCCTACCTGTTACGGTAGATTAGTTACACCGGATGAGTAAATTTGGATGAATCCAAAGTAATTCTAAAAGTCACTGGACCGGTTCCTAAATTATTCCAGTGTTAAAAAGAGAACATTCTGGGGCGATCTTACGTTAAATTTTGTGGTGGAAATTTGTGATTTCCGCAAGCTAATTCGGAAAACTCCGAGAAAATGTGCAAAGCGTAGATAGTAGACTTTTTTAACGTATTTGGCATCATTCCCAAAACCGGACATTTACGAATCTCTGAATTTCAACTCAATCGGCTTAACGACTTTTATCTTGTGTATCATCGAACCGTAGTTTATTGCCGTGGATTGCATCGGATCGGATACGGTGGCTGCTCTGAGAGGAAATTGGTAAGGGTTAAAATCCGTATCCCTTCTGAAGTAACAGTCAAAAACCAGCTGAGAATCGGTTAATTAATATACCTGTTGACCATGATTTAGCTAGATAATAAGGAACAGGCCACTTACGTGTAGTAACAGAATTATATTATACAATCTATTACAATTTATTGCAGTACCTAGGTATATTTGTGTAAAATTGTGCCATAATAAAAATATATCATTATAAAACGTAACTTTAAATTAACTAACTCTAAAACTAATAAATGAAATGAACTAATAAATGTTTTAATATTATAAGTTAAATTCAACTAAAAAAAGAATAATAAAAGCAAATTTATGTACTTACTAGCTGTGCCCGCGGCTCCGCCCGCGTGGAATTCGGTCTGTGTGAGTAAGCGGCTAATTCACCCCTAATTTCTCTCCCGCTACCCTGGAGGCGGAACTTGAAGTAAAGTTAACAGATACGCTAGAGGACAGTAGTCCTAATAAATTATTTTACAATGACCACTAAATGAAACTACACTCAAAATGAATACTTTTTTTATCATATTAATTTTTTTGGCATGATTTAAACGACATAGAGAGTAGTAGGTGTATATCGGACAATACATGACCACTTTTGTATTTATACGTTCATGTCCGCGGCAAATATCATCCAAATCGATCCTCCCGTCAAATCTGTCTAAGCATGAAAGGTAAAAAACAGGTTAAAATTGGGGGGGGGGGTCACAAATGCAGAAATGATTTGTTTCTATTTGAGGTGCACTTGGAGGGGGGGGGGGGGTTCATGACCTATGCAAATTTAACTCAATCGAGTGTAGTGGCTACCCCCCCCCCCCTTTTAGACGTTGAATTTTTATAACCTGGATGGGGATTTTCTTGAATTGGAATCAGTAATCCTTAAGGGGTGATTTCCGGGATAACAATGCAAAAAAAACCGGCCAAGAGCACGTCGGTCGATGCTAATTGCTAATTCTTATTAGGCCTCACCAAATTTCAGCTTTCTAGTGCGAACGGTAACTGAGCTGGACCGCGGACAGACGGACGGACATGGCGAAACTATAAGGGTTCCTAGTTGACTACACACTGATGTTACGTTACTGGTTGCAATAATGGTGGTAATTACATACGGTTCCGAACGCGGAATAGAGGATTTATGATATTGGTGTAGATCAAGATATTTACAGCCTTATTCATAAAAAATCCTTAAATGAGGTTTTAACCATCATATAGTTAAAACGCTATATAAGCCTAAATGACGTTTTAAGAAATGTGTGATTTATAATCTCTCCATAAGCCGACAATAGTAATTTCATTGATTCGACTCGTTATGTTGGCACTCTTGGCAAAATCATAGACAAAATCGTATCCCAATCGCAATTTAAAAAAAAAGTTTGACAGCGAATGTCAGTAATGACCGGGAAATCGGCGAAATAGAATCGAATAAATGCAAATACTAGTTTAGATAAATCTAATTTAAATCAAATAAGCCTTTGCATTGAAAAGACGAATCGATGCAACAAAAAAAGGGAGTAATAATTACACGTCAACTGCGTGCACGTCATGCAACAATACAAGGTAAGAATACACATTTCATTTACTTATAATTAGGTTATGTGAAGTTGATTCTTGCTTACCTTTAATGTTTTTAATGAATCTAATCATTGATATATCCTCCTCAGGTATTACTACAAGAGCAAAATATAAAAAAAAATACTGGATACAAACACCAACGCCTTCAAGATTGACCTTTTGCAAGTAAGTACAATACCTGCCGAAGTGCCCAAGTCAGACATTTTCACAGTAATAATTCTATACCAGTGCCTACAACTAATAACATTAGGTATACTTATTGTAAACCAGTTATATCTGTCTTATATCGCCTACAGTTAATGCAGTGAAATAATCATGTACTAACTATACCCAGAAGGATGATATTAAAGTAGTGAAAAATCAATGGTTAGATAATGTGCAAAATGTATTGAAACATAGGCATTAGTCAGGTAGAATTTTATTGTTATTTTCATTCAAAATCCTTATTAATATCACCATAATTGCAGAATATAAGTAGGTATTCCACATTGTGATGCTGTAATGTCTGTAAATGACTATATTATTCAGTGAATCAGTCAGATGCTGACAATAAAAGGCATCAAGCAGATGTACTTACATTAGTGTCATTTATGGTCAGGAAAATTTGACTACATACTTATGTAATAACTACTAATAAGCAGTGGTGATAGATAGAGATTAGGATGTTGGTCATTCTCAATTAAATGTAAATGTATGGTTATAATATGTATGTAGTCACATGGATTTCTGCCTATTTTATAGAAAACTTCCATATCCTGGTATATGGAACAATATATATGAAAGCTAAAAAGAAAAAAAGTGTTTGTTTAAAATTAATTTAATTAAATTTGTTGCATTCTTTTCAGGTCAGCACTTATCATCAGCCGTCATCATCCACTGCCATTGTTAAGGCAGTAAGTCGTCAAGCATTAAACAGGAAAGGGCGACCAGGTTAAGAATCCACACAAATCCAGGAAAAGTCTACCGGCCCCGGACATATTCGAAGCCAAGCAGTCCTCAGCGGCAAGGCAATCAACTGAAACATAAAAAAGAAAAATAAGAAGCTACATAGCCTGATTTTGGTCAAACTACTGGTTCTGACCCCATAATACTCTCACACTCTTTAGCTTTGTTTTATTATTGAATTGTATGTTTAATTTTGCTAAATAAAATTTTTTTTCATGAAGCTTTTGTAATGATTTTTAATGCTTCTCTCTCTGGGAGAATCTGTTTATTTAGTGGCATATTATTCAAGAGCTTAATCTTAGCCTATGGAGAAACCTGGTCTTCAGCAGAAGGACATGATGTCACGATCCTCAGCTCTGAGGGAACGACTGATGATGATGATGATAACCTTTTGGTAATAACATTTATGTTGCAATAATTATATTATAGTTTGTCCAGACAAACTATACCTCTGTGGTTGAATTGTAATGAACAACATCGGTAATGTATGTGCATTGATTGCCGCTTTAATACTTGTATTACAAATACCACTTCGTCAGGGCGACCCCTGACCTTGGGCAGTGTAAAGTATATAATATTACGACAAGTTGATAGTAAATGACAAATATGCTCACCAATACTTCTTTCTTACCTTATGTTATGATACATATTCCAAAATCGGCTTTCGTAGTTGTACCTATTCACATGCTCCATTACCTGAATTGGCATTTTATAGCAACAATTACACTTCAAAAGTTCACAGTCACTTTAAAAGATAGGTTTTTAATTTATTACATAAATAATAATATTTTTCACAAAACATAAAAATTGTAACGATAGGTAGCTTCCATTCAGTAGAAATCTTCTGATTTGTGTTCGGTGTCGCTAGTGTCAAAATCAGCTGACAATATTATGGCGGCCATTTTGATCCTTATCGAGGAGATAAAGAAGGGTCCTGGGTCATGTAACTTTTCGAACATTTGCAATAGGTTTGTAGAGCTTTTTAGAGATAAATAACGTTTATAAATAACGTTTTTGGGCTTCCGGACTTCAAGTAGGTTTGAAGGAGGTTGTAACTTTTTATGAATAAGGCTGTTATTCTTCAATGTAAGCACATTACAATGCACTAATGAACGTCAGAGAAAAATAAAGTACGTGAGTGTCGTGGAACACTCGACTGGAACGAAGTTATAATAATAATAATAAATACTCTTTATTGCACACCTCATACAGTTACAAGAACAAATTTTACAATTAGATAAATTTAGGTAGAGGTAACAACAGGCGGTCTTATCGCTAATGAGCGATTTCTTCCAGACAACCTTTGGGTAGTGGAGACTAGAGAAAAACAATAAGCAGTAGGTGGTGCATAGAAACAAAAGAGACGAAATAGATAACACAGCACATTCATATGAATATACATACTTAAATAAATACAAAATAAACATACATATACGTACATATATACATATATAATACACAGAGTAAGAAACAACAGTGTCAACTTAAAAACCTAAGGAAGAGATAAATAGTATTCCTTAAGTTGCGATTTAAAGCTACCAATAGATTGCGCGCGTTTTATGTTGAGAGGGAGAGAATTCCACAAACGAACGGCCTGGAACGTAAATGAGCAATTATAAAATTTGGAAGATGAAGATGGCACTTTTAGGAGCAGTTTTTGAGAGGATCTAATAGAATTAAGATAAGAGAAACGCTCTTTGAGGTAGCGGGGAGTTGCAGGGTTAAAAAGTATAGAAAAGAGTAAAGAAAGTATGTGAGAGTTACGGCGGTGACGGATAGGGAGCCATTTGAGTTGAGAACGAAAACTAGAAACATGGTCGAATTTGCGTAATCCGAAAATGAACCGAATGCAGGCATTTTGAATACGCTCAAGCTTATTAAGTTGCTCCTCGGTTAGGTCTAAATAGGAGATATCTGCATAATCAAGAATGGGGAGAAGTAACGACTGAGCAAGCGCAATTTTAGTAGCAATTGGCAGGAAATTCCGGAGCCGTCTGAGAAACCCTATGGCAGCAAACATCTTCCTGCTCACTTCACTCACCTGAGGCACCCATGATAGACAACGATCCATGATTACGCCAAGATTTTTCACTTGGTTGGAAAAAGGAATTTGGATACCATCGAAGACTATCGGAGGGAGCCTGAGAAAGTCAATTTTGGAGATTTGTTTAGCGCTACCCATCACAATTACCTGTGACTTTAGGGGGTTTACTTTTAAACCGTAATTTTGACTCCAATTTGATATGCGGAGCAGATCAAGATTCGTGGCTTCTATAACTGAATTGAGATCGCTATGCATACCCTGCGAATATATTTGAAGGTCGTCGGCATAGAGGTGATACGAAGAGGAGAGATCAAGAGTTATGGAATTAATGAAGATAGAAAATAAAAGAGGAGACAGTACACCACCCTGTGGAACACCAGCTGATGTACTGCACCAGGAAGAACACGAAGAATCTAGTTTTATTCTTTGCCGACGACCAACCAAATAGCTGCGGAACCAGTCAATCGCTGCAGCCGATATGTTAAGAGACTGTAAGAACGCGAGCAAAATGTCAAAATCGACCGTGTTAAAGGCATTACTGAAATCTAGAAGTGCAAGAACTGTAAGCTTCTGGTCATTCATACCCAAACGGATGTCATCGGTAACCTTGACAAGAGCCGAGGTAGTACTGTGGCCCGGAAGAAAACCAGATTGAAATGGGTTTAGGAGGTCATTTCTATTCAGGAAGGAAGTTAGTTGCTGATGCACTAGCCGTTCGAGGACTTTGGATAGGAAAGGAAGAATGGAGATGGGGCGATAGTCAGAGAAGGAACTGGGGTTGGATTTTTTGGGTAAAGGAATAATATTGGCATCCTTCCACAGCCTGGGAAAAGTACTTGATGAAATGGAAAAATTCAGAATACCGGTGATAATAGGAACAAACAAATCAAGGAGAGGGAGTATCATATTTCGGCTAACACAGTCAACACCAACGGCGTTAGAAGTGATATTCAATATACCCTTCCTAACATCACTCTCACAGAAATGGCTAAAATAGAAAGAAGAGAAATCTAAGGCAGGAAGTGATGAAAGATGATGAAGTGAGTTAGATTTCTCAGGACCAATGAAACAGGTGGACGATGAAAAATGCTGGTTAAGCTGGTCAACGCTAATATTGTTTAAATTGGTTGCCTGTTGAGATTTGCCAACTCCGAGACCTTTCAAAAATTTCCACACTTTGGCTGGATTTCCATCTTCAACAGAACTGTGAATACGACGCCTCTGAGCATCTCGACATATAGTGCTACAGCGATTGCGCAGGGTATGATATTTAAGTTTATTTTTCTCAGAGTTGTTAGCCTTATACTTAGATTTAGATTGATTCTTCCTCTCTATAAGGGCTTTAATATCCTCAGTGAGCCAAGGAGCAGGGAGATGCTTGACTTTTATTGCACGAACAGGAGCATGAGCGTCATAAAGTTGTATGAGGGCCGAATTAAAGAGAGAAACTTGATCGTCTACCGAACCCGCTCGAGCGATACTGCTCCAATCGATTGTTAAAGCGTCATCTCGAAGCTTTTCCACATTTAATCCACTAAAATTGCGCTGCAAAAGAATTTTTGATTTAGATTTGGGAGGACGAATTTTGTAAGAGAGATAGAGCAGATCATGATATGAGAAGGCATCCTCGGAGTATTGTCCAAATGTAGACACAGGAGAAGTCGAAGAAACTAAAGTTAAATCAAGAAGAGAAGGCGAGCAATTTGGAAAATAGTGTGTGGCATCTGAAGGGAGAATAGTTAGATTGCATGCATCTACCAGGGATTTAAGGCGCCGGGATAGACTATCATCCTTCAGAAGACACGTATTTAGATCTCCCATAAGAATGTGATGATTATAAGAAGGCATAAGGTCTTCGAGAAGTTTCTCAAGAGAATCAAAGTAATTAACGTGAAGGGAGGGGGAATAAAAAACGCCAAGTAAAAGTTTGGAATGAGAGAGGGAAACGTCGAGAAACATATACTCTGCGGCATCAGAAGTAGAAGAACTGGCAGATACATTAACAATTGAATAGGGGATGTAAGAACGAAGGTAAATCGCAACTCCACCGCCACCTCTTCCAAGGCGGTCGTGCCGAATTAAATTGAAACCAGGTATAGAGTAACAGCCTTATTCATAAAAAATCCTTAAATGAGGTTTTAACCATCATATAGTTAAAACGCTATATAAGCCTAAATGACGTTTTAAGAAATGTGTGATTTATAATCTCTCCATAAGCCGACAATAGTAATTTCATTGATTCGACTCGTTATGTTGGCACTCTTGGCAAAATCATAGACAAAATCGTATACCAATCGCAATTTAAAAAAAAAGTTTGACAGCGAATGTCAGTAATGACCGGGAAATCGGCGAAATAGAATCGAATAAATGCAAATACTAGTTTAGATAAATCTAATTTAAATCAAATAAGCCTTTGCATTGAAAAGACGAATCGATGCAACAAAAAAAGGGAGTAATAATTACACGTCAACTGCGTGCACGTCATGCAACAATACAAGGTAAGAATACCAATTCATTTACTTATAATTAGGTTATGTGAAGTTGATTCTTGCTACAATACCTGCCCAAGTGCCCAAGTCAGACATTTTCACAGTAATAATTCTATACCAGTGCCTACAACTAATAACATTAGTACAGTAATATACTTATTGTAAATCTGTCTGATAGCGCCTACAGTTAATGCAGTGAAATAATCATGTACTAACTATACCCAGAAGGATGATATTAAAGTAGTGAAAAATCAATGGTTAGATAATGTGCAAAATGTATTGAAACATATGCATTAGTCAGGTAGAATTTTATTGTTATTTTCATTCAAAATCCTTATTAATATCACCATAATTGCAGAATATAAGTAGGTATTCCACATTGTGATGCTGTAATGTCTGTAAATGACTATATTATTCAGTGAATCAGTCAGATGCTGACAATAAAAGGCATCAAGCAGATGTACTTACATTAGTGTCATTTATGGTCAGGAAAATTTGACTACATACTTATGTAATAACTACTAATAAGCAGTGGTGATAGATAGAGATTAGGATGTTGGTCGTTCTCAATTAAATGTAAATGTATGGTTATAATATGTATGTAGTCACATGGATTTCTGCCTATTTTATAGAAAACTTCCATATCCTGGTATATGGAACAATATATATGAAAGCTAAAAATAAAAAAAGTGTTTGTTTAAAATTAATTTAATTAAATTTGTTGCATTCTTTTTAGGTCAGCACTTATCATCAGCCGTCATCATCCACTGCCATTGTTAAGGCAGTAAGTCGTCAAGCATTAAACAGGAAAGGGCGACCAGGTTAAGAATCCACACAAATCCAGGAAAAGTCTACCGGCCCCGGACATATTCGAAGCCAAGCAGTCCTCAGCGGCAAGGCAATCAACTGAAACATAAAAAAGAAAAATAAGAAGCTACATAGCCTGATTTTGGTCAAACTACTGGTTCTGACCCCATAATACTCTCACACTCTTTAGCTTTGTTTTATTATTGAATTGTATGTTTAATTTTGCTAAATAAAATTTTTTTTCATGAAGCTTTTGTAATGATTTTTAATGCTTCTCTCTCTGGGAGAATCTGTTTATTTAGTGGCATATTATTCAAGAGCTTAATCTTAGCCTATGGAGAAACCTGGTCTTCAGCAGAAGGACATGATGTCACGATCCTCAGCTCTGAGGGAACGACTGATGATGATGATGATAACCTTTTGGTAATAACATTTATGTTGCAATAATTATATTATAGTTTGTCCGGACAAACTATACCTCTGTGGTTGAATTGTAATGAACAACATCAGTAATGTATGTGCATTGATTGCCGCTTTAATACTTGTATTACAAATACCACTTCGTCAGGGCGACCCCTGACCTTGGGCAGTGTAAAGTATATAATATTACGACAAGTTGATAGTAAATGACAAATATGCTCACCAATACTTCTTTCTTACCTTATGTTATGATACATATTCCAAAATCGGCTTTCGTAGTTGTACAGTCACGTCTGAAAATATGGATACATTTAATGTGACAAATATATGTATCCACGACTCTATTACCAAGGAGTAAAGACGTGGATACATGTTTTTGTCACATTAAATGTATCCATATTTTCAGACGTGACTGTACCTATTCACATGCTCCATTGCCTGAATTGGCATTTTATAGCAACAATTACACGTCAAAAGTTCACAGTCACTTTAAAAGATAGGTTTTTAATTTATTACATAAATAATAATATTTTTCACAAAACATAAAAATTGTAACGATAGGTAGCTTCCATTCAGTAGAAATCTTCTGATTTGTGTTCGGTGTCGCTAGTGTCAAAATCAGCTGACAATATTATGGCGGCCATTTTGATCCTTATCGAGGAGATAAAGAAGAGTCCTGGGTCATGTAACTTTTCGAACATTTGCAATAGGTTTGTAGAGCTTTTTAGAGATAAATAACGTTTATAAATAACGTTTTTGGGCTTCCGGACTTCAAGTAGGTTTGAAGGAGGTTGTAACTTTTTATGAATAAGGCTGTAAGACGTTGAAGGCAAAGCTGGTCTGAGCCACGATTCGGAAATTAAAATAGCATGAATGTTCTTAATGTCAAAAGAGAGTAACATATCGCTGTAATGTGCAGGAATACTTTGCGCATTTAAATGCACAACGTTAAAATTTTTAGGTACATCATTAAACTGAGATTCCAGAAAGTCGTGAAGCGAAGGAGGCAAACTATGGAAACTGTCTTCACTTACACTATCTAAGGAGGAAAAAGATAAATACTGATCACTGTTATCACTGAAAGGCATCTGAAAAATATATATAAAGTTAAAAATATAATAAGTATATAATAAGTGTATACTAATATTCAATAAATATAAAAATATATACAGTAAAAATTAAACAAAAACTCCACAATCTACCCGCCAGCAGCAAATAAAGAAAGAAATACACTTATAAAGAAACGGAAGTTCAATTTAAAAATACATGTTGGCTTCAGATTCGACAGGCATTAAGTTAAATCACAAAACTAAGGAAATAATTAACTAAGAAAAACGAAACGTAATTTAATAAGGAAATATTTAACTTGGTAAATCGGACCGCAATTTAACAGTTGGCAATACTATACCTGCCATCCGTCAGCACACATGTCAAACTGTCAATGTCACTTGGAACTTGGCAAAGTGACATTTAAAGTTAGCAATGAAGTTATTGGAATTAATTTATAATATTTACGGGAGACTATTAAAGAGGGTATACAACAAATAACAGTGATTACACGTCGAAATAGAAAAGCGTCAAGCAGTATAACCCGAACAAATACAGAAGAAATCTACACTATGTACATACTAAGGCTTCAATTTGGCAGCCGCACGTCTGGGCTTTATCTGTTTCTCCGGTTTCTCGGCTTTGCTGCAATTATCTGCCTTGGGAGGAGCATCTACGCTTGGGGTCGGAGTCACAGGCTGCTCTGGCGCATCCGAAATCGCCTTAAGCTCTGCAAGGCTCACCACACGCCTGCGCACGTCGCTCGCATCCAAGACATGAACAACGCCGTCCCAGGTCCAACATCTTCTGACGCCAAACCGCTCCCGAGCTGCCATGAAGGTCTGCTGACGTGATTTGGTCAAGAACTCGGCTATCGTTACGCCGGAGCCTTTCAATGCCACCTTACCAAACCACACTTTATCACGGACGGCAGTCTCACAGAACTTCACCACAATAGCCCTGGGTTTGCTGCCTCTGCGACGGCCAAGTCGGTGGCTGCGCCTTATGTCATTTGCAGCCACGTCAGCCTTAACAGCTTTGAGCTGTTCAACTACAAGGGCCGTTGTGTCCTCTTTGTCAGCCTCCGGAACACCATGGATGACCAGCATCTTGCGTCGAGATCGCATTTCTATTTGATCGACCTGTTGAGCGATGAGCTCCACCTGCTTCTGGAGTAAATTGAGAGAGTTCAAAACAAATGCTTTGAAGCTAGTGAAGTCCGCCGCTACTGCCTCAATACCGCTCCCAGGGTTGCTTGAGCCCGCTTTGTCTTATTTTATTTAGTTATGTTATTTAATTTTATTTTATTTTTGACTTTTTCGTAAATTTTGTGGTTTTAATTTTTTTGGAAATTTTGGATATTTTAGAAATTTTGTAAATTTTGTAAATTTTGACAATTTTGTAAATTTTGGAAATTTTGGAAATTTTGAAATTTTGTCATTTTTTACTTTTAGGTTGTCGACTTTTTTCATTTTTATCACTTTGTCACTTTTCACTACACTTCAATTCATTTCAATTTATTCTATTTTACATATTTTTTATTTCATTCCATTTTACATGTTTCTCAATCGTATGGGTGTCGCGTTTTCGTGACGGTCACGTGACTTTTTTTCACCTAGCCCCCCATCCGCGAACCGTCCGATAAGGAATTTCGTTCCAAAACTACCACCGGTTCTAACCCTACACCTCTGGCCCAAGAAGTATTATGACCGAAAAGAAAATCGACGGGACTTATTTTTTTCAAAAGAGTCATACATTATTAGATCTTAAAGAAACAAAATAATGCGTAGTTCTTCAAGAAGACATATCAAAACAGCTTCAGAGACAGATAATGTACCTATTGTTTAATTATAAAGAAAAATAAATCCTAATCTGACTGCTTCACAAAACGTTTGA
Source organism: Pammene aurita (assembly GCA_947086415.1). Classification (NCBI taxonomy): domain Eukaryota; kingdom Metazoa; phylum Arthropoda; class Insecta; order Lepidoptera; family Tortricidae; genus Pammene; species Pammene aurita. The sequence goes on from OX352293.1 coordinate 26,113,989, forward strand.
TATGTTTTCCTACCTAAACGGTGTCCTATAAATGTTAGATGATTTTGTAGTAGTTTTTTGGTTTGGGCCATGCATCTTTGTCCGTCATATATAGTCCTCGAACCTGCAATAACCCTTCAAATATTTCTTAAGAGCTGGTAAAGGTAAATTTAAAGCATCGACGGGTAACATGTTATAAATATGAACACCTTGACCAAAAAATTACAAATTATTTCAATACCAAATTTCGTCTAAATACGTACAGCGGTTATTGGTTGTTTCTTCCCCATGTAAACTTCCACCCCTTTTGCATCCACTTAAGGGATAATTTCCGAGATAAAACTATTTTACTTCCTTTTCCAGAGCTCAAATTATCTCCATACCAAATTTTATCTTAATCGATTCTGCGGTTATTAATTCCCTATACAAATTTCCAACTCCCTTTTCACCCCTCCCCTAACCCTAAGGTTTATTTTCAGGGTTGAAAGCTATCTTTTGTCCTTTCTCGATACTATCTCTATACCAAATTTCATATTTATCAGTTCAGCGGTAAAAATTCCTCATACCAACTTCCAACCCCCTTTTCACCCCCACAAGGGTTTGAAAACTATCCTATGACGTTTATCGAGACTCAAATTATCTCCATACTCATTTCTATCTAAATCGTTTCAGCGGTTAAAAATTCTCCATACAAACTTTCAACCCCATTTTCACCCCCACCAGGGTTGATTTTCGGGATTAAAACTATATTATCCTTTCCCGGAACTCAAACTATTTCAATCTAAAATTTCATCATAATCCGTTCAGCCGTTTTCACGTGATGCGCGGTCAAATAAACAGACAAACAGATAAACAGACAAAAATTCTAAAAATTGTTGGAACGTGTTCTGTTATCGGTTCTAAGTATCCCCAGGCAACTTTTTTTCGATTATCTTCCATGTACAGACTTTCGACCCTCTTCAGCTTTATTATATGTATAGATTGTTATAATCACAGACCAGCAATGCGCATATGTGGGCGGTAGAACTCTGACGATCAGACGAACTCAAACCTCGGAATCTTGTATCACTCGTGCGCTTTGCGCCTCGTTACCGCCAGTGTCAATTTGAGATATTTGCGGAGATAACATTAACATAAAATGGGTTTGAAACACCATTATTAAGTGCCATAAATTGGTGCAATGATTAAAGGAAATACGAAAAAGTTACATATACTAGCGTGTCATACCAAAAATAACTTACTAGAATTATATTAAGAATTATTTAACAATGCAATGTAAAGGGGGCAATAGTGATGTGATGCATTGATAGGCGGCATGTAACAGAGCTTGAAATTGAAAAAAATGTGCGCATCGAGAAAAAGTTGTGAATATTTGACGATGGATAGAGTGCCCTACGATGAATATTTTTTAGTATTGGAGGTCCGTAAAATTTTTGAACCTTCACGTCAAAATCAGAGGTCCCGTGCAATATGTTTTTACTCTCTGGTTAAGGCTGCTAGGGATTGTTTGGTATCGTTTCCTTATAAGCATATTTAATGCAGTTTTTAAATATATACAATATTAAAGTTTTTATCTTACAAAAACTACGCGAAAAAAAACAACATTTGCGGCGTTATGTATATGTTTTCTCCATAGTAAGTATAGAAAATCAATGTGAAACGTGAACATCCGTAACGTATTAACCTTAAAATGTATGTATTGCTTATTATTAGTCAATTTTGCTCAGAGTACTTTCTACAAAATGAAAAAAAAAAACACATATTTCCTTACTAACTTAGGTATTAATCATTAGGATTGGAACAAATATGTTTTTTAATTCTTTTTTTTTTCATTTCTGCATTTTGTAGAAGGTACTCCGGGCAAAATTGACTAATAATAAACAATATATACATTTTTAGGTTAATACGCTCCGTATGTTCACATTTCTAATTGATCTTCGATATTTACTATGGAGAAAACATATACATCATGACGCGTATGATTTTTTTTCGCGTAATTTTTTTATGATAAAAGCTTTAAAATTGTATATATTTAAAAACTTCATTAAATATGCTTCCGTATGATATTTTTTTTTATTAAAAAATAAATGATATTTATTAGTTATATGTATAACGTTCTAGAAAATAATATTTTTTTGAGTGTTTTTCCTCTCCGCAGAACTTGTTTTTTAAATATGGATTTTTACTTTTTTAATATCCAAAATGAATTCTGCATGTCTGTTTTATAAGGAAACGATACCACACAACCCCTAGCAGCCTTAACCAGAGAGTAAAAACATATTGCACTGGACCCCTGATTTTGACGTGAAGGTCCAAAAATTTTACGGACCTCCAATACTAAAAAATATTCACCGTGGGGCACTCTATCCATGGTCAAAAATTCACAACTTTTTCTCGATGCGCACAATTTTCTTCACTTTTGTACTGAGAGGAAACCCTACTAATGTCATTACATTATAGGATGTACAATTCAGAGGCGATTTCTATGAAACTCGTGTCATGTCTCCATGTCCTATTTACTATCTTGAAAAAAAATGGCAAATATTACTATACAAACCATGGTTACAGTTAGTTCGTGCGTAATATTACTGCTGATTGATAAGATTGATTATAATGATTATTCACATTCTCTCATCAAAATGTGTATAATACTCGTAGTATCGACCTGCACCCTAATGTTATTATTAGCATAAGCACAGATATCTGACAGCTAAGCAATTATTTGTCAAACCCATTGTAAAATGACATTTAATTTTAGTCTATAAGGGGCAGAGATAAGTTATTAAATAAAGAGATAAGTTAAATACTCCTTGGTCTATGGTCAAAACCATAAAATCATTTGCAATATCTGAATTTCAAATAAGTTATACCGGGTGTGGCCTGTAATAGGAGCAAAAAATTAAAACATAGATTCTACTCCTCAAACTAGACAACGTTTGTTCAACAACTTTTAAAAATAACTTGTAGTTTGAATTTTATTACAGTTTAAAGTTTATTCGAATACGCAATGATTAATATCTGTAGGGTGACAAGACTGACAGGCGATGTCATTTAGGCGGAATTTGATGTACATTGAAAATACTATTTAGTTTGTTTGAAAAAGATAAAATCTAAAATCTACATAACTTTAAAAAGTCGTTGAACAAACATTGTCTAGTTTGAGGAGTAGAATCTATGTTTTAATTTTTTGCTCCTATTACAGGCCACACCCGGTATAACTTATTTGAAATTCAGATATTGCAAATGATTTTATGGTTTTGACCATAGACCAAGGAGTATTTAACTTATCTCTTTATTTAATAACTTATCTCTGCCCCTTATAGACTAAAATTAAATGTCATTTTACAATGGATTTGACAAATAATTGTCTTAGCTGTCAGATATCTGTGCTTATGCTAATAATAACATTAGGGTGCAGGTCGATACTACGAGTATTATACACATTTTGATGAGAGAATGTGAATAATCATTATAATCAATCTTATCAATCAGCAGTAATATTACGCACGAACTAACTGTAACCATGGTTTGTATAGTAATATTTGCCATTTTTTTTCAAGATAGTAAATAGGACATGGAGACATGACACGAGTTTCATAGAAATCGCCTCTGAATTGTACATCCTATAATGTAATGACATTAGTAGGGTTTCCTCTCAGTACAAAAGTGAAGAAAATTGTGCGCATCGAGAAAAAGTTGTGAATTTTTGACCATGGATAGAGTGCCCCACGGTGAATATTTTTTAGTATTGGAGGTCCGTAAAATTTTTTGGATCTTCACGTCAAAATCAGGGGTCCAGTGCAATATGTTTTTACTCTCTGGTTAAGGCTGCTAGGGGTTGTGTGGTATCGTTTCCTTATAAAACAGACATGCAGAATTCATTTTGGATATTAAAAAAGTAAAAATCCATATTTAAAAAACAAGTTCTGCGGAGAGGAAAAACACTCAAAAAAATATTATTTTCTAGAACGTTATACATATAACTAATAAATATCATTTATTTTTTAATAAAAAAAAATATCATACGGAAGCATATTTAATGAAGTTTTTAAATATATACAATTTTAAAGCTTTTATCATAAAAAAATTACGCGAAAAAAAATCATTCGCGTCATGATGTATATGTTTTCTCCATAGTAAATATCGAAGATCAATTAGAAATGTGAACATACGGAGCGTATTAACCTAAAAATGTATATATTGTTTATTATTAGTCAATTTTGCCCGGAGTACCTTCTACAAAATGCAGAAATGAAAAAAAAAAGAATTAAAAAACATATTTGTTCCAATCCTAATGATTAATACCTAAGTTAGTAAGGAAATATGTGTTTTTTTTTTTCATTTTGTAGAAAGTACTCTGAGCAAAATTGACTAATAATAAGCAATACATACATTTTAAGGTTAATACGTTACGGATGTTCACGTTTCACATTGATTTTCTATACTTACTATGGAGAAAACATATACATAACGCCGCAAATGTTGTTTTTTTTCGCGTAGTTTTTGTAAGATAAAAACTTTAATATTGTATATATTTAAAAACTGCATTAAATATGCTTATAAGGAAACGATACCAAACAATCCCTAGCAGCCTTAACCAGAGAGTAAAAACATATTGCACGGGACCTCTGATTTTAACGTGAAGGTTCAAAAATTTTACGGACCTCCAATACTAAAAAATATTCATCGTAGGGCACTCTATCCATCGTCAAATATTCACAACTTTTTCTCGATGCGCACATTTTTTTCAATTTCAAGCTCTGTTACATGCCGCCTATCAATGCATCACATCACTATTGCCCCCTTTACATTGCATTGTTAAATAATTCTTAATATAATTCTAGTAAGTTATTTTTGGTATGACACGCTAGTATATGTAACTTTTTCGTATTTCCTTTAATCATTGCACCAATTTATGGCACTTAATAATGGTGTTTCAAACCCATTTTATGTTAATGTTATCTCCGCAAATATCTCAAATTGACACTGGCGGTAACGAGGCGCAAAGCGCACGAGTGATACAAGATTCCGAGGTTTGAGTTCGTCTGATCGTCTGAGTTCTACCGCCCACATATGCGCATTGCTGGTCTGTGATTATGACAATCTATACATATAATAAAGCTGAAGAGGGTCGAAAGTCTGTACATGGAAGATAATCGAAAAAAAGTTGCCTGGGGATACTTAGAACCGATAACAGAACACGTTCCAACAATTTTTAGAATTTTTGTCTGTTCATCTGTTTGTCTGTTTATTTGACCGCGCATCACGTGAAAACGGCTGAACGGATTATGGATTATTACAGTTTAAAGTTTATTCGAATACGCAATGATTAATATCTGTAGGGTGACAAGACTGACAGGCGATGTCATTTAGGCGGAATTTGATGTACATTGAAAATACTATTTAGTTTGTTTGAAAAAGATAAAATCTAAAATCTACATAACTTTAAAAAGTCGTTGAACAAACATTGTCTAGTTTGAGGAGTAGAATCTATGTTTTAATTTTTTGCTCATATTACAGGCCACAGCCGGTATACAATCTTAAAGACAATTTATATAGAGAAATATAACAAAAATATTTTTAAGTTGTAATTTATTAAACAAATGAAACTAAATATTCAAAATATATTGTATTGAAAGATATAAGAAGATATGAATTTTGTTATATAATGGTAACAGTATTTTCGAGCAATATACAATTATAAGATTTACTAGTCTAGTACAGGACCGTAGCCAGAATTGCAGTAAGATATGGCAGTGCTAATTTATGGTAGGGCATGGCCAATTTACATTATTTTCATAGTCTTCGACCCGATTGTGCGACGTACCGGTATGGCTTTGCCCCATTATGCCCCCCGCTACGGCCCTGATCTAGTTAGTCGTACACAAACAACACAGATCATATCAGGTTAAATTGTATTGATTTAAACTTACACGATTCTCACTCATTATTTTGACAAAAACGGGACTTAATCGGATAATCGGTGTCTGCCTGCGACCATGAGCGTTACGGCACGCTCGAAACGCCAGGAAAATAATAAAAGTAATTGTACGCGATTAATTCCCGTTTTTATCAAAATAAGAAGGTTAAATTGTATTTAACATATTATATGTAGTTCAAATTAGCTATATTCTAGGAATACAAACAAAACACGCACGTACTAACGTACGTGTAATTAATTGTCTACTAAAAATGATTCTCACTTAATTTAACTGCTTAAAAATGACTTTCTAAGTAACATATTATTATTATTGACTTGAGTAGCAGGTCAATATTGAAACAGTGTAAGAAACAGATTTTATTATTGGTGGAAACGACAATATGTTGAACAAATAAAAGCATTTGTAGCGGCCACTCTGCTGTCACCACAAATTGGATTGACTCTCCGGATAGAAATATACGTCCTCTCCCTGCGGTGCATTTGGGGCCGCGATTGTGAGACGACACGAGAAAATGTTTTCTACAAACCTAAATAGCAAAATCGTTTCACTACTCATTAGAAACATGTCTATTTATAAGACATTTGATTAATTGAAATTGTACTTTTTGCCTTATATCAAATTAGGGCCAATTCCTAATTTGATATAAGGCAAAAAGTACAATTTTTTTATGTTAATAGTGATGAATGACTTATTGTGGACGCTGGAAGCTTTAAACCGCTAAACCCACCCGGTCCATTAAAAATTTTCGAAAAATACTGAAATTTTATTTATTTTTCATTTCTAACATTTTTTTCCTGTAAAGGGCGTAAGGAACAGCAAAAGTCCCTAAGGAAACTTTAAAGTATTTGTAACATAAAAAAAAATAAAAAAAATAATTAAATAAACGTTTATTCACATTTCGCTTACACTATTTACAAATAAAATGTTCTTCTGCCAAACCACAGAATGGTTTGTTGGCAGACGAGGCTCCTGTTAATTAACGTAAGCTTAATAAACTTAAACATATTTACTACTTTTCTATTCTATTGATGGCTATTAAAGTTCATTTTTAGGGTTCCGTAGTCAACTAGGAACCCTTATAGTTTCGCCATGTCTGCCCGTCCGTCCGTCCGTCCGTCCGCGGATAATCTCAGTGACCGTTAGCACTAGAAAGCTGAAATTTGGTACTAATATGTATATCAATCACGGCGACAAAGTGGTAAAATAAAAAGTGGATTTTTTTTTTTTATTAGGGTACCTCCCCTATACGTAAAGTGGGGAGCGATTTTTTTTTTCATTTCAACCCTAACGTGTGATATATTATTGGATAGGTATTTAAATATGAATAGGTGTTTCCTAAAATCATTTTTCGATAATGTAAATATTTTCGGAAATAATCGCTCCAGAAGTAAAAAAATATGCGTCCCCCCCCCCCCTCTAACTTTTGAACCATAAGTTTTAAAAATATGAAAAAAATCTCAAAAGTAGAACTTTATAAAAACTTTCTAGGAAAATTATTTTGAACTTGATAGGATGAATAGTTTTTGAAAAAGAAATACAAAATAATTTCTGAACTAAGTTTGTAATTTAACCGTATAAGCAGGTGTTTATTGTACCTGTAATTTCTACAAAATTACAATGAAATGACGTGCTTTCAAATAAAGTAAAAACGGTGAAAATCGGTTCACGCAATAAAGAATTATCCCATAAAAATCATCTTCCATACTTTATGCTCGCGCGCAATAGTTTACTTTATTTGCCGATAGATGTCGCTGTACGTGGAACTCTCATATCATATCCTACATGGCGGTGTTATTAACTCTTAAGTGGGGACACTTACTGTGACGGACGGAAAACTACGGAACCCTACAGTGAGCGTGGCCCGACACGCTCTTGGCCGGTTTTAAACATATGTATACTTTTAATTTATGACATGATGTAAAGGGTTAACTTTATAATCTGAGCGTCCAGTATAAACATGCATTGTATGGATAGTTTACAAAGGTTGTATTTGACCTTTTATTTTATCTAATAGGAAATGACTTAATTTCTTTTTAAATGTTTGTTTTGTCATCCTTGTGGTCTTCAATTCCGAGGGTAGCTTATTATAGATCATAGGGACCAAATATTTTCTACATCTCTGGCCAAAATAATTCGTGAAACTAGGCACCAGCTATTTATTACTTATCTCTGTTTCTTATTAACCTTTGATTGACAATAGGTATTTTAAACTCATCGCTACACATTTGTTCTAATGCTAAGAATAACGTAACTTTTTCATGAACTGTTAGAATTTAATTTAATTATAACATGTAATGATCCTTGTTTTATTATTTAGGTATACAGGTGTACAGACTTTGGTTCACTAGGTAAAAATAAAATAAGGTTAAAAAATATAGCTGCATTTCTAGGCAAAAAAAAGCATTTGACACATGACAAAATATAATTGAAAAAAAAAAAATTTTTACTGAATAAACGGATATTTTTTTATTAAAAATAGATATAAATTATTAGTTTATGTGTATAAGATGACAATGAAACCATGGTTGTTATTTAAAAGTGCGTGCGAAGCCATGAAGGTAATTGCGTTTATTTACATTATTTTATTTCTCTATTGACGCCGAATATGTATATTACTGTACCGCGATTTGAACAGGATTGAGATAATGTCAATCTTTATGAATTTTGACGTAAGTATACAGGGTGGAATCGTTAAGTGCAGCCAGGCGATTACTCCGTAAATATAAGAGATATTAGAAAATATCTAACGGATATCGAAAGTGCGTCACCTAATGAGTAAAATTACATTTATAACTTTTTTTTAATAAAATCAGAACTATCCCTAACATTAACTTCAAACCTACAACATTAAAGAGGGCCCGTGTATGTATCGAACAAGAAGAGCGTCACTTCGAACAACTGCTGTAAACAAAACAAAAATAAATGTTTGATTTATTATTTTATAAATGGTGGTTGTATTATTTTATTACAGTTTATTCGTGCTAATAATGAATCTCAAGCAGTTTTATCTTTTACGGCACCGACGTTCTACTTTGAGAGTGAGTCGTCGTAGGTACTAACTGTATGGGAGCGTTTAAACTTAATACTTTTAATATTAATACTTTTATTTCAAAAAAGTTATCAATGCAATTTTTCTCATTGGGTAACGCACTTTCGATATCAGTTTGAAAATTTCTAATATCTCTTATATTTACGGAATAATCGCCTGGCTACACTTAACGATTACATCTTGTATACCTATATGTGTATATATGGAAAATCTGTCAACTGTCATCCTACTTATTCTGATTGTGGCAAAATAATACAATTTTATTAATTTGATCGCTAACATAGGTAACGGACACAAGACGCTGGTCAACAATTAAGTTCAACTAGTCTAAAGAAGTTAAAAATGACTTGACGTATAAATAAAATAGGTGCTTTCAATTATTTCCTTCTGTAGAACTAATATAATAAGAAGAAAAGATTACGCGTGAAAATTACGTTGAAGCTACAACTACAAGATACATGATCTCCTACTATAAAAACGAACCTTCGCTTGCCCATTCTGGCCAGGCGTTCTCAAGGCTGCGTTTCCACCAAAAAGATGAGCGAGGATGCGTTGCGAGGAATGTGTTTGTTAAGCACCAGTAGAACCGCTACATTTGTTTATCCACGCACAACGCAGCTCTATGGTTGGTTATTAAAAAACACATTCCTCGCAACGCACCTAATTGCACCGCGATCAACCCAAAATGAACGGAGGTGGTGCACGGACTGCACATTATGAAACAAACTGATATACTGACATTATGAAAGTTTACAGTTTACCTCACGTGTAGGTACCTAGGTACTACCTCTTTAGCCACTACGCGATGTGTGGGAGAGCCTAGTTCTATTCCTATTTTCAATCACTACAAGTGCTAAGAACCGGTCCATGCTGTTCGCAAAAATTACACTAGATATTACTCTTTTCTCGCCAAAACAGCCTAAATCAAGGTTTATGTGCTAAGCAGATCTTATTATAATTAAATCTCATATTTCTAAACTGGTTTACACCATATTCAATTTCTGGTTAATTAGTTCGTTCAAATTATGAAATGCAGCAGTCGGCACGCTTTGTAAGTTTATTTGCAAAACTGGAAACGTGGAAGTTCAAATAAATTTTAGCATTGAAACAGTTGGCTCCTAAACCTCAGTAAATTGTTGACATAAACCGTTATGAGATATCTGCTTATACCGCACGCGCCCGCCCGATCCCTTGTTGTCGTCGTTTGCATCCGGAGTGTTCAGTCAGGATCGAGTTCGGATCCCGAGACGCTACTGTATTGTCAACTCCAAATTACCCTAGTAAATAATAAGTTAACCTACTTTGCCTATAAATGTTTTTAACAGTAGAAATCTAGAGCATCGATAGGTTGTGTTATGGTTAAGCTATTTAAATCTGTGGGGACCTTACTACGTTTTATTTGTGTTTAGGTAGACTAATAGTCTCGACTTGAATATTTATTTGCGCTCAGTTGAGATTACTAAGGAACGTACTACCCACCTAGACACCTACACACTACTCAGTCAACCTTTACTCTAGGGAAACTTCTGTGTCTGGTTTCCCCACTTCATTTAATTAGGTGAAACCCTTGGAAAATTTAATCTTGTCTTATATAAGGAAGTAATAATGTATTTCATTTAATTGTTGCTATTTATTATATATGTATTGTTTAGTGTTATTACACACTTAATTCAAAAAGTGTTGTGAAAGATATTTTGTATTAGCAGAAATTTCGCGTTATAATTAAATCACTAAGAAAACTATTATATCCAATGACTCAGTCGACAAAGCTTGTGGTATGAGCACAAGTACCGGTAACATGCGTATGTATTTTGGAATAGTGCCGTAAAGCTCTTTAAATATAAGAATGCTTTGTTTTACAAAGATAGTAAGTAGACAATGCAGTGCGCTTTGTCATACGTAAAGTGATCTTTATGATTTCAGAAAGAGAAAATTTAAATTTGGTCGCATTCCAAACGGAACCCTTGCCAACGCTCTCTCTAGAACGGATTTATGATCTAGCCCGAACAGCTAGCTAAATGCTCAGGAAACAATGAAATAAGCGACTGCGATTCTCAACCGCAGGTTGTGCCTAAAGCAATGCGTTCTTAGTCGCTTGAACAAATTATCTTCGGTACAATGCAGTTGGATTCCTCCCTTAGACTGGCGGGCTAATATAGTAGAGTGAAGGTCTGTGCTCACTATTCCGTCCAAACCATGGCCGTGCTCGTGCACACGCGTTTCATACGCGTTGCATACGCGTTTTATATGCGCTACATACGTTTTATGCGGATGTCATAGGGGCATAAACCGCTGTTGTCATACGTTAAAGTGGGCAAAGCCCAGCATCCGTGCTTGGCATGGTCCTAAAACGGTCATGGTTTAGACGGTATAGTGGGCACAGACTTTTAATAGTAACTAAGTTTTTTTTATACTGATAAAAGACATCGACAATGTCAACGAAAATTGGTTAACCTTTACATACAGGATGAAATTCTAATCACTGACCATATTAAGCGCGATGATTAGGTAGATAGATAGATCTTTGTTTGTAATAATTATACATCGTCACTGTATAAAGTAAGTTATTCACACAAAAACACTGCATACTAAAATAATTTCATTTGTTTTTTTTTTGTAAAAGCTTAAATTTTTATTACAAATGTCAACTCTTAAAATGTTCTAATAATGTAATAATAATTGTATTAAAATCAAAGAATAAGTGATCAAGTGAATTACCTATTTATGCTTTGAACATGGTCACTCAGCTTCATGAAATTCTTTTACTGAGTAATAGATGAGTTTTGTACAAAACGTTTGGCGCTTTATTTGTACAAAACTTTTTGAGTTCATGTGTGAAGCGGTGCTCTGTACTCAAATTTTTAATCGCTTCAAGTATTTTGTTAGAGACTTTGGCACCCATTACTCTTAGAGAATTATCCGTCTTTTGTAACCTATGCGTGGGTATCGAGTATCGACAGCGCTAGTTTACTTCTCGTAGAGTAGATTTTAGCTAAAGGGAACTTATCGGGATTCCTTCTTACATATAAATAGCTAGCCAATTCAAATATAAAAAGCGAAGGTACTATCATCACTTTAAGATCTAAGAAGAGCTATCATGCTACTCTGGCTGATTCGTCTCGAGGGACTCGACGTATCAGTCGAATTACGAGTACATCTTTTTGTAATATAAATGGCCGGTCCCTATCAGCGTCCAAGGTCTATTCCTCGTGTTAGGTGTGTGTGGAGGTATGCATAGTATGCCGTCAGCAGGCTCTATCTCGACAACGTAGGCCATACTGAACAACTTCTACTATGGGGCATTACTATTTCACCTTGTATATTTAATACCTACCGGTAAAGTAAGTATGCAGTAATTGAATAAAATACCTAGTAATTATATATAATACCTAAACCTAGACATTCTACACAAAGAAATAAAGTTAACTTTAAAAAGTAGCTATTATTACACAAAGCTGCTTCGATCACAGAAAGGTTTCGTAAGTAGTTATTAACATGACGTATATATTATTTATCAATTTGCGGTACTCGTTTGTGTAAAACTTTGTATCAACGAAATTACTGAAAATATTGAGTAAGCCTTGCATGAAAACATCTGCATACCTACGTATTATTTATTTAGATTACATGGTTGGCCGCTATCAGTCTAATCTCTTCCTGTAATCTGTGCTCCCTGCGGACGTGTTTTGGTCAACTGCCCGGGACCCGCCGCCCTATGTAGATTCGGCGGGTCCGAACATCTACAAATGTGTACCTTAATTCATTGTAATAAGCGTTCAAATGTATACATATACAAGAACTCGATTTTATGCATTCATAGTCACCTAACTACATAAACATTATCGTATGAAACATAAAAATATTTATCATAATCTAAAGTAATGAAAATAACAGCTTTTTTAGATACCTACTGCTCTGATACTCCGCCGCCGCGTATTTTTCTCGTAATCACATTAATATTAATGAGGCCAAGGTAACCTGTTGCTGAATTCAGTTACTTCTTTTACTCGGTGTGACATATTCCGCTATTCCCCACTTTTACTTAACTAGAGAGAGCTGGGAACCTTATTATTTAGCGTTGTATCGCCTACCCCTTGGAGGCAGATCGGGCGCAGAGTAATAGAATTTATTTAGTGGGTTAATTATTAGCCGAAAGAACAATGATGTAAAGCAAAGTATCCGTTTTCGACAGAGATTTATGTTGCAATTCCAGAAGGTGAGGGGAAACAAGCCATTACTGACGAAACATTGCGGGATTTGTCGACGCCGCCCGTCTGAATATTCATCTCTATCAATCAAGTTGCGTAAATAACATTGCGATGAGACAAAGGCCTCGTTATCGCTAAGGAGTTACGGCCTGACCCAGAATAATAACATAACTATTTCTCACTCGTTCCTTTCGACTCCGTTCTTTGGGTCGGAATTAACAACTCCTTTGGTTTCACTATTAAAATAATGAGAGATGGATGAGCGGATGGGTTGCGTATTTAATTAATCTTGCGTTGCTAACATAATATACGTTACCTACTCAGTATAATGAGATAACACATTCTGAGTATAATGAGACACACTAATTATACATCTCACGCGTAAACAGTATACTAGTAGATGTTATTAATTTTCAGAAAATACAATAATGTTGTAGGTATTCTGGGATAACGGCTCCCGAGTCCTGAGCCTACTCTGTTCGTCAGTAGGTGTAACAAATGTAATAAGTTGGTAAGGTAGTACTTAGTTATAAACAAAATGCTAAGTTATAAGCTAGCTACGGAAAATGTGACACAATCACGAGAGCAACGACACCCCTCTACTTAGTTTTCTATACTATACTTATTACTAGATCCGGGTATTTATTGGTCGAGGCCAGAGTGACAGGCCAGCATTTAAGTTGAAAAAGGGAATGCCAAAGTACGTACCTATAAACTGCCGAAGGTATCTCATACGTAGAGGACAGATCCTATATATTAGAACAAAAAATATTATGAATACCTATTGCGGAAACTTAATAATATTGTATATCACTTGTAACTACTTTGCCCCTACAAAAATGTCTGACAGTGATATATTTTAATTTAATTATTAAGAAGGCCCAGAACTCTAGGAATTGTGTATTTTTCAAGCGGTTTGCAACTTTGCATCCACCGATGAACAGCTGTCAGATGTCCGGATCTAGAAATAACAAACTAGATGGCTTTATTTGCTCTCGTTATTGTGTCACATTTTCTCCGTCTATTAATAACTAGCCTTTTCCCGCGGCTTCGCCCGCGTACTATAAGTACTCTAATAGGATACGATGCCCATGTTGATTTTCAGACTTTGTGACCACATTTTCCCCTTTTACGTGTTGAATTTTCAAAAAACCTGAAACACGTGTTTACGCATTTATCGTTAGGAATGCTCCTGTGAAGTTTCGAATAAAATAGTCTAACAAATCTTGATTCGCCATACAAACTTTGGACCCCCGTTTTACCCCCTTAGGGGGTGAATTTTGAAAAATCCTTTCTTAGTGCATCCCTAGACCTTATAAGGAACCTACATGCCAAATTTAGAATCTCTAGAACCAGCGGTTTGGGCTGTGCGTTGATATGTCAGTCAGTCAGTTAGTCAGTCAGTTTCATCTTTCATATATTTAGAAATTAATAAAATACAACATGCATAGGTACTGTCGACTACAAAGAGATGTATCCACTTTTGGACCTTATTACAATGAATAATAATTTTCTTGGCCTAAGATGTGATTTATTGATTTTTATTTTAATGTTTCTAACCCACGGAACCCTCCAGTTTTCATGCAGCATATGGTATTTTAGTGTAACCTAATAGCATAAAAAATAGACGCTACTGTCACCACCTATCCAGCTCTATCGAGAATATATATTTCTGTCACAATGTCGCAAATTAACAGTGTTTTTAGGTACTGAGAACGTTGGTAAGGATAATCATAGAAATAAACCAATGTAGATTTGTAGAGCTATATAAACATTTTACACATTTACGTATCTGATGGGTATATCATCTGAAACGTAAAGGATCAATGTATTTGTTATTTAAATTATACGCAAAACTTTACAAAATGTGATAATGGTTACCAACTTTTTCCAGTTGCTGAATATTTTTGCAATCCGTGCAAAGTTAACACAAAGTTAGTCCAAGCCAGAATATTTCCATGTGAAAAGTGAGTGCGTTTTATATGGCCTGTGTTTCAGTTGTATAAAATATAAAATTACTCATTTCCTGACTTGTTGGAATATAATATATTTCGGTCTCACCCTCCATTTAACATTTGAAACACACTTAGCTTCACAGCAGTGTAATTGACACCACATTAATCCGTGTTGTGCATGCCCAGTTTATTTTTTCCAGCAACGAAAGGGCGAGCATGCGCGTTTTGTTTACGAGTATTTCTCCAGCAATATACTTAAGCATATTTTTTTACATTATATTAATTTACAATCTTCAGAATTGAAGACGGTGTTCAAGTTAGTCGAGAAGCATTGGAAGCAATATTTTAAAATCCGGTTTTTGTATTGTTTTAAATTAATAAGAACTCATCACATTTAATTTGATTTGAGAATTTATCTGTTTATATAACTGAGTTAAGTTAATTTTAACAATGTTTCTTGCACAGGAAAAAATACAATGAGATAAGTTTTGTGGGACTAATAATGTGGAATCCTTGCACATATGTAAAAAAAAGGAATCCTGGTTTGTTGGTTAAACTCTAATAACAGTGATATTCGTAGGCAATGCGTTTTCTATACCTTGCTATCACGGTCGTCTTAATGTTTTCAAATATCAAAATTTACCAAAGGATTAAGTACTCAATGACATATTGACATATTTATAATTATATTACCTGAAGGTACTTATACAAATATTAATCACCGTTCATATTGGGCGGGGTGATTAAACATTTTTTTGGATTTCCCATAGAAAATGACACCATCTGATGGGACGAAATGTATGAAACAGCCAAAAAAAAATTTCGCGACTTCGGAGTTGTTCCCTTAGTAAAAGTTGTTCAGTATGGCCTACCTAATCGCCTCGTTCAATATGAACGCTAATTAATATTTCAGCCTGTATACATATAAAGGAGATCTTCCATTGTGGGCCACCTGATTTAAACCATTTACAGTTTGTACACTTTGTACTGCAATGTAAACTAAATACTCATGTTATTACGAAAGTAGACAAAATACCTATTGCATAAAATGAAACGGGAATTAGAAATACTAAATAAATAAACATTATGTTGATTTTTCCGCGATTAAAATACAGCAAGACAAGTTGTTAACGTCCTTATGGCATCGACATATAGTTTAACTTCACCCTGGCCTGAAATGGGATTGTTTTTTGGTTTGACACTGTCAATGTATACCGTATGTATACCGTTACATAATCTGCGTTTTGATACTGTTCGGTAAGTTAGAACATTGTAATATTAAAATAGTATCTAAGCCTACGAATACGAAAGTTTAAATTAGAAATCGACTGTATTAAAACGCCTAAAGATTGAAAATGCGTATTTTTGCAGTTTTGATCGGAGTTTGAATATTAAAAGTGGGTTTCATAATGGCATAATATCATGCTCCTTCGATAACGAAACGCATCTTTTTTCAATATTGCAATGTCAGATACTAGTGCTATCAATGTGAGATACGGTGGTAAACCTTATCCCTTCGCAATAGGTGTTAGGAATGTTCAGTTAATAGTATCAACGATGGTTTGACAGCCGTCTTTGTTTACCGAAATACAGGAACTATAAATACGATCAAAATATGACTTTTTTTTATATCGTATTTCATCATGATTCCCGTTTTGTTTTCAAGTCCGCTTTTGTACATTATCTTTAAAAAATCGGTACTTTTTTACATTAATATATAAATCATAGGCAAGCACGCTTTCAAATACTGTTCATGTCATATTCAAGTTTGAAATGCATGATTTTTCAATTTTCCCTTTAGATTTCGCAATATTTTTACCACCATCCTGATCTAGAAATTATGACTATTCTTCAAAGGTAAGAACCATTCCTAAACGGTCCTAAATAATCTGGGCCAGATCACCTAACAAAAATTTACGATCTCCTTTGTTGTTATTAGAATTATGCACATAACAAATAATTAAACGCTATATATTTAATCCATTCAGCGCTAAATCGTTATCGTTACCTACTTCTATGTCTACGAAGCATTTTCGCTATATAGCGGGAAACCCTCCGGCTATAACCTAGTAACATAGCAGCTCAATTATATAAATAGTTACAATACAATTGGCACATCTAAATGAGTTTATGAAGCAATTCATACTAACTTTAGTGTACATAGAGACTACAACTTTAGATACAAAAGGCCGACTCACACAAAAGGTGAATAGGCACAGAGGTCCTTAAGAAATTCTATACCCGCAAGTCAACCTTTATCCACGTTCTCAAGTTGTATTTCATCTGTTTACGCGAATTTATTTATTTAGCCAGTAGCAATTTGAAAATGGATCTCATTTTGTTTCATAGGAGAGGTCGTAGCTGAAGTAAAACCGCGTAACGATGTTTATCTTCCTAACGAGAGGTTGGATACGGTAGGCAGGCTAATAATTTAACGTAATATATTCCATTACTAGTATCTGAAAATAAACTACGTATGTTAAATTAATCATGACATTTAACTCTGATTCTGAACTCGTGTATCATTAATTAATGTATTCAGCGGTAGGTATTGTGATCCATGGAAACCTTCCGTTAACTTTAATTAGTGCCCCTTGTTGTTTCGGTTCTGTCGTGCAAGTATTTTACGGTTTTGCAACGAGAATGTAAAGTAAGTGTTAAAAAAAGATAAAATATATATATTCTTCAATTTAGGCACATTACAATGCACTTCTGAACGTCAGAAAGAGAAAAAACTACTACCGGTTCTAACCCTACACCTCTGACCCGAGAAGTATTATGACCGGCAAGAAACTCGGTGGGACTTATTTAAAAAAAAAAACGGGAATATGCTGCTTCGATCACAGAAAGGTTTCGTAAGTAGTTATTAACATGACGTATATATTATTTATCAATTTGCGGTACTCGTTTGTGTAAAACTTTGTATCAACGAAATTACTGAAAATATTGAGTAAGCCTTGCATGAAAACATCTGCATACCTACGTATTATTTATTTAGATTACATGGTTGGCCGCTATCAGTCTAATCTCTTCCTGTAATCTGTGCTCCCTGCGGACGTGTTTTGGTCAACTGCCCGGGACCCGCCGCCCTATGTAGATTCGGCGGGTCCGAACATCTACAAATGTGTACCTTAATTCATTGTAATAAGCGTTCAAATGTATACATATACAAGAACTCGATTTTATGCATTCATAGTCACCTAACTACATAAACATTATCGTATGAAACATAAAAATATTTATCATAATCTAAAGTAATGAAAATAACAGCTTTTTTAGATACCTACTGCTCTGATACTCCGCCGCCGCGTATTTTTCTCGTAATCACATTAATATTAATGAGGCCAAGGTAACCTGTTGCTGAATTCAGTTACTTCTTTTACTCGGTGTGACATATTCCGCTATTCCCCACTTTTACTTAACTAGAGAGAGCTGGGAACCTTATTATTTAGCGTTGTATCGCCTACCCCTTGGAGGCAGATCGGGCGCAGAGTAATAGAATTTATTTAGTGGGTTAATTATTAGCCGAAAGAACAATGATGTAAAGCAAAGTATCCGTTTTCGACAGAGATTTATGTTGCAATTCCAGAAGGTGAGGGGAAACAAGCCATTACTGACGAAACATTGCGGGATTTGTCGACGCCGCCCGTCTGAATATTCATCTCTATCAATCAAGTTGCGTAAATAACATTGCGATGAGACAAAGGCCTCGTTATCGCTAAGGAGTTACGGCCTGACCCAGAATAATAACATAACTATTTCTCACTCGTTCCTTTCGACTCCGTTCTTTGGGTCGGAATTAACAACTCCTTTGGTTTCACTATTAAAATAATGAGAGATGGATGAGCGGATGGGTTGCGTATTTAATTAATCTTGCGTTGCTAACATAATATACGTTACCTACTCAGTATAATGAGATAACACATTCTGAGTATAATGAGACACACTAATTATACATCTCACGCGTAAACAGTATACTAGTAGATGTTATTAATTTTCAGAAAATACAATAATGTTGTAGGTATTCTGGGATAACGGCTCCCGAGTCCTGAGCCTACTCTGTTCGTCAGTAGGTGTAACAAATGTAATAAGTTGGTAAGGTAGTACTTAGTTATAAACAAAATGCTAAGTTATAAGCTAGCTACGGAAAATGTGACACAATCACGAGAGCAACGACACCCCTCTACTTAGTTTTCTATACTATACTTATTACTAGATCCGGGTATTTATTGGTCGAGGCCAGAGTGACAGGCCAGCATTTAAGTTGAAAAAGGGAATGCCAAAGTACGTACCTATAAACTGCCGAAGGTATCTCATACGTAGAGGACAGATCCTATATATTAGAACAAAAAATATTATGAATACCTATTGCGGAAACTTAATAATATTGTATATCACTTGTAACTACTTTGCCCCTACAAAAATGTCTGACAGTGATATATTTTAATTTAATTATTAAGAAGGCCCAGAACTCTAGGAATTGTGTATTTTTCAAGCGGTTTGCAACTTTGCATCCACCGATGAACAGCTGTCAGATGTCCGGATCTAGAAATAACAAACTAGATGGCTTTATTTGCTCTCGTTATTGTGTCACATTTTCTCCGTCTATTAATAACTAGCCTTTTCCCGCGGCTTCGCCCGCGTACTATAAGTACTCTAATAGGATACGATGCCCATGTTGATTTTCAGACTTTGTGACCACATTTTCCCCTTTTACGTGTTGAATTTTCAAAAAACCTGAAACACGTGTTTACGCATTTATCGTTAGGAATGCTCCTGTGAAGTTTCGAATAAAATAGTCTAACAAATCTTGATTCGCCATACAAACTTTGGACCCCCGTTTTACCCCCTTAGGGGGTGAATTTTGAAAAATCCTTTCTTAGTGCATCCCTAGACCTTATAAGGAACCTACATGCCAAATTTAGAATCTCTAGAACCAGCGGTTTGGGCTGTGCGTTGATATGTCAGTCAGTCAGTTAGTCAGTCAGTTTCATCTTTCATATATTTAGAAATTAATAAAATACAACATGCATAGGTACTGTCGACTACAAAGAGATGTATCCACTTTTGGACCTTATTACAATGAATAATAATTTTCTTGGCCTAAGATGTGATTTATTGATTTTTATTTTAATGTTTCTAACCCACGGAACCCTCCAGTTTTCATGCAGCATATGGTATTTTAGTGTAACCTAATCGCATAAAAAATAGACGCTACTGTCACCACCTATCCAGCTCTATCGAGAATATATATTTCTGTCACAATGTCGCAAATTAACAGTGTTTTTAGGTACTGAGAACGTTGGTAAGGATAATCATAGAAATAAACCAATGTAGATTTGTAGAGCTATATAAACATTTTACACATTTACGTATCTGATGGGTATATCATCTGAAACGTAAAGGATCAATGTATTTGTTATTTAAATTATACGCAAAACTTTACAAAATGTGATAATGGTTACCAACTTTTTCCAGTTGCTGAATATTTTTGCAATCCGTGCAAAGTTAACACAAAGTTAGTCCAAGCCAGAATATTTCCATGTGAAAAGTGAGTGCGTTTTATATGGCCTGTGTTTCAGTTGTATAAAATATAAAATTACTCATTTCCTGACTTGTTGGAATATAATATATTTCGGTCTCACCCTCCATTTAACATTTGAAACACACTTAGCTTCACAGCAGTGTAATTGACACCACATTAATCCGTGTTGTGCATGCCCAGTTTATTTTTTCCAGCAACGAAAGGGCGAGCATGCGCGTTTTGTTTACGAGTATTTCTCCAGCAATATACTTAAGCATATTTTTTTACATTATATTAATTTACAATCTTCAGAATTGAAGACGGTGTTCAAGTTAGTCGAGAAGCATTGGAAGCAATATTTTAAAATCCGGTTTTTGTATTGTTTTAAATTAATAAGAACTCATCACATTTAATTTGATTTGAGAATTTATCTGTTTATATAACTGAGTTAAGTTAATTTTAACAATGTTTCTTGCACAGGAAAAAATACAATGAGATAAGTTTTGTGGGACTAATAATGTGGAAACCTTGCACATATGTAAAAAAAAGGAATCCTGGTTTGTTGGTTAAACTCTAATAACAGTGATATTCGTAGGCAATGCGATTTCTATACCTTGCTATCACGGTCGTCTTAATGTTTTCAAATATCAAAATTTACCAAAGGATTAAGTACTCAATGACATATTGACATATTTATAATTATATTACCTGAAGGTACTTATACAAATATTAATCACCGTTCATATTGGGCGGGGTGATTAAACATTTTTTTGGATTTCCCATAGAAAATGACACCATCTGATGGGACGAAATGTATGAAACAGCCAAAAAAAAATTTCGCGACTTCGGAGTTGTTCCCTTAGTAAAAGTTGTTCAGTATGGCCTACCTAATCGCCTCGTTCAATATGAACGCTAATTAATATTTCAGCCTGTATACATATAAAGGAGATCTTCCATTGTGGGCCACCTGATTTAAACCATTTACAGTTTGTACACTTTGTACTGCAATGTAAACTAAATACTCATGTTATTACGAAAGTAGACAAAATACCTATTGCATAAAATGAAACGGGAATTAGAAATACTAAATAAATAAACATTATGTTGATTTTTCCGCGATTAAAATACAGCAAGACAAGTTGTTAACGTCCTTATGGCATCGACATATAGTTTAACTTCACCCTGGCCTGAAATGGGATTGTTTTTTGGTTTGACACTGTCAATGTATACCGTATGTATACCGTTACATAATCTGCGTTTTGATACTGTTCGGTAAGTTAGAACATTGTAATATTAAAATAGTATCTAAGCCTACGAATACGAAAGTTTAAATTAGAAATCGACTGTATTAAAACGCCTAAAGATTGAAAATGCGTATTTTTGCAGTTTTGATCGGAGTTTGAATATTAAAAGTGGGTTTCATAATGGCATAATATCATGCTCCTTCGATAACGAAACGCATCTTTTTTCAATATTGCAATGTCAGATACTAGTGCTATCAATGTGAGATACGGTGGTAAACCTTATCCCTTCGCAATAGGTGTTAGGAATGTTCAGTTAATAGTATCAACGATGGTTTGACAGCCGTCTTTGTTTACCGAAATACAGGAACTATAAATACGATCAAAATATGACTTTTTTTTATATCGTATTTCATCATGATTCCCGTTTTGTTTTCAAGTCCGCTTTTGTACATTATCTTTAAAAAATCGGTACTTTTTTACATTAATATATAAATCATAGGCAAGCACGCTTTCAAATACTGTTCATGTCATATTCAAGTTTGAAATGCATGATTTTTCAATTTTCCCTTTAGATTTCGCAATATTTTTACCACCATCCTGATCTAGAAATTATGACTATTCTTCAAAGGTAAGAACCATTCCTAAACGGTCCTAAATAATCTGGGCCAGATCACCTAACAAAAATTTACGATCTCCTTTGTTGTTATTAGAATTATGCACATAACAAATAATTAAACGCTATATATTTAATCCATTCAGCGCTAAATCGTTATCGTTACCTACTTCTATGTCTACGAAGCATTTTCGTTATATAGCGGGAAACCCTCCGGCTATAACCTAGTAACATAGCAGCTCAATTATATAAATAGTTACAATACAATTGGCACATCTAAATGAGTTTATGAAGCAATTCATACTAACTTTAGTGTACATAGAGACTACAACTTTAGATACAAAAGGCCGACTCACACAAAAGGTGAATAGGCACAGAGGTCCTTAAGAAATTCTATACCCGCAAGTCAACCTTTATCCACGTTCTCAAGTTGTATTTCATCTGTTTACGCGAATTTATTTATTTAGCCAGTAGCAATTTGAAAATGGATCTCATTTTGTTTCATAGGAGAGGTCGTAGCTGAAGTAAAACCGCGTAACGATGTTTATCTTCCTAACGAGAGGTTGGATACGGTAGGCAGGCTAATAATTTAACGTAATATATTCCATTACTAGTATCTGAAAATAAACTACGTATGTTAAATTAATCATGACATTTAACTCTGATTCTGAACTCGTGTATCATTAATTAATGTATTCAGCGGTAGGTATTGTGATCCATGGAAACCTTCCGTTAACTTTAATTAGTGCCCCTTGTTGTTTCGGTTCTGTCGTGCAAGTATTTTACGGTTTTGCAACGAGAATGTAAAGTAAGTGTTAAAAAAAGATAAAATATATATATTCTTCAATTTAGGCACATTACAATGCACTTCTGAACGTCAGAAAGAGAAAAAACTACTACCGGTTCTAACCCTACACCTCTGACCCGAGAAGTATTATGACCGGCAAGAAACTCGGTGGGACTTATTTAAAAAAAAAAACGGGAATACATTATATCTTAAAGATACACAATAATGCGTAGTTCTATAAGAAGACATATCAGAACAGCTTGAGAGACAGACAATGTACCTATAGTTTAATTAAAAAGAAAAAATAAATAATTATAAAATCCAAATCTGACTGCTTCACAAAACGTTTGATATGCTTTCCTATCTGAACTGTGTCCTCTAAATGTTAGACGATTTTGTAGTAGTTTTTGATTTGGTCCATGCATTTTTGTCCGTCATATTAGTCCTCGACCCTGTAATAACCCTTTGACAATAAAGTTTTTTTCAAATATTTATTATAATCACATATTTCAAAGCAGTCAAAATATAAAACTACGAGTAATCTAGTTAGTATGTGCATGACCCCTTCTGAATGTTACAAAACTGAGTTATCTCTGAATAAAGCGTCATGTGTTATTTAAATATTTCTTTGCTTATCTACAGAGAATGGAAATTGCACCGTGTGGGTGCGGGCGGGCGAGGACCGGAGCGCTCTCGCTCTGCGAAGAGAATCTTAATTTTCCACAAATAAATGCAAATATCTGAGCCATCCAGCGCCACATAGCTAGTACCTCATAGCCACAAATAATTTCAAATTGAAAACGCCGCCGTACTTTCGGGTAACTTGGAGTTATTTGCAATAAAACAAGGGACCGCCGCGTTACCTCAAATTCTTGTTAAGTTCATTTTAAATTTTGATCGTGGCTTGTTTTCGCGATGTTAATAAACTAAATCAATACAACACACGTGACGCTGGAATCGTGGTGTAAATTAGGAAGCCCTCAGAGACGCGCGCGTACTTAACACTTAGTTAATGTCGCGACACTTTGCGATGAGATACGCTAATGGTTTATTATTACAATAATCGAGGCGTTTGTTCAGCCAAGGCTTACTTCAACTCTTTACTAATTAGAATCATAACATAATACCTTTCTGGATTCCGGGCCGCATATTCATAACACGTGATTGAGACAAGTTATTGTCTTGCTTTCTAAAATAATATTTTACGTCCATGCTTACAGAAAACCACAGCCAAATAGCACTCATAGTGTTGTGTTCCTGCTGGTGAGTAAGGTTGCCAAAGAGCTCAAAGAGGACCCAGTGTGTTGACGAAGAGAGACCCTCTTGTTCCTTTAGCCGTCAACATAGTGAATCCCCCTTTTTGTAAAGGGTCGGCAACGCGCATGTGACACCTCTGGAGTTGCAGGCGTCCATAGGCTACGGTAGCTGCTTACCATCAGGCGGGCCGTATGCTTGTTTGCCACCGTCGTGGTATATAAAAAAATGCATTTCGTTTGTATGTTGTTCTGTTTCTTCTTACAGCCTTGACCAAGAGTATTCAACACCCATGCGTTTGTCATGAAAACACGATACTATACACCCTTTTTCAGATGTTTTATGATCCATTCATTTGAACTGAATTACCTATTCAGTCGTTGCAGTTAATAGTAATTGCATATTTTTTTTGCAATTAGTCACTTCTTTGTATTTCCACCAGTTGTTGCCTTTAGTTTTCTTATTTTCTGATTTACTTATTTATTATTTACTTTGAAGTATTAGTATTGTATGTTCCCTAATAATCATATAATTATAAAACATATGACAGAAAATGCGAAACATTATCAAAAAATTTATTGTATACATAATCACTTTTTAAATGTTATTACACTGTTCATTTTCATTAAAAAAAATGTTGTTTGAAGTTAAGAATGAAAAAACAAAACACAACAATTTGTAAAAAAATTAAGGCCAAAAAAAAAGAAACTATAACGATAATTTAATTTAATTTATTTCTTTTAAAAAGGGAACCGCTTTCAAAAACCAAACCAGATTTGGCGTACACACATTACAGACACAATTGTAAATTGTGTAAATACTATATTAAACAGCACATAAAATGATTAAGTTTTGTTTATAGGTAAATTGAGAAACAATAAAAATAAAACTTTTATATCGCATGATTTCTTATAGTTAAATATATTTCTTTTAATCGTATATTGTACAATGGGTTGTGCTCTGTAGAACTGTTTGATATGATGCCCACGGCAGCTTTTTATCACCATACCGCTCGCCGCCGGCAGGGTGTTCATCCTCACACCCTGGAGCCTAAAAGGTCGCGCACTGTACGGTTGAAGAGGAATTCCCTCCCACGAATGCTGCGGCTGTGGAATGAACTCCCTGCCGAGACTTTCCCAGGGCTACAGTATGAGGTTCTTCAAAAAAGGAGTGCATAGGTTCTTAAAGGGTAGGTAACGCGCGTGTGATTCCTCTGGGGTTGCAGGCGTCCATAGGGTACGGTAACGCAACTGCTTACCATCAGGCGGTTCGTATGCTTGTTCGCCACTGTCGTGGTATTTAAAAAAAACTTTATTTTTATGTATTATATACGCTTAAAACGATATTAGTTATTCATACATTTTGTATCTAATTGATAAACGCATGGATAATAATAATAAAGAACAATACAAAGAAATATTTTTCTAGGAAAAATACCTATACCTGGTTACAGTGCTGGCTGGTATTTTGTCTATTGCCATAGAAAATACTTATATCTATGTTTATGCAAAAAAATCACTAAACAAATACTGTTTAATAAGGGGTCCGTACCAAAATGGTAAAGAAGTAACCTTTATGGTGCGACTCTGTCTTTCCGTCCGTTACTCTGTCACAATATCAATTTGCTTCAAACTACTAGACTGATAGAGCTGTAATTTTATACATAAGTACCTACATATTATGCAAATCGGCGACCTAAAAACGGATTATTACGGATATTTAACGTAACTGAATTGAGTTTGATATTTCAAACAATTTTGGGGTGTAAATTAGAAAATAGAACCGTTTTTCCCCCGAAGGGTAAAAAACGGATATTTAGGTTTCTGCTGTAGCTTAAACCACATATGAGATTACACCTTTGTAACTCAGCCCTAATCGAGTGAATTCCTCGACTAGTAGCGCCATCTGTCGCGCCACTCAGGTACTAATGTCGCCCGGTGCCAGCGCCAGGCTGATTTCTCCTCAGTACGTTAAGTAAGCCGGCAAGGCCCTTAGGTGTGGTTTAAGCTACGGCAGAAACCTAAATATCCGTTTTTTACCCTTCGGGGGAAAAACGATTCTATTTAGGTATTCTTGCCTTCGCTTAAACCACATATGAGACGTGTTTAAACCTCTGCCGGCGCTGGCCCGGGCGTACTGTGATGATTAGACATTAACCAACAAAAATTTCGGAACGAAATATGTACACAAGAGATACTTGTTGCTATACGTTATTATTTTGCGCAATAACTTTATTTTTTATAAATATCTATTGTGAAAATATCCTTATCTGCCGTAATTGGCAGTTTAGCTATTTATTTTAATGATAGAGAGGTTAACACTTCCATTTTTCCATTAGGAATATTTCTAGCAACTATAAAACAATCGATCCCGTATACGTATTTTTGGGATTTTAGTTAAGCGAGCTTCGATATTCCTATCTGGAGATATTGCGTTGATAATCTCAGGTAAGATTTCCGTCAAACGGGTCATTAAGTTAGTTATTTGATTCTGCTATTTGATCACTGATTTGTATGATGTACTTTTTATTATTTATCGTAACATGGCCAGATTGAAAGTTCTTCCAAAAATCTGTTTTAAAAGTTGTTCTTGATTGAGAAAACCTGTTTCACATCTGAAATTTATAGTATTATTCTGGCTTTAACGGTCATTTTAAAGTCTAATTATGTACTGTTACATACGCTGCTTTATCTACACACATATTATAAACTCCCTGTGATATCATCAAAGACCGTATGCTACGACCGGCATTGCGGCATTGATCAGACCTATTAAGGTAGCGACCATTTGTTAGTAAAACCGAATGGGAAATTCAGGTAATTTTGCGAGATCCTTAGGAAAGACAACGTCTTTAATTACATCCAGACCTTATAGATGTCAATTGGAGTTTTGAGTGAGTATTATAAGAATGCTAAATGTTGACGATAGCAACTATGAATTTTAGAACTAAAATGGTATTGTTAAATTGACAATACTCCACCGGAAACTGACCGGATATACTAGGTAAGTAAGCTCCGAGTTAGTTCATATGATTTTCAATATAATGTTTATAGGTTTGCGAGAAGGACGAAGGTGAAATAACCATACCGATAAGAATATTAATTAAAAATGATTCTATCGTCTTCAAGGGCTGTAGGTATATTACTATGACTATAATGTTATTTGTATGTATTTCACGTTTAAATACCTATACCATTTACTCGTTGACCTTACGTCTACCAACTAAATACATCTCTATCTCTCTTGATTATGTAGTTATTTTCTGTAGCCGGAATGAAGATCATTGGGTTCACAAGGATTGTCCGGGTCCGGGGAATTTGAGCTTGTACACTCTCTGTGGCGGCGATCTGATTCACAAAGCCAAAGCAAGAGGTTTTATGCCTTGCTTGTGTATGTTTTTTATGTTTTATTTTCGAATATCCTTTGTGTTACGTCGGTAAAATATTATCTAAGTTGCATAGTATAGATAATGAATATGATGATACACAACGAGAAGTCTAAACTGTTTAGGGTAGGACCTTGAAGTTTAAAACTTATAATCTTTGGATGTTTTGGAGGTCCATTAAGAGATAAGTTTTTCAAATTCAACATCTAACGGCGTGAAAAAGAGATTCAACAATTTTGAAATTTTTATATAATAATATTATTACTAATATTAAGGTTAACATTAAAAGGACCTTTGTTTACTCCCAGAGATTGTAAAACCCTTAATGATTCTAGACTATAATGAGCCGATGAGGCGACATATTCGCATTTAGTTTTAGTGCAACCAAAAGTCACGTATTGACGGGTCATACCTACGGAGTATTATACAAGTGTATTCTCTTCTGAGTATTCTCTTACACCTTTGCATTCTTAAGTCTACAAATATATTACTTGAGTTGAGGATATGATTGTATTTTCTAATGCCTTCTTGCTTAACTTTAAAAGCAGCTGCATTTCAATCGTCCATATGTATAATAACCACGACACGATACAATATAAAATCATTTTTGGGATGCTCTCAGCTCTTTATTGGTTACGCTGCCAATATTGTTTACAGTATACCTTAGTATGCTAAACTAAGTCTGCTGCATCTTGCTCGCATTTCTACAGAAATACAGAGTTTATTCGTAAAAATTGTAAAAACACATTTTACACGTCATTAAAATTACATACAATAAGTAAGTATACCATAACTTATTATACTTATTACATGTTACATTACCTAGTAGGTAGAACCTGTTTTCGAAGTTGGGCAATCATGAAGTCATCGATACTATAATATGCTGAAATTCAGTTTGGCCAATAAGCTTTACACTGGCGACACATAACTGTCGTCGAACATGTTGAATTCATTCTGGATCCTTATTCGACAAGCAATGACAAACTGTGACACGTAGATATTCTTGCGAGATCATAATGTACTCGTTTGACATATGTACTAGAATGTGTCAAAGTGGTCTCACTATCGAATGTCTGTTTTCAGTTGTATAAAACTGGCGACCATATTGTAGTCTTATGTCACTACGAAAGGTTGCTGAACTTGGTATCAAAGACACTGACTGGTCTTTGATGTGCTTTTTTATATCATATCATACATATTTAACAGCGTCCGTTGCTTAAAGGTGGTAGGGCCCTGGTGCCTTTAAGCCTTCTCGCACAGACATAAGCTAAGTCACTTTCCTTTTTAATAAGTTTAAGCATGATCGACTGTACTCTTATTATGTACTTATGCAATCTTATTAAATAAACGTCTCTTATTATTATTATTATTCTCTTTATTCATTTTTCTTCTTAGGATTAGGTTTTTTACAATATTTATATAAAAGTAAAATATAAAAATACATCGAAAACATACAAAAACAATAAAAACATTATAAAAAACCTATCCTAGGGTGCCGCCGGCAACGGAGCAAGGCCCAGGCTGCCGGTGGTCAGGGCCGCAGAGAGAGGAACCTTCGGACTATGCGCGCCGTGTCCAGGATAACCGCCTTCTGGATCTGACCCTTGATCCAACCACAACCCCGTAGCGAAACTCTAGGTGTTGGTCGAGATTCTTCGCTATGAGACCGTTCGCAGAAACAACTATCGGCACAATGATCGCCGAATCAACCTCCCACATGGCGGTTACCTCGTGAGCCAAGTCTAGGTACTTGCTGGACTCGTCCTTCTCGGCCTTCACGAGGTTCTCGTCACATGGGACGGTGATGTCGACGAGCATGGCCCGGCGTTGCGGTCGATCTATTACCACGATATCAGGCTTATTGGCTACAATAGTCCTGTCCGTGATAATAGATCGATCCCAATAGAGCGTGGCACGACCATTTTCGAGAACTGGTGCAGGTGTGTACTTGTAGTACGGCACTTCGTGGTCCACAAGACCGTATAGGAGAGCAAGCTGCTGGTGTATAATCCTGGCTACGAGGTTATGTCTGTGCAAGTACTCGCCGTTAGCAAGATGAGAACAACCGGAGATGATATGCCTGAGTGACTCTCCGGGACGGCGGCATGCCCGACAAATGTCGACCGTACCGTCCTTCAGGATATATTTCCGGTAGTTATTCGTCATGATAACTTCGTCCGCAATTGCACAGGCAAAACCTTCGGTTTCTCCGAAGAGGTCCCCGAATAGTAACCAGTTCACCGACGCGAGCAGGTCTACGTCGGGTCCCGTGAGGGCCCTGTAGAACCGCCCGTGTAGCTCCTTGCTCTTCCATACCGCCCTGCGATCCTCGGTGCTTAGCACCACAGGTTTGCGCCAGTTCTCGTTTTCGTTTTTATTATTATTATTATTTAAAACCTCGAAAGGGTTAATGTATTTATATGAGTATTATTACCCTAACAGTGCGTTAGCTTTACCTACCAGTGACGACACGTCCAAAATATTCGTAGACAAGCCGTGGCAAATTTGGTTATCATTTTATTCATAGCCCACAGAAAAGTCGCGAAATGAAATTAGGCAAGCCGTCGGGAATTGAGTTTTATGGGCGCTTCGCCACCGCTACCTACTTGACTATCTGACGGCATGTTAGTGTTGAAGAATCTTTATATGGGTCCCCAAACGGGTAGTCTCTTGAAGTATGTTAACAATTTCAACCAATTTTGCCTAAATCACCATGCTAATAAATTGTGAATTTTTCCGTAAGCAATTAGTTACTGAAATCCTTGGGGCGCCCTCATCTGACAAGCACGCGAATAGACAACCTATCTTCTTTCACAAACAGGCATTTGCAATTCTTGTTTATACAAAGGCCACCTAGGTTTACGTCGTCGCTATTCACCTGATTTGCCCCGCAGTACAAATTTCTTTGAGGATTTTGAAGCGAGATCGTTACATTTGACTCGGGTCTGGAGTATGGTTAAAATCCCTCGAGATCCCATTTTTTCATTCATTTATCACTTCCTTCTTTGTTGACTCTTACGCCTCAAAGGAGAATTCCGATCCTCTATAGAGAGACCTAAGCCCTCCTACGTGTAAACCTGCAACGCGACTAGCAAGCTCTGCTGCTATAACTATAGAGGAGTATTTAAAACCGAGTTAAGCCTAGCCAGTCATTTTAGGGGTCAGAATAACTAACTTCCATTAGGTTAGCTTTTAAGCTTGCTGGCATCGAAATCGATGAGGAGGACTATATATAATATATTTAGGGAAAAGTTTGGTAAGTTTCCACTGTTACTAAATATTTTAAGTTTGTTGTCATGCCTAAGTAGGAGTTAATTCTATCGAAATGGAATCTTGTAAACTTATCTTTATACCTAACCTGATCAACTATATTTCTAATGCCTCAGTTGTTATACTTATTACAAGTCTATTGAACCGCTGCTATTATAGTTTCGTGGCATGTATCTATCGTACTTTGAAATCTTCCAAACTAGAGCTTGTTCTTCTAGTAGTCGCACTGAAAACTCACACGTTTTTACGTTTTGTGATGCGAATGAAGTGATATGAATAGAATGTTTTTGTCAACACGGCTTGCTTAGTTAGTGGCATTATGTAAAGCATTTTGTTTACACAGCTACATACTTATTAATGAGGACGTCTTAGTTTTATTTAATGAAAATTGTAGCTTTTTAGATTTCTTGGATATTTTATTTATTTCGGTGTTAATTTACTCGTTAAATAATTTGTTGCTTTACAAACAACAATCCTTCTTTGTGTCAAACGTTTATTTGGTAACTAATAATCAATGTTTGTGAGGTGTTTCAGTATGCCTGAGGACACAATCAGAATTTGACTCATATGTGCCTCCAAGGAGCAGGCGTTTGCTGTTTTGATTGATATGAGGTAATGCCGGTTATTCAGCTCAGCTAACAATTCTACGGCATTACTACAAATTTATTTTTTATGATGTTATACGACAGAAACAAAACGGTTGTGCTATTCCTTTTCTAAATAATACCTACTGCGGTAAGCAGAGGAGAGACTTCCTAAGTCTAAGGTTGTTTTTCCTTGCCTCCCCCTTTCTTTTAAAGTAAAGGATCTGGTTGCGTGCTTACTTTGGTAAGCACGCCACCAGATCGCCTTGTCGGTTTTGACTTCTACAGAGATCTTGATCAAAATAGCTTATTTTGCGTTTATTCGCATTGATTTGTAGTATAAACTGTATTTGGCTAGATTTTTAAATCATTATAGGTTTACGTGTACCTACTTCCTGGGTTAAATCAAAATTTCCCCACACCTATTTATCGGTGACTGTGGACAACTTTTATACAAGCAAGTCTACAAGAGACCACGTGTCTTCCATTCTTCCTAACAGATGTACCAGACAGTTATTTTACCCATGAACCATGCTTTAGCGATTGAAAGAATTTGCTTATTCTATTTTTCGTATCCGAGGTACGAGGACAGAGGAACGACATTTGAACTTCGTTTAATATATCGATATATAATCGTTCAATTCGATATAATCGTTCAATATCGTGACCGATGTCAAAATAATTTTGACTGTGCAAACGTTGGCGTCGTCTGTTAAAGGAGTAGATCAGCCAATAAAATGGCAGTTTTTTAAATTGTATCCCTATGTACATCTAGTACATAGCCTGTGGAGCGACAGTTACAAAACGATGCATGGACATTACATGACGTCTCAAGGGACGACGCCATATCATGATACAGGTCGATGCAAGCCATCTGAGATGATACAATGTCATCTCCCAGAATGATAGACATGAGTACTCCGACATTGGCGACATTGTATCATGTCCAGGACGACACAATGTTGACAGGACGATGCATATCGCATCACGGGACGATGCAAGTCGTGTCCAGGGATGAAGTAGTGTAGTCTTACAGGCTGGCACAATGTCGTCGCAAGGGACGACGCAATGTCGTTACAAGAGACGACGCAATGTCGTCTCACAAGACAACGCAAACAAGACGGGATGATACATGACGCACGTTTCCTCACAGGACGACACTATGTCGTCTTACAGGGCGACACAATGTCGTCTTACAGGGCGACGCAATGTCGTCTCCCAGAACGACGCATGTCGGCTCACGGGACGACGCCTGTCGTCTCACGGGACGACGCCTGTCCTCTCGTGGGACGACGCCTGTCGTCTCACGGGACGACACCTGTCGTCTCACGGGACTACGCATGTCGTCTCACGGGACGACGCCTGTCGTCTCACGGGACGACGCCTGTCGTCTCACGGGACGACGCCTGTCGTCTCACGGGACGACACCTGTCGTCTCACGGGACGACGCATGTCACGACGCTCGTTGCACGGGACGACGCATGTTGTGGGACAACGCATTGTGTTTTGACGGTGCCTATTGGAGGTCACTGCGTCTCGTCGCTAGGCCACGGGCACCGAGCGGAATGTCACAATATCTGAAGTAGCAATAATGTCGTCTCATGGAACAATGCATTGTGTTTTGACGGTGCCTATTAGAGGTCACTGCGTCTCGTCGCTGGGCCACGGGCACCGAGCGGAATGTCACAATGTCTGAAGTAGCAACAATCATTATAGAATTTGCTTTTATTTATTTATTTACATCTTTATGCAATTTGCACAAAATAAATTTCAAAGAAACTGTGCAATCATTACACAATTAGTGTTTGCAATTTACTTTTCGATATTTTTTAAACTTGATTGAGCACGTGTTGCTCGGCTGAGTTACAAAAGCGTACTGAGGAGAAATCAGCCTGGCGCTGGCACCGGGCGACATTAGTACCTGAGTGGCGCGACAGATGGCGCTACTAGTCGAGGAATTCACTCGATTAGGGCTGAGTTACAAGGGTGTAATCTCATATGTGGTTTAAGCGACCGACGATACCTATGTATAAAAAATAGTGAGATTACAAACACGGTTTTTTTCCGTCTCCGTTTGGTCTGTCTCGGACCTGGCCGGTTTTTAAAAAAAAATTAAAGTTTAGGAGGGGTTAGGAACGATATAATTATTATTAATTATACTATCTATTAATGTTATTTCAATTTAGTTAAAGTATTTATTATGTTTTTTTGTGTTTGTGTGAATACAAATTCAAAATCAAAAAAAAGAAAAGCAATATAACCCGCTCTTCACAGATTCCCTTCTTTTCGCATTGCCTTGTCAAAAGAATTATGTGACATTTTTCCGCGAGCTCATGCCCATGAAGCCAAAAATCGAAATACAAATGTGGGCCGGGCGAGGCTGATACCCATTTTGCAAACTGCTTGTTTTATTTTAATGCTTTTTCGCAATTGTTTGTTGGTGTCACATTTAACTTGCTTGTGTCAGTTACAGTTACCATAGAGGGTTGTCTAGATGACTATAAATCTATTCATATAGTTAGGATGGGACGAGTGGTCGCCCACCAACAAGCGAGAGACGTGGAGATACTGGAATATTGACGACGACGAGCACTCGCCAAACACGTGAGAAAGCCACAATGAAAGTGACAAACAAAACAGAATCATTTCTAGGTTATGAAAAGAAAAGGGGGTAAGGGGGAGGGGGGTCGAAATTATTATTTGTGCTTATTGTGTTAGAGCAGCAGTTCTTAACCTTTCGGTGATAAAGGACCACCCGAACTAAATTTCGTCCACGCCAATCCAATCTTTAGTAAAACTCATTGTTCGTAAAAGTCTACTATAAGTGTTTTAAGGGTCCATGGTGTCCCAGGATTCCATTTCGCTGAGTGTACCTACCAATTGCAGTTAAATAGCTGCGTTATCCGCTCGCAAAACGCTACTGTAACAGGGTGCTAAGAAAAATATTCAAAGTTGCATTTCGAGCAAGTCCTCTTTCGATAAAGAATTCAATTTCTATTCACCTAAGTGGCTTGACTTTTTAAAGGATATTTGAGTGCTTTGTATTTAATTTTAGCAAAAGTAATGAATAAATATATTATCCCAAATTTAGTTCTAATATTTGAATGGGTAGTATTATTATATATATTATACTACTCCTATATCAATTGTATGTTGGATTATTAAAAATTTACATAATAGTCGGGGAGCCTAAGCCGGGATATTCGGAATTACTCGAGCGCGTCAGATTAAGATAATTATATAGTGATATCTCGCAACCCATGGAGATCTCCCTCAACCACTTTTAAATGGCGCCTTTGGTGGGTTGGTTGGTGGTGGCTTGGTTCGCAGTAAAATAATTGATTGGTTGATTGTGGATTCTGTCATTTTGTTCCAAGTTGATTATTTCATTGTGTTAATGCATAATCTAACATTTTCTTTAGGAAAATACTTAATAATAATAAATAATAATAATAATAAATACTCTTTATTGCACACCTCATACAGTTACAAGCACAAATTTTACAAATAGATAAATTTAGGTAGAGGTAACAACAGGCGGTCTTATCGCTAATGAGCGATTTCTTCCAGACAACCTTTGGGTAGTGGAGACTAGAGAAAAACAATAAGCAGTAGGTGGTGCATAGAAACAAAAGAGACGAAATAGATAACACAGCACATTCATATGAATATACATACTTAAATAAATACAAAATAAACATACATATGCGTACATATATACATATATAATACACACAGTAAGAAATAACAGTGTCAACTTAAAAACCTAAGGAAGAGATAAATAGTATTCCTTAAGTTGCGATTTAAAGCTACCAATAGATTGCGCGCGTTTTATGTTGAGAGGGAGAGAATTCCACAAACGAACGGCCTGGAACGTAAATGAGCAATTATAACATTTGGAAGATGAAAGATGGTACTTTTAGGAGCAATTTTTGAGAGGATCTAATAGAATTAAGATAAGAGAAACGCTCTTTGAGGTAGCGGGGAGTTGCAGGGTTAAAAAGTATAGAAAAGAGTAAAGAAAGTATGTGAGAGTTACGGCGGTGACGGATAGGGAGCCATTTGAGTTGAGAACGAAAACTAGAAACATGGTCGAATTTGCGTAATCCGAAAATGAACCGAATGCAGGCATTTTGAATACGCTCAAGCTTATTAAGTTGCTCCTCGGTTAGGTCTAAATAGGAGATATCTGCATAATCAAGGATGGGGAGAAGTAACGACTGAGCAAGCGCAATTTTAGTAGCAATTGGCAGGAAATTCCGGAGCCGCCTGAGAGACCCTATGGCAGCAAACATCTTCCTGCTCACTTCACTCACCTGAGGCACCCATGATAGACAACGATCCATGATTACGCCAAGATTTTTCACTTGGTTGGAAAAAGGAATTTGGATATCATCGAAGACTATCGGAGGGAGCCTGAGAAAGTCAATTTTGGAGATTTGTTTAGCGCTACCCATCACAATTACCTGTGACTTTAGGGGGTTCACTTTTAAACCGTAATTTTGACTCCAATTTGATATGCGGAGCAGATCAAGATTCGTGGCTTCTATAACTGAATTGAGATCGCTATGCATACCCTGCGAATATATTTGAAGGTCGTCGGCATAGAGGTGATACGAAGAGGAGAGATCAAGAGTTATGGAATTAATGAAGATAGAAAATAAAAGAGGAGACAGCACACCACCCTGTGGAACACCAGCTGATGTGCTGCACCAGGAAGAAAACGAAGAATCTAGTTTTATTCTTTGCCGACGACCAACCAAATAGCTACGGAACCAGTCAATCGCTGCAGCCGATATGTTAAGAGACTGTAAGAACGCGAGCAAAATGTCAAAATCGACCGTGTTAAAGGCATTACTGAAATCTAGAAGTGCAAGAACTGTAAGCTTCTGGTCATTCATACCCAAACGGATGTCATCGGTAACCTTGACAAGAGCCGAGGTAGTACTATGGCCCGGACGAAAACCAGATTGAAATGGGTTTAGGAGGTCATTTCTATTCAGGAAGGAAGTTAGTTGCTGATGCACTAGCCGTTCGAGGACTTTGGATAGGAAAGGAAGAATGGAGATGGGGCGATAGTCAGAGAAGGAACTGGGGTTGGATTTTTTGGGTAAAGGAATAATATTGGCATCCTTCCACAGACTGGGAAAAGTACTTGATGAAATGGAAAAATTCAGAATACCGGTGATAATAGGAACAAACAAATCAAGGAGAGGGAGTATCATATTTCGGCTAACACAGTCAACTCCAACGGCATTAGAAGTGATATTCAATATACCCTTCCTAACATCACTCTCACAGAAATGGCTAAAATAGAAAGAAGAGAAATCTAAGGCAGGAAGTGATGAAAGATGATGAAGTGAGTTAGATTTCTTAGGACCACTGAAACAGGTGGACGATGAAAAATGCTGGTTAAGCTGGTCAACGCTAATATTGTTTAAATTGGTTGCCTGTTGAGATTTGCCAACTCCGAGACCTTTCAAAAATTTCCACACTTTGGCTGGATTTCCATCTTCAACAGAACTGTGAATATGACGCCTCTGAGCATTTCGACATATAGTGCTGCAGCGATTGCGCAGGGTATGATATTTAAGTTTATTTTTGTCAGAGTTGTTAGCCTTATATTTAGATTTAGATTGATTCTTCCTCTCTATAAGGGCTTTAATATCCTCAGTGAGCCAAGGAGCAGGGAGATGCTTGACTTTTATTGCACGAACAGGAGCATGAGCGTCATAAAGTTGTATGAGGAGCGAATTAAAGAGATAAACTTGATCGTCTACCGAACCCGCTCGAGCGATACTGCTCCAATCAATTGTTAAAGCGTCATCTCGAAGCTTTTCCACATTTAATCCACTAAAATTGCGCTGCAAAAGAATTTTTGATTTAGATTTGGGAGGACGAATTTTGTAAGAGAGATAGAGCAGATCATG
Organism: Pammene aurita; assembly: GCA_947086415.1. Classification (NCBI taxonomy): domain Eukaryota; kingdom Metazoa; phylum Arthropoda; class Insecta; order Lepidoptera; family Tortricidae; genus Pammene; species Pammene aurita. The sequence goes on from OX352293.1 coordinate 26,151,713, forward strand.
ATATGAGAAGGCATCCGCGGAGTATTGTCCAAATTTAGACACATGAGAAGTCGAAGAAACTAAAGTTAAATTTTTTGTTAACTTGTTGCTTTCAAAAACTAAGTTTAAATTGTTGCTTTGTTTGTTGTAAAATAAAGAAAGTTTGAGAAAGACGGTGTTGAGACCTCGAAAAAATTTAGATTTAAAATTAGTAACTCACAGTGATGAAGAAGGACTGCATGATCATCAAATGTGTCTAAAGAAAATGAATGAAAGCGATAAATTAATCTATAATCTAAGGAAAGAAATTTCAATACTGAAAGAAAATAATAAATGTTCTTGTACTCACCCAAACGACCAAAAAATAGCAGAAATGGCCAAAGAAAATAGTTTTCTCAAACAACGTCTAGCGGAAGCACAAGAAAAATGCGATTTTCTGGAACATAAAATGCATCAGAGCAACTGTACAATAGTATCTACCGACAATGATGACATGGATATTTTAACACCACTAAAACAGAAGATTAAGAAAAAGGAGGAAGAGAATCTTTCATTGGCAATGCGAATCGAGGACTTGGAAGCTGAAAATAAGCAGTTATTTAATACGATGAAAAATCCAGACATGTCTATTAACGATTTTGTACAAGATTTAAATAGGGTTACTAAATTAGAAAAGGAAATTGCTGGCTACAAAAACAGAATAAAAAAACTGACTCGTAGGTTAAGTAGGATAATAACTGATCATCACAAACTAAAAAGTAATCAAGAAGTATTCAAGTCGAACGTAGTTGTGCTAAACAGGATTCAACGATCAATACAACTTTTGCAAAAAAACACACTAGATATTAAAAAGGGGATTGTTCAGGAAAATCTAAGCAATTATAGACTCGAACAATCTGCCGAACCAACCAACGAAACTAAACAGGCATCGTTGAATACAACTGAGAACTCTCCAGTCAATCAAGAGAAACCAAATCTGTTATTGGTCTCCGACTTTCATGGAACTGAATTAATATCTATATTATCTAGAATACGCAAAAATGATTACAATTTTACAGCTGACATAATCAATTTGGGAACCACTGATAGGGTATTTAGACCCGTACCGATAAATTATGAAGTTTCGATAATATTAAAGATGCTTATTATTCGCATACAGTTCAGGCCATCCAACTTAGCTAATAATAATAATTTGTGTCATCCTAGGTTGTTGCGTAGGTAGAAACTTAGACATTTCTTTTTTTAAACATTATTCGTTAATTAGAAAATTAGAGATCAAAATTGTTTTTTCACTGTAACAGCAAAGTTGTTACTGACGCACGCACGCGTTTTGTGTCCTATATAAAATTAGAGCTGATCGATTACGTACTGTGCTCTCTAAAATATCGGTATCTATTATTTGAATAAATTTGTGCCATATTAATCAATGATATTTATTTACTTTAATTTTTTTTTCTTGTTAACCCCTGTTAACAGTACAATAAAATATTAAAGCTATTAAAGTTTGCATCAATATTTTTATAAAAGCGTATCGAAACAATGTTTGAAATTTGTGTCATTATAATCAATGGATTATTTTTATTTTTCAGAATAAAAACTTGTTTTGCGTAAAGGGCATGCGCGGGGAAGGGTAAGGCGCGTTCGGGGTTCATGTGCCGACCAGGCTGCCTAGCGGCTCGTTTGTTTTCTATTAATACTCTATACATACATATAGTAATAGTAGTAATAAGTGCGACAAAGACAAACAGCGATTTTTCAGTCGCTCTTCTTTATTTTTCATAGTAAAGAAAGCAATAATATAAAACTTAAGTAAGTTAAGGATAATTAATGGTGATATAACGTATGACTACACCGTAGTCCATAAGGGACTGCAACGGCGGATCTGTGTGCCACGGTAAACCTAGTTTACCATTTAAACAGTATTCTGGCAAATTGTCACAGATAATTTGTAACTAATAAATATGTAATTTATGCATCAAGGCGGTTTGTTTACAGAGTGGCTATCGTGAAACGCGAAAATCGAAATATCGTTATTTGCCTCTCGGTTGGACTAGCAAAGGGCCGGGCTGGACTTAATAAATTTTTCATCAGTGTGATGTCATAATAAGGCTATGTTTTTATTAACTTATCGTATATAACACATAAAAATAAGCAACTTTTCTTTAACACATTTTTTTTAACTCAATAATTTCGAAGTTATGGGGCCCTGAAGGTTAAGTACAATTTGGACTATTTTGGTTGGAATGGTGTCATTATGACACATACTTTATTTTGTAGAATGTGTTAAAATAAGCAAGTTTTATAAGAAACATTTTTTTACCCAAAAACTTCGAAGTTACCGGACTTTGAAGATTGACTACATGGACAAATTTGGACTTAAAAAATAAAATGGCGACGGGATATCATTATAACGTGTACTTTTAATGATTTTTTCCGTATAGAATACGCTAAAATAAGCGTCTTTTAACTGAAAAACTTTTCCCTAAAATCAAAAATGGCCGAGATAATGGACTTTTAACTTGTACATAATTTGGACTTCGAAAAAAAAAACCCGCGATGGGGTATCATCATAAAGTATACTTTTTATGATTTTCACGTATATAATACGCTAAAATAAGCGTGTTTTATTCGAAAAACTTTGGTCTAAAATCAAAAATGGCCGAGATAATGGACTTTGAACTTGCATATAATTTAGACCTCGAAAAAAAATCATCGACGGGACGTCATTATAACGTGTACATTTTATGATTTTGCCGTAAAGAATACGCTAAACTAAGCGTGTTTTACTTAAGAAACTTTTCTCTAAAATCAAAAATGGCCGAGGTAATGGACTCTGAACTTGTATATAATTTGGACTTCGAAAAAAATCCATCGACGGGACTTCATTATAACGTGTACTTTTTATGATTATTCCGCATAGAATATCCTAAAATAAGCGTGTTTTATTTGAAAATCTTTTCTTTATAATCAAAAATGGCCGAAATAATGGACTTTGAGCTTGTATATCGGTACGTCGTTATAACGTGTACTTTTTATGATTTTTCCGTATAGAATACGCTAAAATAAGCGTGTTTTACTTGAGAAACTTTTCTCTAAAATCAAAAATGGCCGAGATAATAGACTCTGAACTTGTATATAATTTGGACTTCGAAAAAAAACCATCTATGGGACTTCATTATAACGTGTACTTTTTATGATTATTCCGTATAGAATATGCTAAAATAAGCGTGTTTTATTTGAAAAACTTTTCTTTCTAATAAAAAATGGCCAAGATAATGGACTTTGAACTTGTATATCCCGATATACGTCATTAAAACGTGTACTTTTTATGATTTTTCCGTATAAAATAAGCTAAAATAAGCGTGTTTCATTTCACAAGTTTTTCTCTAAAATCAAAAATGGCCGAGATAATGGACTTGGAACTTGTATATAATTTGGACTTCAAAAAAAATACCATCGACGGGTCGTCATTATAACGTGTACTTTTTATGATTTTTCCGTATTGAATACGCTAAAATAAGCGTGTTTTATTCGAAAAACTTTTCTCTAAAATCAAAAATGGCCGAGATAAGGGACTTTGAACTTGAACATAATTTGAAATTAAAAAAAAAACCATCGTCGGGACGTCATTATAACGTGTACTTTTTATGATTATTCTTTACAGAATACGCTAAAATAATAATAATAATAATAGTTTTCTCTAAAATCAAAAATGACTGACATAATAGACTTTGAACTTGTATATAATTTGGATTTCGAAAAAAAACCATCTACAGGACGTCATTATAACGTGTACTTTTTATTATTATTCTGTATAAAATATAGACGTTGAACATGAATATAATTAGGATTTCGAAAAAATCCATCGACGGGACGTCATTATAACATGTACTTTTATGATTTTCCCATATAGAATACGCCAAAATAAGCGTGTTTTACTTAAGAAACGTTTCTCTAAAATCAAAAATGGCCGAGATAATGGTCTCTGAACTTGTATATAATTTGGACTTCGAAAAAAATCCATCGACGGGACTTCATTATAACGTGTACTTTTTATGATTATTCCGTATAGAGTATGCTAAAATAAGCGTGTTTTATTTGAAAAACTTTTCTTTGTAATCATAAATGGCCGAGATAATGGACTTTGAACTTGTATATCGGGACGTCATTATAACGTGTACTTTTTATGATTTTTCCGTGTTGAATACGCTAAAATAAGCATGTTTTACTTAAGAAACTTTTCTCTAAAATCAAATATGGCCGAGATAATGGACTTTGAACTTGTATATTATTTGGATTTCGAAAAAAAACCATCGACGGGACGTCATTATAACTTTTCTCAAAAATCAAAAATGGCTGAGATAATGGACTTTGTACTTAAATATTATTTGGATTTCGAAAAAAAACCATCGATGGGACGTCATTATAACATGTACTTTTTATGATTTTTCCATATAGAATACGTAAAAATAAGCGTGTTTTATTTTAAAAACTTTGCTCTAAAATCAAAAATGGCCGAGATAATGGACTCTGAACTTGTTCCTCCTTTTTGTAAAGGGTCGGCAACTCTGGTGTTGTAGGCATCCATATGCTACTGCTTACCATCTGGCGGGCCTTACTTGTTTGCCACGTTATAAGAAAAAGAGTGAAATAAGAATACAATAAAACAAAATAAACGGAATAAAAACAGAATCAATACAAAATGACAAAATACAGACGAAAATAAAAAACATGATGATGAACATGAAATTTTTGAAATTTTTGAAAAATTTTAAATTATTTTTTTTAACTTGACTTTTTTCACTTTGTCACTTCTCACTTTCACTTTCACTTCACTTCACTTTATTTTTCATTTTTTTTATTTCATTCCATTTCACATGTTTCTCAATGCTTTTTCGTGACGGTCACGTGACTTTTTTTCGCCTAGCCCCCCCATCCGCGAACCGTCCGATAAGGAACTTCGTTCCAATAAAACAGAACTAAATAAAAATTATAAGTTGCGTTGTCTACCCATAATTCACGATGCTTGAAATCTTCGAAAATGTACTCAACAGTCTAGTCAAAACACAAACAAAGCGGCTACCGCTTAAAAGGTACGTATTGGCGAGACACGCACGAGTTCATTGCCCTACTCGCCGGCTTCCCGCGACTCGCTCCTCCGTTCAGTTTCTTTGTCGAGTATGTCAGCTTTATCACCCCGCGCGCGCCTCCGTGAGCAAGTACCTACATCGTAACAGCTAAGATGCCAGCGCCTGGTTGACCCATGGATTAGCTTGTTAAGAAGCGAGCCGGGGGGTCTACTTCTAGTGGTCACTACAGAAGTAAGCCGAACAGGCGTGCCATCAAGGTCACGCGCTATAGTTAAGAAGATTTCCTCTGAACGCAAATATTGTTTCTGTTTAATTTTAGACGAAATATCATTGATGAAAGTGACACAAATTGAAATATCTACTTTAAAATCCCTTTTTGATTATTAGAATGTGAACTCTGATGACTTTAATAATTTATTAAAACGATAACAGCCTAAAAAACCAAAATTACCAAGAAACTTAAATTTTAATTGCTTAATTTGACACATATTGATTTTATTGACATATTTTGAGGTGATGATATAGTTAATCCTTATTTTATGAACTCTAATTTTTTATACGTAGTTTTTTAGCGTTGTCATACTATATCAAATTGCACTCGACGTAAATGACACAAACTAGTTTTGTACAACAATAAAACTGTTCTAAATACAAAACAGTTATAATTTCTAACTCTAATATTCTTTTACTCAAGTTATGGCAAGCTAAAAAAGTTAACCTCAAATTATTGAATTACAAAAAAAGCACCAATTGAATATGACACAAAACGCACTGAAAGATTCTCATGTACACATTGTATTTCCAACTTCAATAATAAGTGACTTTAGAATTTTCGAAACTTAACCCTCAAAATATTGCCAACGCGACGGGACTAATTACTAGACTTAAAGGAGAAGACTAAAATGTTCACAAGAAAAGACTGCGTAATAATTATGTGCGGAGGCAGCGACTTCGACATATACTCACCATTCCAGACTTCTGCTATCATTGAAGAAACTGTCAAATGTCTATCTCATTGTAATGTTATTGTATGTCACATTCCTAGCAGCATCAATGAAGATGCTTTTAGATTTAACTATTTCGTTAACAAAGTCAATAGACTTTTGCATGATCGCTTGCTAAAGTACGATTATGCGTTAGTACAAAACGTTGACCGCAATCTTTCATGTGTCGATTATAAATATGACGGCTATAAATTAAAAATGACTGGCAAATTCAAACTTGCCACATCTATAAATGCAATTCTAAAACAAATTAACGAACGATTTTATAACGGGCAGGCTTTTTTATGAGTAATTGGTATGTTAATAGTAGTGTAGATGAACATCAATTATATAAATTATCTTTTATGCATCTTAATATTAACAGACTTCGGAACAAATTACTGAGCTTAGAAGCTTTTATCGAACTAGACGTAAGCCTGAAACCGCATATTATCTTCTTAACAGAAACATGGCTAGAACCTAATGAATATGCTTCGATTCACCTACCTGGTTATAAAATTGCCACACAGTCATCACGCTCATGTTCAAAAGGAGGAGGTACAATCATTTTTATCCGGTCAGATATTGCTGAATGCTACAGGATACTTGATGTAAAACCTTTCTTGCGTGAAAAAGTATTTGAGCTCTCTTCTATTTGCCTGGAAATGACCCCTAACTCCAAATTTTGCCTAACAGTCCCTACAGTAGTACAGATGCCCTAGTTGTAATATAAACGATTTCATGAACATCTTAAATGATTATCTTAATAGCTTGAAGTTACGTAATGTTGTAATTGCTGGTGATTTTAATATAGATTTTGAAAAACCAAAGGACAATAAGACTAAAGCCCTGCTGTTATTATTACTAGAACACAACATTAGACCAACTATAAAAGAGTCTACCAGGACCACAGAGACTACCTCTACTACAGTTGATAATATTGTAACCAACTATGAATACTATTCTGACGCACACGTAATTCCTTGTTCGTTCTCAGATCATGATGCACAGCTCTTAACACTTAATATTCCATCCTACCGTGACTCAAGTAAATCAAAATTTTTAAGAAAGAGGTTTTTTACAGCTGCGTCAATACAAGCATTTCAAGACGATTTCAAAAGCATTGATTGGGATTTGCAGTTTATAAATACAGATTGCAATGAAAAATTAGATTTATTTTATAATAGACTTAATCTTTTGGCTGCGAAACATTTCCCATACAAAAAAATTGTGCGTAAACACAAGGCTAAGAATTGGCTCACTAGGGGAATTAAAAAATCTAGTCGTATGAAAAGAAAGCTACTTATCTCGTCTAGGAAAAATAATGATGTTGGTTTTCTATCCTATTTTAAACGGTACAAAAGTACATTCAAGAAAGTATTGGTCACTGCTAGGAAAAATCATCTGAAGAAAACTGTTTCCAGAGCCAAAAACAAATCTAAGGCAATTTGGAAATTAGTGGATGAAAACACAGGAAAGTGTAGGACTATTAGCAAGATTACACTTAATATAGATAATGTTGTGGTTAATGATGAAATAGTAGTTTATGCAACTGTTACGTAATAAGGGTCCTTAAAACATGAGTGTGGTTTTATGAAATGAGCCGCAGGCGAATTTCATAATAAGATCACACGAGTGTTTTAAGGCCTAATTACGTATAGTTGCATACATTACTTTATCTACACACATATTGTAAGTACTCTAAGATGTGTTCAAAAGCCGAAGGCAAATGACCTGCATTACTAGTTAATAGTGCTGTAATATAACATACTCACAGTTGTAAGATTAATGAAAGAAATAAACTAGAACAGATAAGATAACTTTTATTTATTGTAATAGTTATAGTACACATTAACACTTTCACAATGAGAAATGTTTAACGGTGCTTGTGTTGTAGCAGGTGGATCCGGGTTTGCCGAAGTGCATGGCATATTTATATTTATTACTTCTTTATTTTGTATCGAGTTTAGTATTTGGTTAGACACCTTAACTTTATTTTGAATTGATTCATCTATGTAGCCTTCAGCAACTGTTGTTGACTTCCAGCCCCCGTGGCGTTTTAAGGTTGTGATATCACCGCCTGCATCGACCAACAAAGTGGCCGACGTCCTGCGAAAGCAGTGTCCTGTATACTTTTTAGCATCCGGGAGATTCAAAAAACTTGCAACTGTTTTTCCAAGGCCTCCAAACTTATTGATGCCTATTTTTTGTTTGGTGCATTTCCCAGCAGAGTAATAGAGAAAAAAGTTGGGTTCGGAGCATTCACCGGGACGTAATTTCATGTATTTTTTGCAGAGATCACTGTAGCTGCCAGTTATTGTGAATGTGCGGTTAGTCTTCGTTTTGGTATTCCGTATAGTAACCAAAATTATGTTCTCAAAAATTTTTACATCATTGAATTTCAGATTATATAGTTCTTGTCTGCGACAAGCTCCCATTACTCCAAAAATAACGCCCACCTGAAACAATATCAAAGAAAGTAAAATTTAGTATTTACTAATGCCTAGGAAACTAAATACTTTCAAGCATAGATACGTGAAATGCTTTAAAATTTCATTGAATACTTATACAGATATTGTGATAGGTTACCTTTGACTGAAGATAAAATGTGTCTGGTGCTTCTATCAAAAACTTATTTATTTGTTCGGGTGAAAATATTTTAGCTTTTTTTGGTTTATAGCCTTCGGATTTTCGTTTTAGTAAAGCAGTTAACTTGCAATATTTTGCTATATCCACTTCGTGCTTGATATTAAGCGTACTTTTAACCATCGAGTAAATATTCCACAAGGTAGCAGGATTGAATTTCTGGGATAACTCTTCGAAGTACGCTAATAATACGTTTTCGGACATCGACGTAGTGCGTTTGTTCATCTGCCATTCTATAAATTTTTTATAGGCTTTCTCATATTTGGCCCGTGATATTTCTGGCAATAGGTTATTTGCGGCAATCGTAGCTGTATTTACGATATCGGGTGGAGTGTTAATTTCGTTTTCGGTATCACTTTCACTACTCATTTTCGGTCTATTAATATTATTTTAACAACTGCAAAATATCTTCTACAAACAAACAACTGATAAGTTGACAACAGTAATGGCGGGCGTAAAATCCCTGTCGCGAGTTTTTTTTGTCATAGACAAATGAACGAAGTCCGTATTCTCATATCATTCAAGATCAAAAAGTCGGGTGATTTACGTTAAAAAGATATCGAACTGACGTTTCGTATCGCCAAAATTTTAATATCTATGGAAACTAGAATAGGGACCCATTTAAATTTTGATGGTTTTGATAGCGGTTCCAAATTTGAAACTCAGTGCTTAACAATGTGTGAGCATACAACGTTAAAATTGTGTTACTGCCGCAGATAAGAAACTTATCATAGTTAAATCGTTTGTTGCAATGCTTGTCATTGTCTACGGTTTTTGAACGCATTTTAGAGTACTTACAGTATGGGTGTAGATAAAAACTATTGCAAACACATTTAATAATTTCTTCCTTAGTGTAGGCGAAAGATAAACTAATGTAAATGACTCTACTTTTATGCGAAAACTTAAAGAACGAGGTATTAGTTGCAATCAATCGATATTTCTGACGCCAATTATTGAAACGGAAATTATTCGTATTGTTAAAAATTTAAAAAGTACCTTTTCAACCGGACCAGATAACTTAGATACTAATATTATCAAAATGAACATTGATGTGTTGTGCATACCACTCTGTATGATTTTTAATGATTGTCTACTTAATGGAACCTTCCCCGATATATTCAAAAAGGCGAAAGTGATTGTCATTCATAAAAAGGGTAGCAAAACCGATATGAACAATTTCAGACCAATATCTTTGTTGCCGATTCTTGCCAAAGTATTTGAAAAATGTATAGCTACACGAATTCAAAATTATTTTGAGGACCATGACCTCTTCACTCCGCATCAATATGGCTTCAGGAAAAATAGAAACACGTTGGCAGCTGTAAGCAAATTAGTAACAGAAGTTATGACACACCTTAATACCGAACTTTCGTGTGGGGGCATTTTTTGTGATCTCACCAAGGCCTTTGACTGTGTTGATCACAGAATACTCTTAAATAAACTCGATTTCTACGGTTTACGTGGCAATGCTCTAGCCTTGTTGAGATCATACCTGTCCAATCGTTGCCAGTATGTAGAAATTAGAACTAATTCAAACGAAGAGGCAATCAAATCGGATGTAAAATATGTTAAATTTGGAGTTCCTCAAGGATCAGTGTTAGGACCCCTACTATTTATAATATTTATAAATGATTTGCCTAATGTGCTACATCATGGCACTCCATATCTCTACGCTGATGATACAAGTGTCATTTTAAACGCACCATCCGCTGGAGCTTTAAATGCATATATGCAAAATTCTTGGACGCAACTTACAGACTGGTTTGCAGCTAACGGATTAAAAATGAACTGCAACAAAAGCTTTTATATGACATTTAGAAGGCACACATCTAGTCCTGATTGTGAATGTGATATCCCCATCTCTAAAGCTGAACATGGGTTATTTCTAGGTGTAGATCTTGACCCGTATTTGAGATGGCATGAGCAGATTAATAAGATAAATATACAATTAGCGCGTGCATGTTATGCTATGAGATCTTTAATGTACATTTCAAGTAAGGAAGTCTTATTGACGATGTATTTTTCATACTTCGAAAGCATAATTAGGTAGGAAAGTCTGGGGAAATGGAACTAATATTAACGCACTTTTACTCAAACAAAAGTATGCCCTAAGAATAGTCGAAAGAAATTTGACTATACCCGAGTCACACCGCAATACTAACTATAACTTCTATGTACCTGTACAGGATATGTCTTTACGTGTTCACCAGTAAACATTTGTACGTGGAACGGGGTGCTACTATAAATCAATATAATCTGCGACACAGAAATAAACTACTTTTAAAGGACGCACATTACGTACATTTCGACAATAGTCTAAACAATACTGCCATAAGAGTTTATAATTTACTGTCAAATGAAATAAAAAATATAGAAGACTTCAAAACGTTTGATAAGACAGTTAAGGAATATTTTCTTAAACGTCCATTTTACTCGATAAATGAATATTATGATAGGGTCTTTGACCAATGTACCTGACATTAAGTCCTTCGAGCTTTGACCTCTGAAATTCTGAAATTTAATTTATTTTATTACACGATTATTTATTATTTTTATTTGTTACTGATAAATGTATCGTGCTTGACATATTGTTTAAATTATTATTATTTTATTTGCTTTTATTTTTGCCACATTGATTTATAATGTTAATAATGATTATATGTATATTAATTATCCTATTTGACTTGCCTTATGTAAGTTACTGCCTAATTGTTTAAAAATTGTATTTGCATGCATTGTTATGTATTATAATGCAAATAAATGATTGACTATGACTATGACTATGACTATGAAATCAACAAGAGAAGGCGAGCAATTTGGAAAATAGTGTGTGGCGTCTGAAGGGAGAATAGTTAGATTGCATGCATCTACCAGGGATTTAAGGCGCCTGGATCGACTGTCATCAGAAGACACGTATTTAGATCTCCCATAAAAATGTAATGATTATAAGAAGGCATAAGGTCTTCGAGAAGTTTCTCAAGAGAATCCAAGTAATTAACGTGAAGGGAGGGGGAATAAAAAACGCCAAGTAAAAGTTTGGAATGAGAGAGGGAAACGTCGAGAAACATATACTCTGCGGCATCAGAAGTAGAAGAACTGGCAGATACATTAACAATTGAATAGGGGATGTAAGAACGAAGGTAAATCGCAACTCCACCGCCACCTCTTCCAAGGCGGTCGTGCCGAATTAAATTGAAACCAGGTAAAGAGTAAGACGTTGAAGGCAAAGCTGGTCTGAGCCACGATTCGGAAATTAAAATAGCATGAATGTTCTTAATGTCAAAAGAGAGTAACATATCGCTGTAATGTGCAGGAATACTTTGCGCATTTAAATGCACAACGTTAAAATTTTTAGGTACATCATTAAACTGAGATTCCAGAAAGTCGTGAAGCGAAGGAGGCAAACTATGGAAACTGTCTTCACTTACACTATCTAAGGAGGAAAAAGATAAATACTGATCACTGTTATCACTGAAAGGCATCTGATAAATATATATAAAGTTAAAAATATAATAAGTATATAATAAGTGTATACTAATATTCAATAAATATAAAAATATATACAGTAAAAACTAAACAAAAACTCCACAATCTACCCGCCAGCAGCAAATAAAGAAAGAAATACACTTATAAAGAAACGGAAGTTCAATTTAAAAATACATGTTGGCTTCAGATTCGACAGGCATTAAGTTAAATCACAAAACTAAGGAAATAATTAACTAAGAAAAACGGAACGTAATTTAATAATGAAATATTTAACTTGGTAAAGCGGACCGCAATTTAACAGTTGGCAACACTATACCTGCCATCCGTCAGCACACATATCAAACTGTCAATGTCAGTTGGAACTTGGCAAAGTGACATTTAAAGTTAGCAATGAAGTTATTGGAATTAATTTATAATATTTACGGGAGACTATTAAAGAGGGTAAACAACAAATAACAGTGATTACACGTCGAAATAGAAAAGCGTCAAGCAGTATAACCCGAACAAATACAGAAGAAAGCTACACTATGTACATACTAAGGCTTCAATTTGGCAGCCGCACGTCTGGGCTTTATCTGTTTCTCCGGTTTCTCGGCTTTGCTGCAATTATCTGCCTTGGGAGGAGCATCTACGCTTGGGGTCGGAGTCACAGGCTGCTCTGGCGCATCCGAAATCGCCTTAAGCTCTGCAAGGTCCACCACACGCCTGCGCACGTCGCTCGCATCCAAGACATGAACAACGCCGTCCCAGGTCCAACATCTTCTGACGCCAAACCGCTCCCGAGCTGCCATGAAGGTCTGCTGACGTGATTTGGTCAAGAACTCGGCTATCGTTACGCCGGAGCCTTTCAATGCCACCTTACCAAACCACACTTTATCACTGACGGCAGTCTCACAGAACTTCACCACAATAGCCCTGGGTTTGCTGCCTCTGCGACGGCCAAGTCGGTGGCTGCGCCTTATGTCATTTGCAGCCACGTCAGCCTTAACAGCTTTGAGCTGTTCCACTACAAGGGCCGTTGTGTCCTCTTTGTCAGCCTCCGGAACACCATGGATGACCAGCATCTTGCGTCGAGATCGCATTTCTATTTGATCGACCTGTTGAGCGATGAGCTCCACCTGCTTCTGGAGTATATTGAGAGAGTTCAAAACAAATGCTTTGAAGCTAGTGAAGTCCGCCGCTACTGCCTCAATACCGCTCCCAGGGTTTCTTGAGCCCGCTTTGTCCAAATTACTCTGCATCTCAGCCATCCTTGCACTGAAGGTTTCAGTGAGCTCCGCAATTGATCCTTGAATTGAGTTGATGTCCGACATAGTGTGTTGATGTTGACAGTTGAAGTAGGTGAAAGTGCAAAAATCAATGTAACTTCCTGGAGAAATGCTTGAATACTACTGGTAGGTAAACTATAATAATAAATAAATACTCTTTATTGCACACCTCATACAGTTACAAGCACAAATTTTACAATTAGATAAATTTAGGTAGAGGTAACAACAGGCGGTCTTATCGCTAATGAGCGATTTCTTCCAGACAACCTTTGGGTAGTGGAGACTAGAGAAAAACAATAAGCAGTAGGTGGTGCATAGAAACAAAAGAGACGAAATAGATAACACAGCACATTCATATGAATATACATACTTAAATAAATACAAAATAAACATACATATACGTACATATATACATATATAATACACAGAGTAAGAAACAACAGTGTCAACTTAAAAACCTAAGGAAGAGATAAATAGTATTCCTTAAGTTGCGATTTAAAGCTACCAATAGATTGCGCGCGTTTTATGTTGAGAGGGAGAGAATTCCACAAACGAACGGCCTGGAACGTAAATGAGCAATTATAAAATTTGGAAGATGAAGATGGCACTTTTAGGAGCAATTTTTGAGAGGATCTAATAGAATTAAGATAAGAGAAACGCTCTTTGAGGTAGCGGGGAGTTGCAGGGTTAAAAAGTATAGAAAAGAGTAAAGAAAGTATGTGAGAGTTACGGCGGTGACGGATAGGGAGCCATTTGAGTTGAGAACGAAAACTAGAAACATGGTCGAATTTGCGTAATCCGAAAATGAACCGAATGCAGGCATTTTGAATACGCTCAAGCTTATTAACTTGCTCCTCGGTTAGGTCTAAATAGGAGATATCTGCATAATCAAGAATGGGGAGAAGTAACGACTGAGCAAGCGCAATTTTAGTAGCAATTGGCAGGAAATTCCGGAGCCGTCTGAGAGACCCTATGGCAGCAAACATCTTCCTGCTCACTTCACTCACCTGAGGCACCCATGATAGACAACGATCCATGATTACGCCAAGATTTTTCACTTGGTTGGAAAAAGGAATTTGGATACCATCGAAGACTATCGGAGGGAGCCTGAGAAAGTCAATTTTGGAGATTTGTTTAGCGCTACCCATCACAATTACCTGTGACTTTAGGGGGTTTACTTTTAAACCGTAATTTTGACTCCAATTTGATATGCGGAGCAGATCAAGATTCGTGGCTTCTATAACTGAATTGAGATCGCTATGCATACCCTGCGAATATATTTGAAGGTCGTCGGCATAGAGGTGATACGAAGAGGAGAGATCAAGAGTTATGGAATTAATGAAGATAGAAAATAAAAGAGGAGACAGACTATATTATCTAACCATCAATTTTATTGTTTCAAATTATCCAAAATACTTTTAATTCTATTTTTTCTAATAAAATATGTGAACAGTGATGTGGTTCGTTTTATTCACCTACCCGAAGTTTACTCCCTACCCGAAGTTTACTTACTCTTAATCTGTCGGAATCTACTTAATCTGACGGATTCAAATTTAATTTAGAGGTTATCGTATGAAAGCCATCGTAAATTTAAATCTCATCATCCATAATCTTTGAAAGCCTATATGAGCTACCCCCACCGATGAAAGAATATACATTATATAATCTTCTTTTTTACAACGTAGTCTTCAAAATGGTCTAGGTCCTGACGACACTCGATTAACTCCAAATTTCTATTTATACTTACGTTGAATTGAATAAATATACTTCTCGTGATGTACTCACTTCATATTACACTTCTCATTCTTACCTAGTCACACTCGTAAAGCTAAACCTCAATATTTGTCGTGTTTTCATATGAGTGGGCATTAAATTGTTGCATTACGTCGTCGACTTGCTCTGATCCCTCGGGAAACTCATAAAGAACTGCTCAGCGCTTATCCCTCTCACCGAAGCGAACCCCACAACACTCATTTTCATACATGAAATTCAGGTGTGGAATTTCCCTTACTTCTTGCCCTCACCAAATATTAAATTCCCTAGCCGATATATTAATATTACTTACATGCGGGCTTTACCGTTCGGTGATAAAATTTCTCTGCAAAGTCATTTGATGTGATTGTACAAAGCGTTCCATTCTTAGAATCTCTTTTGAATCAAATATTTCTACTCGTTTATTTTGTGAAGAGAGATATAGGTGCATAAATTAAATGTTATGTAACAAATGTTAAATGTATTTTATTAAACATTTTCACCTAACAACTACGTCCATCAAAGATTGTTCATGTTCCATTTGCGAGTGGTTGGTACAGGTACAGTCAACATTAAATAATTAGAGACAGATGTCGTAATGTATTCTGTCACTTTGGCTGTCAACGTCTGCTGGTCAAGGAATTTAGTTGTGGAGTTAGTATTATAGAAAGACATCGTATCTGTCAAAAAGTTTTCAATGGTCTCGTCTAGCGTACCCTGCGTTCTGGAGCCTCAAGGCTTAGCCGTACAGATGGTAAGCGACCGGATGGTCTTCGCTGATACCATGGGAAAAAGGACGCAGTTTAATTTGGGATGCCACGTGTGTGAGCACCTTTGCTCCCTCCCACATCGCACACATCAGCAAAAATGCAGGTGCTGTAGGGCCATAAAAGCGTGTCACATATTTTTGCGGACTTCAGGTAGGAAGATACTATTGCTGGTGACTGTACCAGCGTATGACTTTGTCCCGGTCGCCATTAAGACGGCCTTGGTGTGCGGAGGCCAAAACATTGGTTAAGTCTTTGGGGCGGCGATTGAGGGATAGGGGATGCGACCCCCGCTCAAGGTCCTACCTGGTCCATCAAAGGAGATCGTCAATTTTTGTTAGGTGATCTGGCTCAGATTATTTAGGACCGTTTAGGAGGTTCTTACCTTTGAAGTATCGTCATAATTTCTAGATCAGGATGGTCGTAAAAATATTGCGAAATCTAATGGGAAAATTGAAAAATCATGCATTAAAACTTGAATCTGACAAGGACAATATTTGAAAGCGTGCTTGCCTATTATTTATATATTAATGTAAAAAAAGTACCGATTTTTTAAAGATAATGTACAAAAGCGGACTTGAAAACAAAACGGGAATCATGATGAAATAATAAAAAGTCATATTTTGATCGTATTTATAGTTCCTGTATTTCGGTAAACAAAGACGGCTGTCAAACCATCGTTGATACTATTAACTGAACATTCCTAACACCTATTGCGAAGGGATAAGGTTTACCACCGTTAATTGCGATAGCACTAGTATCTGACATTGCAAAGTTGAAAAAAACATGCGTTTCGTTATCGAAGGAGTATGACATTATGCCATTATGAAACCCACTTTTAATATTCAAACTCCGATCAAAAATGCAAAAATACGCATTTTCAATCTTTAGGCGTTTTAATACAGTCGATTTCTAATTTAAACTTTCGTATTCGTAGGCATAGATACTATTTTAGTATTACAATGTTCTAACTTACCGAACAGTATCAAAACGCAGATTATGTAACGGTATACATTGACAGTGTCAAACCAAAAAACAATCCCGTTTCAGGCCAGGGTGAAGTTAAACTTTATGTCAATGCCATAAGGACGTTAACGACTTGTCTTGCTGTATTTTAATCGCGGAAAAATCAACAAAATGTTTATTTATTTAGTATTTCTAATTCCCGTTTCATTTTTTTGCAATATTTTGTCTACTTTAGTAATAAAATGAGTATTTATTTTACATTGCAGTACAAACTGTATACGGTTTATTTCAGGTGGCCCAGAATTGACGATCTCCTTTCAGCCATGCAACGCGGTAACGCTGCATGCATATTTGGCACGTTTGGACCAGGTGGGAGCCGAAACGAGACTTTTTTTGATAGGTAATGTTTTTAAGTAGGTAGTGTTGAATATTCAGTTTTATTATGTTTGACAATACGAGGAAATTTATGTAAATAAATATATTGAATAATGGTACACGGTACTGCATAATACTATTATATATTAGTGAATGTGTCCATTTTTTTTAGAATATGTCAAATACGTTGTTAAGTACCTAGTTACCAACTAGAAGATGTGAGCCGATATAAGCCGGCTCCGGTGTACAATGACATACTAGGTCGCGATAAATTTAATAACTGCAAATAAATAGCATTTTAGTTTTAGCATTTTTTTGTGATAGAAAAAACAATTAACTGCTTTCGGAGGTTTTCATTTACTTGCCTTCCGTTTTGCCAAACATGACTTTAGGTTTTATAATTTTAATTACCTAAGGAAGTTTGTAGCACCATTTTTTTGTGATGGAACCACAAATTATCTTATACGAGTTAGTATATTTCGAAAATTAAAAGGAACAAAAGCGTTAATACGAGTATAACAAAACAAAATAATCAACACTACCTACTCAAAAACATTTCCTATCAAAATAATCTCGTTTCGACTATTTTCGACATTTTAACTATTTTCGGTTTTTTTCTTTACTCGTGCTGTAAGACCTTCCTTCTTGCCAAATTTCATTGTTCTAGGTGTATGGGAAATACCCTGTAGGTTTTCAGTCCCCTGTGAAGTGTTACTAGTAGAAAGCAAGGCTCAAACGACCGTTCGGATTGCGTTGACTTAGAAGCTTGTTTTTTAGGTTTTTAGGACCACAGACATAAGTATTATGCTGTTAATTTTAATTTGATACCTACACGCGTTTCTGAGAAAAAGGGTTTTGACAGACAGACAGACAGATAGACAGACAGACACAAGTGATCTCTTCCTTTTGAGGTATACCTTCAAAATTTAACTTTTGCAGTACGTTTCTCAACATATCTATTTCAACTTAAACCTTTAATGGTCTTTTTAGGGTTCCGTAGTCAACTAGGAACCCTTATAGTTTCGCCATGTCTGCCCGTCCGTCCGTCCGTCCGCGGATAATCTCAGTGACCGTTAGCACTAGAAAGCTGAAATTTGGTACTAATATGTATATCAATCACGCCGACAAAGTGGTAAAATAAAGTGTTTTTTTTTATTAGGGTACCTCCCCTTATACGTAAAGTGGGGAGTGATTTTTTTTTTCATTTCAACCCTAACGTGTGATATATTGTTGGATAGTAAAATCATTTTTTGATAATGTAAATATTTTCGGAAATAATCGCTCCAGAAATAAAAAAAAATGCGTCCCCCCCCCTCTTACTTTTGAACCATAAGTTTTAAAAATATGAAAAAAATCTCAAAAGTAGAACTTTATAAAAAATTTCTAGGAAAATTATTTTGAACTTGATAGGTTGAATAGTTTTTGAAAAAAAAATACAAATAATTTCTGAACTAAGTTTGTAATTTAACCGTATAAGCAGGTGTTTATTGTACCTGTCATCATCATCATTATCATCATCATATCAGCCGAAAGACGTCCACTGCTGGACATAGGCCTCCCCCAAAGAGTGCCACAATGACCGGTCCTGCGCCACCTGCATCCAGCGGACTCCCGCGACCTTCACCAGGTCATCAGTCCACCTTGCGGGGGGTCTACCCACGCTTCGCCTTCCGGTTCGTGGTCGCCACTCGAGAACCTTTCCGCCCCAACGGCCATCGGTTCTACGAGCTGAGATTGTACCTGTAATTTCTACAAAATCACAATGAAATGACGTGCTTTCAAATAAAGTAAAAACGGTGAAAATCGATTCACGCAATAGAGAATTATCCCATAAAAATCATCTTCCATACTTTAAGCTCGCGCGCAATAGTAATTTGCCAATAGATGTCGCTGTACGTGGAACGCTCATATCCTACATGGCGGTGTTATTTTAACTCTTAAGTGGGGACACTTACTGTGACGGACGGAAAACTACGGAACCCTACACTGAGCGTGGCCCGACACGCTCTTGGCCGGTTTATTTTAATAGCTTCTACAATCCGATTGCAGAATTAGAATGTATGACTGCACTGGCCCGATATGTCTGTAAAGTGAATGCTTACGTTCTGGATCATATCGAGTCTGTCCCTGTGCGGCACTGGATACGCCAATAGCCCAGGAAAACGTGCAACTAATTTAAGATTGAAATGGGAAAAGCGTTTAACTGGAGTATTGACTTTTCCGAACGAGAGGCGACTGTAGAAATTTTACTTCGATATGCAGGTATCATAAACTTCAATGTTTAAAATGTAGTTGTATGATTTCCTCACAACTAGAATAAAAATTAAGCATAAAATATATTTCAGATAAATTCTTGTAACTTTTTACCGCCAAATATGATTGCAAATTTCCGTGATGGAAAATGATGTTGCCGACCCCAGCAAATCTATTTAAACCAATTAGTTATCCCATCGCGTACTTTTACCTCAATATTTATCGAGTATTTTCTTTTTTAATAGCGGAGCGGAAAATAATCCTAATAAATAGGGTAGTTAAATGAAATGCAAAATCACGTCGCAAACAAGTGCCTACTCGTAGTCGATTTACATTAACTTCGTAAGCCGTCATTTACTTCTACTAACTGTCGAAACTTAGTTAACAAGGCAAACATCGTTAGGCTTCGTAGAGGAATAATTAGATAACTGTAACATCGGCTAAGTTCTGTATTGTAGGTAAGTTATCTCCATATCACCATTCATTTTCAGGCAATACTTAACAATGTTTTTTACTCTAGATATATAAGAAAACAAGGAACGTCAGATGGCAGTCAGTTTTATAAAACCTAGATTTCGTGAGATTAGTGGACCCCAAGCCCAATGGAGCCGTAGGACAATAAAACGGCCAAGTACGAGTCGGACTTGCGCCCTGTTTCTGTACATCACACTATTCACACCATTTTAACAACCATCGAACATTTCTGTAGGTAAAAGAATTGAATGGATAATCAAATATTTTTTACGCAAAAATGTTTTTTTTTTTTTGTGATTGAACGAGTTTGGCATTTTTCCTTTAGTTTTGCTGTAAGACCCACCTTTTTACCTATTTTCATGATTCTTTATCTATGGGAAGTGCCCGTAAACGTATAGTTTTGTAAGTTTGTAAGCGCAATTTTTGAAGTGAAAACTTCTTTAGCGGCGCTGTGCACTTTTTGTGATGGAGAAAAAATGTTAAACTCGCGTCAGGGTCTTGTGACCGTCAGATTCGTCAGGTTCAGTGTTGCCAATTTAGCACTTTTGGGGCTAAATTTAGCACTATTTAAACTGACTTAGCCCTAATTTTTTGCATTTAGCACTTAGCACTATTTTTAGCACTTTTTGGAATATGCAATTTTATAAAAAATAATTTTCCAAAAGTTGATAAATTTTATTTGTAGTCTGTCAAACCAAAATTGTCAGTAGTAGTAGCACAGAATAATATAATAGTATTACATAAAGATGCTATACCCTATAAAATCAGTGTTTGACAGAACTTTGAAATATGAACGGTGACACATGCGGTCTTCATACAATTTTGCCTTCGACTTTATAGGGTTGACAAGTCAAGTATGGAATTAGCTTGATTGCTAGACTTGCTCCAATCTGCCTCAATCTACCTAAGCTATCAGTAGTTTTAATACAAAACTAAATAAATGTCTGATATATTACCTCATTTGCCCAATTTAACTGTAATTTTAGTACAAACAAAACTACTACTATAAACTACTTAAATATTTTATCTTATCTGCAAATAAACGAAGGGGATTTTGACAACCTCGAAAAGTATCCGATCACTAACCAAGGCCGTAGCTGTCACTTTGTGGAGTTGTACACACGGACCGGACATTACTTTTGCTCTATTTCCCTAACCACAGTTGAACCTAATTACCGAGCAAAACAGTCGTTCATAGGTGACTACAAAAAACGGTCCGATAGAGAGCATAATATAAGGGGCGGTGTCTAGGTAGATTGGGGCGGATCTAGCAATCAAACTAATCGCGTACTTGTCAACCCTAGAAGTCGAAAGGCAAAATTATATGGAGACGTCATGTGTCATCGTTCATCTGTGAAAATGCTGTCAAACATTGATTTTGTAGGGAAGTTAGCCTTCTGTACGTAGTACTATTAAATTAAATAAGATCAATCGAGCTTCGCAAGTGAAGTTCAATCGATATTATATGACTCGCTTCATTGGAAGATATAATAAACACATTCGAATGGATAACTTTTTTTGTTTAGCACTTTTTTAGCATAATTTTTTAAGTTTTAGCACTATTTTAGCACTTTTTTCAGTATAGTTTTAGCACTGATTGAAATGCGGAGTTAGCAACATTGGTCAGGTTGAAAATTCGTAAGACGGACACGTGACCTGATCCAATAAATCTATATTAATAATTCCGTCGAGGGGTACGGTAGACCCGATTGAAATTATACTCAAATGAAAAAGCGTAAAAAAATAACAGTTTTGAATTGAAGACACATATGGGCAAAATTCGGTTTGTCGCGTATTTTGCATTTAAAAGTGTTAATTTAATGACAACTGGTGGGCCATATTACATATTATGGATGGTACAAGAAGGATATAAATCTCTATGTTACAAAAGTGTCCGTCAAAAGGCGATAAACTGATGGCGCCACAATAATATTAAATTTAATTAAATTAATTTTGAAATTAAAATAAATTAAATCCAAAATAATTATTTGCGGAGATGAAAAACACTCTGAATATTAATTTTATTTAGAAAGTCATATAAGTATTAAATATCGGTAATTGGCTACTTTCCTAAAAAAAAATATTTAGTCCGTCAGTTAGATTATCAAAAAATATTGGACACGTATTTTTTATTTTTTCAATCAAACAAAAATTGGTGAAGATATAGCCCGTTAAAGTTCCGCGTGACGTCACATTTTAGTACAATTTTTAGTATAATGTGACGTCACGCGGAACTTTAACGGGCTATATCTTCACCAATTTTCGTTTGATTGACAAAATAAAAAATACGTGTCCAATATGTTTTGATAATCTAACTGACGGACTAAATAGAATTATATTTTTTTTACCCAGGAAAGTAGCCAATTCATTACCCGGAGATATTTGGAAATATTGTTTAGTGCTTACCGCTAAACACTTTTTCGACCGTTACCGTTTTCCTATAAGAGAGTTCCATCCTTCCTATACCATCCATATTACATATTTTAGTGGTTGACTACTTGACAGTGAGGGGTGCGTTCGGAAATTGTGAACTATGTTTACGTCCGGCATATTTGACAGGTTAGTTGGTCAAAAGGAGGACGAAAGTAAATAAATTAAGAAAACCCGGCTGACTGACAAGGCAAGAAAAGCATTTGACACACGACAAAATATATTCTTACAGAAATTAGTTTTCTTTTCACTGAAATATAGGTAAAGCCTGACCAGAAATATATGATTATTGTCAAGAGGGCGCTATTATTCTCATTTATATGGCAACAGTTCAGTATAGCCATAGAGCGTATTATTTTTCTATGGTATAGTGACATCTTGATTTGTTTACCTGTCAGCTCTGATGTTAATTTGAAAATGTTTCACAGCGAAATAGTTCCATTTTCCGAGCGTATTATTTACAGCTGTTTATTACATACACTATTTACAATGTTTCGCTCTTGACTATGAATAATTTTGGGATATTTTTGTCTTGTATTATTTAATATTCAACACTTTACTGTAATTCAAATAAACCGCGACAATGACACTGACAGCCTATCACATGCACTCACACATGCATATCATTCTGTCAGTAAAATAATTGCCAGCGCAAGAAATTAGTTCCAATGATATTCCGCAACATGGTGCATGATCATATATTTCTGGTCAGGCTTTAAGTAAAAATTGATATTTTAACTAAAAACGAATGTAAATAACATAAAATTCATGAAAATTCGTAAGACGGACACGTGACCTGATCGAAAAATGGTTACAATGTCATTGAAGCCAATAGACCGCCGGCGCGGCGTAGGAGAGGAAGTATTCCCCTCTCTTTCTACCGCGCGGAGAAAATGTATGCCTGCGCCTGCTGTTTCGTTCGAAATCGTAATCTTAGCACTACGAAATACAAAACTACTATTGATGCGGTATTTATTAGACATTTAAATAGGTTAGAATCAAAATTGTTCGTTTCTTATTTCAGCTACCATAAACCTATCGTATCAGTTTTAGAGACTGGCGATAATGGTTCTAGTAATGATGTGTGATGACTGATGTAAGAGTCGTTGAAATTATGGATGGAAGTTGATATTTCTGAGAGATAAACTTTTTAATGTTAAATAATTGTAATAGTTATGAAGTGTAAAATTTTTAATGTAATATAAATTGTCATGTTTGTGTACGATAGCGCAATAAATGAATATTGTATTTTACCACATAAAATTTTTACACTGATAATTAAAGCAATTCGTGCAAAATTATTCCCTAACCATTCCAAAATATCAAAAATGCACAAAGTTAATATTCAAGTTTTCACTTCTGCCGGCACTCCCGGAGTGCCACCCGTTGTTTTTTTTCTTCTCATGGAACAACAAATTAACCATTTTCGGACTTTTTCCTTTACTTGTGCTGTAAGACCTTCCTCCTTGCTTAATTTTATTATTCTAGGTTTATAGTAAGTACCCTGTAGGTTTTGGGTCCCTCAAGAGTTAGAAGATAAGGCTTAATGGCCGTATCTTTAAATTGAATTGACTTAGAAGCTTGACTTTTTACAGGCTTCATGGGACTGCATACATACGTATTTGATGTAAATTACAACTTGATAGCTATACGCATTCCCAAGAAAAAAGGTCTTGACAGACAGACAGACAGACGAACAACAAAGTAACCCTAAAAACCGGAAATATGCTAGGAGGATGATGATGAGTAATAAAACAAAACAGAACAATGGTTGAACTATTTAGTAATTATTTGTGGTATTCATAATTAATAACATATACAAACCCGTTTTAAAATACAAATGGTTCAGTTAAAAATTATTAATCAAACTGCTCGCAGAAATCAATATATGTTAAGCTAAAAAACGCGTTACGTACTTCATGGCAGGCATTGAGCTACATACATACGTAAATTTGGTCACGATATTAAACAATTCCATAATTTTGTATTCGTGAGTGCTGAGATACTTTCTCATTTAAGCCGCCATAAAACATTTTTATTACTTTTGGGGCACGATTAGAGCAATACGGGAAAGTATATTTATATCGCAGGCATCCCCATGTCTATGGCACAACATATCTACAACTCCATTATAGACGCAGTCATGGAAGTAGTTTTTGATTTAGTGGCAAAGTTCGAATGAAAAAAAGCGCTATTCGACGTTTCGACACCATTTATTTCTCACTTTGTGCTGCTTTTTTGCCAGTGCTTAATCGGGAAAAGGTCACTTGAAAAACTTAAAGCGGAGCTTTAGTGTACTCCCGTACGTGACTAGGAATTCGTATTTATAAACAATCTCATTCGACAGCCCTTTCAAAAGGGTATACAAATATTGTGCCTTTTCGCGTTATCAGATAAAGTGGTATGTTTTCGTATTTTAATTTTAATTTATTAGGCTTTCTGTTTTAAAAGTATATAGACAGGATATTGTACTATCTTAGGAAATGATTAGTGCGGCATCTGCACTGTCACGTAGTTGGCGTGTCGAGTGTCATGCGCTGCAGGTAGGCACTGTACGTACGCAGTGTGCGGTCGCGAGAAGTGCCAGTTTTATGCCATCGCACGCTCGCTCAGCTGCAGTACCCGTCCCACATTAAATACATCGTCAGTACGCTTACTTAATTATCAATGATGTTTTAGTTTATTTTATCAATTCAATGTATTCATTCCATTCGTAAAGAAAAAGAAGGGCAAAAAACATATACTTAGGTCTCAAAGTCATATGAAACGACTCTTCGTGATAGCTTGTTCTTAGAACTGATATTTTTTCGGATAAAATAAGTTTACGCGAGGTTCTTTGTTACTTTGATGTCTCCCAATAAGTATATCAACTAGCAATATCGTTTTTCTCAATAATTGTTATAAAATAGCTGAACGCTGCAATACAATATAACTACGAGTATTAACGCGTTTGTGGACACTATTATTTAGTCGATACACTGATGCTTATTCTGTGCCTGGCGCCTCGATGCCTCGCCTTTCCACACATTTACAATATACGAGTACTTACCTAGTTTCATCAACAACTATATTATGGTACGTTTTAAAGCAATAAAGAGTAAGTAGGGTAAGTTTTTGCATGTACTACGCAAATATAAGTATGCACATAGATATCATATTGATATTGTGATTTATTGAATTGACTTAGTATATAGGTACACGTTGTTACTCAGAATATAAATTACCTGATTATAATGGATATATTATTAAAATCATCTTTTTTCCGTTTAATGATTTTTTACCGGATAATAAATATCTTATGTGAAAAGATCCGCATAATCTTATGTGAATCGCTGGTTCTCTCAAAGCTTAATTACGGTGATGTAGTTTACGGTCCACGTCTGCAACAGAAAACTCGTAATACAGACAGAGAGTCCAGAACGCATGCTTTAGGTTTTATTATTCTATCCCTCGAAGAAGCCACATCAGGCCGTATTTAAACAAATCGTCCATGCTATTCCTTAAATGTCATAATCGTCACGGCTCGAGGTCTACTCGGCGTTATCTTTTAGAAATGCGCCTTCATAGAACGGCTTCACAGGATGCTTCTGATTTCTAGCAACCAAATGCTGGAATGACATCCCTCCATCTGTAAGGCGGTTGAAAACCAAACTATCATTCAAACACCATTTCAAAAAGCATACTTATGGAAAACCAAAAAACAGGAATACCTTACGGTTATTTGGTTGCGGATTTCAGAGTCTAAATTCTGATTTACACAAGTTACACACCATTTTCGTCTATTTTTTTTGTTGATTTATATTACACTTCCAATTCCAAGATACATATTTTATACCATTGCATAAAACACGCACTATCACACATTGCACATTTACACCACTTTGTGTACCTACCTACAAGTATTACCGAATAGTATTTTAATACAATCGTGACATATTTAAGAGCATTTCAGTCGAGTACCATATTGCATGAGCTTGATTATGTCACTGTTGTATTCAATACTTTTTCTACGAGTGCTCAATATAGGCAAGCCGGTAAGAATTGAGTTCGACGAAAGACCTGCTGCCTCTATACAATTGAGTAACTTCAATCTCCTGGCAGATTGTGCCGGTGCCCCCCGGCCAGGCGGGCTCGGGCAACAGTGTTACAATATTGTATGAAAATCTTTTGTACCATCGTTGGCGATGCTACAACATGCGACATAAAAGCTCTATCGAAACGTATGAGCTAGTAGTTAGGTGTACACAATCTCAATTCAAGCATTACAGTCGACGAGTAGAAAAAGCAAATTTTGCGCTTTCGAGTACCTTGCATTTTATATAGTTTCACTTGAAACTAACGTGATCTGTGTTTCAGAATATCAGTGTTTTGCTCCAAAGAGTGAAGCGTATAGCTGAGCTGTGAACCCTTTTGTTTTGCTGCAACGGACACTACCATTCTAACTACCTCATCTGATGTTTTGTTATATTTTTTAATTTTCTCCACCGATTCTGTTATTGTTATACTTTGCTGTTTTTGATATTGTGTGTTATTGCAGTATTCAAATAACAGTTTTAAAAAATGCAAAGAGAATACAGAGAAGAGAAGAGAATATAATATTTGTCTATTTAGTGGCTTCGTTTTTTCACGAAAATAATTCATTGTCATTTCTCATTAAAACATTGGACACAATAAACATTTTGCTTTCCATTTCATAAATGACAATTCGTGATCAAATTGTTGAAGTGAACATCACTGCACACTTCCATCTCCATTTTATCGGCAATTGAATAAAGGGCGGTAATTTCATCTTATTACCGTGCGCGCGCTTCGGCTCCGACTCCACGGTCAAAATATTTCAACTCAAAATATTGCATTTATACCAGCTTAACGTCCAGTCCAGTATTTAAATATATTAATCGTTTGACTAACCGAGCTGAGCTTAGGTGCTTTGTCGGGTTTTATTTAATTTAAATGCAACATGAAACACTAACCGGCCGCTGAAATTCAAATTAGTTTCTCAGTCTAGCTAATATACTAGCAAATTTGTCGTTTTACGTCTTGCTTTTGTACAAACAGAAACGTATTCAACGTTTGAATATACTGTTTTACATGCATATGAACTCTCTGTTTATCGAAAGATGCCAGTCTTTGTGTCGGTCTGTCAAGAGGAAAAACAGGAAAACTTGACGTCCTACTCGTATCTGGTGCTTACTTTTAGAAATGAGAGCGTTGGCCTCTAGGCGTACGCCGCCGTCGCGAACAACTTTCTGGTTGGGTATAGGTACAATAGTTTAGTCCCATGTGAATATTTGCCACACAGGGTTTATGAGTAAAGGTAGGTAGGTAGGTAGGTAAGGTAGGTAATTCAAGAAACATACCATTTTCGAGCAGTTGACCTTCAAGTATAGGCATCTAGTTAATTTTTTTATGCTTTACTTTGTACGAAAGTATTCAAATAACGACTATTTTTAAAATAGTAGTTATTTGAATACTTTCGTACAAAGCATAAAAAAATATACTAGATGCCTATAGATAATAAATAGTATTTTATCTACCAGTTGAATTGACGAGAAAATAAGTATAATAATATTTAGTGTTGAGGTTGAGGTGTTCGTCGCTTGTCTGCAAACCTTAAAAGGACATCTCTACAAATAAATAAATAAAGAATAATAGTAATATAAATATTATGGGACAATCTTACACAAATCGACCTACTCCCACCGTAAGCTCAATAAGGCTTGTATTTCGGGTACTAGACGACGACATATATAATAGATATAAATAGATAAATACTTAAACACATAGAAAACACTCATAACTGAGGAACAAATATCTGTGATAAACACACAAATAAATGCCCTGACCAGGATTCGGACCCGGGACCTCCTGCTTCATAGGCAGGATCACTACAGACTAGGAGGCCGTTATTCTAGATTATTTGACTGTATGACAATGGGTATTGTCTGTCTCTAAAAGGGTAGAGTGCGAGTCTGGGACAATGAGCTCATTTATTCCGTCCCCTAGGCGTAGACGCAAACTACGGCAACAGGATTAACGGGGTGAACACGATGAAATAATTACTTTCAGTTACTGTAAGAAGAATTGTGCAATCTTGCTGTATGGCACTACGATTTTCTGGTGCAACTACTAGTCCTCGCTTGTAAAGTTTTACCTACTATAAAGTACATACTATAATTAGAGCGCTGGTAGCCTGGTGGTAAGACGCCCGACTTTCAATCCGGAGGTCTCGGGTTCAAACCCCGACTGGTACCACTGAGTTTGTTGGGTATATGGACAGAGTACCTATTCACTTTAGTTCATAAATATTGAGAAATAACACCATAATAAAAACATTAATTATAATCAACAAGAAAACATTACAGCCGTCAATTAGTAAGTGAAGTATAGAAAATAGAACATGTCAACTTCATAGTATACTGACTAAATGTAGCTTAAGCAGCCAGCAAGAAACCCTGCTTTTGATGTAAACCTTAATAGAGTTTATCGGATTTTGTGTACGAAATATCATTTGATATTTACCAGTCGATTTTCGGTCAAGGAAAACATCGTGAGGAAATCGGATCTAATCCCAATACGGCCCGGTTTCCCCTCTGCGTTAGAACGTCAGATGGCAGTCACTTTAGTAAAAACTAGTGCCTACGCCAATACCTGGGACTAGGTTGTTAAGCGAACCTCTATGGAACCGTGGCAAAAACCCGGGACAGACGCTAGGACGAAGAAGATGGAGGTATATACTACAATTTAGCCTCTCTTGAGTACCTACATCAGCCACCCTCGGTATCTCACGAGTTTTACTTTGAACATGATAACTATATACTGAAAAAAAAACCGGCCAAGTGCGAGTCGGACTCGCGCACCGAGGGTTCCGTACAAACCTGCAGGTACATATATAGGGGTAGTAACTTTAAAATTATTAAAAATATTTCTATTATATGATGTAACTGAAAAGTTAGTTTTCGCAATTTTTCCTTTATCTGTGCTATAAGATGTTGCTTCGTACCAAAATTTCAAGATTCTGAGTTCACGGGAAGTACCCTGTAGGTTTTGAATTCCTTGCGAGTTTCGAAAATTTGCGGCATAAACGGCTGTATCTTTTGATTGCGTTGGCTTAGAAGTTTGATTTTTTCACAACTCCAAGGGACAGCAGACCTGAGTATCTGATATAAATTTCAGCTTGATACTTCCATGCCTTCTTGAGAAAAAGGGTCTTGACAGACAGACGGACGGACGGACGGACAACAAAGTGATCCTTTTTTTCCTTTCAAGTTACGGAACCCTAAAAACTGTTTATCGAATCAAAATGAAGAAATACAGACATAGAACCCTAGAAATTAGATTTCAATAAGCAATAAACTGTAACTCCGTTGGTATGATTTCCAGAGTATTATGTTCTATGTTGAATTATTGAAAATACAACATAAGGATAGGTATTGCAATGTAGGTCAACCGGGCACAGTCAACCGGGCATAGACATTTAAAAAAACTCAACGAAAGAGACTGATATCTTTACTAGGTGCTATAAAACGTGCTTTCTGGAGAACCCTTGAAATTCCTTCCATCATTTCAAGAAACCCTTGTCACTTCCATTACCTCCCCCGACGCGGGCGGCCGTTCTGATCCGCCCGTCCTTCATTTACAGGAGTTATGGCCTTCTCATATTTCCTAAATGGCGTGTACTTTGATCTTGACGAATTTCGAGTCTCAATTTATGCGCGTTTTTCTGTTGGGACCATGTGTAATAAGGAATTATACTGAAATAAAACAATCTCAGAGCCAGAGAGCGACATGATTTACTCACTTACTTTACTGTAACATATTATAGATACATACTTTAAATTGTCTTACCTATCTTTTGTCAAACAAATATATGTACATATTGTTGTACGTAAGGTGTTGCATGAGGGATAAGTATAACCATAAGGTCAAACGCATTTTTCTTAGTCCATTTACTAGTCTTAAAGGGTCGACAACTCCTCTGGAGTTACAGGCATCCATAGGCTACAGTACTTACCATCAGGCGGGCCGTAAGCTTGTTTGGCCCCATCGTGGTATAAAAAAAAGTCTTCCTAGAAATGGTTTGGTTAACACGTTTTCGGTAGTTAGTTAACACTAATCGGCTATCCCAAATTTTTTTCCAACAGGTCTAGTTTTCGTACTTTTGTGGAAACCAAAACTTTCTAGTAGGTATATTTCGATCCGTCAAGTAATAGCAAATTAAACGTCATATTTAACTACAAAATATATACCTACATTAAACTTAACTCTTACCCATTTTGGAAATACATACACACTTTATATACGGTATAACTGTGTTACAACAATCTATTGTAATAAATGAAGAATAGGCTATTCACAAGTTTCAAAATATATAGGTAAACGATTTGTAAATAACTATCATAAAATTTTCGCCATTCTCTGCCGCTGCTTATTTTGCATTACTGTGTATTTTCCCTGTAAGGCACTTTCACTAAATCACTTAAGCTACTTAAATGTGTATTACGGATAATATAAACATAATTTAGTGTGGATAATTCTGTAAAAGACGGAGCTTAAGTTAACTTGCACTTGTGCAAACAAACCACGGAGACGATAAATTAAACAGTCTCCAGGAGCAGACGCTAAGCTGCACCGGCTTAGGCGTCTCCGCGCCTCGCGGCCACGCACGTGTTAATGCACCTCAACCCGCAGTATGGAAACCTAATACGGTACTATTTAACAGGCTTATATTTGTCTACCTGTATACTCGTACCTACTAATAATCGTACACCTACTCGCAGGCGCGGATTCAGGATTTCGTTCAGGGAGGGGCACTTTCCTTCACAAAAAATCTCACAGTCTGCATCTATGTGCCCCATACGAGGCTGGCGTTTCAGAGGGGGGCAATTGCCCCTGCTGCCCCCCCCCCCCCCTCCTTTGTATCCACGCTTGCCTACTCGTACACTCGTACACTAAAAATCCATACATAAGCAATTGCAAAATAATTATTTGCGGAGAATAAAAACACTCGGAATAATAATTTTATTTAGAACGTCATATGAGTATTAAATATCGATAATTTTAATGAAAAAAAATGTCATAGGGGTGCGTATTTAATGCAGTTCTTGAATATTTTCATTGTTAGGCACTTACCATATAAAGTTTATTTCATACGCTCAACTATACCTAGCGCCACCCGGAGAGATTTTGAACTATTGTTTACTGCTTACAGCTGGACACTTTTTCGACTGTTCCCCTATATGAGATACCAATCCTTTTACCTCTATTATCCGTGGTTCATCCCTTCCGCGATGGAGTGTAGAGGTAAGGAGGAAAACATCTATCTATGCAAAACGTAAAAATCTGTGAAGCGGAGTTAATTCTTACACTTTTTCCTTAACCAAAGTTACACCGTTAACCTTATCAGTATCACCGAGCAAAAAGGTGACGAGGAAAAACGGCCCGATAGAAAGACAGTGTCTCACTTGCACCCGTTACAATATTGACATGTTGGCGTTATTGTCCAATGACGTCATTACTCCCTTGATCAAAACGAAATAATTATTATCTTTATCTGACTATCACTTTTAATATCGGCCAGTATGTATTTACATCGCCATTTAAAAGTTTTGATTGATCAAAATGCCTCTTCCATATCAAACCACTTGTGCCGCGAATGTCACTCAATTGCTGTCAAATCTAAAGAATGATAGATCATCATACAATCATGTTAGTAATTGCTAAATACATATGGTCTAGGTTGGCGTAAACGTTAACGTTATTTATGTCGTTTGACTATTGGCTTGAATGAAAATCGTGTGTGTGCGTGCATGTGTGATGTCCAAGGGTGTAAGAAATCTGATTAAAGATGTTGTCAGTACATCTAAAAATAACCTACAAATCACGAATTTAATCTCAATTATATACATATTCCCATTAAACATTATTTTTAAGTTAAGAGATTCGGGATCTATACTTCACTCTCTTCAGACAGACAGGGTTTTTTTTTGTACTACGTCTTTTTGGTTGGTCCCGGCCTCCATACTAAAATCGGCAATATCCTTTCCATACCAATTCACGAAATATGGTGATCACCTTTCGAGTAAAAGATGTTTTGGGCACTGCAAAGCCACAGACACGCTGATATTATACAGTTAAACTTCTAAAATCCGTCTTTGTTCACTTCGGAGTTTAGAAAGGTATTTAACTGTTAAATCACGGATGGCTGCAGCGATTGAGTGTTTCCCGGCCCGTCCGGTATTCCGGTGCAAATGAAATTAATATCACGCGCAATTTATTATTGACCAAGACGAGGGTCGACAAGTGTGTTAAACATTTTGCCAAAATGAGTTAATTTTAAGCGTAAATGGCGGCAGCGCCTAGTTCTGCCGGGCTCCGTAGAGATGTCCAACTTTCGCAAACTCTTCATATTCGTCGTGTAAACACTTAACAACGTTTTTATTCGAGTTGAATACTTTGCATACTTTATAAAATGTCCCTTGTAAAAACGGCACCAGAATTATTGTAGACAATAAAACGTCCTTTTACATTTAGAGTATTTTCAGAACGACACGTTATTTAAAGTTTTGTTTCTAACCCTAATTTGTTAATCCTTTGCAAGGTAGGTGTAGATGTTAATTTATTCATGCTGGCACATTTGGCATAGATTCCGTCGGCAGGTAAGCTGATACTTCTGAATTTCCCTGTAATTATAATAATAGGACAACGTTGTTTTATCAGTCGCTCGAGTACTATCATGCGGGTCGTTAACAATACGGACTACACTCACATCCACTATAGTACAGGCCTTAGAAATCATTCAGTCTTGCTCGACGCAGTGTCAAACAATCTGCCGCATTAACAATGGTATCCTAGAGCGGTATTCTAACTTTAAAATTTATAAATTTATTATCAAATTGATATCTAAATACGGTTGACATATCAAATCTAATTTTGACATCTATTTGTCGTAAACTTGATAGCAAGATAAAAACGACCTTACTAAGCCAAATATCACTGCTAGCAGATCCAATCTTGTTCAATTTTAATATCAATAAAAAAAGTTTTCAAGAGTGACATATATGCCCCTGCCAATCTAGAAAAAGTAATGGATAGCTATTATACTACCATATCTTACTTACCTACAGCTCACGAACATGTCCACTAACTAA
Organism: Pammene aurita; assembly: GCA_947086415.1. Lineage (NCBI taxonomy): Eukaryota > Metazoa > Arthropoda > Insecta > Lepidoptera > Tortricidae > Pammene > Pammene aurita. The sequence continues at coordinate 26,185,332 of OX352293.1, forward strand.
ATATATAATTCAAAAAATAAGATCTCCAGTCAGCTAAGAAGGATAGATAAAGTGCGAAACGAGACCATAAGAGAGAGAGAACCAAAGGAAGGAAGTTACTAAACAAGTTTTAAAACTAAAGTGGCAATGGGTTGGCCATCTAGCAAGTCTGGAGGATGGACGGTTGACGAAATAAGCGACGGTCTGGCCTGGAACCAGTAGGAATCGCGGTAGAGGCAAACCACGAACGCGCTGGGCTGACCATGTAAAGGCAGTCACCGGACGAGACTGGACAGCAGCGGATATAAAGTTGTCGAACAGCTCGAAGGAGGCACTAGCTAAAGAGCTAGTGTAGGAGATATTAGTCAATTTTATAATATTTGTTAATTTTCGTGAATGTGTTAGCGAAATGAATGGCGTTTTATTTTTTATTTATTTTATTAATCATTATTAATTGTATTTTTAGAATATGCTTCAGAGTGTACATAGGTACTTATATTTATCGACCTCAAGAAGTAACTCGAAAAATTAATAATAGCTAGGATATCAGGTTTTTTGTGCACGCCTTTTGAAATTATCAAGTTAAGTGACAATATAGTTACCAAGCTATACATCCGCTTTATTACCTTATTAAAAACGAAACAGGATTCATATATCAAACTAAACGACCATTATCATATATTGCAGTATACTTCCAATTTAATGGTGTAAGTAAATTTATGAGGCCCTCATGCGTAAATTAACCACGTAGAGATTTGTCGCGAAGCAACTAAAACCAAAACAACCATTTACACTTAAACTGTTTCTGTAACTCGATGTTATCACTTAATGTCGGTAAATGATTACACAGTTTTGCCGAAACAACACGGTGGGGTTGGGTGTTATCCTTCGGCAATGGATATACAGCTTAAATTAGGTTACTTGGCGAGCCAGGAGAACTGGTATCTAAACTTAGTTATGTAGTAGACTCACAGACAAGGCACAATAAAAAAATTGTACAGATGTTACTCTCTTAATTTGATGTCAATGTTATATTTAAGTGTATTTACACTTGTTATTATTAAGCATAGATTATCTTCTCGATTTGTTTTTATTTCTCTTCTTGTTTGACACTATATACTACCAAATATTGCAACATGGTCCTTAAGACCCCTAAGGTTACAACACCCCACGCATAGCTCCGAATTTTACAATTACTATAGGTATGTATCTAATAAAAGTGGTGAACGGTGTTGGTCACACATATTGTAAAGGTTTATGTAGGATCTTCAACTTAGTGGAATACTTATAGGACCTTGAAATTCGAAACAGAATTATTGAGGCTCTATACCCCACTAAATAAAAACAGTTTTTTTTTTATAAAATCGACCTCTTAGACGGTGAATATTTCTAAGCGAACAAAGCGGAGAGGATACGGAGACTGATTTAGTAATCAAAATCAGAAACATGTAATCAAAATCACAGCCACGAGGCTACCCGTAATATTAGGCTTATTACAAAAGCTTCTATGTTCCATAACTATTTCAACGTGCGAGTCATTTCGTAGCGGTACGCCATATCCCGTAGCAGGTAAATCTAAATCAGATACATTACGTGTACAGTCAGCAACGAAAGTTGCCGAACGAAATAAGATTACAAAAGTAAGCTACTTTTCTGACTTTGGATTTTGTTTCGTTGCTGACTGTACCTTAAGGAAAATTGGTCGTAGCCGTATTCTGAAGGTATCGCTAGGGAAACGGTTCAGAAAAAAGTAATAGAGGCTCATTTGAAGTTCTATAAATGATAGAAACTTGAACCAAATCGTAGTATAATAAGCTCAAGTAATTTTTAATCTACAAAAAGATTTCTACAGTGGTCTGCCCGTAAAATATGTGTCGAACAAAAAGTTCCCCTTCGGTCCTTTCGTATATTCAATAATTATATTTAAAAAGAAAATTAAGTTAAAATTATCAATATTCAATGCGAACATAATACGAAGTTATAGCAATCAATTAGGACCCGGTCCCTGAATATAATATGGTGAAAAAAAAGTACTATAAATCTTAACAAAGGCTTCTTTTGTTCTATTATGAAAGTGTAAAACTTTTTTTTTATACCACGACGGTGGCAAACAAGCATACGGCCCTGATGCTAAGCAGCTACCGTAACCTATGGACGTCTACACACCGGGTCCTCTTTGAGCTCTTTGGCAACCTTACTCACCAGCAGGAACACAACACTATGAGTAGGGTCTAGTGCTATTTGGCTGTGGTTTTCTGTAAGGTGGAGGTACTACCCCAGTCGGGCTCTGCTCCAGATTTGAGCGAGATGACATTCGCTGAACGTGCTCTACCACACTTAGCGAGATGCCATTCGCAGTGCCCATACTCTCTTTTTGGCGTAGTTTGAGGACATACCCAAGTCCTGACGTAGTTTAAGGACATACCCCGGGTCCAAAAGCGCATCATCAAGAGCAAGCGCCTCATTTAGAGCGACCTCTAAATGATGAAATTTTGATTGTTCTCAAATTTGGTGTAAATATTTCTTTTTATCAGATAATCGTGAAAAGAGAAAAAAACACAAAAAGTGTTTTTTGACCACCCTACTGTCAAGTTTAATTATGTACAGTCACGAACCCGGATTGTTGAACCACTTGCCATTGTTCGTAATTTAGGCGTCTTATGAATTACCGATGTTACCGCCTAGCTGTCAACTGTCAGATACATCAATTATTTATTACATGGCTAAATTACGACCAATGGCAAGTGGCTCAATAATCCGGGATCATGACTCTATGTAAATGTGTTTGATACTAATCTCCAACTAAGCATTTACTCGTAAGTCAATCGACGTCAGTAGGTATGTTTGTAGGGTTCCGTAGTCAACTAGGAACCCTTATTGTTTCGCCATGTCTGCCAGTCCGTCCGTCCGTCTGCGGATAATCTCAGTGACCGTTAGCACTAGAAAGCTGAAATTTGGTAATAATATGTATATCAATCACGCCAACAAAGTGGTAAAATAAAAAGTGGAAAAAAATGTTTTATTAGGGTACCTCCCCTATACGTAAAGTGGGGAGTGATTTTTTTTTCATTTCAATCATAACGTGTGATATATTGTTGGATAGGTATTTAAAAATGAATAGGGGTTTACTCAAATAATTTTTTGATAATGTAAATATTTTCGGAAATAATCGCTACAGAAGTAAAAAAAAATGTGTCCCCCCCCTCTAACTTTTGAACCATATTTTTTTTAAATATGAAAAAAAATTCAAAAGTAGAACTTTATAAAAACTTTCTAGGAAAATTATTTTGAACTTGATAGGTTGAATAGTTTTTGAAAAAAAATTACTAAATAATTTCTGAACTAAGTTTGTAATTTAACCGTATAACCAGGTGTTTATTGTACCTGTAATTTCTACAAAATCACAATGAAATGACGTGCTTTCAAATAAAGTAAAAACGGTGAAAATCGATTCACGCTATAAAGAATTATCCCATAAAAATCAATTTCCATACTTTAAGCTCGCGTGCAATAGTTTACTTAATTTGCCGATAAATGTCGCTGTACGTGGAACGCTTATATCATATCCTACATAGCGGTGTTATTTTAACTCTTAAGTGGGGACACTTACTGTGACGGACGGAAAACTACGGAACCCTACACTGAGCGTGGCCCGACACGCTCTTGGCCGGTTTTTTATTTAGGAAGGAGTGAATACAGAAGTTAGTAAAACTGAAGTTATAACGCAAAGCGGAAAGAGTTTAACCTAATAGCGTCTGCAAATTTCCCACAATAGGTGAGTTTTTAATATGACCCCAGCTCATTGGAATTCCAAAGTGCATCGCTCCGCGTTCAAGGCCAGCGCTTTGAGGAATGCCGTGATCTACCCTTGTTTGCTACTCGTACAACCTTATTTTCTATCGATGTTTTGATCGTGTAAGCTGACTGTGTCAGGATTGCTAACATGCAATAAATTCAAGAGTATTTTGTTTTGTTCTAATAAATTACATTTAGTGTAAGTGTACAGGCATCCATAGGTTTAAGCATAGGCGTAAGCTTTTTAAGAAGCTTATAAAAGCTTATACTATACTCGCTTGCAATCAGGCGAGCTTCGTATACATAATTATTTACCACTGACGTGGTTCAAGAAAACAGCTTAGTTTAAATATGTACAAAAATCTATCTCATTTGAATAATAATGGTCTCATCATAGACATATAAAATAGGAAAACGTAGTCCCATGAAGATAGAACTGTGAATAAGCCGTGGTCTCGTGCACACACACTCACTTTTGACGTTTACACAATCACAACTTGTCCACGAGTTGTATATGTGTGCGTGTCGCGCGTAAACACGAAGAAATCGGCTTATGTATTTCATCGTCACAATTTTGTCTTCACTTTGGTCTTTGGTCTTCACGGCACCGCGTCTTCTTATTTTTAACCGACTTCAAGATTTGAAAAGAGGAGGTTCTCAATTCGGCGTGTATGTTTTTTTTTTATTTTTTATGTTTGTTACTCCATAACTCCGTCATGTCTGAACCGATTTTGAAAATTCTTTTTTGATTGTAAGTATATATATAAAGATTGGTCCCGTTTTTGTCAAAACGCAGTTCTGATGATGGGATCCATGAGGAATCGAGGGAACTCCTCAAATCTTAAAGGCATACATATAGTGATTTTTATATTTTTATCAACAAAACCATCATTTTCATTCAAAACAGTGACATTTGATGAAGTAGAACTGCTGATGATGATCAGAACGGAACTCTTCAACGACGCATAGTTCACGTTTGGCGATTTGTCCTCTTCGCTGTGTTTGTTTAGCAAGTTTAATTGTCAGGACAAATTTTCGTCAAGCTCAAGTTCTGATGATGGGATCCATGAAGAATCGAGGGAACTCCTCAAATCTTAAGGGCTTACACATAGTGATTTTTGTATTTTTATCAACAAGTCAAGCATTTTCATTCAAAAGAGTGACATTTGATGAAGTGGAACTGCTGATGATGATCAGAACGGAACTCTTCAACGACGCATAGTTCAGGTTTGGCGATTTGTCCTCTCCGCTGCGTTTGTTAAGCAAGTTATTTCATTGTATGGAATCTAAGTGCACCATCTACAATAATGCTTCACCGGCTACCCCCATGGAAGTCGGTTTTTTTTTCTTAAAAATTATATATGTATTATATGGGTCTCATAGCGAAGAATCTCGTCTCAAAGTAGGTATTAACCTAATTAAGTTTCAGCAAACACGTTAATTGAAAATTATTTTCTCTTTAATTTGCGAATTAGTTTCTGGAAAAGGGATGACCCAGCGACCCACAAATAGTGGTAATGTTGACCACAAACAGCCTCACCGGGTGCGCTGCCTGCCCTGTGATCTTGCTGATGTATTTACGCGCCGCGAATTATTTGTAAGGGTGTTTACATTTTAATCAAACGCACGGGTTTGTATATTTTCTGTTCATATTATAGGTATGTACTTATTTAAATTAGCAGTTCAATGAGCAAATCTTCCGGCATATGAGTATGAATACCTGTGGATACCTACATATGTAAAATCCCTTGAATTCAATAATCTGTTCAAAATATAATGCTCAGAACTGACACGATTTTAACTCATTAACAGAAAAAACAGGACTTATACTCTCATAAAATATGTTACACAAAATATACTTTTTTCAGATTTGTAGGTACCTGTGCGTCTAATTTACATGAAGGTAATCTTTTTTTATGGCTTTATTATGTACTTGTCATAAAAAGTGGAAAAAATAAAGCTTTTATATCTTTCATAGACTTCGCACTTCCAAATACATACTAATAGACGGAGAGCTAGCCACGTCAGATATGACACAATAATGAGAGCAACGGAACCTCTCTAGTCAGTTTGCTATACTATACTTATTTATAGATCTGGCAGCTGTAAGGTGGTGGAGGTCAAAGAATGCAAACTACTTCAAGAAAACAAATCTTAGGAATCTAGGTTTAATGCAATATGATAAGATATTATGCAAATAATTATAGTATATTATATCCAAAAGTTTCTGTTGGGGGAAAGCAGTGCCAAACAACGTAAAATGTGATTCATAATTTATCGGCTTTATCGCATAATAGATTCGGTAGCGTTTACCTATTCTAGCATTATTTTTTACCAACTTAAAAGTTTTTTGGTCTGCCAATCTGACCTCCACCCATTAAAACCTGCCAGATGCCCGGATTTAGCAATAAGGATAGTATAGCAATCTAACGAGACTAAGCAATAAAATCTTATTACTCTCATTATTGTGTCATATCTGACGTGGCCAGCTCTTAGTCCATAAGCTAATTATTTAAGCTCACAGAAAACCAGCAGATAAATTATTCACATGACGCTGCAGATAAAAAAGTATTTTTAATTAAGTACAGTAATCTGACTGCTCTTTACATACAAAATAGTTTACAGGGTATGGAAGGAGGTTATTGTATTCAATTACAAATACTACTTTAGCCTTTGCTGGCTTAGAGTAGGCATTGAGTGTCAACTATTTTCATTTTAAGACATCCCATGAGTGGGACGTTATTTAGTTCATACCTGGAAGCTTTTTAAGAAGCTTATAAAAGCTGAAAGTAATCCAAGCCGGAGCTTTAAGGCCGCCTTTCTAAAAAATACGATTAAATGGAAGCTTCTAAAGAAGGGCTGTTCTTAAATCACCAAGATTAATTTTCTGCGCACATAATTTATATCAGCAAACCAGGACGCGGGTCGACGAGACCATGAGGCGATTTACAAACTCGAAAATCGTGGAAGTTCGTTAATTATTCGGCGGGGGCGCGTTGGGACTCACGTTTATTGACAATTAAGACAAGACTGGGCCGCTTTGCGTGCCTTATTGCTCCGCTTGCGGTCGCGGCCGGCACCTTCTGCTCCCATCAGCCCGTACACCGCCTTAAGCTGGATTTCAGATCACCATTCAATAAAGAACTGATTGAGAGGGGTCCAAATATTGTTCGCTGAAGTTGTGACTGTTATGTCCCTTGTTCACTAATTAATATTTAAAAGGAAATGCCTTGTAATAATGACTTTATAGGCTGCAGATAACAGTAACAGTACCTACTAAAAATATAAATACTTTCCCTTTTAATGCGCATTTAGAAGATATTGATTATAAAGATTCATGGACAAATACAAGGCGGGAATAATGGTTCAATTTGAGTTGCGAATACATTGATGCACCGCAATGCAGCTGGTTGTTTTTCGCGAGAGATGTCCCTGTCAATGTCCCTGTTAGTAAAATTCCAGCGTCAATGTAGTTGGACACTATACGGTACAAAAATCCAGCCGCAATTCGAATCTAGTCGTAACCTAAATCCTACATGAATATAAAAAACACGATATTGATAGACCACCTACCCCCACACCACTTAAAAGCAATTTATTTTTTATTTATTCAAGGATCACCAACGGATATTACATCTAGGTACAGTTAACTAAATACGATACAAAAGTCATGCAACGATACATAGCCACTTAAAGGTATACACAGTATAAACTATTTTGCATTAAAAGTGAAATTATATTATTATAAGAACCAACAACATCGCCAGAAAAGTTTTAGGTAAACAAGTACCTAATACCTATTACACTTTGGAAACTTGCAAAGTGTGTCATGTATCGTTGGTATTATGGGGGTCTACTCTGTATTCACAGCGAATCTGGGACAGCGAGTAAGCCAAAATGGCAAGTATAAAAATGAGTAAAGTGATAGTAAAGGACGGCCGCCCTGGATCGGATGTTATAACTTTTCTGTTTAATAGATTCTAAAAGGAGCTCAAAGCCATGGACCGATATTGGAATCTCCATAAAGTATTTGATGTTATACGGTATAAAAATAGGTATATATTGAAAAGTTTTAACAAACATATTTTATTTCTTGGATGCCTAACTTCCTAAGTTCTCACTTCAAGTTAAAGCGATAGGTATTGGTTGTTGACAGATCATGAAAATATTTTAGAGAACTTATAGTCCATGGTTTGGCATTTAAAAAAAAATCTCGTGCTTGTTGCATTGCAAATACTGTCGCTATATATATCACGAAAATTTCCTAAAGTCCGCTAACATTCAATTTCTTAACTCAAGTACTTACAATGTAGAATTTAAAAAAAAACGGCGATAGTGTCACACTTTTTTAGGGTTCCGTAGTCAACTAGGAACCCTTATAGTTTCGCCATGTCTGCCCGTCCGTCCGTCCGTCCGTCCGCGGATAATCTCAGTGACCGTTAACACTAGAAAGCTGAAATTTGGTACTAATATGTATATCAATCACGCCGACAAAGTGGTAAAATAAAAAGTGGAAAAAAATGTTTTATTGGGGTACCTCCCCTATACGTAAAGTGGGGAGTGATTTTTTTTTTTCATTTCAACCCTAACGTGTGATATATTGTTGGATAGGTATTTAAAAATGAATAGGGGTTTACTAAAATCATTTTTTGATAATGTAAATATTTTCGGAAATAATCGCTCCAGAAGTAAAAAAAAATGTGTCCCCCCCCCCCTCTAACTTTTGAACCATAAGTTTTAAAAATATGAAAAAAAATTCAAAAGTAGAACTTTATAAAAACTTTCTAGGAAAATTATTTTGAACTTGATAGGTTTAATAGTTTTTGAAAAAATTTACAAAATAATTTCTGAACTAAGTTTGTAATTTAACCGTATAAGCAGGTGTTTACTGTACTTGTAATTTCTACAAAATCACAATGAAATGACGTGCTTTCAAATAAAGTAAAAACGGTGAAAATCGGTTCACGCAATAAAGAATGATCCCATAAAAATCATCTTCCATACTTTAAGCTCGCGCGCAATAGTTTACTTAATTTGCCGATAGATGTCGCTGTAGGTGGAACGCTCATATCATATCCTACATGGCGGTGTTATTTTAACTCTTAAGTGTGGACACTTTCTGTGACGGACGGAAAACTACGGAACCCTACACTGAGCGTGGCCCGACACGCTCTTGGTCGGTTTTTTATATAAGTGACCGCATGCTTGCCTCTTCACGAGACGCCGTTAAAGCAGACCGAATTCATCTCCTGGTTAACGATTTTGTACAGTGGTGAATAGCGAGGCATTGCGACCGTCGTCAGACCGCACGGGTCACCGAGCACTGTGAACGTGAGATTTGGTCATAGTCTAACCGACAGTATTCATTGTCTACGTATAGTCGGTCGACAAAGCTGGTTAACCACAGGTCTCGCGATGAAATAGATACTGAAATGTAAATGTCGAGGCTTGTTGCCAATTTATGGTTATTAGAATTAATGCTTATTGTAGTTGAAATATTATGTGAATATTATATGATTCACAATAAAACAATTAATACCATACTAACTAATTACTATGACACGAATCATTTTAGATAAAAAAAAATACGTCTGAGAGCTATTTACAGAAAAGTACCTAACAACTTAGTGAAAACTGGGAATCTACGATTATTTCCGAACAGATTTGTCCATAAATTATCGTGTAAGTAATTTTTGACATTTGTATGTTGATTAAACTTCATTCAGACATACAGCCTTGGCCAGAAGTGTTGAGCACCCTTGCGATTTTCACACAAAACTCAAAAGTTTAGACCGGCGTTTCTATCTGTTTTGAAGTTATTTTATCAATTAATTCAAACTGAACAGGCATGTTTTGTTGAAGTGAGTAGTAACTGCATAGAATATTCGCAATTTTTCTCACCGACCTAAATTCGCATTTTTGAGACCTCCACTTTTCATATTTTATAGGTACCTTGAGAGTGTTATTAAGAGAAGTTTTCTAGATATATCAATAAAATATAACAATTTACGTCATCGTACATTGTTATGATAGGGAATTAATACTTAACATCAAAATTGTAAACAAAAAAGAGCTATGCTCAACATTTCTGGCCAAGGCTGTATACAAATGTTTCGAAGACAAATATCGTATTACGGCGAATATTTAAATTACCTAAGCAATACCAGTACCTGCTACTTCCTAAAGTTCCTAAACTGAAGTTGACTGAAAAAGCGTGACAAATACGAACTTATCCGAGTTTTTACGATAAGAAGGGATTATTCACTATGTCCATATTTAAAATCGTCATTTAATCCTTAAGCCTTAATGAGATTAATTTGGAACTACGTCGATTTACATAGGAAATATTATCAAAAAAAAGGCCAAGTGCGTGTCGGACCACGCATAGGAGGATTCCGTACCTTCAATGGAATAAGAACCAAACTAATACCAAAAGGTCGTATCTGATGCCTATGGAAGAAGTTTTTTGGAAGATAACTCAAAAATGGCTGAACCGATAATGTTCAAAATAATTTTCGTAGAAAGTATATGATAGGGCGCATCTCTTCAAATTTTTTCATATTTTTTGAACTTACGGTTCAAAAGTTACGGGGGGGCTACACAACTTTTCTGACTTTCGAAGCGATTATTTCAGAAAATATTCACTTAATCACAAAATAGTCAAAAAAACCTCAATGTTATTTTGAAAGACCTATCGATTGATGTGTCACATGTTGATATTTAGTTATTTTTAGGGTTCCGTACCCCGAAAGGAAAAAACGGAACCCTTATAGGATCACTTTGTTGTCCGTCTGTCTGTCTGTCTGTCTGTCTGTCTGTCTGTCTGTCTGTCTGTCAAGACCATATTTCTCAAAAACGCGTGGAGGTATCAAGCTGAAATTTATATCAAATACTCAGGTCTATTGTCCCTTGGAGATGTGAAAAAAACAAACTTAAAAGCCGACGCAGTCAAAAGATACAGTCGTTTATGCTGGAGTTTTTCGGCACTCGCAAAACCTACGGGGTACTTCCTGTGAACTCAGAAACTTGAAATTTGGCACGAAGCAACACCATATAGCATAGACAATGGAAAAATTACAAAAAGTTGAAATTTTTAGTAAAATCATACAAAAAATAATGTTTAAATTTTAAACTTACTACCTTTTTCCTCGTAAACGCCTGGATGTATTAAATTGAAATTCATGTCAAATACTCAAGGCTATAGGACCTTTTAGATGTAGCAAAACCAAACTTTTATGACAACGCAATCAAAAGTAATAGCAATTTAAGTCGCATGTTTTGAAACTGGGTACTCGCAAGAAACTCAAAACCTAAAGGGTACTTCCCGTAAACTCAGAAACTTGAAACTTGGCACGAAGAAACTTCATATAGCACAGACAAAGGAAAAATTACGAAAAGTAGACATTTTCAGTAAAATCATACAAAAAATATTTTCTTAAATTTTAAACTTACTACCTTTTTCCTCGTAAACGCGTAGAGGTATTAAATTGAAATTCATAATCAAATACTCAGGTCTATAATACCTTTAAGTTGTAAAAGTTTGTACGGAACCCTCGGTGCGCGAGTCCGACTTGCACTTGGCCGGTTTATTTTATTTTATTTAGTTACCTGTATGGAGCGCCCCCCTATAAATATTTTTTTTTCAAATTTAACTACATAACTAAGTTGCTGCATACAAAATACACCTTATGTGTAAATTTTTTTCAGATACGTCGTATAGTTTCCGAGTAAAATGCCTGTGACATACGGACGGACAGACAGACAGACAGACAGACATGACGAGTCCATAAGGGTTCCGTTTTTTGCCATTTGGCTACGGAACCCTAAAAAGGACATGATAATTTATGCATCCTTAATGTTCGGCAATCTGATTGCAATAAAGTTCGAATAAATGATACCTACACCAACAACACAGCTAAAAGCTAATCCGTGAGAAAGTCGAGAATAAAGTGTGAAGAAGTATAATGGAAAAGTGTTATTAGAATATATAAAGACATTTATTGAAAAACAAAATAAGCATAAAACTTTCCCTTTTATCTTATTGGAGAGGATTTTTGGGAATTAAATTGAATGGTGTCGTGTCCGTCATTAATCATGAGGGTTCAGACTTGTTCGCGATTCTCTTGTGAACTTTCTTCTTTCTTTTATATTTCTTCAATGAATTTCGTGTTTTATTTTGACGACAGTTATGTATTGAAGTTTATTTGTTTACTTTACCACGTTTACGTTATGCATCTTGATTTAGCTTAAAGACTTCAAAGCGCAGATAAACGCTAGACATTTGTTGAGTGCACTCTACAACGAAACAAGTAAACAAAAACTGAAGACCGGCTTTATATACGATCCATGGTTTTGAGCTCAAAATGATGTTTTTTCTGTGATCTTTATGTTCGTAGAGTTATGTTCTCTTTTAAAAGAATAAATCAGATTCCATAAATATTGGTGAAGTAGCCTGTCTAAAACATGCCAGAGGTAATTAAAGTAAGTTAAAAATGAGACGTGTAATATAGACAATTTATTTAATAGAAATATTACCAGTCCATTATTGCATTAAAAATGTTACGATTTCAATATTTTCAGATAGTAACCCGATGGAATTGCAATAAATCTATAACATTGAAAATGAAAAAACTATTTAAAAATTTCAGCACGATTCGAAACACATAAGGAACATATAATTTATAAGAACCCTAAAAAATAAATGGATACGAAGTAGGTATACGAAATAATAGCAACGTAATTAAGACCACGTAGTGATTTGTCATTGTCGAGAAAAAATGCCCTCGGACTCGGATCTGGAAACCATTAATCCCCGTGCACCACTTGTAAAAATTGTTACAACATATCCGGCTAGTTTTTGCTAAAATAAATAGCTATGTCCTATCAAATGCGCAAAAACGGCTAGATTCTCAGAATCGTGTGTTTTTATTTTTATATAGAACCGAATGCGTGAGTTCATACGTAGGTACATATATTTTATATAACCTTTGCGTTACTTGTAAGGTATGAAGTATTAACATAAAATGATGATAGAATTGTAACTCATAGCAAAAATCGTAACTATATATGTTTGTATACTATTCATATACATGTCATTTTAACTCCAAATATGTTTCTTTATTCCGTTATTGGTATTCCTGCTAAAACCAAGCTTATTGCAAACAAAAATATGTTGTAGAGCCCATTTCTATATGTTCACATGAAACGCATAAATAAAATTAAATATCAGTAAACTATTATTTGTAACGGGGTATTTACCATGCATATTGGAGTTCTCGAGCACCCGATATTTCGCGAGTAAGTCACGGAGTGAGTTACTCCGTGATTATGACGCATGCAACTGTACCGAAATATCGGGTGCTGAAAAACTCCAATAAACTTAGTAAACACCTCGTAACAAATAATAGTTATAATGTTAATGACCATGTGAGCTTGAAATCGTATAAATGTCAGTAAAGTAGGTATCGTTTAATTAGGTAATTCTAATATGCAATAAAGTCTATTACAATGGCTCGCAATGCCTAACTTGAGACTAGACTATAGACGGAGAGCTAGCCTCGTCAGATATGACACAATAATGAGAGCGACGAAACTCTTCTCGTTAGTTTGCTATACTATGCTTATTTCTAGATCCGGACATCTGGTAGCTGTAAAGTGGTGGAGGTCAAAGAATGCAAACCACTTTAGAATACAATTCCTAGAGTTCTGGTTTTGTTGCAGTATTATGAAAAATTCTATAAATAATTAGATTATATCATTGCTAAAACTTTCTGATTGGGGAAAGTAGTCCAAAACGACGTATAATGTAATTCATAGTGTGTCGCTTACTGTTTCTGTTTCCAAAATAATACGCATAGTTTTTTATTCTACTGTTAAAATATAGGCTTCGTCCTCTATAAAGAAGATAACTTCGGCAGGTTTTACCTATTGTGGTATTACTTTATTCCAATTGAAAAGCTGCCAGATGCCTGGATCTAGCAATAAGGATAGTATTGTAATCTTACTAGACGGGCTCATTATTGTATCATATCTGACGTGGCCAGCTCTTAGCACTAGTACCTACTGCAGTATTTGGCCAGTTCCGTCCTAATATTGCTTCTTTACATTTTGCTATATAAATATATTGTGCCACTTTTTACTTCTCTGCATTTTTACCGCAAACTTTTTGAAAGCGAAAACTTTCTGTTTGTTCTGGGCTCATTGAAACCTTTTTGTTAGGTACACAATGACAACACACGTCGGCACATACAAATCTTTACGCTTTGTGCGGCAGGAGCTAAAGGATTCGAGTAAACCAAGCTTAGTACATTCATAAGCACGGTTTCCTATACAAAGGCTAAATTTAATGAATGAGTAGCTCAACATTGTAAAGGTGGAGTATTTGGAAGGTATAAAAAAATAATGAACCCGAGCTGAACTTTCGGCGCGGAGTCATTTAGACTTCCAACAAATCAGTGTCGCTGAATTCGTAGATGTGTTAGCTTATATTTCTCTTTTGTAAAGCGACGCTTTCGGAAATGTATTTGGTATTTTCCTTAAGATTTCCTTTTCCGCCTTTTACTGGCTTTTCTTTATAATGACGTAATTTGCCTAATCGCCGGCAACCTCTCCAATTTTACTTCAATGGTAATATAAATAATGTTGCACTCGATTTAACACCAAGTATCTTTTATTAAAAATCGATTCGATTTTTTTTTCAGACTTTGGAAATTATTACCCTAAAGGACTGGTTTTTGATAGTACCTTCTCAATTGTTTTAAATAAGACTAAATTTGCTACACTATGAGACTTCAATTGTCTCTGTAGACCCAATAGTTTCCGAGATAAAGCTGTTCAAAATAGAACCGTTTTTCCCCGGAGGCTAAAAAACCGATACTTAAGTTTCTGTCGTAGCACATGTGAGATAACACCCTAGTAAATCAGCCCTAATCAAGTGAATTCCTCAACTAGTAGCGCCATTTGTCGCGCCACTCAAGTATTCATATCGCCCGGTGCTAGCGCCCGGCTGATTTCTCCTCATGACTATAATTAGACACAAGACATCGATGATACACCACCTGATGAATTAACTTAATTTATTAGCGCGTCAACATAAAAAAAATATATATTAACTTTCTTTGAAAAGCTGTATCTCTGAAACTATTGGGTCTATAGAGACAATTCTAGTCGTATATTGTAGCAAATTAAGTACTGTCAGAAACTAGTATTTTATTAAAAGTTTAAATCTGAAAAAAAAAACGTTTTCTCGTTTTTTGACAAAGTTGCGTTCGGCGCTCGAGGTCACAAACTAATACCAATTATTTATTGGGCCAACATTACAAACAAATCTGCAAAAAATCAGATTTACCGGATTTGACACTCACGATGATTGTATTAAGTTACTGGATTATTGTAGCATTACGTACCTAATTGTTATTTGGTCCATCTAACAGTGGCGGTGGGTCAAAAATATCGGTAGGCAAGCCAAAGATCCCTAGGCTTTAGTTTTCTTCATATGCAATAATGAAAGCAACCAGTTGTCTAAAAATTAGGCAAGCCGGTGGAATGATGTTCTATCGACGCTTCGCCACTACCACGTGGCCGCTTTTATTGAGCTTAATAATTTTGCCTGTGGTATAATAATGTAATTTTATTTATTTATTTCATTTGTCGAGGAAGGAGTAAAATTCTATTACACATTATGTTTGATTATTTATAATTTAACATGGTGTTATCTTTATTTATTATAGGTATCATAAATTGTAATAATACCTACACCAAAACAATGTTAGTGTCATAGTACTTAGTCTATGCGAAACCAATAAAGTCTTGGATTTGTAAAAAAATGTTTTCAAACATGCGTGGAAATGATGTTGTTAAACGTGTAACGTTAGTGAAAATAGGCTCGGAAGCATCACTTTTCGGGTGCGTTAGTAACACATTTTCATTTTTTCATACTACTTTGCAGGCCTAGGTGGGTGGGCGGTCACTGCCGGGCGGGCGCCGGCCGCGACACTTTACCTAAGTACATTGCGATAAACTTTTAGGCTTTAACTATTGTATTTTAGGTCTTATTTCCACGCATTTATTTGAGAAACATACATGCCTCGGCGAGAAAACGAATTCACGGCCTGTGCCTGAATGTACTATTGTGTTTACTTGGTTGCATGTGCACGTATAATAAATAATTCATTGAAATCCCAGCAGAGCTGGCGACGTGGCTGACAAAAATCGCTTTTCGAGTGTGGGAACTAGCGGGCGGTGGGTGATGATACCTCAGTACAGGCACTGGTATAAACGGTACAGGCGCTGCCACCGCGCAAACAAATTGGATGCTTAAAATTCAATTTAAAGGTTTCGCGGTCCGCTTCAATCGTTCGCCCCGTTCGTTACAAGCTGGACTCGCTCACATATCGCAACGAAAGCAATTATATAGGCGTAACTTGGCATTACATTAATGTTACTGCCCCATGGCGCCCTATTCGTATTTTAACTGAAATGAAACGCAGTCTTAGGGTATAACTATATTTGATGTTGTTTCTGTACAAAAGACTGACATAATTATGCACTGGTATGTAAAAATATATTTTAATCAAAGATGACTACGACTACTGACTATCTACTACGACCTAGGAATCTAGTATAGAAAACAGGATTGATTTTTCATACGACCCGTCTCTCATCTCCGTAATTAAGTTTTTTTTGTAAAGGAGTGCCCCAGATATTGTAATTAGTTAAGACATTTCTTAGCAATTCCAAGCAGTTTACATTAAGTAAGTCGACGCAAATTGCTTTGACCGAATAAGTGGTATGTCGTTAACATAATGTTCCATGCGGATTCCACGTCTGGACGTAGGTAATACAGTTTAGTAAACGGAGAAGATGGAGTTAGGTCGTGCGATTCCAGCGTAAATAAACTGAACAGGCTACAATAACTTAAACCGACATTGTGGAGCTGTTTAATACAGAATAATTTAAAAGTTGGCAAAAACTACCTACTAACCAAAGTTTTCTGCGCCCTGGGACGTTGATTTTTTCTTCAATAGTACATTACAACAGAGGCTGGGAAAATGAGAATTTCCGGCCAAGTAGGTATAGACAGATAGGGATACGAGGCCGTGAATCCGTTTTAACGCCGAGGTATGCATAGTGCTTTTCTCAAACATTCAATAAAATAATAAATAAAAAAATATAAAAAATTGTTTCGGACATAAGGTTACTACTTTCTCTACCATGTCTGACCGATTTCTCTCAGTTGCTTAAAGGTTAGCTGGAAGAGATCCCTTAAAGGGATAAGTTCGCCTTTGTACACATTCACTATATTTTTGTTGGTCATGTATTTGTTTTGTGCAATAAAGTGTTTTACTACTACTACTACTACTACTACTACTACTACTAATACTAGTGAACTTGTATTGTTATTCCCACTTCAGACACCTTCGTACGTAGGATTTTTAGAATTTTTAGTAAATATTTCAATAATCTCAATAAATACGTAATTTTTTTTTTGATAAAAACAACTCAATTTGCATTGATAGCTATAAATCACGTAAAACAAAACGTCACACTATTACGACTTTTAAGTAAGTAATCTATATTTATATTGTTTTTAATTAATTAATTATCCTATAACTACATAAAAGACATTTTCCTTGCCACGTAAACAAAAACATGCGTAAAAACATAATTGGGTTTATTTATTTAAACTATATTGCATAAAAGAAACCTTATCGTACAAAAGGCGAACTTAATGCCATATGGGTTATGAAGCCTCGACTGCTAAATCCTGTATTTGCATTTCAATGTCACTGAACGGCTTTTGAAAATGTCTTAGTACGTTAATCGACCATTTATAATGTTCATCACTTGCATTTTAACAATATTTAACTTTTTCTTTTATTGTAGCCAAATTAATATAGAATATAACAACGGGACATTATAAATACACAATAAAAGATTGAGTAGGTTTTTTCCATTTTCCCACATTATTTTTTCACAGACGTAAGTATTTTATCTGCTGTTCAAAAGAATTATTTTAGGGCCATGCTACATGAGCTGAAATTAAGAAGGAAAATGTATGTGGTGACTGAATACATTCAGAGCGTTACAAATATTGTCTGTGGTCTCTCGTTATTCATTTTTATAAAAAATATTAATACTAATAATAATCCTCCGAATTTATTACTAACTACAGAGATTCGTAACTGTTCGTAAAACCTGCCGCCATCTTTGTCGCTGTATGAATGACGTTGGGCGTTGAACCAATTAAAAAGTTAAAAAGTCAAAAAAAAAAAACCTCTGACAGCTGTCAGATAAACAAGTCGCACGAATATACGCTGCTGAAAATATAGAATTAATCTAAGTACAAACCTTGTTATTGTGCACCAAAAGGGAAAAGTACGCAAGAAGATAACCTCACAGTTCTGCAACATCATTTTCACACGCCGAAAACCGTGAGTTTTTTCGAATGGAAGCAAAAACTGTTTCCAGACATCACTGTCGTACAGTAACGCACACATACAAAACTCAAAATAACGATAAAAAAATTTTGAAAAGCATCTTAAACTACCGCACAGATGTTTTTAACCACAAGTCACTGACAGCTACTGTTTGTTTTGACTTCCATGACACTGACAACAATAAGGTGCGTTCAGAAACGCTGCGTTTCAGAATAGATAATCTATGCGTGTATGTTATAAAATAAAGACTTCAAGAGCGCCGTTGCATGGATTCATCGCTGACGCCGGGCGGAGTGCGGGGCCGTTCTTCACCTCCCCCGCGGTGAGAGATAGCAGCTTATTTTTTGCCTCGCTCAGTCATCGCTGCTCACGGAACTTGCCGATTACCAGCCGAGGGACCCGAGTGCCGCGCTATACTGAAGAAGACAAATACTTACCACCAACACCACGATACATCGCGTCGCGGGTACACGTCTTGTCGTCGCATGCGCAGAGGGGAAACAGTGTTGCTTAGCGCGTAATAAATTTCGCTTGAAATACGAACGGGCTTACGCTCGCTGGCCAACCGGAGCTTTTGGGAGTTGGATAACATTTTGTTTTGGATTTTGCTTGTGACCGCATTTGGTTAATTTAATCGCGCTAATTTTATTGAACTGTATTTATTGTAATTATTGACTTGTGAAATAATCGTAGCGATTTGGTTTATTGACCAAAGTGTTTTTGTTTTATTTTTGACATTTTAATTCTGAAATTTAAATTAATTTTTTATATACAATTTTTGACTGTTGAGCTAATTTTGTTGGAATGTATTTAGTGACTGTTGAGATAATCGGAGCGATTTGATTTAGTGTCCAATATTTATTTGGTTTATTTCATAACTTAAACGTTAAGTTTTATTTTATGTTTTAAGTTGTTCTACTGGTTTAAGTAATTATGGATATTAACTCCTCTTCGTTACGGACGTGCCCCCATTGTCCTAGTTCATCGCGAACTTTTACTCCGCATGGGCTTTGTGTCCACATAGGCCGCATGCACAAAGATGTGCCTCGTAGCGCTCCCGTAAGGGCTACACAATCTGGCCCCAGTACGAACAGTCGGTCGCTACTGCAGTCGGACACCCAAGGGGCCTTAAGCTTGGAAAGTTTAGCCAACCAAGGGTGCACGAAACCTTGCAGCCGGCAAAATGTGCGATCTTATCGATAAGTGTATTGACACTAATGGTACTGCGGAGTGGGTTGAGTTTTTAACTTTTGCATATTCTGCTCTTAGGACACCTGATGCAACCGGCTCGGGCAACCTTATTTACGACAAAGGTTAAGCGGAACATCGACTCGGCTTACGTTGAATGTCCGTTCAGTGACATCGGGGGTGGAGGATCCTCAAGGTCGCCCTCGGTTCTTAAGACAGTTGAGTCGAAGGTATACGAGGGGGATCTAAGAGGGGCGGTCAGAGTGCTTATGTCGGATGACGCAGTAGCACAGTCAAGCCCTGAAGTTTTTGCCACTCTTCGGGCGAAGCACCCAGCGCCGTCTCGGCCTCTTTCGTTCCCGCCTGAGCCGGATGGATCCACTCCCGCGTATAAGGTAAGGGAGGAAAGCATCGCACAGGCCCTTAGCTCATTTAACAACGGTTCTGCCGCAGGCTTGGATGGTATCCGCCCGGTACATCTGAAAGAGCTCACATCTGGCTCGGCGGGGGATAATGGTCGTCGGTTATTGGGGTGCCTGACCAAACTCTGCAACTTTTTACTTGAAGGTCGACTGAATGCGTAGGTTCGTCCGTACGTTTTTGGCGCTTCTTTGTGTGCGCTCTCGAAGAAGGATGGAGGTTTGAGGCCCATTGCTGTGGGCAGCACGTTTCGCCGCCTGACCGCCAAACTTGGGTGTGCAGCGGTGAGGGAGGAGATGGCCGCTTACCTTCGCCCTTGCCAAATGGGGTTTGGCACAAGGTTGGGGTGTGAGGCGGCGATTCATGCAGCACGCGCATTCGTTCTGGATCCGGGAAGGGCAGACTGCGTCATAATTAAGCTCGACATAAAGAATGCGTTTAATTCCATTGAGCGTGATGTTTTGTTGAGTGAAGTCAAGGAGAGGGTGCCTTCCCTTTACCCCTTTCTTTTCCAAGTCTACTCGTCCCCCTCTAACCTCTTTTTCAATGAATCCCTTATCCTTTCCCAAGTTGGTGCGCAGCAGGGGGATCCGCTTGGACCTCTAGCGTTCAGTCTGGCCATACATAAGACTATCTCAGGGCTTCTCTCCCCACTTAATGTATGGTACCTAGATGACGGTACCCTTGGCGGAAAGCCTGAGGTCGTGGAGCAAGACTTACGTACTCTCCTTCCACGCTTTAAGGATCTAGGACTAGAGGTCAATACCAGTAAGCGCGAATTTTTCCCCTGCAGCGCCGAATCCCGTGCTTCCTTTCCCTCTTTCTGTAATCTGCTCCCTGATCTCAAAGAGCTGTCTCGCCATTCCTTTAATCTCTTGGGGTCGCCTATTTTTCCAGCCGCTATTCCGGAAGCTTTTGAGATAAGAAGGCAGCTTCTCCTGGCTGCTAGGGACAGGCTTAAAAATCTTCCAGCTCAAGTTGCTCTGGTTTTATTGCGGATATGTTTTGCGGTCCCCAAAATTAATTATTTTTTTGAGCACCGTTCCGACGTGGCTGTATCCCGATCACGTCGACTCGTTTGATCTCGAGCTGAGGGAGTCCGTTGAGTGTTTGTTGAATGTCTCGCTTAGCTCGGATCAATGGAGTCTGGCTTCTTTGCCCATTCGTAGTGGGGGCCTGGGTTTACGGTGCGCACGGGATGTGGGACTGCCGGCCTTCTTGGCGTCGGCGGGTGGGGGGGGGGGGGGGGGGGTTGTGGGCCTTGTTACTGACATTCTCTCTAACAATGGTGGCAACTATCCCCTACGCGTCTGATGCCATGGCGGCTTGGTTGGGCCCTCAACCCGGGTGTGCAGTTACCTGAGAGACCGGACCAACAGCGCGCGTGGGATGATGTGGGAATTAAGAGGGTGTTTGAGGGCCTGGTTGGGAGGGCAGTGGGTGTGGACAGGGCTAGGCTGTTGGCGGTGTCTAGGCCAGAAGCTGGAGCGTGGTTACGGGCGCTGCCCTCTCCGCACCTGGGCACTCTTCTCGACGATGATGAGAGCAACAGCCACCCGCATCGAGGGTGGCTGTTGCTCTCCGCCTGGGGTGCGATGTTTGTGAACGTCATTTATGCATCTGCGGCACCAGGGTGGAGAGAAACGGTCATCACGCTTTGAGTTGTGGTCGATGTGCCGGCCGATTCCCACGTCACCACGCTCTCAATGAAATTGTCCGGAGAGCGCTAGTCTCGGTAAATGTTCCGTGTGTGTTGGAGCCATCAGGCCTTAGTCGCACGGACGGTAAAAGACCTGATGGTTTGACCCTGGTGCCGTGGCATAGTGGGAAGTGCCTTCTCTGGGACGCTACGTGCGTCAGCACTTTTGCGGCTTCGCACCTCGGTCGCACCATGTGCACGGCTGGAGCAGCTGCTGAGATGGCGGCTCTTAGGAAGCGGGACAAATATTCTGCATTGCAGAATTATTTATTTGTCCCGCTCGCGGTAGAAACGACCGGTTGCTGGGGTTCGGAGGCCATAAAATTTGTTAAGGAGATCGGGCGTCGTCTGGCGGAGAGGGGTCTTGACCCCCGTTCCGGGTCATTCCTGGCGCAACGTCTGTCCATCGCGATTCAGCGCGGCAACGCGGCGAGCGTGATGGGCACCTTTCCGCCGGGGGTGGCTCGGGGCGGGCTTTTCGACTAGGTTAATGATTTATCTTTAACCCATATTTCGATTTAGTTTTTATTTGATTTTAATTTAATTTAATAATATGATCTTTATTATAGGCAATTAAATACTACAATAAAATTAAAAACTTACTTTTCAGGCTTAGGCCTGAAAAGTTGTATTGAATCCCATTACAGTGCCTCGAATTATTGCGTCCGAAAAATGATACTTCCGAGTCTATTTTAAGGAACGTAACAACATTTCATTGCATGTGTGAGAAAATATTTTTACAGGAATAAATGTTGATGAGTCAAGTCAGAAAGGAGTCAAGCAAGGAGATCCGTTATTCGCTAAAACTGTTCACAAGCTAGAACACGTCTTTTAAAAACTTGCGCCGAATTAAAGAGATAGGGGCCTGGTCGTCGGAGATAGAAGATTAACCAATCTTCGATTTGCTGACTACATAGTCCTGTTCTCTTCAACGGCTTTTGAGTTGCAAATCATGCTTTAAGACCTAAGCAAAACGTAAGCCTCTAAGTTGGACTGGAGATGATCATGTCAAAGACCATATGACAAATAGCACCAGACGTAGGGTAGACATAAACGGTGAATCGATTGCATATGTCTATGAGTATCCGTACTTGGGCCAATTAGTTTCTTTCCTGGCGCGCCAGGGGTAGAAAGTCGAAAGACGGACTGAAAACGCCTGAAAAAGCTCCATGAAAGGAGGTCCATGTAACATCTAATGAAAAGTGACCTCCCGTTATCACTTAAGGATAATTCACGCTGTTACGTTCCGCATCCAACACGACACTTCCGACACTTCAGTTTGTATGAAAGCGTCACGTAATCCTCGGAGTGATATTTTCTATTCGAAATGAAGTGTCGGAAGTGTCGTGTAGGACGCGGAACGTAACAGCGTGAATCATCCTTTAAGCGGAGACTCATGGACTATACGAGGGAAACGTAATAGTCTATAAGAAAACCAAAAGTGTAGCGAGTTTGCAGAGATGGAGTATTCTGTAGTTGATGTTCCGGCGTATCGTCTCAATGCCGTCTGGAAGTTTTGTAATCCTGTCCTCCGCTAAACTTTTCCAATATTGCGAACATAACAAGCTTACATGCGCATCTAATCCGACAACAAGCGAGTACCTTTGAGACTACGCAAACTTTTCATAGGGGACACTTATTTATTCATTGCCCGTAAAGATATTTTCGGCGCGGAAAAATTAACTGGCCATAAAATTCACACAGCTCACAATTTCAATATAAACTAAAACTATACTAATATTAAATTGAATTAGTAACTAAATATAAAATAAAAAATATACCTACCTAAAAAGTCCTATGCGGTCTATACCCTGCGGAATGGTGCCCGGCCGTAAGGCTTATGGCTACATTCCCTCGTTGAATGGCGATGCCTATTTTTTGCCCAAGGAATGAACCAGCCTTAGGGTCACGGGGTCACGGGTTGCTTCAAATAGTCTTTTTCTGCTATTTAAAAAAAGTAAATATACCTACATATACCTTTAAGGACCAGTGTAGCTAAATGTGTCTATTAGAACCTCTACCTTCACTGACACACACCCACAATTATATGTCATTTGCTAAACCCATTTTTGACATACTACTTTGTCTCAGGCCATATTGTAGTTTTTTTTATGGTGCATTAGGATAAACTTCTTAAACATAATAGGTAAGGCCTAGTTTTTATCTCTCAATAAATTAAAACTTGTCCTTTAATAGGAACTACAAAATGTAGCCACATGCAGAGATATTAATTAAGTACCTGAAGCATTTTTTAGAAGTAAGTATTTTTTCATATATAATTAGCCGACGACGGCTACTTGTTTTTACGATTTACAGATGGGATGATCTGATTACCCTACTTTTTCTAAGTGTAAGAGATACTTGATCAAAATCATACAAATATGTATTTATAAAGAATAAAAACTTCCTAATAAAATCTTCCATTACTGGGCGTGCCTTCCCACTTTGCAATCGACTATTCGATCAATTTTATGCTGTTGGTCGGTTTTCTGGTCAAGTCACTTTTGGCCACTGCAATTTAAACGAGTCGCAACTTTGTCGCGACGTAACCGAACGAACTAAATGAATCCTCACACAGTGCCACCTGCGGACAGCGTTTTAATGAACTTCTAACGGGTGATTCCATTATTTTGGGAAAATCGGTAAATTCTGGTACGTTTTTGTGTTTTATCGTAAAGTACATAAAATTCAATCAATTTATAAAAAGTAGATTTTTGATTGATGAATGTAGGTGCATAATCCAATTTTATAATTCTGAGGAAGATCCCAATCCGACTAAATAATATATTACCAATACCTATTAATCCGACTTCCAAATGAGGGTTATTGGTTGAAACATTCGTATTCATATGTATAATTGTATAAATATATAGATCAGTTATCAATTGGTAGGTTGATATTCTCGTCAATATTTTCATTAAAATCACAAAGGACCGAAACTGTAAATAAAAATGATATAATGAATTACAATGATTAAAAAGTTTCATTTGGCAACAATCGGGCTTTTCCGAACTTCCTGAAGTTAATTTTTACTTAATTGATTGAGTAGATAATATTTTATGTTGGTACTTAGGTATATTTAAGTTTCACACTTGTCGGAGTCTAGTACTATTTTAAATACTAATTAGTACGTACGTTTATTTATATTGCTTTTACACACTGCTGGTTTTTGCTGGTGATAAAGCGATACTTTAGTACAATATTCTCAACGTAACATAAAATATTTGACTGAACAGCTGTAGTGCCTGTAGTAGCTATTTATCCTAGACCTAAAAATGTAGTGCAAGTATAAGGTAAGAATTAAACGATTTGAATACTTAGGTAAGCTTCTTTAGTCCAATCGTGCAATCGGCACACGAGTTACTTTTAAATAAAATAGAAATTATACTTCAATTCTTTATTATTCGACACCATATTTTACTTTATGCATTTCATTTAAAATGCCAGATTGTAACAAAATGTTTACGTTAATTAGGATAACAACAAGTAATTAACTTAATGTATACTGAACATAATAATACGGTATCAAAACTATATTTTTCTTAAAGTTAACAATTGTGACTTTAAATACAACAAATTTAAGAAACAATAATAACAATAGATACACTATTTTTAACTGATCGTAAACATCGAAATTTAAGAATATATGTTATAAATTATAATGTATATTATGCATGTGAAATGACATCATTTTCAGGCGATTTTCGTACCATAATGCGTTTATAACCATGTCCTAAATAAATAGTTCATACAATATAACAATGGCCGTTCCTTTAATGGGTTAGTGAGAGCAACTACTAGATCATGTGCTGCCTAGAATGCTAGACTAAATAGTAAAAACCGCCCATTATTGACCAATGTACGTCATTCAATTTTAACAATCATTGCTCTAATGAAATGATAAAATCGATTTAGGGACAAACTAACTTTGCCGTTGAAAAACTGTTCTCCAACAACAACAAATAAACCATTTACAGACTACTGTTAGACCTGCCTTCTTGATTTTCATGATTTTAGGTTATTAAAAAGAATCCTATAGGTTTTGATTCCCTTGCGAAGTGATAGAAAATAAGACTCAAATGGTTGCGTTCTCACTAGATTTATTTAGTGATCTAGGTAAGCAATTACCAAGTTTTTGTGTCTGGATGAAAATGGCATTTATAATTTCGATTTTTTTTTGACTTACGCTGACTGTATATTGTGAAATGGCATTCTTTAAATTGAAAAATAATAGGGAAAGACTATATTTTCTTGCCAAAGAATGGAATCTGGTAGCTGCCCTAACTTACCCAATAAAAACCGGCCAAGAGCGTGTCGGGCCACGCTCAGTGTAGGGTTCCGTAGTTTTCCGTCCGTCACAGTAAGTGTCCCCACTTAAGAGTTAATAACACCGCCATGTAGGATATGATATGAGAGTTCCACGTACAGCGACATCTATCGGCAAATTAAGTAAACTATTGCGCGCGAGCTTAAAGTATGGAAGATGATTTTTATGGAATAATTCTTTATTGCGTGAACCGATTTTCACCGTTTTTACTTTCTTTGAAAGCACGTCATTTCATTGTAATTTTGTAGAAATTACAGGTACAATAAACACCTGCTTATGCGGTTAAATTACAAACTTAGTTCAGAAATTATTTTGTAATTTTTTTTCAAAAACTATTCATCCTATCAAGTTCAAAATAATTTTCCTAGAAAGTTTTTATAAAGTTCTACTTTTGAGATTTTTTTCATATTTTTAAAACTTACGGTTCAAAAGTTAGAGGGGGGGGGACGCATATTTTTTTACTTCTGGAGCGAATATTTCCGAAAATATTTACATTATCGAAAAATGATTTTAGGAAACCCCTATTCATTTTTAAATACCTATCCAACAATATATCACACGTTAGGCTTGAAATGAAAAAAAAAATCACTCCCCACTTTACGTATAGGGGAGGTACCCTAATAAAAAAAAAATTTCCACTTTTTATTTTACCACTTTGTCGGCGTGATTGATATACATATTAGTACCAAATTTCAGCTTTCTAGTGCTAACGGTCACTGAGATTATCCGCGGACGGACGGACGGACGGACGGACGGGCAGACAAAGCGAAACTATAAGGGTTCCTAGTTGACTACGGAACCCTAAAAATCAACCAGTAGTAGACATTTTGCCAGCGAAGTCGGAATTTTTTAATTTTTTTAATCATGAAATTCATGAGTGTAAATGCCACAAAACGGTTCTTTTTATCTTCGCTTTACTCGTAGCTTTACTCGTAAATGTTTCATTAGATAATAAAATAATAACAAATCACTTAGTGTAGATAACAATAATTATTTAGTGTAACATCTTCATTACATCCATAACAATGCTAGGCGTGTTTGTATGGGCAAGGTACGAATATTGACACTCAATTCCTATTTAATTTTGAAGGTGTACTGATTTATGTGAGTAGTAGGGATGTAACAAGTATTCGTATCCGCATTCGCATTCGTGAATATACGTAGCTTTTTAGATATTCGTAATCTCAAGATTGATCACGAATATTATTTTTTTCTAAAAATGTTGAAAAAGAAAACTACAAACAATTCAGATTGCTTAAACTATTTTGAAATATATATATTAGTCGTATCATGATTCAAAATATATTTCGCACTCAAGTGCCTAGAATATTCTAGGTATGATACGAAATACGATTTAACTACCTTTGATTTGATAAGATCACCCCTGAATAATAATAATAAAATGCTTTATTGTGCACCAAAAGAAAACACACATCTATATCTTCTATACATATAATAAAGCTGAAGAGGGTCGAAAGTCTGTACATGGAAGATAATCGAAAAAAAGTTGGCTGGGGATACTTAGAATCGATAATAGAACACGTTCCAACAATTTTTAGAATTTTTGTCTGTTTATCTGTTTATTTGACCGCGCATCACGTGAAAACGGCTATACAGATTTTGATGAAATTTTGTATAGAGATAGTTTGAGTCCCGGGAAAGGATAATATATAGTTTTAATCCCGAAAATCAACCCTGGTGGGGGTGAAAATGGGGTTGAAAGTTTGTATGGAGAATTTTTAACCGCTGATACGATTTAGATAGAAATGAGTACGGAGATAATTTGAGTCTCGAGAAACGTCAAAGGATAGTTTTCAAACCCTTGTGGGGGTGAAAAGGGGGTTGGAAGGTGGTATGAGGAAATTTTTACCGCTGAACTTATTTAGATGAAAATTGGTATAGAGATAGTATGGGTCTCGAGAAAGGACAAAGGATAGTTTCATCTTCAAACCCCCCCATCTTACTTTAGAATCTTAGGTCCAAAAATTTATCTATACATCTAATAAAGCTGAAGAGGGTCGAAAGTCTGTACATGGAATATATTCGAAAAAAAGTTAGTATAGTTTTCATCCCGAAAATAAACCCTTGTGGGGGTGAAAAGGGGGTTGGAAGTTGGTATGAGGATTTTTTTACCGCTGAACTGATAAAGATGAAATTTGGTATAGAGATAGTATGGGTCTCAAGAAAGGGCAAAGGATAGTTTTCACCCCGAAAATCAACCCTAAAGGGGTGAAAAGGGAGTTGGAAATTTGTATAGGGAATTATTAACCGCAGAATCGATTAAGATAAAATTTGGTATGGAAAAGGAAATAAAATAGTTTTATCTCAGAAATTATGCCTTAAGCGGATGCAAAAGGGGTGGAAGTTTACATGGGGAAGAAACAACCAATAACCGCTGTACGTATTTAGATGAAATTTGGTATTGAAATAGTTTGTAATTTTTTGGTCAAGGTGTTCATATTTATAACAAGTTACCCGTCAATACTTTAAATTTACCTTTACCCGCTCTTAAGAAATATTTGAAAATGTCATTAATGTCAAAGGGTTATTGCAGGTTCGAGGACTGTATATAACGGACAAAGGTGCATGGCCCAAACCAGAAACTACTACAAACTCATCTAACATTTATAGGACACCGTTTAGGTAGGAAAACATATCAAACGTTTTGTGAAGTAGTCAGATTAAGATTTATTTTTCTTTATAATTAAACAATAGGTACATTATCTGTCTCTCAAGCTGTTTTGATATGTCTTCTTTGAGAACTACGCATTATTTTGTATCTTTAAGATTTAATAATGTATTACTGTTTTGAAAAAAAAAAGTCCCGTCGAGTTTCTTTTCGGTCATAACATAATACTTCTCGGGCCAGAGGTGTAGGGTTAGAACCGGTAGTAGTTTTGGAACGAAGTTCCTTATCTGACGGTTCGCGGATGGGGGCTAGGAGAAAAAAAGTCACGTGACCGTCACGAAAAAGCGTTACGTCACGAAAACGCGATACCCATACGATCGAGAAACAGGTAAAATGTAATGAAAAAAAAAAATTGAATAAAGTGAAGTGAACTGAAGTGTAGTGAAAAGTGACAGTGAGAAGTGACATAGAGAAAAAAGTCGAGAACCGAAAAGTAAAATATGTCAAAAATGACCAAAATGTCAAAATTTCAAAAATTTCAAAACTTTTAAAAAATTCATAAATTTCCAAAATTTCCAAAAGCTCAAAAATTTTAAAAAATTCATAAATTTCCAAAATTTTAATTTATAAAAAAATACAAAAAAATTAAAACCACATAAATTACGAAAAAGTCAAAAATGAAATAAAATTAAATAACGTAACTTCGTTCCAACCAAAGTTTCGTTCGTTCCACGACACTCAGGTATTTTTTTTTTCTCTGACGTTCATTAGTGCATTGTAATGTGCTTACATTGAAGAATAATTGATCTACAACAATATCATAAATCCTCTATTCCGCGTTCGGAAACCGTATGTAATTACCACCATTATTGCAATCAGTAACGTAACATCAGTGTATTATCTGTGATAGTGTGGTAAAAACGTATGAAAATTCATTACCTACGGTAATGTAATGAAAATCCGCCCTCCTCCCCGACCGCCGGCACAATAAGGTTGGTCATGGCGGTCATTCTAATTGTTTCCAAATATGTCACTTAGGATTTTTAATATGTGTGTAGATAAAGCAGTGTATGCTTCTATTAGGGTACACATAAAATGGGGGGTCATTTTTTTTTCGCTCCAACTCCATCGTATTGGGTATTATTGAATAGGTCTTACAAAAAGAATACAGATTTTTTAATACATTTTTTGGATGAAACTGATAGTTTCGTAACTATTAGATTTGAAAGTTCAAAAAAGGGCGTCTCTTCCATCTAACTTTTCACCCTCCCCCGCCCCCCCCCCCCCCCTAAGTACACCTCAAATAGAAAAAAAACATTACGGACCCCTCAAAAAATCATTTCTGCATTTGTGACCCCCCCCCCCCCAAATTTCAACCGCGCCTGTTCTTACCTTTCATGCTTTGACTGATTTGACGGGAGGATCGATTTGGAAAAGTGGTACTGTATCCGATATACACCTACTACTCTACGTCCTTTAAATCATGCCAACAAAATTATAAGGACAAAAAAAGTATTGATTTTTGAGTGTAGTTTCATTTAGTGGTAATTGTAAAATATTTTATCAGGACTACGACTAAGTTGCGCCTCCAGGGTAGCGGGAGAGAAATTAGGGGTGAATTAGCCGCTTACTGACACAGACCGAATTCCACGCGGGCGGAGCCGCGGGCACAGCTAGTACAATATAAAAAAGAAACAGGATTTAAGTAATTAGGTAACAAAAGGCGGTCTTATCGCTAAAAGCCTGAATCATAATTCAACTACCACAACTTTTCATATTCCAAATCCTAAAGGATTAATCCAATCCCATATTCGTATCGCAATCGCAAATGTGAGCAGCAAATATTCGTATTCGGGTTCGTAAGAGTATTTGCGAATATTCAAAATCCAATATTCGTTACATCTCTAGTACTCACTATTTACTCAAACAGCTATAGCTTTAGCTAGATGGGTATCTGACTGTTTGTCGTGGCAATTTAATAAAAACACGTTATACTTAACTGCAATATAATTTCATGGCAATTTATAACATTAATTAAAAAATACTTTAGAAAGATCTAAACGCTCATAAACATGATTTACATCTCTTTAGTTTTAAATCTAGTTTATTGAGAATCGAAATGTCGAAGAATTTGAATGGATTCTGAAATTATTAAACGAATCAATCAGGTATATGATTAGATTTTTACGCCTAAATGATAAACCATATTAGAAATTCAGATTATGTTATTGTTCGTTTCGTATTATGATATTAATATTATAAAACTTAATCACGAGCTTCTTTTAAATTCATATTTTTTAGTTCTTAATGGGCTCGTACACTTGTAATTTTACTTATGGCAAGTATATATCAGGGGCCCATTTCTAGAAAGCTTGTAACTTGTAATACAAGTGGAAATCGCTTTCTAGCAAAAGATGTCGAAAAGTGACATCCTCTTGTATTACAAGTTACAAGCTTTTGAGAAACGGGCCCCTGAAACGCTATAGTTCAGAATAAGAGATTAATATCACTATTTCATTCTAGCATACAGCTGCGTCCCTACTTGCCGCAAGTAAACTTGCAAGTGTAAACCGGCCTTTATAAGATAAATTAGCTGTAGTAGAAGTGCCTGGTAAGTAAAGTACCTAAGGAAGTTATTTCAAAGAATAAATCTTGAGACCCGCACCTTTAAAAACATATACTTAGCACAAGTTAAGTTATATTCCAAAAATGCTTGACTGGAAAAATATAATAATTGAATTAACAGTGATTTAATATTGCTCCCTCAACTTTAAGATACCGATAATATTTACTGACAAAAATTTTGCTTTGCGAATAATGTAGCATTAAAGTTACTAGAAAATGGCACAAGTCTTTGTCACGAATTCACGAGACTCTAGTATTCGCAATTTCTAACTTTTAATAACCACTCGTTACAACCGCTGCGCTGCCTAATTTAATGGTCCGCCGCTATGTCATGAGTATTGTGGTATCTAGTCTAGCTACACCAGATTTGTCACGATGAAAAATACTGTTACTGCATTTAAACTGCCCTTTAGTGCTTCAAGAAGAATCATAGGTATAGCCACAGATCTAAATATACATAGATAAACCGAAAATAGATGTCATATACTTCAGAAAAAGTGACCAAACCCTCCGGTGTCCGAGGCCAGATTTGAGCTGGCGTCTTCAGCTTTCGCGGCTGACGTCCTGACCACTAGACCACCCGGTCACGGCGGAACTTGACAAATTTTCTCATGTATATGCAATCTCTGAATTTGAAACGGCTAGGCGCCGTTGACCATACTCTAAGGGCATGCGCAGTACGTGCTTGCACCTCCTATCCGAATCTCTTACGTGATTCTGGTATAGCGAGAGAGATGGTGCTGCCATCTATGAATCTTGAAGCAAATCAAATTATTTTGTTCAATATTTTTTGATTTGCAATTTTTTAAGTAGTTTCACTACTATATATAAACTGAAAATAGATGTCATATACTTCAGAAAAAGTGACCAAACCCTCCGGTGTCCGAGGCCAGATTTGAACTGGCGTCTTCAGTTTTTCTGAAGTATATGACATCTATTTTCAGTTTATATATAGTAGTGTAACTACTTAAAAAATTGCAAATACATAGATAACTTAAACACCTCAATCTGTATACAAAACCAACCGTGTCACTTTTTTTCTACCTACTGTGACGTCAACCGGTTACCACAACAGACGCGCGCGGAATGTCAGTAGCGACGGCCAACTCGGAGACCTACTCCGAGTTCCGACACGCGAAGTAGATGCATTTGCGTGATCTATGTATATTTATATCTGTGGGTATAGCTATACCTAAAATTTTATACCATGACGCAAGCCACGTATACGGCCCGCCTGATGGTAAGCAGCTACCGTAGCCTATGGACGCCTGCAATTCCAGAGGTGTCACATGCACGTTGCCGACCCTTTACAAAAAATAAGGATTCACTGTGTTGACGGCTGAAGGAACAAGAGAGTCCCTCATCGTCAACACATTGGGCCCTCTTTGAGCTCTTTTGCATATTCTGAAGTAGTATTTTAAATTCAAGACAATTCTGACAGCTCCTGCCATACATTGTAAACCACTTTGTATGACAAGAGCTGTCAGATTACAGTCTTGAATGAAAAATACTACTTTACTTACGCATTTAAAACTTATAGTTACTTATGGCACTAGTAGGTTTAGTAATTTCTAGAAAATTAATCTTTAACCTCATAGCGGAACTTGCGTAGGTGACTGAGTACTTGTAGCGAAATTTTACAACTTGTAGCGAGTGGTTAAGGTAAAGTCCCGAACCCGGATTGTTGAACCACTTGCCATTGTTCGTAATTTAGCCGTGTAATAAATGACCGATGTAACTGACAGTTGACAGCTGGTCGGTAACATCGGTCATTCATAACACGGCTAAACTACGAACAATGGCAAGTGCCTCAACAATTTGGGTTCGTGACTGTACATGATTAACAATTTTGCTGACACCTAAACACAATTTAAATAATATCTTAGCTAGTTCACATTTTGTCACAACGTGGATACTAACTTAACTTTTTAAATTATTTATTCACTCACCATTATATTATCATCAATTCCTGTGAAGATAAATAGGTACGGACAAGTACTCAAGTACAAAGTTCTAAATTTGTACGTATAATGTTGATCGAGACAGTTCACTTGTATTAATATAAAATAGATTTGCTTGGTAATGGGCTTACGAGAAACCTACTGCAACTTTAAAGCAAATTGTAAATAAATAAAACAAAAAACGAGTTAATCCGGAAAACCGGAAAATATATACATATTGCTTATATTAACAATATTTTAGCGTATTAATTATACGACATTCAGTGAAGTAGATAATTATAGAATTAATTAAGCGATAAGCGGGCGACATTCAACAGGTTACTCTACTCAATCTTGTGATGTGTGTAGGCAGGAGATAGGAATGTTCAGTTTGTATTACTACGAGTAAAGATGTCTTAAGTTACGGCCAGACGGCATACAACCACAGCTCTCTGCCACGAGACCTTGGCAGAAAACAGAGATTTTAAACCATGAAGTCAGTGTTGGTGCCAAATTCTACATGACACCTTCCGTACCACCTAGTGCTACGCGCTACGCTCGTAGCCCGTAGCCACGTTTTTGTGGTATGTAGCGCGTAGTAGCTACGAAGAGAGAACCCGACAGTCGGGTTTCTGGTCGTGAAAGTGTTAAACGCCCTTGGTGGCTAGGCGTGCTCTGCCAACCATTGGCAGATGCGATTGGTTGTCAGCCATGTAGACGCTCGCTTCAGCAACTCTCTTCAACTAAGGTCACGTGGCAGAATCTGCGGCTATCTGCCGTCTGGCCCCAACTTTAGGTTTTATGGATATTATCGTGTAGAAATTTAATTTGAAGATGGTATTTACCCTCAATTGATGGTCTATTACCCTGTTTACCTTGATTAATTATGTGGTTTACTTGAGGTGAAGTGTCCTCGCGTCAACAAATGATTAGCGCTTTTGAGTACTTACCCGTTTGACATTTTGGATCTCAATTGTTACTTATCAAAAACTACTCAAAGTAAAAGTCACTTCAAGTAACTTTACAAAAAATTACAACATTCATGTTTTACTACACGAAATACTTCTTGTATGAATATGTACAACTATAAGTATTTAGATCACTTCATTACTATATTATTGTTATATTCACATGTAAATGTTATAACTTTACATACAAATACGTTCCCAATACCTACAATTCCTTCATTCTATATATGAAGAGTAGAAATAATATAACAGTCACTTTGTAGTTACAGTCTAATTTGGTGGTTACTAATACTTCATACCATACATACTCTCATATCATACTTATACCTTTATTAAATTTTTGTGCTGCATGACTGACTTACTACACGAACTGTTAACATATTCCCAACCTTCTAGACTATAGCAAGTAGAGCGGAAGAGAGAAGAAGTATTACTTACATATTTACAGCTGCAGCTTCACATAAGGCAGATATAATTACAGATATTCCTCTAACTCCATTTCGCTGTACGCACATTTATTATTTATCTAATAAGTATGTATAGTGTATCAATATATACATTGTTTTTTTACTCTGTAATATTCTAATACTCTAATTAATATACATGTGGAGTGGTTGAGAATTCGTTATAATTTAGTCCTTTTATTGACAACAACCTCAGCCATGTTAAGGAACCCTCATACTGATATTTCTTGAATCTGTACTCTTTTCTTCATGATGCCGGGAGGCGCGGGTGTCGTGGCGGCAGGCGGCACGCGCAGGATCCCCGAGCCGCTCGCGCCGCCCGAGTCCGACTCGGGGTTCGACTCGCACGCCCCTTCTGACGGGTCAGGTACCGGACCGAACTTCACTTGTGTAGAACTATCAACTACTTTAGGTTCAAAAGTGCTAGTTCGACCTATAAGTTCTTGTCTTCCATCCACTTTTTGAATATCAGGTTTTAGTGTGTCTATACCGATACACACTACACTACCAGCTTCTATAGCACTACCTACACTCACGTCCGGCAACGACCGACGCGCCGCCCTATGTTTCTCATCATAGCAGCTGTATTCACCAAACGTGGGCTCACCACAATCTGATAACGTCCGCAGATCAAACTTAGAACCAATAGGGCGTGGTACGTGAGCAGATTTACACTCAAAACCAAACCCCTTTCCGTCAAAGGCGCGCACTTCGTAATCGAGTTTTCCATCATAATTATCGGAGGATGACGAACTTCCTGCTTCAGCCAAATCATCTTTCGAGCGCCGGGGACGTGAACCTCTCTGGTGATATATGCCAGCGAATATAAGAACGTTGAGAAGCAGAAGGAAGCAACCGACTGCAATAGTGACAGTTAAAGCGGCAGTATAAGACTGATAATGAGAAGAAGCTAGTCGACGCAATAGAGCGTCGTCAGTTTGCGCTGGCGTCGTCGTTACATTAGGGGGGCACTCGGTAGCCGGCACAGGGGACAGGACCGAGGGCCGCGGAGGTGCCGTGCGCGGTGGTGGCGTGCTCCGGCCGCCGTCGCCACGACCGGCGCCATCCAGATTCACAACATGCGGCACATGTGTTCGAGACAGAGACTGTGCTCTTACTGCGCCTACGAATAAAATAAATATTTATAGGTATTTTAAGTTTTGGATATGAACAAAAGGCACGGTAATTACTCAGCAACCGGATTTACCTTCGTAATAATTAGGATCTTCCTGAAAATGATGGTGCCGCATGGCAGCGTCCGGCATGTCGGGCCCGGGGCGGTGCAGTTGCGGGATGAGGGACAGCCAGAGCGACATCTTGTGACCCCGGTAATGGCTGCGCATTTCGGGCTTGCCACCTGTACCGCAAAACGAAAGCTAATTGAAATATATGAGCGAAACGGTCTGGTTGTAGCAATTATACAATGTTGAACCCAAAAGTTTGTTTGAAAAGCGTGCCTAAAGTTTCTTCATTCGATATTTAATAGGCATTATATTTTGTTACAGCACTTACAAAATAAATATATTCATAAATTAACATAGCTTGAAATAGCATTCAAGCTATCTGATCGAATTCATAAAATGTAAAACAGTTACGCACTGATCTCCAGGTAGAGCTGGTTTATAGTATCATACGTGTCCCAGTAAGGCGTCTGGTTCGGGCCTAGTCTCGGCGGTTCGCCCAGCAGTGAGCTAGGCGGCGGCGTAGCAGATGGGTCGTTTGGATTACTGCAAATAAAATATTATTCCATTATATTCATTCAAATACTTAACAAGATAAATAGCAATGCCATCAAAAACAAAACTTGTAAAAAAAAACAAGTCTCGCAACTCAGTTCTTCTACCGTAAAAAGTTGTGAGATCCATGTAATACCAAGTCGGTTGATTTATTCAGTCCCAACTTGTAATTAGCTAAGCTAATCTAATAACATCTTATAGTGACCACATTAATATTTAAAATCTTTTATGTTTAAATAAAATAGATTGACTCGGCGATCGCATGAAAACACAACATATTATAGTTAGTAAGGTTGTTTAGTGCGATTGCAAAATCGCGCTGACTGAGTTGCGATGGCATTGTATGCATAAGATGTTATTATCCTCTATGTCTTTATTAAATAAAAGTAAACAAACAATTTTTACGTTTTCGGGTAGTTATAACTTTTATTGGTTAACCGATCAAATACAAAACAGCCTGGATCTGTCACTTAACGACCTGGCTTTGACCAATATTATTTGATCGTGTAATGTTTTCATCTACCCTCAACTGGCTTAAGGAGCCATTTGAGGGTAGATCTTATTTACTTTTATTTAAATGCCTAAAGATACAGAATATAGATTAGCTAATTACGTAATAACTTAAGACAGAAGGTCCCTTAAGTTAGCGACTGAATAAATCAACCGACTTGGTACTACATGGATCTCACAACTTTTTTCGGTAGAAGAACTGAGTTGCGAGACTTGGTTTTTATACAAGTTTTGTTTTTGATGGCATTTCATTTCTTTTATGTTTATTTATTAACAACAATATGTTAACTCGGCATTACAGTGTACACCAATATGCCGAGTAACTAAATAAAAGTATGATAGTACATAGCAGGAAGGAAAAATATCTGATTATGAACAAGTGCTCGATAGCCTATCATCCATCAACTCACAAAACCTCAAGCATTCATTGCAAACAATCACCCATCTACAAGCAAACAAGTCACATTCAGGCGATATGATGTCAGAAGCGCATTGAGGAGTGTCAACGCACGGAAAAGCGGTGAATTTTCTCGCGACACTGTGCGTGCTATCGGTACTGCCAATAGTGGGTGTGGTCGAGGCCTCAAACAGATTCTAGGAACATCCGGGACGTATAGCCTGCAGACTCGAGATACAAGTACAGGGCAGTCCGA
This sequence comes from Pammene aurita, assembly GCA_947086415.1. Taxonomy (NCBI): domain Eukaryota; kingdom Metazoa; phylum Arthropoda; class Insecta; order Lepidoptera; family Tortricidae; genus Pammene; species Pammene aurita. The sequence goes on from OX352293.1 coordinate 26,222,703, forward strand.
ATCACCACGCAGTATACGACAAACGGTAGTCAGCAAATTGTTGTTACGCCGTACTTCAAGAGAGTTGTATTCGAGACATCCAAGCAGGAATTTTGTTGGGTACAGAAATTGGTAATACCCAAATCTTTTCTTGTATAAGAACCTTAAGAAGGTTTTTTGGACTCTCTCTAGAAGTAATGCGTATGTGGACTCGAATGGGTTCCAAATGATTGACGAGGCCTCTAGCTTGCTCCTTACCATTGGCTACGCATTGGCGTTGAAGACCATCTTTATGGACCCAATGTCATGGAAGTCCTTTACATCGCGGACTACAAAGTCTAATCTTTGAAAACATCCATCGCATATGTTCATGGAAGGTGAGGTGCTGGTCAAATATTACCCCAAGGTCTTTCATGGAAAAAACCCTACTAATAATTTCTGTTCCGTTCAGTGTGTACTGGACAAGTAAAGGGACAGGAGAACGACTAAAAGTACATACAGAGCACTTTGAAATGTTAAATAGAAGCTTATCTATGCTCCAGTTGGTTATTGCAGTGATATCCTCTTGCAGGGCGATGGAATCATTACTGTTATTTACCCCATATATGAGTTTAAGGTCGTCAGCGTATAGCAAACACTGCGTGCTTGACAACCGATTCCAGATCATTGACCATTATTATAATAATAAAAGTAAAAATATTATATTAAAAGTGGGCCAAGTACTGAGCCCTGGCTGACACCTGATCTGGTATGATACGGACCCGAGATAAAACATCCATGACGTACATATTGCTGTCGATCGCGTAGGTAACTTGCAAAGAAATTAATATTTTAACTGTTGCTTCCCAATATATCTATGACAATATTATTTTTGTTGTAAATAATATACATACATTCAAAAAAAATTCTGACATCCACAGCTATATAACACTAGAAATAAAAACAAGCTTGCTATCAGAAGTAGTCGTATCCGCAAGGCATATAAGTCATTTTTAGGGTTCCGTAGCCAAATGGCAAAAAACGGAACCCTTATGGATTCGTCATGTCTGTCTGTCTGTCTGTCTGTCTGTCCGTCCGTATGTCACAGGCATTTTACTCGGAAACTATACGACGTATCTGAATAAAATTTACACATAAGGTGTATTTTGTATGCAGCTACTTAGTTATGTAGTTAAATTTGAAAAAAAAAAATTTAGGGGGGCGCTCCATACAGGTAACTAAATTTTAAAAAAAAATTACCAAATATAAACATGTGATACATCAATCGATAGGTCTTTCAAAATAACATTGAGGTTTCTTTGACTATTTTGTGATTAAGTGAATATTTTCTGAAATAATCGCTTCGAAAGTCAGAAAAGTTGTGTAGCCCCCCCGTAACTTTTGAACCGTAAATTCAAAAAATATGAAAAAATTCGAAGAGATGCGCCTTATCATATACTTTCAACGAAAGTTATTTTGAACATTATCGGTTCAGCCATTTTTGAGTTATCTCCAAAAAACTTCTTCCATAGGCATCAGATACGACCTTTTGGTATTAGTTTGGTTCTTATTCCATTGAAGGTACGGAACCCTCCTATGCGTGGTCCGACACGCACTTGGCCGGTTTTTTTGGTCAAGGTATTCACATTTATAACAAGTTACCCGTCGATGCTTTAAATTTATCATTTCTCGCTCTTAAGAAATATTTGAAAAAAAGTTTAATGTCAAAGGGTTATTACAGGGTCGAGGACTATATGACGGACAAACATGCATGGCCCAAACCAGAAACTACTACAAAATCATCTACCATTTAGAGGACACAGTTCAGATAGGAAAGCATATCAAACGTTTTGTGAAGCAATCAGTAGATTTGGATTTTATTATTATTATTTTATATTAATTAAACAATACGTACATTGTATGTCTCTCAAGCTGTTTTGATATATCTTCTTATAGAACTACGCATTATTGTGTATCTTTAAGATATAATATTACTGTATTGAAAAAATAAGTCCCGCCGAGTTTCTTGCCGGTCATAAATAATACTTCTCGGGTCAGAAGTGTAGGGTTAGAACCGGTGGTAGTTTTTCTTTTTCTCTCTGATGTTCATAAGTGCATTGTAATGTGCCTAAATTGAAGAATAAATATCTTTTATATTTATCTTTTTTCTTTTAGCAGTTTTGGCGAGAAACCTAAAACATTAAGCTTCTCTAAAAGAACGTCATTATCTACGCGATCGAAGGCCTTTTTAAAATCAAAATAGAGGACATCAACCTGGGTACCTTTACTCAAATGCTTAGAGATAATGTCCGTAAGAGTCAACAAGTTGGTTTCAACAGAGCGCCCTGTTCCAAATCCATGTTGGGAGTCAGACAAAAAGGGTTTCAACTGTATTGATATACTTGTATGAAGTATCGATTCAAACAACTTTGCCAACGTTGAAAGTACCGCGATGGGCCGATACTTGTCTACGCTGGCAGTGTCTTTTGTTTTCGAGATTGGTCTTACTCTTGTTGTCGTTTTTGTAGATAGACCTCCTTTTTTTCCTTTCCAGTACCCTCTACTTCTTAAATACCAATTAGAATTTTCTTAAAGCCCACTCTCGGTCTTATGAACTTTTCTTATTTTTGTAGGTAGTCTTCCTCTTTTACTTTTCCGGTACTACTTCTTGAGCTTCAGCTAAAGTTTTTCTCAAAGCCCTCCCCTGTCTATATGCGTTTTTTTTCGGAGGCTTTGATGTTACAATTTTTGACATATATTTAATTAATCATTTATATATATCATATCATATGGGATAACAAAGTTATTTATGCAGTTGGTGTATCTAGAAAACTGGACTGAAATTGCAAAACATTTTAATTTTTCCTTGATTTATACAGTAAAAACTAATTGTATTCAAAATTTGAAGCTTCTATGACTACTAGAAGTGCCTTAGAGAGTTTGATGATCGGTCAGTCAGTGAGTGACAAAATTAAGAAATTTGACTAGTTATAATTCTTAAACTACTGGTTCAAATTGAATGAAATTTGAAATATACAGTGTTTATACAATGCTTGCTTGGTTACTAGAAATACAGGCTTCTAGTTTAATCCACAACGAAGTTATAGGCGGTCGAAAATGGCCTGAACTGCTTCGAGAAAAGGATGGTACGGCCGTGCCGCTTTTTTTGCTCGACTTGGCGGGGGCACTGCCGTGCCCCCAGATTTACAATTGTCATCATTATTATCTTTATTTTATTTGACAATATTATTCCTTTAATAGGTATAATATTTCCTATGAAACTGGAATGACACATAAAACAAAATAAATCGGCTCACACAAGTTTGTCAGCTGTATCTTTGTTAACCCAAATACAGGAACTATATAAATACGATCAAAATATCACTTTTCAACCGACTTCAAGGAAGAGGTTATCAATTCGTCGGTTCTTTATTTTTGCTTTTTTTATGTATGTTCACCGATTATTCGAAGACGGCTAGACCGATTTGAAAAATTCTTTTTTTGTTTGAAAGAGTATACTTCACAGTTGGTCTCATGTAACCAGGTCAGGATCTGATGATGGGATCCTGGAGAAATCGAGGAAACTCTTCAACTATTATAGGCACACCTATAGTGATTTGAGTATTTTTTTATAGCAGCTCGAGCATTTGTGCTTTTGGAAAGGTGGAGGCTGAGAGAAGTCGGTTCTTTTTTGCTTAAAATTATTTATTTCATCACGATTCCCGTTTCGTTTTTATGTCAGCTTTTGTACACTTTCTTAAAAAAAACGGTTCTACGGTTTTTTTTTTTAAATTATACAAATCATGCTTACGCTTTTAAATATTGACCTTGTCCGATTCATTTTTTAAATGAATAGTTACTCAATTACTCCCATTAGATTTCGAAATTCGCATCTATACTAAAAACATACCTAGGTACGACGCGACTTTATTTAACACTCTCCGTACCACCTAGTGCTACGCGCTACGCTCGTAGCCCGTAGTCACGTATTTGTCGTAAGTAGCGCGTAGCAGCTACGAAGAGAGAACCCGGCAGTCAGGTTCCTGGTCGTGAAAGTGTTAATGAGTCCGTGGACTAGTTGGTACATTATTACCCCCACTTACCCTAGATTGAAATGTTAACAGATTAGTAAAATTTTCTTCTATACTGTCTATTATGTTACCACCACGACTGATGAGTCGATAATCTTTGGCAATCGATCAATCAATCGATCAGTCAATTTCGTCAAGATGTCATATGGCGTAGGAAAAGGTAACCGGTCACTATCCGTTCACCGTCTTTGGCACCTTCTGATAAGTACCTCCGGCCATTTCAGAACTAACAGACTTATGTATACTCCCTAAAGCAGACGTAAGAAAGAAGAGAAAGACGTAAGATGGCGCTGCTCTTAAAAATAAATGAAGTGCGGAAAAGAGAAACCAACATTCATATGGATATTCCACGAGTGCAAAAGAGAAGCACGATCATTTTATAAGCGTGACAACTATTGAATTTGGGTAGTTAGCTTAAATGACCACGTCGTGACATGATATTTTAGCAAGAAAAATATAAAATAACAGTAAATAAAATAACTTGGGATCAAAAAGGAGAACGTGCTGTCGTGTTGTGTATCAGATTTTTTTTTTTTTTTTTTTTATACCACGACGGTGGCAAACAAGCATACGGCCCGTCTGATGGTAAGCAGCTACCGTAACCTATGGACGCCTGCAACTCCAAAGGCGTCACATGCGCGTTGCCGACCCTTTACAAAAAGGAGGATTCACTGTGTTGACGACTAAAGGAACAAGAAGGTCCCTCATCGTCAACACACTGGGTCCTCTTTGAGCTCTTTGGCAACCTTACTCACCAGCAGGAACACAACACTATGAGTAGGGTCTAGTGCTATTTGGCTGTGGTTTTCTGTAAGGTGGAGGTACTTCCCCAGTCGGGCTCTGCTCCAGATTTGAGCGATGACATTCGCTGAACGTGCCCTACCACACTTAGCGAGATGCCATTCGCAGTGCCCATACCTCTCTTTTTGGCGTAGTTTAAGGACATACCCAGGTCCGGACGTAGTTTAAGGACATACCCCGGGTCCAATTGCACTATTGCACTATTACTCACAAGAAAACCCCAGGCAATGACTCATTTAGCAGGTAAATATGATATTCCATCGATGTTTTTGAATCAATATTTTATCAAATTAGTAAGAGAAATCGTATAAGTAAGAACTAGATATAATTGATTATTAGTATTTATTTTGCTGTGGGCTAATATTTTATTATAATTGTTAATATTCAAGATTAATTTGTGTAAAAATCGAAACTGTTATTCTACGTTAGTGTTTGACAAAACGGCTTAGGAACTAATATATCGATAACTCTTCGATATGAAAAATATAATGATTGCTTCAAAAAATATATATTACCATTCAATGTGCCAAATAATATACACGCCTTGAACAATATTTCAAAATTTACGTTTCATGATGCATTAAAAGTTTTACGCGTTCGGCTACGTAAATATGTTTTTCACTTCTCATGCTCGTAAAGTTTGACTTTAAATCGTGCGGGGACGACATAAAATCGCATTTTAAGCTCTAGTGCATAAAGTAAAATTTTCTTCTAAGACTAAGATAATGAGGCTCAACAGCCAAACATAGTTAAAATATATTGCACAATTTAATTGAGCAGTAAAATTTCGTAGAGTACTGAAAATTATTGTATTATTTTATTCTTGCTACAATTATTTAAAATCCGTGTTTTCTATAATTAAATTAGTGAAATGAGATAAAATAGGAGTTGATAATAGTTTTAAAATGCCCCAAAATGTTTTTATGACTTGTCAGAGAACAAGTATCTATGTTTATTCACATGTTGGAAAAAAACATAAAAAATTTAATTGGCTGGAGCCATATTTATTTTCATTGTAATATTTTTGTTACAACTTGAACTTGTTTTACAAATACCGATAAATAATTTCCTCGCAATTGAAGTGAAAAGCAGAGTGTAAAACTCGTCCATAAAACCTATTTTACACTCGACTTTATATCAGATGGATAAACGCCTCGCGTAAAATGGTGCGTTTTATGCACTTGTTGTACAATCTACTATACTTCCTTACTTAGCCTGTATATACCTACATTTTTATTTTAGCCTAGCGTTTATTTAAGTAACCTCCTTGCTATAATCTTCTTTAAGCTAGCCACGTCAGATATGACACAATAATGAGACCGATGAAAACTCCTCTCGTTAGTTTGCTATACTATGCTTATTTCTAGATCCGGACATCTGGCAGCTGTAAAGTGGTGGAAGTCAGAGTAAGCAAATCATAAGAATACAAATCCTAGAGTTCTGGTTTTGATGCAGTATTACGAAAAATTAAATAAATATTATAATATTTGCATACTTCTATAAGGTAACAAACATTATTGGAACTTATTTGTTACGCTACGACCACTTGTACCTAATGTTTAGCAAATAATAGTACATTATGATACAAGTGTGCTAAGTTGATCATTACATACGAAGCGATATTGTGCGCACGAACGCACGTGAGTGCGCTAAGGAAGCTGAGCTATGTAATGAGCAAGCACACGCGTTTCATACGACGTTTTTCAACACACTTGCGAAGAAATAACAGAATAATTTTAGTGTAATTAATAACTTTTGATAAATACATTAATTGTCAGAATGTTTACAGGACAGGATGTTTACTTACAAACCTAAGATAATTAAATTGAACTAACCTTTTTGTGATGTTATTGACTATCTGGAACTCTTTTTCAAATCATTTCATAAAAGTAAAGACTTCACATTTATTGTCAATAAATTATAGTATTTTTTGTCTTACGTATTGCTCACTAGATTTTTATGATAACATTTTACTAGCATGTATCACAATTTTGAAATATATCCAAACGAACGCTAAAGTTGTCTTATTTGTTTAAATTAATAAAACACAACGAGAAAAATCTAACAAATAAACAATGATTTGAGGTTAACTTATAAATGGCGCGCAATTTTCTTTTTTGGTAGTGCGTGAAGCTTGAGGCAAAGGCGCGGACGTATTCTGCCAAACAGCCAATATTAAAACAGACAATTCGTGTTTAAAACATAATTTATTGTGTATTACGAGTAATATAATAAGTTGAAATTATTCTTTTTCACAATCAGGATTGTATAATTTGTATTCTATCGTAAATGTATATATTTAAATATATTTACTTTTTTAGAATGCAAACTCCTAAAGAGTTAAAAAGTAAAGGCAATACCCTACTAAATTACAACGCGTCGTCTGCGTACATACAACTTGGTACTAGAGTACAAACGTCACTTGATCGGATTATTAAATTATTGCACTAGTTCGATAATTATTGCGAAATGCACGCGTGTTTAATATCTAGGATTATGAGCATAAACGCGGTGGAATAAGAACCTCGTTACGAGCAGGTGTGTTGAAAAAGATTCTTATTCTTATTCTTATTCTAAATAATTCGATTATATCATTGCTAAAACTTTCTTATGGGGGTAAGTACTGTAAGTAGTCCAAAACGACGTAAAATGTAATTCATAGTTTGTCGCCTACTGTTTCTGTTTTTTTGTTCTCATGTTAAAATATAGGCCCCGTCCTCAATAAATAAGAAATTTTGGGCAGTTTTCACCTATTTTGGTGTAACTTTTCCCAAACTAAAATGTTTTGCTAGTCTGTCACTCTGACCTCCACCCATTAAAAGTTGCCAGGATCTAGCCACAAGGATAGTATTGCAATCTTACTAGATGAGTTTCGTTGCTCTCATTATTGTGTCATATATGAGGTGGCCAGCTCTTAGTCCAATAGATTCACCGCTTTCGCGAAAAATTACTACCTACTATCGGATTTCTGTAAGAAAATAACTTACTTTTGATACTTATGAATTGACCCTTATATATATGGAACTAAGATCTATCGCTTTACTGATAGCCTTCATACATATAATACAGAAAACCGACCATAAAGGTTATGATAGTGCATTACTCTTCTTTATGCAACAGTTGAGTAAAAAATCTAAAATACTGAAAACTGTTAAAATGTAAACAGGGAATGAATTCACAAGGCTTTAACGTCACATCTAAACAAATGAGACAGACAGATCATTTGACGGTATGGTACTATTTTCGATGATTGTCATTATTTGAAATGAGAATGCTGCTTTTGCAGTTTTGATTGTTTGTAAAGATATTTATGTAGCAGGAGATGAATGTACAGTTGAAACTAAACATTAAAATGGAGCTTTACATCCCATTTTAATTGGCACATTGAGTGTAAATGTTATTCTGTAACTTATGTAAATAAATATTATTCGGAAAATGTGGCAACTACCAAGGATGAAGTAGTGTAAACATATTTTGGGTACATTGAGTGAAAATATAAAACTGTAATATATAGTAATATAGTAACCTAAACAAGTATTTGTCACATTATATGGCATCTTATTTAAATGTAAATATATTTATGTAATTTTCAATTGTAAATATATCTTTGACGTCGACTGTACAACATGAATATAATATAACGTTAGAACGTATCAATAAGAAAGTCAAATACCGCCAGATAATTAACCTATTGTACTTGGCATCACTATTTTACACTCACATAGACCAATTAGACACATACATGGATTTATATATTTCAGAACACGTTTACTTCATCTAAGATATATTTGGTTAAAATAAAGGTACCAAATCAGAGGTGTAAGATTTCGTTAGGAGTCAACAACTCGGGTTGGACTCGATATTTTAAAAATAAATTAAATAGTTTTCCGCACATGTGCGGAAAAGAAGCACTTTCTATGCGTATGTGGACCCATATAAAAGAGCACTTTCTGAGCATATGCATTGTACAGTCGAGTTCATAAATATATGAGCAAATCCGAGGCTTCAAAAATAAATGAGCATAGAGAGGTACATATGCATCTGAACAGATTTACCTGTCAAAAATATGTGTACATAGCACCTGTCATATTAATCTGAGCAAGTCGCACAATAATATGTGAACAACTAAAAATTTATAAATATCTGTACTAGTATTTTTCAAAATTATTTGACCGAGTGAAAATACACAAATACCTACGCAAAACTTCTTTCAAATATTTATAAGCATATATTGGTGCATAAATATGTGTACTAACGTTATACAATTGTATGTGAACACGTAGAAGTTCATAAATTTCTAAGCAAATATAAGATTTAACTGGCTTAACAGTGTGACAATCATCGAAAAGAGTACCGTACTGTCAAATCATATATTTGTCTCTTTCACCTTAAGTACGATGTCATAGAAGAGTCATGCTTTTGCTTGCGGCTTCTTACCCATTTTTGCTGTTTTCGATTTATAAGCGACTTGAAAGAGGTTGTTATCAACTATGATGACTCAAATGACTGGCCACTTACAAATGTTTAAATGATAAGCAGTTATTGAAGTCAATCTTCAATTGTCGATTGTGATTCCTGTGCATTGCATTGAATATTAAATTATAGTACATTCCCGTATCAAGATGTACAGAATTTCCGATCACACCAAACACAAAATAATTACGATGTATGAGGACGGTAGTAACGTAACAGATATTGCTGAAAAATTGGGCGTTATGGTAAATCTAACAAATGTTTTTGGAAGCTTCCAACGTAGCTTGTTTTTTTAAACTATAGGTATTTTATACAATAATAATAATTATAATTGGCTTTCTGTTACTTGTGTCCAATAATTAGCATATATTATTAGTCTGAATTGTTAGCTGTCGGTTCTCAGAATAAAATTAATTAATTAATTAAATAAAACCCGGTATTTATTATATGAAATTAACACCCGGTATTTCCCCACCTTCAGCGTCTCCAACCGCCTGCAATTATTCTTTCTTTTGACTTTTAGCACATGTATTTCGAATTTTCGATGTCTAGTATTACATACCATATATACTTTTTGTTACAGAGGAACACGGTTTACCTGTGGATAAGCCGGTGGGTTCAAGAAGGTGACGTTAAAACTCATGCGTCTAAAGGGCGGCCGCGAAAAACCACTCATGCCCAGGATAGGGAGTTGGTGGACAGCGTAAGACGACAACGCTTCGCTAATACAACAGTTCTAGCGACTGCCCTACAGGTTTCGAACTTAACTGTTCGTCGCAGACTGCATGAGGCTGGTTTAAAGAACTGCGTACCTGCGAGGAAACCTCTACTAACAGATAGGCACAAAACGTTGCGATTGCTGTTTGCCAATCGCTATCTGAATTACAATTTTGAAGGGGTGGCCTTCATGGACGAAAAGGTATTCGTGTCTTCTGCGGATGGGCGACTATCTCTCTGGCGGACTCCTAAAACAAGATATGACGAAGAAAACGTACGTCCAAACCGCCGTAGCGGACGAATTTCGCTACGGTTCTGGGGCTGGATGAATTCGAGTGGGCCAATAGAATTATGCGAAATAAGTGGCCGTCTTAATGCTCAAGGTTATCTTGAATTACTAAGAGATTCGTTCTTGCCCACTGCGAAAATTGTGTATCCCGACAACCACAAAGTCGAATTTATGCAAGACAATTGCAGCATCCACAATTCTAGGCTTGTTCAGGCGTGAATTGGTGAAAAAGAAGCCCTGGGAGAGTTGAAATTAATTAAGATGCCACCGAAAAGCCCAGATTTGAACCCCATCGAGAATGTATGGGGTTTGATGGTGCAAGACTGGGATGCTACGAAGGCTCGAACTCTAAACGGCCTACGAGCACACGTCAGAGAAATTTGGGACACGTACAGGGCGACCGAAGCTTGTCAAAATATGATACGTTCGATGAAAGACAGACTGCAGGCAGTTCGGGACGCTGAGGGTGGTTATACTAAGTATTAAGTTAATAATAAAACTAATATACTTAGTAAGTTTTATTTGATATAGAAGATATAGTTTAGTTAGAAGATATTCAAAGATATAGTTTAGTTAGAAGATGTACACATTTATATTAAAAATTTCAAAAATACTTATCGTTTTATTTAACTTATTTAAATGCATTCTTATACCATTCAACGCCAAAAACTCAAGGTGTCGTGTCACGTCTGAAAATATGTAAATAATACATATATCTGAAATATGTAGCCTCGAGTTTGTGTTGGTAATAAAGTATACTAGGTATATGGGTTTAAGGTCGTGTACAGTCGCCATCAGATATATGGGAGCACCCAAGGTCCTCAAATAGTTTTTCTGGAAGTGACCACCCTCTAACCTTCCAACCCAGAGGGGAACTAAGCCTTATTATGACTAGGTCCGGTTTCCTCACGATGTTTTCCTTCACCGAAAAGGGATGGTAAATATAAAATAATATTTCATACACAAGTTCATAAATCAAGAATCACGTTCACTAAATCGGTTGTACCGTTCCTAATCTTTACGAAAGTTTAAAAGTTATGGTCCTTACTAAGTTTAAAAAATTTACAATAAAACCTATATTAAAAATTTTAAAAAAAACCCAACGCAAAAAAGTAAACGTTTAAAAGCAATAAATAAAATCGTCAAGTCAAATTTGGTAACACCTAAATATAATGTTGCATCGGGGTACATACCGCTAAGTTTAAAATAAAAAGAAAGTTGGTCGGGTTCGGTTCACTTAAGCAGTAGCCCGACGGGACATATATATAGGTGTTAGTAATTAGATCTCTTAGCGATTTTACTTCTGTCTTTTTTGTTTTATAGAATAAGCAAAAAAAATGCCCTGTAATTGCAGCAGATTTGAACCCAAGACCTCGCACTTCCTACTCTAGCTACTATTAATCACGCCACTGAGTATCTGACGTCATAAGCCGAAATTAAGATACTTATTCCTTACCTGCGTATTTTGACAAGGTTTTTGTTGATATTATGTTTGGTTGGGAATATCTGTCTAATCCGTGAAAGAGACAAAAATACATGTCACGATGACAAGTGCACACTCTTTTCGGAGATTGTCATATTGTACACATATTTTTGTTCGATTGGACGTGTTGATATTAACGAACTCAACTGTACACATATTTATGCACCAATATATGCTTATAAATATTTGAAAAAAGTTTTGCGTAGGTATTTGTGTATTTTCACTCGGTCAAATAATTTTGAAAAATACTAGTACAGATATTTATAAATTTTTAGTTGTTCACATATTATTGTGCGACTTGCTCAGATTAATATGACAGGTGCTATGTACACATATTTTTGACAGGTAAATCTGTTCAGAGGCATATGTACCTCTCTATGCTCATTTATTTTTGAAGCCTCGGATTTGCTCATATATTTATGAACTCGACTGTACATTCGACATGTCGACTTCAAAGGGGTACGCGGTAATTTGATAATATACGTGATAAAAAATACGATTAATATTTGTCAAATCCTCAGTGTCTGTAAAAGCTTACGTTAAATTTACCTATTCAAAATTAGACGAATATTTACCAGTCGCTTCATACCTAAGTATATGCGAATTTAATTTTTATCAAATTTTGTTTTAATATTTCATTTTGACGTAGGAAAGGCTATATACCCAATATTTAAGATTGTACAATATCATTTACGAATAGTATGGAAAATGGCTACAAAACATAATTAGGTCAATCCAATTATTTGTGATATAAGTAGTATAAGTACATATGTCATTAGATAAACACTATATTGATCTAACATAACCATATATACCTGTGCTAACTCGGGGCAAGGTCTAGGGATTGGATATCGATAAAAAAGATGTTGGTATATATTAATTTACCAACATCTTCTATACATATAATAAAGCTGAAGAGGGAAAGTCTGTACATGGAAGATAATCGAAAAAAAGTTGGCTGGGGATACTTAGAATCGATAACAGAATACGTTCCAACAATTGTTAGATTTTTTGTCTGTTTATCTGTTTGTCTGTTTGTCTGTTTATTTGACCGCGCATCACGTGAAAACGGCTGAACGGATTTTGATGAAATTTTGTATAAAGATAGTTTGAGTCCCGGGAAAGGATAATATATAGTTTTAATTTCGAAAATCAACCCTGGCGGGGGTGAAAATGGGGTTGAAAGTTTGTATGGAAAATTTTTAACCGCTGAAACGATTTAGATAGAAATGAGTATGGAAATAATTTGAGTCTCGAGAAACGTCATAAGATAGTTTTCAAACCCTTGTGGGGGTGAAAAGGGGGTAGGAAGTTGGTATGAGGATTTTATTTACCGCTGAACTGATTTAGATGAAAATTGGTATAGAGATAGTATGGGTCTCGAGAAAGGACAAAGGATAGTTTCATCTTCAAAAAAGCCCCCCCCCCCATCTTACTTTAGACCGTAGGTCCAAAAAATTTGAAAAAAATAATGGAAGTGAAGCCTGAATGGTACTTTCAATAAAAACTACCTATAATAAAGCTGAAGAGGGTCGAAAGTCTGTTTATGGAATATATTCGAAAAAAAGTTTTTAGAACAATTTTTAGAATTTTTGTCTGTTTATCTGTTTGTCTTTTTATTTGACCGCGCATCACGTGAAAACGGCTGTACGGATTTTGATAAAATTTTGTATAGAGATAGTTTAAGTCCCGGGAAAGGACAAAGAATAGTTTTCATCCCGAAAATCAACCCTGGAGGGGGTTTTTTTTTATTTTTTTTATATAGGGGTTGGAAGTTGGTATGAGGATTTTTTACCGCTGAACTGATAAAGATGAAATTTGGTATAGAGATAGTATGGGTCTCGAGAAAGGACAAAGGATATAGTTTTCAACCAGAAAATCAACCCTAAAGGGGTGAAAAGGGAGTTGGAAATTTGTATAGGGAATTATTAACCGCAGAATCGATTTAGATAAAATTTGGTATGGAGATAATTTGAGCTCTGGAAAAGGAAATAAAATAGTTTTATCTCGGAATTTAAACCCTTAAGCAGATGCAAAAGGGGTGGAAGTTTACATAGGGAAGAAACCACCAATAACCGCTGTACGTATTTAGATGAAATTTGGTATTGAAATAATTTTTAATTTTTTGGTCAAGGTGTTCATATTTATAACATTTTACCCGTCGATGCTTTAAATTTACCTTTACCCGCTCTTAAGAATAATTTGAAAATGTCATGAATGTCAAAGGGTTATTGCAGGTTCGAGGACTATATATGACGGACAAAGTTGCATGGCCCAAACCAAAAAACTACTACAACATCATCTAACATTTATAGGACACCGTTTAGGTAGGAAAACATATCAAACGTTTTATGAAGCAGTCAGATTAGGATTTATTTTTCGTTATAATTAAACAATGGGTACATTATCTGTCTCTCAAGATGTTTTGATATGCCTTCTTGAAGAATTACGCATTATTTTGTATCTTTAAGATCTAATAATGTATGACTGTTTTGAAAAAAATAGGTTCCGTCGAGTTTCTTTTCGTAATACTTCTTGGCCAGAGGTGTAGGGTTAGAACTGGTGGTAGTTTTGGAATGAAGTTCCTTATCGGACGTTTCGCGGATGGGGGACCAGGTGAAAAAAAGTCACGTGACCGTCACGAAAAAGCGTCACGTCACGAAAACGCGACACCCATACGATTGAGAAACATGTAAAATGGAATGAAAATTACACAAATTTCAAATATTTCAAAAAATTCAAAAATTTCTAAAATTTCAGATTTCAAAAATTTCAAAAATTTCAATAATTTCAAAAATTTCCACAATTTCAAACTTTCAAATTTTCCAAAATTTCCAAAATTCCAAAATTCCAAAATTCCAAAATTTCCAAAATTTCAAAAAAGTACAATAAAAAAATAAAACCACAAAATTAACGAAAAAGTCAAAAATGAAATAACAACTTCGTTCCAATCGCGTGTTCTCTGACGTTCATTAGTGCATTGTAATGTGTTTACATTGAAGAATAAATATCTTGATCTATACCAATATCATAAATCCTCTATCGGAACCGTATGTAATTACCACCATTATTGCAACCAGTAACGTATTATCTGCGACAGTGTGGTAAAAACGTATGAAAATTCATTACCTACACGTTCGTCCTCATCCTCCGTACCTCATCGGTTCCGCCGTTTTTGAATTATCAGTCAAAAACGCATATTGAAAGGAAGTGCCGAATAGTAAAATGACGTAAGCGCCGCCAAATATCCCTTAATAAACGATCTTTTGAACGGATGTTTTGTAACAGGGCGGCATCTACGAAACTCTACACTGAGCATTGCCCGACATGCTCTTGGCCGGTTTTTTTGCATTGTTATCCCGGAAATCACCCCTTAAGGATCACTAATTCCAATTCAAGAAAATCCCCAGCCAGGTTAAACGTAGCCTATATAAATTCAACGTCTAAAATTGGGGGGGGGGGGGGGGGGTAGCCAGTACACTCGATTGAGTTCAATTTGCATGGGTCATGGGGACCCCCCCACCCCTCCAAGTGCACCTCAAATATGAACGTATAAATACAAAAGTGGTCCTATATCGTCCGATATACACCTACTACTCTATGTCGTTTAAATTCATTTTTGAGTGTAGTTTCATTTAGTGGTAATTTTAAAATATTTTATTAGGACTACTGTCCTCTAGCGTATCCATCTGTCAACTTTACTTCAAGTTCCGCCTCCAGGGTAGCGGGAGAGAAATTAGGGGTGAATTAGCCGCTTACTGACACAGACCGAATTCCACGCGGGCGGAGCCGCGGGCACAGCTAGTTATCAATAAAGTTGGTATACATGTGCTCATTGAAAATCCTCGATTAGTAACTATAAAAAGGTTCGATATTATCGATATCATGTCTGATATCGAGCCTCTTCTATACATATAATAAAGCTGAAGAGGGTCGAAAGTCTGTACATGGAAGATAATCGAAAAAAAGTTGGCTGGGGATACTTAGAATCGATAACAGAATACGTGCCAACAATTTTTAGAATTTTTGTCTGTTTATCTGTTTGTCTGTTTATCTGTTTGTCTGTTTATCTGTTTATCTGTTTTTCTGTTTATTTGACCGCGCATCACGTGAAAACGGCTGAACGGATTTTGATGAAATTTTGTATAGAGATAGTTTGAGTCCCAGGAAAGGATAATATATAGTTTTAATCCCGAGAATCAACCCTGGTGGGGGTGAAAAGGGGGTTGGAAGTTGGTATGAGGAATTTTTTACCGCTGAACTTATTTAGATGAAAATTGGTATAGAGATAGTATGGGTCTCGAGAAAGGACAAAGGATAGTTTCATCTTCAAAAAAGCCCCCCCCCCCCCCCCCATCTTACTTTACTACTACCGTAGGTCCAAAAAATTTGAAAAAAATAATGGAAGTGAAGCCTGAAAGGTACTTTCAATAAAAACTATCTATATCTTTACCCTTACCCGCTCTTAAGAAATATTTGAAAATGTCATGACCATGAATGTCAAAGGGTTATTGCAAGTTCGAGGACTATACCGGGTGGAAAGATCGAATGCCACATGGATGGCAACTACCTTAAATATTGTAAATAGCAAATTCTGTGTAAAGGAGAGTTTCCTTTGTTTTTAAAAACAATAAATTCTGCATTTATGGATTTATGAAAAATCGCTTGCCTCAGTGGGAACTTGAACCGGTCAAATGTGACAAAAAATAACGTGCCGTATTTTATGATGCAGATTGAAAGGGTTACTGATAAGAGTGATAAGGTTAATTTTTCTCATAACAAATAAAATCAAAATAACGGAAGGCTATGAAATCATCTAACATTTATAGGACACCGTTTAGGTAGGAAAACATATCAAACGTTTTGTGAAGCAGTCAGATTAGGATTTATTTTCTTTATAATTAAACAATAGGTACATTATTTGTCTCTCAAGCTGTTTTGATATGTCTTCTTGAAGAACTACGCATTATTTTGTATCTTTAAGATCTAATAATGTATTACTGTTTTGAAAAAAATAAGTCCCGTCGAGTTTCTTTTCGGTCATAATACTTCTTGGGCCAGAGGTGTAGGGTTAGAACCGGTGGTAGTTTTGGAACGAAGTTCCTTATCGGACGGTTCGCGGATGGGGGGCTAGGCGAAAAAAAGTCACGTGACCGTCACGTCACGAAAACGCGACACCATATGATACAATTGAGAAACATGTAAAATGGAATGAAATAAAAAATATATAAAATAGAATCAAAAAAAAAAATCAAAATTCTTTATTTCTTTAACAACAAGTACATACCTATATCCTATATTGACCGGCGTCTCCTTGTAAGTTATTTACAAAATAACCTGTGCTAGGAGGCACAAAAAAAGAAAAAAATATAAAGAAAAAAGAATAAAGTGAAGTGTAATGAAAAGTAAAAGTGAGAAGTGAAAAAGTGAAAAAAGTCGAGAACCTAAAAGTAAATGTCAAAAATGGCAAAATTTGTAAATTTCAATAATTTCAAAGATTTTCATATATTTCAAAAATTTCAAGAATTTCAAAAATTTCAATTGCAATGCTTACATTGAAGAATAAATATCTTACCAATATCATCTATTCCGCGTTCGGAACCGTATGTAATTACCACCATTCCCCCCCCCCGACCGCCGGCGCGCGTCATTCTAATGAAACCATCAGAATGACCGCCATGGATTTTTAATATGTGTGTAGGTAAAGCAGTGTATGCTTCTGTACATAATTAGGCCGTATTACGTAACAGTTACATACACTACTATTTATCTCTTTTTAGGGTCCCGTAGTCAACTAGGAACCCTTATAGTTTCGCCATGTCCGTCCGTCTGATGTACGCGGTCTAGCTCAGTTACCGTTCGCACTAGAAAGCTGAAATTTGGTGAGGCCTGATAGAACTTTCAATAAAAACTATATTGAATAAAATCGGTTCAGCCGTTTTTGAATTATCAGTCAAAAACACATAGTGAAAAGAAGTGCCGGATAGTAAAATGACGTAAGCGCCGCCAAATATCCCTTAATAAACGACCTTTTGAACGGATGTTTTGCAACAGGGCGGCATCTACGAAACTCTACACTGAGCATCGCCCGACATGCTCTTGGCCGGTTTTTTTGCATTGTTATCCCGGAAATCTCCCCTTAAGGATTACTAATTCCAATTCAAGACAATCCCCAGCCAGCTTAGACGTAGCCTGGATCCATTTGGATGATATTTGCCGTGGACATGAACGTATAAATACAAAAGTGGTCCTGTATCGTCCGATATACACCTACTACTCTATGTCGTTTAAATCATGCCAAAAAAAAATTATAGGATATTAAAAGTATTCATTATAGAGATAGTTCCATTTAAGTAGTGGTAATTGTAAAATTTTTTTTTAGGACTACTGTGTTCTAGCGTATCCATCTGTCAACTTTACTTCAAGTTCCGCCTCCAGGGTAGCGGGAGAGAAATTAGGGGTGAATTAGCCGCTTACTGACACAGACCGAATTCCACGCGGGCGGAGCCGCGGGCACAGCTAGTAAGATAATAAAGTTATGCGGATGTCATATCAATCAAAATAAGATTTTTTGCTGCCAGTGCCATTCATATGCTAGAGAAAAATAATATATAATAAGTGAAGAAGAATATTCCGCTACGAAGAAAATAAATAATATTTATTTGTTGACTAACATCATGATGTTGACTTTAACATCGATATATGTTTTTGTCGATAAAATATTTTACTACATCACTTTAGTATTGGTGCCCCGAGTTAGCACATGTATGCATAACCTACTTCTTTTCTATTCAAATGTTTCAAGTAGTTAAAGGCGCTGAGAAGCTTTTAAAATTATAATATTATAATAAGCGAATATATTGATTTAGAAAACAATCAAGCTCAATAAAGTTTAGTTGCAAGGAGTCTAAGCTTGAGATGGATGCTAATGCATGCTGCTGGGCTTACCCGTATTTAACGAAGTTGGTGATGTAGTGCAGGCATAAACGCGAAACTCGCTGCTCCTGCTGTGTGTAGTTCTGTGCGTGATGAACCAAGGACAGCGGGAAACCCAGGTAGTAAGGCAGCTCCTCGCCATGAACTGAACCGGGACGCTACGAAACAATTAATGACTATGGTAATCTTTATCATGTCAGTACTGTAGTATATTTGGGGATCAATGTTACTCTGCATTCGTAGGAAACGCTTTAGACAACCCTACACGTGATCCCTGGGTAGTGCTAAAAGAGTAACAAACTTGGCAGCTGCACTGTCCCATCTGGACTCGCAGCACTTACTGGATTTTCATTATTATCTGCTATCACTACTACTACCCCAGGGAAGAATAGCCTATCTATATCCAGTGACATGTAGCCATATGAAAAAAAAGTCGTATATTTGGTATAATTGAACATAAATATATCGATTTCTGCTCTGTTACAAGGTTTGCGTTTTACGCCGTAGTGCGTAGTGTAGAAAAAAAACATAACCCTCCTTTCTTTCGGCAGTCCGGTAAAAAGAACGTAGCACATGTGCGCATAAAAAGATCAACAGAAAATATAACCCGTTTGGCATTTTTATATGAATGCCAAAATTTTCTGATGAATCGGTTGTTATACAAAAAATATACTTACATGAAGTTGTGTAAAATACATTCATTTAAATATCTGTACGAGTTGTAAACACTATATTTCGATGATTACACAATGGTAAAATCAGACGTTGTTGCGATAAATGATACCAAAGTATAACCTAGTTACCTGTGGATAATCCTTGTCCGGCGAGAGGTGGTGAAAGTGCGAAAAGTAAGTAGTTCCACCGCGGAGAGCGTGCAGGTAGCCTAACCTGATAAGTGGGGCCGCCGTTCGCCCGTCGCTGAGCACCTAATGGAAGCGCAAAATGGAATTACACAACGCGTACCACATACACAGACTATCGACTAAAACTTAACTTGCGAGTTAAAATAGTTAGAAGCATTAATCGGATATCAATATAATGTTTGCGAATCTCCTAAGTACTATCAAGCGGCCTAATTGTTGCAACAGAGTAGTCACTAATTTCCTACCAAGGATGCAAGTCTTTTCTAATAAAGCCTTTCATCGCGCCCATCTTGTATTCAGTGTGCGCGAGCGTCATTAACTTCCTTTGTAGGACGCGGGAACGCTCGGTGAGTTGCGAAAACCACTTGAAGCTTAATTGAGATCGTCTGCGATACCGCAGGCTCGTAGCGCTCGAGAATAGTCGACTCAGCCTGTCAGTTATCAACTTCTGGAGCCCACTATCAATATCGTGATCAACTACATAAATACATACAACATCCCACATCGTTATCTTACAGAAAATATCATATCAGTAATTAATAGCAATACTACGTAATATTCTGAAGCAGACCGGAAGCGTATCCTGGGACCGCATTAATGGTTTAGCATTGTCATCACGCGTCTTTTCTATTAAAAGCACCTAATTGAAAGTTTATCTTTGGAAGGCCTTTGCGTGGTAGGATGTTTATAAGTTGATTAAAAGTTTAAGTTAAGGAGAAAGTTAAAAACGTACCTCAAGCGTAGCATCGCGGACGCTGAGGGGGTTTTGCAGAGGTTTGTCCCAATCCGTGTACTCATTCTTCAGGGTGGAATATATTTCGTTAAGGTGGTAGTAGTAGGCGTTCCTAACGAATGTGCGCAGAATGCGGTCCCGGCGGCTTTCGTTGAAGCCGAACTCCAAGTCTTGAGCGTTGAATTCCAGGTAAGATTCTGCAAGGAATGGCATGTCACTCATTTGCATATTTATGATCCGGCCCCACGGAATCTATTAAGTAGTATAAGTAGAACAGACTTTTAATAGCTTTGCCAAGCTACAATAAAGTTAATAATACTTCATCTGTTAAAGGTGTCATTAACAAGTTTGAATTTTAAGTTATTTGTACTTTATACTTAGGTATGTACCTAATGCAACTTAATTTTTTTGTTGGCGTAATGAATCCCGCAATCGTGTTACAATGTAAACTTTTATATTACATACACACGCACCAACAAAACACACACACTAGATAATTATACATATAAACATAGCCATCATCAATATACTATCGTATCCAAGAGTGATAAAAAGGGGTCACATTTGATGCAAACCCATTTGCATTGCTCTTGGATATAAGTCCATAAGTTACCAGTAGTAGTGAGGCCGAACAATAGTTCTCTGTGGGAAAAGTCGGCGAGCTCGTGGCCGGCGGCAGACGCCACTGCGGCGGCGCCGGCGCCGAGCCGTGTGCTGTCGGTGGGCGGAGGGGACTGGTAATTGAAAACAAACAGTTATACTATTGTAGCACTAATTTTATTTATTTCTACTAGATTACATATTTAGGTTACTTTATTCATAAAATAATAAACAATTATAAAATATTTACTAAAGTCAAGACGAAACATCGAAGATAGCACTTATTGCCTAAAAAGTAGCCTGGCGGCAATATGTTAAGCTGCTGTCGAGAAACGAGAGAAATAAGCTGTACAAAATAAGTGTTTTGGTGTTAATTACCTAAGGAACTTCATATCAAAAATTATGTAAGTAAATATATAAGGCCACATTAAGATAAAGAACTTTTAGATGAGCCAAATGATTTTCTCTGTATTATTTATAATGATTAATATCCCTAATTATTAATATTATGAATATCATAATAAAGAGTATACTATTGTAGCACTACTATTATTTGTATGTTTCAAACAGTAGTAGTTTGTAGGTAATTTAATTAGGGGTTTGTTAATTCTCACGTCAATTAAGTCCATTTTTAATTACGTGAGTACGTGAGTAACCTGTTATAAATATTTTAATATGTTAGAGTCTCACGATAGTTTTATAGATAAAATTATTGTTGTAATTCTAAATAATTAATAAAACTTATGTCCAGACATAGTTTTGAATCATATTACGGGCCTTACGAAGCTGAAGGATAGCGGATGAAGTTTAGTCGCAGCATACGAGTATGTTAAGGTTCCCCGGACAAAACTCCACGAAAAGTGAAGTTGTTGAAGTCGACTGTAATAATCCAGATTAGTTCAGTTCAGAACTCAACTGTTTTGTAAGACAAGATTAGTTTAATCTCTTTAGGCTTTTCGTTTGAAGTAATTTCAAACAGATTTGCGTAAATTAGTTAGCCGACGCAATTTGACTGGTTAGTTATTATTTAACTTGATTTGGATGTGATTCCCAATTCATTATCAAAAAAAGACTGATTTACATTTTTTTAAATAATTCAAGCTTGAATTAGATGTTAATATTTAGAAATAAAGAAAAATCATTAGCAGACCTTCTGCTTAATACAAAATTAATTGCAGATGTTGATAATAGACATGTGTAGAGGAGTAGGTATACATATGTGAAATGCCGCCAGCCAGATTGCATGAATCTAGGTATCATTGCATTACAGGCAAGTGAAGCAACGTTGCCAGTTGCCACGTTGGAGATGTACGATCAATTAATCTAATTGAGCTGTGGCGTCTAGGTACTGGCCCATATTGCGGGCACTTGAACAAGAGCCCAGACATACTATACTAGGGTAACCTAGCTGTCCTAGGCAATGAATAGATATACATTATTATAATTGAAACAAAGCCCTGACAGAACAAGGCTAAATTTGGGTTACATGCTGGTGAGATTGAGTTAAAGCTGCCTTTTGGACCGATGAGCTTATCTAAGGAGGTTTGTGTTCTGAAGTTATGAATATTCAGTTTAATTTTAATGGTTTAAATTTACAATTTAATTGTGGAAAAATTTAAGTGGTAGGAAATCTGAGAGACGAAACGTTCAGAAGTAATTTAATGCAATGTACATATTAAAAGCTTCTATTATTCTGTATTACATTTATAAAGATGTATTTGAAAAGTATTAAAAAGATTTTTTTTCTTGGAAGGTGATTTGCATTTTATGGAGTATTTCCTCTTACATTAAACCACTATTACAACGGAAAATAATAATATATAGTTTTTGCATATCAATGCCGATAATTCCAATTATAATATTTACGTGTCTAGTTAATCTTATTTCGTTCGGCAACTTCCGTTGTTGACTGTACAGTCACCGGCGATAGTATCTTCCTACATGAAGGACGAAAAAATATGTAATACGCTCTTATTTGTAGGGCCATAAGAGGGTGTCACATATTTTTGCGGCCTTCGTATAGGAAGACACTATTGCCGGTGACGGCGGTGACTGTACTGTGAGGGTTGGTGTAGCTCAGAAAAACACCGGGATGCTTGAGTCTTCATGTATTTTATAATGATTTTATTTTAAGGAACAAGCGCGTGGCTTCGAGGCTAGGAGCCTCGATGGCGGCTGATTTTCATTTAGGATTCATTATTTATATTGACTTTTAATTTGAATAAAGAATATTTGATATAAAACGACCAGTAATGTAGAGGTTTCTATCTCAACCTCTACAGTACATAAGTCCAACTTAAGATTTTGCTTAACTTCATTGCGTGTTGTGCACGTTGTGGCGGAACATCAATATGGACGGCATTTACTTTAAATACCCAGTGTGTTGACGATGAGGGGCCCTCTTATTCCTTTAGCCGTCAACACAGTGAGTCCTCCTTTTTTGTAAAGGGTCGGCAACGCGCATGTGACACCTCTGGAGTTGCAGGCGTCCATAGGTTACGGTAGCTGCTTACCATCAGGCGGGCCGTATGCTTGTTTGCCACCGTCGTAGTATTTAAAAAAAATACCACCATTGTTGCGATCGTTAAGCATATCAAGTATTAATGTACCTACCCATATAATTAATGAACAATGTATTAACAAAATAAGTTTAATACAATAAATTATTAATGACAGTGTCATTATGTTTATAATAGCAACGACGTGCTTGTAACGCCTATTTACCTTTTCGACGTGAACTGCGGATATATCCGTCATAAGACTCATAAGATACCAACGGCGTATAAATTAATGCGTTGACAATTGTCAAAGTGTGAAAAAAGGTTAAGGCTGTTTCGTCCATTTACCATCAGACAAGTCCGAAGCCTTGGTTGCTTAAGAAAATATACTTACAGAAGACGGGTTGACTATAACAGTGCCGTCGACGAAGGGCGCGAAGCCGGGTAGGAATCGCGGTGGGTCGAGCCGCACGGCAAGCAGCTCGGCCAGCGGCTTGTTGCGCAGGCACGGCGCCAGGTCGTCCTCCTGCAGGTCACCGTGGCACCCCGTCTGCTCTGCCACCTATCAACCATTCCATTTATCTTCCAAAATCATACTATATAATAAAATAAATCCTTAGAAGAAAATAAAAACTAGCAGTATAACGATGCAAATTCCAACGGCGCGCTGGCTCGAATACTTTCTCGCTCGCACACCGATACGTAACGATGAAGATAAAGAGGTAAGCGACGAGACATCTGCAAAGAAGGTAGCGGTCAAAACAATTACGGAATCTGTTTCTTCGACACATTTGACTGAAGATCAATTTGCGGAACTACTGAAACTTCCTATAATGCCGGCAAATAACTTTGTCCCATGTACAATCCGTTTTCATGGCGAATATGACCGCAATAAAGTGAAAGAATTTATTAACGGGGTCAAGCTGTATAAAGAAATTAAACAAATAAGTGATGACGATGCTTTCACCGGACTGCCATTGTTATTAAAAGGAAAAACGAGTGGTTAGTGGCCATGTACACCAGGACGCGCTGGGATCAAGACTTTGGCAGCTGTGTTTAAGGCTATCTTCGCCGCATTCTTACCACAAAATAAGCCGCACGACATCTATTTTGAGATATTCGAGACGCCACAAGGAAAGGACGAAGGTATGGATGATTTCCTATGCCGTAAGCGCCTTGAAGAGGCACTTTGAAGAGACACAAGGAAGATGAGCAAATCGACCTTACTTACGGGCTACTAAACTTGGCTTACAAGAAGCGAATAGCCCTAACCGACAAAAAGACACTTGCCGAGTTGACCGAAAAGGTGAAATTCAAGGCGATTACTACGACTACTACGAGTACCGCGGATAAAATGGATAAACCAGATACATTTACCCCGCAACCCACTCGAACATCAACAAAACCGAATATGACCAGATGTTTGTTTTGCGCTAATAAGGTACATTGGAAGTTTGCCGTAAGCGCCTGGCACAACTTGGTATTAATGTTTCCGGGGAGGGTGAAATTACGAAACCGGCAATTATTTGCTATGGATGCGGAGCACCGGGAGGGTTTAGAAGCAATTGTTATACGTGCTATTGCAAGGAAACACCGCCCAAAGAAGTAGCATTGTACACAATAGAAATAACGAGAGAGGATCACATCAAGATCCTAAGAAGAGTAAAAATCCTTGATGAATTAGGATACGCATATATGGACACCTCAGCACGTACTAGTATAGCTGGAGAACGTCTATTTAAGCGGTTGAAAGACAAAAGCGTAGAGTTTGGACCAGTTATCCATGATAAGGCTGGCAAATGGTACAGTCAAGATGAGGCAGCTCCTGACAACTACAAGTGACATATTCATCGGAAACTGGCTCAAAGCAATTACCTTCACGGTTATGCCAGAAGCAAGTTAAAGCCGCACTCTGTTAGGTATTAATTTTCTAGAATCAGCAGGCATAGAATTGAGTCCGCCTCAGAGAGCTTGGCAGTTCATAGACAAGCCTATGAACCATTCCCATTCCTGCAGTTGAAGAGCCAAAAGATGGTCCGTTTGACTGCGAAGCAATTATCTTTTTCTGAACGAGCCAATAATGAAGAAACGCTGCCCGATTTCCTCTTTTGGGCACGTGAATTAATGTTATTGTCTCCATTACCAACTGCCACGCCGTCGCCACTGGGTGAGGACGATCTCGATGTTTCTCTACCGAAGAAATCACGTTCGCAATTGATCAAAATGCCAACACCGTCGCGACCGGTGTGCGCCCAAGTGAACCAGCGGACGACGCTTCTCAAGTTGATCCACGAATTGATTATATACCAATAAATCCTACTTCACTATATTTTATTGATATTTTATTGCACCCTAATGAGAGTCAATCTCTGTCTACGGAAGAAATACCTAAATTTAACGAGACTTGATCCACCAAGCTAAAGCGATGAGGATGACATACATGATCACGATAGATTTTCAGTCAGATAGTCTTGGCCTGAGGGGGCCCCCGGCCGGAGGGGACAAGACTAAAGGAGGATTCTAACATTTTCTGTAAAAGGGACCCATACTATGAATTTGCCACGGGCCCCACTTAGCGTAGTTACGCCACTGCAAGGAAGTTCGACTTACGAAATTGCCAACGTCAATGAACGCGAAAAACCAATTAAGTTTCCGCGATCGAGTTTTTCACTAGATGGCAGCACCGTGGCGTGAGGTCTTTTTGACAGCAACTGTCAAGAAGACCTCACGCCTCAGCTCAGCTGCTAGACAGTAAATAATGGACTTGAATGAATCATCAGGACCCAAGAGCGCAAATAGTGCTCTTAACACATTGTACAAACCTTGATAATAAGGCGAACATGGCATTGCATAATTTTTGTTTTTTATACAAACACACCAAAGGGGGAGTCCAGAAATCATGTGATCGTTTAGGGGGAGGAGGAAAAATTTAAACATATCAAATAATCCGCTCTATTTTTTTATATTATGTGATACTGATAAGCAAATTTTTACTATGCCTGTTTTTGAGAGATAGCATCTTGGACATATACACATACAGTAGAAACGATATAGACTTTCTTAGCGTCTAAGATTACCCGCATCATAATTATCACGTGATCTGTTTGTAACTTGTATTTTATGTGTTTCTTTATTTTGAGGTGTGCAATAAAGAGTATTTATGTTATGTTATGTTATGTGATCTTGTGGCAGGGATGGGGGGGGGAGGCTTGCGTTAAAATCACCAAATATCAACAAGGGGGGTCAAAACTCGGCCAAATATGATCACATAATTTCTGGATGACCCCAATGTTTTATACTTCAAACAATGTTTTTCAAGTTTTCAACACGTAACTTAAGAGGCTGACAACACCCGATGACCTTCAAATTGACTTTACTCAAAAAGTTCTTTAGCTATAACTACTTGTTTTGAGAAACTAAAAAAAATATATGTTATTATTTGGAAGAACTTCGTTGATTCCGATACACGATTGAACGAAATCGGCTCGATAGAAAATAATTCCAAAGTTACATCTTAAAATCTGCTTTAAACCGTCGTATGTCTTTAGTTTCTTAACTTATACGTCTGTAACTAAGGACAAAATTCCACCTCACTAATACTAAAAGCCTCGTGGTTTTATGTTTCTCAATTAAGAGTCCGGTAAAGTTTTTTTTTCGATTTCGCGCAACTATTCGATACTATTTTACAGTAACTCATCAGACTACTTTTAGTTTGTATACATATATTGAAAGATAGTTTCTTCTTGAACTGTATAAGTGTAACACATTTTAGATTTTCTGTTTCATTTATAAATAATTCACCTTATTCTAACAGCTGTTTCGCGATATTTGCTTGGAATGGTGAAAACAATACGATTTTTATTGATTAAAATGATTTTAAACTAGTATGCAAAATATATAAATACGTTGGAAAATGAGTCGTTTAAGAAATAAGTAGAACAGTTTTTTTTCATTTTCATACATATTTTTCAAGCAAGAGTATGTTTACCTATAACGATTTTAGGAAAAATTTCCGAAGTTTAGGTGGTATTTATGGGAATGTTTTAAAATATTTCACAAAAATTTAAATGTAGAAATAAACTTAGCTTTATGCTTTAATCAGATAATATCAAACATATTGGAGAGCATAACAAATAATAATAAAAAATCAAGCGACAAAATTGCACGAATCAACGTCCTCACTAAACAAGTTCTGCAAGAATTGAGTTTTCGGGTATTAAATACTAAAAAATGTGTACCAAAAGTATTTTTTTGCAATAACAAGACTTCAAAATATCTTATTAAATACAATTAATGCGCGTTATTTAATTATAAGCGATTTTCGTTTTCAAATCGTTACCGGACTCTTAATGCGTAGTTTTTTTATAATTCATCATTGTGTAAAATTTTCCATGAGCTCCCATACTAATCGTAACACAGTGTTTTTCTTTCACTCGCGCTGAAAAAGATAGGGAGGGAATTTAGCTGTTGTCAGCCCCTTAAAACAAAAGTCGATCACAAATTCACGATTCCTAACATCAAATAGAAGCGACATTTACCAGATCCACATCCCTTATGGGTTACCTTTCTTTTTATCGTAAGTGGCTCTCTCTGCAATGCCCATGAGCTGAGACCCGATCCGCTTAACAAGATGACACGCTTCAGTAGCTCTGAAACAAAAAAAACTAATTTAATTTTGTTATTTCGAACACAACAATCGGCAAGATAATGAAATCTGTCCTCAAGGAAAACATTTGTTTGCTTCCTTTCCCTTTATTATTCCTAACGCAGATTTTTTTTAAGTTACTGGACTAAGTTCTGGGCAACCGACCTTATTTTTAATTACGTTTGAGGCACTTCTGCGTGCCTTGAGCTGCTAGCCCTTTTAATCGTATTAGGTTACGGAGGATATAAACGGGATGTAGGTGAGCTACGCGCAATAATGAAATCTACACAGGGCTCTCACTCTTTGAACGAATAAACAACAGCTAATTGTATTATTTACACTCTCGTTAAACATTACTCGGAAAGAGTTACATAAGTAAGTGTAGGTAGTAGATCAATTTAATTAAACATAATATTATATTCGGCTATTTGAAATGGATATGAGATCATTATAACAAAGAGGTCTAAGAAAAATAGATCCATTGATCTGCTACGGAATAATAACGTATCCTTTGTTTTCTTTTCCACGTTTGGGCCGTGATTTCATTATCGATATATTTTATGGGAAATCTTTATTCATGAACCAAATGACGATCAAATAGATAGGTAGCCTACGGACTGAAATCGACTTGTTTTATGAGAGCTCGTGACATGACTACACCTTGTGACGATGTGATTGACGATTAGTATGACGAACTTAAAACCAAGTTAAACTTTCATGCAATAGGTTGTACAGTGTATCAATGACATCAGGTTAGCGCTATCAAGGGTTAAAAAAAAAACGTTAAATCCCCTGAGATTAGCCGCTTTTTTTCACGAGCCGAAATATAGGTAATGATTTTTGATTATTTGAAATTATTTTATCATTCGTAACCCAAAAGCATACTTGTCATAGTACCTACTTATATGCCTAAACAAATAAATACTAGAGAACCAGAGCTTGTAGCCGATATAACTGTCCCACACGGGACAAACATGTAAACCTAAGTAAAAAATATTTCCTTAAATACCTCTAGCCACAGGCGAGACAGCAAGGAAATTGGCGAGCGCCGCACCCGTCCCGTGGCCCATGAGGGTCACCCGCTCCGGGTCTCCGCCAAACGCAGGCAGGTTCTCGCGCAGCCAATGCAGGCCCGCCACCAGGTCCATAAGCCCGAAGTTACCCTGTGCCGACCCCTTAGCACCAGTCTTTAAAAAACCTGACAACAATCATTTATAAACGTAAATAAATAAAAATAAAAAACACTAAACATTTAAGTCGTACATATTATTCGATAGGTTATAAAAATATCTTTGGGGTTTCTAAAGTATTACCTACGTTAATTTTTAGAGCTAAAAATCTCCCATTTTCAATAAAGCCCTTTGGTATGAAGTTTCTCTGAGCGATGCATTCGATGAAAATATTTCGTCACTCGTCTCATGCATGTTAATTCATGCAAACAAAAAAGGCGTTCCTGATCCTAATACCTACGTACGCTCAAAATTTTTTTTTTCCGTTGACTCACAAAAAACATTTCTTCTCTTATATTATGACTAGCTTTTTCCCGCAGCTTCGCCCGCGTACTAAAAGTACTAAAAAAGGAGGTTCTTAATTTGACTCGACTGTTCATATTAACGCATGTAGGAATGTATGTTTGTCCACGATTATCTCGCGTTTGGCGGAACCGATTTAGATGCGGTTTTCGGAAAAGTATTTGTTCTGGAGGTTTCGGTATACCACGTTTTAGTGAAGGCGGTTCCCTCATTTTTTTTAAAGAAACAATTGCAATAATTGTTGAATTGTTACAACAGCAACGACTAACTACAACTAAAAGATTATGATTAAGTAATGCAGATTTCCACTCTTGAATAGGTATAAACTTTTCCCCGTGACTTTGTCTGCGAGGAATTAGTAATCCACCCTCCTTTTTACCCGCTTAAGGAATACCTTCTGGGATAACAACTATTATATATTCTTCCCCTGAACTCAAACTATCTCCATACCAAATCATCTAAATAGGTTCAGCGGTTATTAATTCCCCATATAAACTTTCAAGCCCCTTTTCGTTGATTTTCGGGATAAAACTATATTATATTGTTTCCCAGGACTCAAACTATATATGTATCAAGTTTCATCTCAATCGTCTATTCAGCGGTTAATAATTCGCCATACAAACTACCAACCTCTTTTCTACCCCTCTAGGATTTATTTTCAAGATAAAAACTATCTTATATTTTTTCCCGAAACTAAAACTATATCCAAAACAAATTCTTAATCGATTCGGGGTTAAAAATTCTCTATACAAACCTCCAACCCCCATTTCACCCTGTTTGGATTGATTTTCGGGATAAAAACTGTCCTATGTCGTTTCCCGGGAAACTATCTCTATACCAAGTTTCATTTTAAGCGGTACAGCTGTTAATAATTCCCCATAAAACGTTCAATCTCCTTTGCATTGCACCCGTTTACGGGTTGATTTTCGGGATAAAAACTATTTTGTCCCTTCCCGGGACACAAAATATCTCTATACCAAGTTTTATCTAAATCGGCTCAACGTTTTAAATTCCCCATACAAACTTTCAACCTCCATTTCACACCCTTTAGTGTTGATTTTAGGAAAAAACCATGCTGATTCTTTTACGGGACTCAAAAATATATCTTTACTAAGATTCATCAAAATCGCCGGTTCAGCTGTTAATAATTCCCCATACAAACCTCCAATCCCCATTTCACCCCTTAACCTAAAGGGTTGATTTTCGCGATAAAAACTATTAACGGTTTAATATTCCTACCCGGGACTCAAACTATCTCTATACCAAGTTTCATCTAAATCGGCATAAGCGTGAAAAGGTAACAGACAGTCACAATTTCGCATTTATAATATTAAATCTATGTACCAAGTTTCATCACAATCATCGGTTCAGCGGTTGATAATTCGCCACACAAACTACCAACCCCTTTTTTTAGAGTTCCGTAGCCAAAATGGCAAAAACGGAACCCTCATAGTTTCGTTATGTCCGTCTGTCCGTCCGTCCGTCCGACCGTCCGTATGTCATAGCCATTTTACTCGGAAACTATGTGACGGATCTTAATAAAATTTAGACATTAGGTGTAATTTGAATGCCGCTATATAGTAGTTATGTAGTTTAATCGCAGAAAAAACATTTTTACCAAATATAAAAATTGAAAACATGCGCCTTATCACATACTTTCTGTGAAAATTGTTTTGAACATTGTCGGGTCAGGAATTTTTGAGTTATCTTCAAAAAACTTCTTCCATAGGCACCAGATACGACCTTTTGGTATTACTTTGGTTATTTAAGCTACGGAACCCTCTATTATGCGTGGTCTGACATGCACTTGGCCGGTTTTCTCCTGTCTAGGACTGTTTTTTTGGATAAAAGCTATTCTATATTGAAACGGGTTGATGAAAACTACTTAATGTCAGTTTGGGCTATGCGTTTATAAGTCAGTCAGTCAGTATTTTTTTTCTCTTATACATATATTAAGACTAGCTTTCCGCCCGCGACTTCTTTCGCGTATAATACGGTTCCTTATACAGAGTTTAATATCCAATTTTATCTTCTTAACTAACTTTTGTTAATCCCCAAACCATCTTCTTAATCTATTTATACTTATATCTATACAAACTTTCAACCCTTTTTTACCCTGTTAGAGGTTGAATTTTAAAAAACTTATTTCTCCATACAAACTTTGGACCCCCATTTTACCCTCTTAGGGCCCCATTTTACCTTGGGCTGTGCCACACCACAAATGCTAAATAGGACCGGGTACTTGGAACCCCCAACCAGTAAAGCACCAACTTCTGCCGCCCTGCCGCATGCACCAACAACCTGCCCAAGACACCGGGATACCAAGTAGATAGGTCTGGAGTGTAGGTTTGCAGTCGGGATGATAGGAGAGACAGGAGGTTGGAGCCGACCCGAATACAAGCATCGTGAAGCCAGCGTGGGGTAGATAGATACTATACTTGGTGAGTAATATATAATAAATTTGTGACTGCTTTAGTCCCCCCTTCCCCAGGTCCCCTTTCTTTCCCACCCCGGATTGTTCCTTACAAATTCTGCGAATATTGCTCTGGTGTTTAATGCCCTCTTCTTATGACGTTATCCGTTCTAGTTTGCGTGACGTAGTCTTTTTCCTCTGGTTCGGATTCGGTGTCTGTTTCCGGCTGTTTATATATTTTTTTCCGCTTCTTTCTTTAGGCGACCTCTGTTTGCGGATAGGCGTTCCCAGGAGGAGCGGGATCTGTTGGTGTAGTTTCTAATATCGTGATTAGGTGAGTTTACCCACGTATATATAGGACATCCTTCTTTTTTCCCGCACTCTCTGTAGTTCAGGGCAGCGTGAAGTAGGTGAGGCTTGTCCCGTCTGAGCACATGGCCATAATATGAGAGCCGACGGACTTTGATGATTTTTGTCATAGTTTTCCCCTCTAAAATTTGGCTGATCTTTTGTTTAGGGGGATCCCTGGCTGCTAAAAGCATTTCCTTGAGGATGTGTATCTCATAGCGTCTGAGGCGGGACCTGTTGGCTTTAGTCAGGGCAGCTACGTTTAGTCCGTATGACATGGCGGGGGCGATGACCATTTTATACATTAGCCTTGCTATTTTCCAATCTATTTTCTTGTCCTGTATAAATCTAACAAGTATCTTAGAATTTCTTACGGCTTGGTCGCAACGGGACTTTACTGTAGCGTGCCTATCGTGTGCTGAAGTGATAAACGTACGTAGATATTTTATTTCTTTTATTGGTTGTATAGGTGCGCCGCCTAGATGTAGAGTCTGTTGGTCTTCTTCGATGTCTCCTATTGGGTTCCTTATTATGAGTTTGGTCTTAGTCGCGTTTATTGTAAGTCCTACAGTGTCTAAAAGAAATCTAAGCTTTGTTACTATACGGTCGATTACGTTTATCCATGGCCCTAATACAATTAAATCGTCCGCAAAGGACAGTATCAGAGGCAGCTGGATTCCGTTATCCTGATCTAGTTTGACTGCTTCATCTTCTTCCTCTAGTGTACGTAGTACATCGTCCATTAGAATTGTGAACAGCCGGGGAGACAACGGACATCCCTGTTTCACTCCCTTTCCTTTTTGGACCGTTTCCGAGCTTTGACCGCACCAGGATATGAATGTTTTCTCATTCATGCAGGCTTCTACTATCCTATTAGTTAACGGGGCATTCGTACGAGAATATATTATGTCTCTAAGGGCGTTAAGATCAACGTTGTCGAACGCCTTCTCTATGTCGAGGGCAGCGATAAACAGACGGTTACCTTCCCTCCAGTTTTTGTCTAGGACCCGGCACAGTGTAAAAATATGGTCATCTGTAGATCTATTGGCTAAAAAGGCTGCCTGGTAATTACCAAGTGGTTTAGTAGCGGCGTCTAATTTTTCTAATAGGAAGTTTGCATATATTCTATAGCCTACGTTACCTATTGAGATTTTCCTAAAGTCACCTATACTCTTAGGATATGCTTTTTTTGGAATAGGGACCTGTTTTGTTTGCGCCCATTCGGCTGGTACCTTGTTGGTGGCCCAGGCTTCCTTCATGATGTTAGTTACATGCGCCATAAATTCGGGAGGGGCCGCTTTGTAGAGTTCCGGTGCTATTTGGTCTGTACCAGGTACGGTCCCATTTCTCATACGGCTAATTATGCGGGTTATGGTTTCAGAGTCGGGGCCGTCCGAGTGCGGCAACACGTCATGCTGGCATTCAATAGCTGCCACGGCCGGTCCCGCACATTTTTTTCAAATCAGCAGTCCACTGAGCCATAGGAATGTAGTATTTAATTTGCGACCGGGTCATTTTTGATCTGTGTTTCTGCAGGTATTTGTATGTTATTTTCATGCGCACTGATCGATGGGCTTCGCTCAACCAACTGAAAAAGCGAGTGCATTCTTCATCATTATCTTGTTCCTCAGTTATGCGAAAGAGTTTTCGAGCGGCTCTAAGTTTACTGGCATACTGGGTACATCAGGAAACTTGTTTTTGAGAAAGAGTGCCCTCTGTTATTGTTCTTGGGCAATTATACTTGCTTCTGATCTTATTCTTGAATCTTACGGGATGACTTTCGTTGATCTGATTAGGATCTTATTGAGATCGGCTCACGTGGGGTTCTTATTAGTTTTCTCGCTATCACGTGCGATTGAGTCTAAGCAGTATAGAAGATTTTTATTGACTTCTTTTTGAAATTGTGTTACGTGTATTTCGTGTTGTAGGGCCTCGTAATTCACGTCTTTGTGATTAAATCGAGTGGTGAGGTTGTTTGTTAATTGCGAGATATTGTTTTGGGAGTTACCTTTTGGGGTTTTGTGCTTCGCGGGGCTTTGGATTCTCATGGATCCCCAGATAATATTGTGATCTGATTTAACCTTTTTTGACCAGTTACCTTGAATGGACGAAAATGTGATGAGACTGGATCGGCTACATATAATGTGATCTATTTGTGAGACTTTTGTTCCTACGCTCCACGTTACCTTGCTTTAGGTTGTGTTGCTCTATGAAGTTTATTAAGAGTGTCCCGTTAAAGTTAGAGATTGTGTATTAGGTTTTTTTATTGATATGGGGTGATTTTTGAGTGACGTCGTTTTTACCAAGGCGTGCATTAAAGTATCCTAATAGAATAGGAGTCACTTTCTTTGTTACGCGTCTTAGTATCGTCCCTATTATCCCTAAACATGTTGTAGAGCTGGACGGTACGTGAGTGTTAATCAAAAGTATCTCCTGCTCCTTTTGATCTCCGAGCTGAATTTTAATGTGTATGCCAAGTACGTTGTTATATTAATTATATGTGTTAATTATTTCGTACCTCGCCGCTTTGTTAATGAGTATGGCGACGCCTCTCGTTTCTCGCGCGCGTTTGCTGGCGCTTAAAAACCAATCATAGTTATTTGACGAGAATGATCCCCTTGCCAGATGGGTTTCCTGGAGGCCTGCGATCGTAATTTGGCGCTTTGAGAGCTCTTGGTCGATATTTACTTTATCATACGGCTTGGCGCAGCCCCTAACGTTCCATGTTGCTATGCCTAGATTATTACTGGCGATGGGTGACGGTTCGGTTTTGTCTGGCGTTTGCCTGATCAGTCTTTGGCCAGTGGCGTCCGTTATCTGGGGCCCCATAGAATTATTAATGCTGGGCGTTGTTTGCAAGCTGAGGTCGGCTTCCGTGTTATTCATACAGGAGGAGCCGCTTGCCGATCGGCTATCTGTAGGTGTCAGATGGGCGCTGATGTCGTGGGTTAGTGCGCTTTCGTAGTGGTGATTTTGAAAGTGTAGGTCTGGCTGGGGCGGAAGATTCCGACGGTGCTTTATAGACTAAAGGTTGATTATACGCTCCGTGGACGTAAAAGTCAACGACAAGGAATTCCGATGCGGCAATAATAATGTCTTCGCCTCCCCAAAAGCCCTCTGTGAATTGGTTGCTGATGTAGGTGTCTATTTGGTCCTCACTTGGTTGTAGCATGCTGATCCTGTCGTTACTCTCATAGTTGAGTGTTTCGAATACGCTGTTTAATAGGGCTTGTTTTATTCTGGCGTCATTACGATTGGCCTCGACATAACTTGCCAGCTCGTTTCTGACAATTCTGTGGTCGTACTGATCTGGGGAAGATGCCAGAACCTTGTTGAGTTGATCCGCTATTGACCTGTATAATCAGTTCCCGTCCTTTGGGATAGGTACGATATCCATTATAGCGGTATGTTAAGTATTTAAAAAGTTTACGCAACGGCCTATTGATTTGGTGGTCGGCTATCCCTACGGTGGGAAAAAAAACGAAAAAGCACGAAACAAAGGAGCTGAAAATTTTTTTTTTGTGTGAGGTAATAAACCTGAGGTAATAAACTTTTTCTTGTTGTTGTAAATTATCTAAGGGTCTCCGGCCTGCTGCCTAAGCTTACAGAAGGGAAAGAAAAAACGTTTGGCACGTGGCCTTGCTGGGGAAATACAGAAAGGGAGTAAAGGCTGCTACAACAATGGGAAGACAATTTCAAAACAATTTATTGGCTAGCCATGTGCGGTCGCAGTCCCTAAGTTGCGTCGGCAATTATAGCCTGCAATGTATCTTGTAAAATTTCTTTTTTACTACAGCTTTATGGTCTTAGAGTATTTGTCTTGGAACGGTGAATAAGGGTTGCAGATATTTGATGTTACTATCTACAAACGCAACGACAGTAGGCAGTTATGCCTAACGGCCTGGGCTGTGTTATTTCGTGAGAAAGCGGCCTCTTTTGCGTCAATGGTCCCGTTCGTCAATCTTTGTCCCTTTGTTTTTTTAAGCTCACAGATGGTAAATAAATGTTTATAGTGTTATTCTCTTGGTAAAAATTGTACAATGATTATTTATTGTGCTGTTTCTGCTATCCAGATTCCCAGGCGAGCTGACCGCCAGATGTTGGCGGCTGGCTTACTTTCGCGTGGTTATTTTACTTTGATTAAATCAAGGATTTTTACTAGCAAAAGGGCGTAAGAGTCCCCGTGATTATTGTACTCGCCCCCAACCTTAAATAGTTTACTAATGGTGACTTTGATGTAGCCGTAGGCGCGGTTTTCGTTGATCAGCCCCTTTTATGGCCGTAAACTGATTATGATTAGTCCTAAAATTGTCGGTTAATTAATTATTACTAATCGAGTCTCCATTTACCGGTCATGTTCTTTTTTTTTTAGTTAGTAAGTAGTTATAGTATTTAAGCCTAGTAAAGCTACTTTATTAATATTTGACGTAATTGGGTATTCTAGTGTTTTTGGGGTTTGATTAATGGATGAAAATTATTCACCGCTTGGGGTTTTTGTGAAGTGTCTATAGAATGGGAACCAGGAATCGAGTATGGTCACCACTCACCTTTCTTTTTTTTTTTTTAATACTATGTCTGATAGCCTAACTGTTGTTTATTTTTGATCGACTATAGAAGCATGAGGGCTCGGTATGCTTATCTGATATTGAAGAGGCTACTTGTAGGCCCTTTATTAAAGTAGGTACTTAAATAAATAGCTACGGATCTCATTAACTGCTATTTGTTTTATACCTAATGTGCCCAAGCACACCCCAAGGTATATACTTGTTAATTTAATTATTTACTTTTATTTGCTGTAATTTGTATGGAGCCGGTCTTTTGGAGATGGTGATGGCGAGTTTGTGTTGTTTTTAATGTGCAAAAGGGAAAGGAAAGGACTAGCCTGAGCCCGCGTATAAGGTTTACGTTCCAAGAATCGGTTATTTCGCGTGAGCAGTATATGTTATAATGTATGGGGGTTAGTGTGATTGTAAATTGATCAAGTTGACGATGTCCAGACCCGATTATAAGGGACGCGCGGGGTACGGAGACAGAAATAATAGATACGCCAGAGGGTCCCCCTTGCTTTGCTTGGCCTTATAGCGCGATGCATAAGAAGTATTAATGCCAGAAAAGGAGCGCGTTCACCTAGTTTTCCACTAAAGTAGGTGGAGATATTTAATTGTCTCCGCGTCACAGCAATTGGACGCTGGTAGGCTGCGGTGCAGCAGCACGCAATTCAGCCCGGTTGATGTGGACACGGACCTCAGGCACTTAATATCGCTCACTGGTGCACGGCGTGCACATAACTAGTATATGGTATGGACGCACCTGCCCTATTGCAAAAATACATATAGGTCATAAAATGCGGCGTTGAATTAAGCTCGTACATATAAATATTAACCAGCCAGGGGTGTAGCTTATTTACAAGAATATTTTTACCTCCAGGAAAGTCAAGGCTTGTGTAGGGGCAGCCGATGACGTTACCGAGGTTAACCGTGGCCTAAGGTAAGGTTGGGGTTGACGGAAGTTCTCGATCGTTACAGTTCTGTTTCGGCTGGTACCTATAGTATGGAAAGGGCTCACCCAAGACTGCCGTAGCGTGGAGGAGGGCGATATCCGCAGGCGGTACACCGCCTCTGCGTTAGGTCTATGGCGCTGCTTATGATGCTGGGGCCTCACAGCCGTGGAGTTATGTTGGTGTGCGCGCCGACCGACCACACTAGGTTTCACTCACTGGTACTGGTTAAATTTATATGAACGCGCGTACATATGCGGATGTAAACTATTCACGTAAATATTCGCACTTCAGCTAAAAGTAACTGGCTGTTATCGGGTTCAATTACCTTTCTGGTAAACAAACAAACTATGGGTGGTAGACTACTTTTTGGTTCAAGAAACAAACTTTACATGAGTGACAAGTAATAACTTTTTTAATACAATTGCTCAAAAAGTTTAGTTTATGTAGCTGCAAATCGTGCGCAAAGTTTGATTTTATACACTAGTGCTAAAAAGTTAGTATTGATACTTTTTAAATAAATGAGTATTATGCGAGACCCGCTTATAAAGATCCACCTGAACAATGCGCGATTGGGCATAAAGGAGTATTATGCGAGACCCAATTTTTAAATAAATGAGTATTATGCGAGACCCAATTTTTAAATAAATGAGTATTATGCGAGACCCGCTTCTAAATGGCCCACCTGAACAACACGCGATTGCGTATAAAGGAGTATTATGCGAAACCCAATTTTTAAATAAATGAGTATTATGCGAGACCCGCTTCTAAATGACCCACCTGAACAACTCGCGATTGGGCATAAAGGAGTGCGAGACCCAATAGTATCACTCGAACAACGCGCGATTGAATGAAGCTGTCTTTCGTACATGCACTTAAGAATATAAATGTATTAAAAAACGTTGTTCGACACACGTGCGGAAGTGTCATTTTCACTCATCCCGAGTCTTGACCCTCGCCTAAACGAAAACTACTATTTCAATACACTTGCTCGTAACGAGGTTCTTATTCCACCGCTTTTAGGCTCATAATCCTAGATATTAAACACGCGTGCTTTTCACAATAATTATTGAACTAGTCAACTGACGTTTGTACTCTAGTACCAAGTTGTATGTACGCAGACGAATCCTTGTAGTTTAGTCAGGTATTACCTTTATTTATTTTGTAACTCTTTAGGAGTTTGCATTCTAAAAAAGTAATAAATAGTAAATATACACAAAATATACACATTTACGATAGAATACAAATTATACAATCCTAATTGTGAAAAAGAATCATTTCAACTTATTGTATTACTCGTAATGCACAATAAATTATGTTTTAAACATGAATTGTCTGTTTTAATATTGGCTGTTTGTCAGATAGGTCCGCGCCTTTGCCTCAATCTTCACGCACATCGGCACATCCAAAAAGAAAATTGCGCGCCATTTTAAAAGTTAACCTCAAATCATTGTTTAATTGTTAGATTTTTCGCGTTGTGTTTTATTAATTTAAACAAATTATATTTTAAGTGAATAAAAAGACAACTTTAGCGTTAACTTTACCTCTGGATATATTTCAAAATTGTCATACATACTAGTAAAATGTTGTCACAAACATCTAGTGAGCAACACGTAAGAAAAAATCATTGATTTATTATGTGAAATGTTTAATTTTATGAAATGTTTTGAAAAAGAGTTCCATATAGTCAATAACATCACAAAAAAAGGATAATTTAATTTAATTTTGGACCCGGGTATATCCTTAAACTACGTCCGGACTTGGGTATGTCCTTAAACTACGCCAAAAAGAGAGGTATGGGCACTGCTAATGGCATCTCACTAAGTGTGGTAGGGCACGTTCAGCGAATGCCATCTCGCTCAAGTTTGGAGCAGAGCCCGACTGGGGAAGTACCTCCACCTTACAGAAAACCACAGCCAAATAGCACTAGACCCTATGATACTCATAGTGTTGTGTTCCTGCTTGTGAGTAAGGTTGCCAAAGAGCTCAAAGAGGACCCAGTGTGTTGACGATGAGGAACCATCTTGTTCCTTTAGCCGTCAACACAGTGAATCCTCCTTTTTGTAAAGGGTCGGCAACGCGCGTGTGACTCCTTTGGAGTTGCAGGCGTCCATAGGTTACGGTAGCTGCTTACCATCAGGCGGGCCGCTTGTTTGCCACCGTCGTGGTATTAAAAAAAAAAATCTTAGGTTCGTAAGTACCTCTATCCCGTAAAATTCTGGTTATTAATTACATTATTTTGTTATTTCCTCACAAGTGTGTTGAAAAACGTTGTATGAAACGCGTGTGATTGATCATTACATAGCTCAGCTTCCTTATGCACAGTCCCTTGCGTTCGTGCGCATAATATCGCTTCGTATGTAATGATTAACTTAGCACACTTGTATCATAATGTACTATTGCTTGCTAGGAGACATTGTCTACCACAGAAATTAACGTTAAAAACATAAGGTCAAACAACATTAAGGTTTTAACAAGTACATAAAAAATCATACATTTTTTATTGTTTACGAATAGTCATATTTTTTATTTCTCGAGCTTAATTTTTGATATTTTTAGTAACGATATAGGGTGATTGTGCTAGTTTTCGTCCACTCTTGTGCGTTTTCCGTCCATACTTATTTATATGTTTATCTTTAAGTTTTTCCCAAAATAAAAGCTTAAAATTAAAAAAATCTACTAAAGAATAAACTATAAATATAAACTATGTTGACCTTAAAAAGTTTTTCCCATTTAATCGCAGCAGTTTAATCAAGTGGACGGTAAACTGAACCTGGACGGGAAACTAGCACAATTACCCTATCCTAGTAATGCAATAAATAATATTATTAAGGAATTGAACGAAAGAATCGAACCTTTTTGATTATTTAATAACTCATGAAAACAAAGAAACGTTTACGTCATGGCATGCTTCTGTCAGAATGTTTAGCTAAAAACAGATTAAAAGATCGAAATTATTTTCATTTGCTACTTCCTACGTGGAAGGAAATGTGGCACTGTAGACTGTAGTCGAAATGCACGTTAAGAAAAACAACATGTTTGGGAATAGCAGTTTCGGTTTTGTAGAATACAGTGAAAAATGTGGTGGAATAAAGAAAACATCGTATTTTACTTATAGTTTAAGTCTCCTAGATGAGATATATATCATTAGTCACGTCTTTAATGGGAGAAATACGAAATGCCGATGCTGCATACGAAAAAGTGGCGGTGTATTAAATTTTTTTTTAAATAAAAAATTCGGTTTCTGGTATGATAAGTCTCCTAGATTTCCTTTGTTCCTCGAAGCAGGGGAGGGGTAAGGCTACACGATAATGCGGTGCTGCAAGCCCCGTGCCTGGCCATGTCAGTGGCAGCAGCATCAAAAGTTTGTAGATGTATGCCAAAACAAATCGCACGGAATGACGACTGCAAGTTTAATCAGGACAAAAGTGTGGGCCCGTTAAAGGAATATCGACATGGGCATTACATGACCATCAACAAACACCAAATTAACTTAATAATATTTTAGACATGTGTTCTTGAAAATGTAAATATTAAAGAGTATCACTAGTGGACCGTAAGCCAGGAACAAATTTATTGGCCAATCGCGTCTCAAGTGACAGCTTGTGAAGTGGTTAAGGGCGATGTATAGTGAAGCCTCGTGAAGGTCAGCTGCCACTCCGTTGGTGGGTTAAGGAACGTTCATTACACATCGCCCTTAACCACTTCACAAGTTGTCGCCTGGGACGCGATGACCTACGAATTTTGTTCCTGGTTTACGGTCTATAGTGTTGGCAATGCAATATAAAAAATATTATTGTACCTAACACTTTTCTTTTTTTGAATGGCGATGGTTTTAATTATCAGAAATAGATTGTAAAATATTTATAAATAACGCTCCTTTCAACACAGTTCTTAGAAATGCTCCACCTGTATAAAACAAACCGACAGGTTATATGATTTCAAGAACGGCTGAATCGTTTTTAGGGTTCCGTAGCCAAATGGCAAAAAACGGAATCCTTATGGATTCGTCATGTCTGTCTGTATGTCCGTCCGTATGTCACAGGCATTTTACTCGGAAACTATACGACGTATCTGAATAAAATTTACACATAAGGTGTATTTTGTATGCAGCTACTTAGTTATGAAGTTAAATTTGAAAAAAAAAATATTTTTAGGGGGGCGCTCCATACAAGTAACTAAATTAAAAAAAAAATTAACTAAATATCAACATGTGACACATCAATCGATAGGTCTTTCAAAATAACATTGAGGTTTCTTTGACTATTTTGTGATTAAGTGAATATTTTCTGAAATAATCGCTTCGAAAGTCAGAAAAGTTGTGAAAAATATGAAAAAAATTTAAGAGATGCGCCTTATCATATACTTTCAACGAAAATTGTTTTGAACATTATCGGTTCAGCCATTTTTGAGTTATCTCCAAAAAACTTCTTCCATAGGCATCAGATACGATTTGGTATTAGTTTGGTTCTTATTCCATTGAAGGTACGGAACCCTCCTATGCGTGGTCCGACACGCACTTGGCCGGTTTTATTATGCTTAATATTTCTCCGCTCCAACTAACAGTTTATACCTACTATTAAAATATAAGAGAAATAAAAACAAATGAACATGGTCTATGGAAGTAAGTAAGACACTGGCAGTGGGGTGTAAGTAGAGATGGGTAGGGGTGAGTAAATACTGAGTATTTACTCAGTATTTATCCAAAGCACCCAGTAAATACCCGTATTTACTCATTTCGGTGGGTGAAAACTATTACTAATAATACTAGTTTATGTAACTGTTACTTTTTAAGGCCTAATTACGTACAGGTGCATACACTGCTTTATCTACACACCTATTATAAATCCTAAATGAAGTGTTCGGAAACCATTAAAATGACCGCCATTGCACCGCCATGACCAACTCGATTGTGCCGGCGGTCGGGCGGGCGCGTGCCGGCGGTCGGAAAGGAGAGGAGATTTTCACTACGTTACCGTAGGTAATGAATTTTCATACGTTTTAACTACACTGTCACAGATAATACAGATGTTACGTTACTGGTTATAATAATGGTGGTAATTACATACGGTTTCCGAACGCGGAATAGAGGATTTATGATATTGGTGTAGATAAAATATTTAAAAAGTATGATTTAAGAACTAAATTGTTTTTTAATAAATAGTTCTAACGTGTATTACCAATATTTATTATTAGTTTTTGAAAAAAAGGTAATTATCAGTGAGTGGCAATGAACACCAGGATAGAATGCACAGGTCCGCCATTGGATTACTGGAATAACCAGATAGACGGTAAATCGAACCTTCGGGCATTAGCAAATTTGATCCCTTACTAACAAAAGTGCGAGTTTACGCAGCACTTACGGCCTTTTATTAATGGTTTATAAGGAAAACTCAAAAATGGCTCAACCGATCATGTTAAAAGTCATTATTTTAATCGTGTTTTCTAGGCCCTATTCTCCTGGCATTTTTTGATATTTTTTTGAACTCTGGTTCAAAAGTTATAGAGGGATAAACATTATTTTAGCCGTTAGAGACGATTTTTTTCCAAAAGTATTAAATTTATCAAAAAATATGTTTAGAAACATTCAAGTTATTTTTGAAGATCCATTGAATGATGTGTCACACATTGACAGTTCCTGATTTTTTTTTTTTGGTGACAATTAGTTACATGTACGGAGTGCCCCTTATAAAAAATATTTTTTACTACTTTGACTACATAATTCAGTAGCGGCTTACAAAATACACATATATTTTAAATTTCTTTACCCCTGTCAGCACTCTACATAGTTTATACATGCGCGTTGCCTACCCCATAAGAACCTATACACTCCGTTTGTGAAGAACCTCATACTGTAGCCCTCTGGGAATACCTCGGCAATAAATATCTATTGATTCTATTTCAGATTTGTTAAAACTAAATAGATGTCTGACCATAAGCAAAATTAATACTGGTTTTATAGGAAGCTACAGAATGTTGACAAAAAAACCTTTTTAACCAAGATTTCAATGCTGTTGAGAGCCATTCATTAGATTCGTACATAAAACAAGATAAGGTTTTTAAAGCTCCAGCGTTCTTAAAATAAATACAACCCCGAAGAACATTTTCTAGGGCAGAAGACTAAAGCTTCCTCCGTATCATTTTAAAATCACACCGCGGACTGAGGATAATGGGACCAGATAAGAGGCGACCAACTGGCCACATTGTAAATACTTACTTACGAATTGGAACACAGAAATTCCCTCATTCCTCTTAAGAATAATAGATACGAGTACTAATTTTATTTAGCCACGCTTT
Organism: Pammene aurita; assembly: GCA_947086415.1. Lineage (NCBI taxonomy): Eukaryota > Metazoa > Arthropoda > Insecta > Lepidoptera > Tortricidae > Pammene > Pammene aurita. Next base: position 26,266,877 of record OX352293.1, read on the forward strand.
AAACGTATTCTTGGCTTTACGAATACGTGCATTATGATAGGAATTGGATACAAAACAAGTATCTAATTGAAAATAGATGTCATATACTTAAGAAAAAGTGACCAAACCCTCCGGTGTCCGAGGCCAGATTTGAACTGGCGTCTTCAGCTTTCGCGGCTGTACTTAAAAATTGCAAATCAAAAAATATTGAACAAAATAATTTGATTTGCTTCAAGATTCAAGTATCTAATTGGTTAAAAATTACTGTTGTGTGATTCATTTTACTTAAACACTTTCGTTCTATGTCATGATAAGTTTAAAGTTTATTCAAGTTAATTACCTATACTCAATTCCACATCAATGGACAAAAAAATAGGTGAGTTATGAATAAACATAACGTCGTTAAAAATATTTTTCGATTCCGCTCAACTTTTTGATACTATTTTGCTGTAATTAACAAAACTTCTATTAGTTTGTATGCATATCTTGAAAGATCGTTTCTTTTTAAACTGCATAAGTGGAATACTTTCTCGATTTTCTGTTTCATTTATAAATCATTTACCATAATTTAACAGCTGTTTCGCGATTTTTGCTTGCAAAGGTGAAACAAGTAAGATTTTTATTGATTAAAATTATGTTAAACAAGTACATAAAAAATATAAATACGTTGTAAAATGAGTCGTCTTAGGAATAAGTAGAACATTTTTTTCAGTTTCATACATATTTTTTAACACGTTCGCTGCGGGACCAAAACAAGCGTTTTTTGTACGGTGCGTTATAAGGTCGATTGGCCTGTTACTTAAACTCCCCGACTCTGCGTTATGGGGCCCATAAACCTAGTAAGGTATGAATAGATATTGTACCCATAAACCTAGTAAGGTATGAATAGGCCTTGGTACCCGCAATGCAAGAGGCGAAAGATTCTTAGATTTCTGTGTTGGTAACTCATTAACAATACTTAATACATGCTTTAAGCATCACAAAAGAAGGCGATATACCTGGAAATCACCCGGGGATCAATACAGGAACCAAATAGATTTCATTAATGTCAACTACCGCTGGAGATCGTCTGTTACTAACGCGAAAACCTTTCCGGGAGCAGACTGCGGGTCCGACCACATGCTGCTGGTGGCAGACCTTCGTTTACGTTTAAAAACCACTGGTAAAACTCAAAACAGGCCCAGCAAGTTATCACTAGCTCAAACTGAAAACTTTAAAAATAAGTTGGAGACTAAACTGATCTTAGATAACGCTGATGGAAACAACGAGCCAGAACAAATGTGGACTAAATTTCGAGGCCAGATACATGAGACCCTTAACACCTTGAGAGAGCCACCAAAAGGTAGAAAAGCTTGGATAAGTGAGGAGACATGGGACATGATAACACGAAGAAAAGATCTACTAAAGGGTGAGAGTTCTGAGGCAAAACGTCTGGAATATCAACGACTCGACAACACCATTAATTCTCTCTGTAGGCGCGATAAAAACATATATCTGGAAAACATCTGTTCTGAAATAGAAGCACATTCTGAAAATCATCAGACAGCTGACCTGTTTAGGAAAATTCGTCAAATCACGCGCAAACGAAAACCCCAATCTTGGATAATTGATGACGAACAAGGCAATCCAATAAGTGAAATATCCAAAGCAGCCGAGAGGTGGAGGGAGTACTGTGCAGATTTATACAAGGAGCAACAGTGCGCTTGGGTCGCTGGACTGCTAACTGAGACTGTAATCCCAGAACCACCCATACTTCGCTCTGAAGTGAGGGAGGCCATTAGGAAATTGAAGAACAATAACGCAGCCGGCTCAGACAATATTACAGCGGAAGTCTTAAAAGCTCTTGGAGACAAAGGCGTCGACACTCTCCACGACATTTGTCAGTCCGTATGGTCCACATGCCAATGGCCTTCAGATTGGGTACACTCCTCAATACTTCCTCTGCACAAAAAAGGTTCTGTCAAGAACTGTAACAATTACAGAACAATTGCTCTCATCTCCCATGCCAGCAAAGTGCTGCTACACGTCATTAACAGCCGCTTGAGGTATTTCTTAGATTGGCAAATACCTCAAGAACAGGCAGGTTTTGTTAAAGGCCGAGGCACGCGCGAGCAAATTCTCAACGTTAGGCAGATAATTGAAAAGTGCTATGAGTTCAAGCTACCGTTGGTCATGTGCTTTGTGGATTATCAAAAAGCCTTTGACTGTGTGAAATGGAACAAATTATGGGAAGTCCTGAGCGAATTTGGTGTCCCGCTGCATTTGATTAAGCTCATACAAAACCTTTATGAAGCTGGGTATGGAACTGTGAAGTTAGAGAATACTACATCTCGTAGTTTCATATTCCAGAGGGGAGTTCGACAAGGCTGTATCATATCCCCAATACTCTTCAACATATACGGAGAACACATCATGCGACGTACGTTGGAGAACTGGGATGGAGGTGCTTCGGTAGGAGGACGCAAAATCTCTAACCTTAGATACGCCGATGATACCACACTCTTTGCTTCAACGGAAACCGAAATGAGAACACTGCTGGACCAACTGGAAGATACAAGTCGTGAATATGGACTAACCATAAATAAGGCGAAAACCAAAATTATGGTAGTAGATAGATTCGACACCCGTGAGCACACAGACACCCTCAACAGCTATGATATAGTGGAAGAGTTCACGTACCTGGGCGCTGTTTTGAGCAACAAGGGTGGATGTGCGGCCGAAATCCGACGCAGAACCGGCATGGCAAAATCGGCAATGTCTCAGCTGCAGAGGATATGGAAAGACAGGAACATTCTCAACAAAACCAAAGTTAGAATAGCTCAGAACCTTGTCTTTCCCATATTTCTCTATGGGGCGGAAACATGGACACTCAAAGCGGATTTGCGGAAAAAGATTGATGCGTTCGAGATGTGGGTATGGCGGCGAATGCTCCGAATCCCCTGGACCGCACGCCGCACCAACGTATCAATAATATCCCAGCTCAAACTGGAAAAGCAACCGAGACTATCCACCATTTGCCTCAAAGAGTGCTGCAATACTTCGGTCACATAGCTCGTAGAGACCCTGGCAACTTGGAGAGACTTGTGGTGATGGGAAAGGTGGACGGTAGACGGCCTAGAGGACCAAGCCCAACGCGGTGGTGTGATCAAGTATCGGACCAAATGGACATCACTCTTAGCAACACTTTCCGCAAAGCAACCGATAGGGATAAGTGGAGAGCTGCCATCAAGAAAATTAGTCAGCGGAGTCACGATCCTCAGCAGTGAGGGACCGACTCAGAAGAAGAAGAAGATGAATAGATATAATTACTATCCGAAAACGATAAATTTTGGATATTTAGCTATCAATATCGGTAGAAGAAGAGTTGGTTGTCATAGTATTTGAGTCGCCCCGGGTTTCTGATATTCATATAAGAGATATATGCAAAAATAAATATAAGGTCTAATAACCCGAAATCGCACTGAAAAACAGGTTTTGTAGATGAGTTATTAGTGATGAGAAATAAGTTATCGACATATTTTATTAAACACCAGAACAGTTTGGCTACGTGTCATTATATAACTTTTTTCACTAGAAATTTTCTCCTCTTCGATTTTTCTTCATTTGTTTTTTCACTTGCACTATTTTTGTCTTGCTAAATCGATAATTCAAAAATTTTTGACATCGTTTAATTGACTGCGGCATTATTAACGGTTTGCACTACAAACACGTACACAGATACCCCGAAACTCTTGAATTATGCACTATCGTAATATACGTCCATTCCATCGTAATTACGCCACAAAACTAATCCGAAGTAAACAATGCAGTCGCCTACAACAGTGTGGGAGGAAGTGAACTGACCTTGTGATCTATGTCGGGCCTTTAGACCCGATACCCGCAAGGAAACGAAAAAAATATGAATTAGTGCGTTATCGGGCCGTAAAACCTTAGCACAATTTTAATGCTTTATCGAGTTGCCCTTAAGGTCCTAAACTCAAACCTATACTTGTATCTTTCGTACATGCAGAAATACTCATAATTCGGCCGCCGCACCACAGGGAGTTCATCGTTTCTCGCTTCCGCACAGAGTGTAAGTACATGCATCGGGCCTTTAGACCTTATATCGCAGCGAACGTGTTAAGGAAGAGTATACAATACAATACAAATACTCTTTATTGAATCAATCAGCTCAAAAAGAAAACCAGTACAGAAAATGCATAAAGTCACAAAAGAGGTAAATAACAGACGGTCTTATCGCTAAAAAGCGATTTCTCCCAGACAACAGACAGAGTATGTTTAGCTAGAGCAATTTTAAGCAAAACTGCCGAAGTTAAGGTGTATTTTTTAGGATTGTATTAAAATATTTTATAAAAATAAAAATGTACATAAAATTTGACTTTATCTGATTATAGAACCAGATAATGTAAAATATATAAGAGGGTATAACAAATAATAATAATATATCAAGTTTGCATGGACCAACGTCCTCACTAAAGAAGCTCTATAAGAAATGAGTTTTCGGGAATTAAATAATATACATATATGGACCAAAAGTATTTTTTAGCGAATCCAAGACTTCAAACAATCTTATCAAATGCAATTCATGTGCGTTATTTGATTATAAGTGATTTTTGTTTCCAAATGGTTACCAGACTCTTAAAGATTTAAGGCACTTCCCCTCCAGGGCCTATTTTTTTCCATCCTGTATATAGGTACATGGAGACTGACAGATAACTCATACCTAGCTAAAATTATTGAAGGTACAATTTAAAATTGTGGAACATAATATATTTATTAAATGTCATGAACCTCCAAATTTTTTTCAACCTGGTTAATAGGCTGAAATTGTTATTGAAAGTCAAATATTTTTTTTTCTTGCAGCTAATTCATCTATATTCTATTTCAACGTTTTAAGATAGTTCCCCTCCAGGTCCCATGTTTTTTTTCCATCCCATATACGGCTACTTTGAGCAACCCAATATTATACACGTAAACAAAATTTTGTTTATTAGTTTCATATAGGTACCTAATACTACCTACTTGGCCGCCATGCCTTTAGTCAGCAACATATAATCGTATAATAAGCAATACCCAGGTTTAAAGCGAGGTTAAATAAACTAGTCCAGTCCACTCAACATTTCAAGTCGAGCAACCTCGATTTACTCACTCATGGCCATTATAAAAAGCTTCAAGTAGCAAATAGGCCGTAAATGGGCTCTTTATACGTCAGATTGATGACTAATGCCGCAAAGTTACGCCAAGAAATCCACTGGAAATCTTCTTAAACAGGACGAGTACGCACACAAAACGTTATTGAGAAGTTTATAACCGACTTTTGAACCTATTATGTACAACAAAAAGGTAATATAGACAGGATTTTTTATTGCAATCTGACCAGTGATTTATATTATTATTGACGACAAGGCCTAATATGAAATCTAGATAAGAAAAAAGAATGATCTGACCGAATTTATTTTATATAAAAATGTAGAGCTTGCAATGAACTATTAGTAACAACAAACCCTCATTTTGTAGTAAAATTAACACAATACAACACATGTTACAATTTATGTGCATTTTAGCGATATTACAGGTATGTTTAGAGCACAAATCAACAGCCTGATATTAAATGCTAAAAACAAAAGCAATATGGGAAACGACGGCCATGTAAGCAGAGCCTTATTGAAATTGACAACCAAATGAAACGAGAAACTCAGGCGAAATTTTCCTGCTCCTCATCCTCATATGCTGTACAGCGGTGCATGAGAGTGGCGTTTATTTTGGCATCATTATTTATTTGCATTAATATTCAGTGGATCTTTGGATATAGAAACGAAGCAAACCATTATTTAGAAATAAGTAATTACATAATGTGATAGATAATGCAGAAAAAATACTTGATGGCTCGTTTTCACTCCTATTTTGTACCTATTCATCTCTCCTGTTCGGAAAGTTTTATTTTCCTAGGAAGAAATCCGGGTGGAAAGTTTTTTTTTTAAATTGTTACGATTGGCCACGGATTCGAAGATAATTGAGTTTAGTCAGTAATTTTACTTTAAATTTTAAATGAATATTCTTTATATGCCTGTTTTATAAAATGTGCGTGTAGTATATGACTTTCCTCACGGTCGAAATGAGAAGTAGATTGTTTAACTCGGGTGACATTACCCATTTCACCCTCAAACTATAGAAATATCTCGGATGAAATGGGTCACTTTCAACCCTTGATTAACCCTCTTTGGTTAACAATCTACTATTGTACCGCACTCGTCATGCAGTTGTAAGAAAAAAATCCTCTACATTTGACAGTCGCAAGTGTTGGCATTTGTATTTTAATAATCGCTATTTGTCAAATTACTCCAGCTTATAAAATCCCCCTATAATGGTTGCAAGCAAACTTAGTTTCTGCGAAGTATGTCCTTATACTATGAATTATTATCTATTAATCTTTTTTCTGTCGCCATGCAGAACGGGAACTCGACAACTCAAATAAATTCTGATTATACTATATCGCGAGCGTCAATAGAGTAATGTACCTTAACTTACCCAATACACCTAACCTAAAGTTGATAGTAACTACAATGATGTTGCCGTGCGCCGCCAGCGTGGTGCCGTCGTAGGCGCTGCCCGAACTCCACTCGTATGACTCCCCGTGCACGAACACCAGACACGGCAGCCCAGCACCCTCGCTCTCGCCTTCACCTGTCAAGCATAGAATCTATGATAATTTTAAACAAAAAAGAACCGACTTCAGTTAACATCCACCTTTTCAAAAGGAAATACTGGAGCTGCTGTAAAAAATACTCAAATCACTATAGGTGTGCCTATAATAGTTGAAGAGTTCCCTCGGTTTCTCCAGGATCCCATCATCAGATCCTGATCTGGTTACAATGGGACTAACTGTGAAGTACACTCTTTCAAACAAAAAAAGAATTTTCCAAATCAGTCCCACCATCTTCGAATAATCGATCTTTCTGTGTTATCTTGTTGTACCAATAGAATCTAAAATACCGTCATTTTGAATTACCTTTAATTTTCATTTAATAAATAATAATCCAAAATTAATATCATATAGGTTGAGAAACACTTAGGAGACAAGGATCGCACAAGAAAGTGTCAGAAATTACAGCACGTCTCATTGCTGCTCAAGCATAGATTATATGAAGGGTACGCGGAAAGGACATGTGTAGTCACATTGACAACATTTTGAGTTTTACAATTTTTAAAAGTTCCAACTTTTAAAATTTGGAACTATTCAATTAACCATACTATTTTCGTAACTAGACGGTTTTTATGAGTTAAAAAGTGGATATACGTTAAAATTTACATCTGTAACAGAAGTTGTTGCTTATTCATTGCATGCTCTTCATTTTGATATAAAAATCACATTTTACAAAAAAAAATACTAGACATGTTCTTTCCATGTACCCTTCATATTAGCTCAAGCGTACCTATAGTTAGAGCGAACGAAGTGCTCACAAATATTTGAACATGACAATATTGTAAAGCTCGACCAGAAATATGATCATGCGCCATGTTGCGGAATTTCATTGGAACTAATTTCTTACACTGGCAATAATTTTAATAACAGAATGATATGCTTGTGTGCAAGTGATATAGGCTGTCACTGTTGTCAAGTGTCATTGAGGCGGTATACTTGAATAATAATAATAAAAGTGTTAAATATGAAGTAATAAATGACAAAAATTCCCAAAATTATCCATATTCAAGAGCGAAACATTGTAAATAGTGTATATAATAAACTGCTGTAAATAATACGGTCAGGAAATGAAACTATTTCGCCGTGAAACATTTTCTGCTGCCAGCTGACAGGTAAACAAATCACGATGTCACTACTCTGACACTATATGTTGCCATATAAATGAGAATAATAGCGCCCACTGGACAATAATCATATATTTCTGGTCAGGCTTTAATGAGCTGTTAGAATGCATGTCCAATTAAATACTTACCCCCTTCTGCATAAACGTCTCTCAGGCCTCAATTAGTTAATTTATGTTTTGTTTGTTTCTAACTAACACAACTGTCAAAGTGACAGAAAAAGACAAAATATAAATTAACTAATTGTAGCCTGAGACACGTTTATCAATAAGGGGGTTAGATACTTACGCAGAATTAACTAAATCTCCACCAAAAACACTTTCCGTTTATTAGTAAACTTCTTCCAACCTCATATTTTTTTTATTATATGGCTTTTACTCCTCGCCGATTTTGGCGAGGTGAATTCTGCCAATATCGAGGTGTATACTTTTGATTGTATTAATCAATAAAATCAATAAAAGCAACGTTGTTCGGTTGAGGCCTTGCTGTGATTGTAAGGTGATAGCCTCCCTATAAACACGTGGGTGGCCGAGACCCCGGATAACCGTTTGTTCAACTAACTGGGAGGTTACGCACGTTTTGAGACTAATTTTTCATTAGCTGCACACTTGTTCGTTATGTCACCGCACAATAAGCTATCAATATTACACACTGAACAACGTAAATGAGCAAAAAACAAAAAACTATTCTAAAGTCTAAACACGCTGTCACCATCTTGAGCTCAAACGGGTATCCAAACCTCATTTAACTAAATAATCGTTTGTATCTTTGATTAAAGTAAAAAGAGGAAGATACCTGACGTTCATAGCTGACAAAACTGAAATGTGTTCCGGCACCCACGCACTTGTAAATGCTTACACACTGCTATAAACTCAGAGAATGGTTTAATAATCAAAGGCTATAAATGCTATTATGTACATGTCCATCAGGGGTAAAAGAGATACACCAATATACTTAACACGGGCGTGTAAGCGAGACTTCCATATTTTGCGCATTGCACAAAGTGTGACAGAGACGGACTAATCTAGACACACGGCAGTGTGTCCGCCAAGTTCGAGCAAAAAAAAGCTACACACCGGCCGTGGGTTATATTACACGAACCATTTCGGGCCAATTTCGACCACCCTATAACTCAAAACATATTTTATCTACGCATATGAAATTTCGAGTGTCTGTTGACATCCCCTTAATTGTCTAGAATACAAAATTTCATTATTCTACCTATAGCAGTTCTTGAGATATTGACGTCAGAAAATCGCTATTTTTACTATACACTCACTCACTGACTCATCAAAAACCTAGACCACTTCCAATGGTCGTACTGACTTGAAATTTGGCATGGAGATAGGTCTTAAGGTCAAAGTAAAGGGAAAAATCTGAAAACGGCCAAGTGTGAGTCAGTTTTAAAAATAGCGAAGGTGTAACTTTGTTCTACTATGAAGTCATAATGAACTAAATGGTTCTATCTTCCAATGGTCGTACCGACCTGAAATTTGGCTCGAAGGTTTAGACAAACCTTTAGTTTTAATAGAAAATTATATACTTGACACATTGCAGTCCAAATGTGTCGATTCATTGCATTGAAAAGGTGTGTGAAAACTTGCCAAGTAACATCATTAAAAAGTACTGAAAATAATAAATGTTATCAGGAAACTGCTAATAAAACCGGTGTGCGTTTCTCTGACTATTATAATTTTAGGTATTTCTATGTAACGTGATACTTATTCAAAATGTACCATCAGGTTCAAAATTGCATGGTCAATTTATCAATGAATTCATTCATAAATTGGCCATGCAATTCTGAACCCGATAGTACCTTAAAAACTGCTGGAAATCAAGTGTGCATTCCTATAACTATTTATGATTTGAGGTATTTTTATGGAACTTGGTACTTATTCAGATCTCACTTCTTTTATAGGCGAAGCATTCCCATAGTATCGAACTTGGCAGCCTTTCACATTTATGTTTTTGATGGGATATAATTTACAGTAGTGTAGACAAGATCGTCATATTTCTAACAATGACGTAAAGAAGTAAAAAGAGAGTCATTTGGGTTTGAAATAATTAAAATAATGAATTGATATTAATCGTAGTAAGTCCTTGTCGCATCAATATGAAAGCGGGCAAGATGGACCGAGATAGAAAATTAAATGTCGAGTCAATAGCATACTATATTTTTAAAATATGAATAAATCTCTAGTTCTAAACTTCTGGTGCTTTAGTCGAATAGTCCAGTGTTCAACGAAATAGGTAACGAACGATCGTCTCAAAAAACCAGTATAAAGGCATCAACGTTTTCGCGTAGTTGTTACGGATCTAGAGGTTTCTCATTTTAATGCAATAATGGTTTGTCAAAAGAGACGTGTATGGTAAGCGACGGTTATATTGCACTACGCCGTTTCTGCGAATGATCCGTGCGGTCCTAGTACTTTAATTTCCATCGCCTATCTCGCGCACGACTCAAAACAACCAATGTAAAGGTGTGACCTCCGATTGTTCATAGTTATAATGGTAACAAAGATTTACTTATCCTGAACGAGTTGTAAGTCTCGGGAATCAGCGCTAGGTGCCTAATTTCGCATACGGCCCACCTGATGGTAAGCAGCTACCCGTAGCCTATGGACGCCTGCAACTCCAGAGGTGTCACATGCGCGTTGCCGACCCTTTACAAAAAGGAGGATTCACTGTGTTCACGGCTAAATGAGCAAGAGCAAATAAAACTGTTAGAAATTTAAGTAATATACTTTCTAGAAACGTTTTCATTATCGGGTAGTTCGGGTATTAAAGATAATTGCTTACATTAATCGGGTAACACCCAAAACTCACTAATATAAATATAAATTTGTTTAATATTTAATATGTGAGTAGGTTTGCATATTGTGATAGTTTTTGAACGGAGGTAATTGTATATTTTTCCTCAGTCGACCCGTTGACCACGAACGCTGTAAAGTGTTCGAAACGTCGGGATGTAATTTAAGCTCAGTACACGCGATATAATCCGTTTTTAGTTGTTTTATTTCATGAATAACTATCGCGGCAACCGAAGACAATATTAGGTTTTGACATGTAAAATCGAAATTTATGTCTTGACTAGAAAACTATAGGTAAGCATGTTTTCTCATTTACAGATATTTCAAGTAAAAAAATAATTTATAATACCTATTAGGCTTAAGTAATAAGTCTCTATAGACCGTAAGCCAGGAACAAATTTTGTTGGTCATCGCCTCCCAGGCGATTACTTGTCAAGTGTTTAAGGGTGATGTTTAATGAAGCCTCGTGAAGGTCAGCTGCCTCTCCGTTGGTGGGTTGAGGAACGGCAGCGATTTAATCAATCTAAAAAAATGGTCATCGCGTCCCGATTGAAACTTTCGCGGATATAATGGCTCCAAAAATCCTTCTAACTTTTGAATATGGGAACATTCAAGAGCTTGAGACTTAATAATTACTTTCAATGAAAACTATATTGAAAAAATATTGAGTTATTTAAGCGATTTTTGAGTTATTTCAAAAAGCTGTTTATTCATAGTAAAAGGACGTAAAATATCCTATAAAAATACATTTTGATTGGGTGTATTGTGACGGCAACTACGGAACCCTACATTCAGCAAATATTACAATTCACAAATTGTCATGCAACAGGCTCTAGTTTAGAAGTATAAATAAAAAACCGGCCAAGAGCGTGTCGGGCCACGCTCAGTGTAGGGTTCCGTAGTTTTCCGTCCGTCACAGTAAGCGTCCCCACTTAAGAGTTAATAACACCACCATGTAGGATATGATATGAGAGTTCCACGTACAGCGACATCTATCGGCAAATTAAGTAAACTATTGCGCGCGAGCTTAAAGTATGGAAGATGATTTTTATGGAATAATTCTTTATTGCGTGAACCGATTTTCACCGTTTTTACTTTATTTGAAAGCACGTCATTTCATTGTAATTTTGTAGAAATTACAGGTACAATAAACACCTGCTTATACGGTTAAATTACAAACTTAGTTCAGAAATTATTTTGTAATTTTTTTTCAAAAACTATTCATCCTATCAAGTTCAAAATAATTTTCCTAGAAAGTTTTTATAAAGTTCTACTTTTGAGATTTTTTTTATATTTTTAAAACTTATGGTTCAAAAGTTAGAGGGTGGGGACGCATATTTTTTTACTTCTGGAGCGATTATTTCCGAAAATATTTACATTATCGAAAAATGATTTTAGCAAACCCCTATTCATTTTTAAATACCTATCCAACAATATATCACACGTTAGGGTTGAAATGAAAAAAAAAATCACTCCCCACTTTACGTATAGGGGAGGTACCCTAATAAATAAAAAAAATCCACTTTTTATTTTACCACTTTGTCGGCGTGATTGATATACATATTAGTACCAAATTTCAGCTTTCTAGTGCTAACGGTCACTGAGATTATCCGCGGACGGACGGACGGACGGACGGGCAGACATGGTGAAACTATAAGGGTTCCTAGTTGACTACGGAACCCTAAAAAATGACATAACCATAAATAATTTGTACATACGGTTAGCTTGGTAACGGTTTCAAGCACTAGGAGAACAGAATGAAATAAAAATGCATTTTTATCAGCATATTATTTGCTAACGCTACCCAAAGGGGCATGACACTCGGACATACGTGTTTCACGCGTGGGTAATGCCTATTTAGCTGTCTCGCTTACTCAATAACAAAAATGTTTTTGATAAATTTTGATAAAAAATTATGTTTGTTTATTTAAAACAGTACTTACGAATGAAAAGTTATTCCGTGAGCTTTGTTTTTATGTTTTGAGCTATTAAAGCATTCAAAAAAGGTACAATTTGGCATGATTTACGGGTATTTTAGTCGTTATTCTTGAAAGCACGCTCTTCGGCGGCCATGACACGACTGATTCAATATAGGCGCCGGAACCTATATTTGATGGCACACGATCGTGCGCCTGGTACCATATCTATTCCCTTTATATTTATCAAAGGTTTGTATAGTATAAATATCTGTCACTTTGACAGTTGTCTTTGTAAGAAACAGACAAAACATAATTTAATATACACTTTATTTTGTGTACATAAGTCATAAAGTATTAAAAGCAGGTATACATTATATGTTTATACTTAACAAAACTAGTTACTATAATATAATTGCCGTTTCCTGTTGAACAATATAATTAAACCAAATACAAACTCAAAGCACAAGCACTGTCAGACTTGGAATTCAATAATGAATGAGACATAAACATAGCTTTTATCCACTTAACAATTCACAGATACACAGAACTCGCCTACACCAGTAAAATAAGGGTGGACTAAACAGACGCGGCGTTAATTGCTTACCATCAGGCGATTCGTCTGCTCGTTTGCCTCCTATTTCATAAAAAAAAAAAGACAGGCATTTGGTTTATGAATCAAAATTCTAAATTCTATATAAAATATTTACACGAATTATACACCATTTTTTTTATTTCCGTTAATTTCAGCATATGGTTAGGTACGATTAAGGAGACGAATTGACATAATTCGTTTTTTTTTTTCGTTTTTTTCATACTTCTTCTTATTCTGCCATGCCCATACGGGCGTCGGTGGCCACCTTTGCGAAGTCTTTCCTATTCCCGGCCAGTCTTGCGAGCGTGGCCGCGTCCTCAATGTTTGTCCATTTTTTGATGGTATCGCATTTCATCATTTTTTGATTTTTTCATACAATTATTGTTATATCGGACATTAATATTACTTACGTTACCTAACTAGGGGATTATGATATGATTAACTCTACCAAACAATAGAAATTTATCAGATATCAATGAATTAAGCCCGCTCTACACTCGCGGCGCGAAGTCACTCCGTGAATTCACGGCGTGAATTTACGTAGCGGTTCACGCACAACTGTGTCCCTGCACACTCGCAAAGCTTGGCAGTCTTATTCGCGACTTCAACGAAAATAGACGACGACGTTCCCCACGATCTCTTGTACGCTACTGCAAAAAACTGCGAGTGTAGCTGCGTTCGTGTTCGCGCGCCGCGTACCCTTTGTCGCGGGCCAAAAAACCGACACTGATCGGGGAATGGCGCGAAGCGCGAACGCGAAGGCGTGAACAACATCTACACTTGCGGTTCGCGGCTTTCGCGGGCTTTCGCGGGCGTTCGCGCCGCGAGTGTAGAGCGGGCTTTACGAACATTAATACTCCGGGATATAAAAGAAGCATATTTGATTGACGTAACACACAGGTGCATCATGCATCTTTATTGCGATGTCTCAGAGTCCAAAAATAAACTATAGATTATCTCAGAACTGGAGCTAATTAGGACACCGCTCAAGAATGTACCCTTGTAATAAAAGGAAATTAAAAAAAAAAACCGGTATATAGGGAGATACAAGAATTAAAAACGATTCTGTCAACGTCAATATTATTCAATTTCCGCCATACTCGAACATAAAAGAATAAAAAGAGCTTCAAACAAGCCTCAAAAAATAAATAGAAGAGAAAGGTAAGAAATTTATTCTTCTGACAAAAACAAGTCAACCATAAAAAGCCTTTGTACCCTTTCTGCGAGTCTTTGATCGTGGTAAACTGATATCGTAAGATATACTATCTAAACGTGTAGGCGACAAAGTAATGCCTTTCTAATTCCACGAAATATTAAACTCTCATCAGAAAAAAATGGGATTGTGAGTGACGGCGACGGTTGAGGATAACGAATTTCTAGTTAAATAAAGACCCCGGTTTTCCGGAAACGAAACACCATTTGCAAGTGACGGCCCTCGATTAAAAACTAATTACGACAAGCGTAGCGTATTATAACATTATTATTTAGGAAATTACAATATGTTACAAATACCTACAATGAAGTAAGTACAACCAAGCATACAACACAACTATTCACTACCGATCCGTTAGGAATGAACGCATGCACGGTGTGTACCTATTGTTTTATATTTAGCTACGAATAGTTATCGATTATGTATTTCCGAAACAAGCTAAATAGTAAACGTCTTTTTAATGTTAAATACTCATACTCGTGTAACTGGTAGCCGGAAACTAAAAGAGCACTGATTTTTCACATATTATACAAATAGTTTGAATTTGCTTCCTTCGAAATCTCGCTGTATAGGTCTTCTTGTTATCTTGAGGTGTCGCTACAAGGTGCCTCAGCCTCACTTCCGCACTGCTTGCAGGGGTAGGATGCACTGCAATGCACTACGGAATTGAGGCCTCGGCACCTTCCGCCGTAGTCGCTTTCATCTTTTGTGATTGAACGAGTATAGGCAATGAAGATTTAATCAAATCAATATCTTCGTGCATACACTTACAGAAATATTAAATTACTATCTCATAATTTTTTAAATTATAACGATGTTAATTTAAAATTGGTACATATATATTTCTAGATCTGGAAATCTGGCAGCTGTAAAGTGATGGAGGTCAAAGAATCCAAACTATTTCAAGAAAACCAATCCTAGAGTCCTAGGTTTGATGCAATATTATGAGAAATTATACAAATAATTAGATTACATATACCATTGGTAGATTTTATCATCAAACGACGTATAATCGTTCATATTCATAGTTTGTCGCCTTCTGTTTTTGTTTCTGTAATAATACGCAATGTTTTTCGTTCAATTGTTTAAATATAGCCCTGTCCTTTATAGCTGAGACAACTTCGGCAGTTTTATCTATTTTCCAATTCTGTCTGTCTGTCTGTCACTCACTTAAGAGCTGCCAGATGCCCAGATCAAGCAATAAGGATAGTATAGCAATCTAACCAGACGGGTTTTGTTGCTCTCATTGTTGTGTCATATCTGACGTGGCCAGCTCTTAGTCCATAATTAAATAAACGGTCACAATCTACAGAGACTAACAGACAACGCTTAGCCTCGTTACGGTGGTACTATTAGTTATTCTGTGGCCCGTGAAAGGTAGAACCTACAAATTTACAATACATTTATAATGTTGTTAAAATCTACTAGGATATGATTTTTACAAACTCGAAAGGGGTGAAAATGGGGTTGAAAGTATTTACGACTTTCATGAGGGCGAAGTCACGAGCGATTGCTAGCTTAAATATACAACTGAAACTACATCATCAAGAGGTTCAAGTACTTAACTGCTAAACCCGTAGATTGAAGCCACTTAGCGTAGTTCATTTATAATTAAATTTTAATTATTGTTTACCATTACTTTCAACTGATGCTTAAGTGCATTATATACCATTCATTATTCACACATAGAGATAACTCTTAAGTCCACTAAAATAAACTTTAATTTTGCCTTACATAAATTATCAGAGTACATATAATTTTACACATATTTTTATGTTGCCAAGTAGAGTGATAGTAGGTTAATCAAATGTTACACAACATTTGATTAACCTACTATCACTTACAGAGGAAAGAAACGGCTGGGGTCCCTTAGCTCGATTGGTAAATGACGGTTGGAAGGTAGCTCACTAAATGGGATAAGCTTAGGACCGGAACAATTGGCCTATCTACTCAAAGAGGGACTATATGCTACGAGTATAGTGAGTCAATATGAATTTATATTCGTAATTGCATTATTTTGCGAGATTGAGTTACGTTAAATTGTTTCTTTTAATTATGAATGTAGTAAAAGAATACAATAAATTTTAAAAATGTAATCCGAGTTTAGGTTATCGCCATATAATTACTTACTTGTAAAAACAAGTAGATACTCAAACTACAAAAATTCAAATATATAGCCACTGTGTTATTGTTATTATCCAAAATTGTTAACCTAGATATGTTTCATACGTCGAAAAATATTTAAATAAACGCAGATGTTCGCAAATCCGTGCATATTTATAGAGCATTTTGGTTAACGAACAGTGAATTAGCGAGGAAATAACCTGAATAAAGCACGAGCAGCCAGCACAGATTAACGAGCGCCCGGACCATCATCACCATAACTCGTCAACAAACGACGGCAGAGCGGGCAGACCCATTATGCTATATTATTGTTCTACTCCAAACAACAGGTGACAGGGAAGGAATCTGCGTATAATAAGTTCATTAAAACACTCATTAAACCAGATCTTGGGTGAATGATAACGATAAAGCACGAATTTTCACGTTGACACTCTTGGAGTTTATTGCGTAATGAAATAATTGAAACAAACAATACTTCAGCGTTTATAAAATGCAACTTTCAGCTTTAAATAGTACCTATTTACTTTAACTACTATCTAACTATATAAGTGGCCCAGTAACGTGCAAATTGGCATTTCAGTAAAAGTTTTATCTGCAGTTAAAAATAGTGAAGCTTAAGCTCGGTCGATAAAAGGCGACAACTTGGTATAAAATTCCATGGGTAGCCGTGCATTGCATACATTGCTCTACGCGTTGCGACGCTTAATTTTAGAGTTTTCAACAACCGCGTGGCGTGTCGCGTCGTGGCCCAATCCGAGGCTATACATTTCTGGAGCGGTAATCAATACAATAACAAATTTGAAACTCAGTGTTTACGCATCGCCGCACCGCGTTTCAGCAAAGTTAACAATGAATCCGCTTTAATACTTGATAAGCGAACGTTTCAATACCCCTTTCTTGATAAACACGATAATAATTCCTTTTACTCGGAACTTTAACAATATACGTATCGCTGTATTTAGAATTTAATATGGGCTGGATTGAGTTTATTAGATAATTTTAATTAGTCCGGACAAGGGTTAATTGAGTAGGCCGGGCATGATTTGAAAACGAAAATCGCTAATAATGAGATATCGCGCATAAATTGCATTTGACAAGATAGATAAGGTACATAGATTTAATACTCATTATTATGTAGTACCCATTCTTACAGAGCTTGTTTTGTAAGGACGTTGATTCGTGAAAATTTGTCCCCTGATCTTTTATGATTATTTTTTTGCCCTCTAATATGTCTTATATTATCTGATTAAAGCATAAAGTAATTTTTTTATACATTTGTTAATAAAATACTTTTATACATTATTCCCAAATTTTCCAACTTAGGAGCTTATGGTACAGAGTGGATTTTCTAAATGGGTCAGTGAGGACAGCTACCAGATCCCATGATGCTACCCGAAAATGTTCCGTGACTTTTTCATTAGCGACGATTGACATTTACATACGAGGGTTGCTACTTATATATCCGGAAACAAAAAAACAAACAAACGTACACGGCTGAAAATGGTTTTATTGTTTTTCAAAGTATTCCCCTTGATGATCTATGCACTTTTGCATTCGCGTGAACCAATTTTTAAAGCACTTCTGCCACTCCGCCTGAGGTACCTCCATAACGTGTTGTTTGAATGCGTCGACAGCATCTTCAGCGGTCGAAAATCGTTGACCGCGTAATTTATTCTTTATATTTGGAAATAAAAAAAAATCGTTGGGTGCCAAGTCAGGGCTGTACGGCGGATGACCCGTTAATTCCACATTTTGACCCTCCAAAAATAGAGTTGTTTCGCGTGACGTATGACAGCTGGCATTGTCATGATGAAGAATGATTCTTCGTCGCTGGTTAGTTTTACGAATTTGTTCAAATACTTCCGGTAAGAAAATGGTCGTGTACCACTCTGAATTAACCGTTCTACGGTTTTCTAGTGGCACTGTAGCTACATGGCCATTAATACCGAAGAAGCAGGCCACCATTTGTTTCAATGTACTTTTTGCACGAGTAACTTTCGTAGGGTTCGGCTCATTTTGAAACACCCATACCGTTGATTGTTGCTTCGTTTCGGGATCGTATGCATAGATCCAGGATTCGTCACCTGTATAGATGTTATAAACGGCTTTTGAGTCACCACGGTTATATTTTTTTAACATTTTATTGCACCATTCGACGCGAGCATCTTTTTGCTCTTTTGTTAAGTTGTGGGGTATCCAACGCGAACAAATTTTTTTTACAGCCAAATAATTATGTAATATGCTATTAATGCTGGTCATAGAAATACCCAGAGTCGCCTCTATCTCGCGGTACGTAACATGTCGGTCGTCCATTATAAGTTTTCGCACAGCCTCGATATTTTGTTGTACAACGACCGATTTTGGGCGACCTGCCTTAACTTCGTCCGTAAGCATACTACGTCCACGATTGAACTCACTAAACCAGTGATACACAGTAGTTTTAGATGGGGCTTCATCACCAAAAGTTGAAGTTAGTTGATCTATGCACTGTTGTTGCGTTAAACCACGCCGGAAATCATAATAAATCATAGCACGAATATTTTCACGAGTGAGTTCCATTCTTGCTGCGAGATGACATTTAAAACCCGTCAAAAACAAAACACGAGCGTTAATAAGAAAGAAAAAATATACCGGCCAGTACTTAAAAAAGTTCAAATTTTACCATGGAGGTCAAATATGCTATTTAAGAAGATTGTAATCCCGGTTTCCGGATATATAAATAGCAGCCCTTGTAATTGTAGTTTTGCCAATTTTTTTATGTTAATCCTTCTTGTTTCTAATAGGGATCAAAGTTCTCTTACAGACCAGCCTAGGTTTTAGCAAAAGCAAAATCGAAGAAATAAGGTACAACTCAGCCTTTGACAGGATTTTATAAATTGGCATCATTGCTAATCTAATAGGCTCAACGCACAAGTCTTCTTTGACAAACAAGAATTATTGAGCTAAACTCGTATCTATCATGCCTACGCGGCCCCAGTGCGGTTTAACTACTTACAACAAAGCTTCAATTTAATTAAGTGCCGTAATAATCAAATAATGCCGTACCATTTACAGGAACATAAATGTTGACGTAGAGACAATCCTCGCTCTGATTGGCCAGCAGTGGCAGCAGGTGTTCGAGCTGTCGGATGCGCGCGCGCGGGTGCAACAACAACGCCTCCTCGCGCGGCGCCGCGGCGGGGGGCACCTGCGGGCACGCCGGGCCTGACGCGTCCGCCAGCCGCGTCGTGCGCCACTGGGATGGGGTCACCGGCGGCATGTATCTGCAGATCAATGCTTCTTTTACCATCGTTCTTGATGGTATTCATACTCACATGAGATTGAACTAACTTTAAGTCATCATATAGTAACCAACATGTTAAAAATGGACGATAGTAATAAAGCGTTGCTCGTGCCAGCATTTTGAATTTCAACAATCACGAATAAATACTCGTATTGTAGCTAAGGATCCTCGCCTTTTCAGCTTTGTGTAAGAGTTAAAAAAGCTTCTTGCTATTAGGAATTCAGGAAAACTACTTTTGTACGTAAATCTCGTATATGTAGCTACTTTTCTATTTAAACCTTGTAGCTAAGTCAGGGGGGTTTCACTATGTCTCTCTCCATTGTACCCGTTTTTCTCGATGCGCTTACCGCACCGCGAAGGCTAATGAGGGAAGGGTTGGCACATAGCTTATCATCTTATGGGTACGTTCGAGAATATGTGACGTTTTCAAGTCATAGGTACATCATTGTCGGTTGTATGTAGAGTTTATTTCAAAAATTATTTTTATAGCAGTTAACGTTTTAATGATAACCGACAATGATGTGTACTATCGATTGAAAACGTCACATATTATAATTTCAGCCTGTGTTTATGGCATGTCTCAAACCTGCATGGATATGAAGCACGCTGAAAACCCTATTTTTTTTAAAGAGCGCGTGACCGCTAACGTTTTCTCATCTGTAGCTAAATGTCAAATTGAGGAAGGTGAATCCTCTGTACTTGTACTTTTTCTGTGACTAAGTTATTCTCTATATGGAATTATATTTTTACCTCCTGTTCTGTTTCTTTAAAAGGAAGCTTTTATGCATTTGTGAATATATTATCATCTGCTACCTCCTACATATTTATTAATTCATAAGATCATTAGCTTTTATTAGATTTTATTCAATAATTAAAAAATATATATAACCACACAGTAGGATATTTACATAACAAAATCCAGCAACTCCAACTCACCTAAGGCTACCAAGTGGTGGTGTAGCATACGGCACTCCAAGATAAGCTTCAACCTGCGGGTGGGAGTGGACAACGATTCCCCGCAGAGGGCCGTACTTCGTCCTCACGACGCGTGTGCTGTACTTGTGAGCGGAGAGAGCGGCCGCGCAGCAGACGAGCCACGCGTGAAGCGCGGCGCAATCCGCTCGCATCACGCGCACGGGGCGGGCGCAGGACGGGCGCGGGCGCGGACGGGACGCGCCGCACCTGCGCGTCACGCCTGCCGCCGCGCGCAAGCGCTCGCGCACCGCCCCACGCGCCTGCTCATCCTGACACACCCTTCTCCCGTGCACGCGGCCACTGTTTGAGTATAACAACACTGTTGGTAGTTTGAATCTACACTAAATATTCTGTTACATAAAAAAACTAATAACGAAAAATAGTGCAATGCCAAATACCGACCAACTACTTACGTACGTTAGTATTGACCCTGTAAGCTGCGCAAAATTCGTAGGCTTCACTCTTGATGGGAGACTGAAGTGGCAGGAGCATATTGATTCCCTGTGTGCCAAGCTAAACTCCGCATATCACGCAATAAACAGGCTCAAGGGCTCCCTATCTTTGCAATACCTGTTGACCGCTTATTATGCCTATTTTCATACCCACCTTTGCTATGGTATTGACCTTTGGGGGTTGGCTGCGGATCGAGATCGCCCATTTATTATACAAAAAAATATCGTCCGGGTAATATGTCGAGTACCACTGGACGAACCAGCGAAGAAACTTTTTATTAAATTAGGTATCTTAACGGTTCCCTCTCTCTTCATATTTGAAATGGCAAAACTACTCCGTCGAAATCGGAAGCAATTTAATTTCTTTTCTAAGCGTGAAGCACCTAGACGCCCGCCGGTATTAGTAATACCTACACATAGGCTTTCAAAAACCGCTAACAACTTCCAAATTATGGGACCAAGAATTTATAACAAGATACCGTCCGATATAAAGGATGAGACGTCAGATCTCATCTTTATGTCCAAACTCAAGCGCCTATTGATTCAAAAAGCACTTTACTCCGTTAATGAATTCCTAGAAGGGTAATCTGCGATTAAACTCCTGGAATTTATTAATAACAATCCTAACGTATTGGAATGGAACTAAAACAATTTTTAATTGTCAAATTCAGATTATATGGAACGATTCAAACTTGACATAAATATTTTAAACTAAACAATTACCTATTAAGCTAATTTTACAACTGTAATGTATATTACCTATACCTGTGACAATGTATGATCAATACAAATAAAGAATATGAATATGAATATGAATACATAACATAATATAACATAGTGTGATTTTGAGTAGTTAGGTTTTTTTAGGAATATAAATTAAGTAGTGTTAAGTATTTAGGTTTAATTTACGTATACCATCTATTATGAAATAAAAACATAATATTTTATTAAGAGAATAATACTTAAATTACGTACAAAGTAATATAATAAGATTTTATTTTAAAACTCCTATCAATGACAAAAATAACTAAATAAAATTATTAAGATTTATGTAGACACTGTATCTGATCAGAGGAATTTATACTTACAGTTCTCTAGAAATATTAGCGACTTACCCGTCTCATGTTTTTGGCGTGGTCAAAATCGGCCCAATTGATTCAACCATTGGTTTTACCTGAAACAAATAATTTATTTTATTTAATTGCTATCTAATTTATTAGCGCTGGTAGCCTGGCGGTAAGACGTCCGTTTTTCAATCCGTAGGTCTCGGGTTCAAACCCCGACTCGTACAACGTACACGTACTTTCGGAATTTATGTAAGGAATATCATTTGATATTAACCAGTCGCTTTTCGGTGAAGGAAAACATCGTGAGGAAACTGGACCTAATCCCGATAAGGCCTAGTTTCCCCTCTGGGTTGGAGGTCAGATGGCAGTCGCTTTCGTAAAAACTAGTGCCTACGCCAACTCATGAGATTAGGTTGTCAAGCGGACCCCAAGCGGGGACAAACGCTAGGATGCAGAAGAATTGCTATATAAACTACTCATTAAGAAACTGATTTTTTTAAACAAGGATCACACGCAAGAAAATAATTGAGTAGATGTGGTCATTCGTGGATAATAGCCATAGGTATAGGTACCGGGAATGGTTCCCGTGGGTTTTCCGGGTCAGCGTTTATTACTGCGTTACTACGTAATAACTACGACATAACTATGTTATCTTATCAGCCATCGTCGACAACATAACATCGAAAGAATATAAACGGCAAAAGAGACAGTGACATAAAAGTGACTCTGTGTCGAACACTATGATACTCGTAGTCGTCATATCGTCACAAAACGAGTTCGCTGCCAAGATAATCAAACAGCATTGTCGACATTTTCCAAAGCAGGTATTTTTGTATGCACACTGATATTGTATAAGTACTTTTTTCTACTCGTCGACTATAATGCTTGGATTGAACTTTGTAGACCGAACTACTTACTAGCGCATACTTTTCGATGGAGCTTTTATGGTCGTATATTTTAGCATCATCGACTATGCTACAATATTATACAACGGAACGATCCACCGGGAGATCGAAATTACTATATTACTAAGTTGTAAGGCATTCGCAACTTAATTCTTACCGGCTTTCCTATTATGAGCACTCATATAAAAAGAATTGTATAGAATAGTGCAATAATTAAGATTATCAATCGCGTACTTTACTTAGACGAAACATACTCGACTGAAAAGCTCTTCATTATGTCACGATTGTATAAAATACTTATAATACTTTTGCGTTAAGGCGACGATATATGCAAACACGTCAAATCGAGGTGTTTTCGTGCAAGGTTTTTGAAGAAAACAAACCACGTTGGAGCATGTATGTTACATTTTCTGTAGGGGCATATAGTTGGGTTCGGTCTACCGATACGTGCTTGGTCTTGTATAACATAATTAGGTATATATATCATCGTTATGAAACTGGTTTGGAGAAAACTTGTCGCAAGTTTTATTTCGGTCAGAAATAATTCTATGTTGCGAAATTAAACATAATTACTTCTTAGCACATTACTAATGTTCTACCGATAACTATAGTCGTATTAAACGCTTAATAAAGGTTGTAGACGCAAAACCTTGTAGAGCCTGTAATAATCAGAACTATGCAATTGCTGCAATAAAACTTATAGGCGTTTATTCTATTGCAGCCAGAGACATGTTTCATGTGTCAAATTTGAGTAATATGATTAGTAATTTTGAGTGCGGAAATTCGTTCCACATAGCTTAGGTTATAGTGCGCTTGCTTACTAAGTAGATATGTCCGAGTTCAAATCTAGGCTGATGTTAACTTTTTTGTTTATTTTTTTATCTCATTTCTCATTTATATTTTCAATCCTGATCCTAAGCGATTTATAGGTATTTTTGGACAAAGAAAAGTCAAATCATACTATAGTCAAGTTAGTAGTTAGTTTAATCTTTTTATTTTGACTTTTTTACCCAATATATTTAAACTACCAACTTATTAAAGAGACTAATTCATTATTCAATTTTTACAGTGGGTATGGGTACTTTTTACCATAGACGGCTTCGTCTATGTTTTTACCATAATTTATATTACAAGAGTGCGTTTGTTCGAGCAGTTTCCATCCGAGGCGACGTTGCCAGCTTACTCTCATTTGCTCATTTCGCTTCTTGCTTTGCGCTGTTGCAAGCTAGATCTATATTATGATATGAATGACGGATACATTGAATACAATCAAATGCGCTTGAAGTTGAAACACATTCGTGCATTTGTCAGTGATTTGTCCACATCATCGTGTTAGGTTGTATATCTCTCTCTTTACTATGGAATAAGAAAGAAACAATCGGCTCGGCTGTCCCGGCACTCTGCGATGTCTGGTCGCGCCATTAGGTTTATATGGTTTATTGCATGTTCGTTTTCGTACGATTTAAAAGATATGGTGAATTATTAATTTTATTATTAGGTAGGTAAATAGATATGGAATTAATTTAATCGTATAAGTATATATACCAATATAATTTATCACAATCCCTAAAATGAAAAAAACAATAAGTAAGGTACGATGGGGTAAGACCGGACCATTTTTGAACTAGTTGGTCAGCTTTCAGGGCTGACTTTTATGCTTTACCTTTGTAAAAATTTCTCGAAATATTAATCCTTGTTTCAAATCAGTATGAAGTGTACCTAAGCTGTTTTTCCTGTATAAATTTTCAAAATCTACTCCTTCTACTTAAGATTGGACTATTGAATAAAATGTACTCTTAGTAAGTTTTTAGGTGCTAGTTTTCTTCCACTTATCGATTTTGCCAGCTTTGTAATGCAATAATAAATTTTGAAGTGCCCTTACTTATCGTTCTAGAGCTTATATGGTCTTGTTTAGATTAATATTATACGAGAATAAATCATACTCGAAAGGTTTTTTTATAATAAAACATTTTTTGTAAAAGTGGAGTATGTGTCAGTTTTCCGTCCATACTTATTGATATATTGATATTCAAGTTTTTGAAATAAAAGCTTATAATTAAAATATCAATTAAAGAATAAATAATTATTATCAATGGCAAATTTGATCTCAAAAAGTTTTTTCCATGTAGACGGAGAGCTGGCCACGTCAGATATGACACAATAGTCAGGTTTTATTGCTCTCATTATTGTGTCATATCTGACGTGGCCAGCTCTTAGTCCAATAAATTTGTAGCAGTTTAATCAGGTGGACGGCAACCCGGACGGGAAACTAGCACAACCACCCTATGCACGGTTTCAAATAATAGATATAATTATAAACCGCCTTTATTATGTTAATTCATAATAATTCAAAAACGAGTGAGTTAAAAATATTGAGAGTGGAAAGACAAGATGTTTCAAACCTTTGAAGCAAGATGTTTCAAAATTTAAAAATTTTAAAAAACGCTTTTGGCTATAATTCTTTTTTTTTCCCCAGCCTACTTGAAGAGATATAATACGTATCCATACTAATATTATAGTGTGTCTGTCTGTTAACTCTTCACGCTTAAACCGCTCAACTGATTTAGATGAAATTTGGTATGTATAAGGGGATGAAAACGGAATGGAAGTTTATACGGAATTGTTGCTCCCTGTTGACTTGAAATAGCATACGTGCTAGTTTTATATTTGCTCTTAGATTTTACTAACTAGTAACTTTTATTTTGCGTTTTATTATGTAATTCCATATGGCTCATGTTAATTTCGCGCAGACGAAGTCGCGGGTAAAAGCTAGTATTTTAATATTGTAATGGATTTTGATATGATAAAACTTTTGAAATAGATGGCAATTAACCAAAACTAACCCAAAAATGTACCCAAAAAACCGTGACGACCCTATACACGACACGATACAACTAATCCATACTAATATTATAAATGGGAAAGTGTATGTGTGTGTTTGTTTCTTTGTTTGTCCGTCTTTCACGGCAAAACGGGGCGACGAATTGAAGTGATTTTTTAAATGGAGATAGTTGAAGGGATGGAGAGTGACATAGGCTACTTTTTGTCTCTTTTTAACCCCCCACTTCCCTAAAATGGGGGGTGAAAGTTTGTATGGTTTGTTACCCCGAATTTAACGCGAGCGAAGCCGCGGGCAAAAGCTTTTATATGTTATTAACTTACTTGTGCTGACTTTTCGTGTTTTTAAATCTTTTGTGTAATTTCAATTTATAATTCTTATGTGAGACGACAAACGCTTTTATATTTGTCAATATTTTTAGTAAAAAACACTTATGGTATATAAATGAAAATGGTTAAAACATGTTAAAAAATTAATCTTAAACTTTAGGTTGAATTCAGTTATTTGCTTTTTAGCTATGGTTTTCTGTAAGGTACTTCCCCAGTCGAGCTCTGAGCCAGGTCCAGATTTGAGCGTGATAACATTCGCTGAACTGTGCCTTACCACAGTTAGCGAGATAACATTCGGAGTGCCCATACCTCCCTTTTGGACATAACATACCCGTGTCTAAACCTGTTCCTAGTAACCAACTAGGTACCAATTTAAAAAATGTTCACAGCAACAATTAATTGGATCCAGTCTTAAATGCCACGCAAAAACAAATCAAACCATTTTTTGTGACAAACAATTGAATTTATAGAACGAAACTTTTTTGTCTATAAAGATCACATGTATGCGCGACTTCGGCAGCAGATAGCATACATCCTCCATACTACCCTCTTGAACCTGATGTTTATTCAGTGTTGGGCGTAATTTATTAGATGGTACCTACTTTTGTAATGAATTAAATTGCTAATTAAATTACATGAAAATCAATTATATTACGTAATTGAAATTGCTTGTAATTGAGATTACATGTCAGTAGTATTCCCGATTACATATAATTTGTAATTGCAATTACTTTTATCTTAACTACTTTTACTTGTAACTTCGATAATTTGAAATAATATACAAGTTCAATTTCTTTTTGGGTCAGTGGGGGCAGCTACCAGATCCCTCGCTGCAACGCGAAAATGGTCTTAGAAGACCTCCCCTCAATTTCAAATTAATCAATCTTCATTAATTTGAAATTGAGGGAAGGTCTTCTACGGATTTTGGAAAAAAACATACAGGATGCGAGATGAGGTCACATTTGGTAAACTTCTTTTTGATGCCAATCGATCCCATTCTTGTATGGGATCAAAAATAATTTGCGGCTAGAAAAGCCACAAATTGAGAAAAACTTTTCCCATACTTTATGAAAATTGTTTTTTTTATTTTTCACATGCTGCTTTTTTATGCCAATCGATTCCATTCCTATCGTTTCTAATAGTTTCCTATTATTAGGTATTGTACTAAAAAGCCACAAATTAAATATTTTCCATACATTTACTATAAATAATAAATAAATATTATACGACAATCTTACACAAATCGACCTAGGCCCACAGTAAGCTCAATAAGGCTTGTGTTATGGGTACTAGACGACGATATATATAATAGATAAATATGGATAAATACTTAAATACAAAGAAAACATCCATAACTCAGAAACAAATATCTGCGATCAACACACAAATAAATGCCCTGACCAGGATTCGAACCCGGGACCTCCTGCTTCGTAGGCAGGGTCACTACCGACAGGGCTAGGAGATCGTCAAATAAAGAATAAGTGATTTTTAGGGTTCCGTAGCCAAATGGCAAAAAACGGAACCCTTATGGATTCGTCACGTCTGTCTGTATGTCTGCCCGTCCGTATGTCACAGCCATTTTACTCGGAAACTATACGACGTATCTGAATAAAATTTACACATAAGGTGTATTCTGTATGCCGCTACTTAGTTATGTATTTAAATTTAAAAAAAAAAAATTTAAGGGGGGGCGCTCCATACATGTATCTAAATTTCAAAAAAATTGTTTTTACCATATATCAACATGTGATACATCAATCGATAGGTCTTTAAAAATAATATTGAAGTTTTTTTGATCATTTTGTGCTTAAGTAAATATTTTTTGATATAATCGCTTCGAAAGTCAGAAAAATTTTGTAGCCCCCCCTGTAACTTTTGAACCGTAAGTCCAAAAAATATGAAAAAATTTGAGAAGATGCGCCTTATTATATACTTGCTACGAAAATTGTTTTGAACATTATCGGTTTAGCCATTTTTGAGCCATTTCCAAAAAACTTCTTCCATAGGCATCAGATACGACCTTTTGCTATTAGTTTGGTTCTTATTCCATTGAAGGTACGGAACCCTCCTATGCGTGGTCCGACACGCACTTGGCCGGTTTTTTAAACTTTTCACTTAAACAACAGTCGTTTTTATTAAGCATACCTACCGGAAGAAACATTTAAGTAAAATGTTAATGTACCTGAAAAAAGCGGCATCGCCATTATATCAAAATGCAACTAGGTACAGGTACACAATAGTGTTGGAGGATGTGTGGTTTGTATTTGCAACTAAAGGATAATTTTCCAGATAGGTAATTGAATTATCCGATGTTCTCCCGATGCGGTCTTATCCCAACGCACTTTACCGTCCTCATTGAAAGCGATTTTGACCATCTCTAATTTCGTTATAGATACTAAAAACCTGGATTTTTCAGAGCAGAAGAGGACATAAAACAAATTAGTTACAAATAATATTATCTTCAGTTAAGTACATTTTATTTGAACTTTTATTTTGAAAGACTTGACACGTACTTGACACATAGAAATATAACCGCCATGATGAATGCTTATTTTGGATATTTAGAATAAAACATTATAATTGTGCGATTATGATACTGTAGGTAATGGCGTGCGTTGGTCAAGTAGTTTTATATTATAGGTAACTTTAATTATTTCGTCATTGATTACCTACATACAATAGTAACTTTAATTAAGTAAGTACACATAAAATGGAATCATTATCAAAGCGCCATCTTACTGTAAAAGACCGCGATTGCTTGACTATTTAAACATGTCAACATTGAATTGTCATAGTTCATCTCAACTATACTAGATGGCAGAAGCGGAAGCTGCGATTATAAAAACGCAAAATGCAGTCGTCAACCACGATACCCGTCACCTTAAGTCCTAATATTAATATCCCAATTGTTTTTAAGTAGACGTCGTAAAAAAATATATGTCTACGGCTACGGCCTATAAGTATTTAGGTACGTTAAACGTATTAGTATAAGGTTTTTTAAACTTTTCTGTATACATTTTTATCAAATGAATTTCTAAAGGAAATTGAATCTCAAAAGGGCAACATCTGCTAAAACGTTTGAGAATCAAAGAACATTTAGATTTAACCTATGAGACGGTCGTTCAAGTGTTGCAATAACGGTTGACTGAATTACTGCAGGTAAAGAGGGTCGTTTTTACATTTTTATGCCACGGTATCGATAAATACATGTGTAATAAATACATATACCAAGTCAGAAAAGACAAAAAGTGAGATTGTAGTTTTATTCGTATTTATTTCTGTTCGAATACTATAATTGCTACTTAAATAAAAATGAAGCATGATGTTGAAATGTTTAAAACTTAACTAAGTACTTACTTGACATTAAAACATGAAACTTTGTAATGTGTACTGTCCACCAATGGCCCTTTTTTCAACAAACCAATTTGCCTTATCCTTTCGGCGCAATACCCTCCGTCGAAAAATGTTTACCTTAACAAACCTATCCGATTTTAATGGAACACAAACAGGACAACAATGCCGCAGTTTTCAATGAAATTTACCGCTTCTTGTGACCTCTGACAAAACAGAGCAGACAAAACTTTACAGATTTTACCTTACGCCCCAACATAAGAGTTGGAATTAAAAGTGTTTGTCAACTGGGTGATCAACGTTTTTTCCCTCGGTATTAGCGCGGTTACTCTTCACTCCGAAACTCGAACGAACGAACGAAGCGGAAGTCTTAAGTTGTTTAAATTTCAAGCAGTTACTTGTGCTTGTCTGAACGAATTATACATGTCATTCGGGAGTAAAATTACAACATTTCCAGAAATACAATTCCAAATTCAACAAAGAAACTGTTCGAAAGTAGGTATATCATAAAAGCTTTTTACAAAAAAAAGATAAACCGACTTCAAAAAGGATAAAATAAATTATTATATTATTTATATGCGTTACAAACTGATATGTTTGAAGTCGGTGCCAAGCCAAAAAGTTACAATACCGGTCAAATCAGCTTCAAGTCTGAAAATCACAAAACAATGTTAATATGAACGAGGCGTATTTGCTCAGCAGTGAATTGTTCTTCATGCTATAGAACTATTCTAATACGGTATTGACTGCACGTAGGTTTTCATTTAAGTACAGAAAGAAAGTATAATCATGCGTCTTATGATGTTTCTTAATAAACTTGTTTACTAGTTTTCGGACAAACCATATCTCGAACGGAGCCCGTGCTTCGGTTTGAATTATTTATCCTACTTTATTTAAGGTGTAATATCGAAGTGTAAAGGAATTCAATGGCTAGATTGATCTTTCTATACTCAGACACACTGGGTGTGGGGGACCCACCTTTTCAGTAGAAAAAGGCGCGATATTTAAAATTTTCTATGGAAGGTCAACCATACATGTTTTTTTTTTAATTTGCCGTCTTTATCTGATTATTGACAAAGTAGACGTGTATCAGAGTATATAGACATGGGTACCATATTTCATCAAAATTGGATTAGTGGTTTAGACGTGAAAATGTAACAGATAGATTCACATTCACCTTTGCAATGTAAGTAGGTATCGATATGATTTGTGATTTTCAGACTTGAAGCTGATTTGACCGGTATTGTAACTTTTTGGCTTGGCACCGACTTCAAACATATCAGTTTGTAACGCATATAAATAATATAATAATTTATTTTATCCTTTTTGAAGTCGGTTTATCTTTTTTTTGTAAAAAGCTTTTATTTTTCCATTTTTAGTGGTTATATAAGTATCATAATCGGACAACAGATCTCGCAATAATCGGTGAAGATATATAAGAAAAAGTTCATAATACCTACTCAATGTAAGGAAAATTCCACATATCATATGTGGTCTTCATCATTAGGTCCACTCCATCTAATTAGTGGTTTTCGAGTGGAAATGCTTGAGTTGCTTAAAAAAACAACCAAATCACCATACATGTGCCTTTAAAAATTGAGGAGTTCCCTCAATTCCTCATGGATCCCATCATCAAAACAGAACCAGATTAATGTGGAACTATCTTAGAGGTAGTTCCTTTCAAACAAAAAAGAATTTCTCAAAACGGACCATGGGTGTCGGAGTAATCGCTGAACATCCTACATTTAAAAAAAATCATCATCATTATCATCAAAACAACCATCATCATGAGGTCCACATTATCAAATTGGTGTTTTCTGAGAGAAAATCCTCCAGTTGCTTAAGAAAACACCCAAATCACCATACATATGCCGTTAAAAATTGAGGAGTTCCCTCAATTCCTCAGATCCCATCATCAGAACAGCAGCAGATTTATATGGGACCACCTTGGAAGTAGACCCTTTCAAACAAAAACGAATTATTTAAATCGGACTACGCGTCTCGGAGTAATCGGTGAACATACATAAAAAAAAAGCCCAAACCGAATACAGAAATCCTCCTTCTATGAAATTGAAATCGGTTAAAAATTTAAATGATTACCTATTTTTAAAATTATATTGATGCTTTATTTTCTAAAGAAATCTAATGCAAATAACAAATCGAGAACACATTGAAACAATTTACCGAGATTCTTTGTACTTATTACATGCATATCCACAACCACAAGGCAACATTGCCTTCGTAATAGGTATCACTAGTCTGATTGTGGTGGAAATCAAAACCCGAGGGTGTGCGGTGCAGTCGGTCAGCGATGCAGATGTAGTCTGTGTGTCGGTGTGAAGGCTGAGGTGAAGAGTTGTATGTGCCACACGAGATTGACGTTATTAACTTTGCACCTCGTGCCTTAAACGCCCTCGTTACGCTAATGCTTATAAATTAGTAGAATCTTTTGCTACGCTTTCTCGGGATCTCAATCAGCTCTTTCGACATAAACTAAATTTGCTTCCTTCTTTCACACAATGTTTACCCAATTCAAATAGCTATTTATGGAAGGGACTCCACATGTCATCTGCGGTTTTCATTATCGGGTCCTCTCCATCTAATTGGTAGTTCTCGAGAGGAAACACTCGAGTTGCTTAAAAATACACTCAAATCACCATACATGAGCCTTTTAAAATTGAAGAGTTCCCTCAATGCCTCATGGATTCCCATCATCAGGTCCAACCAAATTAGTACGGGGCTACTTTCGAGGTAACTCTTTATAAACAATAAAAATATTACTTAAATCGGACAACGGGTCTCGGAATAATCGGTAAAGACGTATAAGAAAAAGTTCATAATACACCCGCTTAACCTAAGGAAAGTTCCACATGTCATATGTGGTCTTTATCATTACTTCATCAAATTGGTAGTTGGTAGTTACGAGAGGAAATGCTTGAGTTGCTTAAGAAAACACAAAAATCGCCATACATGTGCCTTTAAAGATTGAGGAGTTCCCTTAATTCCTCATGGATTCCATCATCAGAACAGCACCAGATTAATTTGGGACCACCTTGGAAGTACATCCTTTCAAACATAAAAATAATTATTCAAATCGGACCACGGGTCTCGGAGTAATCGCTGAACATCCTACATTAAAAAAATCATCATCATTATCATCAAAACAATCATCATTATCAGGTCCACTTCATCAAATTGGTGGTTTTCGAGAAAAAACTCTCGAGTTGCTTAAGAAAACACCCAAATCACCATGCATGTGCCTTTAAAAATTGAGGAGTTCCCTCAATTCCTCATAGATCCACATAATATGGGACCACCTTGGAAGTATATCCTTTCAAACAAAAAAAGAATTATTCAAATCGGACCACGCGTCTCGGAGTAATCGGTGAACATACATAAAAAAAAAAGCCCAAACCGAATACAGAACCTCCTCCTTCTATGAAATTGAAGTCGGTTAAAAAACCTAAAAAGAGAAGAATAGAACTTGAGAATCAAAATAAGTAAAGCTGACCCCGTATAACTAGGAAACGTGGAAAGCAAGAGATCATTTAACAATTCCGATAAAATTTTATTAAATCGTTAAGAGAAATAAAGTATAATCATCTTTTGAAATATTTACAGGTTCTAAATTCCTACACAAATAAATGAACTAAGCTGGCGAACATTTTCTTATTTATGTAGCTGCCTCATCACAAGATTTGTGATGTTACGAGCTGACAAAAACTATACCAATATGCGATTTGGTTTCAGTTATCTTAGCAGTAGTAGAATATACTCGTACATCCATTATTCTCATGAATTTTGCAATACTTAACAAATCAAGCAGAGAAGCTCGTGCAAATTCAGCAGACCATTTGAGTAGCTTTCAAGTCAAAGGTCACATTGTCAGTTTTCTCCGTGATAAAAATATGTATGTACCTACTGTCAGTAGATACTTATGTATAATTTGGAATGACAAATATCATTAGGTATGTGTCGTGTAGGTCGTACACCTTGTGTTAGTTAATATATACAATATGTGTTTTTTTTTACACATGTTTAACTATTTAAATATCGATTTTAATTTTACGGGGCTATTTCTAGCCTTTTAAGAGGAATCTAAATGTTATCGTGGTGGGGGAATGATGTCAAAGACAGGACATGAAGTGACATAACATGACTAGACTGGACTCGACCGTACCGGTCCGTACTAAGACCGCCCGGATAATATAGTACCGAACTTGCTCTCCATACAATTTCCATACATTTTATTGTATGTGTATGGTTAATGGTGGTGGGTTAATGATTAGTTGTCTCTTATTCCTCATAGGAGGTGTAAGAAGTAGTATTTAACTTTGGCACTCACGCTTGAACGCCTTGAAGCTCACGCTTGAAGCTTGAAGGAGATTTGTTTTTGACATTAGCGTTAAATAACGACAAAACCGAGTATCTCAGTGTAAAAATAATTAAGAAAAGTCACTGATATTTTTATTTTTTTAATTTATTTATTTAATATATACAATGTTTCATTTAAAAACTATTAAATTGTCCCACAAAACTATAATAATAGTTTGACTGTGGGATCCGCAGTCTCATTTAAAACAAGTATTTATAAGTTAACAATCTACAAAGCTATGTCTAGGAAATGTTCTTTTAATCTTTTCTTTAAAAAAAACATATTTTTTCTCGCATCAAATGGCTTCCGGTAAACTATTGAGTATATATAGGATGCGTTTTTTACGCGTTCTGTCCCCATAATAGTTATTAACTCTCGGAACGAATAGTTTACCAGAAGTCATGGATTTACTATATGTACTATATGTATGATCGGGAGGTTTCAATGGAAAATTTCAAACAATTTTCCATTGAATGATCAAGGTAGCCATGGCTACTTAAAGCA
The DNA here is from genome assembly GCA_947086415.1 of Pammene aurita. Lineage (NCBI taxonomy): Eukaryota > Metazoa > Arthropoda > Insecta > Lepidoptera > Tortricidae > Pammene > Pammene aurita. The sequence goes on from OX352293.1 coordinate 26,301,418, forward strand.
AGTAAATATTTATGTTTTAAGCTTACAGGTAATATTTTGCAAATTTGAAATAGTTTTGTTAACTAGTAATTTTAAAAATCTAAGTTGTATATTTTCTAGTCTATCAATATTGGTTTTGGTTGTAAGTCCATATCTATTGAGACCATAATTCAGTATAGAATCTACTAATGACAGATACAATCCTTCCCTTGCAATCCGTCCCTGTCATTTATCAAATACTTACATGTGTAATAACCAAAATGACTTGGCGTCAACACTAGCGTGCCCCTCGGTGCCACGTAAACTAGTTTAAAATGACTCTATAATATGGTCATGTGAATTGGCGCAGCATTTTATTACAATAATAGTAGATTGTACACCAAGGGGATAAAGCACTGTTTTATGTCACGGGCGCAATATTGAATCCTGAACGTAACGAAGGACTCCAGATTCTACTCCCGAGCGCAGCGAGGGGGTCATGAGTTAATTCCCGAGCGAAGCGAGGGAATTAAGACTGAGTCCTGAGTGCAGTGAGGGGTTCAAGCGCGCCCATGACAAAAACAGCTTTATCCCCGAGGAGTATACTTTACTTTTCTCACCTCTTGCGAGACAATAAAATAGCTAAGGCTACTAGAAACGGATTTTTATTAAAGTAAATCAAAAGTAAAAACCAGCCAAGTGCGTGTCGGACCACACATAGGAGGGCTCCGTACCTTCAATGGAATAAGAACCAAACTAATACCAAAAGGTCGTATCTGATACCTATGGAAGAAGTTTTTTGGAGATAACTCAAAAATGGCTAAACCGATAATGTTCAAAACAATTTTCGTAGAAAGTATATCATAAGGCGCGTCTCCAATTTTTTCGACTTACGGTTCAAAAGTTACAGGGGGGGACACAATTTTTCTGACTTTCGAAGCGATTATTTCAGAAAATATTCACTTAATCACAAAATGGTCATGTTATTTTTAAAGACCTATCGATTGATGTGTCACATGTTGATATTAGTAAAAAAAAAATTGTTACATGTATGGAGCCCCCCCGCCCCCCCCTAAAAATATATATATTTTTAAATTTAACTACATAACTAAGTAGCGGCATACAAAATACGTCGTATAGTTTCGGCGCGCAAAGAAGATTCACGGTTCGTGCGCGGTTATAAGTTTCAATTTTGCTTGCAGGCGGTGAGTATAGGTATAATTTTATACCTAAATCTGACTTTTGTGAAGGAGTGAATTTTCTGTACGGTAGTACTATTAGTTATTCTGTGGCAATATGCTAAACTGAAAAAAGTCATTCTAAAATTACAAAGCATGTTTCTGAACGAAACGTTGGGAATAAAATCTAACGTCAATTGTGACACAGCTTCCGAATTTTTTCAAACCTAACCTTACTTATGTTTAAATTTGTACATTATTATAGTACAACAAATACAATAGAACAAGTATTGTCCTACCAAAATAACTACATACTGCATATTACACTTATTCTACGACTGTTAAAATAGGAGAAGTTTACAGGCATAAATAAGTACATCTCATTAAAATTATTCAAACTCGATGGATGGACTCAAACATTTAACGTAAGTATCGCTTCTAAAACGGAGAAATATTTCATGTATGATTTAGTTGATATTAAAAGTTAAGTTTGACATGTTAGGGCAATTGCTTATGGATATTGTTATGGTTTTTCCAGGTACGCTAATATTAGTTTGCTGAATTTCGGAAGACGAAACTGGCTGTGATGGTGCAATATGACTGGTGGACTGTTCATTTGCCTTCTCTTCTTGCTGAGGAGGCAATGGTAGCTGAGGATTTGATGCACCAGACTGTGTCAAATCTTGATTCTGATTGCGGGTTGGTTGCTGGCAGAGAATGGACAGATGACAGTAAATTTGTGGCCGGCATGGAATCAATGTTGAATTTGGGAAGACTATCATATGGCGCTGGATGGAGGGTCTGGAGGGACACAAGAACAACCTGGCTGTGGAGAGAGATGCAAATGGATGTCTTCATGAGACGTGGTTGTATTATTAGTGCTTGCTAATTTTATATTTTTTGTAGTTTCTTTTTTGATCCCAACCGACTCATCAATGTAGCCTTCTGCCACTCTGTCAGACTTCCACCAACCATGTCATTTAACAGCCAAAAGATTGGCACCAGAGTCAGCGAGGAGGGTGGCTGATGTTCGCCGGAAACGGGGATGCGGGCTATCTAAGTTTAAAAATGTTAATCTATATCTTTCGGCATGACTAAAATTTTGTGGCGTCCAATAACTTGTCTGGTACATTTACCATTTCGGTAATTCAAGAAAAGTCGTTCTGTTGCTGTATCCTTAGGCCGAAGGGCATAATATTTTTTGAAAATGTTTATGAACTCAGCTCGAATCACAAAAGATCTGTCTGTTTTATTTTTTGTGTCACACAACTTAAATATGATTAAGTCACCTTGAAACTCAATGTCTTTTGTGGTGATGTTTGTTAACTCCATTGCTCGACATGCACCATTTATGCCCAAGATCAAAGCAACCTGCAAATGATAAGTTGATAAGTGAGCACTTGTATAAAATTATGTATAGCATGTAATAAAAGTTGTAGAAAACATCAATAAATATACTTTGCTGTGAACCACTTATTTTAATGAAATGTATCTAAAGAGGCTTAGCACTGAATAAATAGTCATATTTTAAGATATTTTGTTATCCAAACTAAATTCATCACATTTTTGTCTGATTCATATGTAAATATAGTAATATAATTTTGATGATTACAATAAGTAGGTATAACTACTACGAGTAGGTAAAGTTACCTATATGGCCAGATATTGTTCATGTTCATCGGGTGCTTGGTTTAAAAATGTTTGAACATTTTCACTGGCAAATATTCTAGATTTCTTTGCAGAGTATCCATCCGATCGCCGTTTTAGCCATGCAAGTAAGTTATTGTAGTTTTTTATGTCTATATTGTATTTAAGACGTAATCATAGAGTACAGTGACCACAATGTTGAACATTTCTTTGTTTTTCCCAGTTCTTGAAAATATGCTAAGAATATATTTTCAGAGAAATTGTGTGCGTTTTTATTTATTTTCCAGCTTATGAATTTGTCATATGCAGTCATGTACCTCTCTTTTGATTTCGGCGGGAGCAAGTTGTTCATGGCTAATTTCGCCTCCGCTCTTAATTCAGGCGGTGTACAGTCAACAAACATTTCGTCGTCACTATGTTGTTCCATTGAAGTCATATTTAGGATCTTCGATCCAACTTACAAAATCACAACTAACAACGAAATCGAAATACTCGTAAGAAATTAATTTTCCAATTTCCCACCAAAAAAAGTAAACATTGTTAAGCCCGTGCTACTCGGTTACCAATTTACTGACTATACTTCAGCTGTATGCATCTATTTCTAACAAATTTGGTTAAAAAGAGAGGCTTACAGCAAACTTGTATTTTTATAATATAAACTTGTATTTGTGACCAAGGCTAACCATGATTGGTGGTAGGTACGTTACGGGTGAATAGCGAAATAAATTGGTAACGTCTGTAACGGGCTTTATTGTTAAAAAACGACCATGAAGTAAAAGTTAAAATCAGCTGTTCGTAAAACCTGCCGCCATCTTTGACGCTGTCTGAATGAGGTTGGACGTTGAAACAAAAAAAAGTTACTTTGCAGGCCTAGGCCTGAAAAGTTGTATGAAATCCCATTTCAGGCCGCCTCGAGATACTGCGCCTGAAAAAGGATACTTCCGAGTCTATTATAAGGAAAGTAAAGAGAATATTTCAGTGCATGTTTGAGAAAATTCCATTTTCAAATCAGTTCGACGCGGCGGCGCGGGCCCCGGCTGGCGTTGCGGGGCTGTGCACCGTGCGGACTTTACTAAAATAAGAACTATGGGAAGTGAAATCACATTATTAACCAGCGGGTTATAATGAGATTTAGTACAACATTATAACCCGGCTAAAGCCAAGGGCTATAATGATTTGCTTTCGGTGAGGTTTGCATGATATATAATTTGGCATTGTCGAGCAGGTGGTGTGAAAATGTGTTTATTTCATAATCCGACGATAAGGTTACCTTAAGATTTCGTTAACTAGGATCTAAATTAATTAATTAGTAAATGACGATGAAACTGTTTACTTTTGTGAAATTTGTTATGTTAATGTTAGTTAACCCTTTATAGGGCAGGCAGCGGTCTCAAAAAATACCACCTGTAACCATCTAAAGTTACGAACATCGACAATGAGCTACTTACCTTAAATCAATTTTATACAAAAATTACTAAACGGTAAAAGTACTAAACTCCTAATTACATTTTTTTTACACAAAAACTCATTACTTTGTAATGATTTTGCAGTAGTAATTCATTTTAATCCATAAATTAACGTATGGTGCTTCTGGATCATAAAAATGTTCATTTTATTTAAGACTTTATTACTTATAATTATATTGATTTTATATCTCGTTTATAAAAAAACTATAGTCCTTTTTTTAAATAGTTAAATTCTTAGATCTAAGACGTACAAACACAACATCAGCTAAGAGAGAACCTATCATTTTTTAGTAATTTAATATGTTTTATTTTTGTTTTACTTCTCGCAATTCTGTTTGATACATAATATTTCAAAACGATGTAAAATGTTGAGATTGCAAGTGATGTATTCCATAATTTACACATTTCCACATTTTAAAACAGCAATCTCCATAACTTCACACTAGAACTAGGTCTTTTAGGCTTCCAAACTTAAAATTAGAATATCTCAAAACTGTACATTTCTATGTTACAACTTCAAAAAGTCATAAAAAAATTATTAACTTGGGGCTGCGGTCCTTTTTTAGGGCAAAAACGGAACCCTTATAGTTTCATCATGTCCGTCTGTCCGTCCGTCCGTCCGTATGTCACACCCATTTTTACTCGGAAACTATAAGACGTATCTTAATAAAATTTATAAATAAGGTGTATTTTGTATGCCGCTATTTAGTTATGTAGTTAAATTGCAGAAAAAAAAATTTTGGGGGGGCGCTCCATACATCCCAAGTAACACATCAAAGCAGTATAACGGCCGTCTTACAGCATATCTGTATGCTTTTAGCATTTTCAGTTCGTTTTATAGTAGCATTATAAACGTTTATAGTGCTGATATAGGTATTAAATGGGCACGAATTACCCAGCTTGAGATCCTATACAGGTCATTTAATAGCATTACAGGCGCAATATGTCTGCGCTATTAGCATTATCGTTGTCAGGGAAAGTGCCAATCGCATTTAAGAATCATTAGTACGCTCTATTAAGTTGCCAACTGCATTAAAGAAGCATTAATACGGCCAAAAAACTTGCTAATCGCAGTAAAGAAGCATAAGTACTCTCGATTAACTTGCCAATCGCAATACAAAAGCATTATACTAGCATAAGAGTGTAGTAAAATAAACCTTACATCAATGCAAAAACGTCTCTAACACCGACGGAACAAATGTTATAATACAATGAACGTTGTGATTTAACTACTTTGTCTCGCAATATAAAATGGACGAAGACGGTACAAAAAACTGAATGAGTGACACGTCATATTTGTTTGCATCCTAACAAAATTTATAAAAGTTTTTGACTCTTTTACGTTATTATATCCTTCCAATATTACTACGCAATGTAGTTTACTGTAAATGTATTTATAAGTTTCATTGAAAATTTTCACGCGCCTTTGATTTATTGTGGTTTTGCTATAAAATATTATAAAAAGATATGCGTCAAATAAACAAAACAATTGTGTAATCCTCGTATAGAACGAGTTTTGCATTATTAACATAATAGTGTTGGTTGAGCAGTCTTAAATTAAGTAACTTCATTATTATATAGGTATTTTCCTTGTAGGTCCGCATGATTTTATTTTTAGGTTATAAATTATTTACAAAATGGCGTTGCTCGATATAGACGGAGAGCTAGCCACGTCGGATATGACACAATAATGAGAGCAACCAAACCCCTCTAGTCAGTTTGGTATACTATGCTTATTTCTAGATCTGGACATCTGGCAGCTTTAAAGTGGTGGAGGTCAAAGAATGCAAACCATTTCAAGAAAATAAATCCTAGAGATCTGGGTTTGATGCAATATTATGAGAAACTATACAAATACTATACAATATTAAGAGAAATTATACAAAAGTTTATGTTGGGAGAAAGTAGTGCCAAACGATGTATAATAAAATATAGTTCATAGTTTGTCGCCTACTGTTTTTGTTTCCGTAATAATCATACATCGGGGTTTTCGGTGCGAGAACGATTTGAGAAAGAGTAGAGATAAACAGATAGGTTGAGAGTTAGTCTGAGAAAATATCATATTATGCCTAATGAATAACTACCTCTCTGTGAATAACTTACACACTATGATACGAGCTTTTTTTCTTAGAGGCATGTTTGTATTGACTATTATATATTTAGTATTTTAAAAATGCAATTGCATATCCGAAATTTATTAACTAGATCTACCTAAGACAAAGACACGGTATAGTAAATGTCAAATATTAATCTTGACGTCCGATATTTATGAACTATTTGATTAACTGAAGAGGTTGACAATGATCAGTCATTACATGAATTAATAAAAAAATACTTGAAAAAATCATAGGTATATGTACCTACAATATATATACATAATAGTCAGCTATTACATATAAATTGTATATATCTATGATGTTTTCGATCAATTATTCATTAGGTAGAAACGTGCTAGAGTACATTCTGTTTTTTAAGTTAATGCCTACTCTTTGGCTAATGTCAAACATTCCCGCACCGAAAACCCCGATGTATGGTAATAATATTTTTTTTATCGATTTTTGACCAGTTTTGAGTCGATATTCCAACATATTCACTATAGATAGAATTATAAGGCAAACGACTATCGTTTTTTGAATCTTTTATCTCCATTCTGTAGAGGCAGATCTTGAAATAAATGAGCCGTTATTTTTTTATGATATTTTTAAAATATGGTCTAAAAAAACACTTTTATCGATATTCGAATGGTGTAAAGAATCTTACATATACGTAATCTACATATTAGGGTTCCTCTTTGATGTCTCTAAAAACTGTAGAGAGATTTTAATTTTTAACTAATTAAAACAAAATTTATGACCATAAAACCACTTTTTTAGCCTAAACCGGTTCGACTTTGATGTCAAATATCTCGAAGATAATGAATATTGAAGTAAATATAGGATACTATATTGTTTAAAGCCGTTACTGATAATATGATAAGCTATATAAATCATTAGAAAACTAAGGGAATCAGATCTAAGGTCGTTGGCGCCAGGGAGCCCCTTAAAATATAGGCCCTGTCCTTTATAACTGAGACAACTGCGGCAATTTTTACCTAGTTTGGTATTACTATATTCCAATTAAAACATTTTGCTAGTCTGTCACTGTGACCTCCACCCATTAAAAGCTGCCAGATGCCAGGATCTAGCAATAAGAATAGTATAGCAATCTAACCAGACGGGTTTTGTTGCTCTCATTATTGTGTCATATCTGACGTGGCTAGCTCTTAGTCCAATAGCAGCTCAGTGACCCTTAAAAAATGCCTTATTTATGCTTACAGCATTACACGTGAATAATTATGCTACTAAACAACATTAAGCATTTATTTATGCTATTGTAGAACCTAAGGCACTAAAACCACTAAAAGCTGTATAGGGGCTGTTCATAAATTTTTGATGATTTTTACCCCCCCCGCCCCCCCTAAAATCATCCAACCCTCCCCCTGCCAAATAAAGTGACGTCATTTAAAAAAATGCTTTTTAAGCTTAATCTATATATATAAAAGAAACTGACTGACTGACTGACATATCAACGCACAGCCCAAACCGCTGGGCCTAGAGATTTCAAATTTGGCACATAGGTTCCTTATAAGGTCTAGGGGAGCACTAAGAAAGGATTTTTCAAAATTCACCCCCTAAAGGGATGAAATGGGGGTCCAAAGTTTGTATGGCGAATCAAGATTTGTTAGACTATTTTATTCGAAACTTCACAGCAGTATACCTAACGATAAATGAGTAAACACGTATTTCTGGTTTTTTGAAAATTCAACCCCTAAAAGAGGCAAATGTGGTCACAAAGTCTGAAAATCAACATGGGTATCGTATCCTTTTTGAGTACTTATAGTACGCGGGCGAAGCCGCGGGAAAAGGCTAGTTGTAAAATAAAAAACTATTTAGTAGGTAATATTTTATAGCATTAAAAGTTTATAGAAACACGACTTTCATTCCTTTTTTTACACATTGATGATGTGATCTTCGGAATGACCGCCCCCCCCCCCCCTACGTCATGCTACCATCATCCGATGTCCAGACCCCCCCCATTTGAAATGACGTAATTTATGAACAGCCCCTTATAGTGAATTACTTGGCTTTATAATGGTTTATATTATTGCTATTATACTGCATTAGGAACGTATTACCTACTTATAAATGCTATTGTACACCCTAAGGCATTAAAAATAGCTGAAAGCTGTATAGCGAATTTACGTGGCATTATGATGGCTAATATTCATGCTCTTAAACAGCATTAAGCATTTATTTATGCTATTGTAGAACCTAAGGCACTAAACCAAACCGAAGCATTAGTGTAGCAAACCAAAACGCAACTGTACAGCATTCAGCTGTACAGTTGCATGTTGTTCGCTGCACTAAAGCTAATGGCTAAACAAAAGCATTTACATATGCCATTATACAACCGTTATACAGCGTAAAGCATCATAAAATGCTATTGTAGAACCTAAAGCACTAAAAACAGCTGAAAGCTGTATACCGGATTTACGTGGCATTATAATGGCTAATATTCATGCTCATAAACAGCATTAAGCATTTATTTATGCTATTGTAGAACCTAAGGCACTAAACCACACCGAAGCATTAGTGTAGCAAACCAAAACGCAACTGTACAGCATTCAGCTGTACAGTTGCATTTTGGTTCGCTGCACTAAAACTAAAGGTTTTAAAAAAGCATTTATACATGCCATTATACATCCGTTATACAGCTTAAAGCATTATATAATGCTATTGTAGAACCTAAAGCACTTAAGTGCTTTTAAACAGTCGAAAGCTGTACAGTTGCGTTGTGGTTTGCTGCACTAAAGCTAAAGGCTTTACAAAAGCATTTAGATATGCCATTATACAATCGTTATACAGCTCAAAGCATCATATAATGCGACAAGTTGCTCGGTGAACGTATATAAGAGTTTATACGGTCCTTAAGTTCGAAATAAGTTAACTATTCATATGTTATAATGCTTCCTGTGTTACTTGGGATGTTTTTTTTACTAAATATCACCATGTTGTACATCAATCGATAGGTCTTTAAAAATAAGATCGAGGTTTTTTGAAACATTTTGTGATTAAGATTAACGCGACTTCAGAACTTTCTCCCTCTCCATACAAAATCAATGCTGGCTCGTTCGCTTCTACTGCCGCTGCTCGACTACGGTGACACGGTGTTTTGTGATGTCAATGAGGATCTGCTGGACAAGACCTAGTTATTACCGTAATCAATTGAAATGGCTTCCCATCCGACGTCGCAGAGATTTACACACTCTTTCCCTTCTATTTAATATACTTTTTACCCCTTCTCCTCCCCGGTACCTTTCGGAGAAATTTAAGTTTTTGGCTGATGGTAGTGGCTACCGTCTGCGGTCGAGTGAGAACCTGTCACTCGCCATCCTACCTCACAAAAATCGCGGCTACAGCAAGTCGTTTGTTGTGGGATCAGTCAAACTCTGGAACAGGTTACCTGTTTTGCTCAGACAGTCACAGTCGATCGCGTCGTTCAAGGAGAAGCTAAAGAAGTTATGGTTACCTGACTCTGACTGATATGTTGCTATTGTATTATTCTGTATGTGTCTTAGATGTTCCTTTTCTGTGTTTTTATTATGATTGTCTCCTCACTCCTCTCTGGTTTAATATATACTTTATACTTTCTATAACTTTTGTATATGTATGTATCTATAGTATAAACATAAAACATAAATACTCTTTATTGCACACCTCAAAATAAAGAAACACATAAAATACAAGTATCTACCTTTCTCGTACCTTGTTGTACATGTTGCCGCATTTGTCTACCTCTTTTCACTTCTTCTCTCATCTACTCAAAGGTTAACTGGAAGTGATTCCTTAAAGGGATAAGTTCGCCTTTGTACTTACGTTTTCCTATTATTGTATTGTTTTTGACTGGTTTTTGTACAATAAAGAGTTTTTACATTACATTACATTACATTAAGTGAATACTTTCAGAAATAATCGCTTCTAAAGTCATAAAAAGAGTGTCCCCCCCATGTAACATTTGAACCGTAAATCCAAAATATACGAAAAAATTTGAGAAGATGCTCCTTATCACATACTTCCTACGAAAATTGTTTTAACTATTAAGCTATTTTTGAGTTATCTCCAAAAAACTTCTTCCTTAGCATCAGATACGACCTTTTCGTATTAGTATGGTTCTTATTCCATTGAAGGTACGGCACCCTCCATTATGCGTGGTCCGACACGCACTTAGCCGGTTTTCACATGACATGGCATAGCATGGCATGTTTTGGACTATTTGCTGGTATTAATAACTCAATACCGACCTTTTACTGGAAAAGGTCCCATTTAAAAAAATCGACTCGATATTCCAGTGCATTTTTCCAGACACAAGTTTCCAGTGCATTCTGTAATTCTGTATGGTTTGTAAATAAGAAGCAATTTGGAAGTGCCTTACCTTACCTTACCTTACCTTACCTTACCTTAATTGTTTAAATTTTAGGCTGTTGACATTGTTCAATCAACCATTACAATGAACATCTTTGCGAAGTTCTTTGCCTTAGAAAAGAAGTCAATGTATCTCTTTAGACTTATTTACAGTATAAACGTGAGACGTTGTAGTGTATGGCCAAAAAATCTATATACCTACATACAAACATTTTAGTGCTAAAAAATATCAGTTAATAAGAAATAAGTATTTATTTATAATTTTAATTTTATTCGTAACTTTTAATTCGATTTGTTATATGGACCACTATGTTGTCTGAAATAAATGTTTTTTAAAGGCCCTAGTGCTCGGCATGCTAATTCCTAACAATTCTCTTTAGCATCTCCTTTATTGCTCTTAAGTAAAGAGATGGAATGCGCGTAGAGAAAGCGACTGGACGTCTATCTTAATAAAACCAGCTTTGAAAAAAAATTCTGACAACATAAAAATGAGCAGTTTTTTATTACTAACACGACGATATAGGTGCCTATTGCACAGGTGTCCAGTGTAGGGTATTCATGGTTTCCATACATCTGCCTTATTCAGTTGCGCAAGCGACTCACAAAGAGCCGGGGCGGACATCAATCACGAACGTGACATGCAAGAGCTTTGTGATTGTCCCTCATTTCCCGCAGACCTTGATGTCTCGTCAAAATATGAGTTTAATTTAATGATACAAATATGGTTATTTACTTTGGGTTATTAAATAGGTATTAAGATAAACTTATATTAGAGATATTTTTACCCGTTTGCCGAAGGTGGGTTATGTTTTTCGAGAGTATGTACATATGTACGTATATATGTATGTGTCTGTTTGTCTGTCTTTGGCACGCCATACAGCCTTCACCGTTTGAGGGATTACGACGACGTGTATGGTGTCTTTATATTCGTCTCGGTTGTAGAAGTAGAATATATGGCATATTAAAATAAAAAAACAAAACAAAATAGTGTCATACTCAAATCAAGTGAAATAGAAGAAAGATAGTGTCAAAATAGAGGTCATACTGCAGTTGGGTTTTTTATATTTTTAATTCAGCTTGTTTTTATTTTGAATAGGTTCTTATTGTGATATAGGTATATCACAATACAACATATTTATATCCTTCATACTCAAACCTTTGGTTTGTCGATATATATTATACCTACTATAATTTAAAATGTCGGTCTAAAATAAGTCTAAAATAAAAATAAACGATAGCTTGTATAAAAAAAAGTAATTAATTAAAATAAGACGCCATAATCATATACATATATACTTAACATATACCTACGATCAAAATAAAAACCTACTTACAATGGACACACAACGTGATAAAAACTTACATTATGCAAATTGCAAATTACAAAATGCAAATTGTTTCCATTATGCAAAAAACACAAAAGGATTCCTTAGATCGCCATTTTCAAATTAATAATGTTAAGGTGTTGTCATTATAGCAATAAATAATTTAGTGCAACCCTTTTTAATTAGTGTCATTAATTTGCGTATGAAAATATGGTCGGGTTTTGTTGCGGACGTCGAAAAGAATAAGCGCGGGACAGAAGAGCTCTCGAAATATTTAAAATGAGGCCATTATGGAGGACATTTCCTCTTGAAAGGTTAGCAGATTTATTGTTTTTAGCGTTTTGACAATAACCAAACGGTGCTGAATTTGAAAGCTCCATCTTTTGTCATGTCATGCTTCCTATTTAGCCTCTCACTTTCTTTTTTACTGTTGTCCATTGTGATACGAGTATGCTGATTTAGATTAACTGATATCTGAAAAATGCATTTCCATATAACCCAAATTAAGAGTATATATCTAGCCCCAGCAGAGTTTTCTTGTAGATTCTTAGGTACTCGTAGACAGGTTAAAAAAGTTTTAGACTTCCAAACATAGTATGAGGCGATTGAAATCTAGGTTAGAATTGGTATTACCCTGCAGACCAACCGGGTAGGGTCATGTGTGTAGGTATAATTATAATTTTTAGAAAAATTTTGTAGTTCTCTCTTCTATTTATATGCTTCATGGTTACCCCGTGGTATAATATCTATATGGTATATACATTCTCGTACCTCCGTCTGTCGCAGGCAGTTACTCAGAATCCTGGTAAGGCCATATTTACTGTGTATTAATTGAATGCCGTGTAATATTTTCATAATAAATCTCAGCTGTCAGTTTTGGGAAACATCAATCTGCGGGTAACATGTTAATCTTTTTAAGCGTGATCGAGCTGCGAGCGTAGCACCCACACGTCGCCTTGCTGGAGATAACGCGTTCTGCCGAGCTCGCGCCCGGCGCCAACCGCGCTCTGTGATCGATCGCTTGCCCATTCAACCGCTTTGCATAAATGTTGCCATCTTAAACTTCATTCGCAACATTACCACCATTACATGCTCCAATGCTCAACAATATATTACACCGCACGAACACCAAGTTTGTGTAGTGATTAAGTAACTCGATCTCATTCTAATAATACAATGTGAACACCGACCCTCGACACATCTGATTGTGTGCTCCAATTTGTTAGGAAAGTTTGTGTCTCCTACAAATGTGTAAAGTTGGATTAACTCTAGTACATTGTGAAACGTGCAGAGCAGGTGCTGACAGTGTTAATTAATTTATGCTTACCCGGCGAAATTACATCGTGTACCTATACTTGCGGAGTAATTGATAAATACCAAAAGAACTCATTATCTGACTCCAAGGTTTCATTAGAAAAGCGCTACACAGTAAGCAATTAGATTAAAGCGTACAACATTAAAAGCTAGAGGGTTGTTTCGGATACCTACTTATTTAATTATATAGAAACGCTATTCTGCAAGATTCAAAAAGTGCTGGAGCCGAGCTATTGTTTCAGAATATTAACTTATTGGTTAAATATTCTGTATATTTATCATTTTATACAAGTTATAAACCACCTATATGAACTATGGAGGAACATTAGGTGCTACTCGTAAGTATTATATTTATTTTTAACTAATATATTTTAATATTACGCACATCACAGCACGATCAGTACAGGGTACAAAGTATGGTAAAGTATGTATGTATGTACTACCTCATTATGTAAAAGAGATTGTCTCATGTGTTGGTTGTCTCATCAGCCATAAAATAATACTTAACGAAGGATTAAGTTTTTTTAGTTTTAATATATTTTATTAGTTTATACCTAGTTATTATTTAGTTTTAAAATGATCTAGATTTAATTTTACTATTAACTTAAATATTTTTTTTTAATTGCTTAGTATTATGTACACGGTTCAGTGACGGCGCGGCCCTACCCAACCCGTCTACCTCTACCCTGTTCTAGCGACGTTTCCTTGTTGTTGGCCACCAGGATTAAGTTAATTAAATTCTTATACGATTTCAGCAATCATATATTCTGATATTATTTAATTTATTTGAAAAATTGGTTTACCCCAAAGGTCACCTTTTTCCTCCCATACAATATGTAAGTGTCCTCACAAAAAAGAGTGGATGTACAAAAGAATGGATGTGGATTTAGAAAATAAATATTTTTAGGATGTATTGAATGCATATTAGTGATTTAAACTTACACGATTTTCACTCATTATTTTGACAAAAATCACCTCCACAGGACGTCTTCGTTAAAGCAGGAAACTACGAGAGGCTATTGAAATTAGGAAGTATATGAATTTCAACCAGAACGAGGGACTGGGGATCTTCGTGGAAAAATACTTGCATTTCCAAACCATCGGATGTCGTGAGTGTGTTGTAGGAAAAGTGACAACCCTAGCGTGAATGTGCATGATCGAGACCAACTGTGGGTAGTTCGAAAAACCCGCGCAGCTAGGAGATGCTGATACAATTCCTCGCCAGTCTGTCTGCAACCACGAGCCGAGTTACGCCACGCTGGAAACGTCAGGAAATTAATGAAAGTAAGTGTATGCGATTAAGTTCCGTTTTTGTCAATATAATGACTTATCAGAGTATCTGTGAAATGATTTATAGCTCGTTAGAATATTTTTATTGTAAATACATCTATATCATACTAAAATTAGGGGACAGCTTTCATTCCTTTTTGTTACTCAGCGGTGTTACGTCATATCACGCGGTTGAACTATAGTTATAAACTCATCAGTAACTTTTTGATGTTAAGAACCACTTCATCTATATGAACCGGTAATACATAGGTTGGTAGCTTTGTTAGTTTTTGTAAATTGCACAGAAAAGAGGGTCTGTTTTGTCGTAAATAAAATATATTTTTCAGACTGAAAATTGTCTCATAAAAAATTTTTACGCCATTTTTACACGATACAACTATTTGACTAACAATATCAGTGCAGATTTAGATAGTTCCTTTTTACTTATTTATAAATGTATTTTAAAATTTGAAAGACATCTGTTTTTTCTTCCTTTTGTATGACTTTGTGGTACGTAACACAAGCAAATTTTCATACAAAATTACTTACTTTTTTGTTACAAATCAATAAACAAAAGGGATAAATCGTTTCGTACACTTTTTCTGCAATTCACCCATAGCTCTAGCGACCATTTAAGACCAAACAATTAACTTATTTTTTCGTTGGTATTGCTACAACCAACCTGTGATACAGCCATACCCGGACTCTCCTACTATGTAAATATAAAAAATGTAATTTAAGGCCTGCGAAATTAAACAGACAGGGGTTTCTTAAGTTCATTGTTTTATTCATAGTTCCCAACAAGATAAACCACTGCGCAGTTAACGTTTTATTATTTTTGCGTATTTAAATGCTTGATATAACAAATCTCCAACTAGTACAGTAAAGATACGGTTGCGTCAAACATTAATTTATAATAGCCCATTTTTTATTATTCATTCTTATGGAATATTTATAGATAATATATGCAAAAATCCTACCAACTTTTCACCCGGAATTAGTTAAATAGGCATGGACTTTCATGCGTCAAAAGTGCCGGCCGCCTATATCGCCACGGCACTATTAACGATTTGGTCCGTCGCTCGCTTGCCACCGTCTCTGTGCCAGCGATTCTGGAACCCGCAGGGATGGCGAGAGACGACGGCAAGCGTCCCGATGGAGCCACTTTAGTGCCGTGGAGACTAGGTAGGGCCCTGGTGTGGGACGCAACATGCGTCGATACATTCGCACAGTCCCACATCCAGGCAACCCGCGCGCAGGCTGGTGCTGCGGCCGACCGGGCCCAGGTTCTCAAGCGCCGCAAGTACTCGTCGTTATTAAAGGACTACGAGTTTGCGGCGCTCGCAGTTGAGACACTGGGTCCCTGGTCGACCGACATGAAGGCGTTCGTGAGGGCACTGTCGGCTCGGCTGGTTGACACTACAGGGGACCCCAGGGCTGGCGCGTACTTCTCTCAACGTATCGCCTTGACGGTACAGAGAGGAAACGCAGCCAGCATAATGGGGTCCATGCCGCAGGCTGACCTGTTGGACGGGGTTTTCTTTTTATAAATGGGGGTTTTTTTATAAGAAAATTTAGATTTATATATATTTTTAGTAGTTTTAATTTTTGTTTTAGCTTTATATTTAAGTAGTTTAAGTTTTTAGTGTTAGTTTTGTGCAATAAAGAAACATAAGTGCACTACTAAAAAAAAAAAAAAAAAAGTTAAATAGGTAAAAATATATATATTAAAAAATGGAATATTTTTATTTACAATAATATCAATTATTTTTATTTGTAAATATGACGATATTTAAGTCTTCTTTCTGTTTAAAGCGAAAAACAAGAAACCGTGTCCGTGTAAAACCACATATATAACAAAATGTACGGCGCGATATATATCCTAATTCGTTAGAAACAAATAGTAATAATTGGTAGTTTGTTCTTACACATTTTAAATGACTTAGAAACGATATATTTATTAAAATCCTACAAGAAAAACGCTTGTAATATGTATGTACATATTTGTGGCGGTTAGCGAATAACGATATTTTGTAGGATTTCATTGCGTAAATAATACTTGTATCATGATATATCCGATACACTAAAAATATTTGCTATTATTAATTATTTCCAATTCCCCATCCTAGCCGCCCGTAAAATGACTGTAGTAAACTTTAAAACTCGAATTTAACTTCATAATATTTGCTACACTGCAAACAAATATGTACTCGTATTGATCTTGAATTAAGAGTATTTTTGTACCTAAGTTAAGTACCGTTTATTACAAAAAATATGTACAAATATTATGTACAAAAATTAGCTCTATTTACCCAATTTTTTATATGCCATGTTATTATAAAGGTATGTTTAAAATGAATATACTTACGAACATCTCTAAATGAAACAGTTCGATCCCCATATAAGTAACAGACTGAGGAACCATCGCAGTTTGTCGTCAGGCGGAGTCGGCCGGCAAGCGACGCGTGTCGTGTCGCGGCGCGGGCCCGGACGAGTGGCGAATTGGCGTCATCAATCACAACCGCCGCCGCAAAGCTGTAATGGGCCGAGCTCGTCTTCCACCACGACACCCGATCAACTCCACACCCATTAAGCTTGAGACATAACCAATTTACTCTAATCTAAATTGCTGATCACACTTTATTGCATTTTTCCGTTAAACGGCGCGTTTCTTAATCGTTGGATTAATTATGTCAAATAGGTAATTATATAAAGAAATTTCTTATTTTATTTGCTTTACGTTTCGCTACTAGTTCGTAAATTTAATGATAAATATTAATATGTAGTAACTTATACAACATAATTTTATTTATCATTAACAGTACCGGCTTTAGACAATCTAGTTGCAAACAATACTGTACAAAAGCTTATTTTTTCTTTCTAGTCGATAAATAACGGACTCACGACCTTAATCCCAAGTGGGTAGTCAGAAGTACGCTGAAAGTTAATCGTCGTGGAGAATGGCTTAACATTCATGCTAGCTTAACGGGATCTATTGTGTTTTAGTACTTCAGTGCTTACGTATGGTTCGTTTTGTGTGACATTAATTTGCGACTCAAACATGTTGCTTTAACCTCGAAACAATAACTCCTCATTTTCTGGGAAAACAAAGACTTGGGTAAGTAAGCATTAAATGTTTTACCTGGGGGTATAACTCCTAAATAACACTTCTACACTTCTAAATGGGTAGGTAGTGAGTCACAGTGAGTACATACAAACTCCATACACTTCTGTCAAGTATTAAGAAGGAGAACCTGTTCTTCCTTGTTTTTTTTATGTTTTCGCTACATTATTCCACAGAGAAAGAAACGATAACATTACTGGTTTCGACAGGTTAGGCTGTTAGAAAAAAAAGGGAAATGTGGCCAAGGTACAACACCCCTGATGTACCTTGGACATTCACCGACATTCCTTAGGGAAGGTTGTTAGGCGAATAAAAACATATCATGTTCGGTTATACACATGAATACAATAAATCGAACTTATTGTTAGAAATAGTTTGTAATTGAGAATGATACTTAAAAATATGTTTTGAAGTTTAAAATTATGATTGTTTACGATGTAACACGAAATTGCCAGCATTTCATGCCTTAATGTACTCAATGTGGTAGAACAAACGCAGAACCATACGTTAAAAAAAATCTACCCAGCTTTATTGTCTATGACTATGTTCAAGGTACAACAGATGCTAGGTGTCCAAGTAACAAAGTAGATTCATTACACTTTAGGTAGGTACAGTCACCGGCAATATTATCTTCCTTCACGAAGGCCGCAAAAATATGTGACACACTCTTATGGCCCTATAAATAAAAGCGTGTCACATATTTTTGCGGCCTTCGTGTAGGAAGATACTATTGCCGGTGACTGTACAAGCTTCGTAACTAAACTTAAATTTGTCAAAAGGAATTTGAAGGAAGGAAAGCTATGATTACCATTTGGTAGTTGATTTAGACAAAAATAGCCTACATATCATAATTTGCTTGAACATTTTTGGATAAAAAAAAATAAGCCAAAACGAAATCGAAAATATTTACTTGAAGGGGCCAAAATCCTGTTTTTTTCATTTTGTAAGTAGCTTACTCTCGTATAAAAAAATATTACTAACTTGACTGAATTGTTCACAAAAAAAGGGTAAAAGTGGCATTCACAATATTTTAAAAGAAACAGTAGGTGACGAGAAAAAGTCAATTGACCTAGGTAAAACTATGTTCAAGGTAGAACAGTTTCCCCTTCGTGTAGCATTTAGCTGTTTTATTTCATTTATTCAAGACAAGTCCAATACAATTGACAAATAAAAATACTCATTTAATTACTTAAAATTAAAAATTAAATTAAACTAAGCCTTAATAAAAAAATGTAGGCATACTCGTATAAAATTGCGTAACACAGTTCATCAACCTCGATATATTCTACCCAGGCGCGTTAATGAGTACGGCAAAAGGACGTGGGAATACATCCTCCCTAGCATACTTAATGATTTACCAGAACATATATATACAAATACCCTTAAAAATAAAAATACATGTAAAACGCATTTAAGAAAGTCTATGTTTACAAAAAGGATGACGTTGTTTGATGACTGGTGTACCTAGCTGTCATAATGTATTTAAATTGTCACGGTTTCAGTGGCGCATCTTAGTTGGTATATTTTTTGTATTTCCTTATGATATAAATAAATTTAAAAAAAAAAACTTACTAATTCATTAAAAATAAAATACGTATTATAATTTAAGTAAAAAAAAAATATATCGCTGATGTCTGAGATATTTCTAAATTTAAATTTTACTGTGAATAGAGTTTTGTTGACAAATAAACCTCCCCCCCACCCTTTTTTACCCCTATTACATCATATATTTAGATGGCATCCCTTCCTAAAATGCCATCATCACTAAATCCGTATAATGCGCTTTGTGGTCGCTAACACCACCGACTAGTAAGTCGCTTATATAAAATAAGATTGTTATCTCAAAATGTACCTCACAATTGAACTATTACCTAAACATTCTGTTACAACTCTAAAAATAACATAAATTATTTTTTATACATATAAAAATATCCAATTACGGAAATTAAATAATACCAATGCCCTATCGTTAATTAAATAGTTTCCAACTTTAAAAGAGCGATATAACTCAAAAACGATGTCAGAGTGACTAGACATGTTTCTTCAGTGTACCCTGCATATTCATACTATCCCGCACATCGCATTTGAGTACCAATATATCATTAGGACTTCTGAGATGGATGATGAAACGAACTGCAATTAATCAAAACCAAAACGTCAGACCCGTTGAGATAGACTCTCTTATGTTATATACAGCCTGTAATCATTAAGTGCCAGGCGATTGTTCCGTCAATATAACAGATATAATAAATAATAATAATAATGAATATTATGGGACAATCTTACACAAATCAACCCAGTCCCACAGTAACCTCAATAAGGCTTGTGTTGTGGGTACTAGGTGACGATATATATAATAGATATATACATATAAATACTTAAATACATAGAAAACATCCATAACTCAGGAACAAATATCAGTGATAAACACACAAATAAATGCCCTGACCAGGATTCGAACCCGGGACCTGCTGCTTCGTAGGCAGGGTCACTACCGACTAGGCCAGGAGGCCGTTATATCGGAAAACTTTACACTGATATCGACAGTACGTTACCCAATGCCCGCCTGATGGTAAGCTACCGTAGCCTATGGACGCCTGTAACTCCAGAGGTGTCATATGCGCGTTGCAAACTTTACAAAATGGAGGATTCCCTGTGTTGTGTTGTGTTGTTGTGTTGATATAATCTTAGAGCCGCTGTTCAACCATTTGATAGGTACAATCAAAGAAAGATATACACTAGCTTTTGCCCGCGGCTTCGCTCGCGTTAAATTCGGGGTAACACGGTTCCCCTTTCCTGATTGCCCCCCGTAATACTCCATACAAACTTCCACCCCCCATTTTAGGGAAGTGGGGGGTTAAAAAGAGACAAAAAGTAGCCTATGTCACTCTCCATCCCTTCAACTATCTCCACTTAAAAAAATCACGTCAATTCGTCGCCCCGTTTTGCCGTGAAAGACGGACAAACAAACACACACACACACACTTTCCCATTTATAATATTAGTATGGATTATCAATGGGCCGAATCGACCCTTATTGTGAAATTAAAATAGGCCTAAAATCACCAATTCTAAATTTTCAACTTTGAGCAGTGAACCGAATTAAACCGTAATAAGTACCTAATGGAATAGGGGACGGGTGCTGTGACACAGGTTTTCCGGTACTTGTCTCATAAAGGTGGAGAGCTCGGGCGATATCGGCTGTCTCCTCGAGTGGTCTGTAGGAAGAAATGTGAGGCTATTTGTGCTGGGCCTCTCGGCGCTCGAGTACCCTCGCCGCAGCCGACGAACAAACTAGATTAACTCGCCGACCTCGCCGTGTCCGACTCTAAGGCCCTCCAGTATTACATCGCGTCCAATATGTTACATATGTTATATATAAAATTGCCTCATTTTAACGAACGTCACTTCAGCATTAAAAGTATATCATTGCATTATACGAATAAAAAGTATAAATACCCACAATCAGTAAAGGGTTTTGTACTATACTCTTATGTCTTTAGGTATTTAAATAAAAGTAAACAAACGATTCTTACATTTTCGGGTAGTTATAACTTTTATTGGTTAACCAATCAAATACAAAACTGCCTGGATCTGTCACTTAACGACCTGGCTTTAACCAATATTATTTGATCGTTTGTTACTGGCTTAAGGAGCCATTTAAGGGTAGATCTTATTTACTTTTATTTAAATACCTAAAGATACAGAGTATAATATAATCGCACTGTCGTATATTAATATCATACACAAACTCAATTAAGATGTTATTGTTGTTAGAATACATATTTTCATCCTTGACTGGCCTCTTGAGATAAATACGTTTGAACGTTTTGTTAATAAATACAAATTAATAAACTTTTACAAGATTTTTGCGTGGATAAAAAAGACTTTACTAGTCTCGTTAAATACAAAACATACTTAAATGGAAAGTACTTACAACCTTTCTAATTTAATAGTAATTCTAGCTTAATTCTCCTAATTCTTACGCAACATGAAATTCCAATTTAAAGACAACACAACTGAGTAACTCTAAACTAGTGTGTGTGTGTGTGAGAGTTACGTAACAATACAAACGTGAAAGCCAGAGAATATAGTTTAGGAAACTCAAGTAGTGTGCGACTCTTCCCGGGTCGCTACAGCAATAACTAGAAGCGACCAGTAAAGTAGCGCCCGAAATACATATAAAATCAATTTAGAAAAGCCGCGAGCGTTGGCCCGCACCAACCAACCCTTTCAAGTTTATGCACAAAAGAACAAAACTGTCGTTCAAACCTAATAAGTACCTAATGGACCATAACCATTTACATATCACTATAAAATATAACGGTTACACTCATGTCACTTTAGTCACTTCGCGCGACATGTTTCGGAGAGCTTAGGTCTCCATCTTCAAAACACCGGCCGGCCGGTTCAAAATAGCACTCTTAGTGCTTGAAGATGGAGACCTAAGCTCTCCGAAACATGTAGCGCGAAGTGACGAAAGTGACGTGAGTGTAACCGTTATATTTTATAGTGATAGTATGCCTCACGAAAGTTTAAATTTAATACATTTACATATCACAGTTATGTTCTGACTGTATACGGAAATATTGATATTTTCAAATACAGTATTCATTTACATTATTCATAACTACTCTTACTAAATAGTAGATGAATATCAAGTTTAAAAAATAAAAATGTTTATTAAAAATACGAGTAATAGGTAGTACTTCTCAGAACAAATTGTCGCCTTGGTAAACAGTTAAAATTACAACAAACGTAATGTCTTTTAAAATTTTGCGCGTCCTGCAAATTGTGTTATCTTTGACTGGCAGTCACGCCCCATTTCGTTTGATCGCTACCGTTCTTAAAATTGTTGCCGTTTTCTCAGAATTTTAATTGGATGCTGAAACAGTTATCTTTAGAATGTGACAGATTAAACAATATTAATTGAAAAGTCCCGATCACACTGTTTTTATGCAGATATTTTTAAGCAACTGAATATGGAATTATTCATGTATAAAATCTCACTTAATTATACAGACACACGTCATCGATGTTACATTAAAGAAGTCTGTATGAATTAATAGTAGGCAAAGAGGATTATTCTCTTTGCTAGTAGGTAAGTAGTTTACGCAAGTGGTACATAATGAGGGTGTTATATGACTTAATTTTGTACAGTTACATACAATATTTTTTCTACGGTAGCAAAATGGAAAAATTTAAACATTGATATGATGGCAGAATACAGAAAGCATACGACAGATAGGATTAGACTAGAATACAAATAAAAATACGCGAGTACGAGTATCGTGGAACACTCTGTTGGAACGAAGTTGTTATTTAATTTATGACTTTTTTAACTTTATGTCCTTTTTTGACTTTTTTGACTTTTCGACTTTTTCGACCTATTCGACTTTTCGACTTTTTCGACTTTTTCAACTTTTTTGACTTTTTGGATTTTTTTTACATTGACTTTTCACTTTGTCACTTTTTACTTCACTTCACTTTATTCTATTTAATTTTATTTCATTTTACATGTTTCTCAATCGTATGGCTTTGTGTCGCGTTTTCGTGACGGTCACGTGACTTTTTTTCGCCTAGCCCCCCATCCGCGAACCGTCCGATGAGGAACTTCGTTCCAAAAAACTGTGTCTCAATATGGTTAGAAAACCCAGTTACTGATTTCAAAATGATTATAGAAAACCTGTTCAAACGTATTCTTAGAACATTACTTTTATTAATTAATTTAAATGATTGATGAGGGCTATTTGAAAAATATAAATTTGTCTTATTGGATCTGATATAAAACTGATAGAACCAATTACCAAACGACTATATTCAGCTCATACTTTTCTTATGATCTGGTCACTATCATTTTTAACAACTTCGTGTCAATTTGCTAACAAAATGAGATTGATTAACGCCAATACGAACTTCAAACGTTTTAGTGACATTGATTGTCAGTATCCCATTTTTAGGGTTCCGTAGTCAACTAGGAACCCTTATAGTTTCGCCATGTCTGTCCGTCCGTCCGTCCGTGCGCGGATAATCTCAGTGACCGCACTAGAAAGCTGAAATTTGGTACTAATATGTATATCAATCACGCCGACAAAGTGGTAAAATAAAAAGTGGAAAAAATGTTTTATTAGGGTACCTCCCCTATACGTAAAGTGGGGAGTGGTTTTTTTTTTCATTTCAACCCTAACGTGTGATAGGTATTTAAAAATGAATAGGGGTTTACTAAATAATTTTTTGATAATGTAAATATTTTCGGAAATTGGGAGCGATTGCTCCAGAAGTAAAAAAAAATGTGTCCCCCCCCCCCCCTCTAACTTTTGAACCATAAGTTTTAAAAATATGAAAAAAAATCTCTAAAGTAGAACTTCATAAAAACTTTCTAGGAAAATTATTTTGAACTTGATAGGTTGAATAGTTAAAAAAAAATACTAAATAATTTCTGAATTAAGTTTGTAATTTAACCGTATAAGCAAGTGTTTATTGTACCTGTAATTTCTACAAAATCACAATGAAATAACGTGCTTTCAAAGAAAGTAAAAACGGTGAAAATGGGTTCACGCAATAAAGGATTATCCCATAAAAATCTTCTTCCATACTTTAAGCTCGCGCGCAATAGTTTACTTAATTTGCCGATAGATGTCGCTGTACGGGAAACGCTCATATCCTACATGGCGGTGTTATTTTAACTCTTAAGTGGGGACACTTACTGTGACGGACGGAAAACTACGGAACCCTACACTGAGTGTGGCCCGACATGCTGTTGGCCGGTTTTTTTTAATGACAACAGTGTCATATTCCTATGAATATTTGTCTATACAAACCGAAACAAATCAAGTATTTTAAGTTCGAATACATATCTTGCAATGAATTAGGGTTGTCACTCTGTCGACACACAACACTAACAATATCCGACGGTAAGACGTAAGATTTTTACTCTCATATTTACATCAATGTTATTGACTGAATTCCAAGACAACCAAATTCCATATGCCTGATTCAGATTAAAGTTTCGGTGAAGGTGAAACACAATTCTAAGTCGTATTATTTATGCAATATAATGTGTACTATTAACTATCATTATTTTTTTGTTACTAAGACATACATTTTGCCTATATTGTTTTGTACCTAAAACGAAATTCGAATTGAGTTCTTGAAAAGTACGATTCCAACACATTGAATTTCCGCGCAATTGCTTCAAATGGTTTTTCACTATTTTATAGTGCGTATGAAATAAATGATTTTGGATTGCAGTACATTTAATTTACGCATTTATAGGTATAGTTTGTCCGGCGGCTTAAGGATAAATGCGCCATACTTTAAGTATGGAGCATTTGTCCGTAAGCCGCCCGACAAACTATACAATATATGAAAATATTAGGTATATTAAAACACAAAAAGAAGTCTAGTACTGCAGGTATACCTAATAAAAATGATAACAAACTAATTATGATACCCGGGGCCTACGCATGAGCGTTGTTACAGAAATCTAAAGCCTAAACTTCCAAGCTTATGGAATTATTTATTCACTACCTACTCAACTGTAAGGCTACTGATAAGACAATTTATATACTCATGATGACAATATTCTAAATATCAACGTCTCGACTTGTATAAAATGACTATAATTCATCGTTTCATTGAAACATCGAGTGAACACTACTTATAATAAAAAATATTTTAAACAAAAAAGAAGGTCAGTTCACTTAACCTCCACCTTTCCAAAAGCAAATGCTCAACCTGCTGTAAAAAATACTCAAATCACTATAGGTGTGGTGTGCCTATAATAGTTTAAAAGTTCCCTGGATTTCTCCAGGATCCCATCATCAGATCCTGACCTGATTACAATGGGACCAACTGTGAAGTACTCTTTAAAACAAAGATTTTTCCAAATTGGTTCAGCCGTCTTCGAATAATCGGTCAACATACATAAAAAAATAGCAAAAACAAAGATCCTGACAAACTAAGAACCTCCTCCTTCGAAATCTTGAAGTCGGTTGATAAAATTGATTGCAAAAGTCAAAGCTAAAACATACTTCTTTTCACGTACTTCCGGAAATGTCGTGTTGACCACATTCCGTCCGCTCGGATTTACCGTTCACCTAATGGAAAAACAATTACTCTCCTTGCAGGATAACAATATATCGCACAAAGGAAAATTTCCTCCTAGTCCCGTGGACCGGCCAAGGTAATCGATGTTTCAGCATGTTGGACGGTGTCACGCCATTTGTTATACAAATAGCTCTCGTTACGACCCGAACACCAAATGATAACGATGATGGCTTATTTTTAGTTCCCGTAATTTTAAAAGCTTAGTGATTTTTCATGATTAGCCATTTGGCTAACGCCCAATTCCAATATATCATCTTTAGCCAGCTATTTGTTTTACAGGGAGCTGCTATAAAGTTTTCCATTTCACTAGGAATTTGATCTGGGTAACTGGATTAAAAGTTGAGTATAATTTACTTGGGATAACACCTTAAACCAAAACCTCCCATTAATATAAATTAATCGATATCTAATTCCATTTTAAAGTAAAGCTTAAATGTTTACTACATATATAGCGGAAAAGGCTTTGCTGTGCGTCTGTCTCTCCGTTTGTCCGTTAGTCAGCGTAATGTGCTTCATATAATTTATATTTTCACAGAGTACTTACAATGTCGATGTCGATTACGATTAATCGATTATCTATATCTATACATATAATAAAGCTGAAGAGGGTCGAAAGTCTGTACATGGAAGATAATCGAAAAAAAGTTGGCTGGGGATACTTAGAATCGATAACAGAACACGTTCCAACAATTTTTAGAATTTTTGTCTGTTTATCTGTTTGTCTGTTTATCTGTTTGTCTGTTTATCTGTTTGTCTGTTTATTTGACCGCGCATCACCTGAAAACGGCTGATCGGATTTTGATGAAATTTTGTATAGAGATTGTTTGAGTCCCGGGAAAGGATAATATATAGTTTTAATCCCGAAAATCAACCCTGGTGGGGGTGAAAATGGGGTTGAAAGTTTGTATGGAGAATTTTTAGCCGCTGAAACGATTTAGATAGAAATGAGTATAGAGATAATTTGAGAAACGTCATAGGATAGTTTTCAAACCCTTGTGGGGGTGAAAAGGGGGTTGGAAGTTGGTATGAGGATTTTTTTACCGCTGAACTGATTTAGATGAAAATTGGTAAAGAGATAGTATGGGTCTCGAGAAAAGACAAAGGATAGTTTCATCTTCAAAAAAGCCAACTTACTTTAGAACCAACCATACGCCCAAAAATATTTAAAAAAATAATGGAAGTGAAGCCTGAAAGGTACTTTCAATTAAAACTATCTTCTATATCTATACATATAATAAAGCTGAAGAGGGTCGAAAGTCTGTTCATGGAATATATTTAAAAAAAGTTGGCTGGGGATATTTAGAATCGATAACAGAACGCGTTCCAACAATTTTCAGAATTTTTGTCTGTTTGTCTGTTTGTCTGTTTAATTGACCGCGCATCACATCATCATCAAATTTTGTGTAGAGATAGTTTGAGTCCCGGGAAAGGACAAAGAATAGTTTTTATCCCGAAAATCAACCCTTGAGGGGTGAAAAGGGGGTTGAAAGTTTGTATGGAGAATTTTTAATAGAAATTAGTATGGAGATAATTTGAGTCCCGAGAAACGACAAAATAGTTTTCATCCCGAAAATAAACCCTTGGGGGGGTGAAAAGGGGGTTGGAAGTTGGTATGAGGATTTTTTTACCGCTGAACTGATAAAGATGAAATTTGGTATAGTATGGGTCTCAAGAAAGGACAAAGGATAGTTTTCACCCCGAAAATCAACCCTAAAGGGGTGAAAAGGGAGTTGGAAATTTGTATAGGGAATCATTAACCGCAGAATCGATTTAGATAAAATTTGGTATGGAGATAATTTGAGCTCTGGAAAAGGAAATAAAATAGTTTTATCTCGGAAATTATCCCTTAAGCGGATGCAAAAGGGGTGGAAGTTTACATGGGGAAGAAACAACCAATAACCGCTGTTAAGAAATATTTGAAAATGTCATGAATGTCAAAGGGTTATTGCAGGTTCGAGGACTATATATGACGGACAAAGATGCATGGCCCAAACCAAAAAACTACTACAAAATCATCTAACATTTATAGGACACCGTTTAGGTAGGAAAACATATCAAACGTTTTGTGAAGCAGTCAGATTAGGATTTATTTTTCTTTATAATTAAACAATAGGTACATTATCTGTCTCTCAAGCTGTTTTGATATGTCTTCTTGAAGAACTACGCATTATTTTGTATCTTTAAGATCTAATAACTGTTTTGAAAAAAATAAGTCCCGTCGAGTTTCTTTTCGGTCATAATACTTCTTGGGCCAGAGGTGTAGGGTTAGAACCGGTGGTAGTTTTGGAACGAAGTTCCTTATCGGACGGTTCGCGGATGGGGGGCTAGGCGAAAAAAAGTCACGTGACCGTCACGAAAAAGCGTCACGTCACGAAAACGCGACACCCATACGATTGAGAAACATGTAAAATGGAATGAAATAAAAAATATATAAAATAGAATAAAGTGAAGTGAAGTGAAGTGTAGTGAAAAGTGAAAGTGAGAAGTAACAAAGTGATAAAAGTGAAAACAGTCGAGAACCTAAAAAGTAAAAAAAATCAAAAATGGCAAAATTTCAAAATTTCTAAAACTTTCAAAATTTCAAAAATTGAAAAGAAAATTAAAACCACAAAATTTACGAAAAAGTCAAAAATTAAAGAACATAACTTCGTTCCAACAGAGTGTTCCACGACACTCGCGTATTTTATTTTTCTCTGACGTTCATTAGTGCATTGTAATGTGCTTACATTGAAGAATAAATATCTTGATCTACACCAATATCATAAATCCGCTATTCCGCGTTCGGAACCGTATGTAATTACCACCATTATTGCAACCAGTAACGTAAAAACGTATGAAAATTCATGGTAACCTACGGTAACGTAATGAAAATCCGCCCCCCCGACCGCCGGCATGCCCATTCTAATGGCATCAGCATGGCATCATTCTAATGGTTTCAATGGATTTTTAAAATGTGTGTAGGTAAAGCAGTGTATGCTTCTGTACATAATTAGGCCTTAGTACGTAAACATAAACTACTATTTATCTCTTTTTAGGGTTCCGTAGTCAACTAGATACCCTTATAGTTTCGCCATGTCCGTCCGTCTGTCGGCGGTCTAGCTCAGTTACCGTTCGCACTAGAAAGCTGAAATTTGGTGAGGCCTGATAAGAACTTTCAATAAAAACTATATTTAATAAAATCAGTTCAGCCGTTTTTGAATTATCAGTCAAAAACGCATAGTGAAAGGAAGTGCCGAATAGTAAAATGACGTAAGCGACGCCAAATATCCCTTAATAACCGACCTTTTGAACGGATGTTTTGTAACAGGGCGACATCTACGAAACTCTACACTGAGCATCGCCCGACATGCTCTTGGCCGGTTTTTTGCACTGTTATCCCGGAAACCATCCCTTAAGGATTACTAATTCCAATTCAAGAAAATCTCCAGCCAGGTTATACGTAGCCTATAAAAATTCAACTTCTAAAAGGGGGGGGGGGGGGGGTAGCCACTACACTCGATTGAGTTAAATAATTGCATGGGTCATGGACCCCCCCCCCCCTCCAAGTGCACCTCAAATAGAAAAAAATAATTTCTGCATTTGTGACCCTCCCCCCCCCCCCCCGCCCCAATTTCAACCGCGCCTGTTCTTACCTTTCATGCTTACGGGACTTACTCATTTGACGGGAGGATCGATTTGGATGATATTTGCCGTGGACATGAACGTATAAATACAAAAGTGGTCCTGTATCGTCCGATATCTAATCTATGTTGTTTAAATCATGCCAAAAAAATGAATAGGATAAAAAAAGTATTAATTTTTGAGTGTAGTTTCATTTAGTGGTAATTGTAAAATATTTTATTTGGACTACTGTCCTCTAGCGTATCCATCTGTCAACTTTACTTCAAGTTCCGCATTCAGGGTAGCGGGAGAGAAATTAGGGGTGAATTAGCCGCTTACTGACACAGACCGAATTCCACGCTGGCGGAGCCGCGGGCACAGCTAGTTATTAATATGAACCTAAAACTGATAGGTAATAAACAAAAATACTGCATCATTAATCATAACGCGTGAGTTAGTCATAAAAAAAGATTAAACAACAACGGGTCACGAGACCAGTGGGGAGATTTTTGAGATTCAAGCGCTCGAATCTGACATTTAATACTCTGAATAAAACGAAGAAATCATTGTCCATAATAACAGCGATAGTAATTTAAAATCATGATTATTTATACTATTAATTTCATACGTAAATAACGGCGACAAACTTTTGCATGCGATTATATTCCAGGTTAAATTCTTTGAGCGCACCAAAATCAAAAATCGGTCCCCGATCCTACTTGGGCTGTTTCAAAGTATGAAAATCAATTTTGTTATAAATTTTACTTATGCATGTTTTTCTTTAAAATTCTGTCAAATTACCTCCTTAGTAGACTATTCCGTTTAGTCCAGTTTATTTATTATTTCTATTTTCATTTAAAATGCGATTCAGAAAACGCCTAATTCCTTTAAATTAAATATTACATTTCTGCGTAAAATGAGAGGAGAGAATAATGAGCAATTTAGACATTTAAATATTCTTAATTACTTTATGTAACAGAAATGTTAAAGATAGTATTATTATATAATGTAGTATTCCTAGCAAGGTTTATTAATTATATTTTTTTATACTGTTACTGCAGCAGTGAGCTACTTCTTCATTGTCTTTTAGGTAAGATTAGAGGGTCAATCGCTGGTCAGTTTAAAAAATATAATATTATTATTTAGGGTAGGCAACGCGCATGTGAATCCTCTGGGGTTGCAGTGCAGGCGTCCATAGGCTGCGGTAACTGCTTACCATTAGGCGGGCCGTATGCTTGTTTGCCACCGTCGTGGTATAAAGAAGCTCCCCACCGATCAAAGTACATTAAGTGTATAAACTTTTTACTATTTTATATATACTTTTTTCTCTGTCTAGGTTCTGCCGATGCTCGAGTGACATATTTAGCATCTTGGGCTCCTACTATAATATATAACGGTGTTTTAGTCTAATACCTCATTCATTTACATTTTCTACAGAAACAATCCAAGCATTCTCCCGTTATAAATCTTCTCAAACGCCTAAATTAGATGCTTATGAGGCCATTTCAGTATAATTGAAATAATAGATCAACGACGCAAACAAATTGGATTGTGCGCTATGCTAATGTAAAATAACGCCAGTTAACTTGAATTTAAAAAATAAAAAACCTTTTTCATGTGTTTTCATGTCAAACCTAAAATGATCTCAATGACCCTAAAATGATCTCTTGTTGAAATGTTTTCTCTTCAAAATCTATTATTGAACTTTATTTGTTGGCTTAAATTTACTTCTACACAATCTACACTCACATTGTAAGTCCTCTAAAACGTGTTCAAAAACGGTAGGCAATGGCTAGCATTACCACAACCGATTTTACTATAATAAGCTTTTTATCTGTGGCAGTAACGTAATTTTAACTTTACATGCTCATATATTGATTTGTTATGAGTTTAAAATTCCGAACATCGAATTTGATAACATAATGTAAATACTGTGCTCCTTCCTGACCAACGGCACGCGCCCGCGCGACCGCCGGCACAATCGAGTTGGCCATGGCGGTGCAATGGCGGTCATTCTATGGTTTCCGAACACTTCATTTAGAATATATAATATGAGTGTAGATAAAGCAGTGTATGCAACTGTACGTAATTAGGCCTTATTACGTAACAGTTACATAAACTACTATTATTATTATTTCCACATGAAAGTGATATCATCATGGTAATAGTCTGTTTATTACTGTTTTTATTTGTAGTGATTAACTATGTGAATGCTTATTTTCTGTGTTATTTTTATTACTTCTATTGGCATGGCTTATGTCTATATTATTAAATAAAGAACTGATTACTGATTGAAATAATGAAATAAAATAATGATCTACTAACAGAATATAAACAGAAATCGACCAAAAAACTATATTTATTTCCAAAGTAAGTATTATCTCAAATGAACAATAAAGATAAGATACCAGACTTAAAAAGTGAGCAATATACCTACATAATATTTTCATAGCCATTTTATTTAAAGTTCTACACCACTGTTTTTTTTAATTTAGTAATTGTATGTGATTCGACTCAGAATCACACGCTTTTACGATCCTATTAGGACAAAAAATGTGTCCCAAGTTTTTTTTGTATTTCGTTATCATTTTTTCATAGACTTCGTATAACGGTAAGAAAATTAAAGTAACGAAAATTATATGAACATTTTGGGCAACTTTTTTGTCCTAATAGGGTCGAAAGAGATCGTGATTCTGAATCACAAATATCACAATCTCTAAAAAATGTTTAAATAAAAAAGTGGTGTTCAATAAAATGACGTAGCTTGTACTATATAAAATATAAAAAGTTATTAAATTGAGATTATTAATTTTCCTTCAAAATTTGAATTTTTTACAGTTATAATACCTACTTATAGATTCAAGTTGAATTATTTCGTTAAGAAAGTGCACTTCATAATGTAATGTAATTGAAATAATTTTCCATGACATACATAACGACTATGAGTATACTATGAAATATAACGGTTACAGTCACGTCACTTTAGTCACTTCGCGCGACATGTTTCGGAGAGCTTAGGTCTCCATCTTCAAGCACTAAGAGTGCTATTTTGAACCGGCCCGTAGCGCGCTGTTCTCACGAAAGTTTAAATTTAATGACTATGAGTATACTTACGAAAAAGGGATCCTTTTGTGAGTGTCTTTTACGCTTCTATATATATACGTAATAACATTAGATAAAGGGTGACTGAAGTCGACTTAAGAGCAAAGTGATAAAACTGATAAATTTGCTAATAATTCAGTAGTATTGGCTGTGGTAAAACGTTGGACTCACTATTATTAACTTAATATTATTTTAATTTACCATCGCGGGCACGAATGTAGTGCAATTAATCAGAAGAACAAATTTATATCGAATACCTAAAGATAACGTATGTAATACAATAAATTCACCCATTGAAAATATGAATTGTTATTTATAAAGGTTAAAAATTGTATAAAGTCAATCGCAATCATGTTTGCAAACCATGCAACGCCGTTTAAATCGACTCCCAAATAAGCTCCAAGTGAATAAAGGTTGAATTGCATACAAATTAAACTCTTTTATTATTTTGGCTTTCCACTTTGACGGAACAAAATCACGTTGGTAATAAATAATTGAAGTGGATAATATCCGAAACCACG
Source organism: Pammene aurita (assembly GCA_947086415.1). Classification (NCBI taxonomy): domain Eukaryota; kingdom Metazoa; phylum Arthropoda; class Insecta; order Lepidoptera; family Tortricidae; genus Pammene; species Pammene aurita. The sequence goes on from OX352293.1 coordinate 26,334,492, forward strand.
TTCTTCTGGAACTCTGTATAGTTTTAAATTTCGTTTTAACGTTGCGTTTGGCATGAAGCTAATCTTACCTAATTAGATATTTATTAATTTCAGTAAGTTAACAATTATGATCCTGATTAGATTTTCCCTGCTTGTTAAACGCGCTTACGAACAATTATGATTGTATTCTTTTACATAAGACGGAGTGTATAAGTCTTGATTTGAATTAGTTCTGAATGTTTTATAAAATTATATATAATGTTAATGTAAGTATTTCCCTAAGGCACCAATGCTTTGCCACACTCGCAACTATATTTACTCTGCTCTGCCATGTTGCAATAGTTGTAATAGAAATCCAATAGCTAATACAAAAGTTGTGTAAACACATAAATAGTGCAAGTCCTTACTTGCAGTGCAGTGCAGTGAAGTCGAGCTTTAAAAACTCCATCGAAGCTACCTCGGAACTAAAGAATATATGTTTCTAACCTCAGCTAGACTTGAACCTTTACGACTCTAGTCATAAAAGCAAGTTAGCATTCTTGTGAATATCAAAGCATTACGTACTTTAATTTTAACGACTTGAACCATTAAGTTTCAAGCTTTAAAGATTAAATTACCTTTCTTGCAACTACTAACTCAACATTAGTAGCCTAAGGTAAGCAGCTTGAATATTAAGGAACAACCTTAACCTACTTATAACTATTATATATTTTATTAGGAAAAAGATTTTGATCAAAAATGTCTTCTACCACTCACTAGAAAACCCGCTTTCAAATAAAATAAAAAAACCTCATTTAAATCGGTTCTACCGTTTTAGCGATACGGTGCCAGTCAGACTCGACACAACAGTGTGCCGTATTCTAATTTGAAAATACATAAACAATACATTTAAAACACATTCTATCTCAAACATAACTCCAACACACAACAAATAATCATGGTTGATATTGAAGTTATGTTGGAGTTGGATCGGAATAACTTTCAAGCAAATTCTGATATTCTTGATTCAGACGTTTAGTCGCTAGCTGTACTGTATTGCGTAGTTATATAATGCATTGAAGTAGGATGCTATCTAAACATGTTTTAAAGTTAGAATACGGACCAGTGTCATAACGCTCAAACTTATAAAACCCATATTTTTGTGTCAGCAGTCAAAAAGCAGTTTAAACGACGTGTATTAATTTAAAATACGGTGGTTATAAAGCAATTCCACCATCTACAAATCTACTACATACGTAAACAGTCTCACATAAATACGTCGACTATGAAAAAGCAACGTTTTTTACCTATCGCTCTAACAAAGAGACTTGACTAAAACAACTCATGATGTACAACGGACTGAACAGAACAAATAACAAATAAAACGGCTGATGCAGTGACGACTCCATCAATTCCGCTAGATCCCTCTCCTCCTCTTTGTTACAGTTTCTCCTCACAAACATCATACCAACGATGAAAATAGAATAAAAATATCAGCATTACAAACAATATACATAATTGTTTTTTATTTACACTCTTCCTCTCGTAAGTCTCGCAAAGTTATATCACGTATGGAAAATTCTTCCATTGACATTTTTCTATAGAAACAAAATAGGTTTAAAAGGTGAAAAACTCTCGTATGCGAAACGGGACTCTTTAACAGGAGAGCAGTGTAAAGTTTAATCATTGATCAAATTTAGTTATGATAACTTAATCATTAGCCAATTTATACAGTTATATGGTACAATCCGTACAATCAATTCGTTTTAATTTTCAATAACCGACAGACATTCATTGTGCGGTTTTAGATGATTACTTACTTATTTTGTGGTTTTCGTATTAAAATATTTCACTAGCATTTGCCATTCAATTCAAAATTAGGGACGTGTTCATTTCATTGAATCTGTAAGTTTGTTAATTAAATCTGAACATCAGCAATTCTGTACAAAATTATTGCAGAGTAAATTGAAATCGTAGGTAATAAAAAAGTAACAACGATATAGTAATGTAATAGATTTCCCTACAAGTAAAACACATTAAATGACATGATGACCAACTAACAGCTCGCTCGCCGTAACAGTACGGTCTGTACGGTACTAATCTCATCCGCAACTTCTTCCGCATAAAAATCTATGAAACTTTCAACCTCTATTTCACCCCTTTAGAGGTTGAATAGCTAGAAATGGTTTCAATTACAAAGAAAAATATATTAAATATAAACTTAATTAAAAACTAAACTCGTTCCGGTGAGTGCCCGGAGCAAAGATCCCTAGTTACCGCGTTGTGTGGCTAGGGATATTCTTTGCGCCAGGTACTCACCAGAACGGGGATCGGCTCCGCGGCCTCTAAGCCGTTGGGCTAGGACCGCAACAAACGCTTTGGCAGGGCAGGGCCCACCAGTCTCTATGGCTATCGCGACGAACTCATACACTGGCTCCAGGTTGCTATACTTAGCGTGCTTGAGTTTGGCGGCGGCAGTATCTTTGAGGTACCTTGACGCTGGTCTTCCGTTGCAACCATACGTAGGCTAAATAAACTAATATTACATTTAAAGCGAAACATTCTACCTTCTGCCTACTCAAACTCAAACTCAAACATTTATTCAGTAAGTAGGCCACAAGGGCACTTTTACACGTCAAAGTAAAAGAGAGAAAAAAAAATCAAACTACACCGGTTCTAACCCTACACCTCTGACCCGAGAAGAATTATGTCCGGCAAGAAACTCAGCGGGACTTATTTTTTCAAAACAACAGTACATCAAAACTAAACAATACATATAAGTGCGTTGTTCTATAAGAAAACATATCAAACCAAGGTTAGATTAACCAACAATAGGTTATAGTTTAAGAAAAATACCAAAGAAAAAAGATGAGTCCAAATCTGACTATTGAAAATGAATTACATACAAGTTTGATATACTTTCTTACCTGAACTGTGTCTTCTACATAAATTTCCAAATTATAATAATCCATCATCAACAGTTAGAAACAAATTTTGAATTAAAAAAAAAAAGTAAGTGATTCTAGTATACAATAAACATGCTATTTCTAAATTATCTACTATATACATACTATATTAACTACTGCTTTAGTATAGCATCACATCGTATACAGGAATGTCAGGAATGCACTATTTATACCAGTTAAGGACTAATCAATGTAATAATTTAAAAAAAATTAAAGAAACCATAAACAAAAAATAAAAACAATGACGGACAATATAGTGATACACAATGAGTACTAGAAATTTGGCACATATGAGTGATCTTCTCTTTAAACAGATTTCTGCAAATCTAGAATGTATTTTTTTCATTTAATTTTAAAAGAATAAACAATATTATAATTAAGGTTTCCTTTGTTTTTTTTTACAAATAACTTCGTCCCATTCGGGTTTTTCGGCTAGTCGCCGCTTGGGCATCGGACTGACCACTCTATGAGGGCGTCGTCTACTGAGGTTGAATTAAACATTATTTCTTCGTGAAACTTTACGATATTGAAAGAATATTATTTTAAAAATCTAAGTTCAGCTTTCAACGATTTAGGCTATGAGCTGTCGGTCAAGCTGTATGTATATTCCTACGCTTTTCACTTCACAGTGTACATTTCAATAATAACGAATGACATTACTTAATTAGTGTTATTCCTAATGTCTGGTTTGCATCTTAATAAATTAGGTTAATCGAATCGAGAATCAGATTCAGTAAACAAACGTTTCCAAACGCGTACGAGTATGTCATGAGATTAATGCCTTATTGTATAAATTACATATAAACTGTTTTTGAAAAAGCTATTTTATATGAGTGGCGATATTAATTATAGGTAAGTTTCTATAATACTATTTATTAATCTGTAGTGTTCCACTGCTGGGCAAATGCCTCTCTCTTTCTTCCATAATATAACCCCTCTTATTTATAAACGTCTCTCAGCCTTCAATTAGTTAATTTATGTTTTGTCCTTATCTGTCATTTTGACAGTTGTGCTTGTAAGAAACACACAAAGCATAAATTAACTGATTGAGGCCTGAGAGACGTTTATGAATAAGGGGGTAACTAAGTCAAAAACATATTTTTATACAAATAATATTTATTGGATGATTTACATTAAAATTCAACGTTACAAAATAAAACTAATAAAATAAGAACATCCTAAAATTTAGGGCCCATACTGACGTCAAATTACTCTTAACTCGTAACTCGTAATTCTGGAGATGAATATATATGTATAACTACATCTGTTTGACAACAATAATTTGACTTTAAAAAATACAGAAAACAAACGGGCTTGCTTGTTACTTACACACCCAATCGACTGGCGGAAAACCGAAAATGATTGATTAAACTGAACTATTTTGGCATAAATCAGTGGTTGTCCACATCATTTCTGCATAACTGCGCACATCATAGATAGAGCTTCTAAATTAGCTAATACCAGCAAATAGTCGAACCCAGTGCTACGCTTTTAGAATTTAGCCAATGACTGTAATTTATCTCAACTGGATTTAAGGCCATTAAATCGCTATAGCCACTTTATATGGTGATTGGGTGATTTGAACGAAACGATCGCTTTCACTTATTTTAATTTAACCTGTTGAAATGAAATAAACAAGAACCGTTTAAAAGTACAATACAAAGCAACAAAAATAGTGGTGATCGGTTTACGGGCATTGTGACTATCGTATTGTGACTATGAAAAAGTAGGAGAGACATTTTTTTGACGTGAATAATAGTACATTATGATACAAGTGTGCTAAGTTGATCATTACATACGAAGCGATATTGTGCGCGCGAACGCATGTGAGTGCGCATAAGGAAGCTGAGCTTATGTAATGATCAAGCACACGCGTTTCATACGACGTTTTTCAACACACTTGCGAGGAAATAACAGAATAGTTTAATTAATAACTTTTGATAAATACATTAATTGACAGAATGTTTACAGGATAGAGGTACTTACGAACCTAAGATAATTAAATTTAACTAACCTTTTTTGTGATGTTATTGAGTATCTAGAACTCTTTTTCAAATCATTTCATAAAATTAAAGACTTCACATTTATTGTGCAATAAATTGTAGTATTTTTTCTTACGTATTGCTCACTAGATTTTTATGATGACATTTTACTAGTATGGATCACAAGTTTGAAATATATCCAGAGGTTAAATTAACGCTAAAGTTGTCTTCTTATTCATTGAAAATATAATTTGTTTAAATTAATAAAACACGACGAGAAAAATCTAACAAATAAACAATGATTTGAGGTTAACTTATAAATGGCGCGCAATTTTCTTTTTTGGATGTGCGTGCAGCTTGAGGCAAAGGCGCGGACGTATAATGCCAAACAGCCAATATTAAAACAGACAATTCGTGTTTAAAACGTAATTTATTGTGTATTACGAGTAATATAATAAGTTGAAATGATTCTTATTCACAATCAAATGTGTATATTTTAATATATTTACTTTTTTAGAATGTAAACTCATAAAGAGTTGAAAAAAAGTAAAGGTAATACCCGACTAAATTACAACGATTCGTCTGCGTACGTACAACTTGGTACTAGAGTACAAACGTCACTTGATCGGATTATTAAATTATTCCACTAGTTGGATAATTATTGTGAAATGCACACGTGTTTAATATCTAGGATTATGAGTATAAAAGCGGTGGAATAAGAACCTCGTTACGAGCAGGTGTATTGAAAAAAGTTTTTGTATGGGACACGTCATCCCAGCTGGCCAACACTCTATACAAAACACTTTTGTTTTCGCATGATTTTTTTTTCTTAGTTTTATATAATTAGAATACGATAGCAATTACACCTTGTATAATGAAATATATACTATTTCATTCCTTTTGATCTTGTATCAGTTACACACGTTAAAAGATATAAAGTATACATTTAATACTTATCTAATTGGCAAAGTTCTTACAATTTAAGTCCTATAACTAGGTACATAATATAAAAGCAATCGATAGTAGTAAGTAGTGCACAATGTAGGCAGTCGCCTGAGTGTTACGGGCGTTACGGCACGCTCGAAACGTCAGGAAAATAATAAAAGTAGGTGTACGCGATTAAGTCTTGTTTTTATTGAAATAATAAAAATGAATACAACAATATAAATTAGAGGGTAATGTAGTTACTCAATTCAGAAACTTTGTTATAAATCACAAATATAAAGATGGGCAACTTAAGACAGTGCTCTTTGAAGTCGCTAAACATATCTCGAACCTTTGAGCGGGCGCGAGTCAAAGGTAAAAGGGTCACGGCCATCAAAGATAATTGAGGGCTTCTTAAAAGGTTTAACGGAACAAACTACCAAGTAGTCGTAAACTGTGCACAAATTGAAATTGTAAATTAAGCTTATACTTTACCTTTGCCACAAAACTTGACAGCTAGATCTTCCCATTGTGCTGGTTGCGCATGCTTTTCAAACCACACTTCCAACAGAAACGTTCTCTCGCACACAGTACAGACAGACATAATCATATTTTTGATATGACACCGTCTCTTTCATTGCATATGTCTTTATTACATTTTTGTGTTTTCTATTTATTACTGGTTCGTGTAGGGTTCGTCGAATATAGAAGCTTCATGACCAGGCGTGTTAGTTATCCTTGTGTTTAGAACGTTTTATAGGCTCCACTATAACGGTTCGTTGCGTCAGGTGGAGTGAAGGAGTGTCTAGATTTTTAAAGGGTAAGCAACGCGCATTTGAATGCACTGGGATTGCAGGCGGTCATAAGCTACGGTAACTGCTTACCATCAGGCGGGCCGTATGCTTGTCTGTCACCGTCGTGGTATTTAAAAAAATAGGTTCGATTTGGTAATAATATTCAATTTAAACTGAACTTGGTACATTAAGACACGACATAATAAAAATAAAATTATACTATAGTCTCGACCCATATCTAGAAAGATTCGCTACGAAGTTGTGCTTGGATCAAGGGTCAGATACAAAAGGTGTTTTTTTTATACCACGACGGTGGCAAACAAGCATACGGCCCGCAACTCCAGAGGAGTCACATGCGCGTTACCGACCCTATCGCCGTTATCTTGGACATGGCGCAGATGGGTATTCCGACGGCTCCTCACTCGGTGGTTTTAACTACCGATAACCTGGGCTCTGCACCATTGCCGGCAGCACCATATGTTAGGTCTTTTAATATTGTCATTATGTTTTAAGTATTTAAAAAACCAGGCAAGTGCGACTCGGACTCGCACCCTGGGAGTTCCGTAGATCCCTACGTCACACAAATTGCTGTAACGAACAGAAAAATCAGATTGCGGGAAAAACTTTCATTTTGCTGTTGAAATACTGTTCTCTCCATACATCGTTACACATGAAAATTAGTTTACCAACTGTAAATAAATTGTTGCTGAAATGAGGCTTTCAATGAAAACAACATTTAATACAATCGGTTAAGCGATTTTTGGGTTATAACTTAAAAACGCATAGTAGAAGGACGTGAGTGCCACTAAATATCCCTTAATAAACGACCTTTTGAATGGATGAATTGTAACAGGCCGGCAACTACGGAACCCTATACTTAGCATGGCCCGACATGCTCTTGGGCAGTTTTTTCAATTAAAAAACTCATGTGATTGCATCACATCACATTAAACACATCATACTCGCTGCTCAGTGCTTACTTCATTACATAATATATATCCTACGTATTAGTACCTACTCGAATTTTTGTAAACGAATACAAATCGAACAGCTGTCAAGTTAATATTTTAAGGCCGATCTTTGTAACAATTAAATAAAACGTTTCTTCGGCGCCTATTACTAACATTCCTTTAAACATTGCCTCTCCCTCCCTTTCTTTCTGTCTAATTTGATGAAAATATTAATGAAACAAACAATGAAGAAGCAGAAAGCGCATTGTTTATTTTCGGTTTGCCTGTGTACTGAAATAACTTGTCTGGACTCAATTAATTTTCCCTAGGGCTTTTGCTAATAGACACTTTAAAATAGATGGGTTTATAAGCTTTGGGGTGACGGCATGGATTTCACATTATTTAACAATTGAATTAACTTAAATAGTTATAACTATTACGCGTGCAATTGTAACTAATATTAGTGTGAAGGATATTTCTTTAAGTACATATTTACCAGAACAGAGAAGGCTTATTATAAATCATCTACAAATCTTTTAATATTTTCTGAATACCTACGTAAACGGGACAAAAATATGACCCCCATATAAAATACACCCAAGAATGGTACAATTTTACGTCTCGTTTCTATGTAGATTAAAATAACAATTTGAATTTTTGAATCTAGAGAGTATTACGGATTGTTAGGTGCGTTTGATTTTTTCATCTGTTAAACGCTCGAAACAGATGGCTCCACTGGTGAGACCACTTTATTATTCACAGCAGACTCAATATCTCGAACGACTATGGTGCTATTTTCTTAAGCGCTACATTTCTTCCTGGCCCCAATTCAATTTAGGATCTAACTTAAAAATCTTTTAACCCCTGTACACAATGTATTTATACTTACATCTACATGTTACTTGCCCTGATCTTCTATTATTTAGTCCCGCTTATTTAACTTCGATTTAGTTCAGTTTCGACTAAAAATATAAAACTAGACGGGAAGATAAATTTATTATAGTTTAATAATAATGAATACACCTCATACTTTAATTTTCCAATACCTGCCGTTTAGTGCATGAAATACGTTAAATTTCAAAATTCCGCTGTCATTACACGTCATGTTGTTCTGTAACTTCAACTCTCGCAAAGAATTCACCTCATTAAAACCGGCGAGGGGTAAAAGCTATAAAAAAAAAACTCTGGTGAAGATACTACATTAGGTAATGTAGTCGTAGAAAAAGTATTGTATGTAACGTTGTATGAGTAGGTCAAACAATGTTCATGGCGTTTTTCTTACATTCAAATACTATTATGAATTCAAATGCGTATCATTTTGTGAACTGAAGTGGAAAAATACCTTGTCTCGTAAAATATCGTTAATCAACATCTTCTAATATACATTTTAATGGTTAGAAAAGTTGTAAAAAAAAACACTAAATCTAATTCATTAACTTTGAGTTGATTCTATTGATATGAACGCGTCAAAATTTTGCTAAGAATATTTTTTTAATGTTTAATTTTGAGAGTTGTTGTATGTATACTAACTAATTCATAGATAATCGTAAATAGCGTGGACTTTTGCCCCCTTTGAGCCAATTATTTAATATATGAGCGGTAACGAATTAAGTTTTAAGTAACCATGAATAAGGCTAAATAAACCTTTTTACAGAACAAAGTATTGAAGATTTAAGAAACCCTTAAATGAATATTGGTAGACAAAACGAACAATTTACGTTTAGAATTTCAATTAAGAAGTTAGAAAGACCTATTAAAATTCGACACAGCGCTGCGGCGGCAACAGCCCGTTAGCGTACGATTGTAGTGAAATAACGTTGACATGAGATTTACATTTACACAGTTAAATTACTTTCTACAATTTCCGTGTTAAATGAAAGGTATATAATATAAAACCACACCTAAATTCTCGGAAACTACGCATGGAAGTTGAATGTAAGGTAGAGTTCATAATTCAGTGGAGTAATTTGACAGCACTTTACATACATTTGACAACCGCTTTGTATCCAAGGAGCTGTCAAATTAAGTACTCTACAGAATTATTAAGTCTTGCTAAAGTTTTTTTTTTAAGAATCCGATAAGAACGACCCGTTTAATACCCGAAAACTCAATTCTTGCAGAGCTTGTTTAGTGAGGACGTTGATTCGTGCAAACTTGTCGCTTGATTTTTTATTATTATGTTTTATGCTCCCCAATAAGTTCTATATTATCTGATTAAAGCATAAACCCAATTTTTTTCTACGTTTAAATTTGTCTGAAATACTTTAATACATTCCCAAAAATACCATTAGACTTCGGCAATTTTTCTTAAAATTGCTCTAAGGAAACATACTCCTGCTTAAAAAATATGTATGAAAATGAAGAAAACTGTTCCACTTATTCCTTAAATGACTCATGTTCCAACGTATTTATATGAACATGCTAGTTTAATATCACTTTAAGAGGCTGACAACACCCGATGACCTTCAAATTGACTTTACTCAAACAGTGTTTAAGCTATAACTACTTGTTTTGAGAAAGTAAAAAAAATATATGTTAATATTCGTTATATTTGGAAGAACTTCGTTGCGTCCGATACACGATTGGACGAAATCGGCTCGATAGAAAATAATTCCAAAGTTACATCTTAAAATTAGCTTTAAACAGTTGTATGTCTTTAGTTTCTTGACTTATACGTCTGTAACTAAGGACAAAATTCCACCACAATAATACTAAAACCTTCGTTGCCTTATATTTATCAATTAATGCGTCGTTTTTTTTTAATTAATTATTTTGTAAAATTTGCAATGAGCTCCCATACTAATCGTAACACAGTGTTTCTCTTTCACTCGCGCTGAATAAGATAGGGAGGGAATTTAGCTGTTGTCAGCCCCTTAATCAATAAAAATCTTGTTTTTTTTTTCACCTCTCCAGGCAAAAATCGCGAAACAGCTGTTAGATTAAGGTGAATAATTTATAAATGAAACAGAAAATCAAAAAATTATTCATTTATGCATTTTAAAAATAAACTATCTTTTAAAATATGTATACCAACTAATAGTAGTCTCATTAATTACCGGACTCTTAACGCGCATATTAACGGTGAACGCCTAAGTTTTTTAGAAGCATGGTGCGTCAACCACAATATATCTACAGGATTATTTATAAAAAAATCAACATAACATGTGACACAAAAACCTGAATAAAACCTTTTCGGGACAATTTTGCCTGTCTGTGACATCGTTTAATCACCGTGACAAATGTACCGACGCCCCATCGAGTGTCCACGTGCCCGCTTTCTTCTCGCTTTCATTTAAATTACCTTTACTGAATGTTACTTGTTTTCCATAAATCCAACCTAACATAATGTACCTGTACATTGTTTCATTACCTAATGTACCTGCAAATAACCTAATGTACCATAATGTACTTGCTCCATTGAGCCTTGCGAAGTTACTGGAGTCTGAAACAAAGTGTAGTCTCTGTGACGATTGTGATACGCCAATACGTACAACTGCTGTAACACGCAATAATACGAACTCAATTTTAGTCAAGTCTTTAAATATGTCATACGTGAGGCATGCAGGTAGGTTAACAGGCAAATTACTGTGTAATTAAATTTTCGGACACCTATGTGATATGTTTTTGATAATAGAAATCAACTATTTCTTAATTTAAATTATATTAGGTACCTAGAAGTTTCAAGGAAGAAATAGAAACGTAGCACCGAATAACTAACTAACTAAGGTTGACTGGTAGAGAATGCCTCTTGGAATTAAGTTATGTACGACAAAATTTACTTTACTGCAATAAAGATTAAATGAATAAACAACCATTTATCTACACTCATATTGTAAGTTCTCTAAAACGTGTTCGAAAACGGTAGGCAATTGCTAGCATTACCACGACCGATTTTACTATGATAAGCTTTTTATCCGTAGCAGTAACGTAATTTTAACTTTTCATGCTCAATTATTGATGTGCTATGAGTTTTGATAACATAATGTACACCTGCACCCTCCCGGGGATCCGCCGACAGCCCGACACGCGCCCGCGCGACCGCCGGCACACGAGAGTTGGCCATGGTGGCGGTGCAATGGCGGCCATTCTATGGTTTCCAAATAAGGCATTTAGAATAAATAATATGAGTGTAGATAAAGCAGTGTATGCAACTGTACGTAATTAGGCCTTAAAACACTCGTGTGATCTTATTATGAAATTCGCCTGCGGCTCATTTCATAAAACCACACTCATGTTTTAAGGACCCTTATTACGTAACAGTTACATAAACTACTATTAAACATCAAGGAAATAAAGTAGAATTTTTCCGTTGTTAAATTTATGTCAACACAACAAAAATTTGAGCAAGAAAATTAAGCTCTTAGTATTGAAAAGACAAATCTGAAATTAGGGCTATTTAAGAAGACTTCCGAGTTATTCTTGCAGCAATTTCCTTTCGACTTTGTTTCATTAACTTTAAACGCAGTAAATTTGGAGTTTTGTTTCAACCGAATAATGTTGATCAGACTTCTAAGTGGTGAGTTATTCGGAAATTCTAAATGCCTGCTCGCTCTCGTTAAATATCCAATATGTCTTAGGAATCTTTCAAGCAATTAATTAAGTCGCTTAGATAGAATAATAATTACTTTTCTGAGGCGTAAAGATTTTGCCGTAGGTACCTAATCAAAATTTGAATACGCCATCAATATTCCTTGGTTTCATAATTTTATAAAATTGAGTGAAACTGGCTGCTGAATAATGTCGAATAATATAGTGGCGTGATCTAGTAACTGGTAGAAATGTCTAACATATTATACACTGTAAAAAAAGATAACCAAACTACTTCGGCAACTATTCATACTACTACTATTTATACTTCGGGAACTATTTCATCAATAACCATAATTCAGTAACTCCTTACAAAATTATGGTTATTGTTAATTGATTTAAGTTAATTATTAATCAAGTTTATTTGATTTTAACACACGGTTCACGTATAAAGAACAAAACATTTTGTAGTCACAGTTTTTATGATACTGGTAGACGAAGTTTGGTTGCTGGCAACATTTTTTTTTTCAGTGTATTTTTCACATGAAAAGATTTTTATAAATTCAACCCCCAAGTAATGAAAAAGGTTTAGATATCGGCGCGCCTTATTGAGGCTTCCGGTAAGGAAAGGTCTGGTCATTATTTTGCCCAGCGAATCAGCTGTATACCTATCCAGCGCGGAAATGCGTGCAGTCTTCGGCACCCTACCAAGTCTCCGAGACTTACATCTGATTTTTTGTTTATTATTTTTTAGTCAGTCTACTTATATATTATGCTTAAACTCATATTGCGTTTGCATGCGTTTAAATATATATCTCATTATATAGGTAAAACAAATGTATTGCTAAAAGGAATTGAATTTTCAACAACTGTAGTCGAGCTTGGTCAAACAACAATCACACAGGTATTAAGATGTTTTTAAATGTTCATACTATTCAAGTTTGGATATATGTAGGTATACCAAATTTGAGCTGGTATTGTGACAAAACATACTGTGTATTTTTTCTTTTTAGGTGCTAAATCTTTCTTTTTAATTAAATCATACCTAGGTGATTGTATTAATTTATTTTGTGATTACCATGCCATTACGTTTAAAAAAGAAAGAGTGTAACTGTTAGTTATTTGACGCGTACTTTTATACCAATCAGTTTAAAAGTATTATAACAACCAGGTTAATGTACCTAACATATATTCTATGAGTCAATAATGGATGCAAAAGCAAGCGTTTTGTATCACGTCTTTAAAGTCACTAAACTGTCACTCTTATCTGTTTCATTATATGCTATCACATCTAGAAACAAAACCATTAAAAGATACGTGTATAAAATGAGCCTTCCGCTATTCCTAATAATAAATTCCGAGTTTGACTACCTGTCACTTTTATTACAACGGGAGGTCCAAAAATCGGGCTCTGGCCGCCTTCGCCGGCCACCGGTTGCTAATTAGGGACACCTCTGTCAGACTCATATACGCAAAAATAATGAGAGTTTTGAAAACTCCTAGCGGTTTTAGGATTTATGAGGTGTGTTGCTTATTAACTGCGGCTCTATAATTTACTTAGGTAAGCGTAGCCTTCTCTTGTTTATCTTAATATAGTAGATAAATAAACGCACTGGCTATAAAAAGGAGTTAAATTAAATATAGGTATATACACATTAAAATAAATAATCATTATTCTGAGAAAATCTTACACAAATCGATCTAGTCCCGCAGTAAGCTCAATATATAGGACTTGTGTTGTGTGTACTAGGCGACGATATAATTATATATAACAGATAAAAACTTGAATAAATAGAAAAAAACTACAACTCAACATATATTCGTGATATGCACACAAATAAATTCCCTTACCAGGACTCCTCAACCAGAGACCTCCTGCTTCATAGCCATGGGGTTATTTGATAAGATGCTCGCTAAAAATTTTGAAAATAATTAATGTATTTCAATCTCTCTAACACAATCATCTACCGATGTGTCAAAGAAAAGTAAGTGCCATTTAGATTTCAATAAACATTTACCCCACATTATTTGTGGTAGTTGCTGGATAGTTCTAGTGCGTATAAAAAGGGAAAAATTACATCAAATTTTGGAGTTGGAAGTACGCATGTTTTGATTATTATATTATTAACTTTAAGTTGTGTGACTTTCCTTTGTTTACATTCGTACAAGGTATTATTTATTATACAATATATATATATATATATATATATATATATTATTATTATTATTATTATTTACTACGCAGGCAGGTAGTTATGACAACTGATATTGCCTGTATGCAGTGGTCTTATGATAGTTATCATTAAGGCGACGATATATGCAAACACGTCAAATCGAGGTGTTTTTGTGCAAGGTTTTTGAAGAAAACAAACCACGTTGGAGCATGAATGTTACATTTTCTGTAGGGGCATATAGTTGTGTTCGCTGTACCGATACGTGCTTGGTCTTGTATAACATAATTAGGTATATATATCATCGTTAAGAAACTGTTTTGGAGAAAACTTGTCGCAAGTTTTATGTCGGTCAGAAATAATTCTATGTTGCGAAATTAAACATAACTACGTCTTAGCACATTACTAATGTTCGGCAGATACTATAGTCGTATTAAGCGCTTAATAAAGGTTTAAGACGCAAAACCTTGTAAGAGCCTGTAATAATCAGAACTATGCAATTGCTAATAATACTTATAGGCGTTTATTCTATTGCAGCCAGAGACATGTTTCATGTGTCAAATTTGAGTAATATGATTAGTAATTTTGAGCGCTGAAATTCGTTCCGCATAGCTTAGGTTATAGTACGCTTGCTTACTAAGTAGATATGTCCGAGTTCAAATCTAGGCTGATGTTAACTTTTTTGTTTATTTTTTTATCTCATTTCTCATTTATATTTTCAATCCTGATCCTAAGCGATTTATAGGTATTTTTGGACAAAAAAAAGTCAAATCATACTATAGTCAAGTTACAGTTAGTTTAATCTTTTTATTTTGACTTTTTTACCCAATATATTTAAACTACCAACTTATAAAAGAGACTAATTCATTATTCAATTTTTACAGTGGGTATGGGTACTTTTTACCATAGACGGCTTCGTCCATGTTTTTACCATAATTTGTATTACAAGAGCGCGTTTGTTCGAGCAGTTTCCATCCGAGGCGACGTTGCCAGCTTACTTTCATTTGCTCATTTCGCTTCTTGCTTTGCGCTGTTGCAAGCTAGATCTATATTATGATATGAATGACGGATTCATTGAATAGAATCAAATGCGCTTGAAGTTGAAACACATTCGTGTATTTGTCAATGATTTGTCCACATCATCGTGATAGGTTATATATCTCTCTCTTTACTATGGAATAAGAAAGAAACAATCGGCTCGGCTGTCCCGGTACTCTGCGATGTCTGGTCGCGCCATTAGGTTTATATGGCTTATTGTATGTTCGTTTTCGTACGATTTAAAAGATATAGTGAATTATTAATGTTATTATTAGGTAGGTAAGTAGATATGGAATTAATTTAATCGTATAAGTATATATACCAATATAATTTCTCACAATCCCTAAAATGAAAAAACCAATAAGTACTCGTAAGGTACGATGGGGTAAGATCGGACCATTTTTGAACTAGTTGGTCAGCTTTCAGGGCTAACTTTTATGCTTTACCTTTGTAAAAATTTCTCGAAATATTAATCCTTGTTTCAAATCAGTGTGAAGTGTACCTAAGCTGTTTGTCGTGTTTAAAATTTCAAAATCTACTCCTTCTACTTAAGATTGGACTATTCAATAAAATTTACTCTTAGTAAGTTTTTAGGTGCTAGTTTTCTTCCACTTATCGATTTTGCCAGCTTTGTAATGCAATAATAAATTTTGAAGTGCCCGTTCTAGAGCTTATATGATCTTGTTTAGATTAATATTATACGAAAATAAATCATACTCGAAAGGTTTTTTATACTAAAACATTTTTTGTAAAAGTGGAGTATGTGTCAGTTTTCCGTCCATACTTATTGATATATTGATATTCAAGTTTTTCAAATTAAAGCTTATAATTAATATATCAATTAAAGAATAAATAATTATTATCAATGGCCAATTTGACCTCAAAAAGTTTTTTACATGTAGACGGAGAGCTGGCCACGTCAGATATGACACAATAGTCAGGTTTCATTGCTCTCATTATTGTGTCATATCTGACGTGGCCAGCTCTTAGTCCAATAAATTTGTAGCAGTTTAATCAGGTGGACGGCAACCCGGACGGGAAACTAGCATAACCACCCTATGCACGGTTTCAAATAATAGATATAATTATAAACCGCCTGTATTATGTTCATGTCAACCTTTCAGCATTTTCTCAAACTTTTCAAAAACGAGTGAGTTAAAAATATTGAGAGTGGAAAGACAAGATGTTTCAAACCTTTGAAGCAAGATGTTTCAAAATTTAAAAAAATTTAAAAAACTCTTTTGGCTATAATTCTTTTTTTTTCCCCAGCCTACTTGAAGAGATATATTATATGGACGTATCCATACTAATATTATAGTGTGTCTGTCTGTTAACTCTTCACGCTTAAACCGCTCAACTAATTTAGATGAAATTTGGTATGTATAAGGGGGTGAAAACGGAATGGAAGTTTATATGGAATTGTTGCTCCCTGTTGACTTGAAATAGCATACGTACTAGTTTTATGTTTGCTCTTAGATTTTACTAACTAGTAACTTTTATTTTGCGTTTTATTATGTAATTCCATATCGCTCATGTTAATTTCGCGCAGACGAAGTCGCGGGTAAAAGCTAGTATTTTAATATTGTAATGGATTTTGATATGGTAAAACTTTTGAAATAGATGGCAATTAACCAAAACTAACCCAAAAATGTACCCAAAAAACCGTGACGACCCTATACACGACACGATACAACTAATCCATACTAATATTATAAATGGGAAAGTGTACGTGTGTGTTTGTTTGTTTGTCCGTCTTTCACGGCAAAACGGGGCGACGAATTGAAGTGATTTTTTAAATGGAGATAGTTGAAGGGATGGAGAGTGACATAGGCTACTTTTTGTCTCTTTCTAACCCCCCACTTCCCTAAAATGGGGGGTGGAAGTTTGTATGGATTGTTACCCCGAATTTAACGCGAGCGAAGCCGCGGGCAAAAGCAGGTATTATATGTTATTAACTTACTCGTGCTGACTTTTCATGTTTTTAATTATTTTGTGTAATTTCAATTTATAATTCTTATGTGAGACGACAAACGCTTTTATATTTGTAATTTTTTTTAGCAAAGAACACTTATGGTATATTTTTAAATGAAAATGATTAAAACATGTTAAAAAATTAATCTTAAACTTTAGGTTGAATTAAGTTATTTGCTTTTTAGCTATGGTTTTCTGTGAGGTACTTCCCCAGTCGAGCTCTGAGCCAGGTCCAGATTTGAGCGTGATAACATTCGCTGAACTGTGCCTTACCACAGTTAGCGAGATAACATTCGGAGTGCCCATACCTCCCTTTTGGACGTAACATACTCGTGTCTAAACCTGTTCCTAGTAACCAACTAGGTACACATTTAAAAAATGTTCACAGCAACAATTAATAAGATCCAGTCTTAAATGCCACGCAAAAACAAATCAAACCATTTTTTGTGACAAACAATTGAATTTATAGAACGAAACTTTTTTGTCTATAAAGATCACATGTATACGTGACTTCGGCAGCAGATAGCATACATCCTCCATACAACCGTCTTGAACCTGATGTTTATTCAGTGTTGGGCGTAATTTATTAGATGGTACCTACTTTTGTAATGTATTAAATTGCTAATTAAATTACAAGAAAATCAATTATATTAAGTAATTGAAATTGCTTGTAATTGAGATTACATGTTAGTAGTATTCCCGATTACATATAATTTGTAATTGCAATTACTTTTATCTTAACTACTTTTACTTGTAACTTCGATAATTTGAAATAATACACAAGTTCAATTTATTTTTGTGTCAGTGGGGGCAGCTACCAGATCCCTCGCTGCAACGCGAAAATGGACTTAGAAGACCTTCCCTCAATTTCAAATTAATAACGTTACGGATTTTGGAAAAAACATACAGGATGCGAGAAAGAGGTCACATTTGGTAAACTTCTTTTTGATGCCAATCGATCCCATTCTTGTATGGGATCAAAAATAATTTGCGGCTAGAAAAGCCACAAATTGAGAAAAACTTTTCCCATACTTTATGAAAATTATTTATTTTTATTTTTCACATGCTGCTTTTTTATGCCAATCGATTCCATTCCTATCGTTTCTAATAGTTTCCTACTAGGGGTCAACTTACGGTAATGTACTAAAAAGCTACAAATTAAATATTTTCCATACATTTACTATAAATAAGAAATAAATAAATAAATATTATACCACAATCTTACACAAATCGACCTAGGCCCACAGTAAGCTCAATAAGGCTTGTGTTATGGGTACTAGACGACGATATATATAATAGATAAATATGGATAAATACTTAAATACATAGAAAACATCCATAACTCAGGAACAAATATCTGCCCTGACCAGGATTCGAACCCGGGACCTCCTGCTTCTTAGGCAGGGTCACCACCGACTGGGCTAGGAGATCGTCAAATAAAGAATAAGTGATTTTTAGGGTTCCGTAGCCAAATGGCAAAAAACGGAACCCTTATGGATTCGTCATGTCTGTCTGTCTGACTGTCCGTCCGTATGTCACAGCCATTTTACTCGGAAACTATACGACGAATCTGAATAAAATTTACACATAAGGTGTATTTCTGTATGCCGCTACTTAGTTATGTATTTAAATTTGAAAAAAATATATATTTTAAGGGGGGGGCGCTCCATACATGTAACTAAATTTCAAAAAAATCTTTTTACCAAATATCAACATGTGACACATCAATCGATAGGTCTTTAAAAATAATATTGAGGTTTGTTTGATCCTTTTGTGATTAAGTGAATATTTTTTGAAATAATCGCTTCGAAAGTCAGAAAAATTGTGTAGCCCCCCCTGTAACTTTTGAACCGTAAGTCCAAAAAATATGAAAAAATTTGAGGAGATGCGCCTTAGCATATACTTTCTACGAAAATTGTTTGGCCATTTTTGAGTTATTTCCAAAAAACTTCTTCCATAGGCATCAGATACGACCTTTTGGTATTAGTTTGGTTCTTATTCCATTGAAGGTACGGAACCCTCCTATGCGTGGTCCGACACGCACTTGGCCGGTTTTTTTAACCTTTCAGTTAACCAACAGTCGTTGTTATTAAGCATACCGGAAGAAACATTTAAGTAAAATGTGTAGGTACCTGAAAAAAGCGCCATCGCCATTATATCAAAATGCAACTAGGTAGAGGTACACAATAGTGTTGGAGGATGTGTGGTTTGTATTTGCAACTAAAGGCTAATTTTCCAGATAGGTAATTGATTTATCCGATGTTCTCCCGATGCGGTCTTATCCCAACGCACTTTACCGTCCTCATTGAAAGCGTTTTTGACCATCTCTAATTTCGTTATAGATACTAAAAACCTGGATTTTTCAGAGCAGAAGAGGACATAAAACAAATTAGTTACAAATAGTATTATCTTCAGTTAAGTACATTTTATTTGAACTTTTATTTTGAAAGACTTGACACGTACTTGACACATAGAAATATAACCGCCATGATGAATGCTTATTTTGGATATTTAGAATAAAACATTATAATTGTGCGATTATGATACTGTAGGTAATGGCGTGCGTTGGTCAAGTAGTTTTATATTATAGGTAACTTTAATTATTTCGTCATTGATTACCTACATACAATAGTAACTTTAATTAAGTAAGTACACATAAAATGGAATCATTATCAAAGCGCCATCTTACTGTAAAAGACCGCGATTGCTTGACTATTTAAACATGTCAACATTGAATTGTCATAGTTCATCTCAAGTATACTAGATGGCAGAAGCGGAAGCTGCGATTATAAAAACGCAAAATGCAGTCGTCAACCGCGATACCCGTCACCTTAACGAGTAGATGTATGCCTGTCTAATTTATTTTTAAACTGTTTCACATTTTGTGCCGTAACCACGTCTTTTGGGAGTTTGTTCCAAACCCTCACTACTCGGTTGCTCAGAAAATGTTTGTATGGGTTACTGTGGGACCTTTCTAGCTTTAAGTGATGACCTCTCAGACAGACAGGTGTTGTTGTTGCGCATGAACATCTCTTGAAAATCCTGGAGGTCATAGTGTCCAGATAATATTTTGTACGTCTCTATTAAGTCTCCACGTTCTCTGCGGTGCTTTAGAGTAGTGAGCTTTATTTAGTTCCTTCAGTCTCTCTTCACATGGCTTGTTTTTAGTTGCCTTGGCAGTTTCGTGAAACTCCATCATCTCAATGTCCTTGGCAAAGTAAGGACTCCAGGCTCCGGGTCGGATGTACGTTTTATATATTTTTAGCATCATATTCGGTGTCAAGGTCTTGAATGATTTTCTAATGAGAGTATATTAATCCAATACGAGCAATAAATTTTACCAGACAGAGGATATTATTGTGCATAATCATTAATGAAGAAGTTTTTTTTATTTATTTAAACTTAATTGTGATTGCGTAATTATTATTTTTAACCGACTTCAATTTCATAGAAGGAGGAGGTTCTGTATTCGGTTTGGGCTTTTTTTTTTATGTATGTTCACCGATTACTCCGAGACGCGTGGTCCGATTTGAATAATTCTTTTTTTGTTTGAAAGGGTCTACTTCCAAGGTGTTCCCATATCAATCTGGTGCTGTTCTGATGATGGGATCTATGAGGAATTGAGGGAACTCCTCAATTTTTAAAGGCATACGTATGGTGATTTGGGTGTTTTCTTAAGCAACTCGAGGATTTTCTCTCGAAAACCACCAATTTGATGAAGTGGACCCCATGATGATGGTTGTTTTGATCATAATGATGATGATTTTTTTTTCTATGTAGGATGTTCAGCGATTACTCCGAAACCCGTGGTCCAATTTGAAGAATTCTTTTTTTGGTTGAAAGTAACTACCTCTGAAATAGTTCCACATAAATCTGGTGCTGTTCTGATGATGGGATCTATGAGGATTTGAGGGAACTCCTCAATTTTTAAAGGCACATGTATGGTGATTTAGGTGTTTTCTTAAGCAACGCGAGGATTTTCTCTCGAAATCCACCAATTTGATGAACTGAACCTCATGATGATGGTTGTTTTGATGATAATGATGATGTTTTTTTTTAATGTAGGATGTTCAGCGATTACTCCGAGACCCGTGGTCCGATTTCAGGAATTCTTTTTTGTTTGAAAGGAACCTTTGAGATGGTTCCACATTAATCTGGTGCTGTTCTGATGATGGGATCCATGAGGAATTGAGGGAACTCCTCAATTTTTAATGGCACATGTATGGTGATTTGGTTGTTTTTTTTAAGCAACTCAAGCATTTCCTCTCGAAAACCACTAATTTGATGGAGTGGACCTAATGATAAAGGACACATATTATATGTGGAACTTTCCTTACATTGAGTACGTATCATGAACTTTTTCTTATATATCCTCACCGATTAATGCGAGATCCGTTGTCCGATTATGATAATTATATAACCACTAAAAATGGAAAAATAAAAACTTTTTACAAAAAAACTTTTTACAAAAGAATGAAAACCTACGTGCAGTCAATACCGTATTAGAATAGTTCTTTCGTATGAAGAACAATTCACTGAACACATACGTTCTTATTAACTGTTTTGTGATTTTCAGACTTGAAGCTGATTTGACCGGTATTGTAACTTTTTGGCTTGGCACCGACTTCAAACATATCAGTTTGTAACGCATATAAATAATATAATAATTTATTTTATCCTTTTTGAAGTCGGTTTATCTTTTTTTTTGTAAAAAGTTTTTATATATTAATGCTTTATTTTACGATTGAAGTAAATAAAGTAAGTATTAAATATCAATGTCAACGAGCGTTTAACTCGAGTGTTTATTGACATTGCTGGCCGAATTATTTTGTATGGTTAAAATTATCGTCGTCATTCTAAGCAAAAGTCATATAAATATATTTCTTGTGTCCTATGCAAACTTTAGTAAATTAAGTAAATATTCGCACCTATTGGATTCACACCTGTGGTACATCTCTAGCCATGTTTCAAGACTACCTCTCAAATCGCTCGCAATTCTTGAAACTTAAGCATCACGTAAGCAAAGAAGAAACCATAGGCTACGGTGTCCCACAGGGCAGCATTTTAGGTCCCACGCTATTCCAAATTTACGTAAATGAACTGTGCCAACTTCCGCTTCAAAATTGTAAAATAGTAGCTTACGCTGACGATACAGCCTTACTGTTTCATGGCTCCGACTGGGCTGATACAAATACAAATACAAATACAAATAAATACAAATGATTTATTCGTCGAACACAGGTTATACAACATTACATTGCAGAGAGTGGAAAAACAGGGTTTGTATCACTATGTCGTGCCTATAGGGCATACGAAGTTAATTTTGAATGAATGCACACATGCACCAAATTACAATTTTATACATTAAAACAATATATTTAGTCAATTAATTTACTAGTTATTAATATTTAACATAACAAAAACAAGGAAGTAATATATCATAGGTTTCAAACATTATTAGTCATTAGAAATAAGGTTAAGAAAATAGAAAATAAAATTGTCACGGAGAGAAATTATTATTTATTACATTATGTCAGTTTTTGATAGTAGGAATTAGTAATAAAAATTAATAAAGTTGATTGTCGGCAAGAAATTCGTTATTGGAGTAATAAGCCTTTTTGGTCAAGTATTCTTTGAGTGTTTTTTTAAATTTATTAATGTCACAGATTTTCCTTAAATCTTCAGGTAATTTGTTATAAATTCTAGGACCCATACCAAGAACACTGTTTGATAGAAGTGCCGTGCTTGACGGATGGGCACGGATCAAATATTGCAGACGTTCTCTCGACAAACTTTGAAATAAATTCGGATGGCATTTCACAAAGACAGCTAATTCAAAAATGTATAAACAAGGAAGAGTTAATATTTTTAAATTGAGACTGACACTAAAATACACGCAGAAAGTGGCTTAAAACTTGTAACGCAATGGCTAAAATCGAATTTATTAACTCTAAATTTAGACAAAACAAAATTCATCCCATTTTCTATTTCAAAAAAAACACAACCCCATGTATCTTTTTCTATTAAAAGCCACATATGTCAGATTTCTACACCCAGTTGTCTTTGCTTACCCCTCGCAAGAGTCTCTAACATAAAATACCTTGGTATTACTCTTGACCAAAGATTAGATTGGCATACTCATATAGATACGCTAGCATCTCGAGTCAGGAAACTAATTTATATTATTAAACAACTTCGCAACTCTGCTGATCGCAAAACGTTGATGATGATTTACTCGTCCCTATGCCAATCGCTAGTCACCTATTGTATCCCGGTATGGGGCGCTGCTGGTAAAGTGGCTATGCTAAAGCTTGAGCGAGCACAGAGAGCAGTACTAAAGGTTGCAATATCTAAACCTTATAGATATCCGACAGCCCAACTATACGCCGAATGTAACGTCCTAACCGTCAGACAGCTATACGTCCTCCGAGCAATACTGCGCAGACATCGTCACTTACCCTTATGTGCGAAAGTAAACAGTAAGCGCAATAAACAGACTGTCTGTCCAGTAGGAGATCGGCGGACGGGTTTTGCCAGCCGACAGTATGCGGCAATGAGTGCTCGTATCTATAATAAGACGAATAAACAACTAAATATATACCCATTAAACCGTTTCGACTGTAAAATAAAACTAATTTCCTGGCTTCAATCACAAACTTATTCGGCGACTGAAGACCTCCTAATTTGCCTGAAATAAATGCGTCTCATGGCTTACCGCTACCAATTCTCAATCCGCTCAACTAACAATCACCCTACCTATCCTATTACTTCAATTACGATATATCACGTCCCAATTTATAACTTGTCATGTTCACTAGCACGCTTTCACACACGTTCACTCTCTCTCTCTTATACTCACACACACACACATTTACACACACGCACACATACTCGTAAATACATACACACAAGTACACAACCACGTCAGGTAAAAAGTGTTATTATTGTATAATAATAATTTCGTAAGTTAACCTCGTGCCGCCAAATGTGCAATAGAGTGTACAAAGTAACACTCAGCATTAACGCCCAGACTTTCGAAAAAATAAAAATGAGGTAAACGCCCAGTGTACAGTACGCTGTACTGTGTAGCTTATGAAATGTCATTTTTATATTTAAACATATTGGCTTATACATTGCACATTGGGCGTTTAGCTGAACTTGTGTTTTTTTCTTGGGCGTTACGAGGATTGCTTCCTTTTAATTTATTTTGTATATAAGGCACAACTGCATATAACTCGGCTCAACCCATATTCTCGGTGGAATCACTGACTTCCGAGTCACAGGCATCCGCCTAGTTCGGAAGACAGAGGCTCAGTTCCGGTGAAACTGTTTCAAACCTAATGCATAAGTCTATCTTAAGCTATTAGCGTACTGTGCAAATATTAGTTATACTTGTATTAGGTTTAAGTCAATAAAGATTATTATTATTACACACTGTATACGGCTATCTGTTACAAAGTGTCAAAGGGCTGGCGCTAATTCAAAATTTAACATGTCTGACAAAAGGCTTTCTAGTCTAACGTTAACATAATTTTACGTCGCTAAGTGCTACGTGCAATTATTATCTCTTTACAGCCACGAAGCAAAAATGGAATCACTATTTAGAATGCATTTAGTTGTCGAACAAAATGATATTATGTGTAGATAATAATTAATAAAACTTGACCAAGTGCGTATTGGCCTAGGCATAATGGAGGGCTCCGTATCTTCAATTTAATAGAAAAAAGTAAAGTGAAATAGTTTTCTGGAGATATCTGAAAAATGGCTGACTATAAACAATTTTCGTAATTTTTGGACTTACGATTCAAAAGCTAGAAGGGACAATTTTTTTGATTTTCAGGGCGATTATTTCTAAAAATCACTTAATCAAAAAATTTACAGTACACATGTGTAGTTTTATTCAAAATGCTTAAAGGTTTAAATTGGGTTTTTAATTTATTTTGTTTCATTGTATGAAATCTGAGATAAGCGTTTTCATGGAATAAAGTGATATCGCAACAGATTTTCAAACTGCAAAAATCGAACCCCACCGCCCAACGGGAGCCTCGCTGAAAGTTCGTTTAATTTAAAAATGCATTTAGCGTTATTGGTCTCAGTGGATGGCGGGATGACGGGTCGCGTCCGGGCCGGCTAGCCGGGCGACGGGCGTTAGGATAATCCTTCGCCATCCGCTCCGGCGTGAACGTGTCCTGCAAACTTCACATATTCAGGCAGAATATGAATTTGATCAATCGATTGCAGATTCATTATATGCACCATATATATTCATTATATGGTGCAACAGCTGCACCGAAATAATAACTACCTATCTAATATTTTCAAATAATGCCGCAAATTAGTTCTTCTTTTTGGACGTATTATACAAATATTAATAATATTATAAACAACTTGAGTTTAAAATTACCGTTAGGCATCGGCCGACTGCTGCACTGATACCTAATTAAACAATTATTTTCTTAGGCTCTGTCCTAATAGACCGATAAATTTGGCAATGCGATGCAATTTGTGGATTACGGCTGTAATCTGTCCTAACAACATGCTCTATAGTCCCTGTACAGTCAGCATCAATAGTAACTACGCAAACGAAGACGTCAAAAGTCCTTTTAAAAAGGGAATAAGAGCTTTTGACGTCTTCGATTGCGTATTTAGTATTGATGCTGACTGTACAACACCTGTACCTGCATCAACTTTTCTTTATTCGCGTAATCATGACATCGGGTGTCTTATTTATTTATTTAAGTTATAGTAGCAATTCTAACCGCGTATTTCATTATCAATTTGCTTTGAGTGCCTACCTAAATAAGAAACTTTGCGTTAATTAGAAACTTTGATTGTATGTCTTACAGCTTTCAAACGTCTAGTTTTCTTGATTAACTTAAATGAAAATGAACTGTCAAACGCAATTAATTTTTATTTAATTTTAAATATAAAATTATCGTGAGAATATTTATAGGTAACAGGTTACTCACGAAATTTAGGGAGCAACGGCTACAGCTGGAGGCAGAGTAATCGGGTTGCCAGCGCACCAGCCAGTCCTAGGCCTGTTGAAGTGGAAAGGTTGCATGTGTACCCGACTTATATTAAGGGTGTGACGGATAAAGTCGACACTTATTACGCCGAAGATAATGCATCAAGACGATTTTCCGCCCACAAGCGCAACTCAGACAGTGGATACGTTCGCAGAAGGATGAGGAGCCCTTGAATGTTCCTGGGGTTGACATGATTCCCTGCTCCTGTAGGAAGAATTACATTGGAGAGACTGGCCGAAACATTGTAACGAGGCTATCTGAACACAGAGGCTACCGAGGCTATATGAAAAACCGGGGATGGCCAGGGTTCCAAACAAACATATATTGGATTCGGACTCGACGCATTATATTAGATTAGATAAGGTAACCGTACTGACAAGAGAAAGTTCCTCGTTCAGCGGAAAATACGGGACGAATTTCAATCATGACGGTGGTTGGTTGCTGTCCCTTAGTTGGAAAACGGTATTGAGTTCTGCGTCAGTGGACAGTGTGGTCGTGCCTTTAGCAAGTGACATCGTTAGTAAACATTTAGACAAAAATGAAAAAGTGGACGAGGAGGATCTGTCATAACACCGCCGCAGCCGTCTCCCGCCGCCAGCAGCAGGGCACACCGCGCACAGGCGCGTAGTAGCTGGCGCGCTGCCGTTGCGGAAGGCCGCTCATAATATGATTATCGTAAATTGATCGAAACATGTCTAGCAAAAATCAACCTAAATTACGTGAATATTTTTATTTATTTATTATTAATATTATACATGTATTTTATCAAACACCAGTGTCATGCAACATATTTCAAGTAGAATTCAGATTGTCGGAGAAACTACACGAAACTACACTGATTTAGAACTAGTCTACAAACTAAGGACATTGTCAAAGAGGAACTTGACATAATTTGTTTTTCTTGATCATCATATATACTTTGACACGCTCATAGGGACACACGTTTTCACCTCATACACGTACCTACCTATAAGTTAATGTAACGTTATTTTATTGGGAACAATCAACATAAGCAAGGAATAATAGCATAGCAATCAATCAATATTATTTGGATTGCCTCCCTGATTGCGAAGAAACATTTTATTTGTGTCCGTAGATTTGTTCGCAATCTATTTAGTCTATATATGTATAACTTAAGACATAGTAACATTCACTGACATGAAAGATTCCTCTTCTCACTATTTACAGTATTCTATATACATATAATATCTTTTATAAATTAAAATCCAATAACATCTGCAGATTTCTCTAATATTTTTCATACAGTTTATAATGAATATATTTATTGCTTTATTTAAGGTATTCATAGGCAAGCAAGAGCTAACTTGGGTCTCTTTTCATTTAGCAGCAGTAAGAAAAGTTTCTACTTATTTATTCCATCTAGGCAACCAGTGGAAATCTAATTTTATACACGATTATTCATAATCGGTGATCTGGAACCAATTTTTCTAATTCAGTTATCGATAGCGATCACATTTATGTAGCAGTTGGGCCATTTTATTGAAAGTTGTTTGCTCCACTTTTTTTGGAAAATTTTAGATTTTTTCGACTCCGAAGCACGAGCTCTTTAAATCCTAGTAGGAAAAAAATGTGTCCCAAGTTTTCAGTTTTAGTTTCTAGGATTGACAGAGCTCGTGATTCTGAGTCAAAATCACCTAAACTTTTCCAAATAAATAAATAAAATGGAGTATACAACTTTAAATAAAATGGCTCAACTACTACATAAATGTGATCGCTATTGATAACAGAATTAGAAAAATTGGTTCCAGATCACCGATTATGAATCATCGTGTACACCCTGCCATTTATATATAAAACTAAGTTTAATTACAAAAAAAGTTATTGAAATATTTGTTTTAATTGATTTCAATTCAATTGATTACAAGCAGTCCACGATCAGATGTTGTTTTTAGGGTTCCGTAGTCAACTAGGAACCCTTATAGTTTCGCCATGTCTGCCCGTCCGTCCGTCCGTCCGTCCGTCCGCGGATAATCTCAGTGACCATTAGCACTAGAAAGCTGAAATTTGGTAATAATATGTATATCAATCACGCCGACAAAGTGGTAAAATAAAAAGTGGAAAAAAATGTTTTATTAGGGTACCTCCCCTATACGTAAAGTAGGGAGTGATTTTTTTTTTCATTTCAACCGTAACGTATGATATATTGTTGGATAGGTATTTAAAAATGAATAGGGGTTTACTAAGATCATTTTTTGATAATGTAAATATTTTCGGAAATAATCGCTCCAGAAGTAAAAAAAAATGTGTCCCCACCCTCTAACTTTTGAACCATAAGTTTTAAAAATATGAAAACAATCTGAAAAGTAAACCTTTATAAAAACTTTCTAGGAAAATTATTTTGAACTTGATAGGTTGAATAGTTTTTGAAAAAAAATACAAAATTATTTCTGAACTAAGTTTGTAATTTAACCGTAAAAGCAGGTGTGTATTGTACCTGTAATTTCTACAAAATAATAATGAAAAGACTTGCTTTCAAATAAAGTAAAAACGGTGAAAATCGGTTTACGCAATAAAGAATTATCCCATAAAAATCATCTTCCATACTTTAAGCTCGCGCGCAATAGTTTACTTAATTTGCCGATAGATGTCGCTGTACGTAGAACGCTCATATCATATCCTACATGGCGGTGTTATTTTAACTTTTAAGTGGGGACACTTACTGTGACGGACGAAAAACTACGGAACCCTACACTGAGCGTGGCCCGACACGCTCTTGGCCAGTTTTTTGTAATGTATTGAACGCTTCTAAGAATACGTTATGGGGGTATTACGAATACGACTCCGTTTTTATACACCAATAAAAATATCTAATTTGAACGACACTGATTCTATAGGTGTCCCAAATACTTGACCCGGGGATAAGGGGGCCCATGAGAAAAGAGTAAAATTACACGCTCGAGTATTGTCACAGTAAACAGTCAACAAATACAAATAATTTAAACAAATAAGCATGTCATTTATTCAATACAACAAATCTATACGACTAAATAATGTAGCGGACGTACCTATTTAGTTTCACATGACTTATGAAATACAAAAAAAAAACAAATGCAACAGGAAATTTTATTGAGTTCCATACCTACCAAAAATTGCTCGTGTTCAACTTTTTTACGGTACCTACCAACAATTTTTATTTCATTTTATTTTTTTCAAAATAAAATCGAAAATACATAGGGTTTGTTATTTTTTAATAAATAAGACAGGAAAATATATAGTGAAATACCATGACTATCCTTAAATTTGATTAATAGCTGAACATGATCTTGATATTTAGAAATGCAAATATAAACTGGCACAAACTTCCGCCTTCATCATTTCACAGGCAAGTTCATGGTGTCGATCAACTAGAATGACCCATAAAATATACACAGACAAGCCAAGAACGAATTTTTTACTTTATGGAGCCATAAACAGGTGATGTGTTGTGGGGGGCCGCAGAGACCGCTCGCGGGCAATATAAGTGACGTGCCTAATAAAGCTGTGAACACCCAATTATTTTGTTACTGACACGTTTTTCAACGCCTCCTGATACGCACGATAGAATGTTAGTCGTTTTTCTAATTGATACTTAAGGTTTCATGGTTCCGCAAATCAGAAACGAATGGTTTTTTAGAGTTAGTAAAATATTTACGTCAGTTTTATCCTTACAATGTTTTACTTTTCTACCGATCTATCTATTACAAAACATTGATGTAAGATTCTAACGAAAACATTTTATGATACTTGTAATAAATATTATAATGCCATGGGGTCTCAAGGTTACAGCCTAACTCAAGACTTTATTTCATAGGATCCAAGACAACTCTCTGAGCATATAAATATGGGTTAGTTACCATTCAATCTATAACCAGCTTTTTCACGTGTCCATGAAGGTAGGTATCACTTAAACTCCATCAGCAGCACTTTCATTAAAACTTCCTTCAGCGAGAACGTCCTAATAACGAATGGACCGGCTCCGGCTGGCAACACTCTCGCAGGCTTTATAATTAGACGGGGCCCGCACATAGACTTCCATCTAACAAACAAACTTTGTTCGAAATGTGTTCCGACGAAATTCACGCCTCTAACGACTCTCATAACAAATCAACCTTAATTACCTATTCCTCTCCTTACACAGACCTCTCGACAAACTTGAGAACGTATTTAAACTGTAATGAATAACAATCAGGGTTACTCGCACATCAATATACAATGTCTAAAGTCTACCTATACATCAAAGCTGTCAAGCAAACGTTACCCTTACCGAATACGACCCTCGAAGACCTTATGAACGTAAACAAAGTAAGTAGGTATAATGCTGTCTAGTAAATTGTTTCGTATATCGAGATTAATAAAAGCCCGTCAGGTATTCAAATCATGAAATGAACATGGTTAGTCACCGCACCAAAGGCTCATTTACAATTCGCCGAAAATGAACTAATTACAAGCCACAGTCAGTAAAATGTGCTGTCGTATTGTGATATGCGACAATTTGACTAAACAACCCTGTAGAGGGAGTTGCAAAATATCCAGTAATTCGTACACTATAATTGATTCAAACTGGTCGCCTGCCGCAGTTGTCCTCATATCTCACGGTATACACAGTAAGAACTAATTATGTCGAGCACCCCGCGTTAGAGTAATGTGGGCGCTTCCAGCCTGTTTTCATCCTGTAACACGTGTAACACTTTGCTAATGACCATTGTCAATGATGGGAATAATTTAATAAGGAAATATGTCTCTTATGGCCTATTTCACAATCTCCAGTTAAAGCATATCTGTCAGATAAATGTTTGCTGTCCTTTTCTTTTATATGACTGGAGAAAAAGATAGCACTAATTTTAACTGGCAGATAAGTTTATCTGGAGATTGTGAAACAGGCCCTTAGTCTATTTTAGAATCCAAAGAGAAACAAATGAAAAAATACAAATAAAATCCAAAAGAGAACTCCTAGAACACACCATTAAAAAACCGTTGTTTGCATAACTGGGCACATAAAGTAAATATTAATAAGTTCATATGAAAATAAGCAAATCTTGACAACTGGTGATATCGCTACTTTTCACCAAACATGATTATGTACTTCAGTGAACAAAACAGTAAACAAAAGAATGAATTGAAGTTAAAACCGTACGAGGTTTTTTATTAGGCATGTTTTGCAGGTAAGTTGTAATTTATGTTTTAAAATGTGTGTTAGGAAACCGCGTTATTATTATACTAATAACTTTAAGCCTAGTCGGTAGTGACTGCCTATGAAGCAGGAGGTCCCGGGTTCGAATCCTGGTCAGGGCATTTATTTGTGTGTTTATCACGGATATTTGTTCCTGAGTTATGGATGTTTTCTATGTATTAAAGTATTTATCTATATCTATCTATTATATATATAGTCGCTTAGTACCCTCAACACAAGCCTTATTGAGCTTACTGTGGGACTAGGTTGATTTGTGTAAGATTGTCCCATAATATTTATTATTTATTTTTATTATTATTAAATATTGTTCAAAATTTACACAAGTGGCTCTGTGAGCATAGAAACTGAGTGAATTCGGGGTCGATAGAAAAGTTAAATAATTTAAGTTTACCTTCATCGTTTCGCAATCACGCACTTTTAAAGAACAATCATGGTTTCATTCTCAATTTATACACATAAACTTGTTATTGAAATTCAGTTTTAATAAAATATCCGTTAATTACTAATATTTCAGTGAAAACGAAGTTCCACAATAATCGGCCTGACCAAAAGGTCGTCGTACAAGCAAGTGACTCATCCTACCAACTGCTGATCCTACTTGTGTGGGTTGTATTATCATCCTTCTTAGATTTTACAGCGACGTCAGCGACCAAGTGCATTTCACCGCGCGTGTGATTTGATATAAAAGGGGCTAACTATTTCAACTAGAACTGTATTAGACTAATCGCAACTTCTTTTAAATGACGGAGCAAATATGCATTGAATGATATTAAAAGTTTGAGTCAGTAAATATGTCTAAGGAAATTCCAGTGAAATAAGTCAAATGTCTGACCGGATTTTCATTCTCAAAGATAATTCTTAATTATTCAATAAGATCATCCAATAAGAAAAAGTACACGAAAAATAGGTAGGTACGTGAACAAGGGCCTTCTTATTTAATGTTGTATCCTCTACTTTTTTTTCGAACGTTTTGGATGATATTGACTCAGAATCACGAGCTAGGAGGACACAAAAAGTCTTTAAAAAATGTCATATATTTTTCATTACTTCCATTCCATTGGCGCCATAAGAAGAAGTAGAAGAAAATGGTAACGGAATGAAAAATACGTGCTCGTGATTCTGAGTCAAAATCACCTAAAAATATCCATTAAAAAAAAAAGTGGAATATACAACTTTAAATAGCCTATAATGACATCTGTCTCCTGGGCCCGAAAATTGGCATTCTTCTTTAGCAGACGGCTCTCCTTTTAATAAAACGGAGAAAATAAAGTTAGGATTAGAAATTTAAAAAAAAATACTGCTAGCATCTTTTGGGGTATTAATGGGGGCTCAACCAACACCATCCGAGCCCCAAGTCAACCTCTCCTGCCCGTGGTATACCCTGCTGAATAACGAACGAGGCTCTGACGACCCACCAACCCGCACTGGACCAGCGTGGTGGGCTTACGGTCCAAACCCCCTCATGCATGTACAACTCCCCGTTACGGCCCCGAGTGCCCGGCTTAAGGGGTGCTAAGAATCCCCGGGCGGCGATTCCCCAAAAAACGACTCAGACTCAGGCTATGAAAATGGACACCGATTTACTTTACGTATTGACATACAATGTTCGCACATTGATGAAGGAAGAGCGTCTCGTTGAGCTAGAGTACGCTCTGAAAGACACCAAGTGGGACGTTATAGGTTTGTCAGAAGTACGGCGGGAGGGAGAACAGACGGTAGAGAGAGACCATAATGTGTTTTACCACTTCGGAACAGCAGGCGGGCTGTACGGAGTAGGTTTTCTGGTAAATAAAAAGTGGAAAAACAACATAATTCAGAAGATCAAGAATTCAGAGGTTACTCGGAGAGAATTGCCGTGTTAAAACTCCGTTTAGCTAAAAAGCACACTATAACCTTTGTCCAAGTCTACGCGCCCACCTCTTCCCATAGTGACGATGAGGTGGAAAACTTCTATGACCTTCTTAACACAGCGTGTGAAGAAAACCGCGGATCATGGAACGTGGTCTTAGGTGACTTCAACGCAAAGGTCGGAATAAGAAGTGAAGTAGATAACTGCGACGTGATTGGGCCATTCGGACTTGGCAGTCGTAACGAGCGCGGCGCTCGCCTTATTCAGTTTGCATTCGGTCAAACCTTAAAAATCTGTAACACATTTTTTCATAAAAACAGCATCGTCGTTGGACATGGGTTTCTCCTGCCGGAAACGCTCATAACGAAATAGATTACATATTATCATCCAATAGTTATATAGCTAAAGATGTATCCGTTCTTAATCAAATAAAGTTCAGTTCCGACCATAGACCGTTAAGAGTAAAACTTAGGTTCGACATGAAAATTTACAAGCAACAATTATTCAAAAAACAAATAAGACGACTTGACAAAGATACCCTTATTACAAACCAGGACCAATATAACTTAGAAGTCAGTAATCAATTCAGCCTTCTTGACAAAGTCACAGACGCTCAGTCACAATACAACAATATTAAAAACTGCATTGAAATAGCAAGTAGAAAAATAAAACAACCTAAAAGAAACAACAATAAACTAAGACAAAGCACCATAAAATTAATAGACTGCAGAGAGAGGACCAAATACAATAGTAACAATTACTCAATCCTGGATAGACAAGTGAAACGAAATATACGTAAAGATATAAGGGACTTCAATACAAAATTAGTTGAGATAGCCATAACAACGCGCACCTCTCTCAGATCTGCAAAAAGTGGATTTAATAATGGAAAGTCATGGATCACGAGCTTACGAGACGTAGATGGGAAAAAATACAGCAGCAGGGACAAAGTGACTGATATCTGCACTAAATTTTATTCATCTCTGTATTCGGATCTATCTGCGTCGTCTATGGATGATAATTATTTCTGTCCCAGCACCATCCCTCCCATAACAGGTCATGAAGTTGATGCCGCTCTAAAAAGCTTAAAATACCAGAAAAGCCCGGGAGAGGACGGTGTAACAACGGAAACACTGAAAATTGGAAATAATGTCTTACTTCCTCACCTGACAAACCTTTTTAACTCCATTTTGCATACCGGGGAATGCCCCCGAGACATATGCTACTCAAACATTATCCTCCTCCACATAAAAGGCGACAAATCCGAAACTGGAAACTATAGACCGATTAGTTTGATCTCACATATTTACAAATTGTTTATTAAAGTCCTCGAAAACCGCATTACCTCACTGCTTGACAAGCACCAACCC
This sequence comes from Pammene aurita, assembly GCA_947086415.1. NCBI lineage: Eukaryota > Metazoa > Arthropoda > Insecta > Lepidoptera > Tortricidae > Pammene > Pammene aurita. The sequence continues at coordinate 26,369,212 of OX352293.1, forward strand.
CCAGAACAGGCTGGCTTCCGACACAGTTTCTCGACCACAGATCACCTGCACACCGTCAATCAAATAATAGAGAAGACCAATGAGTTCAATATGCCTCTGTACATCGCATTTGTTGATTACAGTAAGGCGTTTGACAGTGTCAAACATTTTGCTGTATTCTCAGCTTTGCGCGAACAGCAAATCCAGAATACCTATATTGAACTCATTCAAATCATCTATCGCATAAGCACAGCAAGTCAAACTACATGCTCCCGGCCCTAAATTCCGCATCCAAAAAGGAGTCAAACAGGGAGACCCGCTGTCTCCAAAGCTGTTTACTTCCTGCCTACAAGAAATCTTCCAAAAGCTAGCGGCCAAGTGGGAAACAATGGGCATTGACGTTGGCGGAAAAAGGTTGACTAACCTGCGTTTAGCCGACGACATAGTACTGTTTTCCCACAATGCACCCCATCTCGAGAAAATGCTACAAGACCTTAGCACGGTAAGTCTTGAAGTCGGACTCGAAATGAATAGGGCAAAAACCCAGTTAATGACCAATGGTCAGAAACGTAGGGTCAGGGTGGATGGGCAGGATATTCAATATGTGGACGAATACATCTATTTAGGCCAGATAGCATCCTTCGATAACAGGCAGTCTAAAGAAATCGATCGACGCATCGAAAACGCCTGGAAGAGCTTCTGGTCCATGAAGACGCTAATGAAGGGCAACCTTCCATTAGCACTAAAGCGCAAACTCGTCGACATGTGTATCCTGCCTATCTTAACCTACGGTGCCGAAACGTGGTCATTAACCCGAAGCCCAGAAGTCACGACTCAAGATTTGCCAGCGATCAATGGAGCGCAGTATACTTGGAGTCCGCAGAACCGATCGGGTAAGGAACACCGAACTGCGCTCCAGAACTGGTATCGCAGATGTGGGTGTTAAGGCCGCCAAGCTTAAATGGGACTGGGCGGGACACATATGCCGAATGCATCCAGATCGATGGGCCAAATTGGCGACCAACTGGACCCCACAGGAAGGCCGAGGCAGAGGTAGGCCAAAACGGAGATGGCGAGACGATCTGAACTCATTTTGTGGCGATTGGCGGGAGCGTGCACTGAGCCGTGACGGGTGGCGCAAAATAGGGGAGGCCTTTGCCCAGCCGTGGGACACGAAATAGGCTATTAAAAAAAGCATAATTTCGACTATAGCGCCTTCTATAATCTGTGTTTGATATTAAATAAATAATTATTATTATTATTATGGGGCAACTTTATTCAAATCGACCTAGTCCCACAGTGTGCTCAATTAAGGCTTGTGTTAAGGGTACTAGACAACGGTATTTATACAATAGATAGATATACTCGTAGATAAATACTTAATACGTACATAGAAAATATACATAACTCAGGAACAAATATTTGTGATAAATACACTAATAAATGCTCTGACCAAGATTCGAACCCGGGACCTCCTGATTCATAGGCAGGGTCACTACCGACTAGGCTAGGAGGCCGATAAGATTAACAGTAACAAAACTAATAACAGCCTACGCCATTATTTTATGTAACTATAGAACTCGTTCACAAAGTTTCACGCGAATCGGTATAGAAATGCGACCTGTAGAGGAGATAGGCTGGCATGCTTACAAAATCATTTTTGCCCAAGCTGAAACGGAGACCTTCGCTATCGGTCGGTGAGTAAGATTTTTTAATAATGCATTTTTTGTTAATAATTTTATGATTACTTTAAATGCTGCACAATAAAAACCCACAGAAGCAGACATTATGAAACAAAGGTTCAATTTTATGTGACTGTCAGTTATAAGTATCTTGCATGTCTGTCTGAGGATTGTTTTTTTTTTCATTTTCGTAGGTCAGTGTGTCATATTGATAGCTTATTGTGCAGTGATCTAACAAACAACCACTGTTTGGGTTAGACAACCGGTTGTCTTGGTCACGGCTACCACGTGTCGTTTGCAAGAAGCAGCTATCTCCCTACAAAAAGCAAAGCCGCAATCGTACAACGTCAAGCTCTAACAGCAAACTTTTAATTAACCGTACTCTTGTCACGCTACCTTGACACTGGCGAAATTATCCCAATGGACAGAAGCCATTTAGTTTTAAAAAACTGAACTGTGATTTTATTGTTGTTTTGGATTATTAAGTGTGAATATTGTTATGTTTTATTAACAAAAGTGAACTCTTGATTAATTTTATTATTGTCTGGTGGTTTGCGTGCAGTGTGTTTAAATCGAAAATTCAAAGGGTAGGCTACTGCTCCTTTGTTTACAGAAGTAGCTATGCGAGCAAGCAATATTCATATTATTCCCACGATCTTTTTATTTTACCAATAAAGCCGTGTCAAGATCACTTTAGACACTTCGCCCGTTTAATAATGTTGCTACTTGCTACCGACTGTACGAGAATGATACATAAGGACATAACGTCAACCATTCTAACCGTGACCATAATCCGTCCAATAAATAATTCTTCATAGGTCACTAAAGTATTTACACAACTTCCGTTAAAGCTATAGCTATGCGAGAAACTCAACTTTGGTTTTACTTCTGTTAAATAATTCATCACTAAAGGCCGTGCTAGTAAATAACTAAACAAACTAAAGAAGTGTAAGTAGATGGACAAACTTTTCTATTAGGCTGTCAGCAGGTTCACTGTGCGAGGCTAAAGAGACTGTGAGGCCTGTGAGTGTAAAGTTCAATAATCGATTAGCTAGCCCACTGCTGCCCCTTTTGTAATAATTCATTTTTCGATATAAGGCTTGCATGGTATGTAGGTACCTACGCTTAATGCGTTCGTGCTGTAGTAAGTAGAAGTGCAATAGTTTGTTACGGACATCGTGGGAGACATATAACACAACACACTTGTGGAAATAAGACCTAGATTTAACTAACGCGCCCTTAAAAACGAGTTTAACATTTAAGGCATAAGACATACCTATCGTATGTATAGGCACCTTTGCGCCTGGAATGATGCGGGGTGGGTTATTTGACTGAGGGATATTAATTTTGTATTTGTATATTTGTAACATTGTTTTTTGTGTTTGTATTAATCTAATTTGTGTTTGATTCTGGATGTGTAATTTGTATGTTTTGTGCCATTAAATTTACAAAAAGAAAAAAAATACCTATCAAATATTTGTCAAAATACAACGTACCTACAATGTAGGTAAGCGCCGCGCCGGCTTCTAAGTGGTACAGTCGGTTCCCCAACTTAAGTACCCACATTGCCATACAAAGTTGTATGGGAGAGTGGATACTTATGTTGGGGAACCGACCATTACCAAAATAATGCCAGTAATATTTTATTTCTGAAAATCAAAATCCTTTATGAATAGGTAACGCACATTATAAAATATAACGGTTACACTCACGTCACTTTACGCAGCGCTGCGCGGCGAGCGGGACGCAGGCCAGTCGGCAACGCGTCGTGCAACAGCGCGCTACGAGCCGCTTCACAATAGCACTCTTAGTGCTTGAAGATGGAGACCTAAGCTCTCCGAAACATGTCGCGCGAAGTGACTAAAGTGACGTGAGTGTAACCGTTATATTTTATAGTGATAGTATGTCTCACGAAAGTTTAAATTTAATAGGTAACGCACATTTTTGGATTTGATTTAATCCAGCTTAATCTTAAAATTATGTTTATATACTTATACATTTTTTCTTTTTGTAGAATGCACATAGTAGATAGTCGCTACCTTTATTTTGTTAATGCTACAAAACTGTATTTCTTGAATAAGCTCAACATTGCGGTGAAACAATTTCCTGTTGTTACGAAGCTGAAATGTGCAGCTTGCTACGAATTTTTCCGTACTCTGCGTTACTCTAAATGGTTATTGGGTTTTAGGGTTATTCCCGCGTTTAGACCCGCCGGACTAAAAGATAATCATATCTAATAGCAATACCATTGCATTTTATGTAGCTTTTTATTTGAAACAAGATTTTTAAAGCTATTAAAAATGTAATGCGTTCCTAAAAATTAATACACTTGTGACAATTATTTTATTCAATTGTGGTATAGGGACCTCCACCTTACAGAAAACCACAGCCAAATAGCACTAGACCCTACTCCTCTCCCTAGTGTTGTGTTCCTGCTGGTGAGTAAGGTTGCCAAAGAGCTCAAAGAGGACCCAGTGTGTTGACGATGAGGGACCTTCTTGTTCCTTTAGCCATCAACATAGTGAATCCTCCTTTTTGTAAAGGGTCGGCAACGCGCATGTGACTCCTTTGGAGTTGCAGGCGTCCACAGGTTACGGTAGCTGCTTTTTGCCACCGTCGTGGTATAAATTAAAAAAAGCCTCGTTTATAATTGATACATTAGGGCTGTATATTTAACATGCTTGCTCGAAACCTTCCAGCACAAAATTGTCGCTTCGGGAACCCCAAGTTTCTACAAATAAAGTTATAAAAGTATGAGATGACTTTATTATACAATCAGATTTTATATCGATAAGCAAATTTTTCGTAATTATTGTACATTATTATTTAGAGCAATGTTACGTAGTTGCAGTGTCCGCGAGGCAACCGGATGGCTCGCGCTATTTGAGCTCCCGACGTGTTGTGGAACCGCCCTGTGCAACCCGAAATGAATTTGTTTTTCACCCCCTCCCCTCCCCCCCACCCTCAAATTCCAGTGCCTGCATGGGATGGAAAAACGAGCATGCAAATTACTATTCACTCTGGCCGGTCGGTTATGGACCAGTCAGAGTTGGAAGCCGAAAAAAATGAGGGGGGGAGGGTGAAACCAAAGTCCAAGTTGGGTCAGTTCGAGTTGCTCAGGGTGGTTCCACTACACGTCGAGAGCTCAAATACCGAGAGCCATCCGGTTGCCTCTCGGACACTGTTGTAACTAAGCGCCATTGCTTTAACTATAGGTATGAACAATTTCTTGTATTTTCGTCTCATATAATAAATCTGGACTTAAAACTTCTAGGTATAGTCGAAGCAAATTAGTTATTACATTATAACTGCGAATAAAGTTAACGCACAAATATTGGATATTTCCTATGTTGCTTTTAGTACCATAAATTTCTTATGGGTTTTCCTGTAATATATAGGCAAAGAACTATATTTTTTTCAAAATTGTTGGCCCTATAGTTTCGTAGTTAGGGGAAGGGGGGATAGTCAATTACCCAAGTAACACATCAAAGCAGTATAACGGCCGTCTTACAGCATATCTGTATGCTTTTAGCATTTTGAGTTCGTTTTATAGTAGCATTATAAACGTTTATAGTGCTGATATAGGTCTTAAATGGGCACAAATTACCCAGCTTGAGATCCTATACAGGTCATTTAATAGCATTGCAGGCGCATTATGTCTGCGCTATTAGCATTATCGTTGTCATGGAAAGTGCCAATCGCCTCAAAGAAGCATTAGTACGCTCTATTAAGTTGCCGACTGCATTAAAGAAGCCTTAATACGGCCAAAAAACTTGCTAATCGCAGTAAAGAAGCATAAGTACTCTCGATTAACTTGCCAATCGCAATACAAACGCATTATACTAGCATAAGAGTGTAGTAAAATAAACCTTACGTCAATGCAAAAACGTCTCTAATACCGACGGAACAAATGTTATAATACAATGAACGTTGTGATTTAACTACTTTGTCTCGCAATATAAAATGGACGAAGACGGTACAAAAACCTGAATGAGTGACACGTCATATTTGTTTGCATCCTAACAAAATTCATAAAAGTTTTTGACACTTTTACGTTATTATATCCTTCAAATATGACTGCGCAATGTAGTTTACTGTAAATGTGTATATAAGTTTCATTGAAAATTTTCACGCGCCTTTGATTTATTGTGGTTTTGCTATAAAATATTATAAAAAGATATGCGTCAAATAAACAAAACAATTGTGTAATCCTCGTATAGAACGAGTTTTGCATTATTAACACAATAGTGTTGGTTGAGCAGTCTTAAATTAAGTAATTTCTTTATTATATAGGTATTTTCCTTGTATAAATAGGTCCGCATGATTTTATTTTTAGGTTATAAATTATTTACAAAATGGCGTTGGTCTATATAGACGGAGAGCTAGCCACGTCCACGTCGGATATGACAATAATGAGAGCAACCAAACCCCTCTAGTCAGTTTGGTATATTACGCTTATTTCTAGATCTGGACATCTGGCAGCTTTAAAGTAGTGGAGGTCAAAGAATGCAAACCATTTCAAGAAAATAAATCCTAGAGATCTGGGTTTGATGCAATATTATGAGAAACTATACAAATACTATACAATATTAAGAGAAATTATACAAAAATTTATGTTGGGAGAAAGTAGTGCCAAACGATGTATAATAAAATATAGTTCATAGTTTTCGCCTACTGTTTTTGTTTCCGTAATAATCATATATCGGGGTTTTCGGTGCGGGAACGATTTGAGAAAGAGTAGAGATAAACAGATAGGTTGAGAGTTAGTCTAAGAAAATATCATATTATGCTTAATGAATAACTACCTCTCTGTGAATAGCTTACACACTATGATACGAGCTTTTTTTCTTAGAGGCATGTTTGTATTGACTATTATATACTTAGTATTTTAAAAATGCAATTGCATATCCGAAATTTATTAACTAGATCTACCTAAGACAAAGACACGATATAGTAAGTGTCAAATATTAATCTTGACGTCCGATATTTATGAACTATTTGATTAACTGAAGAGGTTGACAATGATCAGTCACTACATGAATGAATAAAAAAGTACTTGAAAAAATCATGGGTATATGTACCTACAATATATATACATAATAGTCAGCTATTTCATATAAATTGTATATACCTATGATTTTTTCGATCAATTATTCATTAGGTAGAAACGTGCTAGAGTACATTCTGTTTTTTAAGTTAATGCCTACTCTTTGGCTAATGTCAAACATTCCCGCACCGAAAACCCCGATGTATGGTAAGAATACACAATATTTTTTGGTCTAACGTTTTTTTTTATCGATTTTTGACCAGTTTTGAGTTGATATTCCAACATATTCACTATAGATAGAATTATAAGGCAAACGACTATCGGTTTTTGAATCTTTTATCTCCATTCTGTAAAGCCGGATCTTGAAATAAATGAGCCGTTATTTTTTTATGATATTTTTAAAATATGGTCTAAAAAAACACTTTTATCGATATTCGAATGGTGTAAAGAATCTTACATATACGTAATCTACATATTAGGGTTCCTCTTTGATGTCTCTAAAAACTGTAGAGAGATTTTAATTTTTAACTAATTAAAACATAATTTATGACCATAAAACCACTTTTTTAGCCTAAACCGGTTCGACTTTGATGTCAAATATCTCGAAGACAATGAATATTGAAGTAAATATAGGATACTATACTGTTTAAAGCCGTTACTGATAATATGATAAGCTATATAAATAATTAGAAAACTAAGGGAATCAGATCTAAGGTCGTTGGCGCCAGGGAGCCCCTTAAAATATAGGCCCTGTCCTTTATAACTGAGACAACTTCGGCAATTTTTACCTAGTTTGGTATTACTATTTTCCAATTAAAACATTTTGCTAGTCTGTCACTGTGACCTCCACCCATTAAAAGCTGCCAGATGCCAGGATCTAGCAATAAGAATAGTATAGCAATCTAACCAGACGGGTTTTGTTGCTCTCATTATTGTGTCATATCTGACGTGGCTAGCTCTTAGTCCAATAGCAGCTCAGTGACCCTTAAAAAATGCCTTATTTATGCCTACAGCATTACACGTGAATAATTATGCTATTAAACAACATTAAGCATTTATTTATGCTATTGTAGAACCTAAGGCACTAAAACCGCTAAAAGCTGTATAGGGGCTGTTCATAAATTACGTCATCAATTTTTGATAGTAAAGCTGCCAAATAAAGTGACGTCAATAAAAAAAATGCGTTTTAAGCTTAATTGTAAAATAAAAAACTATTTAGTAGATAATATTTTATAGCATTAAAAGTTTATAGAAACACGACTTTCATTCCTTTTTTACACATTGATGATGTGATCTTCGGAATGACCGCCCCCTCCCCCCCTCCTACGTCATGCTACCATCATCCGATGTCCAGACCCCCCCCCCCATTTGAAATAACGTAATTTATGAACAGCCCCTTATAGTGAATTACTTGGCTTTATAATGGTTTATATTATTGCTATTATACTGCATTAGGAACGTATTACCTACTTATAAATGCTATTGTACACCCTAAGGCATTAAAAATAGCTGAAAGCTGTATAGAGAATTTACGTGGCATTATAATGGCTAATATTCATGCTCTTAAACAGCATTAAGCATTTATTTATGCTATTGTAGAACCTAAGGCACTAAACCAAACCGAAGCATTAGTGTAGCAAACCAAAACGCAACTGTACAGCATTCAGCTGTACAGTTGCATGTTGTTCGCTGCACTAAAACTAATGGCTAAACAAAAGCATTTACATATGCCATTATACAACCGTTATACAGCGTAAAGCATCATAAAATGCTATTGTAGAACCTAAAGCACTAAAAACAGCTGAAAGCTGTATACCGGATTTACGTGGCATTATAATGGATAATATACATGCTCATAACCAGCATTAAGCATTTATTTATGCTATTGTAGAACCTAAGGCACTAAACCACACCGAAGCATTAGTGTAGCAAACCAAAACGCAACTGTACAGCATTCAGCTGTACAGTTGCATTTTGGTTCGCTGCACTAAAACTAAAGGCTTTAAAAAAGCATTTATACATGCCATTATACAACCGTTATACAGCTTAAAGCATTATATAATGCTATTGTATAACCTAAAGCACTTAAGTGCTTTTAAACAGTCGAAAGCTGTACAGTTGCGTTGTGGTTTGCTGCACTAAAGCTAAAGGCTTTACAAAAGCATTTAGATATGCCATTATACAACCGTTATACAGCTCAAAGCATCATATAATGCGACAAGTTGCTCGGTGAACGTATATAAGAGTTTATACGGTCCTTAGGTTCGAAATAAGTTAACTATTCATATGTTATAATGCTTCCTGTGTTACTTGGGTATCGCCTATTTTCTTAAATAACTTCAAAACTGATTATGATAGAATTATTTAAAAAAATATATCTTAAGATTAATTATTTTACGTTATACATCCGTATTTGGGTCACCGACTTAAATATCCAAATTTAATTTCAATTGGTCCAGTAGTGCCGGAGTAAATTGGCTATGACAGACGGATACGGAGACTGAGACGGATATCGAGCGATCCTATAAGGGTTCCGTTTATTTCCATTGAGGTACGGAACCCTAAAAATGCATCCATAGTTGCAATAAAGATATGTTGTTATTATTGTTGTGATCGTGACATTATTACAACGCTATGCTTCAGAAGACACAAAACATTCCGGTTTCTGTTTATCAACGCGTATTTAAACAAATTCTTTGAATAAGCATGTGCAAGAAAAGCAATGAACATTGCTCTATTGTAAAACTGCAAAATTAGTTTAATGCCATTGTAGTGTTGAAGCCCTTTTACTTGTCCTAAGTGTAATGAATATTATACATATTCAGAGCAATTAGGGCTGACCCTTTCCGGTGAATCCGTTAACAAACTCGCAGCCGACCACAAATCTGTATAATTTAATACGAGAGCCCCGAAACAACTAGTATTATATTACTTTGTATCTCTCTTCATTCGAAACGCATTGATCTTAAATATGTCAGAAACAGTTAAATTTAAGTCATATACAAAATATATAGTTTATTATAAAATACATGATAAATATTGAATATAATTCACCTGCACGGTTTTTATATTCAATATTTATCACGGAGACTGTCTTAAGTAATCCCTAGAAACCTTTAAAAAGTCATGAAATATTATAATTAAATTCAGGGAAGGTGAGTTGAGTGAACCAAGTCACATATTTTTTATCTTTTAGTATAATATGGTTTCAAAGTACACAGATGTTGGCAATAAAATCACAAAGTATAGAGAGGTCGTAAAATGGTACTTTCATTTAATTTTATCGTGAATTTTGGATGAATGAAAGTAATTACGTAGCGCCATCTATGTTAAATCGTTTCATTAACTGGGCTTAAGCACACTTGCTATTTTTGCCAGCCACTGACATTGACATGACATGACATAGCAAATTAAGACATGTCGCTATATTCTTCAATATTTACCGATTAAATAACCTTTTTCGCCAAGTCACAAGTTACTATCAAATGAAGTTGAATTTGCTTCCAGACAAATGTCAGCCACCAGGTCCAAAGAACACTTTATCCTAAGTTACGGTGTTCGGCTGACTAATAATTTAGTCTGGTTTGATTTATAAGTAATTGAAGTTTTAAAATGGTTGGGAGTTTTCAATGTTAAATAATTATTTTACATTTGAATCCTTAGAACTAAAAGTAATTTACTCGGCTTAATATGACTTGAATGTTACTTAAAAACAAAGATAGCTCGGTAGCCGGGTGGATGGAAGGAGTTTCCCCATTATTTGCCTCCGCCAAAGCGAATGTGAATAAACAGCACCGACACGCGTGACTGGAATGAATCACAATATAATATTCAGAGAGGAGGGGCAAAGTACAAACTTTTTTGTACATACAAAAAATTACTTATATATTATTCAATACAAAACTGTGCCCCATATTTGAGGAATAAGATTTTTATTCATAAACCAGACAATCTGAAAGAAGTCGAGCAAGTTTGCTATTGTGCTAACCTAAATTATGGCTTTTATATTATCGCTCCTGAAACAAAAGACCTCAAGAAAAAAAAAGAAAGAAGAAAGAAGAGGTATCTGGTAACGGATTTAGGAATATTCAATACCTACTCTATACATAATATACAGTCGTAATTCAAAATGTCTGCATAAAGGTACAGAAAAATCTTAACCCCATATCTTTACTTCGGAACTTGGAATTTGTTTTTTACTAAATTTAAACTTTCGTGAGACATACTAACATAACACTAAAATATAACGGTTACACTCACATCATTTTAGTCACTTCGCGCGACATGTTTCAGAGAGCCTAGGTCTCCATCTTCAAGTACTAAGATTGCTATTCAAACTGGTCCGTCGTGCACTACTACAAGTCGCATTGCCGACTGCCGGCATGCGACCGGCGCGGCGCGTTACGCGTCGCGCGCGCTCTGACAGAGCTTGTTGATGGTGATAGCGCTAAGTAAATAAAGTGACGTGAGTGTAACCGTTAAATTTTATAATTTGTTTTAACATAAACAAAGGCTTTATTCTTTTGTACATTTAGACTGATCGTGACACAATAAATAACAGTATAATCAACTTTAGGCTTGTTTCTGGAAATAATAATTATAGCATAGTGGTTATATAGTATTGCAAACAATGTAAGTTAAAGAGGTGTTCTAGTGTACGTAGGACCAATGCTGACGTAGGAGTAATTATTTAGGTTGAGAGGGATCGTGAAGGGTGCATTTCTCAAGGTGAGTGACAGTGCGGGCGGCACGCACCTGGCCCACCACTACAATTTGTTACCCGTCCGTTCCGGACCGGACGTTACCTGATAACATGCCACCTGGTTTTTCATCTATTTGTACACCGATATGCTATATGCTGTAATTTATGAACTATAAAATACGTGAGCTAATCTTTTTTTAGGGTTCCGTAGTCAACTAGGAACCCTTATAGTTTCGCCATGTCTGCCCGTCCGTCCGGCCGTCCGCGGATAATCTCAGTGACCGTTAGCACTAGAAAGCTGAAATTTGGTAATAATATGTATATTAATCACGCCGACAAAGTGGTAAAATAAAAAGTGGAAAAAGATGTTTTATTAGGGTACCTCCCCTATACGTAAAGTGGGGAGTGATTTTTTTTTTTTTCATTTCAACCTTAACGTGTGATATATTATTGGATAGGTATTTAAAAATGAATAGGGGTTTACTAAAATCATTTTTTGATAATGTAAATATTTTCAGAAATGTGCCCCCCCTCCCCCCCTTCTAACTTTTGAACCATAAGTTTTAAAAATATGAAAAAAAAATCTCAAAAGTAGAACTTTATAAAAACTTTCTAGGAAAATTATTTTGAACTTGATAGGTTGAATAGTTTTTGAACAAAAATTACAAAATAATTTCTGAACTAAGTTTGTAATTTAACCGTATAAGCAGGTGTTTATTGCACCTGTAATTTCTACAAAATCACAATGAAATGACGTGCTTTCAAATAAAGTAAAAATCGGTTCACGCAATAAAGAATTATCCCATAAAAATCATCTTCCATACTTTAAGCTCGCGCGCAATAGTTTACTTAATTTGCCGATAGATGTCGCTGTACGTGGAACGCTCATATCATATCCTACATGGCGGTGTTATTTTAACTCTTAAGTGGGGACACTTACTGTGACGGACGGAAAACTACGGAACCCTACACTGAGCGTGGCCCGACACGCTCTTGGCCGGTTTTTTAATATCATTTTTAAACGTCCCGTACCCAATAACAAGAAATCTTTATAGATTCGCGATACCCTGCTAGCTTTTCAAAGCTAGCAGGACTATATTAACTGAACGCACTGCACCTTAAATAAAATCGTAATAGGTCAATGTACTTAGTTTAAAGGCCACATTTGTTTAAATTTAAACTTCCGTGAGACATACTATCACTATAAAATATAACTATTGAAGATGGAGACCTAAGCTCTCCGAAACATGTCGCGCGAAGTGACTAAAGTGACGTGAGTGTAACCGTTATATTTTATAGTGCCACATTTGTTTGTACACACACAAACAAACCAGCTCTCGCGCATATACAGGATGTAACAAAAATAGTGTTGGTATCGTATTGCGAAAAGTAGGAGAAAAAAATTGATGACGCTAAAAACATTTTTTGTACGAGACACGTCTTCCTAGCCAGCCGACCCACCATACCAAACCAATTTCATTTTTCGCGTGAAAAATGTTTTTTCTTACTTTTTAGGGTTCCGTAACCAAATGGCAAAAAACGGAACCCTTATGGATTCGTCATGTCTGTCTGTCTGTCTGTCTGTCCATCCGTATGTCACAGGCATTTTACTCGGAAACTATACGACGTATCTGAATAAAATTTACACATAAGGTGTATTTTGTATGCAGCTACTTAGTTATGTAGTTAAATTTGAAAAAAAAAAATTTTTAGGGGGGCGCTCCATACAGGTAACTAAATTTAAAAAAAATTTTTAACCATATATCAACATGTGACACATCAATCGATAGGTCTTTTAAAATAACATTGAGGTTTCTTTGACTATTTAGTGATTAAGTGAATATTTTCTGAAAATAATCGCTTCGAAAGTCAAAAAAGTTGTGTAGCCCCCTCTGTAACTTTTGAACCGTAGGTTCAAAAAATATGGAAAAATTTGAAGAGATGCGTCTTATCATAAACTTTCAACGAAAATTGTTTTGAACATTATCGGTTCAGCCATTTTTGAGTTATCTCCAAAAAACTTCTTCCATAGGCATCAGATACAACCTTTTGGTATTAGTTTGGTTCTTATTCCATTGAAGGTACGGAACCCTCCTATGCGTGGTCCGACACGCACTTGGCCGGTTTTTATAATTAAACTACGATACCAATTATGCCCTTAAACGGATCACCAGCATTTTTGTTACACCTTGTATTTCGTCTCCTCGTTGAGGGTAAAAAGAAATTGCTTCAAGCATCATACAACGTCCTAAAGAATGTAATATAATTAAGGGAAAAATAGGTTTGTGAAAAAAATACCCAGTGAACTTATTTACGAGTACGGCGAGCTCGCGTATCGTTAATTATCTCAGTCTTACATTTTAATTACTGCAACAGATTTAAACATATTTTCCTCACATTTTGTGAGAGTACGCTTGCAAAAAGAGGTGCTAATTCTTTGAGGTTTGTATGACTTAATTAGAAAACGTACCTGCATATTCGCCCGTTTTTATTGTAAATTTATTAATGTTTATCATGTATGTGTACAACATTATCACAAATACGTACTTATCCACCATTTTTTCAAATTGCCTATTGCCAAGGCTTTGTATGTATAAACTAATATGGATAAACAGGATGTGGCGGACAACTTGGACGCATTTTACACAGAATGGCGGCAAAATACAAACGACCGGAGCGAGTAGACAAAAAGAGAGAGGGCCTTTGCTCATGACTGGGACACTAAAACAGGCTAATAAAAATGGATAAACATACACTGAACTGAACGTGTCTAATATCAACCAATATGAAAATCAAAAAACTCCGTGTGCTTGGATAACGAGAATAAGGCTTACACTTGGAGTAAGGCGAGTTAAAAAATTTTTTTACCAACTTGCATTTTTTCTCGGATAACCTTCTTTTTCGAAATCTGTTAAAATGTACTATGTAACCAATGTCACAGAGCGGACATGCTACATTAAATCTGTTATGTATAAACTTAATTCGAAATAAGTAATATCGTTTTCAGTGCCTTTTTTATATTTGCGACTTCAGAAGAAGATAATGAAATGAGACTCCACTACAAATAAAAACGTTACCTATCTAATCAAGAGTGATCTCTTCAATTCAATATAAATATAAAAGTGTTATCAGCCGACTTTAGTTGTTCTGACTGATTGATTATGAATGTTCACATTGTTTGTTGGATAAATATTAAATATGACTGAGTATCGATGGAATGGCGATGATGGGGCATGCGAGTTAGTGAGACGCGTCAGCGATGAACCGCTGAGCGATGTGCCCGCCGCCCTAGCCCCCCGGACCCATTCATTATTCACCGCGGACGCGATTGGACCAGCGAGCTCACGCGCACCTGCTCGCATATTCCATTCATCCGCTCCTTTTGCCAATTCACTCTTTAACACCTCCTTACGACCCGCTTCACGACTTGAATAAAGTAACAAACCCTCTAGGGAACAGATTTATTATTCCCACAAACGACTAAAATACCGACAAAAGCGTTTAATTATAAAATATAAAATCAACTTTTATGGCTGGATAAATTTTCAGGAAAGTTAAGCAATACACGAGAATAAGTAAAGCCTTAGGAGTTAAAACTTGTAATCCACCTGAATCAACTCCTGAAAGTTTTTTTTATCTACTCCGACGATTACAGCCGTTGGGAATACGAGGAAGCCCGCGGAGAACCACGAGTTTGTGTTATTTTATTAGGGAAGCGTACTTTGTAGTGTTGACTCTTGTTAGCGCTACGAGAACAACGTGCTAAGACGGCATGCTACGGCGTAGTACGTTCCGTAGTATGTATGTGCTACGAATTCAGTGCACATCATTAATGTGCATATCGTTTATTCGTGAATTTGCTCAAAATAAAAATGAGATTTTAATAATTGAAGGCAAATATCAAATAACGAATAAAACCACGAAAATACTGAATTAAAATTTTCTTCCGTGTCAACAAACATTTGAGAACAAGTTGTAAACAGAGCTGTCCTGCACTAAGTTGAAATAATCTGACTTACGAGTCAACAGTAACGCAAGATTGATAATGACAATATTATAGCACTGTAAACTTAAAAAAAAAAGACTCGCATTTAATTTCGGCGTCAATAGAAAAATAAATGAGGTATACAAATATGGCTGCGATTCTAGGCAAAAAAAGCACTTGACACATGACTAAATATTATTAAAGTAAACTAAAAACTAATATTAATAATAAGTATGTGTACAAGCTGACAATGAAACTATGGTTGTACTTTAAAAGTGCATGATTGCGAATCAATTAAGATGAATGTGTTTGTTTACATTATTTTGCCTTTCTATTGACCCCGAACATAGATACCAGAAACCTCATAATATGTATAATCATCCCCATAGGTAACGGAAAAGTTCTACGTAATTTATATTACAGCAACTTCTGTATTCATCTATTTGAATATTGTTTAAGATTCTCACAGTAATTAGTTTCACCACAAATCCATGAGTCCATGATGTTTTTTGTATGCAAAAGGGTTGAATACGGATTATTCAGGGATGGTCAACCAAGGTCGGGCGCGAAATTTTTAAATTGCTCCGTGGTCGCTGGCTACGTGACGGGAATGAGCGAGCTCTGCTATCTCGTCATATCCTCGTTTACCGGAGGTGTAAGAAACATATTCGTAATTTTCACACAAAATTGAACTTCTCGCGTCACAGAGCGATTTATCGTCGACATGCTCCGTCTGCAGATAAGATCTTTACACTGATGCTCGTCGTGGCTGATGCAAACTTATGCTCCTTAAACGTTCTTTTTTATTTGTTAAAGTTGTAAAAAGTAATGAGCTACCTATTTCATCTTAACGACTCCTACTTTCTATTGTTCGAACTTCCCCAGCGGTAGCGCGAATGTTGAATGGAAATTATAAAAGTTGAATCGTGGTTCTCTCAATATGCTTCATAATAAGACATTCGACATTCCTTTATCGATTGTTTGCATTACAATAGAAGGAGCCTCTTCTTATATAAGCTGATTGTACGATTTTATAAGTACCTACATATACCTACAAGTGATATTAGAATATTAAATGTTTGGATTTAAATATGACATGTTAGCTCTCATTTTTATTTTTCGTTTTGTATATTTTTAACGTGTAAATACTGTAAACTGACTTTATTAACACTTTCACGACCAGGAATCCGACTGTCGGGTTCTCTCTTCGTAGCTACTACGCGGTACATACGACAAATACGTGGCTACTGGCTACGAGCGTAGCGCGTAGCACTAGGTGGTACGGAAAGTGTTAATAAGTGAGTAAAAATATGTGTAACTAAAGAAAAAAAAAATTTTTTGTTGTTGCTTGTTGCTTTAGCAATTACACAGGAAAACTCGGTTGGTGCCGCTGTGGCCGGGGTAGCCTAAGGATTAGGGCGTGCAGAAGACTGGTTCGATCCCAGCCCCTGGCACCGGAGGCCTAGGTCACTGGCACAGGAGGTAGGGGATAAATTAGATCCATGCTCAACATTTGAAATGGGCGAGAGCAATCTTTAGGACGACCCATAACGCCAAGAGTAGCAAGGCATAATGTATCACAATTATGACATATATATACGTTTATAAATATGTGTATACGACTATTTCCCACTTTAAAATGATATTTGCTATTTTTAGAATAGAAACGCTAGCTAATAATATTATTAACAACATAAGATTGCCGAGTTAGTACAAATGTAGATTTAGAGATCACTTGAGAGAGTTGAGAGTCGCAAATCCACGTCAAGTCAACAACCTCCGCAACAGCGCGCTCGCGAAGCACGCGTATATTTCCACAAGACACACGACACGCTCATAAATCTACACGTGAATTTGAACCCGGTGTGCCGAGCGACCGTCTAGTATTTTTATGCTTATAACAGCGCAGAAAAAAGGTCTACTATAGGTACATCAGTGAGTTATTATTATATTAAATATTTTATGCGCGAAGCCATCGTAAACCGGAATCAAGAAATTTATTAGCTGCTTCCTTTTATATTCGTCGGCTCTCTCTAAATGGGGTCCTATACAACGAGTTATTTATTTGTTTCGACAAAATACAGCGTACTACGGTTCATGTCACCATAATAGCTTTACAAATCCAGTATTAAAATTGCGTAGGTGGAGTAGATAGTACACAGTATTAAATTAGTCCGCGGGTTCAAACCCCGCACGCCGTAGGAGCTCAGCTGAGCTCGCGCGTAGCACGTAGCGTATATAGGTACACGTCAGCTGATAAGAGCGCGCTAAGGGTGCTCACAAGTTGCGATAGTTAGCGCGAATCTCCTTCGACTCGCGGTGAAATACTCACGCCACCGCTCCCGCGATAACGTACCCGACCCTTATCTATATCTTCCTTACCGTTTGTCATAAATTTTATCACTCCGATGAACGAACGCTGCGAAGACCTCTTTTTTCGGTTTCCCTCCTCCACCGAATTAACGACCCGTGAACTCGTGAGCAACGCTCAGTCTTATTTTTTCAGTCACTGACACGAACACTTGAGATATTAATTTCGAAGCACTCAGATACAGTATCACTACGCAAATTATGATATGATTATTTAAGATTTTCGTATTGGGAATCGGATCTCTGTATGGCTGTAGACCATAAAATATAAAAATGTTACAAGTATAAATTAAATTATAAAACAATATTTATTTTCTTTTTTTCATAAAAAAAAGTTATCACTTCTAGAAAAATCTGTTTATATCAGTTAATAGTTTTATTTTAGTATCATAGAAATAGTTTCATTAGTTTTCAGGCGGTGTTTCACTAGGGCAATTCCAGTTAGTGTGACGGTTTGAGGTTGTTCGAGTGTTGACGCGGTGAATGTTACGCGGGGAAAGTGTAGCGTCCGGCGTGATCGAGTCGGCGTCGCTCGGCTGCGGCCGGCTGCGGACTGCGCGGCTGGCGGCTGGCGGCTGGCAGCGCTCGCTCGCCCCCGAACCATCGTCCGCGCCCGGCTCGGCGCACGCGCCCCCGGAGGAATCGATACACCCCGCCCCAACCGCCCGACTGCCCGCTAGCCCCCAGCCCACCCACCTACGCACACACGCACTCGTCGCTATCTTACACTGACAGGACACTGATAGTGCATTTTAAAAGTTTTCTGGAATTTTACCCTATGATACACATACCTAAAAAAACCATTAAAAATCCAAAAACCATTTTATTTCACAGAATGTACAAAAAAAGAAGATCACATGAGACTTATACTATTATTTATATACTTATAAGATTATATGAGACTATAACTAAGTCAATCTAATAAATGAAGTTAAGCTGCCGCCATGCTGCCGCTAATGTCAACGTTTGACAATTTTGCACCTTCTTGTTGTTGCCGTGAAAATTATCTACTTGAAGAATTTTGAAGTTATGGCCGTTTAAGTATCCGTTGTTTATTTGTTTCCTTATATTTGCTGTAACAAGCTCATGCATTACGGGCGTATTTTCAAATGTTCTATTAAATACTTGATTTTTTTTTATAACAAGGCCAGATTGAAAGTTCTTTAATACAAATATTTATATTTACTTAGGCCGTAAACGCAATATCTATCAATAATCAGATTCGTACATCACATATGAGGCTTTCCTAATTTGATAGAGTAGATAGAATGTTTATTTCTGAGAGCCGGACTTTAGAAACGCAACGCAAATTTATTGCGCTCTCATTCAGGCCCCACGGCTACACGTTTTTCGTGAAGCCGAATCGCACAATCCATTGCACAGAAAGTAACTCATTGTGGCGCGAGCCCCTCGTGCAGGATCTGTAACTAGCGATAGAGACCTTTAATGTACTTTGTCCGTATAAATGGGTCAATTAAAAGCAATAGGGCTACAATGTGAATACATCAATACCTGACCATTATTTGGCGTATTCGTGAAAAATCCTTTTTTTTATCAACCTTAATTATTCAGCAAGCCGTAGCATAATAAATAATAATTATATATTCACTTTTTGGATTTACTTAATATTGAATCCTTTATCAAATTATTGCACAGAAGCCTAAAGTCAAAATCATCCGATGAGCTATCTTGTAACTATGAATATTTTCTCTCGTTCATGAAGTCTGGCATCCCGCCTTCCGGCGCTATACCTTTACAGATCCGATAAATATGAAGTTAATTTAAAACCTTTCTCCTTAATAAACTGGCAGAAGTCGGAGACCGAAGTTATTTCAATATTATGCTTTAACCAACGGAGAATTTTAATCTGTTATTTTATGCTGTCCGTGCGTTGAAAGTAAACGAGTAAGATTTCAGACAAAAATACGTATACCTATGACTTTGAACCGTATTATTCATATGACTTAACAAAACACCTGTTACCTAACAGCCTGTAAAGAGCAACGAAGCATCGCCTGTCATACGTTAAACGTACCCGATACATTTTGGGTATTAAGTAATCTCTATCTTTTAAACATATTCGTTATTGTTTGAGTATTTGCGGTATATTATGTAGGTGTCTCCATGAAAACATATTGACAACAAAGGTCATTACTATAACAACATGTTAAAAGCATGCTGAACTTAATAGGCACATATTTAATTGCCTAAAACTTTCAAAATAAAACCATTTACAAACCATTTACAGAAGGCTTCCACCTTAATTTATATATAGAACAAGTACTAATCCACATTTAAAATATGGAATTTTCTGTGGCTTAAGTAACCTTATGCAAATATGCATATTAGTACAGTCGGACCGTGACTACGGGTAAATTTACATACCCATTATAAAGGTTTTCCCAATTTCGTATTATCCTTCTTGGCGGTGTTCCTATCAGCCCTATAATATTATTACAACTGAAACCAACAAAAAACTCAAAATGCGTATTATGATTAGTTACGATAAGAATGTAATTGAAAGGTGAGGACAATCTGAAGTAATTTTTACGTTATATCGTTTATTATTTGTACCTATGCTAAAAGTAGACATGAAGGTGCCTAATACGGGATCCCTTTGTTTCCCATAAACTTATTCTTTCGAATTTCGATAGTCAGAAATTGATATCCATATAATTTATGGGCATAAACATCTATATAGTCATAATTTTTGTAAAGCATAACGTTTCATAGTTTTAATAATAAAGATCCTCCGTCCTGTTTCGATTTACCTACAAATGATGTATTTCTTTATATTAAATGGAACTATAGGTCTGTTTGTTATCTCTTAAGTTAATATACATTTAGATGTGATTGTTTGTTTTTTTGCGTTTACTCACACGTACTTATTAACTAATATCAGACAGGTAATAACAAGACAGGGAATATATTTATTTATCTTGGGGTCTTGGGTGGGAAAATAGGTTTCACAGTTTACTGGTTATTTTCTCAGACAACAGACGTCACTCAATCCAAAGAACTCGAGGAAAATCGCGATATATGTTTGGTTAATTTGTTTTATGTTTATCCTTACGTAGTTCTAGTTTTAGTTAGTTTTAACACTACCTATAACAATGTACATAATAGTAAAAACAAAAATTTTATATTTCTACAAACACTCTTATAATTACAATTTAATTAAATCACGAAATGTTTCAATTGCTTATGCAGGTTTCTCTTTATAAATAAACTGTTACAATCGCCTACTTAAAATCAAATCGTTTAAATTACATCTGTTTACAACTATTTTTTTTCTAGAATTACAAGAAGATGGGTAGGATTTAATGCCAATTTATTAAAGGAGCATGTATTTAAACCACCACTTTGACCTAAATCTGTAGTAAAGTGTAAAGCTACCTTTAGAATTACCTGTGTAAACCCTACTTAACAATGTCTAGTCTTGTCTATGACATCTAGCCCCGCTCTCTTCCTATTCTGACAGCCACCTTGGGAACACGGTATCTGATCTCTGTTTAATGTTATAATTAAATATAACCTGTGTTTATATAAATAAATACTTCGTGGACCTCAAGACATCTTTTATTAAAACATATAATACATGGCGCAGCCGATGAAGAACCGGTAAGCAAGATTAATCCAGATTAAAATAATACGAAGCCATTGCCTGTTGCCGGCCGGTACGGTACACGAAATATATTTCAAGAAACATTTATTTCATACGAAGCTTATTAAGAGAAGAAGAACGCTTCCAGATATGTCGGACAACGAATCGAAAACTCACGAAGTCGACACCATGACATGTGCGGTTGAATATAAAATGCCACACGCCTTAAATTTGGACAATATTGTTGACTGTTGGCCACAGTGGCAAAGATTTAAGCAGTCTTTCCGCATATTTTTGCTAGCTTCTGGTTTTGAGAAACTGGCTGAAACCAGAAAAGCGGCAATACTTTTAAACTGCATTGGGGAGCAGGCCCAGGAGCTCTACCTCAGCGTGCTGCAAAACGAAGAGAAGCCTAAATTAGAAGACATAATAGCACTGTTTGATGAACACTTCAAACCTAAACAAAATGAGGTGATTAACTGTTATACCTTCAACAAACGCAATCAAGAAGATGGGGAAAACTTTGACGCCTTCTACACAGATATTAGGAAGTTAGCAGAAAATTGTAACTACAAAGAAAAAGACAGAATGCTTCGCGACCGGATAGTGATGGGAGTCAAGGATCAGCGAACCCGGCAGAAACTTTTAGAAGTCAAGGAGCTAACCCTGCAGAAGGCTGTGGATGTCTGCCGCTCTGTTGAACTCTCCAAAGAACACCTCAAGACCTTGAACAACCAAGAAGTGCTGACAATGCAGGCGAAGACGTCATCACACCAGTCATCACAAACTAAAGCTAAGTATTCTCAGAATAGTAATGGGTTTCAACAAAATATTAAAGCTAAACAATATAACAGGAATTACTACATGTGTAGAAAGTGTCAAACTGAGCATGGACCTAGAAACTGTCCAGCTTTTGGGAGAATTTGTAATAAATGTAAAGGACTTAACCATTTCAGTGTAGGTTGCACTATGTCTGATAAGCAGGTTCATGAAATTAATAATAATAATAACAATGATGACAGTTACAATTATGTACATGAATTGTGACTAGTTTATTCTATAGACTTTACTAAGTGTGAATGGACGGAGAAGATTAGAGTTGAAAATAAAAGGGTGTCTTTTAAGTGTGACACGGGTGCAGGAATTAATGTCCTCTCATTAAAAGATCTCAAACTAATTGTCAATGATGATAGCAGAATTAAATTGTCTGAGACAAGATCATTAATTGAGGTCTACGGGGGTGGAAAATTGGTGCCATTAGGCATCATTACTCTCATGATGTATACTAAAAATGAAGAAAAATTTTATGAAACTAAATTTGTAATTATTAAGGAAAATCTTCGTCCTATTTTAGGATTAAAATCATTATTAACAGTTAAATTATTAAAAATAGATGGAATTAATACATTAATCGAAGAATCTCAAAGCTGTAGCAAAGATACTATTGCTAATGAAAATTGTGAACTGTTTCAGGGAGTAGGGGAATTCAGGGAGCCACTGGAGTTGCGCACCCAGCCAGGAGTCCAGCCAGTAGTCCGGCCCCCGCGACGTGTGCCGCATGCACTAATGGGTCGCCTTGCCGAGAAACTTAGGATCCTGGTGGAACACAAAATCATTGCCAAAGTCGAACACCCTCGGAGTTTTGTAAGCAACCTTGTTATTATTGAAAAAAAAGATGGCTCTCTGAGAATTTGCCTTGATCCACAAGATTTAAACAAAGTGTTAATTAGAGAACATTATTTAATCCCGACTTTAGATGAAATAGTACCAAAATTGTGTAACAAAAAATATTTCTCAGTATTAGACCTATCTGATGGGTTCTATAATATCAAATTAACGGAGAGCTCAAGTGATCTGTGCACTTTTAACAGTCCGTTCGGATGTTATAAATTTTTAAGGTGTCCGTTTGGTATTTCCGTGGCCCCGGAGGTCTTTCAAAGGTACAGTGAAACTGCCTTTGGGGACATCCCAGGTGTTATAGTGTATTGTGATGATTTATTAATATGTGGTGATACTGAAGAAGAGCATGATGCAATATTAAATAAAGTTTTTGAACGGGCTAAAAAACATAATGTGCGCTTTAATAAGTCTAAATTCCAGTACAAACTAAAAGAAGTAAAATATTTTGGCCACATTTTTTCTGAAAGCGGCATGAAAATAGATCCAGAAAGGGTAAATGCTATTAATAATATGAAAAGCCCCACAAATAAAAAAGAGTTACAAATATTCCTAGGAATGGTCAATTATCTAAGAAAGTTTATCCCTAACATGGCTAATATTGCATCATCGCTTCAATTATTGTTAAAAAAGGACGTGACTTGGTTATGGACGGACATTCATGAAGATGTTTTTAAAAATATTAAAAAGAAAATTACTGAAGCTCCAACCTTACAAAATTTTAACCCTAAACTGCCCATAGTGATTCAATGTGATGCATCTAAGGATGGCATTGGCTGTTGCCTTATGCAAGAAGGAAAGCCAGTATGTTTTGCATCTAGGAGCTTAACTCCATCTGAACAGAATTTTTCACAAATTGAGAAGGAATTGCTTAGTGTTTGTTGGTCGACCCAAAAATATCATTACTACATATATGGGCAGAAATGTAAAATTTTAAATGATCATAAACCTCTGGAGGCATTACTAAAAAAACATATTCATGAAGTCCCTTCACCAAGATTGCAGAGAATGAAGTTACGACTGTTAAAGTATGACATAGAATTCAAATATTTGAAAGGCAAATACATGTATATAGCGGATCTCCTTTCTCGTGCATATATGAAGTATGATGGTACAGATGACCCTTACATTAACGAAATGGTCCACTGTGTAGGGCTTGCAAGTCGCTTACAATGCACTACAGAGCAAAAACAAGAACTGATTCAAGAGACTACTAATGATACTGAACTTTCTAAATTAATAGACTATACTAAAAAGGGATGGCCAGACAAAAAACATGTGTTAGATAACTTGCAGTATTATTTTAAATTTAGATCTGAAATAACCGTAGATGAAGGCCTAGTGTTTTTAAATCACAGAATAATAATACCTACCACACTACGCTTAAAATTTATGAAACTTTTACATGAAGGGCATCTTGGTACAACTAAAATGAAACAAACTGCCAGAAATATATACTATTGGCCGAAAATAGATGAACACTTAGATACATTTGTAAGAAGATGTTTTGTATGCCAAACCTACCAAAATAAAAATATAAAAGAGCCCCTATTACCTCATGAAGTACCTAATCTGCCTTTTTATAAAGTAGCCGCAGACATAATGGAGTTTAAAGCAAAAAGTTATTTAGTAGTATATGATTACTATTCTAAATGGTTAGATATTAGACTAATATCAAATAAAAGTGCCAAAAGTATTATTACTAGCCTAACTGATGTTTTCTGTAACTGGGGCATTCCGAATGAAATAGTATCTGACCATGTGCCATTTGACTCGAGAGAGTGCCTCCAATTTGCTCGCGAATGGGGTTTTACATTCACATATACTAGCCCAAGATATGCTCAATCTAACGGTATGGCGGAAAGGGGTGTTCAGATAGCTAAGAAAATACTACTCAAATGTAATGAAGATAAAACTGACTTCAGATTAGCACTGTTACAATATAGGGCTTCTCCAGTGTCTGGCACTAATTTCTCACCGAGTCAGTTAATGATGAATAGACAGCTTAAGACAAAAGCCATTGTTAATTATGAATATTTAAAACCAAAGCTTAATAATAATGTTGAAGTACAATTTCAAAGAACAGTAGATAGGAATATTAAGTCTTATAATAGTACAACTAAATGTAAAAGTAATTTTTATATTGGACAGCAAGTATGGTTTAAGAAAGACCCAATTAAAAATGTTTGGTTACAAGGAAAAATTTGTAAAAGTAATGGCTTTAGGTCATACAATATATTAGATAGTAATAATGTAGAATATACAAGAACATCTTATCATATTCGTTCGGCTTGAGGTTTTGTGTTCCACCCGGGCCTTCATGGCTGGCTGAGGGCTCAACTCCCTTGGTTTCTTTGGGCATTTGTTATAAAGGGGAAGAAAATTAAGGCAATTAATACTCAATGTATACATAGATTAAGTAATATAGTTAAGATAGCAAAACTTATATTTGTAGAGGAATAGACTGAGTTAATATAGATATGTTGTAGATGCAGTTATGTGCAATTTTGTGATAATATATTGTTATATTTGGAAAAGGGGAAGATGTAGTAAAGTGTAAAGCTACCTTTAGAATTACCTGTGTAAACCCTACTTAACAATGTCTAGTCTTGTCTATGACATCTAGCCCCGCTCTCTTCCTATTCTGACAGCCACCTTGGGAACACGGTATCTGATCTCTGTTTAATGTTATAATTAAATATAACCTGTGTTTATATAAATAAATACTTCGTGGACCTCAAGACATCTTTTATTAAAACATATAATACAAAATCCACCTAGGGGCAACAGCTTGACCATCGTGTTGTAGTTCTGCAAAGACGCATTTACCCTAACCGAAGCAATTTTCCCGGGTGACTTTATATTTTCTATAACTTCTTTATATGTTATTTGTGTGTATTTAAATAAATCTCGATATTTTACACAACGATATTCAATATTCGAAAGATACCGGATTTAGTAAATCGCCGCGGAAAATGGAAGCAAACTACAGGGGCCATATTCTAACTTTAAAACACGTTTTGACACGATCCAAATTCAATACAACTCTCTAATGCATTAATCATAAGTACGCTTTATAGCTAGTGCCTAAACGTCTGAATCAGAAATATCAGAATTTGCTTGGAAATTATTTCGTTGCAATTCCAATACAACTTCAATATTGGTTGATTAATTATGTCTTGTGTGTTGGAGTTGTGTTTGAGATATATTGTGTTTTAATGTAATGTTTATGTAGTTTAAAATTAGAATACGGTACCAGGCGGGTGTGCCCTTACCTACGACGGAAGGCAATAAGTGGTAACATCCGCGCAGCTGTCTTCTGCGTGCCGGGTGGACAACGCCTACATATCCAGGGCCGTAAAGATTTGAGGGCTACTTAACACTACTTTAGGTACTGACGACAAAAAAAAGTTACTGTTAAGTGTTTCTACTGTATAGCAGACTGAAATCTATCCTTGTAACCTCCTAAGAAAACTTAATCATATTATAATAGTAAAACTATCGTTTCAAAATGTTGATGATACTTTAAAGAGTCAAACAAAAAATTAAAATAAAAACTAGATTCCTAACCTAAGAACTCAGTATTATATGTAACCAGAGAAGGAGGCTAGAAATTAACTTATATGTATTATAATATTGTACATTATTTACGAATAAAATCCAGAGGATTTCGTTTAAATATGAGATCTGATTATTACTTATTTATTACACCACACAGAGAAAGAAATACATAAATAGATTTAACATAATAATAATAACAACAGGCGATATTATCCCTACAAGACAACTCTTTCAGACAACCTTAGGGTGGCAGGAAGTAATGAATAGTTTCAAACATAGGTACTTAGTGCTTAAAAACAATTAACGAATAAAGAAAAAATATACAATCATTGAAGCATACAAATGCATATTTAAATTAATAGAATAAATAGATGCACCCTAATAACTACAAGATAATATACAGAATGTCTGGTAAATAATGGAAAACTTTTTAACCATTTTCTAACTTTTTAACCACCGGTACGGCCGGTCTAGAAAATTGACTGATAGTTTTAGTATAGGAAAATTGTTCCGAGATAATTGTACTTTAATTTCTTTCTTAAATAATTGGAACTTCTAAGTTTTTTGAAATAAATAGCTCAATTATTTTTTTTACTTGAAGGACCTGTTTGAAAAGACAAACTATCTTTAATCAGTCTGGCAACACTGAAGCTGCAATACACGGTGGCTAGCACCACTATTGGAGAATATTTAGCAACAAACAGGACGCGAAAATCTCTTCATTTGTGACCTAGACAGATGATTGAAGTGAGATGAGGTATAAATACATAAGTAAACCATAAAGGTAAATATATACACCATGGCAAACTAAGGCTGAGATAAGTAGTGATTCCTTAACAGATTCTTAAAACTTTAATAGATATTTGTACAACAAGAGAAGAAAGTTCATATTTACTTCGAGTGTTAATTTTGAGTCCCGAGCAAGCCAAAGATTTTATAATAGAATCACGATCTAATTAAGAATTTTGAGCGTAGAGAGGGACTCAAAAGTACAAGATGTAAATAACTTTATTCTCGTGTTGAACACACTATTTTTCACCTCAGCAGTGAGCAGACATGGAAAAATACAACCTGAGAGATGCTTAATCCTTCTTTGTCCATATAGGGATATTCACTCGTATTTATAATAATATTCTTACATTTTACTTCAAAAACCTCAATAATAAGTTAATAACACAAAAAAAAATATCTATACCGCCATTTTGACTTTAGTCAACTTTTTAGGGTTCCGTAGTCAACTAGGAACCCTTATAGTTTCGCCATGTCTGCCCGTCCGTCCGTCCGTCCGTCCGCGGATAATCTCAGTGACCGTTAGCACTAGAAAGCTGAAATTTGGTACTAATATGTATATCAATCACGCCGACAAAGTGGTAAAATAAAAAGTGGATTTTTTATTTTAATTAGGGTACCTCCCCTATACGTAAAGTGGGGAGTGATTTTTTTTTTCATTTCAACCCTAACGTGTGATATATTGTTGGATAGGTATTTAAAAATGAATAGGGGTTTACTAAAATCATTTTTCGATAATGTAAATATTTTCGGAAATAATCGCTCCAGAAGTAAAAAAATATGCGTCCCCCCCCCCCCCTCTAACTTTTGAACCATAAGTTTTAAAAATATGAAAAAAATCTCAAAAGTAGAACTTTATAAAAACTTTCTAGGAAAATTATTTTAAACTTGATAGGATGAATAGTTTTTGAAAAAAAAATTACAAAATAATTTCTGAACTAAGTTTGTAATTTAACCGTATAAGCAGGTGTTTATTGTACCTGTAATTTCTACAAAATTACAATGAAATGACGTGCTTTCAAATAAAGTAAAAACGGTGAAAATCGGATCACGCAATAAAGAATTATTCCATAAAAATCATCTTCCATACTTTAAGCTCGCGCGCAATAGTTTACTTAATTTGCCGATAGATGTCGCTGTACGTGGAACTCTCATATCATATCCTACATGGCGGTGTTATTAACTCTTAAGTGGGGACACTTACTGTGACGGACGGAAAACTACGGAACCCTACACTGAGCGTGGCCCGACACGCTCTTGGCCGGTTTTTTTATTTGCGTTCGGTAACTACTGTTTGAACACAACACGAGAAATTGTTGTAAGTAATAATATTTTTCACATCATAATCTTGTAATTTTTCCGTTTATACTTATTTTATTTTGAAATAAAGAATGTAAATTATTTTAAGTGTTGTATGGTTAAATAAAAATTATAAATTATATTTACAAATTAGTACTTGTGCGCGTTTCGGAACGTTTCGTTCTGACTCTGTTTCAGGGGTCTGCTATCGAAAGTTCAGAATACTAATTCAAATTAAATAAAATTGGATTGAATGACGTTTAAAATAATTCTGTCTCTCTCTATTTACTAACGACGTGAAAAAGACAACGCGAATAGACTCCGAGTATTCGGATTTGTATTAGACCTCGCGCGCGGATTGCCATTGTAATTCTAAGGTCACCAGGGTCATTTCGTGTCACGCTCGCAGCAAAATTGAGTTTTGCTCACTGTTTTTAGGTATCAAAGAACCCTCGTTCCTGCTGCTGAGGTGAAAAGAGTTTTTACACATCTAATGTCTAACGGCAGAGTGTCGTTATAACATTTTGTGGAAGGTAAGTCAAGTAGAGACTTCTGTTAAGTCCGCACAGAGCAGAGATGTACTGCAATTCAGACAAAATGTATATAGTATAAGAAAATCGGTATGTATAAAATTCTTGAAATATATATAAAATCCATCTACTCCTTTCAAGTGACTTTTGTTAAGGAAGGTGACACAAAAGGAATAACCGGATAAGTGCGAATTCGACTCGCGTGGAGAGGGTTCCGTAAGTTAATTATCTAAATTCGGCAAGTTTTTTTTTAATCTGGCCCTAATTTGTTTATGGTAACTAAAAAAATTTGGCCAAGTCCGACTCGGGACTACGGACACCATGTGTTTCGTACATGGCAATTGATAAATTATTCACATCGTTTGACCTTAAGAAGGTTTCTATGTTATATGTTAGGCGTTATGAAATTATTTAAATATGTTCGTATATACTCAAATATTCAATAATGAGTCTTACTAAAGTCTGTTTGAAAAAAGTGTCGTGGTTTACATGGGATCTCATACATTCTACGACACTTCTCTTTCCGGATAGACTCTATCTATACCGTCAGGTGACAAGGAGAACTCACGAATTACAAAATTTAATTGTATAAATAATCATGATTTTAAATTACTATCGCTGTTATTTTTAAAACATAATTTCTTCGTTTTATTTAGAATTTTAAATGTCATATTCGAGTGCTCGAATTATGGATGGTACAAGAAGGATATAAATCTCTATGTTACAAAAGTGTCCGTCAAAAGGCTCACCACAATGATATTAAATTTGATTAAATTAATTTTGAAATTTAAAAAAAAAATCCAAAATAATTATTTGCGGAGATGAAAAACACTCTGAATATAAATTTTATTTAGAAAGTCATATAAGTATTAAATATCGGTAATTCATTTCAAGTGCTGAACTATACCTAGCGCCAAATATCTCCGGGTGCACCCGGAGATATTTGGAACTATTGTTTAGTGCTTACCGCTGGACACTTTTTCGACCGTTTTCCTATAAGAGAGTTCCATCCTTCCTATACCATCCATAGCTCGAATCTCAAAAATCGCCGCCTGTCGAAATTTTTATATTCCATAATAGAAATACAGACCCAAACAAAAGACCATCAAAAATGTCGCAGAACATTTTCAGTGTAATTTTTTAAGATGTCGAAACCTTACTAAAGAGTTCTACTTACAATTGCGACACCTTAAAAAAATCATACTACGAGTAAATATATACCTATTCACAAAAAGTTTACTTCAATACACTGTGCTTACTTTACTCTAAAATACCTTTTGCAAAACGAGAAAACCAATAAAAACCTAAAAAAAAATTTGTGAAGACCTCATTACATGGCAGGTGCGTACTTGTGTGGATTGGGTGGCTGGCAATCAATGAAACAACTTTTATTGGTCTTCCTTTTACTACTTTCTTTCCCTTCGAGGCCTATAAATAAATTCCTGTGTATTTGCTGCGGGTGATTGAAAACATACTTCACGGGTTATTTGGGGGTTAGGGTAAACCCTAAAGGCAATGCTGAGAATTAGATTACGGTTTTTGTTTAGATACATCTTGCTTTGGCACAACTAACTAGAGTAAAGTTGCAATTTAAGAAATTGTTTGTAATACCTACCTTTAATGGGAAAACAATACGTGAAGATATAGATTACGATACTAAACCATTGAGTAACAGGAGATGACGTCCCTAAGATTTTTTTGTCCCAAAAGTTGTAGTCAAAATCACTACAAGTCTATACTACTCTTTGATTCTGTCATAGCAGTCAACTGCCAAACATGGCGCACAATAGTAGATTGTATACCAAGGGGATAAAGCACTGTTTTATGTCACGGGCGCGATATTGAATCCCGAACGGAACGAAGGACTCCAGACTTTACTCCCGAGCGCAGCGAGGGGGTTATGAGTTAATTCCCGAGCGTAGCGAGGGAATTAAGACTGAGTCCTGAGTGCAGTGAGGGGTTTAAGCGCGCCCGTGACAAAAACAGCTTTATCCCCGAGGAGTATACTCTACTTTTCTCACCTCTTGTGAGACAATAAAATAGTTAAGGCTACTACTAGAAACGGATTTTTATTAGGGTCCCGTAGCCAAATGGCAAAAAACGGAACCCTTATGTATTTGTCATGTCTGTCTGTCTGTCTGTCTGTCCGTCCGTATGTCACAGCCATTTTACTTGGAAACTATACGACGTATATGAATAAAATTTACACATAGTGTATTTTGTATGCCGCTACTTAGTTATGTAGTTAAAATTGACAAAACAAATATTTTAGGGGGGGGGGGCTCCATACATGTAACTGAATAAAAAGTGAAAAAAATTTAACCAAATATCAACATGTGACACATCAATCTTCTCTCAACTGGTCTTTAAAAATAACATTGAGATTTCTTTGACCATTTTTTGATTAAGTGAATATTTTCTGAAATAATCGCTTCGACAGTCAGAAAAATTGTGTGTCCCCCTGTAACTTTTGAACCATAAGTCCAAAAAATATGAAGAAATTTGAGGAGATGCGCCTTATCATACTTTCTACGAAAATTGTTCTGAACATTATCGGTTCAGCCATTTTTGAGTTATCTCCAAGAAACTTCCTCCATAGGCATCAGATACGACCTTTTGGTATTAGTTTGGTTCTTATTCCATTGAATGTACGGAATCCTCCTATGCGTGGTCCGACACGTACTTGGTCGGTTTTTTAAAGTAAATCAAAAGTATAAATTGATTCTTGATACATAAATTAGTCCATTTTATTCGAATTTTATCTTCTATTTTTGTAGAACCTGCAGTTTTACTCCGTATACTGCAGCTCATATGACACTCGCGGCATTTGTTTTTGGTATTTAAAATTGAGGTGGCCAGCGCGAGTTTCAAATCAGTTCGACGACGCGGCGGCGCGGGCCCGTGCAGACTTTACGAAATTAGACTTTAAGCACATAACAATAAGAACTATGGGAAGTGAAATCACATTATTAACCAGCGGGTTATAATGAGATTTAGTACAACATTATAACCCGGCTAAAGCCAAGGGCTATAATGATTTGCTTTCGGTCAGGTTTGCATGATATATAATTTAGCATTGTCGAGCAGGTGGTGTGAAAAAATTGGTCTAGATGTCACATCTACAGATGTGCAAGTTGCGGAAACTTTCCAAATAATTGGAAATGTTCTCAGAAATTTCTCCAAATTTTCATATGAAATATAGGAAATTGGAAATTTAAGAAATGGAAAGTTTCAAATCCCATACAAAATTGTGAGAACTTTCCGAAATTTTCATATGTGGAAAATTTCGCAATTTTGGAAACTTTCCAACGGCACATCAGTAGTTACATCTAATAGAATACATAATAAATCAATGTACTAAACAACACATTCCACACTTAATACATAGTTATAACGTAGTTATAATATAAATCACTTTACCTTGCCATCAGAATTTTCTCAGTAAAACGAACCGCAGTTGCTGTAATCCTTCTATTAGCATTAGAAATGCGCATCTCGCCTCCAACCATCCGTAGGATTGGTAGGTAGCACGGAGTATATGGAGACGGTATCAGCCGTAGTTTGTTCCAAAACCAGCGTAGCCGGCATTTACACGCACACATTCTATTAAAGTACGCACGAGGTCACGAGGTGATACACACAAAGAAATGTCTGTCTCTCATTCGCTGTGTTGATGTGTGCGTACACTAGAAAATACGTAACCACTACCATTGCCTCGTAGGCTCCGCCTACATTAGGGATGTGGCCCTTCGATATATATATTTTATCGATATCGATTATCGATAATTAACTCCATAATACCACGCCACACCTCATATTAATAAAACAATGTCGATTTTTATTAATAGCTGGATAAAAATCTACCCTAATTAGGGTTCATCCATTAATTACGTCAGATTTTAAGGGGGACGGAGGGATCAACAAAGTGTGACGAGTTCTGATAAGGGGAAGGGGGAGTTTTATTTCTTGTGACGTCACAAATACAAATATCGTGTACATATATACACATAGTACAGTACTGTGTACACTTTTTTCGAAGGAAAGGAACTCTTTATGTCTTCTAGTCTGACATTCAAACAGTCTGACATTATTATTTTTCTTGCTTTGATTTCATTTAATATATTATCTAAAATGGAAAAATAAAGAAATAGTAATTTTAAACATTATTGTTGAAATTTGTTTGACGTAATTTGTGGATGTACCCTTATCTATCTAATTTATGTGTCTGCTAAAATACTAAAAATAATCATGACTCAAACTATCTTCATACCAAATTTCATCTTAATCGGTTCAGCAGTTTAAGTGTTAAAAGGTAACAGACAGACAGAGACACTTTCGCATTAATAATATTAGTATGGTTAGAAGTACCATTATAAAGTTATCGTATCTATAAAATAAGTTGATCATTGGATTAATTAATCCAGTCAATCACGTTATTTTGTTTCCGAAAGAAAGAAAATTAGTTTTTACTATAGGACAGAAAGTTACACCTTAAGCAATGTGTTCGAAATTATCGATAATAAATAACGGGCCGCACTCGTGGCGGCAGGCGCGCGGCAGCCATGTTGCCCAGCAACGTGGCTGCCGATCGTGTGACGAGACTGACGAGCGACGTTCGTATTTCCAAATACATTGCGCGTCACTCGCGTAATCCTGCGACCGCCAGCAATAGCCAGCGAGCAATTGATATGAATACTGTTGTACCATCAGATAATGGGTGAATGTCGTAATAAAAGCCTAAAATTTTTGGAAAAAATGTGAAATACTCGGTTTTTATATTTACCGGTGGAAAGTAACTACTCCAGGGGCCTCTTTTAATTCGTTGCTTCGTATACGACACGACAAAATTGTACAACACGGCATTTTTACATGTTTTTTGGCACTAAATTCGTCACACGTGGTCGAACGACGACTGAACCGCGCGGCATGAGGTTTCGACAAGTTTATGCGCATCTGATCATAAACCATGTAACGCGCGCCCGGCCCAGTACCGCGTCCATTAGTATTTATCTAATCCGTGGTAGGTAGGTACGTGCAACGCGAAGCTATCGTCACCACCTCATTTATGCGCATTTTATATCAATCTGTGAAACTAATCTTAGTAATGGACCACAAAAAACAGCATACATAAATAAATAAATATTACGGGACAATCTAAAACAAATTGTAAGCATTATTATTTAAGGAATACTACTTTTTATTTAGCTTCACTTTAAAAGAGTGTTAATTGAGTGTTCCTCGTTGTTCGTTCCCGCCATTTTGATAATATTATAAATAGCGGGTATACAGTTGCAGCCACCATTCAGATATTGACCAGATTGTCGTAAAGACTTCTTGAAATTGTTATTGTCACAAAATGTAATTGATTCACATTTAAACCTTGTAACAAACGAATATAAGTGGAAATACTGGTAAACTACTAGTTTATTTTATAATCCCCATCCCCATCCACAGTAATCTCAATATCAATAAGGGTGGGGTTGTGGGTACTAGACGACGATATATATAATAGATAGCTATAGATAAATACTTAAATACATAGAAAACATACATAACTCAGGAACAAATATCCGTGATAAACACTCAAATAAATGCCCTGACCAGGATTCGAACCCGGGACCTCCTGCTTCAAAGGCAGTGACCCTACCATCTAGGCTAGGAGACCGTATACATATGACACATCACAAGTTTTTATTTTACCTTATACTTAACTAGTAGTCCGCCTCGAACTGAGAACTCGCGATTTACTTGCAAACGAGACAACCAATGTAATAAGACCCTTCTAAAGATTTTTTTTCGACTTCTAGCTCCACAACCCCTTGATCGATCCTGCTCATATACGAACTCTCTATTAAATGTATCGCTGCTATAAACCCAACTAATTTCATAAAGATCAGATAAACGTTACTAAAGTTATCGCGGAACAAACCCTCAAAATCAAAAAGCCATCGAAATGCCGAGACGTCCCAGTAGCCAAGTTGTTTGTAAGAACTTCACTTCGCTTACGCTCCGCTCGTTCGAATATGTTTTTTTATGTCGTAGTTAAATTTGAACTATTTTCCAATATCTTTAGTAAAAAAATATTAAGAATAAATACGTATTTTGAAATAAAATAAAAATATCTTCTCATATGCAGAAGTGGATGTCAAGCACACATCAAGTTATAGGCAGTTTTTTTTAAATCTACTACAAATAGTGCAATCTTCTGATCTAACAACATGAAACTACCCACGCGTAATGACAAAAATATCTGTAGCTGGTTGCAGTCATAACAAAAATAGAATGTCCGCGACGGTATCACAGGTAAGTGGTACTCGAGTCATGTTTGCTGCGATCTCGACTGCAGCCTGCTGTTTGCGCACAAACACTCGAGCGAGCCCCGCGCCGTACACACCACGCTTGTGCCGCTACACAACTAATGGCAACTAACGTCTTTTAAAAATCACCGCTAGAACAAATGCAAATATCAAAGCTAAACTGAGCCTCATGAGTTAGTAACGTCTACTTGCACTCATAGCCACGCACAAAACCAGCATTTACTGCAATATAGATCGGCAAAATGCCCGGCACTATTTTCCTGTTGATATCAGCATTCGTTATCACAACTGTGCGTTTTAGTGGTTTAACTTTTCTTTATCAATGGGAATATCTATATCATCTTTATTTCTTTCCATACAGGGCCTACCTGTTGCACCAGGTGCTATTAACGTATGCGGAATGAAATCTGGACAAAGTTTTGAAGACGTAAAAAGTAAGTAAAGAAATAAACTCAAATTTTATATAAATGCCAATTGAAAGCTTATACATCTGTTTTTATCTTAAAATTATGGTTAATCGAAGAGAACAACGTCGCGAAACAGTATGTAATTTCTACAGTATTAATTCCCTATGGCTGAAAGCGAAGACCGTGGAAAATTTTGTGGAAATGGGATAGAGCTAAGGAGCTATTTATAATATTTTTGCGTCCTTTTTCTTTACAAAAATTGCCACAAGAAAGCCTGGTTCAGGGAAACATTCCAGCATTAGCCAGTTTGCTGAGAGAGATCGATTAAAGAAAATTATAGCCCGCTGATTCACAAAATCTTATAGAGAAATCAGGAAGGCATTCAAATGTGGCAGTAAAACTGTTTTAAAATATCTTGAAGACATAGGTATCAGTTAACAATTAAGAAAAGTAACGCCCATCGTCTCCCAAAATTTAAAAAAATTACCGAAAATATGGCCACGTCGTTTGGTCAAAAAATGTAAAAACAGGTGTTTTTTTCATTTTTGGATTTTTTGAAAGACTAATATTATGTTGTTTAAAATGGAAATTCGTGGCAAGGTAACTATTATTTTGAGAACACCAATAATCTTACGGTCAAGAATGTGAAAAATGTCAAGTATACGAAGCTTCCTTAAAAAGTTATCCGATGGAAGATAAATTTAGATCTTAAAAAATCTGTACATTGTTGTTGTCGACAGCGATGGACATAAAGTACCACAACTTTCGTTTGAAACCTCGCATTGGAGTAAACTTACTCTGGCGTTTAATGTGATTAAATACATTATTAAAAACTATGAAATATTATAAAAATAACTATGTTATATTTATTTTATAAGAAATTGAATGTTGTCCAGATTTCATTCCGCATACGTTATAAGTATGTATAAACTTGTACTACTTTAAATATTTATAAATTCCACACGAACGTCCATGATATAACATATAAGTGATATGACTAATTAAGTAATTAATTAACTATTTATGAATACTTACTAAAAAAAGTTGAAACAAGGCGATGCTGAATCAGTACAATTGTTTATAAAACAAATGAAGCATTTGACAGCGAAGAAATGTTGACGTTCAAGCAATGTTTGTAAGCAATATGTAGAAAAAATGCAAACGACTTAGCCAAATGCGCGGCGGTATGTCCACGGGCAACGGCATCTTTCGGTCACTGCTCTGACGCTGAAATAGTTTGTCATAAAACAACATGAGTCTTCATATACAGGGTGATTTCAGGGTCATGGAGCAAAAGAACAAGACATGGTACAGAACAAAGATAAACTTAATGATGGTGGTAATTATCTTTCATAACAAATATTGATAATTGTTTATCAGATGTTAACACATTCAGGGCCAAGAACCCAACTGTCGGGTTCTCTCTTCGTAGCTACTACGCGCTACATACGACGAATACGTGGCTACGGGCTACGAGCGTAGCCCTGAATGCCACTAGGTGGCACTGAATGTGTTAAGTAGAAAAATACATGTTTGCATACAATTTGGTCACCCTACTCAATGTGACGTATTTGTCGTTTCCTATACAGCGTTTGTCAAAAGTCATAGGATGAACATAATTACTACATAATTACTTAATTTAGGAACTTATTTTTCAAGTAAAATAAATAAATAAATATTATAGGACAATCTTACACAAATCGACCTAGGCCCACAGTAAGCTCAATAAGGCTTGTGTTATGGGTACTAGACGACGATATATATAATAGATAAATATTGATAAAGACTTAAATACATAGAAAACATCCATAACTCAGGGACAAATATCTGTGATAAACACACAAACAAATGCCCTGACCAGGATTGGGACCTTCTGCTTCGTAGGCAGGGTCACTACTGACTGGGCTAGGAGGCCGTTTAAAATTACTTAAAAAAGAAGAAAAATTAAATTAATTGTGTTTTGAGAAAATTCTACCATACAATGTTGATCAGTTACCGAGTCAAAAAACGTTGTTCCGGGTCACGACTCAGAAATCAACCTGTATACTAGACCTTAAATGTGCGTTCTAGTTCAGAATAATGTTAGAAAAAAAAATTTAAAAATTTATTGTTATATATAGCAAACACCACTGGATCCTGTGTTACAGGATCCAGTCTCATCGTTTCAATTTATTAACCTAATTACCTATACAAGTGTACACCTATAGAGGGAAGAAGAATCAACATAAAAATACATATACCTAGTTTTAGATGGTTAAGGAGTGTGTGCGTGTGTGTTTATTTTTACGAAACATTAATTAACAACAGTGAACTTTATACACTTAAGTCAATGAGAAATGACCCATTTTTATTATTCTGGAGTGTACCTATCCTGGAACATTATTAGGGTGACACACTGACACTAATCCTACCTTAACGATTATTATTGAATACGTAAAAATCTAGGCAGAGGAGCAGGGAGAATTTCATTAACATGGGAAAAAACGTCTATATTGTTAAAATTATTTAGCTCTTTATAGAACCATGTAAACGTAGCAAAAGATATATTATTAGGTTATTATAAAAAAAAACGCAAAGATGTACTCGTACTTACCCCCAACATATGGGTAATGGCAATTGGGTGATGGGGTAAAACCCGCTAAAACATTAAATA
Source organism: Pammene aurita (assembly GCA_947086415.1). Classification (NCBI taxonomy): domain Eukaryota; kingdom Metazoa; phylum Arthropoda; class Insecta; order Lepidoptera; family Tortricidae; genus Pammene; species Pammene aurita. Next base: position 26,407,814 of record OX352293.1, read on the forward strand.
CAAATAATACACCTATTTTTAGTATTTAATGTTTAGCCTGTAGTAGCCTATGGACGCCTGCAACTCCAGAGGTGTCACATGCGCGTTGCCGACCCTAAAAAAGGAGGATTCACTGTGTTGACGACTAAAGTAACAAGAGGGTTCCTCGTCGTCAATACACTGGGCCCTCATTGAACTCTTTGGAAACCTTACTCACAGGCAGGAACACAACACTGAGTAGGGTTTAGTGCTATTTGGCTGTGGTTTTCTGTAAGGTGGAGGTACTTCCCTAGTCGGGCTCTGCTCCGAATTTTAGCGAGATGACATCGCAGTAGGTACCCATACGTCTCTTTTGGACATAGTTTAAGGACATACCCGGGTCCGGACGTATTTTAAGGACATACCTGGGTCGAAAAACCTACCCTAACATCAACTTGTGGCCTGTAGCATTTTATCTGACTTTTTTCCCTTATGCCGCCAGTTAAACTCGCGAGTCGAATAATTGTTTAGTTATGGCTAAAGCAATTTTAAACCGCTGCTGTATTAAAATATTATAATGATGTACGTACCTACAAATAAGACTTTGTAATTTTGTATAACTTTAGTGCATTCTAATTTTTTTTCCTTAAGCGTGAGTAATTATTAGAATTTTTCCACAGCTCCGTTTAAGCATTTCCCTTTCGGGACCAAATTCATTTGGCTCGAAGACAATGAAAGGAATAATTTGACCATGAATATTAATGAATTAGAATTCGCACTCATCTCGCTGTTCAAGCTTTTATTGCGTATTAATATAATGACTCCTGAATGCCTACCAGGATATCGATAAATCCTCGTGATTCAGTCGCTGGGATAAAAAGAGTTCGGCTAATATAATTACTTTCCTTGTTTATTGTGCCGTATCAAATTAGTAAGAGATTATATTTGTAACAGAGCATTTAATCTGAACTAGGTCATAACCTGTTCAGCTCCATTCTCGCACCGCATCCATCAAGGTCTTGAATAAGAAGTAACAAGGGCCCAATTCGACTGCTGAAAACTGACAGCCGCTAGTGAAACCTTTTAAACAAGTTTAGTTTTATTTACCATGCAAATATGAATGTTAGAATCTTCAGAAGTCAATTTAATTTAATTTATTATGTTGTTTTAATTTTGCAAGTCACGAAACTGTTTACTATTATACTGTATTATTTATATTATATTATGTGGAAGAGCAGTATCTCTTGATTAGTCTTGATACAAGTATTAAAAATACTTAAAAAGAGCCACTTTAGAAACTTACACAGCTACTGTAAAAACTTTAAGTTGTACAATTAATTTAATTTAAAAAAAGTTGTGATTTCTCATATTACTGTTTGCATGTCGAATATGGGTCCCGATATGGATCCGCTTACCTATTGCAATATATACATGTAGAATGCGCGTACCTATAGGTACACGAAAGGAAAGTCTTCTTTCCTGCTATCTGTAAATGTCAACAATGTTGCGCTGCCACATACACGGCGGTACACTAGGGTAAGCATCGGGGTATATTATGTTCCCAAGACCACCTAGGCTAGAAGAATGATGTCGTTTACGAAGCAGACATTATTTACGAGCGCGTCATTCAGTGAGCAACGACATGGCTAAACGTGCTCTCTTTATTCAAGGCTCCCAAGCGACGACATGCGACTAGTGCATTTTCGCAAGGGCTCTTCTCAAGCATTTTTATTATAGAACTAGCCTTCGTCCGCGACTTTTCCGCGTGCAAGTCGTTCAAACTTCTAACCCCGTTTTCATCCCTTAAAGGGTTAAATTTCTAATAGTCCTTTCTTAATTAAGCTTCATGATATTTAAAGAATATATGCTACAGGGTTCTTCTTCCAACTATATGTAGTATGTAGGTAACGCGGCCATATTATATTTAGATAAAGCTGTACCTTAATAAAACGACCACGAAAACCAGTCATGATATATTCAGCCTTAAGATTTTTTAAATGTCTGTCGTATTTCCTTGGGCCCATTTCGCTTAATACATTATGTATACTGGCAAAACACTGCGGGAGAGGCAAGGCAATTCAAAACACACATACAAATATTCGAACGAGCGGAGAGGGCATGCAGTACCGGTATTGCTTGTATGGGCAATCCCGGAATTCCGGTATTAGCCCATACAAGCAAAACCGGTATTGCATGCCTTAAGCGGAGCGTAAGCGAAGTGAAGTTCTTACAGACAACTTCGGACATAACAGAACTGTCAGCTGGCTACCTAGACGTCTGTGCATTTCGATGGCTTTTTGATTTTGAATAGTTGTCGCGCGATAAGTTTAGTAAAGTTCTTCTGATCTATATGAAATTTGTTGTTAGTACGGCTCAATACAATTTGAGAGTTCATGAGCATGATCGATCAAGGGGTTATGGAGCTAGAAGGCTCGAAAAAATCATCACTAAGGGTCTTGTTGTATTGGTCACTCCTTTGCAAGAAAACTGCGAGTTCTCAGTTCGAGGCGGACTACTAGTACATACAAAAAAATAATACTAACAGAATCATAGTACTTACGCCGCCATGAAGCGCTGCAATAATAAGGGAATATTATCGTTTCTACTAGTAGAACTATTTTACCATGTGTTCCCTAATTCTTGATCATTTCATTAAGTGGCTGTGGTTTAACAGTACTTTTCGACTGGCAAACTTAGAGTGAATTGACATGAATTAACCAAATTACAATATGGAATGGGCGGACACATCATGAATTGGTATATTCTGCGAACCGACTACAACATACTCTAACATTACACATACTCTAATCGCGGCGCTATCGCTACTATTTAGGTTTAATGCAAATTAACCCGTCATTGACCCCAGCGATCCTTTAGTAGGGAATGCAACCCGGGTTTTTAGGGTTCCGTTACTCGAAATGAAAAAACGTAACCTAAGGGTTAGGATCACATTGTTGTCCGTCCGTCCGTCTGTCAAGACCCTTTTTCTCAGGAACGCGTAAAGGTATCAACCTGAAATTTATATCAAATACTCAGGTCTACTGTCCCTTGGAGCTGTAAAAAAATCAAACTTCTAAGCCAACGCAATCAAAAGATACAGCCGTTTATGCCGCAAATTTCGGCAAATTTTCGAAACTCGCAAGAGAATCAAAACCTACAGGGTACTTCCCGTGAACTCAGAATCTTGAAATTTGGTACGAAGCAACGTCTTATAATAAAGCACAGATAAAGGAAAAATTGCACAAACCGTTAAATATTTTTAATGATTTTAAAGTTACTACCCCTATACAGGGTGATTCATGAGACGTGAGCAGGCTTAACACTACGGATTCAGTTAAAAATAAGCTATTGTTTGATATCAGTATTAGTAAGATAAGCGCAAAAAAAATTTTTAAATTAAAATAAAACGTTTGAAATTATTTACGACACGCATGGTCACTCTACAATTAGAATACTCCGACGAGTACTGATATTCTCTTGTTTTTCTGTGATATATGTCAAATTGATGTCTGGTTACTTTTGAAACATCGTATCTCACTTAATTTTTATTTTATTTTTCATAATCAAAGTGCTGTCATGATTGTCAAAGACGTTTTATCTTTATTGATTTGTTTATGTGGGGTGACCATGATTACAGAAAATAAAATTTCCACGAAACAAAAAGGTTAAAAAAAATTAAAAGGCGTTATTGTTTCACTTAAACATGATGGCGGTCGATTCATTATCGTTAACTAAGTGTGTAGGGTTGTTCCTGCTCACGTCTCATGAATCATCCTGTATACCTACAGGTTTGTACGGAACCCTCGGTGCGCGAGTCCGACTGGCACTTGGCCGGTTTATTTTAGTATTAAAAAACCCGAGTAATACCCGAAAACTCAGGTTGCATTCGTACTGAAATACATGAAATTAAGTATACACGTGTTACTTAAACATTTTTCTCTTTTTCACCCTTCTAGGAATTTATTTATAAATAAAGTAGCTATAGCTACCTCAGATTCAGTACAATGGATGTCAATATATCGCTCTCTTTTATTGATTTAGTTTTATGTAAGAGTAATCTAACCAGCCAATACATTTTGAATATTTATTCGACCCGTCAAAATTTCATAAAATAATTCACTCGCAGGATCCCGAAACGAAACTACCAAAAACTTACAAGCATACATTGTTGTGCTCATACGAGCGTACATACCTATACGCGCCAAAAAAATAAAAAACGTTTCAAACAAAAGATATTGATTTCATTGTCAGTTTTTACACCTTTTCCAGTTAAGTTTTATTTGACTGCAGTAGAATGTATTAACATACATATACCTAATATAAATGGAATTGATTTAGTTAGCTACGTGACCGGAATTGTAGATCACTTACATTCCCCAGATTTTGCTTTTCTGGCATTGCTTTGAATGAAGATTTAGTGTGTTCCGTCATCCTTTAATGTTAACTGTATAAATATAGGTATAAATCTATAGAATGTACTTATGTAAACTACAACTGTTAAATTTTTGCAACTTTTTAACTAGGGTAGTGAGAGATGGGTTTATCACACAGAAATAATTCATGGGATAATTAATCTTAACAATTTCTAGTTTTGTCCCGTTCGTGAGCGTGAGCTACCCAACTGGCGTAGAGCTCAAAGTGGCCATGTATTTCCATAGCTCGCCTAATCTAAGCAAATTGACCGTTTAGACAAACCAGAATAAATAACAAAGTTTAAAATGCGCTACAATTACTTATGTATTCTACTCGCCTGTTAACTTCTAGCGATTGGAACATCGTTCCCGTAGCTACTCGTAGTCGATCGTGTCGTTTCTATTTACACAGTAAACTTCTAACTAAAATATTTGACAATCCTCAACTGTGCGCGACTTGACCATGCGATCTTCCGGAAAATACGAGTACTTAGTACTTACGGCTAATGACAAATGTAGTTTCAGTCATATATTTAATTTTAGAATTTCAACATTCTTGTTATTATTAATTTTACGTTACTCAAGTACCTAACTTTTGTTTCTGACACATGACATCAACGTACAAATTGAATACATGAGTATATACGATCAGCAGCTACTAATACTACATCGCTGTGTCACCGGGGAAACGTTTGCAAAGTATCGCCCGCTTTCACATTGTCTTGCTTTGATCTCCGACATTTTATTAACAAGTAATCAAATTCCCTTTGTAGGAATTCATGCGAAATACTGTTAATATCCCTCGTGTATCCAAAAATATGACGAGGACGCAATAATCATTATTTTCTTTTGAATTTAATTGTAAGACGGCAGAGCCGACATTTTTTTTTATGTAACCGTCGTCACAAAATAAGGGCTTATAATTTTCCGGGTACCTAAAACATGAATCGGCAACTTTTCTAAGGCATATTATAATATAAATTGGCCGTGAATTAATATTTTAGCGACAATATTTTTTTATAAGCCTCAAACATGTGGCATCATATTATTGAAAAACGGCAACAATATATAGCTAACCAAAAAATTTACCGGGAACTTGAAATAATAGGTTGGCAACAAAAATATTAACTTGGCATCTATTATTCGAAGCAGGCTTGATTTAAATATTTGTTGGCAGCTATTTGTTTCTACCTAATTAACCATTTTTGCGTATCAATTGCTGGTATCATTTTAATTACGGGAGCACTAAAATTTCGGGAAACTGGAATATTGTTAAGGTTTAAAAGGAAGCATGTACTACTCTGTCTTGTCACAATGTCTATTTGCTCCGAAATTGCTAGATCGATTGAGCTGAAATTTTGTAGGTTGTATGTCCCCTGGTGCTTTAAGGGGGTAATTAAGAAAATAAAATAAAATGTTTTGCAAACCATAGGGTCATTGTTAGTTACCATCAGGCGGGCTGTATGCTTGTTTGCCAACGTCGTGGTATAAAAAAAATTTCTGCGCGACCGGTATGCATGTTGGTTAGGTAATGGTCGTTTTCCCACATGAATCTTCCATGGCAATAAATTTTTTTTTTTAAATCGGAGTAATTTGTATTTTTAAATAAGCCTAGGAAGATTTAGGTGCGAAGACACAAGGAGCTTAACTGTGATCAAAAGTTAATGTTCAGTGCATTTGTCATAAAAAAATTGCTAACAAAAATATATAATAAAAAGATTGATCTGTATGGAACCCGTAGTATGCAATTTTCCCTCTCTTTATTACGTATTTTGAATGTATACATTGAGCACTTGAGCTTTAGGTAATACCTACTTCCAAAAGGTAGGCACATGACTACTATCTAGGTATAATCAAATAATTTCATTGAATATTTTAGTCATTTATTTTTTATTTATTTAAATGTCAATAAACAACAGGTAATGATTATTATAAACTGCAATATGTTTTATTTTTATTTTCCTTTAAAACTTAAGAAGGTGTGATCAGTCACAATTTGTCACAATAGAAAATTAACGATCCATTTCGCCTAGATGTATCTTTTTTTTCAGCCCTATGAGGGAAAACTACAACAATCGCACGATTTTTCTAATCTAAAAAAAGGAAGTATAGGTAAGTATTTAGGTAATACCTACACCAAACGCACCCTTCATATTTTCTATTAACTAGGTAGGTAGGTATTTAGGTAATACCTACACAAAAGACACCATTCGTTATGCTCTATTAACTAGGTTGGTATTTTGGTAATACTATACAAAAGGCACCTTTAATTTTTTCTAAATCATGTGGCATATGAATTTTGGGTTCTAGATATCTGACTATAGATACTTACGTACCAATATTCATAGACCCTAGTAACTTTTTAAGAATCCATTTTATCTTATAATTACAGCTCGTGTAAAGTTGCCCGTACCGTACCGTATACTAATATTGAATATGTAATTCACTTTAATTGCTTCCTAAATATTTTAAAAGTACCTTATTTTTAATTTAATAGGTAATCGTTTTCGATTAAAAAGAGGCTTCTTAAAATGCTTCCCAGTTATAAATTCAGTTTTCAATATAATTATTTGATACCTACCTATAGTTAAACAATGGCTATTAAGACATTAAAAAACAGCCCATATTGAAATAATGTACGGCCCCAAATTATACTCTATGTCTTTAGGTATTTAAATAAAAGTAAACAAACAATTTTTACATTTTCGGGTAGTTATAACTTTTATTGGTTAACCAATCAAATACAAAACTGCCTGGATCTGTCACTTAACGACCTGGCTTTAACCAATATTATTTGATCGTGTAATGTTTTCATCTACCCTCAACTGGCTTAAGGAGCCATTTGAGGGTAGATCTTATTTACTTTTATTTAAATACCTAAAGATACAGAGTATAGTCGCCAACCTTTTGGTACCCATTTTTATTTTTTATAGCTACCCAAATTCAATTATTTAGCAGCCTGGTTGAATACATGCCCAAAATAAATGATCTAACCATAACATTACCAGTATGTATGTTTTAATTCAGAAACGCACATAGGAACGACATAAGGTGTATTTTGTACGCCGCTACTAAGTTATGTAGATAAATTGCAGAAAAAAAAAATTTTGGGGGGGGCACTCCATAATACATGTAACTAAATTAAGAAAAAAAATTACCAAATATCAACATGTTGCACATCAATCGATAAGTCTTTAAAAATAACGTCGAAGTTTCTTGCAACGTTTTGTGATTAAGTGAACATTTTCGGAAATAATCGCTCCAAAAGTCAGAAAAATTGTGTTCCCCCCTGTAACATTTGAACCGTAACTTCAAAAATATGAAAAAAAATGAGTAGGTGCGCCTTACATACATTCTACGAAAATTGTTTTGAACATTATCGGTTCAGTCATTTTTGAGTTATCTTCAAAAAACTTCTTCCATAGGCATCAGATACGACCTTTTGGTGTTAGCGTGGTTCTTATTCCATTAAAGGTACGGAACCCTCCGTTATGCGTGGTACGACACGCACTTGGCCGGTTTTATTAGTTTATTTTTATCGCGTGTATTTAATGCGTAAAATTTTCAATTTGGTGACGTTTTCATGCAAAAATTCGTGACTCTACCTACAGTCACTTTTTTTATTAACCTCAAATCAACCTATTTTAGTATTTTTTTCGCAACTGTATTAAAAAACGTCGTTCGATACACGGATGGAATGTCATTCTTCACTTGTCTTCTTCCCGGGTCATGTCAAATCTTTCGGAACTCGTGAAATAATGACATCCTTTCCGACCTAGTATCGAAATGTACTATTCTCAGACGCCTTTTACCTACTCATTTATTAATTAAATTACCTGTAAAAGTTGAGGCTTGCTCCAAATAATAATATGCTCAAAAAACTATTTAATAACTTGAGCTTCATGACATTTGAAGAATATATTATGTTTCAAATTTCAATACTTTCAAATTCATTACTTGCACCAAATAACAACGATTATTCAGTAACGATTTTTTAACGATATAAATATTATCACTTGCCTCTACTAGTAGAAGATTTACGCTGTGCGTTGGCTGTCAGTCACTTGGTAACGGAACTGTTTTATATGTTTAGATTATAAATATATTGGTACCATTATTTATCCCAGTACTATTTTCTTTATAGCTCGGAAAAGATGACTTAATGGTTTCAGTTTCTGTTCTTATCATCTCATCAGAATATTCATTATCAAATAGTGATCATACCCTAGATATTAAGTTAATTATAATTCAGATATGTTCAGTTTCATGTTGCATTCGACAAGCTAATGCCGCCGGGTGATGTTAGACTCTCCTATAGTCTCATACCCTTCCGGCTGGTGTATTCTCAAATGTGTTAATGACGTAGTGGAATATGTACCTACATCGAAAACAGATTAGCTACCATGCGCAACTGAATGAGAAAGATCACAATTCGACTAAGAGCTGGCCACGTCATATATGACGCAATAATGAGAGCAATAAAACCCATCTGGTTAGATTGTCAAACTATCCTAATTACTAGATCCAGGCATCTGGCAGCTTTTAATGGGTGGAGGTTAGAGTGACAGACTAGCAAATTTTTTTTATTGGATGATAGTAATACCAAAATAGATAAAAACTGACATTAGAACAAATAATATTGCGTATTATTACGTAAACAAAAACAGTAGGCGACAATATATGAATTACATTATAAGTCATTTGGCACTACTTTCCCCCAACAGAAACTCTTGGCTATGATATAATCTAATTATTTATATAATTTCTCATAATATTGCATCAAACCCCGAACTCTAGGATTTATTTGTATTCTTTGACCTCCACCACTTTACAGCTGCCAGATGTCCAGATCTAGAAAATATCTGACGTGGCTAGCTCTCCGTCTAAATGTATATAAATGACATGATGTAAATACTGTACTGCTGATAACTGTGACCGTAGATAACTTCGCATATGAAATGAAATCCATGAGGTTCATAATTTATTTTAGAGTTTAAAAATATATATTATAAGGAAAATAATGTAAACGCAAAAATATGTCATCACAATTATAAAAATAGTCGGTAAAATGTTAGCAGTAAACCATTTCATTTCACAGCTCGTTACAAGTTTCGCCAAAGCCGTTCAAATCCCTAATTAATAAAACGGGAGCTTTCTCTTATTACGACATAAATAATTGTACACTGTATTAATTGGCAATAAACAGTCTTAAAGTGCGAGCATTGACAACTTCTTAGAATTTAGTACAAACATATTTTAAAATATCTCTAAATATTGAGAGAGTAATTAAATAGTCTTATTATTTGAGGTGCAATTTTAGATTCGTTTAAAGTATATGTCAAAACATTATTTTATATAAATTAGATAAGGGTTTTCAGAAAAAAAAACATTTTTGAAATATATATTCCGATTTTTCCATATAAAAAAATATTTGTCAGTCTTGTGACGTTTTATACAGAATTTATGTAAAAACGCGTCACATAACTAACAAAAAATTCACAGATTTCGTGCCTCACACGACTATCGAGCACATTGGAAATGAATCTACGGAAGTCGAAAAAATATTGCCGCTGAGCGACGAGAAAGGGATAAGGAAAATGTTATAAAATAAAACTACGACGTTGAATGCTAATTATTTTATTCTTAGATTAACATAAGTATCCTCGATATAACGCCTGTGAACCAGAGTTGGGCAAAAATTAACGTGATTGAAACTAAAGTTAAAAATGAGAATGTTACTCATAATCATATGAACATGATTACGAATTCAATCATGAGCTTTCTAATCTGATTGACCACCGACATGAGTAAATCATGTCGATTTTTAGTTTCACTCATGATTAGCTGAAGTGATTACATTAGTAAGACAGTATGCTTAGTTAAACTAACGATTTAGTTGATTAGATAATTAGATTTTGATTAGATTTTTCATAGCTACTAGCTCCTTCACTTTTTTCCCTGACGAAACAGAGGCGGTACCTAGGTGAGTATAATATACATTTAGGATAAATGGCTATTTGTGACAATATTTCTAAAGGTATTATTTGGCGGTTGGCGCTTACGTCTTAAGTTGTATAGTGCAGATTCAATATTGAGCAATAAAAGCGTAAATGCCAGTGGCAAATGTTACCTTTACCAAAATATCGACAATTATTTTGTTAGTTTTTGGTATGAGTGTACAAATGAATGCTCCCATTTAACTTTGAAACGGCCTGTTCGGTTTTATTGCGGTTTTCGGCTACAGTTAAGGCAGCTATCACACAGCTGCGGTTTCCACATGCACTTTTCATTTTCATTCTCATTCTCATTCTCATTCTCATTCGCATTCTCATTCCCATTCCCATTCCCATTCCCATTCCCATTCCCATTCCCATTCCCAACCCATTCTCATTCTCATTCTCATTATCATTCTCACTCTCACTCTCACTCTCACTCTCACTCTCACTCTCATTCTCATTCTCATTCTCATTTTCATTTTCATTTAGGATAATGAAAATTTCTACATATGTATCTGGTTCAATATGTGAAATTCAGAACAAACGCCTTATTCAAGTAATAATATAAATCAGCTTAAGAACACTCTAATCATACATTCGTCAATCACATTGAACAAGTTAGTTGATTAGCGTTAATTTAGTTTCAATCAGCGCCCGTCGTTAATGATTTACTCATGGCGAAATTACTTGATTGCTTTGTGTTATGATTTAATCAGCGATTATTCAATCAGCGATGATTAGTAATCGATCACCGATTTTAATCAAGTGTGCCCAACTCTGCTGTGAACAAACAAATTGAAAAATTTCCACACGCATATCGAAGTTTGAATAATTGTCGCCGTGGCGCCTAAGTATACATATTTCATTTTTAGATTAATAAGCAGGATATAATAATGTTCAAAGTACAAGAAAATTATTACATTACAAATCCGTAGTCAACTCGAGAAATGGTAGCCACATAGCTAAATAGTTTTTAAGCAAAAAAAAGTCCGACTTCTTCAATAGGGGAAGCCGGTGAAGGATTATTGTAGATGGTGCACTCTATACAATGAAATAACTTGCTTAACAAACACAGCGAAGAGGACAAATCGTCAAACGTGAACTATGCGTCGTTGAAAAATTCCTTTCTCATTTTACATTTCACATGTTTATGGCATCAGCCGCAGTTCCACTTCATCAATATGTCACTGTTTTCAATGAAAATGCTTGATTTGTTGATTTAAATACAAAAATCACTTTATGTATGCCTTTAAGATTTGAGAAGTTTCCTCGATTCCCCCTGGATCCCATCATCAGAACTTAGCTTGACGAAAATTTGTCCTGAGAATCTAACTTGCTTAACAAACATAGCGAAGAGGACAAATCGCCAAACGTGAACTATGCGTCATTGAAAAGTTCCGCTCTGATCATCATCAGCAGTTCCACTTCATCAAATGTCACTCTTTTGAATGAAAATGCTTGATTTGTTGATAAAAATACAAAAATCACAATGTGTTTGCCTTTAAGATTTGAGGAGTTCCCTCGATTCCTCATGGATCCCATCATCAGAACTTGAGCTTGACGAAAATTTGTCCTGACAATCATACTTGCTTAACAAACACCGATGAGTGGTCGATAAGAGGAGGAATCGCCAAACGTGAACTATGCGTCGTTGAAGAGTTCCCTTCTGATCATCATCAGCAGTTCCGCTTAATCAAATGTCACTGTTTTGAATGCAAATGATTGATTTGTTGATAAAAATCACTACATGTATGCCATTAACATTTGAGGAGTCCCCTCGATTCCCCATGACGGAGTTATGGAGTAACAAACATAAAAAAAAAAACAAAAAATAAAAACAAAATTAAAAAAACATACACGCCGAATTGAGAACCTCCTCTTTTGAAATCTTGAAGTCAGTTAAAAAAAAATTAATGTGAAAAATGTCGTTCTGACTTTTTTCAAAAAGGTTAGGCTACAGGGCAGACCCTTAACCCGATCGTCTTTTTTTTAGGCTTAAATTGTAGCTGACTAAATTGTCCAAAGGAGTTCTTCTCAATTTTTTGATATCATTCCTCGTTTCCAAAATATCGAACGACAAAATCAAAAATTTGGTAAAAATTGATTTTTTTTTTCACTATTCCGGCCTTAACTTTTTTCTTTTTTGATTTCTCGAAAAATTCTTTTTGCATCTTACAGCTCTCGTAAATATGAGTCTTTTGAGCCATTTTTGAATATCATATCTTTACAACTTTTCGAGTTATAAGGGGATCGCACTTTTTCGTGAAATCAGGGCCTATACTGGAACGAACGAAAAGACATTTCCAATGTCAAAATGTTTGTCCGTTTTTTGACGTGGTTCTGATTAGAAATAACGCAAAATTTTGTTAGGTTATTCAAAAAAACTCACAGTCGGTCGCGTCGTTCAAGGAGAAGCTAAAGAAGTCATGGTTACCTGACTCTGATGGATATGTTGCTATTGTATTATTCTGTATGTGTCTTAGATGTTCCTTTTCTGTGTTTTTATTATGATTGTCTCCTCACTCCTCTCTGGTTTAATATATACAGGATTACTCATGAGACGTGAGCAGGAACAACCCTACACACTTAGTTAACGATAACGAATCGACCGCCTTCATGTTTAAGTGAAACAATAACGCCTTTCAATTTTTTTTGACCTTTTTGTTTCGTAGAAATTTTATTCTCTGTAATCATGGTCACCCCACGTAAACAAATCAATAAAGATAAACCCACTTTGACAATCATGACAGCACTTTGATTATGAAAAATAAATAAAAAAATTAAGTAAGATAAATAAATAAATAATAAATAAATACTCTTTATTGCACACCTCATACAGTTACAAGCACAAATTTTACAATTAGATAAATTTAGGTAGAGGTAACAACAGGCGGTCTTATCGCTAATGAGCGATTTCTTCCAGACAACCTTTGGGTAGTGGAGACTAGAGAAAAACAATAAGCAGTAGGTGGTGCATAGAAACAAAAGAGACGAAATAGATAACACAGCACATTCATATGAATATACATACTTAAATAAATACAGAATAAACATACATATACGTACATATATACATATATAATACACACAGTAAGAAACAACAGTGTCAACTTAAAAACCTAAGGAAGAGATAAATAGTATTCCTTAAGTTGCGATTTAAAGCTACCAATAGATTGCGCGCGTTTTATGTTGAAAGGGAGAGAATTCCACAAACGAACGGCCTGGAACGTAAATGAGCAATTATAAAATTTGGAAGATGAAGATGGCACTTTTAGGAGCAATTTTTGAGAGGATCTAATAGAATTAAGATAAGAGAAACGCTCTTTGAGGTAGCGGGGAGTTGCAGGGTTAAAAAGTATAGAAAAGAGTAAAGAAAGTATGTGAGAGTTACGGCGGTGACGGAGAGGGAGCCATTTGAGTTGAGAACGAAAACTAGAAACATGGTCGACTTTGCGTAATCCGAAAATGAACCGAATGCAGGCATTTTGAATACGCTCAAGCTTATTAAGTTGCCCCTCGGTTAGGTCTAAATAGGAGATATCTGCATAATCAAGAATGGGGAGAAGTAACGACTGAGCAAGCGCAATTTTAGTAGCAATTGGCAGGAAATTCCGGAGCCGTCTGAGAGACCCTATGGCAGCAAACATCTTCCTGCTCACTTCACTCACCTGAGGCACCCATGATAGACAACGATCCATGATTACGCCAAGATTTTTCACTTGGTTGGAAAAAGGAATTTGGATACCATCGAAGACTATCGGAGGGAGCCTGAGAAAGTCAATTTTGGAGATTTGTTTAGCGCTACCCATCACAATTACGTGACTTTAGGGGGTTTACTTTTAAACCGTAATTTTGACTCCAATTTGATATGCGGAGCAGATCAAGATTCGTGGCTTCTATAACTGAATTGAGATCGCTATGCATACCCTGCGAATATATTTGAAGGTCGTCGGCATAGAGGTGATACGAAGAGGAGAGATCAAGAGTTATGGAATTAATGAAGATAGAAAAAAAAAGAGGAGACAGCACACCACCCTGTGGAACACCAGCTGATGTGCTGCACCAGGAAGAACACGAAGAATCTAGTTTTATTCTTTGCCGACGACCAACCAAATAGCTGCGGAACCAGTCAATCGCTGCAGCCGATATGTTAAGAGACTGTAAGAACGAGAGCAAAATATCAAAATCGACCGTGTTAAAGGCATTACTGAAATCTAGAAGTGCAAGAACTGTAAGCTTCTGGTCATTCATACCCAAACGGATGTCATCGGTAACCTTGACAAGAGCCGAGGTAGTACTATGGCCCGGACGAAAACCAGATTGAAATGGGTTTAGGAGGTCATTTCTATTCAGGAAGGAAGTTAGTTGCTGATGCACTAGCCGTTCGAGGACTTTGGATAGGAAAGGAAGAATGGAGATGGGGCGATAGTCAGAGAAGGAACTGGGGTTGGATTTTTTGGGTAAAGGAATAATATTGGCATCCTTCCACAGACTGGGAAAAGTACTTGATGAAATGGAAAAATTCAGAATACCGGTGATAATAGGAACAAACAAATCAAGGAGAGGGAGTATCATATTTCGGCTAACACAGTCAACACCAACGGCGTTAGAAGTGATATTCAATATACCCTTCCTAACATCACTCTCACAGAAATGGCTAAAATAGAAAGAAGAGAAATCTAAGGCAGGACGTGATGAAAGATGATGAAGTGAGTTAGATTTCTTAGGACCACTGAAACAGGTGGACGATGAAAAATGCTGGATAAGCTGGTCAACGCTAATATTGTTTAAATTGGTTGCCTGTTGAGATTTGCCAACTGCGAGACCTTTCAAAAATTTCCACACTTTGGCTGGATTTCCATCTTCAACAGAACTGTGAATATGACGCCTCTGAGCATCTCGACATATAGTGCTACAGCGATTGCGCAGGGTATGATATTTTAAGTTTATTTTTCTCAGAGTTGTTAGCCTTATACTTAGATTTAGATTGATTCTTCCTCTCTATAAGGGCTTTAATATCCTCAGTGAGCCAAGGAGCAGGGAGATGCTTGACTTTTATTGCACGAACAGGAGCATGAGCGTCATAAAGTTGTATAAGGAGCGAATTAAAGAGAGAAACTTGATCGTCTACCGAACCCGCTCGAGCGATACTGCTCCAATCGATTGTTAAAGCGTCATCTCGAAGCTTTTCCACATTTAATCCACTAAAATTGCGCTGCAAAAGAATTTTTGATTTAGATTTGGGAGGACGAATTTTGTAAGAGAGATAGAGCAGATCATGATATGAGAAGGCATCCGCGGAGTATTGTCCAAATTTAGACACATGAGAAGTCGAAGAAACTAAAGTTAAATCAAGAAGAGAAGGCGAGCAATTTGGAAAATAGTGTGTGGCGTCTGAAGGGAGAATAGTTAGATTGCATGCATCTACCAGGGATTTAAGGCGCCGGGATCGACTGTCATCCTTTAGAAGACACGCATTTAGATCTCCCATAAGAATGTGATGATTATAAGAAGGCATAAGGTCTTCGAGAAGTTTCTCAAGAGAATCAAAGTAATTAACGTGAAGGGAGGGGGAATAAAAAACGCCAAGTAAAAGTTTGGAATGAGAGAGGGAAACGTCGAGAAACATATACTCTGCGGCATCAGAAGTAGAAGAACTGGCAGATACATTAACAATTGAATAGGGGATGTAAGAACGAAGGTAAATCGCAACTCCACCGCCACCTCTTCCAAGGCGGTCGTGCCGAATTAAATTGAAACCAGGTAAAGAGTAAGACGTTGAAGGCAAAGCTGGTCTGAGCCACGATTCGGAAATTAAAATAGCATGAATGTTCTTAATGTCAAAAGAGAGTAACATATCGCTGTAATGTGCAGGAATACTTTGCGCATTTAAATGCACAACGTTAAAATTTTTAGGTACATCATTAAACTGAGATTCCAGAAAGTCGTGAAGCGAAGGAGGCAAACTATGGAAACTGTCTTCACTTACACTATCTAAGGAGGAAAAAGATAAATACTGATCACTGTTATCACTGAAAGGCATCTGAAAAATATATATAAAGTTAAAAATATAATAAGTATATAATAAGTGTATACTAATATTCAATAAATATAAAAATATATACAGTAAAAACTAAACAAAAACTCCACAATCTACCCGCCAGCAGCAAATAAAGAAAGAAATACACTTATAAAGAAACGGAAGTTCAATTTAAAAATACATGTTGGCTTCAGATTCGACAGGCATTAAGTTAAATCACAAAAACGGAACGTAATTTAATAAGGAAATATTTAACTTGGTAAAGCGGACCGCAATTTAACAGTTGGCAACACTATACCTGCCATCCGTCAGCACACATGTCAAACTGTCAATGTCAGTTGGAACTTGGCAAAGTGACATTTAAAGTTAGCAATGAAGTTATTGGAATTAATTTATAATATTTACGGGAGACTATTAAAGAGGGTATACAACAAATAACAGTGATTACACGTCAAAATAGAAAAGCGTCAAGCAGTATAACCCGAACAAATACAGAAGAAAGCTACACTATGTACATACTAAGGCTTCAATTTGGCAGCCGCACGTCTGGGCTTTATCTGTTTCTCCGGTTTCTCGGCTTTGCTGCAATTTTCTGCCTTGGGAGGAGCATCTACGCTTGGGGTCGGAGTCACAGGCTGCTCTGGCGCATCCGAAATCGCCTTAAGCTCTGCAAGGCTCACCACACGCCTGCGCACGTCGCTCGCATCCAAGACATGAACAACGCCGTCCCAGGTCCAACATCTTCTGACGCCAAACCGCTCCCGAGCTGCCATGAAGGTCTGCTGACGTGATTTGGTCAAGAACTCGGCTATCGTTACGCCGGAGCCTTTCAATGCCACCTTACCAAACCACACTTTATCACGGACGGCAGTCTCACAGAACTTCACCACAATAGCCCTGGGTTTGCTGCCTCTGCGACGGCCAAGTCGTTGGCTGCGCCTTATGTCATTTGCAGCCACGTCAGCCTTAACAGCTTTGAGCTGTTCAACTACAAGGGCCGTTGTGTCCTCTTTGTCAGCCTCCGGAACACCATGGATGACCAGCATCTTGCGTCGAGACCGCATTTCTATTTGATCAACCTGTTGAGCGATGAGCTCCACCTGCTTCTGGAGTATATTGAGAGAGTTCAAAACAAATGCTTTGAAGCTAGTGAAGTCCGCCGCTACTGCCTCAATACCGCTCCCAGGGTTGCTTGAGCCCGCTTTGTCCAAATTACTCTGCATCTCAGCCATCCTTGCATTGAAGGTTTCAGTGAGCTCCGCAATTGATCCTTGAATTGAGTTGATGTCCGACATAGTGTGTTGATGTTGACAGTTGAAGTAGGTGAAAGTGCAAAAATCAATGTAACTTCCTGGAGAAATGCTTGAATACTACTGGTAGGTAAACTATATTATCTAACCATCAATTTTATTGTTTCAAATTATCCAAATTACTTTTAATTATATTTTTTCTAATAAAATATGTGAACAGTGATGTGGTTCGTTTTATTCACCTACCCGAAAAATCGAGAGATACGATGTTTCAAAAGTAACCAGACATCAATTTGACACATATCACAGAAAAACGAGAGAAAATCAGTACTCGACGGAGTATTCTAATTGTAGAGTGACCATGCGTGTCGTAAATAATTTCAAACGTTTTATTTTTATTTAAAAAAAAATTTTTGCGCTTATCACACTAATACTGATATCAAACAATAGCTTATTTTTAACTGAATCCGTAGTGTTAAGCCTGCTCACGTCTCATGAATCACCCTGTATATAAATAAATAAATATTATGGGACAATCTTACACAAATCAACCTAGTCCCACAGTAAGCTCAATAAGGCTTGTGTTGTGGGTACTAGGCGACGATATATGTAATAGATATATACATATAAATACTTAAATACATAGAAAACATCCATAACTCAGGAACAAATATCCGTGATAAACACACAAATAAATGCCCTGACCAGGATTCGAACCCGGGACCTCCTGCTTCATAGGCAGGGTCACTACCGACTAGGCTAGGAGGCCGTTAAATATATATACTCTTCCTATAACTTTTGTATACAGGGTGGAAATAGATATTGGGTCAGTGAAGGCAGCTACCAGATCCCGTGTTGCTAGGCGAAAATGGTCTTAGGAGACCTTCCTTTGATTTCAAATTAATGAAGATTGGCGTTTACAGATTTTGGAAAAAACATACAGGGTGCGAGAAAATGGTAATTTTTGACAAACTTTTTTTTGATGCCAATCGATCCCATTCCTATCCAGGATCAAAAGCTTGTATGGGACTAAAAAGAAATTTCCGGCTAGAAAAGCCATAAATCGAGAAAAACTTTCCCTATACAATTTGTATGAAAATGAAAAAAGTTTTTTTTACATGTATTTTTTTATATCAATCGATTCCATTTCTATCCAGTATCAATAGTTTCCTTGGCGTCAACTTTCGTTAATGTAAAAAAAAGCCAGAAATTAAAGAAAACTGTTTTCATACATTTACTATGGAGAAACAGTGAACTTTATTTACATTTTTCTGTCACGATAATCAGTTCTGTTTCATTGAAGGATCATAATACGGTATGAAAATCACAGTAATAATTGCAATCAAAATACAGTGGGATGTAAAAGTTTGAGTCTGTAGAAATAGTGTTTAATGTACGTTTAACCTGAAAGTACGAACGACAATACCTGCCGTTTATCTAAACCATTAAGTTTCAGAAAACAGGTTGTACTGCAGTCTTACTCCAACAGACCATACTAGCGAAAACAAATCTATTTGTTTTCGCTAGTATGGTCTGTTGGAGTAAGACTGCAGTACAACATCGTCGTGCCCCATTGCACTGCTAGTAGCTCGAAGCGATGTTAATACGTGGCCATGTGAACGTCGCATTTGCGTATACTCGTGGTATCTGAATTTTTTTATAGCAAATAAAATAGTTAAAATGTAAAACGGCATATCTAAAATACCGTACAAGCAATTGGTAATCGTTGTAAAATAACTAGCTGTCTATCATAACGTCAGGTCCCTGGTGAAATATGATTTTATTTGTTAAGACAAATATTTTATGAGCATTAAATATCAACAACACAAGACTCTAACAACTAACCTTTTTACGAAATTAAGTGTTCAAAATGGAGGCCGTCTTGTTGAACACACAGATCAGCCCTCTTTTTCACTTCCTTCGTTGTTGCGGCTAACAGTGTCTGATGAATGTCTGTCAAAATGGTATGAATTGCATTTTGCAATTCTTCGATATTGGCGAATTTCTTCTTGTACACTTCGTTTTTCAGGTAGCCCCAAAGAAAAAAATCGAGAGGTGTTAGATCAGGGTTTCGAGGTGGCCATTTTATGGGTCCATGTGTCCCTATCCACTGAGTGCCGAATTTTTGGTTTAAATTCATTCGAGTATTGCGGCTGTTATGTGGAGGTGCTCTATCTTGCTGAAAGAACAATTTTCTTCGAAGAGCAAGTGGCATTTCGTCCAACTGTTCTTCAAGACTTTCCAAGACGACTCTGTTATAAATTTCAGAGTGTAGTGTGCCTTGATAACATTTTACCATAACCACGCGATTGCCCATTAATCCACACCAGCAGTTAAAAGAAAACCTAACCTGGTTATGGCTGTCGAAAGTACGAAGGGTATTTTCTGTTGCCCAATAATGATGGTTTCGTCTGTTGTACATGCCGTTATTTGAAGAATTGGTTTCGTCTGACCATAAAATAAAGCACAAGAAATGACGATCGGCTAACGCCCTTGCTCTAAGCCAATTACAAAAAATTCTTCGTCGATTGTTATCTCCGCCATATAAAGATTGAACTATTCGACCATTTCGGTAACATTTGTACCCGAACTTACTCCATATTTTCAAAACCGACGTATGACTTATTCCAACTTCTCTCGAAGAGATCTCAGGATAAGCTTCGACGAGTGTCAATACAGCTAATTCTAAGTCTTCACCAAAGATCTTTGGGTACCTAGTTTTCTTTTTGAAACTACCACCTTGTAGGAGATTATTCAGTAGGGTTTTTATAACTTTCCTTGTTGGAGTCACTCTTAATTGGTATTTTACTCTGTACCACTCCACAGCAGCCGTAAAGTTTTTATTATTTACGAAATAGGCTTCTAACAACTCTAACCTTTCTTGATTCGACGTCATTTTTATAACACTTTACAAACGCTCTAGCATAAACGAGCGATTTGTTCTAAATTCAAAATACCCCGCTCGATTCTGCTTTTTTTTTTTAATTTAAGGTGAATTGGCTTCAAGCTTTCCAGCATAGCTGTTTGTTGTTAAAAATGTAATCGAACCAAGAAAAATAACTTAAAATTCCCTTTTATTGTTATTTAAAATTTTAGTACTCTAGTGTTTTCATACAGTCATTCAGCATAGGAGGATGAATGAGGGTGACAGATAAATAAGAATAAAGTTTTACTTTTTCTCCATAGCAAATGTATGAAAACAGTTTTCTTTAATTTCTGGCTTTTTTGTACATTACCGAAAGTTGACCCCAAGGAAACTATTGATACTGGATAGAAAAGGAATCGATTGACATAAAAAAAATACATGTAAAAAAAACTTTTTTCACTTTCATACAAATTGTATGGGGAAAGTTTTTTTCATTTATGGCTTTTCTAGCCGGAAATTTCTTTTTGGTCCCATACAAGCTTTTGATCCTGGACAGGAATGGGATCGATTGGCATCAAAAAAAAGTTTGTCAAAAATGACCATTTTCTCGCACCCTGTATGTTTTTTCCAAAATGTGTGGAGATAGTTTGACTTCTCGGGACGGACATTGAGTAGGTAGTTTTACCCTAAAAATCATATCTTATCGAACACGTTCGCCGCGTACTTACCAATTGAATTTGAACTTTAAGATTTAGTATTACGGCCGCCACCGTAAATACCGCCAACGAACGTGTTAAGTGGTTGAAAAGGGAGATAGAAGTTTGTATGGGAAATAAATAACCGCTGAACCGATTTAGATGATAGTTTCAGTTCTGGAGCAGGGCCCTACACGTGTGGGGGGAGAGCCTAGTGGCTCCAACTCTCCTCTCCTTCTGTGTGGGCACCCTATGGTTAAAGCCAGGGGCGCCGGAAGACGCCACGGTTGAATCTTTTGCATCCCGTGGCGTCTTCATAAACGGCAAGCAAGGTGAGCACCGGAGTGGGTTTTAGTGGGTAGAGTTCTCCCTCCCCTCTCGAGTGTAGAGGGGTGGTGACTAGAGGGAGCCCCACATCCTCCTCATATGGCTTACCTGGCCAGGGGTAATGCGTAACGCATTTCCCAGTCCGACAACAAAAAAACCAGCCAAGTGCGTGTCGGACCACGCATAAGTACCTTCAATGGAATAAGAACCAAACTAATACCAAAAGGTCGTAACTGATTCCTATCGAAGAAGTTTTTTGAAGGTTAATCAAAAATGGCTAAACCGATAATGTTCAAAATAATTTTCGTAGAAAGTATGTGATAAGGTGCATGATTCAAATTTTTTCATATCTTTTGGATTTACGGTTCAAAAGTTACAGGGGGGGACACAATTTTTCTGACTTTCGAAACGATTATTTCAGAAAATACTCAGTCACAAAATACTTAAAGAAACCTTAATGTAATCTTTAAAGACCTATCGATTGATATGCCACATGTTGATATTTGGTTAATTTTTTTATTTATTTAGTTACATGTATGGAGCGCCCCCCCTAAAAATATTGTTTTCTGCAATTTAACTACATAACCAAGTAGCAGCATACAAAATACACCTTATGTGTAGATTTTATTAAGATACGTCTTATAGTTTCCAAGTAAAATGGCTGTAACATACGGACGGACGGACGAACGGACAGACGCACATGACGAAACTATAGGGTTCCGTTTTTGCCATTTTGGCTGCGGAACCCTAAAAAAGGGGTGGATTACATATTTATTCCACGCAGGAGAAGTTACCAGCACCATATAAAATCTGAATCTCACGTGAAGTGTATACTTAGAATCCGTAGATTCTTTAGTCAGTTTTTATAAATTCGTAGTTTTTAACCGACTTCAAAAGGAGGAAGTTTTCAATTTGGTTATATGTTTATTTTCTTTTAACCGACTTCAAGATTTCAAAAGGAGGGGGTTCTCAATTCGGTTGTATGTTTTTTTTTTCGCGTGTTATTCATAATTCCGTCACGTCTGAACCGATTTTGAAAATTTTTTTTTTTATTTTAAGTGTATACATACTGATTGGTCCCGTTTTTGTCAAAACGCAGTTCTGACAATGAGATCCATGAGGAATCGAAGGAGCTCCTTAAATCTTAAAGGCATACATATTTTTGTATTTTTATCAACAAATCAAGCATTTTCATTTAAAAAAGTGACATGTGATGAAGTGGAACTGCTAATGATGATCAGAACGGAACTCTTCAATGACGCATAGTTCAAGTTTGGCGATTTGTTCTCTTCGTTATGTTTGTCTGTCCATTTGAAACTCACTACTTTGTAACACCCACGTACTAACCATGGATGCTGATTTCATGGTTTTACCTCCTTTTCTACATAATTAGGTGAATAATGCTGTCTTTTTCATTTCATTGTATGGAATTTAAGAGTGTGCCATTTACATCATTTTCATTTTTCACCGGCCTGCCCCATTGATTTCGGTTTATTTTTTTTAAAGATTGTTTGATATGCTGAAACCAAGCTGAAACTATTTCGATGATTAAAAATTTGTTCGTTTGAATAGTAAATACGAGTATACTGACTATTGTCACACGCTAATATGGTACATTCAAAATAAGTTCAAGTGTTTTAGGTACAATAAATATTTTAAAGGTTGGATTAAAATAAAATGTTTGACAATAACTTTACATGTTATTGTCTTCGGTTGCCGCGATAGTTATTCATGAAATAAAACAATTAAAAACGGATTTTATCGCGTGTATTGAGCTTAAATTACATCCCGACGTTTCGAACACTTTACAGCGTTCGTGGTCAACGGGTCGACTGAGGAAAAATATACAATTACCTCCGTTCAAAAACTATCACAATATGCAAACCTACCCACATGTTAAATATTAAACAAATTTAGTGCTTCTATCAAAACTTACTTTAAGCCAATGAAGAAGATGTCACAGTTCCTGAGGTCAGTGAAGTCGGCTACTCCTCTACAGAGTGCAGGGGTCTACAGGCTGGAATGTGAATGTGGTCTATCATATGTAGGCCAGACTAAGCGGAGCATCTCTACTCGGGTAAAGGAACATATAGCCGATGTAAAGCACCGTCGACCAAGGTCAGCAGTCTGTGAGCATGTCATGGATAGGCCCAACCACTCAGTTAAATTTGACAAACCGCAAATCCTCGTCAAGGAGAAACGATACATTCCCCGGATGTTGCGAGAGGCAATCGAGATTAAAAAATATCCAAATTTCAACAGAGAGGATGGTTTTTCGGTACCACCAGCTTGGGATCCAGTTATTCATTTGGTTAAGGAGCAAGCTAGACATAGGACTGTGAGACCATAATGGTGGACAGTGTGGACACTAATAATAATTTAATACTAATTTAAAAATTTAAAAATAAAAAATAATAATTAATAATAATAAAAATAATTTGTTTAATAATTTGTTTTGTAATAATAAATAATTTGTTTTTTATAATGGCCCCTCTGGCATGTGCAAACACTAAATTTGTTTAATATTTAATACGTGGGTAGGTTTGCATATTGTAATAGTTTTTGAACGGAGGTAATTGTATATTTTTCCTCAGTCGACCCGTTGACCACGAACGCTGTAAAGTGTTCGAAACGTCGGGATGTAATTTAAGCTCAATACACGCGATAAAATCCGTTTTTAATTGTTTTATTTCATGAACTTTACCTGTTGCTAACCTCTGTGGCTCCAGCGGCTTATTGTTTTATTCAATGCACGCAAGCATAATTTACTGTGCACTTGCGCGACGGCGCTTTCGCCAGCGCGTATTTTCGCCATTATTACCTTTTGCAATAAACATTACTATTCTCGCAGGGATATTTATATTCTCGCCCGGGCGCGGACATTGATTTCATATTCACTTTATGCGGACTCGCGTTCAGGTAAATACGCTAATACGTTGCCTATATAGTAACAGTGAAACCTACCCATAGTTCAATGGAATTTCGATGAAGAAGAAAACCTCTTTTTTTACATTCAGTTGTCGAGGTTCGGTCTCTTCGCAGGGGTGTCCAACTCCACGGAGTGACAACTACGGCCTTGGAACGTATCCGATACGTTTTCGAGGTTGTCAATATTCTCTTGACATGACCACAGATAAGATAAAATATTTAAGTAGTTTATAGTAGTAGTTATGTACTAAAATAACAGTTAAATTGGGCAAATTAGGTAATAAATCTGAAATTTATCTAGTTTTGTATTAAAATTACTGATGGATTAGGTCGATTGAGGCAGATTGGGGCAGGTCCAGCAATCAAACTAATCGCGTACCTACTTGTCAACCCTAGTACGTCGAAAGGCAAAATTGTAATGTCAAACACTGATTTTATTATTTATCTATTTAATCTTTATTGCACAATACAAGATGGTACAAATGGCGGACTTAATGCCATAAGGCATTCTCTACCAGTCAACCAATAGATTTTGTAGGGAAGATAACCTTCTGTATGTATATTATTCTGTGCTCTTCGCACCGAATTAACGATTCTATACTTTGAATGGCAGTCAGTTTTAAAACTTTTTCGTATTTAAATTATGTACCTTTCTCTAGTTGAAACAAGTCTATACATTACATATTATGATATATTCATAATTATTATCATATTGGTTTACTTTTGTGATCCTCAGAGAAAACCCTATCTCAATGTGATCATATCACACCGACATTATCAGTAAAGAGGTTTCACTTAAAATTTAATATTACTTAATTGACTTGTATTTGGGGTGTTTGTTTATTTTGAGGTGTGTAATAAAAGTATTTATGTTATGTTATTGGTTTTACTTTTTCAGTTACAACCGCAAGTACGTATGGGCATTAAATGAAAATTTAATTTAATCAAGCCCAAATTGAATTGAAAATACTTCCAGTGCTATTACCAGTTGCCAGTGCAAAGATTGTATGGTGTACATATGTGTTTGAAAAAAGTTAATAACCCCTAAAGTTTTTATAACATGCGACCAAGGTTTCATTAAGGGATTGATTATTTAAAGTCAATAATACTAAGTCAATCATACTTAACTCCCGTTGTCCCTATAGCCAGCCAAATTACTTTTATGTACATTATTCCACCAGGTTACCAACTATTTGAAATACATAAGCGTTTACGATTTAACCATTGTCATAAAAAATACCGTTTAAATGGAGATTTATCACGGCAACATACACGACATAAGATTAATTATGGGTCGTTCTCTTTTTTTAGCGACAATTTAACGCACAATTTTGAAGGTTTCCAAAAAATAATTTTGTTTAAGAAATAAACTGGTAAATAAATAAATTGATTTTATTATTGCCTTGTAATCTAAGATTCTGGAACTAAGGCGTACATCGATCTTTTTAATTATTTAACTCTCTTAAATTTTAGTTGTTTGGGTAATGGGAAACAAATAAGACACCTGCGTCGCAACAAATGGGAATGCTTTTTTATTGCAATGCAACATCAAAACATTTTTTTTTATTGATCATTTTAAAAGGAAGTAACATCTTTCTTAATTGTCTCACCTTAATATATAAAAATGTAACACAGAAAAGTAAAAAATATATATTAATACCACTCTGTCACAAATCAACTTCAAAGACCACTGTACTTTTATATATTTTACTCATTTTAAGAAATATGATTATAAAACATCATTTAAAATCTTCCTCACAAATAAGTTAAAAACTGAAAATATTGTTTTTACAAATTATTTGTAATAATAAATATATTAACCGAAGTTAAATATTCATAATCAAGGGGAAATTTATGTGACACAGTGGTAAGTAGGGTGACAGAGTGGTAATACACTGTCAAAACATTTGTAATCGGTAAAATCCTTACCAGAACAGTAAAATAAACTAAATGAAACTGTTTAATAAAACAAAATCTTACTATATTTTTTATACTTATTTACTTTTTTCTGTAATTATCTTATGTCATATTGTAGTTTTACATTTTTGCGATAAAGCTTTGATCTGTCTCTTCTAACTTGCCGTCTTCCTCTTACACTAGCAATGGCTGGTTCCGGAATAGGTATTTCAGGTCTTAGGAGGTGGCGGAGAAGCTGGAGTATGGAGTAAAATGCTCTCTAGAGCTTTCTTCTTTTCTCCTCTTGTGTCATTCTTTTTTTGCCATTTTTTTAAGTTCTTGGGGCGTCATATCTTTGACTGTCTTTTTTCGAGCATGGTATCGCTCTAAATTCTTCCTATTTACTTCAATACCTTCTCAGGCTGGTTTCTCCTTTTTTCGCGGTAACGCCGTTGCCTTTCTGCTGCAGATAGTGGCATTTTTCAAGTTATTCTGATGTATTACCTTAAATATACAGAACGAAATCACGATGTAATATTTGAAATACCAATACATATTTTTTTCATCATAAAAAAATGAATTTTTCATACAAAAACGACACCTTGGTCACAAATGTTACCACTCAGTCACGGTATCGTGACAGAGGTGTATCTTGACACCGGAGTAAAATAACCACGTTTGAGATTTTAAGATTACACTTATTGACATAATAAATGTATTGTGCATCTCGCACACAAGAAAAACCACAAATAAATAATATTATAATAGAAAAAAATACACATTTTAATATTTTACAATTAAAACTTACGTGACACAGCGGCCACTGAATTGACACACGCATCGCTTTTCATTTTAGTCAGCGACTGGCTCGTTTCGAGAACGTTCGCAAAGGCAAGAGACGGTAGAGGTGAGGGGATTAAGTTGGCCCGTTGCCTAGCAACCAAAGCCAAAACACATCCAGTACGTATTTGTTTTGTAAAATTCGTGACATAGGATCACAAAAATAAATGTATTACCAAAAGACTCCAGTAAAGCATTTATTATGTTAAAGCATTATATTATGAGTACATACTTTTGTACATTAATTTTAATCATTATTATATTATTTTATATATATTTATAACCAACCGTGTTATAAAATACTTATCATTTCGTAGATTTTTTTTCATGCGAAAATCACAACAGAGTACACCTCGCAGATGGGACACATTTAATTTGTATGCATTACACCTTTGTCACAAGTTTTGGGTACTATGTCACGGCAATATCTTGAAAAAATGTTGTGTTATGGATGTAATTAGAAGTAACAACGATTGTTGTTATTATCTAGGTACATGTTCACTAAAAGTATACGGTAAAATGCAATTATTTACACGAGTTATATTTTATTTCCCCCAGGGGACAACGAATTGTTGCTAAAAAAAGAGAACGACCCTAATAATATAGTTTGGTACCATCTCCGCCTGTACACAAAACGCCAGGTATTCCATTGTAGGGCTGCAGGAATGACGACTACCGTTCGGATTGCCGGCTTTTATATGTTTACTCGATTACATGAAGTACAAGTGTATTGCTCCAATTTATATACGAGTAAATACTGTTACTTGACGATTGGCAAACAAACATCTATGGAAGGGATTATAATCGTAACCCATAACAACTGGTTCAAAACAAGCATGAAACAAGTTTTATGTTAGAACTTCGACGGTTATGAGACCGGCGAGTGGTATTAAATGCATTTTAAGGTCTTACAGCAAACTCAAATCAAAAAAGCTGCTTGAAATTGAATAAAGCGTTAATGTTAACGCTATTACTCTACTCCTGTATACTGTGTATGAATACTATTAAGTACTCATATTTCATTAGTACTTATATTTATTTAGACAAAGAATTCTTAAGATATACAAAACTGTCCAAAATGGTGGTAAATACCTTGGAAGAATAATAAGAAAGGAAGGAAGCGTAATAAACGCTCAAAATCTGCTCCACTTTCCTGGTGCCAAAGTGGGCGGAGCTTGTGACAGCGGTGCCCTAATGTCATGTCAAACATTTTCCAATTGTCATGTCGTCAAAATATTAGTTTTTTCGGTCCATGATATTTCGGTAATATATCGGTATTAAAATGCCGGATTGTGCCGTGCATTGGTGCAGGAGCCACACAGGCGCCAAAGATGGTGATATTTCTTTTCATCGGTAAGTAAATCACGCATAGATATTCTCATACATTACGGACTTGGTCGATGTTATGCAATTTAAGTTTTGGAAAAGTAAACATAACTCATTTGAGGAAAAGTATAATGAATGTTTATTTATAAGTATTACCTAGTAGTAATAAATCGGCAAAACAAAACCCTTCGAATTAGTACCTACTATACTTACTCTAGTAAAATACCATTCTGGCCGTGCCATTTCTAGTACAGTCGCCATCAAATTTATCGGAGCGGCCACGGTACTCAAAAATATCTGAACAAGCACCTTATCGCCTTAACAATAAAAGCATTGTTCAGATATTTGTGACCACCTTGGCCGCTCCGATATATTTGATAGCGACTGTACAACTGACTAATAGGTATGACTCTTATTTTTCATTAATAATGAATGCTATAACTTCATAGCATAGTCTTTAATTATCAAATCTAGAGCAGAGCCCGACTGGGGAACTACCTCTACCTTACAGAAAACCACAGCCAATTAGCACTAGACCCTACTCATAGTGTTGTGTTCCTGCCGGTGAGTAAGGTTGCCAGAGAGCTCAGAGGATGCAGTGTGTTGACGACGGGGGATCCTCTTGTCCCTTTAGCTGTCAACACAGTGAATCCTCTTTTATATGAAATCGTCGGCAACGCACACGAGACACCTCTGGAGTTACAGGCGTCCATAGGCTACGGTAATAGCTGCTTACCCATCAGGTGAGCCTTATGCCTATTTGCTACCGTTTTAGTATAAAAAATGGATACAAAATGTAAATTTATCTTTGTATTTCCCTAAGCCTGCTAAAATAAATAGTACACGTAAACGAACTCATCCGTTATTTTTTTAGTTCAAAAAAACGAGGAAGCAAAGAGAATTTTAACTATTTATATTGAAGGTATGCTATTATTTTCCAGTCTGATCATAAATAAAGTTAAAAAATAATCGTTTTTTTTGCCATAATCAACCTTAATTGCTTAACATTATGTTGCTTGAGACCAAGAGGGTCTCCCTATAAAATTGTAAAAGAGGTCAAAATCTTTACTATTTTATGTTAATTTATGCTTATTTTGTAGTATGTAAGTCCCTATATTGTAATTACGTACTTTTATTAAATAAATGAAAGATGAATAGAAGGCTTTCATATGATTCCAAGAACGATTAAATTTACGTATATTACATAAGTAATGAAAAATGCACTAAAAAATAAATTGTTAATTTATTGCATTATTATTTATTACGTGAACCCATTGCAGCTAAGAAGCTGCTTAAATCCAGCGTCACGGCATCAAAATTGTCACCTCCCGCTCAAAAAGCTCGGTGTGCTCAATAGAGCGAGGCGATACTTCACTCCGGGGCAGAGACTGCTCCTATACAAGTCGCAAGTCAGACCCCACATGGAGTACTGTTGTCACCTTTGGGCGGGAGCACCTGGATACCAGCTTGGGCCCTTTGACTCGGTGCAAAGGCGCGCTGTGCGGATCGTCGACGATCCCAAACTCACGAGCGATATTGAACCTTTGAGTCTTAGGAGGGACTTTGCCTCCTTATGCGTGTTCTATCGCTTGTACAATGGGTTGTGCTCTGAAGAACTGTTTGATATGATGCCCACGGCAGCTTTTTATCACCGCACCGCTCGCCGCCGGCAGGGTGTTCATCCCCACACCCTGGAGCCCAATGGGTCGCGCACAGTACGATTTAAGAGGAATTTCCTCCCACGAACGCTGCGGCTGTGGAATGAACTCCCTGCCGAGGTTTTCCCAGTGGGCTACAGTATGAGGTTCTTCAAAAAAGGAGTGTATAGGTTCCTAAAGGGTAGGCAACGCGCATGTAAATCCTCTGGGGTTGCAGGCGTCCATAGGCTACGGTAACTGCTTACCACCAGGCGGGCCGTATGCTTGTTTGCCACCGTCGTGGTATAAAAAAAAAAAAAAACCCCTTTATAAACTAAACGTAAGGAGCGCGAAACCCCTTAACATGTGGCCTTGGTGATCGATTGTCTTTAGTGGTAGGACCCATTGTAGAAAGTTGTGCGTAGTTCCCAAATTCTTTTAATGAAAGACTGGCGAATCTTCCGAACTCTCGAAACACAATAACAATTTTAATAGCTTAATTTTACAGACAAATTACCCGATGAAAGTTTAAAAGTTGAGTGGTTTCTAAGAAGGAGTAGGATGAAGAGTAAACAGAGGAGTTACAAGTTTATTATAAAATAGATGATTTGATAGATTGTAGAGTAGGCTATTGGCTTAATGTGGTTAAAGATAGTTATCAGTCTTATAAAATATTATTTATTTAAAATATAATATCTCCAACCGCATCCTGATAAGTGACCAGTTAACATGCCAAGGAAGACCCTTGTAGTCTGCATAATTATTTCCCTTACTGAACCCCATATCTAACTAGCTAGCTAAAAGGGAAATGTACATATTTCTTTGGGCAAAATTATTCTTTTGTTCACAATACTAGCATTAGCAGACGCCTTCTCATTGACATGGACGGATGGAGAATGGTCACGCTAACCTAATACCCAATTTATTTTGTATTATTGTTATTTGGTATTCCTAAACTCCACAACATAAATAATCAGCGTTTCGTATCCTAGTTTTAAATGAGAAGAAACGCTAAAACAAACTAAATAATGTCAATCTTTTTTGAATGCCCAATATTTATTCTCAACATATTAAAAGCTGATATTTCTAGGTCTATCTAAAACAAAGGCAAAATACTAAAGTAGTGACCTAAACAGAAGAGTTAAACCAGTGATTTACAGTATCAGTTTGACATATTCCCAACGCACTGCATCGTTTGGCGTCAGGAGCATGTCAGTCGTCCATCTCGGACTGACTTACTATCCCAAGATATAAATGAAATAAAAATGAATGTGACCGGACACTATATTCCAGAGATACCTTGCCTTTGCAATAGGAACCTAGAAATATAGAATTTCAAAGATTTGCTTTTAGAACACTTAATGATCTCACCATTAACTTAATACCAATAGATTTAAAAATCAAAACCCACCATATAAATAGTAAATATATTGTTAAGTCATGAAAGTGTAAGGAAAATCTCGTTTCCCGTAAATATTATAACAATATTGATATTATCCATAAAACCAGCACTCAGATATAAAATAGAGCAGAACTTACTCAGATAATTTCATTGTAATCCATTATATATCACTTGAAACAAACACTTTTCACTATTTCACCATTTTCACTCTAACTACTAACTGCCGGTCCGAACGTAGAGATTTGAATGCATGACTACGACCAGCTCTGGCCCTTTTATAGTAAATTCCGGGGTCCCAACCTTGAGCGTCATTGTATGAAATTTTAGGGTAAATATATGAGATTACGTCGTCAATATATGAGATTCTAGTACAAATATATCGGTTTTAGGTACCAAAATAAGAGAAAGTGGGGTCAATATATCAGATTATAGCGTCAATATATGATATTCTGGTCCAAATGTATGGGATAATGGCGTCATCTCCTTATGTCAATAGCATTAAGGCTCAATTTATTAAATTTGTTACTCATGACGTAGACAGCCGTTATTTTCTTAACTTATTGTTAAGTGGAACAAAAATTAATCAAGTTTGTAATTAAATGCGTAATACTTTTATGGTATTATTTTTATCTTAGTAATTAAATACGAAGATGGCCTCCCGTTTAGGTACACCATCCACGTCAAACTTAGGCGTATTTATTATACGTTAACTTGACATTTCAGTTATTTCATTTAAGTATCTCCTGTCCAATTAAACTTCATTGTCAAATTGATTTTGACCACTCACAACACGGCAACTTTTCTTATTGGCGAAATGGCATGAAACCTTTGCGGAATTAAGGTTAACACAAAAAATATGCTTAATGAATGAGTACTTGATTGGTTAATAAGACATAAGACATTTGAGTCTTGTAAACGTAAAAATGGGTCGTGGTTTTACATGAACTTTGCTTGCCTTTACTCGTCTTGATATTATATGTCGATGGTAAATACTAAATTTTCAGTAGTTAAGTAGATTTTGGTATGAGGTATGATTTCGGGATGCTAGAAACATTATTAATGATGGAATAGTATGTCTCTTCATTTAACTTTCCGGAGCTGAAACAACTGCTGGGTGTTGTTTTAAGAAGAAACCAAACATGGTTCTAAGAACATTAGAACGCAAGCGTAGAATGAAGCGCGAAACTATAGCGAATATACCCTCGCGCTATCTTTGTGACGCGCGGTTTTGCGTTCGGTCCGCTAGTACGTAGTTCAGATCTCCGCACTCTTTCCGTCTTCGCGGTACAATGGCGAACACAACGAGGAGATGTGAATGCGGACTAGCGGACCGAACGCGAAACCGAGCGTGACAGAGACGGCGCGAAGGTAGTAATGCGCATTAGAGCACACGGATTCGCTACGTAGTGTTTCGGCGTCATATTGGACTACTAAAGTAGAATTCCTAATTGATAGGAGTCATTTGACAGCACTTTACATACATTTACAGACAGATTTGTATGCCAGGAGCTGTCAGAAAACTGCACTCAAAAATTCCACTTCGGGCGAAAACGTGCAGTGTTGCCGCTAATTCGAGTCGATGGAGATGTGTAAAAGGCGTCAAACTGATATTGTATTTACCTAAGTACTGCCGTGCAAGTCGCATACAATTGTCTGGGATACTTTATATAAGATAAATGTGATTTGATTCTTGGAAACTGAATATAAAACTGGATTTCATTAGTTTTTAAGATTTTATAGGCAATAAGAAAATATTTAATAGTTTTACCTTGTTCCCGGGGTATTGTTTGAAGTGATGATGCAAACGCACCAGAGCATAACCTAACATGTGTTTTTTAAATAAATGAGAATCCCAATAACCAAACAGCTTCTTGCTACCAAGAGCAAACCTTTTATGTGACTTGTTAATAAGTAACACGTCATAAACTCGAAATCAATAAATCATACAATTTGTTGCCACGAAGCAAGGCGAAAAACGAGGAAAATAAAATTACTCAATTCAAATAATACTCTTCGTAAAAGGACGCATATCTCAGCACTCAACGAGGAAAAAAGCTGAAGCGATTGATCTTGACATGAAATCGGTAAAAAATGCTAACATACTAACAAAGACAATGGACGTCAAAATCAAGAACAAAAAACATTATCGTGCCCAACGTTTGACAGCTGGACTTGATGCTTAGTTAAAAATCAGGGTCAAAGGTCAAAAGGGAAAAGTAAAATAAGATAAACAAACACGGCTCACTGAAAATTCTTTTTCACTAAAATATAAGGACCTAGTCAACGAATATTTTTACTGAAAAGGAATGTAAACAACAAGTTTACTAGTATGTTTCTAAATTGAAAATGAAACCATGTTTATTTTTTTAAACTGCATGATTACGAAGCAGTGAAGGTAAATGGGTTTGTTTACATTATTTAACTTTTCTATTAACCCTGAATTTATGCAACCACATTTGTAGTACGAGTAGGTAAATGAATTGAAAAATATTCATATTTGACAAGGATATTATACTCGTAACTAATGTCCCGGACATACGCCGTAGAGCATATTCTAATAAAGCTGTCAAATGGAGGAACTTTTGTTCTTATTCTGTACACATCTTACAAAAACAATAAGGGTTTGCTTTTGCAATAACATTACTCTTCTGATTTTATGTAAAAAAATTACATGTTATATAGTCTATTGTCTAATACATTTGCCTCAAAATTGTAAATATAAATTTGGATTTAAATCGTTTGCCCTAATTGATTAGGTTTTGTTCTGTAGCAGTTAGGTCAAGGCCTAGTAACTTCTTAACAAAAGTGTGTCCTTCTCAAATTGCATATGTGTGCGTGCGGTTTATAACAATTATTACCAGTATTTAAAACATATGTTTTTAAATATAGCAACATTTAGAACCGACTTTAAACGATGTTATACTTTGCATTTTCTCGGGCCTAATCAGTTGTGGACCCTGCCTTGCTTCACTCCCTTGACTCCCTAAGGGTGGGTTGCACCAAACCGCCTGTTAAAGTAAGCCAAATGTTATGCTAATCGGAGGTACTTAACGATTGCTAACATGAATGGGTTGCACCAAGTGCAAAATAACAGAATGTAAGAGTTACGAGGGATGCCACTGTATAAACGCATTTCTAACAACATTTTCATGGTAGAATATTATTTTCATATGGCAACCCAACCATAAGTGCCAAACTAAACTTGTCAAAATCGTCAATTCGTCACACGAAGAAAAAATCTAAAGGAAAGAAAAGAGCGCGAACTAAACTTTGCACCCTGCAGCTTGAAAATCAAGAATATTCAACAATTTTAGCCATTCCTGAACATGTTTATTACTCAGTCAAAAAGTGGGCTATCCATAGCGCCCTACGAGCAAACTTTTTCAAAGGATAATGCAACTTGTGTTGCGAGTGGTGTTTAAAGAGAAAGCCAGAGTAGTCGGCTGGTGTATTATATTTTATATTATAGTGAGTAAATTATCCTTCTACTTTATTACTACTTACAGAACCCTAAGCAAGTAAAGCGGTTGATGGAAGCACCAAATGGCGAGAAGGTGCCCAGTCGCAAAACAAAGGCACCACTAGTTTTGAGAACTCTCCTTTCGAAAATTCGTAAATATAGGGCGCTGAATCCCTCCAACCTGGTTAATTATGGCTAGCATTGTAACCAACGACCAAAATATTGAACTTATTATATATGTACCTACTTATTGAAAGAGTGTTCTAAAGCATCTTTGTGAAGTATAGCACATAATTATGTTACATTCATAATACACAATGTTTTTTATTTCAGGTTTGAATTTACCTTTGGTTTTGAAGACAAGATG
Organism: Pammene aurita; assembly: GCA_947086415.1. Lineage (NCBI taxonomy): Eukaryota > Metazoa > Arthropoda > Insecta > Lepidoptera > Tortricidae > Pammene > Pammene aurita. The sequence goes on from OX352293.1 coordinate 26,443,214, forward strand.
AAATCAAGGCTTATGCAACTCAGTGCTCAACTCAAGGAACTTTTAAAGTGAAAGTGCAGTGGTTTCAAGAAATTTGTAGAATCTCAAAGTAAAAATAAAGAATATTTTTTTTAACATAATCAATACTTATTTCAATTTTGTCAATAAAATACATAAATATTTAGTTACCCTACTTTGTTTATATATTATTCAAACTCTGGCATAGGTTTCCTTTGTAGATAGGGGCAAGACAATGACATGCAATGATTATTTTCACCATTTTTCTAGCAACTGAAGAACAAATCAAATTATTTTAATAAATATTTTGATTTGTTTATTTTTAAGTAGACACACTACTATATAAATTATAAACTTATATAGATGTCATATAAGGAAAAAGTGACCTAGGCCTCCGGTGCCCAGGGCTGGGATCGAACCAGCATCTTCAGCACGGGAGGCCTAGGTCACTTTTTCCTTTGTATATGACATCTATATAAGTTAATTTTTCTAGCAGTTGACATTAATAATCAATATGAACATTGCCTGTTGTTACAGGCAATGTTCATATTGATTATTAATGTTAACTGCAGACTACATTTTAAGCAGTCTCATACTTACTAAACTTGAAACTATTGAAGTATTTTAGGCCAGATCAATCTAAGATAGTATAAACCCAACCCGTGGCCAAGGTGACCCAGCTTGTTGACCGGAGAAAAAACTTCATATACTGAACCACAGATGGTTATCAACAATATGATACAGGTCAAAGCGACTATGGTCAAGTAATGTTTTATGAAACATTACTTATCGATATAAATAGATAGTATAAATTGCTGTAGTTGCTTAGTTTGGCTAGGTGAGATTGTCCCAAAGTCATAAGAGTAAATTTCAAAAATGTTTTATTATCACTTGTATTTTTGTAAAATACATGTTACAAGTCATACAAACAGCCATGTATGTACTGACTGTACTATTATGTTTTATTTGTAAATAGGTACCTATCCTGATTAGTAGAGATATATGACATTGATAAAAAGAGACCTATATTATTTATTACTAATGAGTTTTTAGGTACCTACTTATGTTAGAGTACAGTACATAAACTCTCATAGGATCTAACATTTTTAGCCAAAGCCCAAGGCCAGGTCTTTGCTTCCTTTTTAGCCCATCATGAAACAGATACAAAATGCAAATGCATGTATTTTGTGTACAATTTGAATGAAAAAAAGCATGTTCATAATAATGTCCGATATAAAAAATACTAATGGGGAATGGAGGAAGGCATCTATCAAAGGTTTGTCAGATGATGCCAGCATAGCTTTGTACCTATCACTAGTTTTGTTCTATGGGATTTGGCTTAAAGGGCTATAATTAATGCCAGAAAATTCCAAATAAAACAATAATTTGCCTCAGAAGAGCAACACACATGAAGTCAAATTAGCTAAACCATGCTATTACCAAATTTTCAGTAGATAATTATTTATTTATATGGGGTTATTGTCTCTTCAGATCTGTAAAATCTGTGCTGTGAATTTATTTCACAAATGAAACTGAAATACAGTGTAAACTATATAGCGGCACTCAAGGAACCGGAATTTTTTTCATGTTATTGCGAGTTGTCGTTAAACAGAGACCTACTGTGCTTGATTTAAGGCCTATATAAAATCAAATAAAAAAACAAGATTTAAATGAATCAGTATAATAAATTTTCATAGACATTTGAATTTGTTGATACCAAACCATTGTTGAACTATTTTTTTCCACAACACTTGACACTCTAATTTACTTGATTGTATATTCCATATCACGCTTTATTTACATGTAGTTCTGAACATTGTTTAGTTGAGTAGAACATTGTCGAGGCTCGATTTCGGTGGTATTGGCGATAAATGTTTGGTGATATATATAATAGCACTGCTGCTATGGCATGAAATTATAATCTGGTTATCTGGCACCTTTTGAATCGTATGACTTGCTCCCATCGAGGCTTTCTACCGTGTCATAACATAAAACACGTGTTTCTTCTTGACCTGTTCACTCCACCGCGTCAGAGGTTTACGCTCCCTTTTGCTTTCTACCTTAAAGAACTTGCAGTATTCAAGTCTTGTAGTCAGTCATTCGTTATTTCCAAAGGTTTGGTCTTCATTGACAAAAACAGAGTGGTTTTTAAAATGATTATCATGATTGTTCTGCAGGTTTCGCTCGCTCTACGGCTGTCGGCTTTCATGACAATTACTGTAGGTTCTGGCATAGTTCTGGTATGTCTGTTATAACAGAAGTCTGGTCTATTTCAACCTGAAGTCACTTGGCACTCGGTTATCTTAATCATGAACTACGCGCCATTGATGTATTCTACTAGATGAGCTATCTAGAACAAATTTTGTGCCCCATGTTTGGCGGTTGACAGCTGTCACTGAATTAAAGAGTAGCTTTAACAGAACTGACGTAACACTGTTTTGACAAAATTCATTTTCTGCCTATAGAAATTTTGTAAGGAAACGTAATTAACTAAATTATTGTTTTATTTATACCTAATGTTTATTTTGCTCCTTACCCTAGAGTTTTAGGAACGAATGGAGTAAAATACTATTTTCGCCGACAAGCGCCTTTCAATACGAACTTTGGGGGTTAAAGATCCTTGATATATACTTAAAATTACTTTGATTTCTTCGCACGAATGAAAAAACATTGTGTAAGTACGTATTACACGGGTGATATTTCGATATTTAAGTTTTAAATTCAAATCATATAAACCGTTTCTATGTATTTTACTCGCATTAACAATTTTGGCAAAATCGCCCTTGTTGAACAATAAATATATGTTTAATGAACTAAACATTACCCTATCGTACTTATCTAAAACATGTTTATTACATAAATAACAAACAATATCAAGTGTAACAATGTCAAGGTATATCAAGTGTAGGCACATATGCTGTGTTCCTTCTGCGACATTAATCTGTGCGCCAAGGAATATGGCGCCGCACCGCCAACATTAATATTTTAAATTAATGTAACACCAAACTTTGCACTTATTTACCTATGGAATGTAATTCCGTGGCTTTTATTACTATTTTTAGAATTATTTTTCCAGTTTATTATCACGCAAGGAGCCTTTACGTTTAGTATTTGATTTTTAAATTTTTTTGACACTAGCGTGTAATCATGTCTGTGGTCCAACAGTCACTGTCAGACTTGTAGTGATTTTCACTAAAACTCATGGTACAAATAATTTCTTAGGGATGTCTTCTCCTGTTACTCAATGCTACGCGCACATAATTATACAGGATACCTTTATCACCAGCCACAACAGTAAATAAATTGTTAGGTACCTCAAAGTGAGGGGTACCTGCAGTAGTGATACCGAAAGAAGGGAAGGTAGGGAAAGGTAAAAAGGGAACTAGTAAGCATGTATACTAGCAGAATATCTTATGTATGCAGTAACGCGTTGTACTTAACACATTTGGCAGAGACAAGCTGGAGGGTAACGACGTAAAAGGATATCAACATTAAATATATATTATGTTTCTGTTGTGTAGGATAATAAGAAGATTCAAGGATGCATTAAGTGAAGCAATGCCACCTGGGCAGTAACTATAGCGGCTGCAACTTCAGGGAACTTGTCTGCGTGATGAACGGCTGAACGGAACATGCGTCCATAGTGTCCCTACACATCTCCAGTACCATTTTACACTGTAGAAAACCAATAAATTAATATACTTAATATATACCTACAGGTATTCATTTTCATTCTTGATAGTTCAATTAAGCCTAGGAAGGAATAGAGCATTTCTATGAATGTAGGTAGTTTCTAATAATCATATGTTTTATGCCAATTGTATGTTTTTCGACGCAGTAATTAAGTTCTTTTAATATTTAAAAATAAATAAATAAAATAGCTTTATTATTTCCACATTTGTAAAAGTTAAGTACACTACATATAAGTTATACATTTAGTTGTGGTTTTTCTAATGTGGATCCTTTTGAATTCTTGTTAGACCAAAAATGTGTCTCCTTGTTTTATTACTTTTTACATAAAATATAACATAACTATTTTATTACAAAAATAGCACACAATTGGTACAATAAAAATATTTTTGAGTAATGCTAAATAAATAATAAATACACAATAATCCTAAAAAAAAAAAAGAATACCCGTACCGGGATTCGAACCCAGGACATCCGCTTCACAGACGGGCTACTACCAACGAGGCCAAACTGGTTGTCAAATTAGTTACTGCGAACTACACGGGAGCGCTGTAGTATAAACGAACTTTAGTGACGAGACATTTTTTTTGTATGTAGTTACCGTTCTTCTCCTAGTGAGTATTATATATTCTTTGAGTTAGGTAAGATCAATTCAACAACTGATAGAATTACATATTTCTTTTATGCAAACAAGTCAAAATTGTGCATATTCCAAGATATTAATCCTGGCATTAGGCCAGTATTTTTTATTCAACAGTAGGTACTTATTGTTAAAAAAACAACTAAATAGTTACCATCGTACAAAAATAGTAATATATGCGATTATTTTCGACTTACATAATTGTGTTCGTAACTAGTTAAAACAAAGTTGACTTAATTTTGACTAGGTACTTAATTACCGTGTTCCCTAACACACAGTCAACATTGCACAAACTAACGTTATAAATTACTGGGAACAGAACACGATTTTGGAATTGGATGTGTGTCGATTTAGAACAGAACTACATTCAACGTAGCTTACTCGAACATTGTGCAGCAAGTGTGTGCATTCGCAAGCTGTGTAGCCTCCTCAGGGACAGTTGGACCAATTCAATTTATAAATCCAGAACCTTCACTCTGCGATCATTCAATTCGGCAGAATGTGATATGTTTTAAATAGCTGCTTTGTTTTCAAGCTAACACGATCGTATTCGTATTAAAATCAAGGTACCATATGTACCGTAGGGTATATACCGTATTTGGATTACGTTCGGCAATATGTTTTCTTTGATAAGGTTGATGAAGGAGAACAGAAGTAATGATAAAGTGGAACTGATGATGATGATGATGATGATCATGAATTGACCAATGGAAATCTGTAATTAATCAATTATCCTAGCCCTGTTTAGAAAAACATAGCATTTATTCGCTTTTTATGCTATGCCTCCAAATGGTACCCTAAGTACTAAACTTTGTGACCATACTCAGGTACTAAAAAAACATAATTTAACTGTTATTCCTTTACACATATATTCCGTAGGTTGTAAATAACCGAAATATAACATGAACTCATTTTAGCCCATTTTTTCGCCCTCTTTCGCAAAAACGCAAACTAAACTCCTCCAAATGGTACCTTCCTAGTAAACTTGTCACCTATTTTCACATATAAAACCCCTGTTTTGAATAGTAGTAAGTATATTTTCCGGATGCGGCAACACGCTCTATAATTGCACCACTAAAATTGAATCGAATGTAAATAAAGGTCCCTGACTCTCTGCACACTTCTTTCTGCTTATTAGTGGAGTACGGGAACGCCTTTTTAACCTATAAAAATTACATAAATCACAAGTCCGATTTTATTTAAGACCTGTTAGAATACGGTAAGTAATAATAATAAAAAATATTTTATAACAATTGTTAGCATTGCGCTAGGTATAATACATGTATTTGTTTGCTACACATAGAAAAGATTATGTAAGTTTTATTTTTCTCCACCAGGCTATCGCTTTTTACTATTGCAACATAACTTAACATTTTATAACGGTTTTGTCAAGAGCATATGTCGTCTTAGCCATTTGTAATTCGTTTATAATTCAAGGTCACTTATATTTTGACAAATTGTTTTCGATTATGCTTACATAATCTATTGACCAAACTGTTATAAAATGACAGATGATCTTGAAATAGTTGAACGCAATAGTATGGTAAAAGAAAATATATCTTTTATAATCTTTTCTTGTAGTTATTAACAAATATCTATATTGTAATACCTAGCGCGACGTCAAAAACTGTTAGAAAATATTTTTTTCTATAAGTAATCATATCATATTCTCTAACTAAAAAAGAAAATCGCACTTGTGAGTTATCGAAGCTCAAAACTGTTCGCGTACTGTACTATATAGTCCGGGGGAGTTCAGAAAATCATCACTGTCGCACTAATATGAAGTGATAGAGAGAGGTTACTACGATACGCTACGTTAACGAATGGCACGTTGGCTACGCACCCAGGTTCCATCAATTTTTCCGGCCGAATAAACTGAATTTCAGTTGAATTTGGGTGCTTTGGAACTCGAACCCGAAGGCAGAGGTCTACGTACCGCACCAAATACGAGTAGATGGAACTAAGACCCGCTATGATAGTAACGCTCTAAGCAATATCCAAAATTTTAGAGGAACGCGATTTCATGTAGACTTTGTTATTCCTTTGTTGTTTTTTTTACGTAGGAAATGGATCCTTGAGCAACAACAACACCCTCGCAAATCCAACCCCTTCCTGAAAGGGGATACTTAATCACGATAACATGCAACTACATTAATAACCGTTTTACAGGGAGAGATTGGTAATTATTATCCTGAAAAGCAATGTTTTAAAAACGTTTCTCTATGGGGAAGCCATTTTTGGTATTTCGACGTTAGTCCCACAGGAAAAGTTCAGTACAGCTAACCTAATCACCTCGCTAAATATGACTGGTGATTAAAATTTCATCCTGTATACAATGAATACTACATACAAGTCTTGCCAAAAAATCGTCCATGTTTTATTCACAATGGGAACGTACGTACATATATGGCCGTTTGGCCGTACGAGTACGCGCAATGCAGCGTGACCTAAACAATCGTTCACAGTCCGATCGCCACGACTGATTGAAACAGGGCGACTAAAACCGCTGCAAACCACCACGTGTGCTTCACTCCACTAGGCACATTATTATGCTCGCAGTTGTATGCTTTTTTCTCTGATTTTTTAAATGGTACATTTTTAAGCTTACAAAACAAACACGTGATTTGATTTCGATGTTTTAACTTGCATAAAACTATCTGATACCAACTTAACTCGCTTAATGTTATTTAAGAAATAGATTTATTCTCTTTTTATTTCTTTCATTATGATATGAATTTTAGTAGTGATACTACGTATACCAACGCAAAAAAACTTTAATTTGTTGCTAGTTAATAGTTTGTTTTTCTAATGTTTTTTTTTCCTTTTCAATAAGCTTAGGTCACTATTGAAGTAAAAAAGTTAATGAGTGCAATAGCACATATAAACGTAAAGCTTATTTTAGTATTTAGATATGGCTTGTCCTGGGGAATCCAAATCTATTCGCATTTTTTATTATTACAGAAACCATAATTAAACGGCTTCCATACGCCATACATATAGTACGCAGATTGTGGCATGTCGTGTCATGTTCAGCGTCATAGCTTTAAAACAATAATCGAGAAACGAAAACATCTAGCCAACATAGCGGTTCGAACGTTTTGGAGCCTGGATATTTTATTAAAAATTCAGGATGCGATTGAACGGCGCCGAGCGGTAACGTAACTCATTACGGGGAAATGAAGTCGGTGCGCGCAAATGATGCGATGCCCGCGCGGTTATCCCGACGAGCGGCAAAATGCGTGACACACACGCACCCGGCATCCGACCGGCCGCTATGAATTTTGACCTCATTCATAATCGCGCGGGTACAAACTCACATTTTGCCCTCCCTTCAGTACGTTTTGCTGATACGTTAAATAGGTACATACTAAGAGGATTTTAGGGGTGGTTGAATCAGATTGTGTGGCAACTGTTGTGGTATTATCATTATCATTGCCTCTACAAAGTAGCTAAAATAATATGACTCCACAAAAACAGATTATAATATTTTCCAAATTTATTTATGTTTGAAATTTGATAAATGCGTATCTCAATTTTAACCGATTTAAACAAAGTAGGAGGCTGGAAGGTTTTGTTTTAAGAAAATGGATCATTAACTAACATTATTTTTACACTTACTTATTTAGAGTAATTTGAGATAGAAATTAAAATGTGTATTATTTATACAATAATGGACCCGATGGAGTATGATGAGAATGTAGCTAAATAAACAAATTGAATTATTTAATTTATCGCGGCAACAGAAGTCAATATTATTTAATTTCGTTAAACAGAAGACTCGTTTCAAAAGTACTGTTATTAGGTTCAGTTCATGTTATGTTTTGACAATGTGGATAATAAGATATGTATACTTAATTACACGAAACGCGTTTTCTCCCGTTTTACACCCTCGACACCGCCGGGGGCACTACACGAAATATCTTATCGATGCTCCGATGCCAAAGCCGTCGCGTATCGCATGCATACCTACATGTATGCATCAGTTACAGCCGCAGTAATGTATTTCTGGGAGCTTATAGATAGACATTTATGTACTCGTATGTGCGTCTATCACATAGTGTATATATATTCTGTGGCACCCATCATTCATTGGCAATGAAATTTTGATTTACTGTCAACTCTGTCCAGTAATGGTCCAGTAATATATCATAATGCTTATTATGTTAGAAAGTGAAGTTTTGACCCAAAAAATATAGAAATGACAGGTTTCAAAATTTACAATAACAATTTTTTTTAATACTAACAATTGTATCTTTATAAACCGTATTTTATTATTTTTTATTTATTTATTGATGTTCAGGACAACAACAGCCTTAAATAAGAGTATTACATTATAAATGGTTACATAACAGATGGCCAATAACAGTTATCCATAAATTATATTGTACATAATAACTTATTAATAAGTAATGTAGGTAGGTAGGTAGGTAGGTAACCCTGATATTAGGTAGATGCGCAAACGAACACAACACATTACGAAAGATAATTTGGAAATCTAGAAGGCAGATTCTAAATTTAAAATCGAAACTTAATTTACTAAACTTAAATTACTAATAATACTACTATATCATAAAATAAGCTATACCGCGGCTCATGTGACGTTCATGTTAATAAAAAATCTATTTGATTTTTTTATAGGTCGAATAAGTGCCATAATATAGTAGTTTATGCAACAGTTGTATAAGAGGGGTCAAAAAAGGTGAGTGGTGTGGGTAACAATTTGAGCCGTAGGCGAAAATTGTTAAGAAAAACGCCACGAACATTTTTTGACCTACTTATACGACGTTGCATACAATACTTTTTCTACGACTACACTTACTTTTACATAAAATGCGAAATTGAAAACTTCATGGATATCGCCGTTATTTTGTCAATATAATCAACAATCATTTAAGTTTTACCTTTTAAAACACTATTTTTCAAGAATACTAACATTACTAACACAAATACACACGTCGTTATTTGATCAATGATTAAAGAGCTACAGAGATTAGTAAAAATACCTAAATTACTTTCAAAGTTTACAGTTTGCCCCAACAAACGAACGGGAAACGTAAAATAAAAACTGCAAAGTATCTGTGGTTCTTTTCATTTTTTCTTTTTTAAAGTTTTTTTTTCTAAAAACGCTGCGTTTATTTAGGTTTCTTAGGTTGGCAGTAATTTATTTTGTCCTATATTAAAGTGCTTGCACGCGATTACACGATACTATTTTGGAGCTTTTATAGAACAAGTGTTATTTTGGGCAATAGACTAGATAGACTTTTCTTCTAGTATATTATCTATGTTCTTATAAAGGTGTTGACGAATGTATAAATGACAGATAAAAGTGCAGGAGTAGAAAAATATTATAATAACAGTATTTATAATAACATTATAATAACAATGCCATTTAATATCCCAAGAATATTTAGGTATACTAAAATATATTTGTCTTTTAAAAAATCCATGCAAAAATGTTTTCATAAAAATTTTCAGTCATGTGTTCGACGATATAAAAACTGAAACCCGCTCCATAGTGTAAACGGGGGTTAAGAGATTCATGAGCACACCGTTTTGCAATACAAATGGGAAAAGCCCATAACCCCACTCAATTTTAAAGCTGTGCATTATAGTAAAAGTCCTCTTCCTTATGATATTAGGCATGTTATAGCAGAAATAAATCAGTTGAACTCGGTTATTCCGGATCTGATTATTTCCCATTACGCGAAGTAGGACGTCCGGCTGCCTTCCGCCGGAACACCCCACGCTACGCTCTGTGTTACTCAACAATAACTATTTTGTTATTATTTTATTCAATTATTGCAATAGGTGATAATGGCTGGAAACAATTAATTAAATCCATTTTCCGAAAGTTTTACGCTGGTGATCATGAGTTTTCATCAGACGCAAGGAATTTTCTTTATACTTGGTACTGATTTTACTTGCGTGTGCAGTCATTTTTAGGGTTCCGTAGCCAAATGGCAAAAAACGGAACCCTTATGGATTCGTCATGTCTGTCTGTCTGTCTGTCCGTCCGTATGTCACAGGCATTTTACTCGGAAACTATACGACGTATCTGAATAAAATTTACACATAAGGTGTATTTTGTATGCAGCTACTTAGTTATGTAGTTAAATTTGAAAAAAAAAAATGTTTAGGGGGGCGCTCCATACAGGTAACCAAATTTAAAAAAAAAATTAACCAAATATCAACATGTGACACATCAATCGATAAGTCTTGCAAAATAACATTGAGGTTTCTTTGACTATTTTGTGATTAAGTGAATATTTTCTGAAATAATTGCTTCGAAAGTCAGAAAAGTTGTGTTTTCTACGAAAATTGTTTTGAACATTATCGGTTCAGCCATTTTTGAGTTATCTCCAAAAAAACTTCTTCCATAGGCATCATATACGAGCTTTTGGTATTAGTTTGGTTGTTATTCCATTGAAGGTACGGAACCCTCCTATGCGTGGTCCGACACGTACTTGGTCGGTTTTTTATTTTACATGTTTTTGCTTCGGAACGGTGTCAAAATTGTGCCATAAATGAATTCGGCATATCCGATTTATACGAAAACGATACCAAACTCGGTCTAGTAGGTGAACTGATGTAGATATCAAGATAAAGTTGAGAGCCTCCCCCCCCCCCCCCTCAAGAATTTACATCAAAAATCTTGGTGGGTCCACTTCTAAAATCCATCCTTGGGTCCTAAGGAATAATCATGCTGAAGGAAATTTCTTGTTCACGAAAAGCCGTATTTTTATAGCTGCAACGGCCACTATTTGGTTCTGGTAATATTTACTTAAGTAGGGTGATTGTGCTCGTTTCCCGTCCATGGTCAGTTTCCGTCCACCTTACGGTTCTGCTACAAATATATGGAGAAAACTTGAACGTAAATGATTTTTCCTGCGGAAGTTTGGTCTTGTTGCGATCCATAATATCTAAGAAACAATTCTACTATCATAAAAAAGTAATTTGACAAATAGTGCCTTTAAAAATTAAACATTAATAGCCGCCTCGAATTCGGCCCTAGCAAATGTCATCGCAATGAAGAAAAAAACTTGTGGCGGGAAAATTTTATGATGAGTTTTATTAATGATTTAGGCAGTGCACTAAATATGTTTGGCACGAATTATCTATTTTAAAGTTAATTGTACAATATTTTAACTGGAGATTAAAGTTTTAGAATATAATTAATATATAAACTTTGTGGACCAAAACTAGCAGAGCAATTTGGTATAAATTTCAGTTTTGCGACCACCTGATCCCGGAAACCCAGACAGCTAGGTAAATATTTCTAATGGTTATTTTACTTCAAAATACTTAATTAATACGTAATATTATAGTATATAGTAGTATGGTAATATTATATTTGATTACCTACACACTTGTTTCTGTCCATTCCTCATATAATGTTACGTAAATAAATGTAATAAATAAAACATTTAAATGACTTGAGCAAAGACTAAAACTAGCTCTTCTGTTGCATTGTTATCGTTAATATACGAGTTATTTGTGAGTAGACAAAACTATAATTAACATTAAAATGACCAAATGGTAGTAGAATAACAATTATATATAACCTCCATACTATGGCGTGCTCTGCTTATTTCACTTCAAAAGAAAGCTTTGTGATCGTGCCATTGCCATCGTCCGTACACACACACACGCACACACACCCGTACATCTTTCACAATGAATATTATCCGTTATTTTCACTAAGCACTATCACATCACCTTTATCTATTTACCGGCAATTAAAACCACACGAAAACAAACAAACAAAAACATGCTCTGTTAAATATTTGAACAAATATCCGAAAAAAGGAAGTCTCGTGTTTTGAACTGATTACTATGAAAAAAGCTACTTTTTTAAATAGTCGCATAACCTTCGGATCTGATCGGAACCAATCGGAAACCTTCGGCGGCGCGATTCCGGGTAATGCACGACCCTTAGAGAATTCAACCAACCGGAGTCGCCATTGACACGCGTTCCCTCTTCGCCGAAAACATATGACCAGTGGTCATGCATACACCTATTTGTACGTTACGTACGAATAGCCACAGAATACACTTGACGTTCCCCTCCCCCGCAAAAATCGGCAGACTTGCTTTGTAAAGAAAACGGCAGACATGGCTACTCCGGGTTGAATTCTCTAAGGAACGACCCAATAATGAACGATCCAATGCGCGGTTGACTACGCTAGTTGTGTCAATTGCATTAAGCCTTGGTCAAACAGCAAGCGTGGCGCAGCGCCGCGTCCGCGCCGCGTGACGCCGACGCGATGACTGTTCAAACAGGGCGCGCGAGGATCGCACCGGCCTCGCGCTCTCAACACGCCCTCATCGCGCGAGCGAACGCGGCGCGGCCGTGCGCGATGCTGGCGTGACTCGCGCCCGATACATCATGCGCGCGCGGAGGGTCGCTCATTCCTTCCGAAGCCAAGATTATTTTTTTCTATATCCATAATCACAATCACAGTATATTGCTACGCTCGCACGACGCACCGCGCTGCCTAACGTCCGACTGATATGACCCAGCGCGGCGCAGCGTGCCGCCGCGTCCCGCCGCGCAGCGTTGCGCACGCGCCGCGTGGACGCCAGGGGCCGCGCGGCGCGGGGCGCGACAGGAGCGGGGCGCGGCGCCGGCGGGACGCAGTCTGTTTGACGTCGCTAACCTGTTAACATGTGCGGCGCTGCGCCACGCTTGCTGTTTGGCCAAGGCTTTATAGTACAAGCAGTGACAGTGGTTAACATTAAAGGCCTACAATATCATTGTTTGGTGATAAAATGCCTTAGTTATAGTATTCGATTGTTTGGTTGAGTTAAATATGATACCGTCATCGATTTAACAATACATACTTGTATGGAAAAAACAAATTTCTAAAAACTAACTACGCCATTTCGTTTCCTTAATCGTACCTAACTGTATGCTAATATTAGCGGATATAAAGAGACACGGTGTTAATCCTTACTATCATTAGTTTTTAGGATTCCGTAGCCAAAATGGCAAAAACGGAAACCTTATAGTTTCGTCATGTTCGTAGTTCGTCCGTATGCCATGGCCATTTTTTATTTGGAGACTATAACTAATATTGATGAAATTATAACAGAAGGTGTATTTTATATACCCCTACTTAGTATTGTAGCAAAATTGCTGAAAATATTTTTTTTAGGGGGGGAGCCACAAGGGGTTTTCCATACATGTAACAATTTTTTTTACCAAAAATCATCATGTTGCACATCAATCGATAGGACTTTAAAAATAACATTTAGGTTTGTTTTATCATTTTTTGATTAAGTGGATATTTTCAGAAATAATCGCCCTACTCAGTGGACGAAAACTAGCAGAGCCCAGGACGGAAAACTGACATTTATGGACGAAAACTAACGAATACCCCACTTTTTCAAATAATATTTTTTATACAAAATCTCGCAAGTATGGATAATTATCGCGTAATATTAACATAAACTAGACTATATAAGCTATAAAATGAAATATAATACATTTAAGTAAGGGTACTTTAAGATATTCTTTTTGCATCACAAAGCTGGCAAAATCGATAAGTGGACGAAAAGGAGCACAATTACCCTATTTATGATTCCGATAATATGTTAGTTATTAAAATTTTAGAGAAAATAAGTATCAACATATTTGGGTATTCAGTACTTTTTTCATCAAATTAAATAATTAATTAATGAATAAAAAATATTTATTTATTTATTTATTAATTAAGAATTAATGTTGGTGTAAATTATAATTTTTGTATATTTCATGTTATGTTTCTGTTCGCTTTGCACCAAATAAATATTTTTCATTTCATTTCAAAATGTATACCTCTAAGAATAAACATTTAAAAATATATCTACATATCACTAAAAGTCACTATAGGATCGAACGCCCTCCGAACCACCCTTAAGTAAAAAATAGAAAAATGTTTGTAGAAAATTTACGAAGACCTGGTTATTTTACCAAGTAAGTACCATAAGAGGATTAAGTTTGGGTTCAATAATTTTATAAGAAAATTATTTGTATCGAAAAACTCCAGTATCTACTTTCTAAACATACGAAAACGTTAAATGGGCAAACAAACCATTAAAGCTTTGGGTAAATCAGAAGACGATTTTCTCAATAATGTTTTTAAAACATGTACATAAATAAATACATGTGCATAAATGATTACAATTCTTGAAATGAGACTCAGACATATTAAATAAATAAAAACGGGTAACATGTCGAGCAATATTCTACTTAAAAAACCGGCCAAGACCGTTCCGTAATTTTCTGTCCGTCACAGTAAGTGTCCCCACTTAAGAGTTTTTGAAAGCACGTCATTTCATTGTGATTTTAAAGAAATTACAGGGTACAATAAACACCTGCTTATACTTTTAACCGTATAAGCAGGTGTTTATACGGTTAAAAGTATAAACTTAGTTCAGAAATTATTTTGTAATTTTTTTTTCAAAAACTATTCAACCTATCGAGTTCAAAATAATTTTCCTAGAAAGTTTTTATAAAGTTCTACTTTAGAGATTTTTTTCACACATTTTTTTTTTACTTCTGGAGCGATTATTTCCGAAAATATTTACATTATCAAAAAATGAATTTAGTAAACCCCTATTCATTTTTAAATACCTATCCAACAATATATCACACGTTAGGATAGAAATGAAAAAAAAATATCACTCCCCACTTTACGTATAGGGGAGGTACCCTAATAAAAAAAATGTTCCACTTTTTATTTTACCACTTTGTCGGCGTGATTGATATACATATTACTACCAAATTTCAGCTTTCTAGTGCAAACGGTCACTGAGATTATCCGCGGACGGACGGACGGACGGGCAGACATGGTGAAACTATAAGGGTTCCTAGTTGACTACGGAACCCTAAAAACGTGAGTTATTCGTTTTTATTTATTTAATAATTCTTGGGGATTCTGTTTTAAACTACGAATTGAAGTCGCCGAGGGGTCTTAAGAGGCAGTTTTTAGCCACGCGTCACCCCATCGTTGAAACGAAGACGATGACGCAATGCTGATAAAGTATAAATAGAGCCGAATTTCAGGACAAAGCTAATGAGGAAATAGAGAACCAACTGGAAAGAAACTACGTTCTACTTATACGGAAATTCAGTACTTTTTTTTTTATACCACGACAGTGGCAAACAAGCATACGGCCCGCCTGATGGTAAGCAGCTACCGTAACCTATGGACGCCTGCAACTCCAGAGGAGTCAGATGCGCGTTGCCGACCTTTGACAAAAAGGAGGACCCTTTAGTCTAACTGTCAACCATCAATTTCATAGATGAACTTTGATATTATAAAGGCAAGTAAGATTAAGGTATACTCGTACGCCATGACGCGCTAGGAACAGAGCTAAGTAGAACAGAGCTAAATATAAATTTTATACAGAACTAGGAAATTTGAAGAATTCAATCGGAGAAAAAACCATTTACATTGTATATATAGAATCTTGCCTTCCCTACTTGCCAAATTTAGTTACTACTTAGCACGGCAAAATGGGAACGTGTATCCGTACAGAAAGGCGGGTTACACACTGCTACTGTTTCCGCATGCGGCGCCGGTACGCGAACGAGATAGCGCTCTGCATGTGTATAGCGCTGTCACGCTTGCACACCGTCGCCGCATTCGATTGCGGCGCCAGTGTGATAATCGCCTTAGTCTACTGTGTAAAAAAATTATTTCTGCAATATAAACTACAGTCACACGGTGGACTATTTACAAAAAAAATGTTTCTTAGCTCGATTAACTTCAACATCGTCGAAAGTGCGCATTATGCGCAATAAATATTAAAAAAATTATCTAACTATTTAGTTTCTTTAGGTTATATAAGTAAAATGTTTTGTAAGAAAACTCTTAAAAGCGTTTCCTATTTTGAACTCAATTTTTAAGTATATCATTTTCGTTAAGTTTACTTGCTGACACGTTCTCTTGGATGGGTTTCAACGGAAGACCAGCATCAAGGTACCCTAAAAGTACTTTGGCATCAAGCTGAGTGGAGACCCTTTCAGTGACGACATAAATATATTTGTTTTAACTTGTGTTAATCTTAAGGAATATTGTAGTATCCTAAATAAATTTATTTTCTTTTTTTTTAAATACAATCCCATATGTGGAACATTAATTCACATAGGCCGGGGAGGTATAATAACTTCGCAATGATTCCGCTTACCTAAATACCGAGCGCTCACCACTTACTGCGAGAAGCCGCAGCCATTTGCATTCGTTAAGCCCAGACCAAATACTGTTACCTACATATTTGCAATAACTTCCAATAAACGACCCACCTAAACTTAGCAATAATCAACGGAGCCATCTACCTCCACTAACGAACAGAAATATAAACTTTATTTGTAACAAACTTCGTATCCTTAATAAATGTACAGAAATAGAACAAACAGTTTCTTAGCTCGTGCTGTGAACCGCGTTCTTCATTTGCGGTGGAACAGGCGATGTCTCATATAGCCTGTACGTGATGCGAATGGGCATGGCTTGGATGATTGGCCACCCACGAGCCTCTCTCATTGTTCACTTCGAACTTACTAGTTGTATCTAGTATCCTATTTATTAAGTTTGTTTGGGTACGAACACAAAAGAAAATTAAACTCATCACTCTACTTTCAGACTCAAACTCAAACTCAAACATTTATTCAGTAAGTAGGCCACAAGGGCACTTTTACACGTCAAAGTAAAAGAGAGGAAAAAAATCAAACTACACCGGTTCTAACCCTACACCTCTGACCCGAGAAGAATTATGTCCGGCAAGAAACTCGGCGGGACTTATTTTTTCAAAACAACAGTACATCAAAACTAAACAATACATATAAGTGCGTTGTTCTATAAGAAAACATATCAAACCAAGTTAGATTAACTAACAATAGGTTATAGTTTAAAAAAATACCAAATAAAAGAAAAAAGATGAGTCCAAATCTGACTATTTGAAAATGAATTACATACAAGTTTGATATACTTTCTTACCTGAACTGTGTCTTCTACATAAATTTCCAAATTATAATAATCCATCATCAACAGTTAGAAACAAATTTTGAATTTAAATAAAAAAAGCAAGTGATTCTAGTATACAATAAACATACTATTTCCAATTATCCTTAGAGATGTATAAGGTCTCCAAGTGTCTTGATCTATATATTCTATAAAAAAAAAAGCAAACAACATAAATACTAATGCATTCTTCTCCATATTTTCTCTGTCAACTAAATTGCATTTAGCTCGATGAGTCGCGTTTTTTCTGCAAGTAATCTCAGAAAAAAGGGACCGAAGGAAAATCTTGAGTGACACAGGTCGGACAACCGCGGATACATTTGTCATTTCACACTTTTCAGGCTACAGCCTCCGTCATGTCGGCGTCGGAATGACAAAATCGAATGGATGAATCTTTAACTTGCAATATAACTTTAATTATAACATTTAGAATCAAAGTTATTTAACGTTAAATTGACACAGGTAAAGCGGTAAGAAACGAATTTCACTTACAAATAATGTCATAAATATTTTATGTAATCCTGTTGAATGAAAGTTTAAAAGCATATGTTAACCACCGGAGAGTTGAACTTTTTATTTTTTTGCATTGGGTTCGTTTCTTGGTGAAGAAATTGCCTCGCACTTGTGCTGGTTACTGAAAGTGGAAAACTGTGAAGCTGCTGTATTAAGTTGTAGTCAAGTGCTCAGGCGTGCTACTTTCAAATCGAAAGTTCCAGTCTTGACTCGTTCGAGTATCAGTCAGGTTTTCGAATATTGCGTTTTAGTACATAAAATTTGGTTCCTCTTTCCCAAGATAGGAATCGTGACGAAACTAGACTATGTCATTCTTAACTCGCCTAATTTACCTAATATACCACTTGATTGATAAAAAATCCTAGCCTGCGTTAATTCTTGGCATATGATTCCTAACCAAGCAGAACAAAATAGTACTGACAAGGTGAGTAAAAACGAGCACATAAACATTTTGTATTAGTATTGGTTTATTTCATTTTAACGATCAGCTCATTAAAAATTGTAACGGAGATCCCTTAAAATATTGAGACCTTAAAAGTCCACATCGTAGATGTACCAAGCGAAATTAAATTTTAGTGGCAGATACGCGTGAAAGAAATATCGGGTATCTGCTGATTTCATCAGGGCCTTTGTAAGTAAATACGAGTTGGATCCAAATTTTTAATTCATAATTTGTTCAGTCATCTTCTCGTGAAAAGGATTTTTGCATTATTATATTCCGTTTTTGTTTTTTATTCCTTACTTACTAGTTTTAAAATCTCATATCAATATTCGGTCCGTATAATCAAAAATCTTGGAATATATATTTTTTTATATGTAGGTGACAGCGGCGGCAATATTAGTAGGCAATCCGGAACTAATTTAGCTTTATTTTTCTTCACGAGCTGTAAAAAAGTACTCGACTGGTGCAACAGTAGTCAAGCCATATTATGTATATGGACGCCCTACCAGTACAGTTTTGTTTGATACGAAAATAAAAATTAGGTTAAGAAGTCACAGATCATCTAAAATAGCGCTTAAAGGTGTTCAATACTCTAGCATGGTTGAATATTTTGTAAAGGAGAATCTAGAAAATCGGTATTTTTATATCACGCGTCCTCATTTTATCAGATTTGAGGCGTTCACAGTCCATCAAACAAAATGGCAGTGGCAACCGTGCCCTAGGGTAATCTCGGTACACGCGTAGGCGCCCAGAGGCCTCCGCGACGCGCTCCCAATACCCCTCATATCTAATTCACACAACAACTCCACTATGATCACAGTTCTAGTATAATTTTGACTTGGGATCTATACGATGCTATGCATAATCGGAGATCAGACTTATTCTGGTACTTCCGTCGCAATGTACTTGGTAAGCTTTGTGAAAGATAACACTGCCGGTGTCGTCGCAGAATAAAATCATTCCACACGTCCCAAAGTTACGTACAGAGAAGACAGGTTTATCTACGACATTATGTGGTATGTTTCGTATGAAGCCAAATAGTTATATATTTTTTTTAATCCAATTATCTAAAATTTATGAACCTAGAGGTATGGAATTTATATCTAACTTGGTAACTAGATTTAAACTAAGAGTGGCTACGAAGTTTTAAACTTCGTCATAGTTACTGATATTACGTAGAAGCATCGTAGAAGATAATATTAGTAGAAATAAATTTCCGACATCTGATAAAAGTTTCGGCTTTGCTATACTTCCTCGTTGATTTAGTGACTATTTTAGTCGTTGTTTAATTGAAATATAATATTTTTAACAACCCATTATGTTGTCCAGTCTTAGGTTGGATTAAATATTTCATTATCTGAGTGAGAACATTTTATTGCGAGATATTTTAGGGCGAGAGCCGTCGCCGGGCGGCGTGTGCGCCCTCTAACGAAATTACGGCTGGTCGGGGACTCTTCCGCTCGTCTCGTTTGCTCAGATTTATGTTAACTCGTTTAATTACAACAACGGCTAACAGCCTTGGCGACTTCTAAAAATTCGGAACAATCTTAACGAAAAAAGAAACATTTTGAAAGAAGACAATTACCGGGGCCCCAGAGACGATCAATAGAAATCTTCCTCCACTTTAAAAGCTCTCAAACTTTTATTTTTAAGACTGATTTATTAAAGAAATGGATCAGATAGTGAATTGTGTGTATAAATATATTTAACACGTAATAAAGTGAGGGTAAGTGTCTATAAAGTTTTATGTGAGCCGTAAAAGTAGGCACGCAGGCATAGAGCTGCGCCGTTGTGACATTGTGCCACGGCGGCTGGGATAAAATAATGTCGGCAACGACTGTCGCGTACG
Organism: Pammene aurita; assembly: GCA_947086415.1. Classification (NCBI taxonomy): domain Eukaryota; kingdom Metazoa; phylum Arthropoda; class Insecta; order Lepidoptera; family Tortricidae; genus Pammene; species Pammene aurita. The sequence goes on from OX352293.1 coordinate 26,463,349, forward strand.
TACGATTCGGTACCTTCCGACCTGATAACTGCAGATAACACTCTACGCATGTTCCCTCGTTCATTCGGCTACATTTGGAGGTTTATTCAAAAGATAAAGTGAGAGTGTCATTAGATGACATTTTCCATGTAAATTGAAATTTTCCATGAAAAATAACTATGCTACAAGCACTTGGCATAATACACAAATATTATTTATACTAGTAAATAGTCTGCAAAATGAATTGCATAGTAAATTACGTTTACATGATACTTATTTTATAAAAAATCGAAAAGGGTAAAACGTTAGTTGCATGCATAGGTCTTAAATTTGTTCACAGACTACCAAGCAAATCATATGCTTAAAAGTACCTAAACATTTTGGATTTGTCGAAAATGGGTTTGAAATCAGAAATATAAGATTTTTTTGAACCCTTCACCTTGATCATTTCTCATTGCTTAGGTTACGAGGCGGAAATTCAATATTAAGGCAACGCTACTATGTGGTATCCCCAAAGATTCAGTTTCTGCCGAGATTGTAAATACAACAATAATATAAATGTCATTATGCGACCCTCCGTCAGTCATCCCTTTTCCCGAAAAAATTGGTTTGAAACCTTCTCCACGAGATCTGTGTGTTTCTAATTTGAAGTCAAGGCGTATGTCGATCGATACACTCGCACATCGCAAATCTAATAACAAATGTCTGAAAAACGTAGAAAACAATGACAAAAGCATTGAGCGCGATAATTAAAAAAAAAAAAAAAAAATGTTTATTCACGAAACGGCTTACAATTTTTTACAACAGTTCTTCTGCCAAACCACAGTGTGGTTTGTTGGCAGACGAGGCTCCAGTTTACAAATTCTATAGTAAGCTATATATATATTACATTATATTTCCACCACCACCAACAAAACAGTAACACCCGACTGACCATTGATAGACCCTATCCCAGTGTAATAAGGTCCAGAAACGGTCACACATAAAATACTATTTCTTTATAATATGTAAATTTAAATGTATCACACTTTATGTCTGGACGGATAACAATAAAGTAGGTACCAAATTTAATTAACCACATAAACAGATAATTTTAATTTTTTATAGAATTTAATTTATAGCGCAATCATTGGAGCATTTGCCTTACAAAAGGTGGAGTAGAAATAGTATTTTATACAATCGTGACATAATTAAGAGCTTTTCAGTCGAGTACCGTGTTTAGGCCACGAAGCTTGCTGAGTACTTTACGTATAGAGGAGGTACCCTAATAAAACATTTTTTTCCACTTTTTATTTTACCACTTTGTCGGCGTGATTGATATACATATTGGTACCAAATTTCAGCTTTCTAGTGCTAACGGTCACTGAGATTATCCGCGGACGGACGGACGGACGGACGGACGGGCAGACATGGCGAAACTATAAGGGTTCCTAGTTGACTACGGAACCCTAAAAAAAGAAGATTAATTGAGTATCTGGATTACAGCGTTTAACATGGATGTACATTCAAAAACTATAGGATTTGATATAATTTTCGCAAGACAAGCCTAGGATTAGTTTAGTGTCCTGAGCCCTAAATTAGGTAAACTTGTTAAATTAAAAATATCGTGAGACATACTAACAGCACAGAAGAGATAATAGTATTAAAATACACGACGATTTTTAATCCGTGAACAGGAGTGGAATAATATTAAAATTTAGCCCAAATTAAACTTATTCGGCGAGGTCTCGCGTTATTTCTTCACTATTTAATTAATTAAAAGTGAAAACATAGTTAAAACAAGTAACCATTGAATACATGGTCATCTTACAGTATAATAAAGTTTAACTACGATACGTCAAGTGCCATCAGTATGGCGGAAAATTTGATGGATCTTATGTCAATAAATACTTCTATGTACTTGTAATCTTATCAGTGCTGCACTGATAACGACGAAAATAATTGGTAGGTGATTAACATAAAGTGCATTACCTAAACTTTTATTTGCAAGCTACTTAACAAGTTAAAATTTGAACAAGTAAAGCGATTTGTTTTTAAACTGTACAATTTAATAAATAAATACAAAACAATAAAAGCAACTGCATATAACAACCAACTGACCAACTAAAACATAAAAAAGATTATTATACGATTGATGATTATTACGTTGTAATGTTTGCTCTTATTGCAGGCCACACCCTGTATGTAATATAATAGTAGTTTATCTACACTCATATTGTAAGTCCTCTAAAATGCGTTCAAAAACCGTAGCCAATGACCAGCATTACAACAAACGATTTCACTATGATAAGTTTCTTATCTGTGGCAGTAATGTAATTTTAACTTTACATGCTCAAATATTGTTAAGTTATGAGTTTCAAATTTGGAACAGCTGTCAAAACCAACACAATTTCAATGGGTTTCTATTCTAGTATCCATAGATTTTAAAATGTTGTCGATACGAAACGTCAGTACGATATATTTTTTGACATAAACCGCACGACATTTTGATCTCGGATGACATGAGAATAAGGACTTCGTTCGTTGGCTAATATAAAAAAAAAACTCGCGACAGAAGTTTGTACGGCCGCCATTTCTGTTATCAACTTGTTAGTTATTGTAGTGCGAAAATGTTTACTATTAACTATATTATAATAAATAAATATACTTTCCTTATCAGTTCTAATTTATTTATTTTTATTAAGCTTACACCTGTTTCAGCACTTGTATCTATCTACCTAGTAATGCAGGTCAATTGCCTTCGGCTTCTGAACCCATCTTTGAGTACTTGCAATATGTGTGTAGATAAAGTAATGTATGCAACTGTACATAATTAGGCCTTAAAACACTCGTGTGATCCTATAATGAAACTCGCTGCGCTCGTTTCATTAAACCCCACTCGTGTTTTAAGGCCCCTCATTATGTATCAGTTGCATAAACTACTATTATGTGACTGCTACATAATGAAAGCACAATAATATCAGACGAGTGTTTTAATGCCTAATTATGTAATTACATACACTGCTTTATCTACAGACATTATAAATCCTTAATAGCGTGTTTGGGAACCATTAGAATGACTGCCATTGCACCGTCATGGCCAACTAACTTGTGCGACCTCCTCCCCGACCACCCGCACAATTCATGACCAACTGAATGGTTATGAATCTTCATACATTATTGTAATGTTCAAAATTTGAATGTGATTAAATAAAGTATCGGTCGTCGATGTTGTAAAGTAAATGTTACGATGCACCAAATACAGGTTAAGGCACAGATACAGATAGGTACAGGTTTCTTAATATAGGCCAGTAGCTGATCGTTTCTGAACATATTATAGGGAATTTATGATATGGATGTAGATAAATTAAAATAATGATCCAGTAACTTTATACAATCACCCTGTGCGTCAAATTCGGTAGATCAGATTTTTTTGCAGACTTGTTTGTGATGTTGGCCTAATATATAATCGAAGTTTGTGATCTCGAGCGCTGGTTTTTGATAGTCCCTTGAAATCAGATCTACTGGATTTGCCGCACAGTACCCCGTACTTTCAGACCCCTATCGTTTGTTCTTGGATTATAATGCCCTTTAAAGCTAGTCGGTACGGTAGTGACCCTGCTTACGAAGCAGGAGGTCCGGGGTTCGGAACCTGGTCAGGGCATTTTATCCGTTTATCACAATTATATTTGTTCCTGATTAATGGATGTTTTCTATGTATTTAAGTAAATTTGTCGAAGTAAATGAATTAGTAAATGAATTTTGTATTTAAGCAGAACGTCTGCTAACGATACCACAAATACCAGAATGTTTAAAAATAAAGAAATGTAGATCTTCTAGATTTTTGTACTTTTTTCCACTAATCATCCTAATGGGGCCCCTGGGCGGAAACAATGATTAAGGCGCTTACGCTGTTTTCGAATTAAGCAAGTTTGTTGAAAATACATACTTGGGGCCGATTTTTGACAATCGAGCGCTCGAATTAAAAAAAAATTACCTCGAATATAATCGCACACAAAAGTTTGTCGCCATTATTTACGTATGAAATTAATAGTATAAATAATAATGATTTTAAATTACTAACGCTGTTATTTTCAAAACATCATTTCTTCGTTTTATTCAGAGTTTTATTTTAAGTGTCATTTTCAAGCGCTCGAATCTCAAAAATCGCCTCCCTTGTCTGAAAGCTGTCGGGCCACGCTCAGTGTAGGGTTCCGTAGTTTTCCGTCCGTCACAGCAAGTGTCCCCACTTAAGAGTTAAAATAACACCGCCATGTAGGATATGATATGAGCGTTCCACGTACAGCGACATCTATCGGCAAATTAAGTAAACTATTGCGCGCGAGCTTAAAGTATGGAAGATGATTTTTATGGGATAATTCTTTATTGCGTGAACCGATTTTCACCGTTTTTACTTTATTTGAAAGCACGTCATTTCATTGTGATTTTGTAGAAATTACAGGTACAATAAACACCTGCTTATACGGTTAAATTACTAACTTAGTTCAGAAATTTTTTTGTAATTTTGTTTCAAAAATTATTCAACCTATCAAGTCCAAATAATTTTCCTAGAAAGTTTTTATAAAGTTCTACTTTTGAGATTTTTTTCATATTTTTAAAACTTATTTTTTTGAACTGAAAATAGATGTCATATACTTAAGTAAAAGTGACCAAACCCTCCGGTGTCCGAGGCCAGATTTTTTTCTTAAGTATATGACATCTATTTACAGTTTATATATAGTAGTGTAACTACTTAAAAAATTGCAAATCAAAAAAAATATTGAACAAAATAATTTGATTTGCTTCAAGATTCTTATTTTTTTGGTTCAAAAGTTAGAGGGGGGGGGAGACATTTTTTTTACTTCTGGAGCGATTATTTCCGAAAATATTTACATTATCAAAAAATTATTTTAGTAAAACCCTATTCATTTTTAAATACCTATCCAACAATATATCACACGTTAGGGTTGAAATGAAAAAACAAATCACTCCCCACTTTACGTATAGGGGAGGTAATAAAACATTTTTTTCCACTTTTTATTTTACCACTTTGTCGGCGTGATTGATATACATATTAGTACCAAATTTCAGCTTTCTAGTGCTAACGGTCACTGAGATTATCCGCGGACGGACGGACGGACGGGCAGACATGGCGAAACTATAAGGGTTCCTAGTTGACTACGGAACCCTAAAAAACTGACTCACCCTGAAGCTTGTAAACATTCATTGAATGACTAGGGAAAATGTGTTTGATTTTACACTTGTAATTGATACTTTTGAGGAACGCTTTTTATTACTTCTTGTATTATTACACTTGTATATTCCGAAGACACAAGTCGGCCATTTTATTGAGGAATAGTTGATGATATTGATTGTCACTTAAATTCAATAAAGTGACGTGTATTCGTTTGGTGGTAATGTGGTCTAGCGACTTCAGATGATGAAGAAGTGGTTGTGGTGAGGAGGCCTCGAGTGTATAGAGACAGAATACATTATACGTACATGGAAAATACTTTTAAGTACAACGAGAGATTTCGACTTACAGCAGTGAAGATGGAACATCTAATAATAGAAATATATTAGGTCAACATTTGGTCAGACTTACTAATAGAAGTAGAGCATTGTCTGTCGATTTACAGCTGCAAACCGCTCTTCACTGGTTGGGGACAGGCGTGCAATACGACGCAGGAGGAGACATGCAAGGAATTAGTAAAGCCAGTGTTTGCAGACTCATTCACAACTTTGTTGCCGCTGTAAATGAAGCTTTATACCCCGAATATGTCAAATGGCCAGAAAATATGCACGCACTGGCCGGAATGCCCTTAGTGTGCGGTTGTATGGATGGAATTCTAATCGATATAGATGCACCTAGCGAACACGAGGAAGTTTTTGTCGATCGACATGGCAATCATTCGATCAATTGCATGGCTGTGTGTGGTCTGGATTTAAAATTTTATTATTCCTACGCAAATTGGCCGGGAAGTACACACTTGTAGTAAATTCCTTTGAGAAACAGAATTAAACATACACTTGTATAATTACGTTTAAAATGTAAGCTTGTAGACTTGTGAACTTGTAACATTCGAGAAATAGGCCCCTGCTGCCTCTATACAATAGAGTAACTTGTACCTCCCGGCAGATCGTGCCCGTCCCCCCGCGGCAACGGCGGCGTGGCCGCGCGGGCTCGTGCAACAGTGTTACAATATTGTATGAAAATCCTTTGTACCATCGTTGGCGATGTCTCAATATGCGACCATAAAAGCTCTATCGGAAAGTACGCGCTAGTAGTTCGGTCTACACAATCACAATTCAAGCATTACAGTCGACGAGTAGAAAAATTTTTTAATGGTTATTGGTAGACATTTTTGTCATTTCATTTCCTTATCTCGAAGCACAAAACTTTGAAACTAATAAATAAAATTCTTATGATATAAGAAAATATACACTATTTCACCCCCTGTATCTTTATATCTTACAGATGTATTGTGTATGGAAATATTGTAGACAATTTTAACTTCTTCATACGTTCCATAGACATTTTAGTATTTTAATTACCACCCTATAGCCTACCAATAACCATTAAAACATTTTCTACTCCACCTTTTGTAAGGCAATGCAGATGATTCCCCAATGATTGGATTATTAGCTATAAAGCGAAGTTTAGACTAGCATAGAACTTGCATGCAATTTTCATTACATTGCTGTAATTGACCGATTGAATTCATTGCATTGCATTCAGTAGTAGCAATGTAATGAAAATTGCATGGAAGTTCTTTCTAGTCTAAACCTCGCTTAAAGCCTAGTTTTTATGACTTGCAAGAGAAGATTATTGATTTAGAATTGAGATAGAATTTGGAAGCATAATGCTCGCAAGAGATGAAAAATATACTTTTTTTATATACCCGCCCTCATCATCCAGTCACCCAGACAAAATTTGAATAATTATTCTTCTATGAATACATTATTAATTATTTAACACCCTACTTCCAGGTCTTAAAGAGCTGTCCACACAACATTTTAACGTTTTGGGTTCTCCGATTTTCTGAATATGAAAAATATGCTACCCTCTCAGCATATACATATTACATATCGTTGTCCCTGTAGCGGTAGAGACATCAGGGCGCTGGCGCGCGGATGGCAAGGTTTTCCTTTGGGAATTGGGTCCGCCTGCAGGAGAGGGCCTTGACCCCCGCTCCGGGTCGTTCCTGCGGCAGAGGTTATCCATCGCAATCAAACACAGCAACGCATGCACGTTGCAGCGAGCGTGATGGGCACCTGTGCACCAGGAGCTGTTCGGAGTGGATTATCTTAGGTAGCTAATAAGCTACATCTAATCGGACTATGTCGCCGTCGGCAAATTGGTATATTTGTGACAATTGTGACAACGTAGATTAGAGCTGTCCGGCCAGGGAACCAGGGATACGCCGCGCGGCGCATTAGCGCATCCTATTTCGGGTTAGTTTAATCTCTGACAAACAGATCGTGTTACTAGCCGAGTCTTCTGACCGCCCACTCCCATTATTTATCCTTTATTTTTATCGTCATTATCATGCGCTATTTTCGCTTAAGAAACTAGGAACTAACGGAAATAAAAAAATATTGTTGTTATAGCCTATATACGTCCCACTGCTGGGCACAGGCGTCCTCTCACGCACGAAAGGGTTCGGACTATAGTCTACGCGGGTCCAAAGCGGGTTGGGGAGTTGACATACACCTTTGGAGTTCTTCGCGGATGTATACCGGTTTCCTCACGATGTTTTCCTTCACCAAATAGTGATTGGTAAATATCAAATGATTATTTGGACATACGTTCCGAAACTAATTGGTACGAGCCAGGGTTTGAACCCGAGACCTCCGGATTGTCGAACGTCGGAGGTGTTATCGCCAGGCTACCAACGCAATTAAACATTACGTTACATTAATGTCTGCCACGTGCCGATTACTTGTGGGCTAAGATAACCACAATGGATGCGTCACGAGTCAAACGGAGGATCAGGCAGACCTCTTCGGCAACGGCGAAATAAATTGGACCTCAGACTGGCCAGCGATAGTACTAAACCGGGACGAATGGAAAAAAGGAGGGATGCCTTTGACCAATAGTGGGACATAGAGATGGGTAACTACCCGGATAAATACCCGAGTGCAGGTAAATACCCGGTATTTACCCGATATTTACCTACCCACTGGTAGATACGGGGTATTTTCGTTTTTCTTGTTCCTTTAGCCATCAACACAGTGAATCCTCCTTTTTGTCCATAGGTTACGGTAGCTGCTTAGCATCAGGCGGGCCGTATGCTTGTTTGCCACCCTCGTGGTAAAAAAAAACTTATAGGTGTTAAAGTGATCTCTGAATTAAGATAACAATCAATATAGTTAATCGTTAGGATATTACATGCATTTTTTAACTTAAATTGATTTTGAAAGTACATATTACATATACACGGTGGGGCCTGTAACTAAAGCAAAAAATTAAAATGTACATTCTTCTCCTCAAACTACGCAACGTTTGTTTGACGACTTTGAAAAAAAACTTGCGGTTTGAATTTTATTACATTTTAAAGTTAATTCGAACACGCAATGTACTATGAAATTGATTATGTCTGTAGAGTGACTAGACTGACAGGCGATGTCAATTAGACGGAGTTTTAAGTACATTGAAAATACTATTTACTTTGTTTAAAAAAAATAACAATCTAAAAACTTTATGATTTTAAAAAGTTGCTACACAAAAGTTGTCTAGTTTGAGGACTAGAATCTACGTTTTAATTTTTTGCTTTAGTTACAGGCCCCACCCTATATATGAGGAGAAATAATTTTTGACGCACGGCTCGCATGAGTCAAATTATAAAATCGAATATAAAATCTTTCCCGAGTCTTAAAATGTCGTAAGTAATTACTTTATATATACATAATATTAATTTTTTTAAATGTTACCGGTTACCGGTATTCATTAAAAAAAATTGAAGAATCGCAGTTTCGAAGGCTCATAAGTCGAAAACAGTTGACAGAAAACAGTTTAAGATAAAAAATATGTATAACATTTTTGTACGAAATATATTGCCAGCTTTAATTTTGTACATACACAACTTTATGATGCGAATAACATTGAACAACTCGCCCGCTTGGCCATTTCTGCTTCTATGTTTTGACTGTAACGCTCATGCGAATGATAGATTCTGAGAAATATGCAAAAATCAGATTTTACCCCCCTCCCTTCTACCTCACCCCCTTCCCACAAAACTCGAATGTTAAGTGGGGACTTATACGTACGTTAGTATTCCCAAATCTAGAAAATGTCGGCTAAGTGACATTTAGTTCTGAATTTGACTAATTTATATGAAAATTGCATGAATGTAACTGTGATTTTTAACGAATTATTTCGTTATAATAAAAATAACTGCCCCCACTTATAGACGGAGAGCTGGCCACGTCAGATATGACACAATAATGAGAGGAACGAAACCCATGTAGTTAGTTTGCTATACTATGCTTATTTCTAGATCCGGACATCTGGCAGCTGTAAAGTGGTGGAGGTGAAAGAATGCAAATAACTTGAAGAAAACAAATCCTAGAGTTCTGGGTTTAATGAAATATTATGGGAAATTATGTAATTAATTAGGTTATATCATATCCAGAAGGTTTTGTTGGGGGAAAGTAGTGCCAAATGATGTAAAATGCAATTTTTAGTTAGTCGCCTGCTGTTTTTGTTTCCGCAATAATAGACAATGGTTTTTAATCTAATGTTAAAATATAGGCCCTGTCCTCTATAAATTACACAACTTTGGCATTTCTTACCTATTTTAGTATTACTTTTTTCCAATTTAAAAACTTTGTTGGTCTGTCACTCTGACATCCACCCATTAAAAGCTGCCAGATTCCCGGATCTGGCAATAAGGATGGTAAAGCAGTCTAACTAGACAGGTTTCATTGCTCTCATTATTGTGTCACATCTGACGTGGCCAGCTCTTAGACCATTACTTACTTTAAAGCTTTACAACCCAAAACAACATGTTAATTTAAAAAAATAATCTACCCGAGGATTTGGGCAGATACGGGTAAATAGGTATTTACCCGGGTGGGTAGATTGGATAAATACCTGCGACCCATCTGAGATACAATAGGCTTACAATAATAAATAATAGCATACTTGTATCTGTTTACATATTCTAATTAAAATGTCTTCCTATAATCATGACATACGATATTCAAATATAAATAAATAAATATTATGGGACAATCTTCCACAAATCGACCAAGTCCCACAGTAAGCTCAATAAGGCTTGTATTGTGGGTACTAGACGACAATACATAGATAGAGATAAATACTCAAATACATAGAAAACATGATAAACACACACATAAATGCCCTGACCAGAATTCGTACCCGGGACCTGCATCATAGGCATTTTCACTACCTATGAAGCAGGCTAGGATGCCGTTATATGATATTCAAATTTTTTTTTTCTTTATATCTAATTTAATTATATAGATGTTTTATATTACTATCTACATTCTATCTATCTATCTATACTTAGTCATAGTTCATAAGTTCTGTCACTAGGGTTTGGACTGGTAAAATACGAACTGTTAGAGGTTGCTTACTATTTCAATATATGATTAAAAAGCCTATTTAATACTGATTAATTTACGATATTATTTAAGGCAAATAGTTGTGGCAGTTTTACACAATTCCCTGTAACATTCGAAAAAGCGGAATAAAAAACCACGTCAAAAACACGCGCCCTGTTCGAGTTGATTTTGACCATCATTATTTTTATTCAATTTTAAGAGGCTTCAGTCTTGCATACTGCATTAGCTTGATCTTTAACCTTCATTTTAATATATAATTAACATGGGTCTGACTGACAAGAAGGCTAGTATACGCAATTTTGGAAGACTACCTTGATGTATGGCATCAAAATCATCGTGTTTTGCTCAAAACTGAAAAATACGTTGAGGTTCAGGAGAAGAATAGCTGAAGCACAGACTTGTAAGTCAACTAAATATTGGTTTTTAAATATGCCTTAATCATCTACTTTCATAAAAATAACAATTTGTAACTCTGGACAACTATAAAAATGATCTAAACCAATTTTTGTGAAGTACAATTTTTATAAATCATCGGCGTGTTTTGGACTGACAACAATCTTCAAGTTTACAAGGATCTATAAAATACGCGATCTTGATTATAAGTTAATCATATTATATTTTAATCTGTATGAAATATGCTTTCTAATCAGGTCTAATTTTTTTAAATAAAAGCTTTGTATTATATTTTATCACTTAAAACCCTTGTGACAGAACTTATGGACCGACTAGGTACATATAATAAAGCTGAAGAGGTTCGAAATTCTGTACATGGATGATATTCGAAAAAAAAGCTGGCTGAGGATACTTAGAATCGATGACAGAACACGTTACAACAGTTTTTAGAATCTTTGTCTGTTTGTCTGTTTATCTGTTTGTCTGTTTATTTGACCGCGCATCACGTGCAAACGGCTCAACAGATTTATATGAAATTTTGTACAGAGATAGTTTGAGTCCCGGGAAAGGACATAGAATAGTTTTCATCCCGAAAATCAACCCTGGAGGGGGTGAAAAGGAGGTTGAAAATTTGTATGGACAGTTTTTAACCGCTGATCCGATTTAGAAGAAAATTTTTATAAAGATAGTTTGATCCTCGGGAAACAATCCATATCCACAGTATCCATACTAATATTATAAATGCGAAAGTGTGTCTTTCTGTCTGTCTATCTATAACCTTTTCACGTTTAAACCGCTCTGATCCTATTTAGATGAAATTTGCTATAAAAAAAAAACAGTTTGGGTCCCGGGAAACGACATAGGATAGTTTTCATCTCGAAAATCAACCCTGGAGGGGGTGAAAAGGGGGTTGAAAATTTTTATAAGGAGTTTTTACCGATGTACCGTATCAGATGAAACTTGGTATGGAGATAGTATGGATTTCGAGAAAGGACAAAGGATATTTTTCATCCCGAAAATCATCCCTAAAAGGGTGTTGAAAATTTGTATGGAGAATGTTTTACCGCTGAAACGATTTAGATAGAAATTAGTATGGAGATAATTTGAGTCCCGAGAAACGACATACGACAGTTTTCATCCCGAAAATAAATCCTTGTGGAGGTGAAAAAGGGGTTAGAACCGATTTAGATGAAAGGTATAGAGATAGTATATATGGCTCTCGAGAAAGGACAAAGGATAGTTTTCACCCCGACAATCAACCCTAAAGGGGTGAAAAGGGGGTTGGAAATTTGTATGGGAAATTATTGACCGCAGAATCGATTTAGATAAAATTTGGTATGCAGATAATTTGAGCTCTGGAAAAAACAAAATTATAAGGGCGAATAAAACTATTGCTTTTGGTGTGTAGATTTTTTTTGTGGTAATTGTAAAATATTTAATCTGGACTACTGTCCTCTAGCGTATCCATCTGTCAACTTTACTTCAAGTTGCGCCTCCAGGGGAGAGGGAGAGAAAATAGGAGTGAATTAGCCGCTTACTGACACAGAACAGACCGAATTCCACGCGGGCGGAGCCGCGGGCACAGCTAGTACCTAAATAAAACAAAGGAATTTCTATTGATTACGAATTTCTATCGAGCAAACTTTATGTAAATCATATCGAAAATACCACAAATCCGCCCAAGTGTATCGTGCCCTAATGTTTATCGATACGTAAATACATTGGATTTATGGTTATACCCTTTCAATTCTCAAAACTGAAATGTGTAGCATTCATTTGAGTTATTAACAATATAAAAATAGAATCGTTCATTGCCAGTATCAGTAACAACGTCGTAAACAATAAATTCAGAAACAGCTCTCAAAGAAATAAATGTTAATCTATAGATTGTGACACGATCAATGTTTTTAAGTTTTAGAGGAAAGGAAGGAAACCCCGCAATAAGACTCGTTTCTAGTTGTACTTATAAGTTATAACAGATTATACTTATTAAGTACCTACTTGCTCATGTTACTAGTACGAGTACAAGAGCATATTTGTATAGGGAAATAGTAATACCATAAATATTTATTTTGTACAGTGGTGTCTGGGAAAGTTGGCTTGCACTTTTGAATCCTTCCTGAACAGGTTATACTTAGTTCAGGTTTTGATCAGATTTTAACTTTAGGTACGAATGTATTTTTACTAATCAGAAATTAGTTAGTTTATGTAAATTGCGATCAAGCCCCGGCAAGGCTTATCGATGCAGGTTCAAGTCCTGCTGGGTGTCAATGTTTCAATGTTTATATTTGATTTAAACACAAACTATTGTATGAGTGGAATGCCCCACTTTAAAAACATGCAAAAATTATTATGAGATGACGGAGTTAAGATAGGTGCAACGACGAGCGAAGCGAGGAGATGAACTGCGAGCAACAGTGCGCGAAGCCAAGCCAGCGCGCCAGAACCAGAACCGACTTCTAAATAACTAAGAGCATATTTTTTTGAACGATATGTTTTATAGTTTATCGTTTTCATATTGTTTGGAGATCCGATTTAGATATCTGATGTATTATTTTGGTGATACATATAACTTGCCGGAAACTTTAAGTTTTTTTTTGTAATCTTTTTGAAATTATTTGGTGGTGTAATATTGGTGGCAGCTCTATTATTCTAATGGCCAATCTTATTAATTTGGTCATCGACTTTATATTTATTTGGTGATGGGTTAAATCATATCATTTTGGAAAATATGGTCACACACAAACCACAGAAAAGGTCCGTCAATGGATCTGCAGTGTTTTCAGGAGTTCGTGCACATGTTGATTGTAAAAAAAAATCAATTTTACAAATGCATACTTGGCTATATCTCGTAAAATGTTGAAGACATTGGGCTGTGAAGTCGAATTTTTGCAAATTAAATCGTATTTAAAATCGCCAACGCAACCTTATTAACAAAGGTTAATATTTGTAAAATAAAAACGTAAAATATAAAAATTCGGTAGTTTTTAACGTATAGCTTTGCCAGCACAAGTAACTAGTTGTAGCAAATAATTATTTAAAATTGTTAACTGTTAATTATAAATCAGCTTAATAACAATTTCGCTTAACTTAGCATTAATCTTTTACATTTAAGACTGTATTACTAAGTTTCTAATTGGAGTTACAATCGCTTTTAATAAAAAATAGAATTAATTACAATATTTTGTATGAGATACCTTTGCTAGGTAATTCATTTCAGTGTTTCAGCAGAATAAGCCACACCTAGACGAGCTGCAGCGAGAGTTGCCTACTCCTCGGGTGACTCAAGGTCGGTCGCCATTCCGTTCATTTGTGAGGTCGACATAAAAAGGCTATTAGGAGCCTTAAACCTCGATCGTCTGGTGGGCCGGATGGTACTCCAGTATTTTTATTTTAGCAAAAGATGTTGCGTCTGCCTTAATAACTCCGGCGAAAAGCGATGGAAAACCTCTAAAGTGATACCAGTTCCTAAAGGTGTACCCCACACGGATATAACCTCTTTTAGGCCAATAGCCATTCTTCCCGTGTTTGGTAGTCTTTGAGATGATAATTAATCGCCACATGAGTTTGCAGATAGCTGATCGTTTGCACCCCACTCAGTACGACTTCCGTTAGTCCCGATCTACTAACACTAATCTCGTAGTCCTCGCTGACTTTGTATGTAAAGATTCCATCTCTTCGGTCGCGAACTCACGTGCGTTCGTGCGCACAATATCGCTTCGTATGTAATGATCAACTTAGCACACTTGTATCATAAATATCGTAATGTACTATTACAATTTTTGTTATTATTTATCAGTGCTTTTTTAACGACAATTTAGGTGTAAATAAATAGCCTTAGCCATTCCCAACAACAGATTAAAAACCCAAAACTACATCACGCTTTGTGATTTTAACTATTTTGAATATTTAATTTCACGGCCCTAATACCAAGCTTTATACCTAATACGTTTACCTAAAACATTTTGTATTTTAATTACCTTATTATGAATACATGTAAGTATTACCTTAATTTCTTTGTTAAAATTAATAATTATGTTTTATTATGCCTTTACTTTTCCCACAACTCCTTCCATTTGATGGAATGATAAAAATGTTAGCATAATGGTACTATTTAGTCAACTTATTTAATTTAGGTAAGTACTCTTATTACAAATCTGCTTGAAATGAAAAATTTGTGTAAATATAATTTTTAACAAAAAGCTCGAGTTCATTCATATACACCGCCATACATACGTACATAGGCACCGCCGTTTTCCTCGCGTTTTATTGACAATAGTAGAATAAAGCATACGTTGGAAAAGGTAAAACTTTTTTCGCTTTGTAAAGGAGAAAACGACTAACGGATAATACTGTGGTATTCGTACTGCTATATTTGCCTAAATCAAAATGATGAAAGGGAAAGGTGCAATCGTTTCCTTATTTTTGTTCGATTTCCGAATACCTTTTTTACAAAGCCACATAACCCGATGCTTATTTAACTGCATGATCACTGTGTTGCTTGTATTGTTTATTTTACTACCTTTTGAAGTTTGAATATTTCGTTTAGATGGTTTATCAGCTGTTAAGGAACTGGGCCTCGACATTCAATTGACTGTATCGTAGAAATACGAAATATCGACCTACAAACATAATGGATAATGCTGAAATAGACCACGCAGTCAGTTCCATTAATGTTTACCGCTTGTATTAAATGTAGGCACCTATTTAAATTTAATTTACGCATCGACTAGTACCCATAGTTCTGTTTCTGTAGTACCCAGGCTCTGTTTACTTTGGGTCTAGGTGAATTCTAATCAACGTAAATTGTCCTAAGACATTTTTTATTAGCTTGGTCTGCACTGAATTCAATACCAGCTTCGTTTTACTTGAAAATAATTATCTCACACTAAATAATTAGGTACGGCACTAACCCACTATATCTACTAACTACTCTTGTTCTTTAAGATGATATCATGTTCTATTCTAGAGTGACACTTGCCACATTTCTTTATCCTACCAAAACACAAAGTTTAAACAATTTCTTAACTTTAAGTACCTATTAAGCAAAATCTAATAAACATTCATAACTACATATCTAGAATCGGACACAACAACACCAATTCGACCATCGTTCCCTTTTTTAACCGACTTCAAGATTTGAAAAGAGGAGGTTCTCAATTCGGCGTGTATGTTTTTTTTTTTTTTTTTTGTTTTTTTTTTTATGTTTGTTACTCCATAACTCCGTCATGTCTGAACCGATTTTGAAATTTTTTTTTTGATTGTAAGTATATATATACAGATTGGTCCCGTTTTTGTCAAAACGCAGTTCTGATGATGGGATCCATGAGGAATCGAGGGAACTCCTCAAATCTTAAAGGCATACATATAGTGATTTTTATATTTTTATCAACAAAACCATCATTTTCATTCAAAACAGTGACATTTGATGAAGTAGAACTGCTGATGATGATCAGAACGGAACTCTTCAACGACGCATAGTTCACGTTTGGCGATTCGTCCTCTTCGCTGTGTTTGTTTAGCAAGTTTAATTGTCAGAACAAATGTTCGTCAAGCTCAAGTTCTGATGATGGGATCCATGAAGAATCGAGGGAACTCCTCAAATCTTAAGGGCTTACACATAGTGATTTTTGTATTTTTATCAACAAATCAAGCATTTTCATTCAAAAGAGTGACATTTGATGAAGTGGAACTGCTGATGATGAACAGAACGGAACTCTTCAACGACGCATAGTTCATGTTTGGCGATTCTTCCTCTTCGCTATGTTTGTTAAGCAAGTTAGATTGTCAGGACCAATTTTCGTCAAGCTCAAGTTCTGATGATGAGTTCCACGAGGAATCGAGGGAATTCCTCAAATCTTAAAGGCATACATAATGTGACTTTTGTATTTTTATCAACAAATCAAGCATTTTCATTCAAAAGAGTGACATTTGATGAAGTGGAACTGCTGATGATAATCACAACGGAACTCTTCAACGACGCATAGTTCACGTTTGGCGATTTGTCCTCTCCGCTGCGTTTTTTAAGCAAGTTATTTCATTGTATGGAATCTAAGTGCACCATCTACAATAATCCTTCACCGGCTACCCCCATTGAAGTCGGTTTTTTTTTCTTAAAAATTATTTTAAAGTAGTATCTTTGTAAGAAAAAGTTGATCATGATATGTAGCTGTTGTAAGTCTCCGCTGATCTAGTGAAATATGAAACATGTAGAGGAACTGGCGGCGAGCCAGCTGCTTGCATCACACTATAACAAAGGGTTTCATATCAGGAAATTGTTCCTAGAACAATAAGAGAAAATATAAGCTTGCTCGCATAAAAACCCGAGTGGCATAACGCCCCATACCTACTCGGCCGCAAAATTACAAAATTCGATCAGATACCGACAAATATTCTACAGTCGGGGGGCTTGTTTGCCGATCTGAGATTATGCAGAGTACTGAATATTTCATTTGTCAGGATTTAAAGCGTAAATGAGAAACATTGTCACACATAAACTATTCAATATACGAACATTTGTTCATAAAAACTAGATTTGTACGAGCGCTAGTACGCAGTATTTGTGGTATTTGGTTAAATTAGTTATTAACGACAGAGAGGGGTCGTAACTTGTCGTAAACTACTTAGATTTACCTGCCGACTAGTAAAAACTTTTGATTACATGATTCAAAACACAATTATGTCTTACCTGATTGGTTAGCTTGCCGTTATTATGTTATATGTATTGATTTGACTCGCTGGCAGTAAGCCCTCGTTGCCACTACGCAAAATAATGGGAACTTCCATTCTTGAAGAGTTTCTCTAAAAGTACGACAAGTTAGCTACCAAATTGTTTTACTTAATGCAATTCCCGAATACTTCACACATCCCGGTTCATAATAATCAATGGGTTTTTGTTATTATTATTATTCCAGTCAGGCAATTCACAACAATGTGGGTATGTTGTATAATTGTTGTACACTTGATAGTTTTGCATCACAAACTAAACACAAACCAGCAAGACAAATCCATGGTATTTAAATAGGTAACCAGCAAGACAAATCCATGGTATATAAATTACATAGTTTAAATTGACTTAGTATGCGGAGTTCAGCGTGAAACACAAATAAGGTTACTCGATATTTATGATGCAAGAATGCTTGAGTGGAAAGGGGATAGTTTATAGCCCTGGCTGTATCGAGGAGCATGAGTGTAATCCGGAGTCCGGACCAACTCGCCAGTTGGCTCGAGGCCATCCTACGGTGTTGCCATTCTCATAGTTTTTACAATGTAACGACTACCGCACCGTTTCGACGATATACCGTACGCCGGAGTAAAAATTATGCTTAAAGACACATTTTCCTATAATGTGTAGGTATAAAACAAGTGTGTTGACAAATAGTACCTTTAAAGTGTACAAACCGGCTATTCGGATTTAAGTCTAATAAACAGACAGTTGGTTTTGCCTTTGACCCGGCGATTTATGACTTGACTACCAAACAGATGAGAATATTTAAAAAAGTTTAGATACATTAGATTAGAATCACAAAAGGATCGATAAAGCAATTATTAAAATGTGTAGGTATGGCCTTTAAACCTAAAGAATTACACATTATGAACTAATTACATTTCAATTATTTGTGAGGTTTTTCCAAAAACACCGAGTATAAACATAAGCATTAGAACTATTTTAACGAGTCCAAACCAAACTCACTTAAGTTTGTTTTACTAGGTACAGGTAGGCTTACCGCCAACAAATCAGCTTGATGATACTATAATGTCTATGACATAAGTAGTACATTATAATACGTAGCTAAAATTCAACTCAATTTGAAACTGAAATACTTGTCCTTGTCCTACTGGACAAGTATAGAACTTGCAACAAACGAGATTATAGAAAGACACCAGGACAGGTGACGGAATTAAAAGCTAAATGAACCTATTTCTACAAACCATTCAATCCGATTGTAGTGAAATCGCGTGAGTTGTGTTTCACATAAATGCTCGTTATTTTTTGTCGAGCGCTGCTCCTGATGCCGGCTGTGCCCCGGCCGAGGGTCTGCGTCATCTTTTTTCATTGTCTTTTGCAAATTCATGTGTTACTCAGATTTTATCCACTAGTTTGTTAGACCTATGAAAGATTTTGTTTATTTAATTTACATTTATATTACAACAACAAAATACTTTCTCTCAACCTAGGATCAGATTTTATTTCTTACCTACAAAGTTTTAATTGTGTCTATTAAAAAAAATTAAGGTAATTCGGTGTTTAAAAATATTAAAAGAACATATGTTTACCGTTTTAATCGTAGCCACGGGATTCATGACTACTAATAACCATACAGAATGATATATTAGAATCCACCATTAGTTAACTTTATCATTATCTAGGTACAAGTAAAATATTTTTTCAACACACCTGCTCGTAACGAGGTCCTTATTCCACCGCTTTTATGCTCATAATCCTAGATATTAAACACGCGTGCATTTCACAATAATTATCCAACTAGTGGAATAATTTAATAATCCGATCAAGTGACGTTTGTACTCTAGTACCAAGTTGTACGTACGCAGACGAATCGTTGTAATTTAGTCGGGTATTACCTTTACTTTTTTTTAACTCTTTATTAGTTTACATTCAAAAAAAGTAAAAATAAAGTAAATATATTAAAAATATACACATTTACGATAGAATACAAATTATACAATCCTGATTGTGAATAAGAATCATTTCAACTTATTATATTACTCGTAATACACAATAAATTACGTTTTAAACACGAATTGTCCGTTTTAATATTGGCTGTTTGGCATTATACGTCCGTGCCTTTGCCTCAAGCAGCACGCACATCCAAAAAAGAAAATTGCGCGCCATTTATAAGTTAACCTCAAATCATTGTTTATTTGTTAGATTTTTCTCGTTGTGTTTTATTAATTTAAACAAATTATATTTTCAATTAATAAGAAGACAACTTTAGCGTTAAATTAACCTCTGGATATATTTCAAAATTGTGATACATACTAGTAAAATGTCATGATAAAAATCGAGTGAGCAATGCGTAAGAAAAAAATACTATAATTTATTGCACAATAAATGTGAAGTCTTTAATTTTATGAAATGATTTGAAAAAGAGTTCCAGATACTCAATAACATCACAAAAAAGGTTAGTTAAATTTTATTATCTTAGGTTCGTAAGTACCTCTATCCTGTAAACATTCTGACAATTAATGTATTTATCAAAAGTTATTAATTATACTATTCTGTTATTTCCTCGCAAGTGTGTTGAAAAACGTCGTATGAAACGCGTGTGCTTGATCATTACATAAGCTCAGCTTCCTTATGCGCCCTCACATGCGTTCGTGCGCACAATATCGCTTCGTATGTAATGATCAAATTAGCACACTTGTATCATAATGTACTATTCCATTTTTATGCACAGTTTGTATACACCTTACCTACCTCATTAAAAAAAACAATTACGGCCCTCTATAAAGTGGCTCTGCAAAAGCAATTACTCGGAAGTAGGCTGGAAGACGCTAGCAATAAACAGACACATAAATAAGCCCAGCCAAGCAAACGTAATCCACAATTAGCTAACAAGTTCAGGAAAACCAGCATGTGATTCTTAATAATGAAACCAAATAACAGATTTGCTTACGTCGACTTAAATGAAATAAACAATCAAAGCCTGACTTGGCGTTTGTCTAGAACGCTAAATGTGTCTGTTCAATCTAATATTGGGTTAACCTCCTACCTATCGAATCCTAATAATACTACTACCGATTGTATCATGATCATGAAGAATGCATAGCATTGAACCAGCAGTTCTGCTATAAATACAAAGATCGATGTGTCAAAAGTACTCGATGCGACGCGAGCGTGGCCGCTCTGTCGGTCGGTGACGTCATTGTTATACCGTGTTTCAATTGTTGCTTAGCTGCATGACAGAACAATTATTCCACTTGATAAAGCGTATTGTATGGATTAAAAATAATTCAAAATTTTATTTTGCTATTCGTTAGGTACTATTACCATTTAGACTAAACGTTTAGGTTTAATTTTATTCTAAGTAAGTTCTTAAAGCTGATGAAAAAGGAGCCAAGCTAAAGCACTCCAAGTACTCGAACCTAGAACCAGCGTACGACTTTATTCCGGTTATATTGAGCTACTAAAGAGCTCAAAGAGGACCCAGTGTGTTGACGATGAGGGACCTTCTTGTTCCTTTAGCCATCGACACAGTGAATCCTCCTTTTTGTAAAGGGTCGGCACCGCGCATGTGACTCATTTGGAGTTGCAGGCGTCCATGGGTTACGGTAGCTGCTTACCATCAGGCGGGCCATATGCTTGTTTGCCACCGTCGTGGTATAAAAAAAAATACTTATCACAGCCGTACTTAACACAGCCGCAACAGATTTTCTTAGGAATCTTAAGGAGGGTATCAATCCTATTACAAAGATATGTGCAAGTTGCCTGTTCGATAAAAGTATCAGCAGGAAAAGTCGTACTTCACTTGTACTTTCAACAGCAAATTAAAAAGTACAAAGAGTAACTGAAAGAACTGAAAGTAAAAATTTGACAAGTACCGGGGCCTCTTCTTTATATAATGCGCTCTCGGCTGGTTATTATATTATAATGGGCTGTTAGTAAAATGAACACAATTTGTTAATAAAGACAGCCTACTCTGTTTTATTTTAATAATGTTCTATTTACAGTCAATAATTTATGCTTGCCCTACACTTAAATTGAATCATACTAATATTTCTTTTATTTCTTTTAAAGGTGAGATTTTTGACACTTAAGAATAATCGCTTCATTTTCCCGTGATATCAAAATTGTCTTAACAAAAATTTAAAAATGTTATAACCTCGCCTGTTTGAGAAACGATGTAGGTATTATTTATAAGTCACAGCGACATGGTTAGAGTTCCTTCGCAGACCGGTAAGAGAATTTGCGAGCTTAGCACGAAAATTAATCCTCCTCTATTTCTGTATGGCATTTTGTGAGATCAAATATTTATACACAATTATGCCGCCAACGCAACGCTTTCTTACTGCAATAAAATGACAGAACGATACTCCCTTTAAGAATTCGACCAACCGGAGTCGCCATTGACAGGCGTTTCCCTCTGCCGAAAACATATTACCAGTGGTCATACACATGTATGGACTGACGTTTATCTGACGTAGCTATTTGTATGTTACGTACCTCCCCCGCAAAAATCGGTAGACTTTTTTGTATCGGAAATGGCAGACATGGCTACTCCATCCGGGTTGAATTCTCTAAGTTTACTCCGCGCATAAACAGTAACGAATTACGCGACCTCCTGCGTTACAAATTATATTCGAAGGCATAAAACGCTCGAGTTAAATTTACTAACATAATTTGAACAGTAAAAGCCAACCGCTAACCTATTCGAACGACGATAAATCACAAGGAAGTTATCCGCCAACGGATACTGTAGCGCCGGCAGACAAGCTACGGCTGCGCTGTACTCTAAACCGTACACCGCTCGCTACGCGACTGTACTCTAAACGGGGAACGAGGAACTGTTCCAAATGAATAATTACTTTAAGAATCTAAGAAAAGCACATCAGTTTTATATAATTTATGAACGAGATTTTAAATTGCAACATTTTTAAAGGTATGTATTGCTAACCTATTATATAACCAAATTGTGGGCTTCCTCCTTGCATTGTCGTCAATACATACGATCCAAAATCTCTTAATATCCGATTAGGTCCAAATGCTTAAAAAAAGTGCTTATTTAAATATATGTTAGTTTTTCACGAATTGATATGACTTCTTGTTTATAAATAGAGTCTTTTTTAAATACCATTCGATATTTAGCATTACTCCTTTTAATTCATATCTTGTAAGTTAACTTATAATTTCAACCACCTCCTGGTGTTTGTTTAGGCTGAAATGTAGTACTTATTGTTGCTAAGAATATCCAGTTCGAGCTGTTTAGAAAAAATCGAATCGTGGAGCAATACGGATATTACCAAAGCAATAAAGTAATAAAATAGTTTTAGACAAAAAATAACCGACTCCACTTAGACGTACCTTTCGAAAAGGAAGTGCCCGAGCTACTGTAAATAATATTTAAATCACTATAGGTGTGCCTATAATATTTAAAGAGCTCACTCGATTTCTCTAGGATCCCATCATAAGATCCTGACCTGGTTACAATGGGACCAGGTGTGAAGTATACTTTTTCAAATAAAAAAGAATTTTCCTAATCAGTCCAGCCGTCTTCGAATGATCGGTGAACATACATTAAAAAGCAAAACAAGTCCCCGACGAACTGAGAACCTCTTCGTTCGAAATCTTGATGTCGGTTGAAAAAATAGATTTTGATCCTCAATCACCCAGACACTGAAAATGAATGAATGAATTTGAACTGTGGATGAATTTACATTTCAGATAAATAAATACGATTATTTTTGCCAACAATCATCCACTTGGGACATGATTTGTACGAGTAAGTGGACGTATGAATGGCATTGTAATAAAAAAATACTTATTAGTACAGTTTTAAATAAAGGCGTATAAACATGAGTAGATGAGTATTATGATCGCGATATGCCTCTCAATTTAGTTCCGACATAATTTAATTTAATCACATTTTTCTTCATATATTAACTTTATATGTCTATCAAACTATATGATATCTTGTCGGGTGACATAGTATGCTTTAACCTCAAAATACTAGTAGTCGGAGAGCTAGCGACGTCAGATATGACACAATAATGAGAGCAACGAAACCCCTGTAGTCCGACAAATAAAAAGTCAGTCTATGCTTATTTATAGATCTGGACATCTGGCAGCAGTAAAGTGGTGGAGGTCAAAGAATGCAAACCACTTCAAGAAAACAAATCTTAGAGTTCTGGGTTTGATGCAATATTATGAGAATTTTTATAAATAATTCGATTATATCATTCCCAAAAGTTTATGTTGGGGAAAAGTACCTAGTTCCAAACGCCGTATAATGTAATTCATAGTTTGTCGCCTACTATTTTTGTTTCCGTAATAATATCCGCCATTGTTCGCCATTTTGTTCTAATGTTAAAATATAGGCCCTGTCATTTATAACTGAGACAACTTCGGCAGTTTTGACCTACTTTGGTAGTACTATTTTCTAATATAAATCTAGCCTGTCACTCTGACCTCCACCCATTAAAAGCTGCCAGATGCCCGGATCTAGCAATAAGTATAGTAATGCTATACTTCCTATGCTACTATTACTGCTATTACTTTTTTAATGAGAGCAAAAAAAACCCGTTTTTTATTATTGTGTCATATATGACGTGGCCAGCTCTTAGTCATGTTTCATAGAGGTACAAAATAATGATTAGAGGCCATTAGTAATTCCATTGTTCTCAGAAATAGAGGAATCAATTATTTAACCTCTTGGTGGAGCAGCCCGAGCCGAACACATTCACTTGTTAGTTTTTTTTATGTGTCCAATATTTCATTTATAGAAACAATTATAAAAACAAATTAAAGAAGCAAATAAATAATAATAACTAATTTAAAACTAAAGTCACCTGAGGCATTGTCAGTACACTGGCCGCGTCCCCTTCTGCACTGTGAGGCTGAATTTGTGTGCAAATATGCTCCAGCTCGTAGGTCAACATACACCCATGCTAGGTAGCTTAGTAGTAATTCCTATCACTAGTGTTTCGATGTTTGACGACCATGGCCCAAGTTACTTAATTAATTTGCAAACAATCATAAAGCAAAACATTAAATAAAATACAAAACTATCAAATTGACTATGTAGCCTACCCGACTAAAACCTTTGTCTTCTCATATTTCTGAACATACTGGTAATTTAGTTTTTTTCTCTAGTAGAAAAACAGATAGCAGCAGGTTCCTTAATCTGTGTTCAAGGACGATGAAATTGGGTCACGTTACACAGAACTTTCCATTCAACGTAACTATTACGTAACCCGTGTTTTTGAGTGTATAACGTATAAGTAGGTAGTATTTAATAAGAAAGGGAATTGATGTGTATATTACCTACTATCTAAAGTTCGTAGTGTATTTATAATTCTATTTATATGAACTGTGGGACGGTCTCCACATTTAAATAAATAGCGTTTATGCCTCGAATGAAACAAGGATAAGTGTTCGCTCATAAACATGCCCGCTACCTGGACCCTACCTTTGAGTATCGAAGCCGTTACGTTACGATGCTGAATGGCCCGTTTTGTGCTTACAACAGAGAGTGCTTCGCTTCAAATACTCTATTTCCGACTTGAGAATTTTGAACCAAATGAGGGGCAAGTGGATTCGTTAACGCAAATGCTTTCCGTTCAATCGAACTCTAATGGTATTCCCTGAACGAACGTTGTAGGGGCCGCCGAACGGCGGACTAGTAATGAAAGGATTCCCATACGCAGCAAAATGCTCACTGTGTCTAAATAATCTTTATACTTTTGGCTGTGCACAGTCAGGGGGACAATTTATGCTTTCAAATATTTTTTTGTAGAGACAGTTGCAACTTTGCGGTTCCACTAAATTATACTCGTATTTCAATTTATTTATTCTCATTGATAAGTAATAAAATGTATAAAGAAAACAGCATAATATCAATAAGAGTAGGCTAGGATTCCCCCATACTAAGCAGTAAAAACTAAATAAAAGCTTATAAAAAACTGTATGACAGCAGAAAGCACCACGTCTCCCGGACACGTTAAGTCTAGACGCGATGTACAAAGCATTATTTCAATATTTAGTTACTCAAATAAATAATCTCATTATATCAAAAATAGTTTACGCTCAACAGTTATGTTATAACATTTATATATATATAGGTAAACACCAGTGGCGGCGCGTCCATAGAACTCGTTTCCCGTCGGCTTGCCTAATTTTCAGGCACCTGAGCAATTTTTCTACCGCTCATGAAGAAATTTTAGGCCAAATTAAGCTCCGGCTTGCCTAAGAAAAATTATGAGCCACAGCCACTGATAAACACAGAATTATCTGACTCACATTTTTAAACTCAATCACAAGGTTCATGAATAATAAAGATTATGAGCTTGTTCAGACATACCAGCAAGGAATTGAATAAAAAATATTCTTCCAACATGAATTTAAATATCCCGCGGCATATTACGGGGTGATTTAAGACGTGTACCCGGACGATAGACGAGTGCGTGATAAAAGCGACTTGCACGTGTAGATATTCGCGTACTTTAAGGTCTGAATTCAGAAACTATAATACAGTAGCAATATAATAACAAACCCATTACTGCATCACTCTCACACACCAGTAGCTAAACATTAGAGCGAACAAACGTATCCTACCATGTTTTCAATATCATGTCATAACGTCACATACATATTCGAGAAGGTCCCTATTTTGCCGCGTTTCATATTGTTTTATTCTCGGTAGCACAACAGCACAACTTAATAAACTTGCATGTAAATTATCTGTGTCATCTAACTTCATAACTTGACGTATTTGATAATGATCTTTAAAACCTTCGTTATAATTGCTATAATGAGGGTTTCCACCATCGAGTTTTTCACTAGATGGCAGCACCGTGGCGACAGGTCTAGCTGTCATAATCCACTAATCATGTTTAATCATATTTTTTTGATTGGTGGATTTTGACAGCTGGTGTCAAAAAGACCTTTCGTCACGGTGCTGCCACCTAGTTAAAACTGTTAAAAATTGGGTCTCACTGTCTTGTTTTTTAGAACCTACCCACGTTTATTGACTTTTAATCATGGAGTGTATGGATTTGACATATCCAATGAGATTCAATCAAATACAAACATTGAAAACATTGAAAAAATAATCAACCCAGTTGGACTTGAACCAACATCGATACGCCTTACCGGGGCTCGATATCGCTTTACCAATTAAGCTATGGGTTCAGTTACCGAGCTGACGAAATTTTCAATGCCTTCAATCATCTTTTTGCATTTATTTTTACATCGACTTTATAGCAGCCGTAAGCGACATCTAGGTGCCAACCACTAGAGTTAGATACCCTTCCCGCCGACCCTTTTACAAGTGTCACAACGGAAATAACAGATGGCGCCTGCTATCAACTCATAATTATTTTACATTTTTTTATAAAGTGGGTATTCCACTCATACATTAGTATGTTATTCAATCAAATACAAACATTGAAAACATTGAAAAAATAATCAACCCAGTTGGACTTGAACCAACATCGATACGCCTTACCGGGGCTCGATATCGCTTTACCAATTAAGCTATGGGTTCAGTTACCGAGCTGACGAAATTTTCAATGCCTTCAATCATCTTTTTGCATTTATTTTTACATCGAATTTATAGCAGCCGTAAGCGACATCTAGGTGCCAACCACTAGAGTTAGATACCCTTCCCGCCGACCCTTTTACAAGTGTCACAACGGAAATAACAGATGGCGCCTGCTATCAACTCATAATTATTTTACATTTTTTTATAAAGTGGGTATTCCACTCATACATTAGTATGTTATTCAATCAAATACAAACATTGAAAACATTGAAAAAATAATCAACCCAGTTGGACTTGAACCAACATCGATACGCCTTACCGGGGCTCGATATCGCTTTACCAATTAAGCTATGGGTTCAGTTACCGAGCTGACGAAATTTTCAATGCCTTTAATCATCTTTTTGCATTTATTTTTACATCGACTTTATAGCAGCCGTAAGCGACATCTAGGTGCCAACCACTAGAGTTAGATACCCTTCCCGCCGACCCTTTTACAAGTGTCACAACGGAAATAACAGATGGCGCCTGCTATCAACTCATAATTATTTTACATTTTTTATAAAGTGGGTATTCCACTCATACATTAGTATGTTATTCAATCAAATACAAACATTGAAAACATTGAAAAAATAATCAACCCAGTTGGACTTGAACCAACATCGATACGCCTTACCGGGGCTCGATATCGCTTTACCAATTAAGCTATGGGTTCAGTTACCGAGCTGACGAAATTTTCAATGCCTTCAATCATCTTTTTGCATTTATTTTTACATCGACTTTATAGCAGCCGTAAGCGACATCTAGGTGCCAACCACTAGAGTTAGATACCCTTCCCGCCGACCCTTTTACAAGTGTCACAACGGAAATAACAGATGGCGCCTGCTATCAACTCATATATCACTACCATACTCATATATCATATATACTCATATATATCGAGCCCCGGTAAGGCGTATCGATGTTGGTTCAAGTCCAACTGGGTTGATTATTTTTTCAATGTTTTCAATGTTTGTATTTGATTGAATAACATACTAATGTATGAGTGGAATACCCACTTTATAAAAAATGTAAAATAATTATGAGTTGATAGCAGGCGCCATCTGTTATTTCCGTTGTGACACTTGTAAAAGGGTCGGCGGGAAGGGTATCTAACTCTAGTGGTTGGCACCTAGATGTCGCTTACGGCTGCTATAAAGTCGATGTAAAAATAAATGCAAAAAGATGATTGAAGGCATTGAAAATTTCGTCAGCTCGGTAACTGAACCCATAGCTTAATTGGTAAAGCGATATCGAGCCCCGGTAAGGCGTATCGATGTTGGTTCAAGTCCAACTGGGTTGATTATTTTTTCAATGTTTTCAATGTTTGTATTTGATTGAATAACATACTAATGTATGAGTGGAATACCCACTTTATAAAAAAATGTAAAATAATTATGAGTTGATAGCAGGCGCCATCTGTTATTTCCGTTGTGACACTTGTAAAAGGGTCGGCGGGAAGGGTATCTAACTCTAGTGGTTGGCACCTAGATGTCGCTTACGGCTGCTATAAAGTCGATGTAAAAATAAATGCAAAAAGATGATTGAAGGCATTGAAAATTTCGTCAGCTCGGTAACTGAACCCATAGCTTAATTGGTAAAGCGATATCGAGCCCCGGTAAGGCGTATCGATGTTGGTTCAAGTCCAACTGGGTTGATTATTTTTTCAATGTTTTCAATGTTTGTATTTGATTGAATAACATACTAATGTATGAGTGGAATACCCACTTTATAAAAAAATGTAAAAAAAAATGTAAAATAATTATATCCAATGAGACTTATAAAAATTTGTGCCTACGCCAGTTCTTGGCAACCCCAAGTGGACGCCGGGCTCTATTGAGACGTGGCAAAAACAAAAATCGAGAACACGCTAGGCGGATGATTATGAGGTATCATTAAATTGAGTCGAATTATGCTTCTGGACTTATTTAGCATAGCATACGTGCATGTTTTTGTTTAGTAAATATTACGGGTAATCGTTTTGTGTTATTCTTAAATACGGTCGCCATGTACGGGCTGGAAAATATTCTATGGGCATTGAAGGAGAACTACCTTATAGACGGAGAGCTAGCTACGTCAGATATGACACAATAATGAGAGCAATGAAACCCCTATAGTCAGTTTGCTATACTATGCTTATTTTTTAGATCCATGTCCATCTGGCAGCTGTAAAGTGGTCAAAGAATGCAAATAACTCGAAAAAATGAAATCCTGGAGTTCTGGGTTTGATGCAATATTATAGGAAATTATGTAATTAATTAGATTATATCATAGCCAGAAGTTTCTGTTCGGGGAAAGTAGTGTCAAATGATGTGTAAAGCAATTTATAATTAATCACACCTACTGTTTTTGTTTTCGAAATAATACAATGTTTTTTGATCTAATGTCAAAATACAGGCCCTGTTCTCTATAAATGACACAAGTTCAACAGTTTTTACCTATTTTGGTATTACTTTTATTCAACTGAACCTGACCTCCACCCATTAAAAGCTGCCAGATGCCCCGATCTAGCAATAAGGATGGTAAAGCTATATAACTAGGCAGGATTAATCGCACTTATTATTGTGTCATATCTGACGTGGCCCATTAAATAAATAAAAAAAAATAAAAAAACCGCAGTCACATTTTTTTTACATTGAGTAAAAGGTATTTTATGGTATTTTTGATGAAAGCCCTTATACTAAATATTAGAATCATGTGCATCACCAGAAAGAGATCTCCAGGAGAATCCAGTTGGATTGGGCGGCATTCAACAAGCTAGCGGACATCCTCAAGCCCGTCAACATTCCACAATGTCTGAAAACTCGCCTCTTCAATCAGTGTGTCCTGCCCACCATTAAGTACAGAGCCGAGACATGGACGCTCACTAAGGAGACTGTGCACAAAATCCAAGTGGCACAGAGGGCCATGGAGCGCGCCATGCTCGGCATCATGCTTCAAGACCGAGTGAGGAATGTCGAAATCCGGCGTCGCACTAAGGTGCAAGACGTAGGATACGTCATTACCAAACTTAAATGGAGTTGGGCAGGACACGTTGCCAGGCAGAGTGATGGCAGGTGGACTAAAATGTTGACGGAGTGGTGGCCGCTTTCAGATGAAAGAAGCTCCTGGCGTCCGTTGGCTCGTTGGGTAGACGACATTGGGAAGGTCGCGGGTCACTTCTGGATGAAACTGGCACAATACCGGGACAGGTGGCGTACACGAAGAGAGGCCTATGCTCAGCAGTGCCATAAAGGGCTGATGATGATGATGATGATGTACAACAGACGAGTGTAAGAAGAATGCCTGTTTCTTTAAGAAAATGTATCTTTCCATTTGGCTGCATCGATTAGTAAGTTAGGTATAAAATATGGGCTGGGTTTTTTTATCTGGGTCGATTACTGGTTCGGATATCGAGAACTCTGTCAAATCAGTTTTGTTGCCTTTTAAAACAAATGAAATAAATTTTCCTTTACCCAAAATAAGCAATTACAAATATTTAGGGCCTGTTTCATAATGTCCAAGTAAAGTCCTGAATAAGCTACTTGCCACTTATCTGACGAAGAAAGTCATCGTTGGCGTTTCACAATCTTCAAATAAGCTTAACTGGTAGATAAAATGCAATGTTTTGTAGGTAGTTTTATCTGGCAGTTCATTTATTTGTTAATTAGCTATCCAATACTTGGACATTGTGAAACAGGCCCTTAAGGTCTTAACTTCATTTTTTTTTAACTTCATTAAGGGCCTGTTTCACAATTTCCAGATAAACTTATCTGCCAGTTAAAATTATTCCTATCCTTTTCTCCAGTCATATAAAAGAAAAGGACAGCAAACATTTATCTGACAGATATGCTTTAACTGGAGATTGTGAAACAGGCCATAAGACATACATTATAAAAAATGAACAACTGTAACTCACAGAATAAACGTTTTTAGACAACGCCTTATTACATGTATTTTTACTTTTTGATAGATACATACATTCCTTGGTTTGGAAAGGTAAAAACAAAGAATATATATAATATATGTCAATGTAAATAGAACAGACATGTGATGCAATTCAAAAGAGACATCAGCGACCCTGAGGGAAAATACCTTCGTGGCAAATAATTTATTTTACTATGGGGTTGTTACACCGATAAAAAAATATCATCGATCAATTCATCTAAGAAGTCAATTCATTAAATGATCTAAGATCATTAATTTACATGTCAATGTTCGTCGATGAATGTTAATGTTTAAAGTCGACATTATATTGTTTAAACTTTAAACAATCTGTGTCGGACACTACCCGCCATTTTATCAAAATTATATCTATGATGACACACATATGTCAACTTATAACAAGTGTAAGAGGTACTTAAAATATGCCGACAAGGTGTCTTATATTACGTTTTCTTAAAAATTGTCAGTATATTTATATCATTCAATAAAAATCAGGGACACGTCAGTAGAAAACACGACAGTTAGATATGTCTTAAATTTTGGAATTCTTATAAGCTACGAAAAACAATGTGGAATTACGTTCCCAATAATCCCAATGTGTCACGCTCTCATCAGCCTATACAAGGCATAACAACATTTCAAAACGACAGACTTTCTCATACTTATTCATCAGCAAATAACGACCTAAGAAATATTCACAAGATCCAAACTCAATTTCAACACCTACGTTGGTGCTCGCAATGTCATTCATATTATTATTCTATCTCTGACTTTGTAACAAGTCGTCCGATTCCACTTTATAATAGATTGAGTTCACTGAAGACATTTCTATCAATATGTTACTGTTATCAATGTGTTAGCTTCACATCTTTAAAATAATATATGGTTATTTATGAAAGATCAAACATGTAGAACCCTGCACAAAGGTGCTAAGATATTATAGGTAGGTTTATACACCTACATTTATTTTTCTTTACTTAAATATGTTTATTACTGAAAATGTAGTCCATTAAATATTCACATTTTAATGTAAGTCGAATACGAGTAAAGTTTATCTTGATATACTATGATTTATGTTTATCTTATCATGGGTATATTATGTAATATACCTATCATTTAATTAAAAAATATAAGGAGAAATTTGTGATAGAATCACCGACAGTCTTTATATTTACTCTTACTTACATGTCTAATTAGATTTTAGTATTTTGTTTTTATTTTATTTTCTAACTGTGTCAATATTTATTCACAGAAACAGATAACATTACAATAAACAATAAAACTAGACCCAAAATAAAAATTAAATGCTAAAAATTAAAAAATAAACTTAAAGATAAACTATAAATAGAAAATTTGCCCCAAATCGCTGTCTATTGGCAGCGTGCCCAGAAGGCTGGCAGCATTGCCCCTTTGGATCGCAATGCTGATCCGCTGTGCAAGGTATGACCCAGCCCTCCGGTCACGCGTTAACTCGACTAACCTGCGGCTACATTCTTTAAAGACCCTGTGGGCACTATCCCCCCAGGGTCCTAGGGTCTCAACCCCAAACGGCTCAAATATGCAACCGCTATTTATGGTTGCATACTTGCGCCGCTTAAGGAGCTCGGCCGAATTGGCAGCCGAGCCAGCCTTTACTGCCGTGCCATGAAGATGAGACAGCGCCAGAGTATCGGCACACGTCGCATCCCAAACCAGCGGCCGTCCCATCGTCCATGGCACGAGGGTCATACCGTCAGGCCTCTTACCGTCATCGCGGACGAGGCCGGTCGGTTCCAAAATGGCCGGCACTCCCGCGCTGGCTAAGGCCCGACGGATGATATCATTCAGGCTGGCATGGCGAGGGGCCCGCCCTGCACTTCTGCCGCAGAATAGTCCATGATGACCCAATTGGTCAACTGAATCACCACAGCGACAGCGATGTGGGGCAACACAGGTCACTCCCAGGCGGAGAGCAACGGAAAGGCGGAATGTGGAGTTGTCCAAAAGCGTTCCTATCGATATGGACGGCAGAGCTTGGAGCCACTGCCCGGATTCCCATTCACAAGTGGCAAGGAGGCGAGCGCGCTCCGGTAGGCTGGTTGCCGTTTGATACAGATTATTCCGTACCAGCCTACAGAGCGGCTCGTCCCAAAGACGCTGCGAGTTAGGGTTTGCGGGCAGATCAGTGCTTGGACAGGCATCACTCCATGCATTTGTGGCCTCTGACATTAAAGGTAAGCTAATTTGGTCTATTGGTGACTTAAGAATTTTGGACATGAGTTCCAGTGAACAGTGTATTGAGGACAGATATGCGGGGAGTGAAACACTGGACACTTTTCTGATACCCAGGCCACCATGCCTTATCGGCAGAGAAGCCTGAGTCCATGAGCGGTCGTCTAAATTTATATTCATCACTGTAACTAAGAGATTTTGAATAATTTTGTCAATTTTTTCTAAAAGAGTGGGATATTTCCAGAAATGGCTGCACCTTAGGACGTAGGTGAATTTGGGTACGAAAAGGCAGTATCTAATAATGGTGTATGCTACATGAGCGTTTATTTTGGACATTCGGTCTGAAATTTCGTTAAGGTTTTTAATTTTGTTGTCTAAAAAGTCTGAAAATGATTCGTCCAATACAGGTGCTCCTAGGAGGTGAAGTGAGCTTTTCTCTGTAATTTTAATATTTGGAGCAAGATGGCGGAATTTAGATGTAACGAGTTCTTTGTCTAAACACGTATCGGAAAAGAAAAGTTCACATTTTGACGAGTTCAGTTCTAGTCCGATACCGCGGAATTCATCAATTAAAACGCGAAGGTCCTCCAGAACTTCGCTTACATCACCTCCTAGAGTGCCGTCGTCTAAATACCACAGGTTAAATTTTGAATTTAGTTTTACAATGATTGGGTGGATTGCTAAACTAAACAGCGCTGGCCCAAGCGGGTCGCCCTGTTGGCAACCTACAGCTGAGGAGAGATGATTTTCTTTAAAAAGTAAATGAGAAGGGTTGCTGTAGCATTGCCAGATAAAGTTATAAATTTCTGGTAATTTTATACGCGTTTGTGCTAGGAGGGCAGCTCTGTCGACACTGTTGAAAGCATTTTGGACATCTACCTTTAGCAGTACCTTACCGGAGGTTTGTGTAATGTGTGTTCTGAGTGCATGCACCGCAGCCTCACACCCCCCCTTAGACCCGAAACCTAATTGAGTTGGCTGGAAGTATTGGGTTAGAGGGCCACATGCAGCAGCGCAGGCGATTTTAGCTACAAGACGGCGATAGGTTGTACCCACGGCAATGGGTCTAATACCGCCGTCTTTTTTCAACAGCGCACATAGGTTGGCGCCGTACAGTGTGCTCGTAACTCCCGAATGTACTTTACCTGATAGCATGAGGTTGCTTAGGTCTGCCAATGACTTAAGGAGTAGCTCGCCGGCACTGCCTGAACTATGTCCGAGGAGGTCCTTGAGATGTTGGGGAGTTAAACCGTCCAATCCGCCAGCTGAGCCGCTTTGGAAGGACATGACAGCCCTAAGGACCCCATCGGTAGAGGTAGTGAGGGGAGGTGTTGACGGATCTGATGGATCAGGGAGACTTTGGTTAGTTAATGGCATTGGGTGTTTTGTTTTTAAGGTTGAGAGAGTTTCCTGGTTATTTGGAGCAATGGAGTCAGTAGAAAACAGTAGACGAGCAGCCCCTCTGATGTCGCCTTCTCCTATTTTGTTTTCAATAATTTTATATAAGGATGTGTTATTCTTTGGAGCTATTCCGTGGAGGTCTTCGAGAGAATGTGGATGTTGACAATTATTTTTTATTTTATTGGTAAGAGAAGTGGTTTTATTCTGGTCAGCTACATGTAAGGTTCGGTAGGGGAAGGTTAGGAGTTGTTCCCAGGCCTGAAAAGAATTTTCGGACACAACATTTTGAACAGCAGCAGTAAGTTTTTCTGCGACCGATACCCTGGCGCCTCTCGGGACTCGTTTTATAACACGAACGCTATGTTTTAGGCGGCTTAAGGTTTCTGAAATGTCGTTTGTAACTGGATGATATACCGAATTTATTGGGATTGGAAGGTCAGTGTTTAAGTTGTGTGTGGTATCTGAGGCTTTGTGTTTTTTGCCCAAGTGTACTTTAAGGCCGTGTTGGTTTTTAAAGTACCTTGGTTGGGGGCACAGAGAGCACTGAAAAAGATTTTCAGAAGACTCGTAGTTGTCGGTGATCGATGATGTATTTCCGCTTGGAAGTGACATTCCATGATTCATGTTTACACTTAAAAGTACAATAAAAACTAAAATTAATGCTATAAAAACACAAAACGAGAGTAGGTATAAATATTAACTATGTAAAGTCCCGAAGATAAACAAAGCTGACAGTAGCTGTGGCAGATGGTGTCAGCAAGCAAAAGCAGCCGGAGTCGGCGCATATCGCGCTCT
Source organism: Pammene aurita (assembly GCA_947086415.1). Taxonomy (NCBI): domain Eukaryota; kingdom Metazoa; phylum Arthropoda; class Insecta; order Lepidoptera; family Tortricidae; genus Pammene; species Pammene aurita. The sequence goes on from OX352293.1 coordinate 26,498,877, forward strand.
CGGACGGAGCATGTGCAGTGCAGTACGTGCCGTTGCCTAGCAGCGCTTTAGCATCCTTGTTGTTATTCCAATTCAGAAGATTTCGTAGATTTCTGATTTTCCAAAATGTAATCTCGTGAACTATGCCCACATTCGTGCGTATACAGGTGGATGTTTATGTTACAAATATTGGTATTCCAGGGCCTAGAGATCAAAAATATGAGGAAAAATTAATATTAAATAAGGAGCTGATAAGTCAGGTTGACGGCTTCGTTTTTTTTTCTAACTTGTAATGCTAATATGGGTGTATTGTCAGAAAATGAAACTTTATTTATTTATTCGAATTATCTTTTTAAAATCAAACCTTATTACAGCCAAGTTTATCATGTTAAGTTTTGCTTTGCAATAATAATAAAACTATTATTGAAATCGAATCTTTGCTTATTCGAAACAAGCTCACATATTGTAGCTTGTAGTAAGAGTAATCATAACGTATCAATTCAAAAGATAAGGTGTTATTTAAGTAAAACGCTTGTTGGAATAACATACGACATTGCATCTTTACTAAATGTAAATAACTATAAAGACCTGAGTAAGTAAGGTAATAAAACCTCAAATTATTACATGGTATTCCCAGAATATTGCGGCACTTGTTCGGTCGGTTGAGTGGAGGGTGAAGATACATGGCCACTATCTCAATCGGCCATCGTCCACCGCCAGTAGCCGTAAGATTAGGCGACGCTCGACTCCCATCGCAGCTTTACGGCGGCTGTTATCATGAACATTTCAAGGATGTGCTCGAGATTACACACTTAAATAGAGCGGTCTCGTCTTATTTAAGGTTATTAGCGAGTTTGATCTACATATCTACGTTCAAGAGTGTCAAGACTGTGCAAATAGTTCATATAGCTACGCGCACGGAACTCAGGCCTAACTGCTAGGAGAAGGCGGAAACAATAATTTTCTGACCTTTCTAATTAATATTTGGAAAGGTAATGAGATGCAACTGTTATAATAGTAACTGGCTATTTCAAGGGACATGATGAATTTAAGATCCATATAAACGATTTGATTTCTAATAAACAATCAACCGATATCTTTAACTCAATTAGTTACGTTGCCACTAAAATTTGCCCAAAACAAAAGATATTTATCAGAAATAACAATGAATACGTTACATGAATTTCATAATTTATTCATCATGAGTATGTACACGGTGCCCGTGAGCATTGCGAGAGATTTTAACCACGCATTTCTGAGGTCAAAAGAAGGAAAAATCATTATGTGACTTTAGTTGTAACCGCCAAAAAAATAGTTTTTCCTTTTTTTTCACTTTTTTGGAATGCTGTTTGTTCAACATAAAAAGTAAATGTCATTGGAAAAAAGTAACGGATAAATTAAATTGCTACATTTTGTCTCGTAAAAACTAGTTCATGCAAAGTGTTTCTTGGCAGATATTAGTCAATAACAGATGTCTAGATTATGCCCCATACTGGTGAGGTCGCCACCAAGAAATCGTTTTACACTAAGTTAAAAATGTTATTTTTTAAGTAGTATTTTCACTGACTGAAACTATGGCGAATTTCTGAAAAGCGCCATAGGACATTTTTTCTCTAAATATGATCATAAAATAGTAGTTTTGTAACTGTTACGTAATAAGGGTCCTTAAAACATGAGTGTGGTTTTATGAAATGAGCCGCAGGCGAATTTCATAATAAGATCACACGAGTGTTTTAAGGCCTAATTACGTACAGTTGCATACACTGCTTTATCTACACTCATATTATTTATTCTAAATGCCTTATTTGGAAACCATAGAATGGCCGCCATTGCACCGCCACCATGGCCAACTCTCGTGTGCCGGCGGTCGCGCGGGCGCGTGTCGGGCTGTCGGCGGATCCCCGGGAGGGTGCAGGTGTACATTATGTTATCAAAACTCATAGCACATCAATAATTGAGCATGAAAAGTTAAAATTACGTTACTGCTACGGATAAAAAGCTTATCATAGTAAAATCGGTCGTGGTAATGCTAGCCATTGCCTACCGTTTTCTAACACGTTTTAGAGAACTTACAATATGAGTGTAGATAAACACTGTTAAAGTCTCTCGCAATGCTCACGACCACCGTGTATAGGTAAGTACGTAGGTAGGTAAGTACTTTTTAAAATAATCTGATGAGTTTAACGATGCGAATAGCACTGTATTGCAAAAAATACTTGGGTGATTGTACCGTTGCGCTTCACCCTAATGCTGAACCACACTTCGCCTATGCGGACGAATATTCGTGTTGCGTCTCTTTCTTATTGTATAGAATAAGAAAGAGACGCAACACGAATATTTGTCCGCATAGGCGAAGTGTGGTTGCGCCATAATAGAATCAATTCCGTTATCTGGAACCCGCAGCGGTCTAGCGGAGCGATTGTCCAATTGCTGTTATGAAGTTCACCAGATCGTTGCCTTTGTACGCAGTCTGGCTGTGTTCCTATTGCAAAGGATTTTCACAGTATTGATTTAAACTTTCACAATTTCTTTCACGAATAACGGGACCATCCAAATAAAATAATAGTATAGATTGTTTGACAAGGGTCTAAAGTAGGCCATACTACCACGAGGTGGTTATTTTCCCGAACGAAGTGAGACTTTTAGACCAGAGTAATGCATACTATTTTTCACTTCGATTGCGAGAAAATATGATAAAAATACTTATTATTTACGCACAATAACTAAAATAAGGTGAAATTATGGTTTAACTTGACGGTCTTTTAATTTTTTTTTACTTCTTTGACATAGATACAAAATATAAACACCGCGAAAAAATGCCACAGACGACGGTATAGACGGTATTAGCTCTTTAAACTGTTTAAACACGCTTTAAAGCCTTAGAGAATTCAACCAACCAGAGTCGCCATTGACAGGCGTTCCCCTCTGCCGAAAACATGACCAGTGGTCATACACATGTATGGACTGACGTTTATCTGACGTAGCTATTTGTACGTTACGTACGAATAGCCATACATTTGACGTTCCCCTCCCCTGCAAAAATCGGCAGACTTTTTGTATAGAAAATGGCAGACATGGCTACTCCATCCGGGTTGAATTCTCTAAGTTTAAAGCGCATCCAAAAAATTAAAATCTTTTTTAATGATTGTGAAGTAGGAACTAAAAAACACCTCATGTTTTGAGAAATAAATTGCGTTTCCTGATTGGTCGGTTTTAACATTGCTGTATTCTGATTGGTTGATATTAAATTAATACAATGTTTTTTTAAGGACTTAAATTATTTACACAGTATACGCACCAAAAAAGTATCTCGTTCCGATTAACTTCGATATGTGTTGTGATTGGTGGATTTAATATGGTGAAGTGTTCCGATTGGTCAATTTAAAATGTTTTGTAAATCATAAATATGTACCTATACATATTAGCCCTAGAGGCTAAATGTACTACTTTAGTCCGCCTTGGTAAGCATAATATGACACACTTTTTGAGCATGAGAAGTGAAAAAAATATTTTCGGTTTGTCTTTTTTTTAAATTCAAAGTCGTAATACGAATTTGCCCAAAAAAGTATCGCCCAGTATCAGTTCTTCCTATACTTTCTAGCCGTCGTCGGGCTTGGGCCGCAACAAACGCTTTTTGTTTTTAATTTAGTTTACATTTAATATATTTTTCGTTGTAATAATTAATTCTTACATACTAATAAACTGTTTGGCTGCTTAATTTCATTGTTATGAATATCTTTTACCGGCGTAGTACGATTTACCTACCACATACATATATGTCAATTGAATTTCAACCTTAATTTTTCGGTTTAAGGTTCAAATTAGGTTGGAACGTAACTACATATTTTGAAGATATTTGGGATTTTCAAAAAGATTTTCTGGATTGGTGCGTTAATAAGTTACTTATAAGGAGACACAGGAGCTCTCTAAATCATTTTAGGCATGAGAAAGTGAGATGTAGTAGTGTATTACTTAGATGGGGATAAAGTACATATATTCACTCTCGGTAGCATTAGTGTACCTAATAGAAATTAAGCATGAAAATCACTTTCACGCTACTTATAAGGTAGTGGTTAGATTACGCCATAGTCGTAAACGGGCTATCAACGGAGAGGAAATAGGGGCGCGGCCGCAGACGCACGCACGGAAATGAATCGGACGCAAACGCTTCCCCGCTTACTCGCGGCTAGTTAAATATCTCTGGATGCCGAGTGTGGGGTAGGACCTGTGTTCATACCGGCACAGCCAGCGTCCGCCTCAGATGAACCTAACCAGTATCACTCTGATCTACTGTGCATATCAATGGTCTGACACGCTTTCATAGAGAAAGATAGCCTTATTGCGATTCCTATAAGAGGAAATAGAAAAGAGTGCCATGTATTGTCTCTAAATACCGACCGAGCATTAATGAGGTCCGGTTACAGGCACACTTCAAGTTATTGTTTTCAAGAGAGCTAAACAAATATTAAGGTCATATTTAATTTAATTTAATTTAAATGTAATGGGTTTATACCTAAAGAAAGAATTTTTTTTATTTTTATTTATTTATTTATTTCGCAGTATAAATCTATAGTAGAAGCTAGCTAAGCATTGTGTCCAATTTTCCAATAAACCAGTTCGGTTTATAAAACGTAACGTTTTCAAGTCAATGGTACATCATTGTCGGCAGGGAATAAGGAGTTACTACCATAGAAATAAATTTAGACATAAACTCTATTGATGTATCTTTGACTTGAAAACGGCACAGATCTCTTTCTCTTACGCCCGCGGTCGCACGGTGGCGAATCTATAACTACGTGTATACAATGATACATAGTGTATACATATTAATATTACAGATGTCAATTGTCAATTGGACAGGCGTATTAGGTAGTAGGTACTGGAGCGGCACACGAACATTAAAATTCTTAAGTTTTTTTTATGTCGATTTGAGATTAGTGACAACAGTGCAAATAATTTGAAATCACTGTTCAATTATGAATCGATTTTCGAAGTTAAAATGCCCGTTCTTGCTCGTTAAAGTCAGTCAATCCTCTAAGCTCAGTAAGATAGGAATAACAGCCCAGCTGCGGTCACAGGCCTCGACATGTCACACTAATGTCTGGATTCCGATTCGATGCCACTTATATAGATGGGATTAATTCGCTACCAAACTGGCAAGGATGATACACGCTCGAACGTTCGGCTTCCTACACAACACTTCCGACACTTCAGTTTGTATGTGTATAGAAAGCATCACGTGCTCCTCGGAGATCACGTGATGTTTTCTATATAATATGAAGTGTCGGAAGAAATTAAATTTCCTAACAAGGATTATACCATAGCACCAGGCTAGAAAAACAAAATTTTGGTCTCTTCTGCACCAAAAGGATATGTACCTATGGGACAACTAGGACCACAACTAGCCTCGACGTGCTTGCTCTGATGTTTGTGTTCCGCTTCAATTCCTCTTAGCAGAGGCGATCAGCAGAACGTAGACAAAGTTTAGCTCCAAACCGTAGGTGTGTTTACGGTGTAGATAGGTCCAATTAGTCGATGGTGGAGTTGATTTAGTCTACAAGTTCTGAAAACGAGGCAAGTTATGTATAGTATAATACATCATTATCTCTGTGTCATCGGCTTTCTGAATACTAAACTGTTATCAAATAGTTTAGGGTGTTTTTCTTCTCAACGTGTCCTTTATGATATTTCATGAAAGTGCAGAATCTACGCCAAAAGTACAATAAGTAATGTGTATAACTACTGATACTTATTGATATTATTTCTAGGTATATTTTGTTAACTGTTGTGATCTGTCTAGTTTTCTTCGTATTAAACATATGTATAGAACAAAGTGAACGCCTACATACTACGCAGAATAGAGCAAAAAGAATTTTTAAGATCTTTTTCACCCCGAAAAATCACGAACATTACGAGCCAAGACAAGTGAAAAACAAACCGCCATACCTACTTAGTGTAACTGTGACGCATGTGTGTAGGGAGTTGTCGAGTCAGCGCGAAGAGCGCGGAGTGACAGAGTCACCACGTCACCCTCTTCTCATTACATACCTGTCCCCGCCACGCCTCGCTGCCGCAACATGCCACAATAGCATGCGTGCCTGCGCGTACGGTTTTTTTTTTCTAGATATCCTACAAATATTTAATAACTTGCAAATAAACACATTCAGTGTAACGTATTATGTCGATCTGAACGACTTATATCCCAATGCCATTGTTCAAAAAGCTGAAATAAATGCTCTTCTAAAAATGTCTTCACGCGTATAGGTACACATAAAGCTCGAAGTAAATGTTGTTTGGCTAGAAATCCCACACGAATGCTACCTGCTTTTAAGACCTGCAATGTTATATTCGCTAGAGAGCTAATTATTTACTAATGAAGGAAGTATTTTCGGTGGTACCTATTTATATGAACTTCATTTCATATACGGATACGACACGTATAATCGCAACCATCGCAAGGATTACCTATATTTGAATTGTTCAAGAATTTGAACGGCTATTTAAAGTCAGTGAATAAATTAAATCGATTTCGACTGGTGGCTTTCCTGATTTCCCTCGTAATTTGATCAGCGAGGTTTGAGACCGCTTGCTTGACAACGGTTCAGTTTATATTCGACGGCCGTATTCGTACGGCACATTTGCTTCCAATTCAATTCTCTGCTCGGCTCGTTGCAGCAGTGAATGAGCCATCGCCGAGATTGTCTCTTCGCCGCGCGGCGCCCTACGGCCGCACCCTCCGCTCGCTGCTTTAGGCGTGCATTCAGCAAACATTTTTGTTCCATTTTAAATAAAATTCAATCTATTATAAGCGCGTCGCGCTCATACACTTCAGGTTCGCATTTGCGCAAGCATGTAACCACGTACCAACACATTTTCAGTACACGTACGTAAGTCAAAATCTCATGCCAGAATAGATTTGTTGGATGGTTCAACGCCCTCATAAATATACACACAGCACAGCCAACGGGAATAAACCCGCTCTCGTCCTTATGAAACGGTTATCGTTATGTCAGACACCTTATTTGAAGCATTAAGTACCTTATCGACACGTTTGCATTATCATATAGGTACACTTTTATATTCTTGCCTTACGTAAATGAGCTCCATAGCCGAGACCGAGGCAAGGGGAATATGCGTTAAGATCCATCTTGATAGTAAAGAAAGAAAGTACGATTAAGTACTCATCGTAAATATTGTAAATGGTGCATTCTAGATATTAAGTAAATTTAATATCGTACGACTAAAATGCTATATTATAGTGATTCTACAAAATAACTATTATGTGACCACTATGTATACCTATAATTGACCAGCGATAACGAAAGTCTCCGATTCAGCTTGGGCCAAAATGATTTTGTATGTCCGGCTGTTCTCCTCTACAGGTCGTATTTCTTAACAGATTCCCGTGAAATTTTTTGAGCGGATTCTGTAATAAAACAATTAAAAACGGATTTTATCGCGTGTACTGAGCTTAAATTACATCCCGACGTTTCGAACACTTTACAGCGTTCGTGGTCAACGGGTCGACTGAGGAAAAATATACAATTACCTCCGTTCAAAAACTATCACAATATGCAAACCATAGACTAATAACCCAAGACGCCGCATAGCCGGGCGAACCCCGCTGCCACGCATACAGTCGCTTCACTCGACGGTGTGAGAGAGAAAGTTGTCTTTTCTTTCAGTCCTGTATGTAACATCGCTTGCTTGCGGCATTAAAACGCATTATTGTTGCATTTAATTGTGACGCAGAAACACTATAACATCTGGTCCGCAAAATTTTGGCATTTAATTTCACTGGTAAACCGTTTTTTATCTTAATTACCTATTAAAATTTGTTCGGAAAGAGAAGTGTCGTAGTTTATAAGGAAGCTCATACATTCTACGATATTTGTCTTTCCGGACAGACTCTAAATATAATTGTAATTATTTGATGTGACAGTAAACAAGTGTGTTACCATGGCAACCATTAATGTTTGTCTCTCTCTTATGCACCACGGAACAATCGCGCGTTCCCTGTCTAGCATTGCCTGCAATCGCTCGGTTCCCCTCCCGCACCCCTCGGTTTTGGCAGCTTTGGTTTCAAAGAAATAACGCGCTAAGCGGAGTATAGAGATATTTAGTATATGATGCAAACCTACCCACATATTAAATATTAAACAAATTTAGTGTTTGCACATGCCAGAGGAATGCGGATTCTGTAGTTACGTAGAACTTTTTTAAACGCGGCATTTTTTTTTAATAATTAAAAATGGTGGAAATGGCATCAAGAGCTTAACCGCTATAATGATACATGACGCTTAAGATTATTGTCAATTCGCTAAGATATAAAGAACTTAAGCGCCATGACAATCTGTGACGCTTAAGATCGTTGTGAGTTCGCTGAGATAACGTCATGTAAGTTCACGAAAATCGTTTGTCGGATACGTAGCTAAATTTTACTCAACAATAAAATTATTACGTGGCGCAGTTGGATGACGGTTACGGTTATAAGACGTCTCAGGTTCGATCCCTCACACATGACATTATTTTTGTATTTGTTTGGACGTAAATTTCTTAAATTATTCATAGGGCCATCTGGCTCTATAATTTATTTAATGGAAGTAGATACATTAGTTTATTCAATACCTTAATGGTGCAGGGTGTTATTCCTGTTAATCTGAAATGCAGTTAATAGAAGGCGTTGTAGTTAAAATTATGCGAACAGTGTTTTTCTGTAATTCGTGACTTTATTTTCTCCGTTTTATAAAAAGTATCCAAAGCAATTTAAACGATCCGTGTGCCAATTTTTGGGCCAAGGAGACAACCAATCTATGGGCCATTTTATTTAAAGTTAGATATTTTACTTTTTTTTTAATTTGGGTAAGTACAGTTTAGGTGAATTTATTAGCACTTTCGATCTTATTAGGACAAAAAATGTGTCGCAAGTTTATTTCCATTCCATTCCCTTACCATTTTCCCATAGATTTCTTATGGCGGTAACGCAATAGAACTAATGAAAAATATATGAAAATTTTGGGAGACTTTTTATATTCTACTGCTCGTAGGATCGAAAGAGCTCGTGATTCTGAGAAATATCATCTAAAACTTTCCAAGTAAAAAAAGTGGAGGATACAATTTAAAAAAGAATGCCTCCAAAATTTAGATTTGCCACCTAATTTGTATCCCCTAAGTAAAATATCTGCCTCCAACAAATATATCTGTGACCATTTTAAACAAAGCGATCACCAACTTCGAAACACCAAATTAATGGATATCCAATATAAAGTTTTTTATTCATACTTATTCTTATTGGATCATCTTACGGAAAAATAATTAAGGATTATCATTGAAAATAAAAATTCCGTCAGATATTTGACTTATTTCACTGGCATTTGTTAGAAATATTTACTAACTCCATTTTTAATATCATTCAATGCATATACCTATGCCCCTGGCCCCGCAATTTAAAAGAAGCTGCGATAATAGACCAATACAGTTTTGTTTAGTTAAAATAATTAGCCTCTTCTAGATCAAATCACACGCGCGGTAAAATACACTTGGTTGCTCTCAAATCTAAGGAGGATGATGATACACCCACAGAACTAGGGCTAAAGGATTTAGAAGTCTCTTGCTTGTACTACAACCTTCTGGTCAGGCCAGGCTTCCATATAGGGCAGATGGGGTTTTGGCCACTTTAAGGAGAGTTTGTATGTTCAGACGTCTGTCATTTTGTGTCAATAAGGAATAATGACACTCTTTATGTACTGAGTGATTGAAAATACATTAGTTTATTTATATTAATCTCCGCTGTTAAGATTCTGACATTAGATCTTATTTGTTTCTTTAATGAAATGTCAGAAAGGTACCGAGGAGCCAGTTTTGGCTAATTTTTTCCATGGCTCCTGACAACTGAATGACAACTAATACATGACAGATGACAGTGCCTTCTGTGCTGCACTAATTTATTCTTATATTAACTACTAGCTTGTTCCCGCGGCTTCGCCCGCGTACTAAAAGTACTAAAAAAGGAGGTTCTCAGTTAGACTCGTATGTTTGTATGTAGGAATGTATGTTTGTCCGCGATCATCTTGCGTTTCGCTGAACCGATTTAGAAGCGGTTTTCGGAAAAGTATTCGTTACATTCTGGAGGTTTCGGTAAACCACGTTTTGAAGACGGCGGTTCCCTCATTTTTTATTTTAAAGAAATTATTGCAATAATTGTTTAATTGTTACGCCATCAACGACTTACTACTGAGAGATTATGATTAATACAGATTTCTACTCTTGAATAGAAGCTTTTCCCCGCGACTTCATTTGCGTGGAATTAGTAATCCACCCTCCTTTTTACCCGCTTAAGGAATGACTTCTGGGATAACAACTATTATATATCCTTCCCCAGAACGCAAAATGTCTCCATACCAAATCATCTAAAACGGTTATTAATTTCCCCTACAAACTTTCAACCCCCGTTTCACCCCCTAGAGGGTTGATTTTCGAGATAAAAACTATCCTATACTATTTACCGCGACTCAATCTATATAATATGTACCAAGTTTCATTTCAATCGTCTGTTCAGCGGTTAATAATTCGCCATACAAACTACCAACATGTTTTCTACCCCTCTAAGATTGATTTCGGCTTAAAAAATATTCTATATTGTTTCCTGGGACTCAAACTATATCCACAACAAAATTATCTAAATCGGTTCGCGGTAAAAAAATCTCCATACAAACCTCCAACCCCCATTTCACCCCCTTAAAGATCGATTTTCGAGATAAAAACTGTCCCATGTCGTTTCCCGGTACACAAACTATCTATATACCAAGTTTCATCTAAATTGGTTCAACGTTTAAAAATTCCCCATACAAACTATCAACCCCCATTTCACCCCCTTAAGTGTTGATTTCGTAATCAGCGACCCGATAAACCATACCAACCCATGTTGATATTTAAATTTTGTCACATTTTTTTATTTATTTTTTTATACCACGACGGTGGCAAACAAGCATACGGCCCGCCTGATGGTAAGCAGCTACCGTAACCTATGGACGCCTGCAACTCCAAAGCAGTCACATGCGCGTTGCCGACCCTTAACAAAAAGGAGGATTCACTGTGTTGACGACTAAAGGAACAAGAAGGTCCCTCATCGTCAACACACTGGGTCCTCTTTGAGCTCTTTGGCAACCTTACTCACCAGCAGGAACACAACACTATGAGTAGGGTCTAGTGCTATTTGGCTGAGGTTTTCTGTAAGGTGGAGGTACTTCCCCAGTCGGGCTCTGCTCCAGATTTGAGCGATGACATTCGCTGAACGTGCCCTACCACACTTAGCAAGATGCCATTCGCAGTGCCCATACCTCTCTCTTTAAATTACCCCACATTTCCCCCTTATGGGTTGAATTCTCAAAAAAGCTGAAACACTTGTTTTCTCATTTATCGTTAGGAATACTCCTGTAAAGTTTCGAATAAAATAGTTGAACTAATCTCGTTTCCCATACAAACTTTGAACCCCATTTCCCCCCTTAGGAGGTAAATTTAAAAAAAATATTTCTTAGTGCATCCCTATGCCTTATAAGGAGCCTACGGTACCACATTTGGAATCTCTAGAACCAGCGGTTTGGGCTGTGCGTTGATATGTCAGTCAGTTTCTTTTTTTATATATTTAGAAGAAGATTGCAATTTGGCACAAATACTTTCAAGAATTTTCATGTCCACAATATTAAATTTCAAAATCGATGCCATTTTCTTAATTAACGTCCCAAAAAATCACAAAAATGACACCCATATGGATATTTAGACATTTCAACCCCATTGTACCCTAACAGGGGAGATGGTATTTCACGTCCGCCACGTCGGATTTTAAAATCGTTGTTGTTTTCGTAATCAACAACCCGATAAACCATAGAAACAATACCCATGTTGATTTTCAGACTTTTTGACCACATTTCCCCCTTTTAGGGGTTGAATTCTCAAAAAACCTGCAACACGTATTTACTCATTTATTGTTAGGAATACTTCTGTGAAGTTTCGAATAAAATAGACTAACTAATCTTGTTTCCCCATACAAACTTTGGACCCCCATTTCACCCCCTTAGGGGATGAATTTTGAAAAATCCTTTCTTAGCGCACCCTTAGACCTTACAAGGAACCTACGTGCCAAATTTGAAATCTCTAGAACCAGCGGTTTGGACTGTGCGTTGATAGATCACTATGTCAGTCAGTCACCTTTGAGTTATATATATATATAGATAAACCATATACTTGTAAAGGACCCCGTACCATAAGTATGGAAAATGTGGTTTCAGTTAAATATTCTGAGATTTTGATATAATATAGATTTTAACGTCCTGAACAAAAGTCTCTATGGGGGCTACCACTGTTGCCGAGTCCCTTTCAGAGTTACGACTGATTTTGTATCAGATAGTAAATCATTAATTAGATGCAATTACCAACTATATATTTAAACAATTGACATTAGATTGAACCTATATTGCGATTTCGCGATAAACTGGCCATTTGACGAAAGATAAAGTGACTGCAATGTCAACTTCAAACGTGCGTCATGTGCACTTCGTAGATTATTAATAAATAACATAATATTTATTGATAATAATGTGAATATATACCGAATAAGATTATTTATGTAAGGTTTAGATGTAAGATTTACAAATAGGTAAGAGTAAAGTAGAATGGCGTTACTATTAGTTAGAGGACATTGCTTTGTCTGCAATAATGCCTATGTTCCTCGTGCTTTGCGGCGGATACCGGAAAATAACGAAGAAAAAATTCAGATGGCGATTTCATACAGAGAAAGTATGAACAATATCCCGGCTGAATTTATCAATGAGTCCCGTGTATGTATTAACTGTGACCGATTGCTAAATACAGAGTTGGAGGAGCTGCGTCGCGATGATTGTATTGCTTTAAACGTACTGAGGCAAAGGTCGAGCAATACTTGCATGATTTGCAACTCACGAGAAAACCATCCCCGGTTGAACCTCAATGCAAGAACAAACGTCTTCATTGAATTAAACATTTATGTACCCGCATCAGCTCGATGTTGTGTTGGACACTTGGACATTTCCGGGCTACTACTTTTAGAATTGAAGCCCACGTTACTATTTGTTAAACGACGTTATCGACTTGCGGGCCATGAATTGAGTTCATTCCTACACACGTTACGTAAGCAAAAAAAAAGTGATGATTTTGACGTAGACAACATCTCAGAAGAAGATTTCAGTATAATATCTCCCGTAACAAAACAGCAATTTCAAGACATGTTGCAGTATTGTGTGCCGATTAACGACGACGGGCCTAACCGCAATGTCACAGAAAAAAAATTATTGATGTTCTTGGTGAAAATGTGTCAAGGACTCTCTGATGATTTCCTAAAAGTTCTTTTCAAATACAATTCCAGAGCCAACGTGAGTCGCGACATTAAAATAGTCAGGCAATCATTATTGATAAGATTTGTGCCCCAGTCTATTGGGTATAATGCCATTACTCGAGATGACTTCATTAATGCCCACGTGACGCCATTCGCTAATGAACTATACAATCCTAATACTGACAATCGACAAGCAATAGTTATTGTTGATGCATCCTATACTTATACAGGAAAACCTAGCAACTTCAAATCTCTCAGAAAATCTTTTTCTTTTCATAAAAAACGACATTTAGTAAAACCCTGCCTAATAGTAGCCCCTGATGGATACATTTTAGATATACACGGACCCTATTTTTCAGACTCCAGAAATAATGACGCGAGCATACTTGAAGTCGAGTTTGAATCGAACGATGATATGAGCCAATGGTTTCGAGATGGCGATGTGTTTTTAATGGATCGAGGATATCGAGATGTTGTGCCATATCTCCAAAATAAAGGCATGCACTGTAAAATGCCCGAAGTCCTTGCACGTGGACAGCAACAACTTTCAACAGAAGCAGCAAACAAATCGCGAATAATTACGAAGACAAGATGGATAGTTGAAGCCCGCAATGGCCATTTGAAGTCAATTTTTAAGTTTTTTGATGGTTTGATCCCAATGGCACACCTTAATCATCTAAACGACTTTCTGAAAATAGCTGGTGCTATAATTAACAGATATCATGTCAATATCTATATGGAGGATGCAACTGTTCGATTAGCCAGAGAGTTACTGAATAGGATTCATGATATTAATGTAATGCAAGCACGGGTGGAAGCTGACGTTAATCTTACTAGACGTAATGCTAATTGGAACCTTCTTAATGAAAATAATTTTCCGCAGTTTCCTAGGCTTGACATGGCGTATTTGAAGCGACTGACTATTGGTATTTACCAAATTAATTTAAGCCCTGCTTACATACAGGATAAAATGGATATGGATAATAACGATGTATTTGAGTTTGATGAACTAAATGAACACGGCCTGATACGTATGAGAATACGCTCGCGTTTTCGAAATGCAGTTAAACATCAATTATGGATAGCGTTCCAAAACGAAATTCCGGAGGAAGAGCCTATCTTGGCCTATTACTGTAAATGTAAAACCGGTGCCAGGACTATTGGTTGTTGTGCTCATGTTGCCAGTGTGGTATGGTACCTTGGTTATGCACGTCATCAAGAAAACGTGAAATACCCAAGTACTGCATTATTAAACCACATACTTGATTGTGCGAACAGAAATCCTTGATAAACCGAGTTTTAAAGTGTACATGTGTATCTATCAAAGTATGTAAATATATGTAGATAAGATTGAACGAGTAACACTATTTTCTTTCATTTTATCCGTTAGGTAGTTTGTTTTGTCTGGTACAATCTACTGTAAAAATATGGGTGCATTAAAATGCACAAAAAAATGTTCCAATGATTTGTATGTCGTTGTAATAAGAACTTCTCAAAACATTTATCAAACGATTTATTTTTCACTAGAAAAAGACGCTGGAAGTGTCATATTACATTACTGATATTACTGTCACTGTGACAAGGTGCGAATTAGTAGTTAGTACTAGTCTATTTCCTTGAGGGTACAAAATAAGTCGTAACTCTGAAAGGGACTCGGCAACAGTGGTAGCCCCCATAGAGACTTTTGTTCAGGACGATAAAATCTACATTATATCAAAATCTCAGAATATTTAACTGAAACCACATTTTCCATACTTATGGTACGGGGTCCTTTGTATATGCTTAATAAAGTTGAAAATGGCCGAAATCGGGCCACAGTGGCCACAACCGGGGCATCTGCCCTATGTGTGAAACGGCAATTTCTTTTCATTCAAACCCGGCGAGCCGTTTTTGTGGTATTCTTACTCAGTCGTAATATACGATTTCATTATTGCACAATAATATTATTTTATATTAATGATTGATTATCTGATTAACAAAATCAATTTCATAGTTACCTATTGTCTGGTTTTTTGTCGATTCAGTCTTTGAAAATTTATCAAATTAGCAGAATATTTGCGTGCTGCATTCCTAGGCAATAACAGGATTTGACACATGGCAAAATATTATTGAAGAACCTCGTTTTCTCTGAAATATAAGTACTTTAAACTAACGAATATTTTACTAAAACTGAATTTAAATAATGTTTATGTATCTTTAAATTAAGAATGAAACTGTGGTTGTTCTTTAAAAGTGCGTGATTGCAAAACGATAAAGGGTTTGTTCACATTATTTCACTTTTCCATCGACCCCGAATTTACTCGGTTTGAGACATGCTCGCGAGGTCTATGGTTTGGTTTTATTGATTGATTGATACCTTTATGAAAACATTGTTCGTCATTTAGACTCACAATTTAAATGTTCAGAAAAATACTCACCTAAAAGGACATATCGACATACTCGACTAAAACGACATAAAAGTACCGGTGGATGGGTTTTGGTTTTTCATAAATAACTCAGAAACGGTGGCCCATACAAAAAATGTTCCTCTAGTTAATTCATCCACATACAATTTTCAATTTAAAAAAATCGGTACACTATTTACAGAGATCAATGATTAATGAGATATCGTGGGAATAAGATATACACTTTTTTAAACTTTCTGAGCTATTATTTACGTAAGTATTCGATTTTACCCAAAAAAAATTTTTATAACCCAGCCCATCCAATGAGTGGTATGGGGAGGCGAGGGGTGGGGGGGACCCCACCCCTCGCCTCCCCATACCACTTACTTTACTTACGCTAACTTGACTTACTTTTAATATGTTGTGTAAGACACCTTTACCTACAGCTACACCAAAATTCGGCTATACACGGATTATTTCCCCTAACAGGCAGTTCGTCGTCTTCGTTCGATGAGCTTCCAGAGGGTTCCGTACATCTCACGATTAAAGATTAAAGATATTTATTCTTCAATTTAGGCACTTTACAATGCACTTATGAACGTCAAAGAAAAAAATACCACCGGTTCTAACCCTACACCTCTGACCCGAGAAGTATTATGACCGGCTATTTTAACAATCATCGAACATTGCTGTATGTAATGAAAAGAAATATTGGATTGATGGTCAAACTATTTTTACGCAAAACCATTTTTCCATTTGTGATGGAATAACAAATAACAGGTCTATGGCAAGTACCCTATAGGTTTTGTAAGTTTGTGATCGCAAAAAAAAATATTCTTGTGATGGACAACAAATTAACAATTTTCGGACCTTTTCCTTTACTTGTGCTGTAAGACCATCCTTCTCGCCAAATTTCATGATTGTAGGTTTATGGATGGATGGACAATATCCATACAAAATCGCGTTCCCTTATCAGGTTAAAGCACTAGCGTCATCTATCGGTCACACCAGACACTAATTCCTAGTTTCTAATTCTTTGTTCAGCGCTTAACGCTGACAGAATAACTCGACTCCAGACTCGACAGATGGCGCTGTGGCACTTGGTACCGAAAACAGACGTATAGCCTGAACGCGATTTTGTATAGGCATTGTCAATCCATGTCTTAATCATCCTCGATGCCTATACAAAATCGCGTTCCTCGAACCTTCAGGCTATACGTCTGTTTTCGGTACTAAGTGCTGTGGCGCCATCTGTCGAGTCTGGAGTCGAGTTATTCTGTCAGCGTTAAGCGCTGAACAAAGTATTAGAAACTAGGATTTAGTGTCTGGTGTGACCGATAGATGACGCTAGTGCTTTAACCTGAAATAAAGGAACGCGATTTTGTATGGATATTGTCCATCCATGTCTATATCATCCTTGGTTTATGGGAACTATTTACCCTATAGGTTTTATAATTTTGTAATCGCAATAAAGAAGATTGTGATGGAACAACAAATTCACCATTTTCGGACTTTGTCCTTTTATGCTTTAAGATCTTCCTTGCCAAATTTCATGATTTTAGGTCTATGGAAAGTACCCTATAGGTTCTGGATCCCCTGCAAAGTGTTAGAAAATAAAACTCAAATAACGTATATTTGGATAGCATTGACTTAGAAGCTTGATTTTTTACAGCTTCAAGGGACCGCAGACTTATGTATATGATGTAAATTTCTGCTTGATAGCTTTACGCGTTCCTGAGAAAAAGGTTCTTGACAGACAGACAGACGGACAACAAAGTGATCCTATAAGGGTTCTGTTTTTTCCTTTTGAGGTACGGATCCCTAAAAATACTATGCAATTTATTAAAATTTATCAACACCTAGGTAATCGACCGAAGTGTATGAAACAGCCAAAGAATTTTCGCGATTTCGGAGTTGGTCTCCTAGTAAAAGTTGTTCAGTATCGATAACTGAATTAGAAAAATTGGTGACATTTGTGACAAAATATGTATCAAATACTTTACGCCTTGTTAATAGACGGTAGTATAACTAACATGAGCCCAAATCCTTTTTTTTGTCGTGGCGCGTGTGCTTGCGGTTTTGCAACAATGGAGTTTACTGATAAGAACACTAATCCGTAACAGGCCAAGAACGGGAGGAAAGACTATACTATTAGTTATTCTGTGTTAATAGTCGTGACTAGATATAAGTAGGAACCCGGTGTACGTTTATTCAAATGCCATGATAAAATGCTTGTCTGGTCTAGGTATGTGAAGATTACTCTGAGCCGTAGCGCAAAATTTCCTGATTTAGACTTGGTCATTAGATTTCACTTGAAACAACATCTGATGAAATCTTTCGTAAATAGCTATTAGCGTTTCGGGTTTCGAAAGGGCGGTTTATACGGATGTATACGGGGCACTACATCGTCGTCGGAGCGTAAAGCCACACTTAACGTAGCCGTTTTCCGCTCATTCAATAACATGGCCGTGAAATAAGAAACATAATATAACAAATTCTTGTACGCTCACGCACAATAGACTAAATAATAAATGTCGTAAAAGAGAAAGAATTCAGCGGCTTTTTGATAGTATGACAGACAACAAACATATTGCGCTGCTCCTTAGTGCTGGGTTAAATTTAAAGGAGACGGACTCAATTTTACGAGACTCGGCGAGCGCTTAAAGATTTTAGTATTTTATGTCGTGGGTAGTTTGCCGTCGTGAGTAGGCCACATACCATGCACTGCATTTTTTACGGCAATATATATTATTTACGTGTAACTAGTATGTTCAGTATTATTCATTTCCGTAAAAAGAAAACGTTTCTTGGCAGATATTATTTTATCATTTAGAATTCAAATCAGGATAATCTATGAGGCTTTTTAAAACCTTTGACAGTTCTAAACTTGGACTAGTGACTACTGGAATGAAACTATCATATATAATTTAAAGATTTATATTTCCCCTTGAATCGCTTACCTATAAAACGTTGCTTGAAATTGTATTACTAAATTAAAGAAAGGACTCGAGTCTTTGCCAACACTAGCTTAGCTTCACTCTTGGGATCACTTGCTCCCCGCTCAACTCACTGGCAGGAAGTGAGAATTGCACCTTCGCGAAGCTTCGTGCCACCGAATAATAAAATATGAACCCAGCAAGCACTGTTCCCGCAACTTTTTGCTTTTACTTTAGACGTGTTAAAAATGCTACACCGCGGGAAGCTATATCGTTAACTACTTTTCACCTTGCTTGCAGGAGAAAAGATTTATAGCAGAGTTTCCTCTCGGCATTTGATTTGTATTTCCAGCTTAGTGAGAATCTAGCTGAGAAAAACTTTAAATTGGCTACTATAGTATTCCAGGCATTAAACGTATAGTACGCAGTTATCTAATTTTACTTGTCTGGGGAATTTTGAGCTTAATTCAGCTGCCTAGAAAGATTTATGTTCACGTTTACCTATAATATATTAAAATAGAATTTAAAATATCTCGCAAAGTAAAAACAAATTACCATTTAACATTAATATTATGTTTGTCCTTTGGGTCTAGTAGGTAATTGAGGAATATCAGCGAAAGCACGCAATTAAATAATACAAGACGCATATTACAAATAGGCTAATAAAAATATGAGATACAAGGTAAAATAACTCTAAGTGCATTGGGTCTAAAAGCTTAGGGTCTAATCTCGTACGACCTACTTACTGAATACTTATTACTTAATGAAATAATAACTTATAACTATTTATGACTCAGACTCAATTTGTTTGCCCAGAACGCGGCAGATAGACAATGAGATTGTATTTAAATTAAATTCGAATTGAAGAAGCTGATAGCAAGCGTTTATCTCAAAAATATTTTTTGTCTGAAACGCATAGTACTCATAGACTTAACTTTCAATCGACTTACTTATACAATAAAATGTTTAATGTTAAACAAGCAGACATCACGTTTTCCGTTTTCCATTAAGCTCGCCTCGGCACGCCTCTTTGTAGTAGAGGCCGTCGAGACCTGTGACTTCCACCGAAATGGAAATTCCCTAAAAGCTTTTCTTATTAAAAAAAGCTTTGCTATATATGATTTTCTGATATATGATAGTATAGAGAGAGACCAACCCAATCATTTGATATGCGTCACACTCAGTACGAGACTAATACGATCCTAAAAATACACAGTTGGGGCAACTTCCGGTTTGCGTTGGAAGCAGTTTGTTTTACTGGCACAACAAACATGATACTATTATAGATAAAGGAAATCAATATATCTGTGTACTTCTAACATATATGTACATCCATCAATGCATTTCGGGAACTCTATTGAGCCTGGGGTCCACTCAGGAACCTAATCCCAGGAATTGGCGTAGGCAGTTAGGCACTACTTTTTACGAAAGCCTTGCCATCTGACCTTCCAACCTAGAGGAAAGGATATATAATTACTTAAATAAATATTATGGGTCATTCTTTACACAAACCGAAGTAGTTCCACAGTAAACTCAATGGGGCTTGTGTTATGTGTACTAGATGACGATATATATGTATATTAACTAGATAGATATGAATAAATACTGAAAACATTTATAACTCGGGAACAAATATCCGTGATAAGCACAAATAAATGCCCTGACCAGGTTTCGAACCCGGGACCTCCCGTTTCGTAGGCATAACTACGAGTAGGATAAGTCTTGTTAACACTGTGTTAACATTTAGGAAAGCCATAAAAGACCAAAAAAATATTAATTGGCCCTAAGTTAGGTACAGTGGGCCTGAACTTCGTCGGGCAACGTTTAAACAGCCTATAAACACCCTTATACCTGTAGATGTTTGCCTTTTGTCTTTTTGTGTCAATGATCACTCAGACGCGGCTGGTTCAGCTAATACACGGTGTAATGAGGAAACCGAATAATTTTAACGTATTCCTGATCATAATTTGAGACTAAAATGTCGTATAAAGTTTTCTGGATTGCGACAAAAAAAATTTTTTTTCTTTTTTTTTTCTTTTTTAAATGCTTTTGAACATAAAAACATAAATGTTATTGGTAAAGATGTCAATTAAAATAAATTAGTAATTTTTTTTCGACAAAAATAGTTTACGTAAAGTATTCCTTGGCACTTTGATATCTGTCAATAAGAATGTCTAGACTAGACCCCATAAAGGGTGAAATCGCCATCAAAAAAGCGTTTTGCACTGAGTCACATTAAAAAATGTTTTTTTATTTAAGTGGTAGTAACTCTGAAACTAGGCGAATTCCAGAAAAGTTTATACGACATTTTAGTGTCCAATTATAATCAGGAATACGCTGTTAAAATTATTCGGTTTCCTCATGTTACAGCGTGTATACAAAATTTTCGTATAATTAATTGTGTGAGGACGACACTTGTGCCGGGCATGGCACGACGTATTGTGCGATTTCCTTTATCTGGTAAAAACAATGAGGCCGACCATACCTGCCGCTCCCAAAAGACGAAAACTTTTTAATTACCTTTTTGACAAATCATCCACACTCCGGTTTACTTGAGTATAGGTATATTTCTAAAGCCCTTGTCAATGGTATAATAATGTATCTTGATTTGCATTTCATTTGATAATTTTGTTTGGTCAGTAGATCCATTAAACAGATCGCATATCATTTATTATTGCTAATCGGCGACTGATGATATATCTAGACGTAGAACTTCAAACAAACCGTCAGCGTAAAATTGGGAAACAACTCGATATACGCATGCTCACTACGCTGCCAATCAAACGCGTCAAAATATTAGTCTGTTTTCAATTACAACAATTACTCAAAATACGATTGGTCAATCGCAAAATGATTTTGCTGTGATTCGTCGTAGCACTGACACTTGAAAATGACAAGGCAACAGTGACATTGGTAACGCATTATTGGAGGACGGTTTCAGAAAATAGAGAGCAATTTTCGAATGAATATTTTTTGTTGTAAGAGGTTTGAATTTTATTTTATAGTAAATAAGCAGACACTTGGTCACTTTACTGGTTACTTGCTTAATACGTTTGCCGCAAGACTTTTAGGCGATTGTCACACCTCCTCCTTAAAAAAATCTTGCGGTCCGCACCTATGGTCGCCGTAGTACAGGAGGTTCACGTGTCAGGGGGAGGCAAATGCCCCTGTATCCGCGCCTGTGTCAGATTGTGTAAGATTGTCCCATAATATTTTTTTTTGACGTGATAACGTCTTTAAAATCGTTTTAGTCGGGTGACATGTTCAGAAACTTGTGTCACACCAAAACCTCACGAGCGCGATCGCAGGTATAACGAGAGAGAGACGGACCGATCTCCCGTCTCATCTGGAGCGCTGCCAGTCATTCCGTGAAACTTGTCACGCGGAATCCTCACGAGCGGTTAGACGTTATCACGTAAACATCTCGATCGTAAACCTACTTTACAAACAACCAATTTTTTTATAAATACTATTTCCTTGTACAACATCCAATGAAGCTATTGACATATCCCCCTGTCACACTTCAAAAACTGATGATTTTGCAGTAAACTGATGCCCAAATAAGTCCTGAATTGTATTTTTAGGGTTCCGTATCTCGAAAGGAAAAAACGGAACCCTTATAGGATCACCTTGTTGTCCATCCGTCCGTCTGTCAAGACCCTATTTCTCAGGAACGCGTGGAGGTAACAAGCTGAAATTTATATCAAATACTCAAGTCTACTGTCCCTTAGAGCTGTGAAAAAATCAAACTTCTAAGCCAACGCAATCAAAAGATACAGCCGTTTATGCCGCAAATTTACGAAACTTGCAAGGGAATCAAAACCTACAGGGTACTTCCCGTGAACTCAGACTCTTGAAATTTGGTACGAAGCAACGTCTTATAGCACAGATAAAGGAAAAATTGCGGAAACCAATTTTTTTGTTACATCATATAATAAAAATATTTTTAATGATTTTTAAGTTACTACCCCTATATACCTACAGGTTTGTACGGAACTCTAGGTGCGCGAGTCCGACTCGCACTTGGCCGGTTTTTTTTACAAATCCAGTTATTTTAAAAAGTTGTATTTCCATTTTATGAGCAAAATCGATTCTTACATTTAAAGCCCGTGATCAGAGGCATACTGTATACTATTAACTTTATCTGCGTGTTATGAAAAGTGAGATGTAAACATGTGCATTTAACTTAAATCAAAACATTGTATTTCATTAAAAAGTAATAAAAAAAATATCGTAAGAAATTTTAATGGATGTTCAAAAGTTGGCATAGCACCATCCCCATATAAAATTATCCGGTAAAATAAATTTATAATAATATGTTTTCGGCTTAACTTACCTATGAAAAGTGAGCCCGTCTTTTTTATTATGTTTTCCAGTTCTACTCTGACACCATTTTACGGCGCAAGAAGGCATGTTTACTAAATTATTTAATTTTCTAATAAACTTCACTACCACCGTGTCACTGAACCGCCATTTGTAAACTAAACGGCTTGGCGGCTCAGTTTGTAAGCCCCGCCCCCCGCGGCTCACTTTTAGTGGAGTCATTTTGCAGAGCTACTTCATTGTCTATATATCATCAGTCGCCGTTGCTAATGCGCTGGCGGTTTGGGACTCACAATTTACCTACTTCGAAGCGCGCTAGTCATTAATACTCATCTACATAAAAGTAATACACGGTCCGGTTTATGTTAGCAATTTTATAAATTACTTGGGTTTTGCTTAAAAGATTTTGCGAAGGTTTTGGTGTTATTATATACTATTACGCTTTTGTGACGCCATTTTTTACACAATTACAAAATGTGTACGTGCTATATGGCGTAGCGCTACGAAGTGTCTCCCATTAAGATAATATAGTGTTGCCGGCGCTCTCGTATCAGTGCCTAGAATTCTTCACCCAAACAAGCTTATTAATCTATATCGCACAAAATTCAGTTTCGATGCTATTACGTGATGCTAGAAAGTCTAGAAACCAGAAAGGGTAACAATCTTTCAGTGTTTATGACCCACGTTGTTTGAGTTCGCAGTTGCTGTAGTGCCGAATGTTTAACTACTTCTTATAGTTTTACGTTTGTGATATTTGGCATTTTAAACTGTACTTTTCTGTTTTTAAGGTTGATTTTACAGCTGTAACCACTTTTAATAAAGTAGGTACGCATACCGACAAAAGCCATGCTGTGCATTTTATTGCAAGGAAATATCAGTGCATACCAGGAGAGCATCGACAGCTGGTAGGTGAGTAGAAGTTGGCTGGAACGTGTGACGCTCCAGGCTCGGAAGGAAGCGCCCAATCAAGGAGGCGGCACACGCCTGCAAGAGGAAACTCGCCTGATTTACTGCCGACAACACGCTAGAGCATTCTCTCTTAATACACGCTTATCTACTTCGTATATTTAATCTATTACCGACGTGTCACGTAAACGTGAATTGTACCGACGTGTAAAGATTGTACCTACATTTAACTGTTAGCTTTTTTATATCGACTGCATATCTTGTATATCTATTTAAGGTGACGGAATACGCAAACACATAAAATTGTGGTGGTTTTGTGGAAGTTTTATGTTGAAATCAAAGCACTTGGGAGCATGGATGTGGCATGATCTGATCTAAAGGGACATAGTCAGGTTTGATTGCGTATAAGCACATATGTTGTCGAAATCTTCGCAATCTTAAGCGCAGCTTAGATGCTTAGGAGCATAGACGGTGCCAGAAGTTGAATTAAGCGTCAGCATTACAGCGTCTTAGGAAGTATAGTATAATTATAATAAATTTAATCGATATGTCACGTGTCTGAAGTTGCATCAGGGTCCATAGGCTACGGTAACTACTTACCATCAGGCGGGCCATATGCTTGCTTGCCACCGTCGTGGTATAAAAAGTGTAACTACGATAACAGGTTCTGGCACCATGTTTATTATTAAATAGTTATAATTATTTAATATCGAACGAGCGGAGCGTAAGCGAAGCAAGTTCTTACAAACAACTTCTGGCTACTGGGACGTCTCGGCATTTCGATGGCTTTTTGATTTTGAGAGTTTGTCCCGCGATAACTTTAGTAACGCTTTTCTGATCTTCATGAAATTTGTTGGGGTTGTAGCGTGATACCTACTGTAGCATGCCGAAAGAACGCCAGCTACATCTCGCGGCGTCCCTTCGGACTATCCGCGCTATTAATTTTGTTTACCGGCCAAGTTGCGCGAGTTAGGGTAGATTAGATCGTGGTTCGTCTACTTATAGTTAGGTGGCGCCGATATCAAAATAAGATGTGTCCTTTTTTTATTTTGAAAGAAGCTGACGACTGAGAAAAGAGGATATTCGCATCAATTTTAAATTCAAACTTTGTAGGAGTTTGGAATAGTTTTTGTTTTAGTCGAGAAGACAGATAGATTGTGAACCTCGAGCTGTGCAATTGTCAGAATCCATTTTGACATCCCTTTTTTCCTGTTTTAATCTGAGTTTGATTATTTGTTGGGTGTGATTGGAAATAGTATTTTTTTGATATCCAACGCCAAGTGCGTTCGTGTACCGCATCGGAGGGGCGTCAAGCGTTTGCGGCCGAAACTGCGATACTGTCCAACGCAGATATTGGAAACCGGCGTATCGTCTTGGAATACGGCCGCCAGTCGCTTCTAAAGAACTCGAGCCCGCATTTCGCGTGGCTCACCAGGTGAAACCGGCGTAACGCCTTGGAATACGGCCGCCAGTCGCCTCTAAAGAACTCGAGCCCGCATTGCGCGAGGCTCACCAGGTGAAACCGGAGTGTCGCCCTGGAATACGGCCGTCAGTCGCCTCTAAAGGACTCGAGCCCGCATTACGCGTGGCTCACCAGGTGAAAGCGGTGTGTCGCTCCGTGAAGTGTTCTAGTTTAATTGGGGACTTGGTATTTTATTTGCCGTGCTTTAGTTCTATATTGTTGTTACCATTCTTACATATCTGCGATCCGCATTTTTATATTAACCCTAAATCCCCAAAATTCTAATTGCCTCATTTGACGGGCGTACAAAGACCTGGCTCTTGAATTTAGGCTACTCTCATCCAGCGAATCATCCGTCACCATCCATATCACTCGTCTCATTAATCCATTACTTTCCCCGCAGCCAAATTACCAGCCGAGTCTTTATTTGTACTTACTAGTTTTGTTAGTACTCCCTCGTTTTATTTTCTTTTTTGAGTTGGCGACAGGGCGGTGGCGCTAGTGTGCACCTAACAAGAACGGGTCTGTGATTTTTTAACAATTAAAAATATAAAATGCGTTTTAAAGTGAATAACATCGTTATCAACATATTGGGCAAGCAAGGATCTACCATGGTTATTGAAGAAAGTGTTGAAAATTAGTGGAAAGTGACAATATTCTCGTAAAAACAATCAGTGAACGGACATTGACATTTCAAACAAAGACTATCTTCTCTGACATATTTTTTGCGCTTATTCCATTCAAGACAATATGTATATAAAAGGAAGTACATATTCGTGTCATCTATTTACCATCATTTATTAACGAGTGTAAGTTGAATAAGTGCAAAAACTGTGAAAGTAAACAGTGTCAACGGACTTATTTACTTGCAATAATTTCGATGCCAGGACGTTAGTCGAACGAAACATACACCAGTGAACAGTGAATACAACATAAGAACTGCTAAACTAATCAAAAGTGAAATCTTAATCGGAAAGTCTCAGAATTCCAATAAATAATTGCCTTAATGCAAACTACCCTAAACTCTAATTATAAACAGATATCAGCGCCATCTAGTGACGACTAGCTGTACTAGTACGGCATAATCAGTACCCGACAACCTTACGCAGATAAAACTTTTGCTACTTGACGCCAGAGGGTGTGAAATTAAAGGTTAATCATCATGGAATCAAAAATTGAACAAATTATGAAAACGCTACACGACATTCAAAACGAGTTAAAAAACCAAAAAGTAACCATTCAAAAAACTGGAGATGACGTGACAGAAAAAATACAGAAAACATTCGACGAAAGATTTGGCTTATTAGAAGAAAAGTATGAGAATTTGAAAGAAAGAGTAGAGAACCAAGAACAAAGATTATACTTTTTGGAAAAAAATGCAAGACAACGGAATCTAGTCTTCTTTGGTATCAAAGATAATGAAAAATCTTACTTCCAACTAGAAGAGAAGATGGTTGATTTTATTTACCAGTTTTTCGCTATCGAACTTGATTATCGTGATATCGAATCATTGAAGAGAATAGGGAAAAAATCCGATAAAACCCGGCCCATTATCGCAACCTTCACAACGCTCCGCAAAAAAATTGAAATTATGAAACAAAAAAAGAAATTAGAAAACACAGGATATTATATTAAAGAGGACTACCCTGTTCAAGTCCTAAAAATCAGAAAAGAATTACAAGAGGAGGCAAAACTGGAAAGAGAAAAAGGAAATAAAGTAATGATAAAATATGATAAGTTAGTAATACTGAAAAATGAAACCGGAACCTCCAAAAATACGACAAAAAAAGAAACCGCTCCCTTTCGCCTAACAACGCTTTACAAAACCGAAAAGAACCCTTTTCGAGCCAACAAACACAATCGAGCAAGAAAAACAAAACATCGATTGATGCCGAGAAACAACGGGGGACGCAAGAAAATAACATACGAGTTGTAAAACCAGGCATACTAAACTTTCTGGTTAATAAAAACTCAGCCGTCTCCTCTCAACCAATAGAACGAGAAAGTACATAGCAACTAGCCGCCCCTCCCAGTGAAAATAGAGTAAAAAATCTAAAACCAAACTATCCTCCACTCCGGCTGGTCACCGAGGGGGATTATGACCAAACCCTCCAGAAAACCCTAATCATCATACATCCAACCAAAATGACACAGACAATCAAAGAAGGTACCAAATAGATGAATTAAGAAATAGAGACATTTTACAAATAGCAACATACAATGTGATAACTCTATCTTCTCATGCTCGATTTATAGAGCTATTGGACTCACTGAAAAATATAAAATTTGACGTGATTGGTCTTTCAGAAATCAGAAGATTGGGAAATTCAATAAATGAATATGAAAATATATTTTTTTAACACATTGGCGAAACTCGAGGTCGCTACGGAGTGGGTTTCTTTGTGAAAAAATATCTTAAGAAAAATATAGAGAGTTTCATCGGTCTTACAGAACGAGTAGCTTTGCTAAAACTTAAATTTGACAACTTTGACCTTAGTATCATACAAGTTTATGCCCCTACCGAGGCTGCAAGCGACTATGAACTAAAAATCTTTTATGAAACCATCGATAGAGCCCTCAACATGGCGGGAAAAAATTTAATAGTCATAGGTGACTACAACGCCAAGGTAGGTCAAACGAAACCAGAAGAGAGGCCTTTCTTGAAGAGCCACGGATACGGTGAAAGAAATAGCAGAGGAGAAAGACTAATCGAATTTGCTTATGAAAACGAACTCTACATCCTGAACACATTATTTATAAAGAGACCTAACCAAAGATGGACTTGGAAATCACCAGATGGAGCCACGAAAACGAGTTGGATTACGTTTTGTCAAACCTACACAGCAAAGTGCAGAATGTGCAAACTATCAATCTTAACTTCCCTTCAGATCATAGGCTGGTGCGAGCAACCTTTAATATACAGCATCTAAAAAAGAGCAGAATAAATTATAAAAATAAATCGAAAAGCTTGTTAAAAACCGACGATGAAGTGTCAGCATATATAGTGTCTAAAAATACAAGAAACGGATCTTATGAACCATCAGCATGAAAATAACAACGTTCAAGAATATTATGAAAAAATAATAAGAGCAGTAGAGTCAAGCATGAATTCTGCACTCTCGTCTAACGCACAGAAACCGAAAAATGTCATAATATCTACTTACACAGATAACTTGATTGAACGAAGAAGCGAACTGCAAAAAACGAAACCAAAAACACGCGCAATAAAAAACCAGCTACGGGCCCTCTACAAACTTGTAAACAAATGCATACGCCATGATTATGCGAAACATCGTACACAAACATTTGAAAAGCATTTACGC
The DNA here is from genome assembly GCA_947086415.1 of Pammene aurita. Taxonomy (NCBI): domain Eukaryota; kingdom Metazoa; phylum Arthropoda; class Insecta; order Lepidoptera; family Tortricidae; genus Pammene; species Pammene aurita. Next base: position 26,527,559 of record OX352293.1, read on the forward strand.
TGTACTGGAAGTCTTAAAAAAGCTCAGAAAGAACTAAGAAGTCATAAAACATGGATAGAAGGGCTTCATTGACTTAACGCGACCTCACACACGAGAAAGGAAATTCTGCAAACAGCAACGTCATTTTATAGGAACCTTTACAGCTCACCTATTCTCGAACAGCCTACGCATGTCTCCGCGGAGACGGAGGAACTACTTACCTGTGCAAACATACGTCCCATCGACGAGCTGGAAGATCATTAATTCTATAAAAAAGCTCAAACTGGAAAAAAGCCCGGGGCCCGATGGAATTACAAACGAGGCAATTAAAATAGGCTGCTCGCAACTTGTAAAACCTATGGCGCACCTATTTAATATGATTCTAAATTATACATATACACCAAAAGAATGGTCAGAGTCCTCGATCATACTACTGTATAAAAAAGGCGACCCAAAAGATATTAGTAACTACCGGCCAATTAGCCTACTGCCAACAGTTTATAAGTTATTTTCGTCTATCTTAGCGAAAAGACTAAGCATTACTCTCGAAAAACATCAACCTGTAGAGCAGGTCGGCTTTAGAAGAGGTTTCAGCACGATCGACCATATTCACTCACTGGAACAGCTTATAGAGAAATATCAAGAGTTTCGAAGGCTGCTCTATATGGTATGTATGTATCGACTACCAAAAAGCTTTCGATACTATAAATCACTACGCAATTTGGGAGGCTGCTCTATATGGTATGTATGTATCGACTACCAAAAAGCTTTCGATACTATAAATCACTACGCAATTTGGGAGGCTCTTAGGTCTCAAGGCGTGGAAAAAAAATATTGATATTTTGAAACATCTATACAGTAACAGCACCAGCAAAGTTAAACTAGAAACAACGGGACCGCCAATACCAATCAAACGAGGAGTAAGACAAGGTGACCCTCTGTCCCCGCGGATATTTATAGCTGTGCTAGAGAATATTATGCGAAAATTAAAATGGAGCAATGTCGGCTTAAGAATAAATAACAAATACATAAGTCATCTAAGATTCGCTGACGATATTGTCCTACTTTCCAAAAAAAGCTCCGAATTATCAACCATGATCGAGAGCTTACAGCAGGCAAGCCTTGAAGCCGGGCTGGAAATCAATTTAAGTAAAACCAAACTGATGACAAACAGTACTCAAGACGTGATTACTCTGAACAACATGCCCTTGCAATATGTGGATAGTTACATCTACCTGGGAAAACTAATATGTTTCCATAAAGATAACAACGATATCGAAATAGATAGAAGAATATCTTGCACATGGAAAAAGTTTTGGGCTCTAAAAGAAGTCCTAAAAGGCAATTTATATATACATGTCTCTTAGCTTCCCTTACTTATGCCTGCCAAACCTGGAAATTTACTCATCGAGCGAAATCCAAAATAACAACCTGCCAGCGGAGTATAGAGAGGAGTATATTGAAAATAAGAAAAATTCACAAAATCCGCCATACTACCATTCGCCAAAAAACAAAAGTTACCGACGCGCTCTCCTACGCGCAAAAGTTAAAGTGGCGGTGGGCAGGCCATGTCGCCAGGCTGACTGACGACCGCTGGACAGCACGGACAACGTCATGGCAGGGACCTTCAGGAACCAGAAGATAGGGCAAACCCATTACAAGATGGACACACGACATTACCAAAATAGGTGGCAAACATTGGATGGATGTCGCCAAAGATAGAGATCACTGGTCGACACTGGAGGAGGCCTTCACCTTCACAGGAGGGGTTCTTGCAGAATAATTTATAATTTTATTTTTTCATCATTTTATTAAGCACGCATAATTTTAATTTAACACTGAATGGAAATATTCATACTTAGGCTAGTTATGACATTTGAAAGATGACTATGATATTTATTTCAATGTATGGATATTAATTAGGCTAGTTGTTTTTAACATTAACAATATTAATTTGACATTAATATAAAACATTATGTGTATTCGTTATCTTCGACTATAGAAATTTGACTACGAAACGTTTTATAATATGGAAATTGCTGCTTATCTTAATTATTTGTTTGTGTCTAAACCCGCAAGAAATAAAAGGGTTTTTTATTTTTTTTTCTTTTATTTTTTTTATTATTTAAATCCCCAAAATTCTAATTGCCTCATTTGACGGGCGTACAAAGACCTGGCTCTTGAATTTAGGCTACTCTCATCCAGCGAATCATCCGTCACCATCCATATCACTCGTCTCATTAATCCATTACTTTCCCCGCAGCCAAATTACCAGCCGAGTCTTTATTTGTACTTACTAGTTTTGTTAGTACTCCCTCGTTTTATTTTCCTTTCGTGCGGAAAGTAGACGTTTACGATACTAAGGTAATTATTGAATGTTAAATATCTTTATATCTATATCATTATCGTCATTTTTATGTGAAGTGCTAATTTTAAATAATCTGATTATTGTAATTTAATTACATTCTATCCGGGTCTACGATACTAAGAAAATTATTGAATGTGAAATACCTTTATCGATATCGTTATCTTCATCTTTATGTGAGTGCTAATTTTAAATAATCTGATTATTGTAATTTAATTACATTCTATCCACTAAGGAAATTATTGAATGTGAAATATCTTTATATAGATATCGTTATCGTCATTTTTATGTCAAGTACTAATTTTAAGTAATCTGATTATTGTAATTTAATTACATTCTATCTGGCTCGAAGGACCAAATTGCTAATTTTAAATAATTTACTTAATCTGCAAAATTAAACATGTTAATGCAAATTACGAAGTGTTTTACTGCAAATTGGCGCCCGAATTAAGGTAAAGAACTCTGGATTTCCTTTTAATAATTGTAATTAAATAATTTTTTTTGGATTTGTGGGACGGTGACCATAGACCGGTCGCGGTTCTATTAACATTAATTTTGGTTTGTTTCAGCCTGCTGCCTCCTTACGTCCCATCTTTAACCCGAATTCCTTCATATTGAAATATTGCTTTTATTTATGTTAAAAAAAATGAATTTATCTGTTGACCTTTACTTATGCCTTTTTCTCAATTACCCGTAACATATCCCGAATACCTTATTTCATAGTTTGAGTCCTGTAGTTAGAGCTCGTAGACGTTAGGGAATTCGCAGGTAAGTCAGACATAAAATGTATGATTTGCGTTTTGTTTGTTTTTTTCAGAAACTGAACTTGTTTTTTTTTTTTAATTTGAACTCTAACTTAGCATTTAGACTTCGAGTTTTATTTTCTTTCTTTGGCTTAAGCGCTTGGATTAGACCACTGACATACTCGAACTTCGGATTTTAATTTTGAGGTCGATTAACTTTAATTTTGTTTGAACTTGCAACGCAAGACAACATTCGACTTTTCGCCATGTCGCACTTAAGTAATGAAGGATCAATTGCTGAGACGCCTTATGCATACTCGTCTTTAAACTCGCGCGATCCGAGGATTTTAGATCCAATGGCAAACGATGAAGAACAGTTTTTTGATTCTGAACCACGACCCCAGCTGATGCATATGTCCGGACTTCCCCCGCCTTTTCCTTTCAAAGATTATTCACTTACGAAATGGAACTTGAATTTTTCCGGGGACACTTGTGTTCGCGAATTTTTCTTTCGATTTGAGGAAGAAGGTATGGCGCGTAACGTCAATCCTTCATATGTTGTCAGACGTTTCCATGAATTGTTGTCAGATAGTGCCTTGAAACATTTTAGGACAATCAGATATCCGGGTCTTACTTACGCGGAATTAAAGTCTGAATTCGTTGAAGCCTTCGACGTCGCCGATTTCGATTTCAAGCTCGAGAGCCAACTTCGCGCTTTATCACAGAAGGACAACCAGTCAGTGGTTGATTTTGTTATTCAGGCGCGCGATCTAAACGCAAAGCTTCGTACACCGGTTTCCGAAAACAACCTATTTAACATTATTAAATATGGAATGAATCCTAGATATCATCCTTGTCTTGCAACTAACGTGGTTAGGGATATTGATGGTTTGTTAGAAGTCGCAAAAAATTTTGAAGCCTTTCAAGGTTCACGTCCAGCACGTTTGGCTATTGCACCGATTAGTGCTCAAGTTGTAGGTCAACCCAGTTCTATAGTGTGTATGAAGTGTGATGCAACTGGTTACAACTATCGTAATTGTCCTTACGTTTCAGGGGCAGTGTGCTTCAAGTATAAGCGTGTTGGTGCAATCACCCGCGATTGTCCTAGTTGTAATTCTGGTCCGTCAAAAAACGAATAAGTGGCGCACTGAGAGGTCCATCGGTGTCGCCCGTTTATATTCATAATTCCCCGGATAATAGACTTTTTATTGATGCTTTAGTTGCTGGCTCTTCGTTAAGAGCTCTTTTGGACTCTGATGCTCAGGTTTCACTAATTGATATATCCCTCCTATTGGAGCTCGGTATAGCATATCACGAGAATATCCGGCCTTATTTTGTCTCCGCCGACAATTCTCCTATTGAAATTTTAGGCGGTTTGGACGTCCCCATTCTTTTTAGTGGCATTCGCGTTCTGCACCCCTGTCTAGTGAGCAGTAATCTTCCTACTGCATTTATTTTAGGAATTGAGTTTTGGAATGCTGTTGGTCTCATTGACATTTTAAAGAAGGCATTCCGTGATGGTTTGTCAGGTAAGCTTTACGTCGCTTCACATCATGTTCCTGTCGCAGTCCCACGAGTCATAGGTGAGGTTCGCTATGTCCACCCTTGTACGGTGCTTGCACCACTTCAGGAATCAAAACTCCAATCTGTTATTAACGAGTTCGAGGAGATTTCTTCTGATAAAGCTGGATTAGGTTGTACTTCGTGGCTTTCACATAAGATTGAGACTGTCGGTTCGCCCATCCGCCAACGTTACTATCCCTTATCTCCAGTCAAGCTTAAGATTCTCAACGAAGAGATCGACAAGATGTTAGAGTCAGGCGTCATTCGTCCCTCACGATCACCCTGGGCTTCCCCAGTGGTAATGGTTACCAAGAAAGATGGTCATGTCAGGTTTTGCGTGGACAGTAGGAAGTTGAACAGCGTTACCATCAGGGATTCATACCCTCTCCCGCGCGTCCAGGACATCCTTGATAACCTACGAGGTGCCAAATATCTAACTTCATTGGATTTTAGGAGCGCCTTTTGGCAAATCCCCTTATCTGACTTAACAGCTAAGGGGATTTGCCAAAAGGCGCTCCTAAAGGCCTTAGCCAGTTATGAGAAGACGGCCTTTATTGTACCCCAAAGGGGCCTCTTTGACTTCGTTCGTCTCCCTTTTGGTTTAACCAACGCTGCATCCGAGATGCAGAGGCTTACTGACATGATTGTCAATTTTGAATATACCCCTGAGTCTGAGGATTTTATCTTCGGCTATGTTGATGATTTGATTTTGGTGTCTCGTGATTTTGACAGTCATATGCGGCTTATTCGTAAGGTTCGTGATAGGTTGAAGGAAGCTGGTCTTACGCTTAATTTAGATAAGTGCGAGTTTTGTAAGTCTGAATTGAAGTATCTCGGTTACATCGTCAATGAGCGTGGTCTTCAAACTGATCCGTAGAAATTAGAAGCTATTAGGGATTACCCTACCCCTTCCTCTGCCAAGTCTCTACGTGCTTTCATTGGTATGTGTTCGTATTATCGCCGTTTCGTGGATGGTTTTTCTTCGATTATTGCTCCTCTGACGGCACTTATCGGTAAGAGAAAGGGACGTGATCCCATCGATTGGAACGATAGTGCTAGTGAAGCTTTTTCTAAATTGAAGGATGCCTTGATGAGCGCTCCGTTGATGGCTTGCCCGGATTTTTCGAAACCTTTTATCCTTCAATGTGACGCTAGCCAGGTTGGCTTAGGCTCGGTCCTGGCTCAAGAGTTTGACGGCGTTGAACATCCAATTGCTTATTATTCTAGTTTATTCACTAAAGCTGAACGTGGATACGGGACAACCGAACATGAGCTTCTCGCTGTTGTTGATTCCATAAAGCATTTCCGCGGGTATCTCGATGGAATGAGGTTTAAGATCATTACTGATCATATTGCCCTTAAATGGTTGATCACCCTTGATAATACTACCGGGCGCTTGGCTCGTTGAGCAACTTTGATTTCCCAATATAACTTTGAGATTGAACATAAAAAAGGTGTCCTTAATGTTGTTCCTGACGCCTTGTCCCGCGCTCAGGTTGGGCTTATCTCATTCGCGCGTGGCGTGGCTCCTTCTGGAGATCCTTGGTATGAACGTATTTACCAGGGAGTTTTAGACAATCCCCAAATGTTTACTGCATTTGCTCTTCGGGATGGTGTCCTAATGCGCAGAGTAGCTATTGAAAACCCTTTAGCACCTAATCCATGGCGTATAGTTCTTCCTGCTTCAAGGACTAGGGAGGCGGTTGCTGAAATTCATAATGGATTTCCCAACGTTCATCCTGGTGTTATGAAAACGTATTTAAAAGCTCGTGACTTATACTACTGGCCGAATATGTACCGTGATGTTACAAGGTTCCTTTCCGAATGTCAGATTTGCAAGTCTTATAAAATTGCAAATTCACAACCTCGTGGACTTCGCTTATTTCCTCGTCGTGTTGCGGCTCCAATGGATCTTCTTTCCATTGACTTAATTGGTCCTTTACCGGTTAGCCGTAATGGTTGTCGTTATATTTTGACTTTGGTTGACGTTTTTACCAAATTTGTTTGGTTGGTCCCTTTAAAGTTGGTGAATGCAAGGTCAATATCGATGGCATTAGAGTCGGAGGTTATTTTGCGGTACGGTGTTCCTACTAACATTCTCTGTGACAACGCTACGGTTTTTCATAGTCGTCAATTTCTGGATTTCTTGACGAGTTATAATATTCAGGGTCCGTGTTATACCCCATATTATTCGCCACAAGCGAATGTTGTGGAGAGATATAACCAAGTTGTGATCACTACGTTGAGCATTCTAGTTGAAAATGACCAGCGGAATTGGTCAGGTCATTTACATCGGGTCGCTCTTTATTTAAACTCTTGTATAAATCTGGCTACTGCTTATACACCGAACTTTTTGATGTACCGCCGCGAGTTGCCAATGATTCGTGAGCGTGTTGAGAATCAGGTTGGGGACCAAGATGTGGGACTCAGCCGGATGGAACGCGCTTCGAATCTTCAGACGCTTCGTGAGGTGTACGATAAGGTTTCGGATTCAATGGCTTTGGCTTTTCATCGTAACGCCGCCAAGTTCAACAAGAACCGTTCTGCGCCCAGGATCGTTGGCGATCAAATCGTTTGGCGCAGGAATTTCCAGCGTGGCTCTACTGACCCTCTTCGGGGCGGAAAATTCGCCCCACGTTTTGTTCGGTGCCGTGTGGTTAGACGAGTATCTCCACAGGTATACATACTGGCTGATTCCGATTCCGAGCACATCGGCACTTATCATATTAAAGATATTCTCAAATAATTTCCTTTTGTTTGAGCATTTCCTTGCTCCTTTTTCCATGAACCCTTCCCAGCCGTCATGTCTTGGACCGCGTGATGCGTTGGTTTGTTGTGTGTCATTTTGTTTGTTTGTTGGTTTGTTTTATTGTTTGTTTCTTTGTTTGGTAGGGAGATGCTGTAGCATGCCGAAAGAACGCCAGCTACATCTCGCGGCGTCCCTTCGGACTATCCGCGCTATTAATTTTGTTTACCGGCCAAGTTGCGCGAGTTAGGGTAGATTAGATCGTGGTTCGTCTACTTATAGTTAGGTGGCGCCGATATCAAAATATGATGTGTCCTTTTTTTATTTTGAAAGAAGCTGACGACTGAGAAAAGAGGATATTCGCATCAATTTTAAATTCAAACTTTGTAGGAGTTTGGCTATTCCAAACTCCTACAAAGTTTGAATTTTTGTTTTAGTCGAGAAGACAGATAGATTGTGAACCTCAAGCTGTGCAGTTGTCAGAATCCATTTTGACATCCCTTTTTTTCCTATTTTAATCTGAGTTTGATTATTTGTTGGGTGTGATTGGAATTAGTATTTTTTTGATATCCAACGCCAAGTGCGTCGGCCGCCAGTCGCCTCTAAAGAACTCGAGCCCGCATTGCGCGAGGCTCACCAGGTAAAACCGGAGTGTAGCCCTGGAATACGGCCGCCAGTCGCCTCTAAAGGACTCGAGCCCGCATTACGCGTGGCTCACCAGGTGAAAGCGGCGTGTCGCTCCGTGAAGTGTTCTAGAGTTTCATTGGGGACTTCGTATTTTATTTGCCGTGCTTTAGTTCGATATTGTTGTTACCATTCTTACATATCTGCGATCCGCATTTTTATATTAACCCTAAATCCCCAAAATTCTAATTGGCTCTTGAATTTAGGCTACTCTCATCCAGCGAATCATCCGTCACCATCCATATCACTCGTCTCATTAATCCATTACTTTCCACGCAGCCAAATTACCAGCCGAGTCTTTATTTGTACTTACTAGTTTTGTTAGTACTCCCTCTCGTTTTATTTTCCTTTCGTGCGGAAAGTAAACGTTTACGATACTAAGGTAATTATTGAATGTTAAATATCTTTATATATATATCATTATCGTCATTTTTATGTGAAGTGCTAATTTTAAATAATCTGATTATTGTAATTTAATTACATTCTATCCGGGTCTACGATACTAAGAAAATTATTGAATGTGAAATACCTTTATCGATATCGTTATCTTCATCTTTATGTGAAGTGCTAATTTTAAATAATCTGATTATTGTTATTTAATTACATTCTATCCACTAAGGAAATTATTGAATGTGAAATATCTTTATATAGATATCGTTATCGTCATTTTTATGTCAAGTACTAATTTTAAATAATCTGATTATTGTAATTTAATTACATTCTATCTGGCTCGAAGGACCAAATTGCTAATTTTAAATAATTTACTTAATCTGCAAAATTAAACGTGTTAATGCAAATTACGAAGTGTTTTACTGCACTACATATAATTTGAGAGTTTGTATATGAGCAGGATCGACCAAGTGGTCATGGAGCTAGAAGGCGCGAAAAAATCATCATAAGGGTCTTATTATATTGATCATCACGTTTGCAAGGAAATCGCGAGTTCTGAGTTCGAGGCGGAATCAAACTCAAACTCAAACATTTATTCAGCCACAAGGGCACTTTTACACGTCAAAGTAAAAGAGAGAAAAAAAATCAAACTACACCGGTTCTAAGCCTACACCTCTGACCCAAGAAGAATTATGTCCGGCAAGACTCGGCGGGACTTATTTTTTCAAAACAACGGTACATCAAAACTAAAAAATACATATAAGTGCGTTGTTCTATAAGAAAACATATCACTATTTTTGGTATTTTTCTTAAACTATAACAATAGGTTATAGTACTTATAGTTTAAGAAAAATACCAAAGAAAAAAGATGAGTCCAAATCTGACTATTTGAAAATGAATTACATACAAGTTTGATATACTTTCTTACCTGAACTGTGTCTTCTACATAAATTTCCAAATTATAATAATCCATCATCAACAGTTAGAAACAAATTTTAATTTAAATAATAATAAAAAAGTAAGTGATTCTAGTATACAATAAACATACTATTTCCAAATTATCCTTAGAGATGAATAAGGTCTCCAAGTGTCTTGATCTATATATTCTATATAATAAAAAATATGGATAATCAAGCACCGAATGTTGTGTCTTAAGCCAATTAAACTAAAATTAAATATGATTAATAAAAAGTTATGTAATTGTGTAGCCCTAGTTAGCCTAAACAGACCGGTCTCCACAAAATACTAGTATAGTCGTGTTTCTGTTAATTAATATCAACAATATCGTGTACACATATTTATATACGTAAAATTTTACCAACTGGAAAGCTGAAGTACTCATACTAATAAGGCAAATTGTAAACCCAGTAACATTAAGCATGTTGCCAAAAGAGTCATTAAACTGAGAGCGCGCTACACTCGCAAGTACGCATAAATGCGAATACGAGTAGATCAGAATATCTAATTAAACACGAACGTAATGTTTGAATGGCACTTTAACCCGCAGTTCTAATACCTACAACTCTGTCGCTGTGTTAATAAGCTCCGGGCGTATCTTATTTACTACTAATATGAGATCCATTATGTGCGTCGTCGCCCCTGATTACTGGCCATTATTTTGTACACGGCTTAAGCATCGCTTTGTAAGATATATCTAATATAAAAATCCATTCGGTTATACAGGGTGACTCATGAGACGTGAGCAGGCTTAACACTACGGATTCAGTTAAAAATAAGCTATTGTTTGATATCAGTATTAGTGTGATGAGCGCAAAAAATTGTTTTTAAATAAAAATAAAACGTTTGAAATTATTTACGACACGCATGGTCACTCTACAATTAGAATACTCCGTCGAGTACTGATATTCTCTTGTTTTTCTGTGATATGTGTCAAATTGATGTCTGGTTACTTTTGAAACATCGTATCTCACTTAATTTTTTTTTTTTTTTTTTCATAATCAAAGTGCTGTCATGATTGTCAAAGAAGTTTTATCTTTATTGATGTGTTTATGTGGGGTGACCATGATTACAGAGAATAAAATTTCTACGAAACAAAAAGGTTTAAAAAAAATTAAAGGCGTTATTGTTTCACTTAAACATGATGGCGGTCGATTCATTATCGTTAACTAAGTGTGTAGGGTTGTTCCTGCTCACGTCTCATGAATCATCCTGTATAGGTCGACCTATTTAGACGACCGGATTTTTATATTAGGCGATAGCTGGTGAGGTACGTACATATTAACAATTAAGGACAAAAATATGTATAAATTAGAAGACAAAATAGAAAAAACGCCTAGATAGGTACAATACAAGCACATTTCTGTCAGTTTTGAAACGACTATGCAGAAAATAATATGTACTGATCAGACGTTTTAAACCATGGCCATCAATTAAATTGTATATGGTGACCAATTAAATGTTGTGTAGTTTTATTTTAGTTAAGTTTAGTTAACATTTGTATTAATGGAATTCTGTAAAAATAAAATTTTTATTGTATTTAAATGAGAAATAAACTAATTATTAAATTTTACATGGTAACTACAATGGAAATCTTGGAAAGAAAAACATTTAAAAGATAATGTGAAATGATACATAAAATGACGAAAGCACATGTTCTTTCTCGGTTTTATCTGTTACTATGGAACACCTGCACTTTATGTCTTATGCTGTTAAAGCTTAACAATAAATGAAATTTATTGTCCCACACGTTCGCCAGAGCACAGGCGAGGACGACCAGGCGTGAGCGGCAGCGGGGAGGTCACGTATCATCATGCTTGGATAATAGGGCCGGGCGGATAATGAAAAAATACACACAAAAGAGTAGGCAATTTATGTAGCCCACCTGAAGCAAGTAACTAAGAAAAATAGGTACTTACCTACTTACCTGCGAGATAGGTATAGACCTTTTAACGTTGAAAAATTACTTATCCGTTAATAATTTCGGCGATATCGTGGGGCGTTATCGATCATACAATAATAATAAAATAAGAGGACTTTGAATTTGTCACGATATGAGCAGACATTTTGTTTTATCAGAAAATCAGTAGACCGACCTATGTCTGGGGGTTCTTTAATTGAGTTTGTGTATTTGTTTATAATTTCGTTACAAGTATAACGTGGAAATATGCTGGCTCGCAGGTTTGCCAGGTGTAACAAAGACGTAAAAAATACTCTTTTCAAGGCATTCTGCCAATCGTGAAAACGTTGGCAGGTAGGTTTGATGCACCATTACTCAAGCACTGGAATAGCCTACATGTGGCAAAGTCAGATGTTCAGAAATGGTGCATCTAGACTTGTGACATGACATGTAATGTTATGTAAGTATACTGTTCCGATTGTTTTTCTGTTTTTTTTTGTTTTTATTCTTATTTTATTTAATTATTTTGTAATTCTATGTTACTAACCCTAATTTAAAGTCTTCTCTAGCTGTATGTACTAACAATCTATGGATCCTTAATTGATTCTAAATAAATTTTGATTGATTGATTGATAACGAAGGTTGTCCGCAAAGCGGTCAATAAGAAAAGTACCCCTAACGATCCTGACGATTTGAACGAAAAGAAAGACATAATTCAAAGTTATAATAACATGACTATCGACTTTTCCTCTCAGATAAGAATAGGGTTAATCTTCGATCGCTAACAGAAATATCATGTTTGATAAATTAATACAAATTTAGGACCTCGTTATTCAAATAACGATGATACGTTATTTTATTGCGTACAAATTTTTATTTTCGCCTGACGTATACGATTGTAAAAGAAATGACAAATCACCTTAGCCTTTAAATAAAATAATCCTACATAATATTCAACGTTATTCGCCTGAAAACAACAGATCGGTATAAAGCCCGCCTTAAGCACCTATAATCATCCTTTGCAAAGTTCAAAACTATGGCATAACCATGGCACCGATTTGATAGCTGAATGGGGCAATAAATCGCAAAGGCATGTATAAACTATACGACATGCACATAAAACATACAAGTATCCACACATTGCAAGCCGCGGCTTGCCGGCTCGACCGGAAGAAGGTGATAAATTGCGGCCGAATTTTAATTAAAACCAATTTAAAACCGTTGTCATCGGAAACAGCGGGTGGACAAACTTTGCAGCTCTCGTGCAAACGAACGTAGGTAAGCAAACGCAATACACCTACCTTCATTAAATTCTTTCAGGATATTTTAGCCGGGTAAATTACGGTAAACAAATTGCCTACCTGATGAAGTGGCCTATGGATGTTTGTAATAAGTACCGGAGTAAGTGAAAAGAGGAAAATGTTGCCAAGAATCAGACTGGCATTCTAATTGTGAATCGTTTTAAAGCCCGGTGTTCCTATTCAATGGCTTTAGAAACGTCAATTGATTAATCAGATATTATAAGTTTTGTAACCAGGCTGTAGATCAGCAGACCTCTTACCAGCAGAAATAATATAGATAGATATCAAAAGATCAATATTAAAAAACTTTTTACAAAAAAAAGATAAACCGACTTCAAAAAGTATAAAATAAATTATTATATTATTTATATGCGTTACAAACTGATATGTTTGAAGTCGGTGCCAAACCAAAAAGTTACAATACCGGTCAAATCAGCTTCAAGTCTGAAAATCACAAAACAGTTAATATGAACGAGGCGTATTTGGTCAGTGAATTGTTCTTCATACTATAGAACTATTCTAATACGGTATTGACTGCACGTAGGTTCTCATTCAAGTACAGAAAGAAAGTATAATCATGCGTCTTATGATGTTTCTTAATAAACTTTTTTACTAGTTTCGGACTAACCATATCTCGAACGGAGCCCGTGCTTCGGTTTGAATTATTTCTCCTACTTCATTTAAGGTGTAATATCGAAGTGTAAAGGAATTCAATGGCTAGATTGATCTTTCTATACTCAGACACACCGGGTGTGTGGGACCCACCTTTTCAGTAGAAAAAGGCGCGATATTTCAAATTTTGGATGGAAGGTCAACCAATCAATACATGTTTTTTTTTATTTGCCGTCTTTTTCTGATTATTGACATCACATTTCATCAAAATTGGATTAGTGGTTTAGACGTGAAAATGTAACAGATAGATTCACATTCACCTTTGCAATGTAAGTAGGTATCGATATGTTTTGTGATTTTCAGACTTGAAGCTGATTTGACCGGTATTGTAACTTTTTGGCTTGGCACCGACTTCAAACATATCAGTTTGTAACGCATATAAATAATATAATAATTTATTTTATACTTTTTGAAGTCGGTTTATCTTTTTTTTGTAAAACGTTTTTATTTTTCCATTTTTAGTGGTTATATAATTATCATAATCGGACAACGGATCTCGCAATAATCGGCTAAGATATATAACAAAAAGTTCATAATACCTACTCGATGTAAGGAAAGTTCCACATATCATATGTGGTCTTCATCATAAGGTCCACTCCATCAAATTAGTGGTTTTCGAGAGGAAATGCTTGAGTTGCTTAAGAAAACATCCAAATCACCATACATATGCCGTTATAAATTGAGGAGTTCCCTCATTTCCTCATAGATCCCATCATCCGAACAGCACCAGATTAATAATCGGACCACCTTGGAAGTAGACCCCTTCAAACAAAAAAGAATTATTAAAATCGGACTACGCGTCTCGGAGTAATCGGTGAACATACATACCAACCGAATACAGACCTCCTCCTTCTATGAAATTGAAGTCGGTTAATAATGTACAGTCAAATACAAAGAGATGTATCCACTTTTTCACCTTATTGCGTTGTAATATGGTCCAAAAGTCGATACATCTCTTTGTAGTCGACTGTACCACCCCCCGCGTTTAGGACGCATATAAAATAAAATAGTCGTAATAGGTATCACTAGTCTGATTGAGGTGGAAATCAAAACCCGAGGGTGCGCGGTGCAGTCGGTCAGCGATGCAGATGTAGTCGGTATGAAGGCTGAGGTGAAGAGTTATATGTGCCACACGAGATTGACGTTATTAACTTTGAACCTCGTGCCTTAAACGCCCTCGCTACGCTCAGGCTTATAAATTAGTAGAATCTTTTGCTACGCTTTCTCGGGATCTCAATCAGCTCTTTCGACATAAACTAAATTTGCTTCCTTCTTTCACACAATGTTTACCCAATTCAAATAGCTATTTATGGAAGGGACTCCACATGTCATCTGCGGTTTTCATTATCGGGTCCTCTCCATCTAATTGGTAGTTCTCGAGAGGAAACACTCGAGTTGCTTAAAAATACACTCAAATCACCATACATGAGCCTTTTAAAATTGAAGAGTTCCCTCAATCCCTCATGGATTCCCATCATCAGGTCCAACCAAATTAGTCCGCTACTTTCGAGGTAACTCTTTATAAACAATAAAAATATTACTCAAATCGGACAACGGGTCTCGGAATAATCGGTATAGACGTATAAGAAAAAGTTCATAATACAACCGCTTAAACTAAGGAAAGTTCCACATGTCATATGTGGTCTTTATCATTAGGTCCGTTCCATCAAATTGGTGGTTTTCGAGAGGAAATCCTTAAGTTGCTTAAGAAAACACTCAAATCGCCATACCTGTGCCTTTAAAGATTGAGGAGTTCCCTCAATTCCTCGTGGATTCCATCATCAGAACAGCACCAGATTAATTTGGGACCACCTTGGAACTACATCCTTTCAAACATAAAAATAATTATTCAAATCGGACCACGGGTCTCGGAGTAATCGCTGAACATCCTACATTAAAAAAAATGATCATCATTATCATCAAAACAATCATCATTATCAGGTCCACTTCATCAAATTGGTGGTTTTCGAGAGAAAACTCTCGAGTTGCTTAAGAAAACACCCAAATCACCATACATGTGCCTTTAAAAATTGAGGAGTTCCCTCAATTCCTCATAGATCCCATCATCAGAACAGCACCAGATTAATATGGGACCACCTTGGAAGTATATCCTTTCAAACAAAAAAAGAATTATTCAAATCGGTCCACGCGTCTCGGAGTAATCGGTGAACATACATAAAAAAAAAAGCCCAAACCAAATACAGAACCTCCTCCTTCTATGAAATTGAAGTCGGTTAAAAATATCTATCTTTAATCTCGATAAACATCAGTTTATGTATGTATACAGATACTATAGGTACGTCTAAAGTACCCCATATGAATTAAAGTTGTTGGCATCCAGGGTTTCGAATTAATTTATAAATATTATAGATTTTTCACTCTTTTTTTTGGGTCTGAATAGATGGATTTTTTTTTGTAAGGGTGATGTGATAATTTTAATGTAATATCTTAATCTAATGTACTTTAAAACTACAAGCAACTAATTATGGATATATACCTATAGGTACTCAAATAGGTACCTAATTCAAATCCAAATTGAATTTAAGTAATATCAACGCGTAAAGTCGTAACACAATACTCCTTTTAAAGTACTTAATATATTTAAAGCGTTAATTTTTTTTAATAATGTTAGTAGCGCAATACGAGAAAGTACGGTCGAAATGCTATGGACGCAACTGTATTTTTAGGGTTCCGTAGCCAAATGGCAAAAAACGGAACCCTTATGGATTCGTCATGTCTATCTGTCTGTCTGTCCGTCCGTATGTCACAGCCATTTTACTCGGAAATTATACGACGTATCTGAATAAAATTTACACAAGGTGTATTTTGTATGCCGCTACTTAGTTATGGAGTTAAATTTGATCTCCATACAATTTGAGAGTTCGTTTATGAGCAGGATCGATCAAGGGGTTATGGAGCTAGAATGTGTTATATTGGTCGACTCGTTTGCAAGGAAATCGCGAGTTCTCTGTTCGAGGCGGACTACTAGTTTATTTTATTTAAGTAATAAAATAATATATCACTGTAATCAAGGGATTTTTAGATTACGCACGGTAATAGAAAACGAGGTATCGCCATCACTTCATCATAATTATCATAAAACACCACATGATTCTCAAACTTTAAATTTTGGTGAAATTTACAGATTTTTATTCTGAACTAATGTTTACATACTAATTGATATAAAAGCGTTACATAAGTAACACTTGAACTTCACGGCCAAGTTTGCCAGACAATTGTATTTAACCTAACAATCTGACTGCACGTTTTATACCTACGCAAGGTTCATAGCCAGCGTGGCATTGACTTAGCTTAGTCTTCGACACCTAATACGTTTAAAACAAGCAGTATATAGTATAGAATTCTACGGTTTTGAATAAATTAACACATATCAATTACGTGATGCTACTATAATCCTAAATATCCTAACTCATCCCAGAGTTTTGTTAGTAAGTGTTATTAGAACTTTAAAATGGTATAAAAATGAAATGCGATCTCAATAATTTCTAGTTTAAATATGAAATGCAACAAAAATAATGAATAGATATAATTCCACGTGGCAACGACGTTACAATCAAAAAGTTTTTCGCACGTAGTAGTAGCCACATAAAACGGCCATCATCTATCCCATAAACTAGCAGCGGCGAAGCATCTATAAAACACAATTTACACATGCTAGCCCATCATTTTTGATAGTTATGCAGACCTAAAAAACCGGCCAAGTGCGTGTCGGACCACGCATAATGGAGGGTTCCGTGCCTTCAATTGAATATATAAGAACCAAAGTAATACCAAAAGGCCGTATCTGATGCCTACGGAAGAAGTTTATTGCAGATAACTAAAAAATTGCTAAACGGATAATGTTCAAAATAATTTTCGTAGAAAGTGTGTGACAAGGTGCAACTTCTTTTAAAAAATATAAATATTTTGGACTTACGGTTCAAAGGTTACAGGGGGGACACAATTTTTTTGACTTTCGAAGCGATTATTTCTGAAAATATTTACTTATTTATTCACAAAATGTTTAAAGAAACTTCGATGTTATTTTTAAAGACCTATCGATTGATGTGCAACATGTTGATATTTGGTAATAGATGTTTTTTTTATTTTTATTTAGTTACATGTATGGAGCGCCCCCTCCTAAAAAAATATTTCTTCAATTTAACTACATACCTAAATAGCGGCATACAAAATACACCTTGTCTAAATTCTATTAAGATACGTTGTGTAGTTTCCGAGTAAACTAGCTGTGACATACGAACCGACGGATGGACGGACGGACGGGCGGACAGACGGACATGACGAAACTATAAAGGTTTCGGTTTTACCATTTTGACTACGGAACCCTAAAAAGCCGGCTGGATTATCCGGCTTGCCCAACATATTTTTGACACGCAAACTAAACTGCAACTAGCATGGTTTTTAATCGAATTCAAAAAAGGAGTGTTCTTCGGAGATCTTGTTTACGTTTTTCTACTCCAGGATTATAATCTGTCAATCCCGACCGCCCGTTGTCCGCCGGTACAATCCACCGGTAGATTGAGGTTACTAAATTGTATAAAATCAGCAGGTTGTAAAGCGTCGTAGAACTGAATTATTACCAGCTTGCCTATTTTGAGCACTCGTCGGAAAACATATTGTATACAATAGTGACATAATTAATCTTTACAATCTCGTACCTTAAGTTTCGTGGCCTAAACATGGTACTTACTCGACTGAAAAGCTCTTAATTATGTCACGATTATCTAAAATACTATTATGCCTCAGGGTCACACATAACAATAAAGACATATATTATTAATTTACACTGAATTCTTCTTATGTAAGTAATACGTAGGTATTAAATACACGTGACTTCGTTATCTAAGACCATTTAAGCAAGGATTTAATGGTGATGTGATACGTAATGAGGTCCTTGTAGAACTCGGAGCAGGCTCCGTCCCGCGGGACCAGGGACCCTTCCCGCCGAATATCCATACCCCATTTGCTCTCTAAAAGCTTTTATACTTTTCTACTCGCATACATACTTGTACGCAAGAGTATCGATATCGTCAATAAAAGGGCTCCTCTCACATTCTTCCTAAGTACAATAATGTGCGCTATTACCTATAGTCGAATCGAATGTCGGTCATAGCTTTTTTTCCTAATACACGAGCAACTTCTCAAGTGCAGACCGAAGAGACTTGCCCATTCAAAGTATCGTGTAGAGTTCAAAAATGTCTATAATCTCTCATTAAATACAAATACACAACTCGAAAGTAAAAATATAAATGTTTTGCGTTTTCCCGCCCGGTGGTACGGAGACGATAGGTAATAGGAATACATATAGAGCTGGAGGCCGATTTTTGACAATCGAGCGCTCGAATTCAAAGAATTCAACCTCGTAGGTATATAATCGCACACAAAAGTTTGTCTTAATTACGTACGTATGAAATCAATAGTACAAATAATCATGATTTTAAATTACCATCGCTGTTTTGAAAACATCATTTCTTCGTTATATGTATTCAGAATTTTAAATGACCTACTCGAGCGCTCGAATCTCAAAAATGGCCCGCCTGTTTGTTAACTTAGCGAGTGTGCGTAGAAATAAACGTTGTTTCTGGCTACTGCTGCCGACACAATAGGCTGATAATGATGTTTTTATAAGATAGAAAACAATGACATCGTATTTTCCTAATTTTACGAATATTAATGAAAAAGGAATATTAATTTGTTACTGACAGGATTGATAATGCCTCTACAGCAAGTAATGTGTTGAAGAAAGTTAGGCAATTAGCGAGAAAAACACAAAAAGCAGGCTCGGCGAGCGTTATCGATGATGCCATCCATTTCAAAGTCCCATTAACCGCAGCGAGGGGCCTACGACGCCGGGATATTACTCTTAGCTTGACCATCAGCTAATTATCGATCGGCTTTATTTCCTCCATATTTTATGCTGATAAAATAATTAGTAGGTACTTAGCTTATCAGTACTTACAAAGGGTTTTTCTTGAAAGTGCGTTCAATAATCAAAACGGGTACTGCCATTCATTACATATACATAAGTTATTTACCTAATTCCATTTCCCAATCAACTTATGGCATAGTTTCCAGCAAACGAACGTTTACCAAGTTCTAGTATGTTGCTTCTTTATTAACTACTAAAAACTAAAGACAATAAGTACCTTACAAACCATATTTAAATATCAATAATTTAAAAAAAAACCGGCCAAGTGCGTGTCGAACCACGCATAATGGAGGATTCCGTACCTACAATGGAATAAGAACCAAACTCACTTAATCACAAAATTTTCAAAGAAACCTCGATCTTAATTTTAAAGACCTATCGATTGATGTACAACCTGTTAATATAATAAAAAAATGTTTTTAAATTTAGTTACATGTATGGAGCGCCCCCCAAAAAATATTTTATCTACACTCATATTGTAAGTCCTCTAAAACGTGTTCGAAAACGGTAGGCAATGGCTAGCATTACCACGACCGATTTTACTGTGATAAGCTTTTTATCCGTGGCAGTAACGTAATTTTAACTTTTCATGCTCAATTATTGATGTGCTATGAGTTTTGATAACATAATGTACACCTGCACGCGCCCGCGCGACCGGCGACACGCGCCCGCGCGACCGCCGGCACAATCGAGTTGGTCATGGCGGTGCAATGGCGGCCATTCTATGGTTTCGGAATACGGCATTTTGGATAAAAAAAAGTGTATGCAACTGTACGTAATTAGGCCTTAAAACACTCGTGTGATCTTATTATGAAACTCACCTGCGGCTCGTTTCATAAAACCACACTCATGTTTTAAGGACCCTTACTACGTAACAGTATAAACTACTATTTTCTGCAATTTAACTAAATAGGGCAGATACCCCGGTTGTGGCTACTGTGCTGGTTTTGGCCATTTTCAACTTTAATACGGTATAAACAAATTTACAAGCCAATGGTTTATAGTTAATATAAGAGTATATTAGTGCAGCACAGATGGCACTGGCATGTGGTGTGTATCTGTTGTCATTCAGTTGTTGCAGGAGCTATGAAAATGACTGAAAAATGGTTTGCAAATTTTGACGGACAACTTACATATTTGCTTACATACAAACCGTGCAAGTTAAATAAAAGCTTGTAAAAAGTGGCCAAAACTGGCACCTGGGTCCGTTTCTAACATTCCATTAACCTACCTACAAACATAGTAATATATTTTTCACTTCTCATGCTCAAAAAGTGTGTCATATTATGCTTACCAAGGCGAACTAAAGTAGTACATTTAGCCTCTAGGGCTAGTATGTATACATATTTATGATTTACAAAACATTTTAAATTGACCAATCGGAACACTTCACCATATTAAATCCTACTTCACAATCATTAAAAAAGATTTTAATTTTTTGGAAGCGCTTTAAAGCGTGTTTAAACTGTTTAAAGAGCTAATTATACCGTCGTCTGTGGCATTTATTCGCGGTGTTTATATTTTGTATCTATGTCAAAGAAGTAAAAAAAATTAAAAGACCGCCAAGTTGAACCATCATTTCACCTTAGTTTAGTTATTGTGCGTAAATAATAAATATTTTTATCTTATTTTCTCGCAATCGACGTGAAAAATAGTATGCATTACTTAC
Organism: Pammene aurita; assembly: GCA_947086415.1. Taxonomy (NCBI): domain Eukaryota; kingdom Metazoa; phylum Arthropoda; class Insecta; order Lepidoptera; family Tortricidae; genus Pammene; species Pammene aurita. Next base: position 26,548,478 of record OX352293.1, read on the forward strand.
TCTGGTCTAAATTAAAGTGGGGAACCGGGGCATCTGCACTACATAATTTTTAAGAAAAAAAAACCGACTTCAATGGGGGAAGCCGGTGAAGGATTACTGTAGATGATGCACTCTTAAACTTCATACAATGAAATTACTTGCTTAACAAACACAGCGAAGAGGACAACTCGCCGAACGTGAACTATGCGTCGTTGAAAAGTTCCGTTCTGATCATCATCAGCAATTCCACTTCATCAAATGTCACTCTTTTGAATGAAAATGCTTTTTTTTACCAGTATAAACACATACATAACATAAATGCATAATTTCGCCAAACTGTAGAACAGTTTGTTGGCGGAGCGCTCTATACGAGGCTTGCACTGAAAGTGTCGGGAATCGAATACTTATTAATTAATTTTTAACATATATTATACCTTTTTTAGGGTTCCGTAGTCAAATAGGAACCCTTATAGTTTCGCCATGTCTGCCCGTCCGTCCGTCCGTCCGCGGATAATCTCAGTGACCGTTAGCACTAGAAAGCTGAAATTTGGTACTAATATGTATATCAATCACGCCGACAAAGTGGTAAAATAAAAAGTGGGAAAAAATGTTTTATTAGGGTACCTCCCCTATACGTAAAGTGGGGAGTGATTTTTTTCATTTCAACCCTAACGTGTGATATATGGTTGGATAGGTATTTAAAAATGAATAGGGGTAAATCATTTTTTGATAATGTAAATATTTTCGGAAATGATCGCTCCAGAAGTAAAAAAAAATGTGTCCCTCCCCTCTAACTTTTGAACCATAGTTTTAAAAATATGAAAAAAATCTCAAAGGTAGAACTTTATAAAAACTTTGTAGGAAAATTATTTTGAACTTGATAGGTTAAATAGTTTTTGAAAAATAATTACAAAATAATTTCTGAACTAAGTTTGTAAATTAACCGTATAAGCAGCTGTTTATTGTACCTGTAATTTCTACAAAATCACAATGAAATGACGTGCTTTCAAATAAAGTAAAAACGGTAAAAATCGGTTCACGCAATAAAGAATTATTCCATAAAAATCATCTTCCATACTTTAAGCTCGCGCGCAATAGTTTACTTAATTTGCCGATAGATGTCGCTGTACGTGGAACGTTCATGTCATATCCTACATGGCGGTGTTATTTTAACTCTTAAGGCACTGGTCCCACCGCGAGCGAGTTAGTGCAGTCATTGAAGCATTATTGCTCCGAATTTTTTTACTGTGAACCGAATTGCATACAATTTTGGAATTAGGTTCATCTTACCCTTAACTTCAAAAGTGAAAATGATTTGAACTCCGCAACCACCCTGGGGGTGGTTGCCACCCCTTCTCGGGGGTGAATTTCTTTTTTTTTCAAAATAACCTCGGATATCGATAGAAGGCCTAATTTTAAGCAAAAAATCATCTATAAAGTTTTTCAAAAAATCCAATACTTTTCAAGTTATTGGCAATTGAAAATTCGCAATTTTTTCACGTTTTTCATCGGTTTCTTGCAAATATCTCCAAAAATATACGTTTTATCGAAAATTTTATGAAAACAAAATTATAGCAGGTAAAACAATGAACAATTTGGTTTTTTATAAAGTATTCTAAGTGCAATATTAAGCTAGATATTAAAGATCAAAGCCGTTTTTTATTTTGTCTGAAATTTAATCGATGTGGTCAATGCCATCTAGCGGCGAGCAGATGCATTTTATGCATTCTAATACAATAGGGTTTTGTAGTGCTTGAAATAAGCTTTAAAATGAGCACTATTAAAAGTCTTTTGCACGTAAAATAAGTGAGCTGTATTGCAAATAAGGGGAGCATCTAATGTTTTTTCTTTTAAATCAATGGGTTTCATAAGTGCCATTTCTACCAAAATTAAAATTAATCGTATTCCGCCTAGAATTAACTTTATTATAAAGAGTTTGATAGATAATATCAGTTTGGCTGCTTCAGGACATATATTTTTCAAAAAAGTCACGATTTAAAAAAAAACAAAATTTCAAATTTTTTAAAAACCCACTTTTTTTTCATAATATCTCAAAAATTACGACAGATACGTATAAAAGTGTATGGATTAAAAATTTAGGTATTTTTCTGACAAACAATTTGGTTTTTTTGTTTTTTCTGTCAAACAAAAATTGACGGAGATATGATTGTTTAAAGAGCGCGTGGCAGCGCAATCACAGCCTCTCTTAAGCCCTTTAACCCTTCACCGTTTTAGAAAAAGGTTTTTTACTATATATTGCAATGAAGGATGTTGTAGCTCTCTTAATTACCTTTACAATGGTTTTTTATAAATTGTGATAGCATGAAAATTGAAGGAGTTATGGTCCTAAACAAACCTGGAGTGCGATTTTTGAATCTCACCAAGTGACTAAATCTCACCGATGTGAGTGATTTACTATCGGAAATCACTCACATCGGTGAGAATTAGTCACTTGGTGAGATTCAAAAATCACACTCCTGGTAAAAACTTATCATATTTTTTTCTACTTAGTAACTGAAAATTTCGGAGTGTGAATATTTGGAGCAATGTGAAAGTACGCAGTATAATAGAGACCCACAACTATTGTAATGTGTATATATTGAAATGATTCTTGGTTTTGTAAAATGAAAATCCCAGGTTGTGCGACAAGATTTATTAAACATCCCACACTTATATTCAGCATTTGCAGTAAATACCCCTCCACTACACTTCTTTTATATCTTAACTCCCTAATTAATAACAAACAGGGTTTGTGCTTACAATTGGTCAGTATATTCTCGGCTGCGGAATCCCGCGCTAGCTAACGGTTCGGTACCTGGTTACACTACGGCAGGCCTACAGCTGTCGCAGGCCCACGGCGTACCCGTTGAACTCTCGTGCTGGACAACCGGCACGTCGAGCGCCAGCGTCGCCGACAGCCTGCTCGCAGGAACAGCGAGCCACCGTCGTGCAGCTTCCATCAGTTTGACGCGACGTGGTCTATAAAGACCATAACTAAACACCTCCTAAGAGGGAATACGAAACCCGCGTATGCCGCTCGTTGTTCCGATGTCAACCTCCGGAGGTGTTAGGCCTTTAGGGACGCTACCGCATGCGGCCCAGCGTCCGCATCACCGCCTGCGCTACCGGCAGGTTACAGTTTTGGGCTAAGCGAAGAAGGATAACACTTTATTCAGTGTCATGGATCGATTCGGAATCGTAGAAGACTTTCATATTTCATCAATCTAGAACGAACCATAGACTATAATATTTTTAAATTATTTTTAAATATGTAATCATATATATTTACTGTTTTAATTTAGGGGTAGTTTTAAGGGTAGAAAAGCTTAAGAATATGATAATCATTTTCGAGAGTGTGGAATAATATTTAAATCCTTTTCATTTTATAAAAAAAAAAAAATTTTTTTTTATCAAGGGGTAGTTTTCAAGGGTTAAAAGGGGGTTAAAAATTTGATAATTATTATAGAGAATATAAAATATTACTTACTCTATACTTACATCTTTTTATGTCATACCAAAGTATTTTTTTGTGATTTTTTCAATTTAGGGGTTGTTTGCAAGGGTTGTAAGATTTTCAAGGGGTTGAAAATGATTTTAATATGAGGTAATTATGTTAGAAAATACTTTACAATTTCACCACTTACTATTAGACATGTTTTCTTGCGATAAAATGGCTCAATGTCAATTTTTCCATTAAGGGGTTGTTTACACCCCTTAAAAATAATAGGCGGAGTTCAGATCATTTTCACTTTTGAAGTTAAGGGTAAGATGAGCCTAATTCCAAAATTTCATGCAAATCGGTTCACAGTAAAAAAATTCGGAGGTAAGACCGTATTTTTCGCTTCAATGACTGCACTAAGTAAACTATGAGCTATCGGTTAAATATTTCAAGGGACAAAAGATAATCGTTCCCGTGTAAATAAAAGAGAGAGATGTATATTGATTATGGATCGTACGCTTTCTTGGATCCCGCAGCTCAATGAGGTTAGCCGTAGGATTTTCGCATCCGTGCGTTCTCTAAGACGCCTTCGCAACTTTTTACCACTTGCCACTAAAACTGCGCTGGCACAATCTCTTCTGCTTCCCATCTTAGATTATGCCGACATTTCTTACCTGGATCTTACTGAAGAGCAATTAAACAAGCTGGAACGGCTTCAAAATGTATGTATTCGGTTCATTTACGGGCTGCGAAAATTTGATCATGTCTCCAACTTCCGTTCGCAACTCAAGTGGTTACCGATCCGATTTCGTCGTAATGTCCATATCCTTTCTCTTCTCTACAGAACTTTGTTTATCCCTAATACTCCTGGTTATCTTAAAGAGCGCTTTAGTTTTTTGTCTTCCCTCAGGTGTTCACAAAATCTCCTTCTTATGCCCCCATCGTCTTCTACTAACTTCTATAATAAATCTTTTAGTTTCCAGTCTGTCAGGATGTGGAATGCTTTGCCCATTGATATAAGGCGTGCACAATCACTAGCAATTTTTAAAAAGCGTCTAAAAGAGCATTATTTATCTCTTACTTAACCTTAAGTTCCTACTCACGTCATGCATGCAAATTACTCTGTTTCCTTTGCGTTACCTTGTCGTTGTCTTCTCCTGTGCATACTTGTACTTATATATGTATTTTATGTAGTGTATATTATATTACCTATTATATGTAGTATATGTAGTATATATTATGTTACACGGTATGTAACTTATTTATTGCTATTTTGCACTGCCCAATAAATTGTTTCTGTTCGCTGTTTCGCTATCTGAAGGTTGTCTGGTAGAGATCGCTTTTTAGCGATAAGACCGCCTATTGTTACCTAATTACTTAAATCCTGTTTCTTTTTTTATATTGTATGTGTGTTTACTTTTGGTGCACAATAAAGCATTTTATTATTATTATTATTATTATTGATAGTTCATAGCTGGGCTATGAACTATAATCGCCCGGCGATGATATATCTCTCTCTTTTATTTACACGGGAGCGATTATCTTTTGTCCCTTGACATAGCCGATAGCCCATAGCTTACTATCTCGCGGTGGGACCAGTGCCTAAGTGGGAACACTTACTGTGACGGACGGAAAACCACGGAACCCTACACTGAGCGTGGCCCGACACGCTCTTGACCGGTTTAATAATCTCTGAAGTTTCCTTATCTCAACACACTGGCCACTTAGAAAAAAATCTATGGTTCGGTTTCAATTGTTTATTGAAGTCGTCGAGTCGCTGCTTAAAATGGAATTGTGCCGTGAAAATTTTAGAGCTATGATTTATTATAACTTTAAAAGTGGACTAACACAAAAACAATGTCAAGAGCGGATGGTTGCTGCTTTTAATGATAAAGCACCTTCAAAGACTACAATATACAGGTGGTATTCAGAATTTCAACGTGGCCGTGTATCCCTCACCGACGAAGTGCGTGAAGGTCGAACAAAATCGGCAGTCACGCAAGAAAACGTCGATGTTGTGCGTGCCTAATAAATGAAGACCGACATGACATATCGGGAAATTCAAGAGTGCCTGGGTATTGGAATGAGTCAAATACAAATTATTTTAAAAGAAGAATTAGGCGTGAGGAAGTTATTTTCCCGTTGGATACCTCACCTATTGTCTGACGAGCAGAAAATAGTCTGTCTCAATTGGTGCCGCAAAACTTTAAAAAAATTTAACAAGGGACGCTCAAATGCAGTTTTTAGCATAGTATCAGGTGACGAGTTGTGCATATATGCTTAAGAGCCTGAAACTAAAAACCAATCCCGAGTATGGGTCTTCGAAGACGAGCTCAAACCGACAAAAGTTGTTCGTTCTCGCAGCACGGCTAAGAAGATGGTGGCTACGTTTATCTCTAAATCTGGTCACATAGCTACTGTTGCTCTTGAGGATCGTAGAACAATCAATGTCAATGCTGATTGGTGCACCACTATTTGTTTGCCGAACGTCTTTGCTGAACTCCGAAAAACAAACCCTAGTCGTCGCATCATCCTTCACCACGACAACGCCAGCCCACACACCGCTCGGACAACAACTGAGTACCTGGACGGTGAAAAAGTCGAAATATTAGACCACCCTCCATATAGCCCTGACTTAAGTCCCAACGACTTTTTTACTGGAGCTTAGTTTTATTTATTTATTTCTTTCTTTCTTTATTTACACATAAGTTAACAGTATTACACCAAAACACTTACGTGGTAATATAAAACGTAAAAAGTAACAAAATAAAATATTAGAAAAAGTAAACTTAAAAGAACTGAAAACAATGAGATCATTATATATCCTATATAGTAACTCTAATTATACAATATTATGTATACACCTTAAAACCTTTCTGTAAAATACACCAGCATTATCTGCAAAATTGTCAATATCGTCCGACTCTATTACGATCTGGTTAAGAGTGGCTTGCGCTCTGGCGGTGGGAGCGTTGGCACCTCTCCGCGTGCGCACGTCGGCGACCGCGAACAGGCGCCGAGGCCTCCGCGCCGCCACCGCGCCGCCCGCGCCGCCCGTCACGCCCGCACAGCCACTCGCCCTCGGCACCCGCAACCCTATACCCTCGAGTGTAATCGCGCCATCTACTTTGTTGTGCAGTAACTGGTAATAGTGCATAATATGTAGCAGTTTTCGCCTAGTCTCTAGTGTTTGGAATCCGACCATACCTGTGACGAACAACGATGGATACATGTACGGGTAATATCCGTATAGACGTTTGTAAATATGCCTAGAAAATTTCTTTTGAACCCTTTCCAGCATCGAGACGTATTTGATCTCATAGGGATCCCAAACTATCGCACCGAATTCCAGTCTGCTACGAATGTAAGCATTAAACAGCATGACAGCCACTTTAATGCTAGAAAACTGTGAAGATATTCTTAATATGAATCCTAACGTTTTTGATACCTGTTTGCACATTGTGATGATATGTCTGAAGTCAAGCTGTGTGTCCAAGTTAAGTCCTAAGTCACGTGTTTCGTTGGTTTGTATTAGCGGTGTGTCATGCAGTCTGTAGGCGGTGGGAATCGGCGTTCGGAGTCTAGAGAAAGTAATATGAACGCATTTAGAGTCATTAAATTGTAATCGATTATCTTCGCTCCATTTAGCTATAGCGTCTATGTCTATCTGTAGTAGTTGTCGGTCCTTGTCGTCCTTAATACGGCAGAAAAGTTGGATAAAAGTAATACCGAAATAGGTAAAAACTGCCCAAAATTGTGTTATTTTCATTTATAGAGGACAGGGCCTACTAATAATATAAAAACTCCTATTATTTAATATGACTACGTCCTTCTAATTCAAACTAATGAATTTCTCGCTTTAACACTTTCCGTGCCGTTGGGCCGTATTCCGACTTTAAAACACGTCTAGACACTATCCAACTTCAATAAAACTTCAATAAAACTCCAACGCATTATAACTACGCAAGACAGCTAACACTTACACGTCTGAATCAGAAATAGCACAATTTGCTTGACAATTATTCAAATGCAACTCCAATACAAATTCAATATTGGTTGATTATTTATTGTGTTTTGGATTTATGTTTGAGATACCTACATTGTGTTTTTAACGTAACTGTTTACTTATTTTAAAATTAGAATACGGCACATATTCGATACGTAGCTACGTACCAGCAGCGTGGGATCAGCTGATCCCAGCGTTTTCCCGCTATTTACAGAAAACCAGTGTTGACTTATTCACTGCCATGGAGCGGTATTCTAACTTTAAAACACGTTATGTTATGACACGATCCAACGCCTAAACGTCTGAATCAGAATTTGCTTGAAAATTATTCCGATACAACTCCAATACAACTCCAATATTGATTATTTGTTGTGTTTTGGAAGTAGATAGTGTTCGAAGGTCATGGTCGAAGTGCTACGAGCTCATAGTACCTATATGTATCCAAACCGCTGCGTAGGATGCGCGACTACAATGTGTTGTGATCAGCTCTGAATGGCTTTAACTAATAACTATTTGGTATTTGTATAACTAACATTACCTAGATACACTACTTTGTGAAAACCCTTATAACCTATTAAATCAATGGAGTTATCATACTTCAGCACTCAAAACGAGGGCTGTTGTTAACTTTATTGTAAACTAGCCGACCCGGCAAACTTCGTACCGCCAACTAATTTTTATGAAATTTCTCGAATATTTTAATAATTACTCTGCTCTTCGGGGATTTCGAGGCGGAGCTAAATCCAAGAAATCAAACATAATTCAAATCGGTTTAGCCGTTCTTGAGTTACAAATGGTGTAACCGACACGACTTATATACAACGTGTTACTTGAGCCACTAAAAACCCCAGACACCCCAAATGTTTTTTTTTATTGCTAATTAATCTAGAGTATTTATTTTTCAATCAGTTAATTATTTCGAAAGATATTGGTATGTTTAGTTTTCCTTGCAATTCTATTCAATTGTTAACTCTACATTTGTTGCGTTGTTGTTACATCTACATGTGTCATGTCATGTCAACCTATCAACAAACTTTGTCCATTTGTGTGACACGACGTAAGATGACATACTTTGACAATGACAACCTACATGACACTATTTACAATGAAAAAACAAATTTGTCAAAGCTGCCAGCCATTATTAAATATTCAACCTCTATCTCCTAACTGCTAAATTTTAAATAATTGATTATTTTTGCTAATATTAAATATTTTTACTTTGTCGTCAAAATTAAACGTGTTAATGCAATTAAGAAGTGTTTTACTGCAAAATGGCGGAAGGGGAAGACCTAGAATTAATTATATAGACCAAATTAAAAATAATGTTAAGGTCAGGTCGTACCAAGAGATCAAAGAGGAGGCCTGGGACCGAAGCAAATGGAGAGCCCACTTTGAGTTGCACCGACAAGAGCATGGCTCTTAAGTGTTTGATGATGATCTCCTAACCTATCGATAGAATGGTAAACTGTAGTATTCGAAACTTCTAGACTCGACACGTAAAAAATTGGAAAATTAAAGAAAAAAGTATAGCCATGTTAAGATTTACTGCAATCCATTCCACTCTCGGTTCTGTACAAACAGTTTTCAGGTTTTTAGTCTTGGGTGTAACACGTTGTACATACATATATATATATATATATATATATATATATATATATATATAGGATGTCCCAAAAATACTGGTGATCCGTTTAAGGGCATATTTGGTATCGTATTGTAAGTAAGTAAAAATAGGAGAAAACATTTTTGGATGCGAAAAAAAAAATTTTTTTGTATGGGACAAGTCGTCCCAGCTGGCCAACTCTTCATACAAACCCAATTATATTTTTCGTCAGAAAATTTATTTTCTTACTTTTTCATTATTAGAATACGATACCAATTAGGTATATCCTAAAAGGGTTACCAGCATTTTTGTTACATCTTGTATATAGAATACGAGTAGATACAATGCACAAAAGTAAACGTAGAGCATAGTAACTGTACATCTATTGCCTAATTTAAAATAATTATAAACAAAAAAGAACCCCTTCTTGTTCCTTTAGTCGTCAACACAGTGAATCCTCCTTTTTGTAAAGGGTCGGCAACGCGCATGTGACTCCTTTGGAGTTGCAGGCGTCCATAGGTTACGGTAGCTGCTTACCATCAGGCGGGCCGTATGCTTGTTTGCCACCGTCGTGGTATTAAAAAAAAAAACCCCCCACTTCACTAAGCAACCACCTTTCCAACGCCAAATGCTCGATCTGCTGTAAAAAATACTTAAATCACCATCTTAAGTGTGCCTATAATAGTTGAAGAGTTCCCTCGATTTCTCCAGGATCCCATCATCAGATCCTGACATGGTTACAATGGGACCAACTGTGAAGTATACGCTTTCAAACAAAAAAATAATTTTCCAAATCGGTCCAGCCGTCTTCGAATAATCGGGGAACATACATAAAAAAAAATAGCAAAAACAAAGATCCCGACGAATGGATAACCTCCTCCTTTGAAATCTTGAAGTCGGTTGATAAGTTGAAAACTTATGAATATATTTATGTTATGGTAAAATTATTGTAATGCTCAAATGACTAGATTTTTAATTAGGTTTTAGCATTTTTTGACATAGGAAAATGTTCGAACGCTATATCTTGCATAATAAAGTTGTAAAATAAATTGGCTACAGTTAATTAAAAGATTGCTCAAAGTGGCATTACTGTAATGGGTGCTTCTATAAAAAAGTTAATTAGGTTAGAACGGCGAGGCTCGGTACGGCGGTGTGGCTGTCGTTAGAGAAGCGCAAACGGCCCTTTTTCTCTCCCCACAATCTCCGCAGGAACAGGAACTACCCGCACAAACAAGTATAACACATAGTAATCACGGAACTTTGGAGACCAGCGCTTATCTCCTTGGTTAAAATGATTTATTCTGTATCCACTACCGCCATATTTACCAAAAAAAAACGAACTTATATGTACATACTAGCTTTTGCCCGCGGCTTCGCTCGCGTTAAATTCGGGGTAACACGGTTCCCCTTTCCTGATTTAAAACACAGAAGAAAACTCGGAACAGAATATTATTTTAATACGCTACTGTAAACGAGATATGTCTTTCCATTTGGGGATAATTCCAAAAAATATTTTTCGTTGGTAACAGTCTGTGTACGTGTGTACCAATTTTTAGCTTCCTACCTTGAAAACTGCGAAAAGTCCCATATAAAATTTCACCCCCTCTTTTAAGGGATTGGGTGCAGATTTCCAAAAAAAAATTATGCACGATTTTTTTGTTAGTCACAAATAGTCCGCATACCAATTTTTAGCTTTCTACCTTGAAAATTGCGGAATGCTCCATACAAACTCCCACCCCCCATTTTAGGGAAGTGGGGGGTTATAAAGAGACAAAAAGTAGCCTATGTCACTCTCCATCCCTTCAACTATCTCCACTTAAAAAATCACGTCAATTCGTCGCCCTGTTTTGCCGTGAAAGACGGACAAACAAACAAACACACATACATAGTATGGATTGTAGCATGACGCTACGTTTATCGTACGACATCTGTCGACTTTCTTCAGAACTTCCGTGTCTAAGGAAGGTCTAAGGCTTGGTCGCGGTTGATATATAAAAAAGCGTACATTGTGATTCACGGCATTACGGGTAGATGGCGCTTATATCAGTCCGCATTTTGTAATACGACTGGCAGTTATAAAATTGAGATAATATCCGCCCTAATTTTGAATATGAATTTTTGAGGTATTCCAGATTGTCAAAAAAAAGCTTGATTTTTGATTGAGTGTGTCAGATCGACGGGGAGATTTTTAAAGAAAAATACATATTCTGGTTTAGTCTGAGGGTTTTGCTATAATTTGCTTAGTTGCATCGTGTTCAAGTGCGATTTATTTCTCTAGATTTTTGCGTTCAAACATTATATAGCAAGTGCTAATACATTATTGAAGCAAATACAAATTCTTTTCAATAACCAAATACGTTGCCGGGCAAAAAGGCCACCAGTGGGACCGCCTGAGCCAGAAGGACTCCGGAAGGCGCTTGTGGGTGCCGGACCGGCGAGACGGTCTGCAACCGCCGCGTGTTCCGCGTGATTCTTCACCGTCGTCGGAGAATTAGAGCCCGCATCCAGCGGGCTCTCCAAGTGAGAAAGAGAGTTCAGCGAGCTATTGGGTCCGCCTAAACCAAAGCGGACACTTGCCCACGAACTCTTTTCAATTTCAACTACAGCTTTAGCCATCCTGTCTTTCGAGAATATCATATTATTTACATTTTTTTAAAAACGTTATAAATCCAATTCCTTTTTTTTGTATCCAGTGTTTTTGTGCCATAATAGTTTTTTTGTTGTTTTGCTAAACTTCCCAAAATTCCAATTGCCTCGTTTGACGGGCGTACAAAGACCTGGCTCTTTAATTTAGGCTACGTTCAGCCAGCGAATCATCTGTCACCATCCATATCACCCGCCTCATTAATCCATTATTTTCCTGCAGCCAAATTACCAGCCGAGTCTTTATTTGTACTTACCAGTTTTGCTAGTACTCCATCCTTTTTATTTTCCTTTTGTGCGGAAAGTAGACGTTTACGATACTAAGATAACTATTGAATGTGAAATATCCTTATATAGGTACAGTTATCGTCATTTTTATGTGAAGTGCTAATATTAAATATTCTGATTATTGTAATTTAATTACATTCTAACCACTAAGGTAACTATTGAATGTGAAATGTCCTTATATAGGTACATTTATCTTCATTTTTAAGTGAAATGCTAATTTTAAATATTTTGATTATTGTAATTTAATTACATTCTGACCACTAAGGAAGTTATTGAATGTGAAATATCTTTATATAGATACCGTTATTGTAATTTTTACGTGAAATGCTAATTTTAAATAATCTGATTATAGTTGCTAATTTTAAATAATTTACTTTATCTTCAAAATTAAACGTGTTAATGCAATTATAGAAGTGTTTTACTGCGAAATGGCGCCCGATAAGGTAAAGAACTCTGGATTTACTTTTAATAATTGTAATTAAAGAATTTTTTTTTGGATTTGTGAGACGGTGACCGTAGACCGGTCGCGGTTCTATTAACCTTGATTTTGGTTTGTTTCAGCCTGCTGCCTCCTTACGTCCCATCATTAACCCGAATTCCGTCATATTGAAATATTGCTTTTATTTATGTTAAAAAAAAAATCGAATTTATCTGTTGACCTTTACTTATGCCTTTTTCTCAATTACCCGTAACATATCCCGAATACCTTATTTCATAGTTTAAGTCCTGTAGTTAGAGCCCGTAGACGTTAGGGAATTCGCAGGTAAGTCAGACATAGAATGTATGAGACTTCGAGTGTTATTTTCTTTCTTTGACTTAAGCGCTTGGTTTAGACCACTGATATACTCGAACTTCGGATTTTAATTTTTAGGTCGATTAACTTTATTTTTTTGTTTGAACTTGCAACGCAAGACAACATTCGACTTTTCGCCATGTCGCACTTAAGTAATGAAGGATCAATTGCTGAGACGCCTCATGCACACTCGTCGTTAAACTCGCACGATCCGAGGATTTTAAAACCAATGGCAAACGATGAAGAACAGTTTTTTTATTCTGAACCACGACCCCAAGTGATGCATATGTCCGGACTTCCCCCGCCTTTTCCTTTCAAAGATTATTCACTTACGAAATGGAACTTGAACTTTTCCGGGGACACTTGTGTTCGCGAATTTTTCTTTCGAATCGAGGAAGAAGGTATGGCGCGTAACGTCAATCCTTCATATGTTGTCAGACGTTTCCATGAATTGTTGTCAGATAGTGCCTTGAAACATTTTAGGGCAATCAGATATCCGGGTCTTACTTACGCGGAATTAAAGTCTGAATTCGTTAAAACCTTCGACGTAGCCGATTTCGATTTCAAGCTTGAGAGCCAACTTCGCGCTTTATCACAGAAAGACAACCAGTCAGTGGTTGATTTTGTTATTCAGGCGCGCGATCTAAACGCAAAGCTTCGTACACCGGTTTCCGAAGACAACCTGTTTAACATTATTAAATATGGAATGAATCCTAGATATCATCCTTGTCTTGCAACTAACGTGGTTAGGGATATTGATGGTTTGTTAGAAGTCGCGAAAAATTTTGAAGCCTTTCAAGGTTCACGTCCAGCACGTTTGGCTATTGCACCGATTAGTGCTCAAGTTGTAGGTCAACCCAGTTCTATAGTGTGTATGAAGTGTGATGCAACTGGTCACAACTATCGTAATTGTCCTAACGTTTCAGGGGCAGTGTGCTTCAAGAGTAAGCGTGTTGGTGCAATCACACGCGATTGTCCTAGTTGTAATTCTGGTCCGTCAAAAAACGAATAAGTGGCGCACTGAGAGGTGCATCGGTGTCGCCCGTTTATATTAATAATTCCCCGGATAATAGACTTTTTATTGATGTTTTAGTTGCTGGCTCTTCGGTAATAGCTCTTTTGGACTCTGGTGCTCAGGTTTCACTAATTGATATATCCCTCTTATCGGAGCTCGGTATAACATATAACATATCATAAGGCCGGATGGCCTTATGTTGTCTCCGCCGACAATTCTCCTATTGAAATTCTAGGCGGTTTGGACGTCCCCATTCTTTCTAGTGGCATTCGCGTTCTGCACCCCTGTCTAGTGAGCAGTAATCTTCCTACTGCATTTATTTTAGGAATTGAGTTTTAGAATGCTGTTGGTCTCATTGACATTTTAAAGAAGGCATTCCGTGATGGTTTGTCAGGTAAGCTTTACGTCGCTTCACATCATGTTCCTGTCGCAGTCCCACGAGTAGGTGAGGTTCGCTATGTCCACCCTCGTACGGTGCTTGCACCACTGCAGGAATCAAAACTCCAATCTGTTATTGACGAGTTTGAGGTGATTTCTTCTGATAAAGCTGGATTAGGTTGTACTTCGTGGCTTTCGCATAAGATTGAGACTGTTGGTTCGCCCATCAGCCAACGTTACTATCCCTTATCTCCTGTCAAACTCAAGATTCTCAACGAAGAGATCGACAAGATGTTAGAGTCAGGCGTTATTCGTCCCTCACGATCACCCTGGGCTTCCCCAGTTGTGATGTTTACCAAGAAAGATGGTAGTGTCAGGTTTTGCGTGGACAGTAGGAAGTTGAACAGCGTTACCATCAGGGATTCATACCCTCTCCCGCGCGTCCAGGACATCCTTGATAACCTACGAGGTGCCAAATATCTAACTTCGTTGAATTTTAGGAGCGCCTTTTGGCAAATCCCCTTAGCTGATAAGGCCAGTTGTGAGAAAACCTTTATTGTACCCCAAAGGGGCCTCTTTGAGTTTATTCGTCTCCCTTTTGGTTTAACCAACGCTGCGTCCGAGATGCAGAGGCTTACTGACATGATTGTCAATTTTGAATATACCCCTGAGTCTGAGGATTTTATCTTCGGCTATGTTGATGATTTGATTTTGGTGTCTCGTGATTTTGACAGTCATATGCGGCTTATTCGTAAGGTTCGTGATAGGTTGAAAGAAGCTGGTCTTACGGTTAATTTAGATAAGTGCGAGTTTTGTAAGTCTGAATTGAAGTATCTCGGCTACATCGTCAATGAGCGTGGTCTTCAAACTGATCCGAAGAAATTAGAAGCTATTAGGGATTACCCTACCCTTTCTTCTGCCAAGTCTCTACGTGCTTTCATTGGTTCGTAGGCGTGGTTCGTATTATCGCCGTTTCGTGGATGGTTTTTCTTCGATTATTGCTCCTCTGACGGCACTTATCGGTAAGAGAAAGGGACGTGATCCCATCGATTGGAACGATAGTGCTAGTGAAGCTTTTTCTAAATTGAAGGATGCCTTGATGAGCGCTCCGTTGATGGCTTGCCCGGATTTTTCGAAACCTTTTATCCTTCAATGTGACGCTAGCCAGGTTGGCTTAGGCTCGGTCCTGGCTCAAGAGTTGGACGGCGTTGAACATCCAATTGCTTATTATTCTCGTTTATTCACTAAAGCTGAACGTGGATACGGGACAACCGAACATGAGCTTCTCGCTGTTTTTGATTCCATAAAGCATTTTCGCGGGTATCTCGATGGAATGAGGTTTAAGATCATTACTGATCATATTGCTCTTAAATGGTTGATCACCCTTGATAATCCTACCGGGCGCTTGGCTCGTTGGGCAACTTTGATTTCCCAATATAACTTTGAGATTGAACATAAAAAAGGTGTCCTTAATGTTGTTCCTGACGCCTTGTTCCGCGCTCTAGTTGGGCTTATCTCATTCGCGCGTGGCATGGATCCTTCTGGAGATCCTTGGTATGAACGAATTTACCTGGGGGTTTTGGACAATCCTCAAATGTTTACTGCATTTGCTCTTCGGGATGGTGTCTTAATGCGCAGGGTATCTATCGAAAACCCTTTAGCACCTATTCCGTGGCGTATAGTTCTTCCTGCTTCAAGGACTAGAGAGGCGGTTGCTGAAATTCATAATGGATTTCCCAACATTCATCCTGGTGTTATGAAAACGTATTTAAAAGCTCGTGACTTATACTACTGGCCGAATATGTACCGTGATGTTACAAGGTTCCTTTCCGAATGTCAGATTTGCAAGTCTTATAAAATTGCAAATTCACAACCTCGTGGACTTCGCTTATTTCCTCGTCGTGTTGCGGCTCCAATGGATCTTCTTTCCATTGACTTAATTGGTCCTTTACCGGTTAGCCGTAATGGTTGTCGTTATATTTTGCCTTTGGTTGACGTTTTTACCAAATTTGTTTGGTTGGTCCCTTTGAAGTTGGTGAATGCGAGGTCAATATCGATGGCATTAGAGTCGGAGGTTATTTTGCGGTACGGTGTTCCTACTAACATTCTCTGTGACAACGCTACAGTTTTTCATAGTCGTCAATTTCTGGATTTCCCAGCGAGCTATAATATTCCAGGTCCGTGTTATACCCCATATTATTCGCCACAAGCGAATGTTGGGGAGAGATATAACCAGGTCGTGATTACTACTTTGAACATTTTAGTTGAAAATGACCAACGCAGTTGGTCGGGTCATTTACATCGGGTCGCTCTTTATTTAAACTCTTGTATAAATTTGGCTACTGCTTATACACCGAATATTTTGATGTACGGCCGCGAGTTGTCAATGATTCGTGAACGTGTTGAGAATCAGGTTGTGGACCAAGATGTGGGACTCAGCCGGATGGAACGCGCTTCGAATCTTCAGACGCTTCGTGAGGTGTACGATAAAGTTTCTGATTCGATGGCTTTGGCCTTTCATCGTAACGCCGCCAAGTTCAACACGAACCGTTCTTCGCCAAGAATCGTTGGTGACCAAATCGTTTGGCGCCGGAATTTCCAGCGTGGATCCGCTGATCCTTTTCGAGGCGGTAAATTCGCTCCACGTTTCGTTCGGTGCCGTGTGGTTAGACGGGTGTCTCCACAGGTATATGTACTGGCTGATACCGATTCCGAGCACGTCGGCACCTATCATATTAAAGATATCTTGAAATAGTTTCTTCATTCGGCCCGTTTAGATTTCTCAAAATTCTAAAATGGGCTTTAGTCCGCCCTTCCTTTATCGGTAATCCTTGCTTGATTCGTTTCTTATCGTTTTGTTTTCGTTTGAGCGTTTCCTTGCTCCTTTTCCCAGATTTGGCCTTTTATTTTTTTTACCGTTGGTGCTTAAGGCTTTGTTTATCTTTCCCGGTCTATGATAGCCTGGTTGTGTAATTTGATGACTCGATGTGAGGGATTAAGATCTGTGGCAAGGTGCAGTTTCTGTCCTATCCCGGCCGTCACGTCTTGGACCGCGTGACGCGTTGGTTGGCCTTTTGTCATCTTGTTAATCTATTAGGTTAGTCTTTAGGGGTAATGTTAATACCTGGTTGGTTTTGTTTTTTTTGGAATTCGTTTAGGGTTCTCTTCTTGTACTTTTTTTGGCCTTAGCATTAAGTTGTGTTTTTTTTGTTGCTTGGGGTTAGTTTTCTTGTGTTTTCTTGTTGTTGTTTGTTTGTTTCTTTGTTTGGTAGGGAGATGCTGTAGCATGACGCTACGTTTATCGTACGACATCTGTCGACTTTCTTCAGAACTTCCGTGTCTAAGGAAGGTCTAAGGCTTGGTCGCGGTTGATATATAAAAAAGCGTACATTGTGATTCACGGCATTACGGGTAGATGGCGCTTATATCAGTCCGCATTTTGTAATACGACTGGCAGTTATAAAATTGAGATAATATCCGCCCTAATTTTGAATATGAATTTTTGAGGTATTCCAGATTGTCAAAAAAAAGCTTGATTTTTGATTGAGTGTGTCAGATCGACAGGGAGATTTTTAAAGAAAAATACATATTCTGGTTTAGTCTTGAGGGTTTTGCTATAATTTGCTTAGTTGCATCGTGTTCAAGTGCGATTTATTTCTCTAGATTTTTGCGTTCAAACATTATATAGCAAGTGCTAATACATTATTGAAGCAAATACAAATTCTTTTCAATAACCAAATACGTTGCCGGGCTAAAAGGCCACCAATGGGACCGCCTGAGCCGGAAGGACTCCGGAAGGCGCTTGTGGGTGCCGGACCGGCGAGACGGTCTGCAACCGCCGCGTGTTCCGCGTGATTCTTCACCGTCGTTGGAGAATTAGAGCCCGCATCCAGCGGGCTCTCCAAGTGAGAAAGAGAGTTCAGCGAGCTATTGGGTCCGCCTAAACCAAAGCGGACACTTGGCCACGAACTCTTTTCAATTTCAACTACAGCTTTAACCATCCTGTCTTTCGAGAATATAATATTATTTACATTTTTTTAAAAACGTTATAAATCCAATTCCTTTTTTTTGTATCCAGTGTTTTTGTGCTATAATAGTTTTTTTTTTGTTTTGCTAAACTTCCCAAAATTCCAATTGCCTCGTTTGACGGGCGTACAAAGACCTGGCTCTTTAATTTAGGCTACGTTCAGCCAGCGAATCATCTGTCACCATCCATATCACCCGCCTCATTAATCCATTATTTTCCTGCAGCCAAATTACCAGCCGAGTCTTTATTTGTACTTACCAGTTTTGCTAGTACTCCATCCTTTTTATTTTCCTTTTGTGCGGAAAGTAGACGTTTACGATACTAAGGTAACTATTGAATGTGAAATATCCTTATATAGGTACAGTTATCGTCATTTTTATGTGAAGTGCTAATATTAAATATTCTGATTATTGTAATTTAATTACATTCTAACCACTAAGGTAACTATTGAATGTGAAATATCCTTATATAGGTACAGTTATCTTAATTTTTAAGTGAAATGCTAATTTTAAATATTTTGATTATTGTAATTTAATTACATTCTGACCACTAAGGAAGTTATTGAATGTGAAATATCTTTATATAGATACCGTTATTGTAATTTTTACGTGAAATGCTAATTTTAAATAATCTGATTATTGTTGCTAATTTTAAATAATTTACTTTATCTTCAAAATTAAACGTGTTAATGCAATTATAGAAGTGTTTTACTGCAGGATGTAATGCGTAAAAACTGTGAAAGTTCAAATCAGTGTTCCACTATCGCCGTTGTAGTATTTTAAGTATGATGTACAGTCACGGTCATTAATCGATGAGCCACTTGCCGCTGTACGTATTTTAGCCGTGTAATACATATTTCATCCTCACCATGGCGACGTTTTAACGTATCCATAGTAACTCTAGAGATTGATACCAACATATAGAACAAAATAATGACATCCGTTACATTGTCACATACATAACTGTTGCAAATATTTGAATATGCATGGTAATCCCGCCATTTTGAAACGAAGTTATTTTAAATATTTTTATGTTTTGCTATATATGTCAGCTATTGTCAGTGTAATTTTTATATACTACTTAAAAGTAAATAGGGGCCACTAAGTATTTTGATCTTTACGTAAAACATATTTTTTTACAGTATTATATTTCTTTCTAGTTATTAGACAGCATGAAAGAGATTGGATACTGACGGATATGAGGCATCATTAATCAGCCACTTATCACTTATCAATTAGTTGATGGCCCAGAATTATCAATTAAACAGAAATATATAGACTTTGTTTTGAGTAGTATACATCGTCTAATAAAAAGTCAACCTTTAGCAAAAACATATTTATTTTTAAATTTAATATTTAGAATAAGCTCCATGGCTGTCCGATACAGCTTGTAGTCGTGTTCGCATAGAGGCGACTAATTTTGTTCCAATATCAGTTCCTCGCATACTTTCCCAGATGTCTTGGCAATGTTGAGCCAAAACATCAGCCCTGCGTTCGTTACGGTGATCCCATCGCTGCACCATTAAACCCCATAGATTTTCTATGGGATTCAGGTCCGGAGATTTAGATGGCCACGGAATTACCGTAATGGCTGGGTGTGCATCGAACCAGGCGTTAACGACTCTTGCACGGTGTATCGAGCAGTTATCATGCACGAAATTGATGTTAGGCATATCATGCTGTGGATAGACCGTTCTTACGGATGGGAGCATGACTTCTTCCAAAATGCTAATATAGTCCAGGGCATTTGCACGCGGTGGCATTTGGACGAGTTCGCCAACACCTTCGGAGCTCATCCAACCCCACATATTAACACCTATTCTGCCCGATTCCCTATTTGGTATGACATGATCTATGTCATACCGTGTTGCGTTATACCGCCACATTTGTAGGCGACCGTGTTCGCTTGATTGAAATGTTTTCTCGTCAGTGAAAATTGTTGAAGTCCAATCAAAATCTACGAATCGGTTGGCGAAATTTTCGCGGGCGATTTTATGATTTTCCGTCAAATCAACCTTATAAGCCGGAACTCTGTGATGCAAATTCATTGAATGCAGATGCCTTCGGATAGTTCTGGGATCCACATCAAACCGTTCTGCATATAGCTTAGTGGGTGTGAATCCATTTAGTTCGTAACCTTGGAGCATTTCTGTTCGCTGCATTTGGCTTAAAGCAGCAGGACGATGATTGTTTTGGCGACGATCGGCAATAATCCCTTCCTCAGCATATCGTCCCACCCATAACGCAACGGTGTTTCGCTAAAAATACAAACTTGAAGTTAGTGATTTTTTTACTTTATTTTAATTCTGGAGACATATCAGACAGAGCAAACTTACCGACAAGAGCAGATCCCTCGAAATTGCACGAATACTAAGACCCTGCTGGTGCATTGTCACAATTCTATGACGAATCTCATCGTTAATAGTGGGTGGCATTTTCGCTTAAATTGAATTGACTACGGTTATTATTACCATTTTTTTAATTATTTCTTGACACCTGACTTTTCAGTTGTCAATATTTTCTAAAATAATATGCGTTATTGCAACTACGAGTTTTATTTCAAAAAAGGTCTGATATAATTATCTTATGAATCATCATAAGTTGGATTTAGATTTGCCCCGGACATTTCGCTACCGCAATGTTTTAGCACAGATTCGCTGCATTCGTGCGAACGGCGTAATTTATGCAAAATTCAATCGATTCATTATTGATATGATAACTTCATTAGCTAACCTTTAACCTCTATGGTTAAGACATATTTCCTAGTAGTAGTAAGTTGTTAATCTTTTTGATTCTGACCTCTTTTGAATTAAAACGCAATGTCAGTTGAATGTTATGTCAAAGACGACAATTATAAATTATGCATTTAGTGAATCGTAGCTTAAATAATATTAAAGTGTTTACACGATAATGCTAATCACAATTTCCGATTAATTCTCCGAAGAATCGTGTCAATGTGTCATCAGGGTCTTGAGTATTCGGCCAGCCTCAAGAGAATCCTCGAGACGGAAAGCTTATTCCATAATGTTGTTAAAACATTTAAATTGTCTACTTATTGCATAGAACCATAAGCTTGAAAGATTTAAAAAACACGTTGCGTTTTGGGTAAGACGATACCTATGCCGAAAAAGTTAAACTATCATCGTCAGAACAACCAGCGACCCGATGCATTTAGCGAAGAGGAATGCTCCGGACCACGAAGTTGACAGATTTAGACCTACGAAGTTCGCAGCTCTATGGAACGATTTGATAATTAATAATGAATACATTTAATAAATTTAAACTTTAAATATTGTTATTATTTATTAATATGATCTATTCGATAGTTAATAGCTACAACTTAGGTACTTTCATACCAAAACAGGCATTCAAATTCTTAGTTAATTTTTCTAATGATGGCGGCCGTCAAATTGTTAGTTATCAATTATGATAACCTGATTTCATCCGAATACTAATTCGGATAAAATCGGGCTTTTCGTTTCTCCTGAAATGCCAATGCCAATCATAATGTCTCCGTTATTATCGCTAGGTACGCTGTAACAATTGTTACTAAGTTACGGTTGCTAAATCTGCAATTGGTTAACTTTTCTTTTTTTTAGCTTTCCTCATTTAATCTTTGTCTGTACATGTCTTTAGTATTTAGAATGTAATTTTCTCTGTCGTGGATACTAATAACTTATTCCAACTGTATGTGTCAGTTATTTAAAAAGTCTCGGCACTATTATTTCGACTACCGCCATTTTTCACAATAAAAAAATGTTGTTGGTGGTAATTGTAATTTTTCCTCTAGCTTTATTATTTTTTATTTATTTTTTAAACTTAAAATTTCAAAACCGGTCCAGTGGGGTTGCCAGTAATGACATTAATGTCATCTGGAAATATTGTTGTCACTAGTTGATTAAGTATAGTTTTAAGTTCTGGTTGCCCTGAAAATCAGCGTTGTGGCTACACTGCCATGACTCATGCTGAGAGGCAACCATTTTGGTGCAAATTATAATTATTTGTATATTTCATGTTATGTTTCTGTTCGCTTTGCACCAAATAAATATTTTTCATTTCATTTCAAATTAAATTGAAGTAGGGTAAAATAAATAAAATTTTAAATTTTAAACATGACTGGTTTAACCATGTTCGAATTTCCACAAAAGGTATCTGATCTTAGTAAAAAAAACAATCTCCCACCTGCTATCACTGAATGCTACACGAAGCAGTTGAGCACAGCCGGATATAGCGCAATCATTGGAGCATTTGCCTTATAAAAGGTGGAGTAGAAAATATTTTAATAGTTATTAGTAGGCTACAGGCTGGTTAATAAAGTACTAGATTTGAGACCTTGAGGAGGGGGAGCGTTGGCCGCCATCTTGGTTTAAACGTGCCATAAGTCCGTTTTTGAACCTTGGCGCTTAAACGGTTATCAGTATGCCTTAATGTCAATGGAACGTATGAAGAAGATAAAATTTTCTACAATATTTCCATACACAATACATCTGTAAGTCTTACAGATATAAAGATACAGGGGGTGAAAAAGTGTATATTTTCTTATATCATAAGAATTTTATTTATTAGCTTCAAAGTTTTGTGCTTCGAGATAAGGAAATGAATTCTCTACCACAGTTTTGTCATCTTCTAATGATTACTTTAAAAGATATTCAAATGTTGAATTCACCCCTAGAGCGCTTATAGAGGGGGTGAAAGTAGTAAGTCTCACATACAAAATCAATGTTCTATTACTCATCATAAAATACTACTAGGCGTTGTCAGGTACAGCTATCGATCAATTTCGGTATAATTAATTTAGATTTGGCAAAAAACATATATGCTTTCATACAAAAAAAAAATTTTTTGAAAGAAAGTGCTTGAAAATATTTTTATTTTTTTAAACTTCATATAACTGTCAAGTTATTATTAAAATATCGTAAAGGCCTTAGCATTTTTTACATAATGCTTGAACAGTTGACTTATGACAAAAATGTCTACGAGAAGTATAAAGACAATGAGTATGAGTAATATTTTCCTTCCTGTAACTTTCTATCTATAAGACGTACAGAATAAATACAAATACAAAAAAAAATTGAGTCTTTATAATTCTCGTAGACATTTTTGCCATAAAGTGAACTGTTCAAGCATTATGTAAAAAATGCTAAAGCCTAACGATATTTTAATAATAGCTTGACAGTTACATGAAGTTTAAAAAAATAAAAATATTTTCAAGCACTTTCTTAAAAAAAAAGATTTTTTTTCTATGAAAGCGTATATGTTTTTTGCCAAATCTAAATTCATTATACCCGAATTGATCGATAGCTATACCTGACAACGCCTAGCAGTATTTTATGATGAGTAATAGAACATTGATTTAGTGTGTGAGACTTACTACTTTCACCCCCTCTATAAGCGCTCTAGGGGTGAATTTAACTTTTGAATATCTTTTAAAAGAATCATTAGAAGATGACAAAACTGTGGTAGAGAATTCATTTCCTTATCTCGAAGCACAAAACTTTGAAGCTAATAAATAAAATTCTTATGATATAAGAAAATATACACTTTTTCACCCCCTGAATCTTCATATCTGTAAGACTTACAGATGTATTATGTATGGAAATATTGTAGACAATTTTATCTTCTTCATACGTTCCATAGACATTTTAAGCATACTGATAACCGTTAAAGCGCCAAGGTTCAAAAACGGACTTTTGGCACATTTAAACCAAGATGGCGGCCGCCCCCTTCCCCCCTCAAGGTCTCAAATCTAGTATTTTAATTACCACCCTATAGCCTACCAATAACCATTAAAACATTTTGTACTCCACCTTTTGTAAGGCAGTGTATGGAGATGATTCCCCAATGATTGGTTTAATATACTGTTGACTGAACTTTTAATATCAAATTACACAGGTTGAAATTATTATTTAGACCTAACGCTCCATGGCCTCGCTAAAATTGGACTACGAACAGTACGAACTCAATGTTGTAAGTTTAACACACGTGCCACAGTTCGCTACGCGCTACGCTCGTGCCGAATTGATCCTAGGCTTTCGAAATTTGGATACTAAATTTAATATAAATTTTACAATAAAACAAAGCTACTCTGGACCACGAGCGCTGCAAAGGAATTGAACCGTCGGGATAAATATAAACTAAAAACAGGCGATATAATCCGTTTTATTGTAACATTTACTCGTATGAATAATTATAGCTGCAAGAGAAGAAAACATTAAATTTAAAATAATTATTTTCTTGTATAATCGCATCGATTAGCACTTATTTTACATCTCTTCCCCCTAACGTTTGTCCCAGCTCTGTTGAGCCTGGGGTCCGCTCGGCAACCTAATCCCAGGAATTGGCGTATGCACTAGTTTTTACGAAAGCGACTGCCTTTCAACCCAGAGGGGAAACTAGGCCTTGTTGGGATTAGATCCGGTTTCCTCACGATGTTTTCCTTCACCGAAAAGCGACTGGTAAATATCAAATGATATTTCGCACATAAGTTTCGAAAAACTCAGTGGTACGAGCCGGGGTTTGAACCCGCGACCTTCGGATTGAAAGTCTGACGTCTTACCGCCAGGACACCAGCGCTTATTCACTTATTACGTACTAACGAAAAATAAAGAACAACTTGAACGAATACTGATATCAAAAATAATTTAGGTACGTTTGTCGAATAACTCGTCGTGGGTAACCAGTAGATAGATAGAATAATCAAATTACAGTACCATGATCCAACTTCATTACCTAATCAATTGTCATCATTGTCATCACGGTGGCACAATAATATCAATCCTGCTTTAATATGTATATCGCATAAATCATAATGAACGATTTAGCAGAATTAGCATAATTATCGAATTAACATTGTTCCGGCTTCTAGTTGAAAGCTCCGCGACGGCTCCATTCTAAAACGACCTTTCTACGTACTATTATTAGATTAGAATCATATTGAATTATGCATATTGCTTCCACTCGCCATTACAAACCGACATGTGAATGAAAGCGCAACACAAAGATTTTCACGTTATGTTCATATTAAATCATGAGTCATTCATGACAAATAGAATTTAAATCTACGACAGAGTACGGATCTACCTACACTCTAAATCTCCCCTTGACACGTTTATTTAAGACTTAATTTGAGGAAAAGCTTTTCCTAAAACCTGCTTTGAAGATTTTCGTTGCCAGTTTCCGTTACTTATTTAAGTGAATAATTTAGCATTTCTTAACTGACAGTATATCCGCGTATTACAAAGAGTATTTCTTTATTTTTTGAAACCAGTGCTATGGCAATACGAGAAGATAGGTTTCAGTTTTAAAGGGGTGCAACGTATAATTTAATTCTTACTTACCCACCGCTATAACTAGTATCAGCTTATAAATAACCATATAGAAGAAAGATAGAATAAAAAACATGACGAATGTACTTTCAATGATTAAAATTTTATTTACATTATTTACAAATCATTGATAACAATAATCCACAAAAGTATCAACTATGACCTAATCTTAGTAAAATAAATTCTCGTTGATTAAGTATCTTCAATTAAGTAATCATCAAGATCTAATTAACTAAATTAACTCGGGGTACGATTTTTCCGTCCGATTTTTGGCGGTCAAAAGGGTTAAAATAGTATCGACTATGACAATCCATACTAATATTATAAATGGGAAAGTGTGTGTGTGTGTGTGTGTGTGTGTGTGTGTTTGTTTGTTTGTTTGTCTTTCACGGCAAAACGGGGCGACGAATTGACGTGATTTTTTAAGTGGAGATAGTTGAAGGGGAGAGTGACATAGGCTACTTTTTGTCTCTTTCTAACCCCCCACTTCCCTAAAATGGGTGGTGGAAGTTTGTATGGTTTGTTACCCCGAATTTAACGCGAGCGAAGCCGCGGGCAAAAGCTAGTGAAGTATAAAACTCCCTTCCTGTAATTACCTACCAATACCTGACTGGAACCCATAGGGCTTACTTGGAAAGTTGGTGGTTTGGTGGCCTCCATACAGCTGGCATGCAATTATAGGAAGGTGAAGACCACTTCACCAGTAAGAGAGACCCAAGGGAAACAGTTGTATGGAATTTCGAAACCGTTTATATTTCCCTCCAATCCACGAGTCTCCACTTGACCTTGTCATTGTCAATTTCAGGTAAATTAATAACGAAAATATTTTTGAGACACACAGAGGTTCGAAAATGTTAAGTTAACAGCCCGGTAGTTTTTTTTTTCGAATTCACTCAACTTTTGACCCCTGCCAAGTCGAGCATAACATACAACAAAGGCACGGCCGTACCTTACAGACCATTTTCGACCCCCCCTAACTCTGTTGTGGATAAACCTAGAAGTCTGAAACGTCAGTGAACAAGAGGCCATAACACAAGGAAGATAATATTCCCAAAATCATATCATTTTAACTTATATTTTAAGAATTTTACTTATAATATACATATGTAAAGGTATAACAACTACATTCTACATGTACTAAAAACAAATGCTGTTATAACCTAAATCCTAGCGTTATAGTATGTAACAAGAGCACCTCAAAAAAAATATTTAATTTAGTGAAAGGCAATGAAATACATAATACCCATCTCTTTGAAAACTGAATTTTCACTTACAACGAGAATTATACTATTCAGACATTGAACGTCTTTAGGCCGCGTTTCTACCAGAGATGTATAGCGAGGAGCTAAGATAAACTACGAAAAGTTTAACTAAGTTAATAAAGCTACACACAATAAAAATAAACTCCACTATAAAATGATGAATCCTAATTATTAGACCTTTAATATATATAACTACGCAGCTTGTCACGTCCCTGCTAGAAATGCAGCCTTAGTGTCTTATTAGCAATTATTATATAACTAGTGGTAGAAAGTAGAGCTATGGTCACAGGTTATCCGAACTTCGTATAAATCGTCACTCGCCATACCGAAGCCTCACTTTTGCTATCCCTTGTTCCACAACCGTCACCGGCCAGCGCGGCAGCGGCGCGCGTAGTCAGGCGCCAGCTGGTGCAGCCACTGCGCCTGTATGGCGGACACGGTGACGAGGTAGGAGCGCCGAGTGTGCAGCAGCTCCGTGTAGAGCACGGCGGGCGGCGGCGGGCGCACGGCGTGCAGCGCGCCGGCCGGGTGCAGCGCCGCCGCCGCGCCGTTGGCCGTCACGTACCGCGCGCCGCCCGCCGCGCCGCCGCGGATCCACGCGCAGTTTGTAAATAGACCGCTCACCAGACATTTTAGAAGCTGCAAAAGAACAATAAATTATTGTCAATAAGTCACTTTTAAACAAATAACATAAACAGGCGCCAATCCAGGCAAACTTATGCTAGAAGAAATCGCAAGGTAGCGGTCTGAAGTAGACCTGTACATAATCCTGGATCAGCGCAAAAACAAACATTATAAACTCAACTAAATAATATGCCCTATCTTATCTGCAAACTTTCTAGGTATACTTTCTCCCAGTTGTTGAGCACTTCAGTCTAATATGTATAACCTCAGCTGATTTATTGAATGTTATGGTTATACTATCGACATTACATTATATTCGTTACCTTGGACACCACACTGCGATGGTATCAATCATCCAAAATTCAACCTCTTCTTTACTTCGTCAATGAAGAAGAGAAACCTTTCAAATGCAAAAATACATACATATACGATTATGGTGCATTGTACAACCCAAACGGCATAACAGTCAACTGACAAGAGTTCGTACTGTTCGTAGCCAGGTAGAGAAGAACATTATTTTTTTCATCCTTGTAAATATTTACACATTCTAGTCACTTTATATATAACGTGATTCCTCATTTTTTCATACCGCTTTTATTAATGGTCACAAAAAGTATCATTTGAATGCGAGTGATATACGAGATTTTTAAAAACGCTTACATGCAAAGTTATTGCGATTTCTTACGGGTTTAAAATTTGATATAATTGAGTAAAGGATGCTTAACGTAATTATAGTGTACCTGATCAGTGGCGTTGCCACAGCTAACGACGGCCAGGTTCAATCGCTGACAGATGGCAAACAGTTGTTGCCGTACTTCACTAGCGTACACCAAGTTCTTGTGATTCAAATAATTTTCTTTACACCATTGCTGTAATAAAATGTTTTGTTTTTATTTCCTTATTTTTAACCGTACGTATTATTGCAGGCTTTGGTAGTTTCCTCTTAGCTTACTTTCATCATATTTTTAAGAAGACACTCACCTTTTTCAAAGGCGCCTTACAAAACGCTTTATAAACATTTAAAAGCGTCATATGATCACCCAAAGGCGAGACGAACTTTTGTTTTACTTTTAACGCTTCTTCCCGTTTGTGCATTGGCGTGTGAAAGATATTTTCACTTGATAACATGGCGACTAAGCTTAATGCCTGTAGAAAAATCATTAAAAATATATATATATGAAAACACAACACACTGTAAATATACTGTGTAAATAATTATTATTCTGTAAATTGTAACAAATACAGATGACTTTCATTCTTTAAAAAACAAGTTAGAATAAGGTTATAGTGGTTTATGTGACTGCTATATGATGAAGGGCATTAAAAGACGGATGTGGTTTTATGAAACTCACGTCATTCGTTTCATAATAATATCACACGAGTGTTAACCCGATGACCGCCAAAGACATCAAATCACGCGCACGGAAAGTCGTACCCCCAACGCCAGCACGTGATATCACGTCCAAAATATAACCGGTTTGCGTTGAGCGCGCGCGCTGGCGCTGAGGGCACGATTTTTTCGTCCAATGCTTGGCGGTCAAAGGGTTAATGCCTAATTATGTACAGATACATACACTACTTTTTCTACACACTTATTATAAATTATCAATGAGGTGCTCGGGAACCATTAGTATGACCGCCATTGCACCGCCATGGCCAACTGGATTGTGCGGGCGGTCGGGGAGGACTAGATTTTCATTACAATCGATGGCGTAATGAAATTTCATACATTATTCCAACACTGGCACAGATAGTACACTGATGATACATTACATTTTCGAACGCAGAATAGAGGACTTATGATATGGGTGTAGATAAATATACAAACCTCATCAAGACAATCGAATTCTGGTGCACTGAGAAGTACTTTAGCATATTTGGGATCAATCGGGAAGGATGCCATTTTTTTTCCAAGCACAGTTAACTTTGGACTAGTCTCATGTTCAATAGCGCCTGAAAAAATAATGATTCATTATTATTTATTGCAAATAGAAAATGATAATTCATGTAGATCTACAGACATATAAATAATAAGAGTAAAGGATATTACAAAACTACCACAGACTAGGCATATGCACGTTGTTGGCAGGTTTACATAGTGCATCGATGGTTAACATACCTTCTAGTATCACTTTAAAACTCACCTAGTTCTTTAAGTAACATCAATGAGGCATTGATAGAGTCGATCGGCGGTGTATCGATAAGTGGAAACGTGCTGGGTTCGATGCCTGCAGCGATCAACAGTAATATCGTAGGCGCTAGTGGACATCTGTAAAAATATATATTTAGATACACAAATTGTAAATCGCAACCATACCAGACGGGTTTCACTCCGCTTTTAACGTCGTACCGAAATCTAGACACACGGCAGTGTGTCAGCCAAGTTCGCAGAGCAAAAAAGGCGACACACCAGCCGTGGATTATATTACACGAACGATTTAGGGCCTTGAATGGTTCACTTTACATTGGACATTTCATACAAAATGGAGCTGTAATTAGCTCAACAATTAAACTCCATGACTGTACCTAACAATCTCTGGGGTGCTGTGCGCTGGGCGGGCCGCGAAGTCCTTAGCGGTGAACAGCCGGTATGCTGCGCCGGCGGCGGTGCGGCCCGCGCGGCCGGCGCGCTGCCACGCCGCCGCTTGCGCACACGCGCGGACACGCAGGCGCTCTGCGCCGGTCGCTGTGCACCACGTCCTGTAACACATAACGTAAGGTGTTACACATTTATGGCGGCTATCACACTGCTGCGGTTTCCGCATACGGCGACGGTGTGCGAGCGGGATAGCGCTCTGCATATGTATAGCAATGTCTCTTTCGCAGATCCGGTTGCGGCGCCAGTGTGATAACCGCGTATCCCTCCAGAAGCTCAGCGGTAACGGTAACTGAGAAACATATACTTAGGATATTAGGTATAGACGGGGCATGGTAATATTAATACTAAGACCGAACGGTGGTCTTATAGCACTTTCAATAGTTATGACAGAGAAGGCGCTATTATCGTTGGTCCTTGTCATATTCTCACATTGTAATTATTGCTTACTACTAAAAGGCCCTAAGTACAATATAAACTTTTTGTTACCCTTCAATTCAATTTCCAAGACAACAACCGAATAAATTATATAGGCTGGTTACGGTATGCTATCAGCCATCTTGAAACGCGTTTTAAAGTTAGTCGCATTGGGTGTAGTCTGTCCTTGGGCGAACGCGTGTTTCAAATCTATTGATACTTGCCTTGAGGATCAGAAAGAAGCATCAAACTAGGAGCCGGTGTCTCACTCACACTCGTTACAACATCGACTTTTATTGTCATCCTTACCTTTCTTTTACGACGCCAGTATCAATAACACATTTTATTTGCGGGATGGTAACAGAAGCCTCTGCGATATTCGTAGCTAGAACTACTTTTCTCATCCCTGATGGCGTTTGTTTCCACACTTGCAATTGTTTTGCAGCGGGAAGTCCGGCGTATAGGGGACATATCAATAAAGGAGGTCCAGGGGCTTCCTGAAACATACAGTTTCACATTAATACATTTTTGGTCTACCTTTACGTATTTGACTTTTGAAAACTCATATGTAATAAACGTTATACGGCGACTGAGCTAAACGACAAGAAAATTAAACAACACTATGAAATATTGCCTTTACATATATCTTCCGTTTTTATTAACTCTTTGGCCGTCAAATTACGCGCACGAAAAGTCGTGCCTTCAGCGCCAGCACGTGATATCACGTCCAAAATATAACCGGTTTGCCTGGCGCTGGGGGCACGATTTTTCCGTCCAATGCATGGCGGTCAACGGGTTGAGATGTGTATTAGATCATTTGCATGACTGAATACTTACTTTAGCTATTTGTTTAATGTTGTACATAACTGTTTCGATTTCTTCTTGTCCCGTTAAAAACACCAGGAAATCATTGCTAAAAATAAATTCTAAGTAAAGACAGACACACTTTTAAAAAATACGATAATACATAATTTAGTTTGGCATTCGTAAATTTCCAGATATAGTAAGGTTAACAAACTGTGTTTATTTTACACTCTTGTTCCATTCTGGCACTATCATCCCAGAAGTGTAGTAAGTAAAGATATGGTTTTACCTTTTTAACCCTTTAACGGGCATGACTAAAAAAATCCTCCATTCAAGCCTCATCGCAAATCTATAGTCCTAAAAATTCTGTACAAGAAAAAAATACCAAAAAGATGATGTTACAGGTGGTCGTTTTTGAGACTTTTGCCCTATAAAGGATCGACTAGTTTTTATATAATGATAGCTATATTGACAATACAACAGATGAAAATGTGTGAAACTATTGACTGGCTATTGGCTAGCCCTGAATATGTACTTACTTTGCTGGCATAGTTCTATGAAGTTCAAACAGTGTACAAACTGCAGCATATTGGTAATCTTCCTGTTTCATCTTGGAGTGGTAGATAGTAACAGGATGTGTCCGGCCTTCTAAGTATATCACTGGGCAGTTGTTGAAGTAAGTTCTAAAGGTGTCCACGTCCATTGTAGCTGACATTACAATTATCTATGGAGATAACTTATGGTTAGTCTATCTATTGCCACAGAATAACTAATAGTACTACCGTACAGAAAATTCACTCCTTCACAAAAGTCAGATTTAGGTATAAAATTATGCCGCCTGCAAGCAAAATTGAAACTTATAACCGCGCACGAACCGTGAATCTTTGCGCGCCACAGTTTTATGACCGAGCTGTGAGCGTCGGCACGGGGTTGTCACTTGACAAGTTTTTGTACCTATACCTACTGATTTATTATTTTTAAGATAAATATGTAGGAATTACAAACGTTGATTCTATAAACATGAAATTTTTATCCGGAGATTGAAATTTTTATAGAGATTATGTCTGATTCTCACGGAAGTAGGTATGCCACAGCCTAAAAAGGCCTAGTCCTTTGAAAATATGTCGGTCAGTTCCTAATATTGTTTCTGGGCAACCAATATTCAATATATTAAGGATGTTTATTTTAACTATTGCTAAGTATGAACTTCGGGACCTTTCAATATCGTCCGGAATTTAAAAATGTTATTTCTGCTTCCTTGTTTTTCCGTTTATTCAGACATCCGTAAAGATATCTTTTATACGTATTAGATTGAGATTTAGGTTTCGAAGCCATCGTGTATTTTCAATTTTGCGCGAGCGCCACGTGACACGACTATCGTGCGAGCCGAGCGGCAGCCCACTGCCATACGCCTGCCCGGGAGACAAAACACTAATTACAATAGTAAAACAACTAAAATGGTGCTGATATGGGACAATTTGGAGAAATGGACAAGGTACATTGTGGAGTGGTGCCCAAGATACAACACTATAAAAAATGGCCCACAAAAATACAGATGGTCCAATGACCTTAACAGGATTGTAAGAGGTGCCTGGATGAAGACGGCGAGGGACAGAATTAAATGGAAGGCTTTGGAGGAGGCCTATGTCAAAACCTAAAATGTAATAACTTCAACCCATCAAAAACATAAATGTGAAAGGCTGCCAAGTTCGATACTATGGGAATGCTTCGCCTATAAAAGAAGTGAGATCTGAATAAGTACCAAGTTCCATAAAAATACCTCAAATCATAAATAGTTATAGGAATGCACACTTGATTTCCAGCAGTTTTTAAGGTACATTTTGAATAAGTATCACGTTACCTAGAAATACCTAAAATTATAATAGTCAGAGAAACGCACACCGGTTTTTTTAGCAGTTTCCTGATAACATTTATTATTTTCAGTACTTTTTAATGCTGTTACTTGGCAAGTTTTCACACACCACACACCTTTTCAATGCAATGAATCGACACCTTTGGACTGCAATGTGTCAAGTATATAATTTTCTATTAAAACTTGCCAAGTTACATCATTAAAAAGTACTGAAAATAATAAATGTTATCAGGAAACTGCTAAAAAACCGGTGTGCGTTTCTCTGACTATTATAATTTTAGGTATTTCTATGTAACGTGATACTTATTCAAAATGTACCTTAAACACTGCTGGAAATCAAGTGTGCATTCCTATAACTATTTATGATTTGAGGTATTTTTATGGAACTTGGTACTTATTCAGATCTCACTTCTTTTATAGGCGAAGCATTCCCATAGTATCGAACTTGGCAGCTTTTCACATTTATGTTTTTGATGGGATTTCATTTATTTTTGTTAGGTGTAGGTTCTTTATTATTTTTTTATCACTTTTGCTTTAGGAAATGTCTCATTCCACTTAGGTATGTACTTTATACTATACCCTTTATACTAAGCGTCTAATTCTATTTTACTATTTATTTATAGGTGATTTTTACAAATAAACTGGCTCCCTACACCTATAATTACATACATCAATAACGTTCTTTATTTTGTTTGTAAGTACGCTACCTACATAGATAATTAATAACTTGGTAATACCTACCTACCAGTAGGTATTATAATTGGTGGCCTATTATGTAGCCCTAGAAGTGCACCATCCCATCTCATCCCGTGGCGTATCGGAGGGTGAGATGGGCAGTAGTATATATAATTCCATCTTAGAGTATATATGATTTCCATGTTCTTGAATCTGCGATTTTATTAGTTGTAAAATTAGAAATTATTTGGACTATGCGAGAAATAATAGTCTTTTCATTTTTGTTTGACTGATTTAGCGCACCTAGTGTACCTAGTGACCTGGAGTGCGATTTTTGAATCTCACCAAGTGACTAATTCTCACCGATGTGAGTGATTTCCGAAAGTTCGTATTTTTGAAACTCATCGGTGACTTACATTTGTCATACCTATGATATCGATTTACGAGTGCCCCTACCCACTCGTAATTGAAATCACCATGCGATTGTTTTTGACAGTTGACGTATGTGACTTCTGCCAAAAACGCCAAAGTATGTTTTTCGGAAGAATTAGCAGCGGGGATCGATTGTGACATTTGTGATTGCGACGATTTATTGAAAATATAAAAAACGGCCAAGTGCGTGTCGGACCACGCATAATGGAGGGTTCCGTAGCTTCAACGGAATAAGAACCAAACTAATGCCAAAAGGTCGTATCTGATGCCTATTGAAGAAGTTTTTTTGGAAATAACTCAAAAATGGCTTAACCGATAATGTTCAAAACAATTTTCGTAGAAAGTTTGTGATAATGCGCATCTTCTCCAATTTTTTCATATTTTTTGGACGTACAGTTCAAAAGTTACAGGGGGGACGCTATTTTTTTACTTTCGAATCGATTTTTTCTGAAAATATTAACTTAATCACAAATTGTTCAAAGAAACCTCAATGTTAATATTAAAGACCTATCGATTAATGTGCAACATGTTGATATTCGGTAAAACAAAAATTTGAAATTTTGTTACATGTATAGAGCGCCCCCCCCAAAAAAAATATTTTTAGCAATTTTACTACATAACTAAATAGCGGCATACAAAATACACATTATGTCTAAATTTTATTAACATACGTCTTATAGTTTCCGAGTAAAATGGCTGTGACATACGGACGGACAGACGGACATGACGAAACTATAAGGGTTCCGTTTTTGCCATTCTGGCTACGGAACCCTAAAAATGGCAAGCCTGGAGGAGTACATTATGATGACGATGACGGACACGGACAGCGACGAAGACGACGACGTTCCTCATCGTCAACATAATCCAGCTGCGGTAGGCGTCGCAGAAAGAATTCATCACGAGCAAACGTTTGCGATGTCTAATGCGAAATTTAAAAAATATTATCGGCTTACGAAACCATTGGTAAAATTTGTAAAATTGTAAATTTGATATTCTAAAATTTCTGCATGTTGGTAAACAGCGTGTGACTTTCAAAAATACGGCTTTTGGAAAGTGGTGACATAAAAGTCATCGGTGATAATTTTAGTCACCGGTGACTTTGATATCACCAGTGAGATTAAAAAATCGCACTCCTGCTTTGTACTTCGTAAATCGTGGGTTCGGTTCCCGCAACAGACACACACAGAGTGGTGAACAATTTTATTGTTCTTGTCTTTAAGACAAACATGTATTGTCTTAAATTGGTATGTATCTAAATTTAAATAAGTCTTATCTCATTTCCACTCCATACCTACTTATAGTAGAACAAAATTACACATTCGTTGTTTTCGAAACTGACTCACACTTGGCCGTTTTCAGATTTTTACTTTATTTCGACCTAAAGACAAACCTTCGAGTCAAATTTCAGGTCGGTACGACCATTGGAAGATAGACCCACTTAGTTTATTATGACTTCATAGTAGAACAAAGTTACACCTTCGCTATTTTTAAAACTGACTCACACTTGGCCGTTTTCAGATTTTTCCCTTTACTTTGACCTTAAGACCTATCTCCATGCCAAATTTCAAGTCAGTACGTCCATTGGAAGTGGTCTAGGTTTTTGATGAGTCAGTGAGTCAGTGAGTGTATAGTAAAAATAGCGATTTTCTGACGTCAATATCTCAAGAACTGCTATAGGTAGAATAATGAAATTTTGTATTCTAGACAATTAAGGGGATGTCAACAGACACTCGAAATTTCATATGCGTAGATAAAATATGTTTTGAGTTATAGGGTGGTCGAAATTGGCCCGAAATGGTTCGTGTAATAACCCACGGCCGGTGTGTCGCTTTTTTTTGCTCGAACTTGGCGGACACACTGCCGTGTGTCTAGATAATAAAGGCATTTTATTTTATTTAGTCTATCTATTACACAAAAAGAAAACAGAAGGAAAAAGGGTCTTAGTCTTGTTTGCACCTAGTTATATTGAAGCATCATTAACATGTAACGATCTATAAATTACCATGGTTGCTACAACTGCATATGCCAATTTCTAACACTGACAAACATGTAACTATTAAAATTAAAATATTTTATATTAATTTTTTAGCTGCCTAGAGGCCTATAAAAAGGCCTCCCATTGCATTGTATTTTGATTCTTAATTTTGGCTAATCAATGAATGAATGAATGAATGAATGAAAGATTTATTCATGACAATTACAAAAAACATAATAAACAATAACATATACAACCCGAAACACTAATTGCCACGAAATGGTCGCAACTCAGCGTTAAATGCCGGCAGGGCCAGCGCTGGTCTTCCGTTGCAACCATTTGACGACACGGCGCATTGACGCCACGGTCACATTCCCAAAATAAGAACACTTATAACAAACAAAGGAAGACATGTTACGAATTTACGACAGTGAAACCAATAGAACTAAACAGGATCGTGCTTAACTACAACTACAGTAAAGTACTTACTTTGGGTACTTACCCAAGTATCTTGAAATTTGCAACAAAGCGAGTTTGTCTTAAAATTACCCTTACCCTTAAAAAAATAACAGTGTCACAATATCATCTCTCCAGGTCCAAAGAGGGAGGATACTAGGAACAGGAATCAGAGTTCCATTTGCTTCGGCATTTTTTTCTTTGTGGGCAGCAGGATGTTATAATTGATAATTATTTTAATTTGAGGATATTGCAAAAGATTTTACCTTTAGAGGATTTACTTTCTTCTCTAGTCTTTCCTTTTGAGCCAGTTTAACAATGCCAAACAGCACATCAGTGCTAACTGTGCGTTCATGGGCCTCATCTAATACTACGATGGAATACTTCTTCAGTAAAGGATCAACTATGGCTTCCCTGAGCAACATACCATCCGTCAAGTATTTTAGTTTTGTTCTAGGGCTTGTCATGTCCTCGAATCTAACTGAATACCTGCAAATATAATTATTTTTCTATATTATAGTAGAAATAAGCATAATGCAAGCAAAAATCAAACAACCACAAAGTATCCAATTTTTTTGGTAGGACCTCAAATTTTAAAACATACATTGTTCAAAAGTTTCAAAGCTCAACTAATTCAGGATATTCTTAAATTTAACTCATGTGGGGTGAAAAAATTTAAATTTTTTTATTAACTTCTATTTTAGCTATGGCTATCCTTAATCATATTATTTATTGCTTTAATAATTCATTACAAAAAAGATAACATATTTACCCTACAATATTCCCTATATTAGTGCTCATTTCAGCAGCAACCCTTATGGCAATAGTAATGGCTGCTACTCTTCTTGGTTGTGTGACAGCAATGCACCCCGCTCCTTCTAGCCGCTGCTCATGAATCAGCTGAGGTATTTGAGTTGTTTTTCCACTGCCAGTTTCACCAATCAATATCATTGTATCATTTTTCTTAATCTCCTCTAAAAGTCTATAAAAAATAAAGCAAACACAGATTTATATTGAAACAGCTAACAACATATCCTTATTAACCCTTTAACTGCCATTGTCTCTTATATGAGACAAGGTGACACAGTAATGAAACCTTTGTGAATTAGAGCTCAAAATTAATGTTATATTTTTGACATATGGCGATTAAAGGTTGATGTAGTATAGGGACACCCGGCAGGAATGCAGGCAGGCTGTCGACCGCTTGTTGCAGTCATTCAGCCCAGGTTAAAAGGTTAAAGTTAATATTAAATAAGTTTCTCTTTGGCTATCAAACATTACCACAATACACAAATAGGCACATACCTGCCCCTCACTGTATATACAGGCAATCGCTTCCTTGCTTCCAGTAGGTTTTCTACAACTGGTTGTTGCACAGGAGATTTCTCTATACCATTTTGTGGCTTACAACCGTTAGAAATCAATGGTTTATTTTCTGTATTGCAAGTTTTTTTCTTCTTCACTTTCAAGTTTTCCATAAAGATTTTTCTCTTGAAATTATCAATTTTGCCTCCATTCTGCTTGCCCATTGACGTATATTTGGAGTCCATTGTACAAATTTAGAGGTCTAAAACACATTACATTACAAAACTCCTCATTGGAGGCCACTGACAAGAAATGTTTATAGATAATTACAATATTTAAATAACCTTACCAAGGATCTTCTCCTACGTAGATATGAAATTATTGAAATGTTTATGTTTGCTGCATCATATTTTTTTAAGTTGAAGAAGAAGTATCCAAAGCTATACCGGTCGGTCAAAATAGCACTAAAACCTGGAATTATTGCATGACACAACTGCGAATTTTATTAACTTTATTTATTTTGTATCAATTGGTGTTCATGCTCTTGTCTTCCTCAGCTTGCTCTGCGTCAAATACAAATTTAGTTATTCCGTTGATAACAACGTATTAAGTTTTTCAGAAAACGGTAAACGCATAGAAAGTGGCGCCACAAAATATGATTTCCATATGAAAAGGCAAGTTTGAAACACACCACATAACCAAAAAGTACGAAGCGAACTGTCAAATCGTTCCGTATTGTAGTTGAGTACTACTTCTAACGCCTCTTTTTTAAACTGCTCGCAACTTGAAAATAAATAAAAAATCCACAAAATGAAAAACTCAACTTTTGGAAGTCCATCACTTGTTTCTTTTTAGTTTTATGTATGTACAATGGAACAACTACGGACATGCTAATGCATGTTGGGTACGTCATGCTCATAAACCATTTTAAATAATTATTATTTTACATCCATGGGTTGGACTGAATGTAGCGTAATGACATTTCACATCACATCTGTCACTGTCGTCTGTTGATATCCTGCTGATCTAGATCTAGGCCTATGAGCATTGAATTGTAATTTCTATTTCTATCCCTTCAAACTCGCATATTTGCGTGAAATACCTATTCTAAAAAAAAGAATCCTTGCTTATTTGGTGGCTCTAAATTGAATTATGATAAGTTCTAAAGTATTTCAAAGGAGTATCAGTCAATATAAGTATTTATGCTCTGAATCAAAAAATCCCTTTAGAAGAACATGGGATACACTTGCTCAGGAATTGCCGGCTATGTTCGGTTTAAAAAACAAAACACACAACTATCCAGAACACGCTGATATCGTAGTTATTGGAGGTGGTTACATTGGCTCGTCTGTTGCATATTGGCTCAAAACAAAAGCTGGCCACGGCCTTTCTGTTGTTGTACTAGAAAAAGATCCAACAGTAAGTTGAACATTATTTCTATATAAATGGTCTTATCAACTGCAAAAGCCTTTTAAATTCGGGAGTACCATTCCAGAAATTAGTCTGCCAATATCTTACGATGTAATTTTCCATAATGTAACTAATTATATTGCTTAGTCTAATATTTAACTTTTTGATCACCAAGCATTTGACGGAAAAATCGTGCAAACCGGTTATATTTTCGATGTGATATAATGTGCTGGTGCTGAGAGTACGAGTTTCCATGCACGTGATTTAACGTCATTGGCGGTCAAAGGGTTAACAGTCAGTAGGAATAACACTTCATACTTTGTTTACAGTATGCCGCAGCAAGAAAAAATATATCATGTGGATCACTAACTCAACATTTTTCATTACCAGAAAATATATATCTTTCCCAACACAGTTCTGAGTTTTTCAGAAACATTAAAGAGAATTTGGGTTCAAATGTTGACCTAAAATATGTACCTAAAGGGCACTTACTGTTGGCTTGTGAAGAACATGCTGAAAAACTTGAGTATAATGTCAATATTCTAAGAGAATATGGTATTAGAAATGAACTATTAAGTGCAAAGGAAATACAAAACAAATTCCCTTGGATAAACACTAATGATGTCAAACTAGGTTTGTTATTTTTATAAAGTTACAAAATTATAATTTTAGTATGGAATTTATAAGCTTATAATATCTTTCTTTTTTAGGATGTTTAGGATATGAGTCGGAAGGGACCTTTGATTCTTTGGCGCTCCTTGGAGGTTTAGTAAATAAGTCTTTAGATATGGGAACAAATTACATTCATGCCGAAGTAACTGGATTTGAATTAGAGAAACAAAGAGATGTGTTAATGGAGGGCATCACACCTGGTTCATTTGAAAGGATAAACAAAGTTGTCTATAGAACGCCAGACAATGAGGAATACTCCATTAAGTTTGCTGCTTGTATATTAGCCACAGGCCATGAGTCTAACCAGGTTGCGCAATTAGCCAAAATTGGTAATGGTGATGGATTATTAGCTATACCTTTACCAATTGAAAAAAGGTAAAGAAGTTCATCAATGTTTTTTTTTATTTTTTCAGCCCAAATCCAGCTGCTACAGGCAGCAAAAATTGTGTAGTTTAACACATTCAGTGCCAAAAACCCGACTATCGGGTGTTTTATGATTTCACTCCCAGGCGAGACGACTCAATAGTCGGGATCGTAATACTATAGCTATATATGTAGCTATAAAGGCCACGCCAGAAGACCTGATATCGGGCACTGTTTTTTGACGAGCTGAAAGATAGAATATTTATTATTCTATTAGGGATAACAGAGGTAGTTAAAAGAAAAAATTGTGATTGACTGCCCAGCAATTAAATAGCGTAAACGTTTGATTACATACCTAGTATTAAGAGCATTTGTTTAAACCTATTATGTACCCGAATGTTGGGATCTTGGTGTGTAGTGTTGATTCGTTGATAAGTGTGCAACTGTACCCGAGGTCTGGTCTATTTTTGTGGCCTGGTAGGGATGTTTGGCTGAGGGCAATGAATGTGTTAAACTCTAATTTCATTTATTCTTAGAGTATTTGTGATTGTGAGTTATATTAAGATACTTCTGGCAGTTTACACAGCTAGTAATAATGTAATAAACTAAAAATTGTGGTAAAGTCATATTCTAAATGTTTCTTTACAGAGAGTGTGAGGTTTATTCCATAGAAAATGTCTCCAATAATACTGGCCTAAATACACCTCTCATAATGGATACAAGTGGTGTATGGATAAGTAAAGATGGCCTAGGAAGAAACCTGATGTGTGGGGCAGTCCCCCTTCTTACACAAAAGGCTACAGGGCTGGTTGGTGATGAATACACAGAAAAATTAATAAAACCTTCCATATTTAATAGAATTCCGCAGTGTAACTCAGCGCAGGTAAAAATAAACAAATGAATCTTGAAATATATAGAAACTCATGAAAGTTATGAATATTTATGTTGATTGTTTTAATGTATGGGCTTCATTACTTTTTTTAGGTAACCAGTATTGCAACTGAAACATATGATTATTGTCATTATGATGACACTGGTATTTTGGGGCCACATTCATATCACAATAACTTGTACATAGCTGCAGGGTTTGGAAAGCAAGGTAAATAGCAAATTTTGTTGACAGTTTTTATAATAGTTTTCAAGTAAATAAGGTTTTTTTTTAATTGGACCTGGGTATCTCCTTAGACTATGTCCAAAAGAAAGGTATTTGAATGTCATCTTGCTCAAATCTGGAGCAGAGCCCACAGCCAATATAGCACTAGACCCAGTAGGGCCAGCAGGAACACGACATTATGAGTACATAGTGTTGTGTTTCTACTGGTGAGTAAGGTTGCCAATGAGCTCAAAGGGGATCCAGTGTGTTGATGATGAGGGACCCTCTGTTCCTTAAGCCGTCAACAGTGAATCCACCTTTGTAAAACAATACAAAGGGTTGCCAAAGCGCATGTGACACCTATGGAGTTGCAGGCGTCCATAGGCTACAATAGCTGCTTACCATCAGGCGGGCCGTGTTTTTGTTCGCCACCGTCGTGGTATTAAGAAAAATATCTTTTTTATTTCGTATTTTGTTTTCATGGAGATGTATCTTTTTGTCTCAAATATAACTTAGCTTGGTCCATAGACGTATAAAATAAGAAGACGTAACGCCGTGAAGACAAAACTGTGCTTCCAT
Organism: Pammene aurita; assembly: GCA_947086415.1. Lineage (NCBI taxonomy): Eukaryota > Metazoa > Arthropoda > Insecta > Lepidoptera > Tortricidae > Pammene > Pammene aurita. The sequence continues at coordinate 26,590,509 of OX352293.1, forward strand.
AATAAGCCGATTTCTTCGTGTTTACGCGCGACACGCACACATCTACAACTCGTGGACGAGCGGTGATTGGTTCAAACGTCAAAAGTGAGTGTGTGTGCATGAGATCGCTGCTCATTATGGAATCACAGTTTTATCTTCGTGGGATTACGTCTTCTTAATTTATATGTCTATGGCTTGGTCATAAATATTAATTTATGTTTTTTTACAGGTTGCCAGCATGCACCAGGTATCGGAAGAGCTATTGCTGAGCTGATTGTTGATGGTCAATATGTGTCTACAGACTTAACAAGACTAGGCTTTGATAGGTTTCTCACAGACAGCCCATTACTAGAATTTAATATCTACTGATTCATACAGTTAAAAAATATAGGAGTATAATTATAAACATATGTGTTTTATTACTCTTTATTTATATTATAAATTAATTAAGTAAGAAATTAGCAACAAATTTCTTATTCATAAAGTTATTTCTGACTTGTAGTGGGAACATAAGATTTGTAGACACTAGACATACTGACCATGTAAATGCATGATAAAATTGATAAACAATAATTTATTTAACAAATAAATAGTTAGCAATTAAGAATACAAGTGATACTGTAATTCAGCAACAGAGAGTATGTATGCATATAGATAAACCATTCACATCACTTTCATAACCTAAAATTTACTGATTGTCTTACTTATTATTAATTAGAATACCATAAATTATTAACGCTTGTTCAGTAAACATCCATTGCAATATAACAAAAATTTAAATAATATCTATCAAACTAACTTTTGTCTTTATCTATTTGAACTGAGCTTGTGGTGCTGCAAAAAGTGCTCCACCCTGCTTTGAAGCCACACGGGATGGGGCAAATCCCAGCAACTTCTGGATATTTTGCCTGTAAAAGAAAATTAAATTAAATAAAAGGTCATCATACATAACAATTACTTAAATAAAGAGACTATGCCAGATTTCAAATTAACATAAAACTGGTAAAAACAACTAATATAATTGCTTAGAAGTTAAGATAATATGGCAGCTGAACAACTTGTAAAAATATACACATATTTTTCAAGTGGAAACAATTTGCACTAACAACTGTCAAACGAAAGTACATTTCATAGGTACATTTATAGCCTAATAAAATTAGTAAAATATTACCTTATACTCATAGTGCACAGTATGTACAAGAAAATAAATGAGCAATCAGAGAAGTCATCTCCAGGCAGGTTCCTATGACTTAGTCCTTGAATCCATGAAATGGGGTAAAATGGCAGCTTGGCTACTACTCTTCCATCAAATCTGAAAATTAGTAAATTACTTTAGCATTTTATTTTACTATTATACAACACTCCATCCATCCATCCAATTCATCATCCATCTCTATCTTCTAGTGAATCCTCCTTTTTGTACAGTCGCCATCAAATATATCGGAGCGCCCAAGGTGGTCATAAATATCTGAACAAAGTATCTATTGTCAAGGGAATAAAGTGCATGTTCAGATATTTTTGAGTACTCTGGCCGCTCAGATATATTTGATGGCGACTGTAAAGGGTCGGCAACGCGCATGTGACTCCTTTGGAGTTGCAGGCGTCCATAGGTTACGGTAGCTGCTTACCATCAGGCGGACCGTATGCTTGTTTGCCACCGTCGTGGTATAAAAAATAAATAAAAAAACACTAGAAAGTACAAGAGCTTACTTCCTAAGGTTTGTTAGAGAAGTAGGACTTAAATATTTGTTGTTAATTTATTTAAAACATTAAAAGAAACACACAGCATACTTACATGCTATTGAACATGCTAAGCAATGCTGTAAAGGCAAAACCTATGGCAAACATTGACTTCATTTTAACCAAAGACAAGTCACGGTTGTTATTTTTAAGCCTCTCCTCCTCACGTTCAATCTTTTTCTTATGTTGTTTGTCTAATGAATCTCCATGGGCCTCCTTGCGCTTTTCCACTAAAATCAGTTTGAAGGATTAGAACTGAACCAATTGAGTAGTCCCACCCAACTGTGTATAAAATAAATCATATGATTCTATAAATTAGAAGTACAATTTTTTTATTTACAATTTGGATACATGGAGCTTGTTCTAGGTGTATAGATGTACCAATTATAAAAATATAACAGATGAGGGGGAAGGTAGGAGTGGCTCCTGGACGTCTGAGATGTGTTGAACAGCAAGAAATCGATGTATACCGATCATGGTCTCTTCTTACTTACATTTTTTACTCTGTCGTTCCACCTCTACCTTAAGTTTTTGATATTTTTCTGTTCTATAGACAAGAATCCATGTCAAGCCTGGAAGAAAATGTAAGATTATAATTTGAAAACACACCAAAGTGATTTATAAAGCCCTTTTGCTCTTGTCGTTATTTGTAGACTGTTCTGAACTAAAATTGTAAAAGAAAAATTACCTTCGCCTAAAAAAGCAGTACAAATCGAAATGAAAACAATTAACAACGAATCACTCCACATATTTATTTTTATATTGAGGAAGTAAATATATAACATAAAAATCCAGAAGCTCACTAGCAATGTCAAATAAAATGTACACTGATAAAACAATCTAGTACACAGACTCGAGGATTCAGGATTGCAATTATTGCAATACTATACTGAAATCTCTGAAATGAAATGTCTTAAATGTGACATGTCAATGTCAGAATGAGACAGATGTGTCAAACGCCACCTTCGCCAACATACCGCCAACACTATTCTAAGGTCCGAACTGCACCTGTTTATCACAACGTCAAAATATTAAGAATAAAAAACTTTTGATATTAATTTAAAAAATGTGATATTTACTACAATAACACTAAATTAGTAGATGTCATATAATAATTACATTCATCAATTTCTTTCTTACAGGGATTTCAAACTTAAGCTGGTTATGAAACTAAACTTGAAGTTGTTAGTTTGATTCGGAACTACTCAATTGACCGAATGAACAGGAAATGTAGATGTGGAAGACCTCATTTGACTTTCTGTTGTCCTAAGGGTAAGCACACACAGTATATGAATAAAATGATTAAAATACTATCATCAAACAATGAGGATAATCGCAACCACATCGCTACCTTCTTGTTCGACTGGATTCCAATGTAAATTCCGCTAAGTATATGGATCACCTTAAAATAATCACAACAAATTGGTAAAACGGAAAGCCCATATCAAGGGTCAAAGCAAACGTAGGGTTTGTATGTCATAGGACGTTCACACTAGCGTGTTCGTACTCACGTCGGTGCTCGTCGAATAGTTGACGAACCATTCGCGTATTAGTGCTAACACGAATGTCCGTTCACACACGTTCATAAGTAATGTAATTTGACATGTAATATTTTAAATATAATAAATAAATGACATATTCGTTTCCCCGTACAACACCCCGAAACGAGCACGCGTGCGAGCACGAGTGCGAGTGCTAACACGCATGTGTACACTGTCGCGCGCTATTCGCCTCGTCATTCGGCTCGTCACTCGCACGCATATGTGATCGCACCTTCAGATCGCCGGATACGGTTACCGAATTAGGTCGCCAGAAGGCGCATGTCTCATAAGTCATACTAAATGCCAGAGCCCCGCACATACGCTTAAAAGTCCGGTTTGCATGTCAAGTTGTCGGATATGATTACTGAAACACGTCGCCTGAAGGCGCATATCTCAAACTAAATACCAGCGCCCCGCACAGAAATGGTTCTATGCCGTGCACCAAAACCTAACGTCAGCTCAAAATATTTCAACTGGAGTGTGCGGGTGTCTTGTGTGGGTGTGTGGTCGGGTAACCGAATCAGGCAGCCGTATCGGCTACCGGACGTTTGATTTGAACGGCTATTACACATGGCAATTTGTAGGGCTCAACCTGTTGTGTCCAACTCCTGTCGGTGTTGGGCCCGTTATTACACTTTCCCTACAAATCGTCCCTACAAACCCTACCTCACCAACAAATCGTCCCTACCAACGTTTACAGAGATGCCTTCAAAACATCTAAAAATGTATTTTAGTGAAGCACGGTGAAGTACTTATAACAGTATACATTAAATAAAAAAAGAAACTGTTTTTATTATTATAGATATTTAAATGACTCGAGCTGCCTGAATCTAACTTCATCTGCCCAACCCTTCTATTATTTAAATACAAAACTAGATAAATATATTAATTACCAGCGAATCTACACATTTTAACTTTTATTTTAAATAAAAAACCAGACGGAATGTGTAGCAAATTTAAAAATAAAAAAGGTAAAATAACTCTAACGACCTCCATAAACAGCTGCGGGTGTCGCGGCACTGCCGATCGCCCCGATCGCCCTAGATCGGGACTCCTACTCCCATAAAGCTCTATAAATGGAGTACGCTTCGCCTCATCTTTCCAAACAAAAAAGTCTGCCAAAATCTGAGGGGGGCGAGGTAGCACGCATGTGAAGTTTTCAAGTCAAAGGTACATCATTGTCGGTTGTTAATACAGTTTATTTCTAAATGAATTTTTATGGCAGCAACGCTTTATTGACAACCGACAAAGATGTACCTTTGACTTGAAAACACCAAACATATTTGACATATTCTTTCTATACTTCATAACACTAAATGGAGCAATAGATAGTCGACTGTACCTACGTTAACATATGGTTCATTATTGGATGCAGTCTTTGGAAATGTCAAACAAAAAAGCCAAGGATCATTTTTGATTGTATTTTCAAACAAAATATAGAAGACAGCAATCCTTAAGCGCGTTAAATATGGAGAAGTGTCAAACGTCAAATAGTTACTGCCCGCCAGAAAGAAAACGATTGTCTTTGAATCGATTCTGTAAACGAAGCTTGATTTTCGATTTAGGTTAAATCTTTTATTACGAAAGTATTGATAAATAAAGTAAAACTGTACTTACATCTGAAATGGTAGTTCATCTTTTTGTAATCTAGACGAAATATAACATTTTTTTACATCTAAAAACAGCGCATAAGGGTATTTTCACGGAGCTTGTTATCCATTGACAGCGATGATGAAAATGCGTGACATCGATTATTGAAATAGTTTTTATAGATGTACTAGATTTTCCGCCAATACTTTTGACAGAGGGGAAATGATACTCAGGGCCTCTCCTGGTTTAGAACTCTCTGCCTACTCCCTAGGTGTCTTTACACCTACCAACCCGACAGGTTAGACCCTACAAATTGCCATGTCTAATAGCCGTTTCGACCCTAAATTCCCTAAATCTTAGGTTGAATGCGCACGATTTGAGAACTTTTATCTCTTTCTAAAAGTTGTCCCCTCTCACTCTGATCGGGAGACTAGTCGTTTAAACGGCTATTGCACATGGCAATTTGTAGGGCCCAACCTGTAGTGTCCAACTCCTGTCGGCGTTGGGCCCTTTATTACACATTCCCTACAAATCGTCCCTACAAACCCTACCTCACCAACAAATCGTCCCTACCAACGTTTACAGAGATGCCTTCAAAACATTTAAAAAATGTATTGGTGAAGCACGGTGATAGTACTCATAACAGTATACATTAAATAAAAAAAGAAACTGTTTTTATTATTATAGATATTTAAATGACCGCTCGAGCTGCCTGAATCTAACTTCATCTGCCCAACCGAAGGGTTTAAATTATTTAAATACAAAACTAGATAAATATATTAATTACCAGCGAATCTACACATTTTAACGTTTATTTCACATAAAAAACCAGACGGAATGTGTAGGAAATTGGCTAACATTATAAATAAAAAAAGATTAACTCTAACGACCTATAGCTGTTTTAATGATCAGTGTAGCCAACCAGTAAACTATACCACTCACTCATTCATCCGGTGCGAGAGAGGGGGGAAAAGGGAAATGACTTGATGCTCAATTGATTCGTTCTCGTTCGCCAGCCGTGCACCCGAACGGACAGAACGGCGTCACTGGCTAGCCCGACCTAAATAATATTTTTATTCACTTATCCAGTATATTTTGCGTGTATCTGATATATTTTGAACTATTCACAATAAAATACTGTTAATTATCGCAGTAATCTAGCTTTTAAGAAAAAAAGACTTACCTAGATTTTAAACTACGTAGTAGGATTAGGTAACATTATTAATACCTAAATAATTCGGTGGAGCCGTTAAAGGCGCATAAATTGAATAGTGATATTAATAATTAAATAAGGAACTGTATGGACTTGCAAATTGTGGTTTATCCTAGTGCATAAGATTGGAAACCAGTCGTTGCACTGTCTTATGAAATGAGCCGCCATGTTGCCTCGGCTGAACAAGGCGTGGCGCATTCGTGAAGCCGTATAAAATAGCTGAAGTATTATTTTGTTTGATTCATCATGGTAAGTTACATTTGTATTACATTATTTGGGAGAAAATAACCCTTTTGAACCTAAGTTATATAGTGAATTTATTCCCTGAGAATCCGCCATCTTGATTTTATGCATGCTCTTGTCGACCTTGTTTGACGTGGACTCATATAATACAGTGCTAAACAAAATGGGAAGTCTATTTTACTCATTAAAATATAATCACCACGGGCGCAATTACCCACCATGGGCTCCACAGGCTTCTAAAACCTTAAAATGACTCGACGCTATTGACGTAATTAAATTATGTACACTATGATCGATGGTTCTTTGTTGTAGGTACCTTTGGTACACTTACGACGTGGAATGTGGCTTTCACAAAGAAATGCTGTATTTACTCTGAACTGCGCATTAATCGAAATTGTGCTGTCATTATCTGCTTTGAAAAGTGTATTTTTAACTTATGACTCAATTCAATTGTAACTTAGTGCGTTGCATCACACCGACAGGTCTGTTGTCTATTTTATGTTCAACAAGATGTGCCTGCGCGTTAGCCGCGTTGTCATTAATTATATTTCAACTATAACTTCGTACCAATCTTACGAAGTTATAGCCATCGAAATAATTGCAATAACAACAGTTGCGCGCATTAAAAAAAACTGGATAAACCGGTGTTGCTAATACAGAAATGAGTGAAAATGAATAGGTCGGTAGTTTAAACTCTAGTCGATGGACAGGTTCATGGATATATAAACAAATTACGGATACCGCGCCGCTGCGACACTGAAATGATGAGCCCATTTCGCATGCACTTATCGGGTTTTAGCCAATCAGCAGGCCTATTGCTAACGTCGAAAACTGAAATTTCGTCACCTGCTTCTATCACACTTGGTATAGGTACCTACGAGCGAAAGAGATTTAAATAACAGAATTTTGACGTTCGCGGGTAAGCGCTCTGCACTCAGTTGCGTGTATCGTGAACACTACAAATAAACATCGGTTAACTCGGCCGTGACGAGTGGCGAAAGCGAGGGGAGGCCTTTGCCCAGCAGTGGGATACAATATAGGCTACGGAAAAAAAAACACTTAACCAGTGGGTTCTTAACCAGTGGTCTATTATACTGGAAACACCTTAAGTGGTTCGCGAATTTATGAAAAGGAGATTTTTATGTTGATCATTATTCGTTATTGATGTTAACTTTCAAAAAGTTTGTTGGTCCCTGGCAAGTGGAAAACAAAAAAAAATTGGAAAATTGTCCCCTATCACTAAAAGATTAAGAACCACTGGACTAGCGAGTTGAAAATATTATTCGTACCTATGCGGTAAAGGGTTAAAATCATATAATCACATTTTTGTCTCAGTGGCACGGTGTCCATAATTATGTCATATATCCATGGACGAATTACAAACTTCATAGCGGTCAATACCTAAGTACTTAAGTTCAGTTGCTCCCATTTTTAGGGTTCCGTAGTCAACTAGGAACCCTTATAGTCTCGCCATGTCTGCCCGTCCGTCCGTCCGTCCGTCCGCGGATAATCTCAGTGACCGTTAGCACTAGATAGCTGAAATTTGGTACTAATATGTATATCAATCACGCCGACAAAGTGCTAAAATAAAAAGTGGAAAAAAATGTTTTATTAGGGTACCTCCCCTATACGTAAAGTGGGGAGTGATTTTTTTTTCATTTCAACCTTAACGTGTGATATAGTTGGATAGGTATTTAAAAATGAATAATATTTTCGGAAATAATCGCTCCAGAAGTAAAAAAAAAATGTGTACCCCCCTCTAACTTTTGAACCATAAGTTTTAAAAATATGAAAAAAATCTCATAAGTAGAACTTTATAAAAACTTTGTAGAAAAATTATTTTTAACTTGATAGGTTGAATAGTTTTTGAAAAAAAATTACAATTTAATTTCTGAACTAAGTTTGTAATTTAACCGTATAAGCAGGTGTTTATTGTACCTGTAATTTCTACAAAATCACAATGAAATGACGTGCTTTCAAATAAAGTAAAAACGGTGAAAATCGGCTCACGCAATAAAGAATTATCCCTTAAAAATCATCTTCCATACTTTATGTTCGCGCGCAATAGTTAACTTAATTTGCCGATAGATGTCGCTGTACGTGGAACGCTCATATCATATCCTGATGGCGGTGTTATTTTAACTCTTAAGTGGGGACACTTACTGTGACGGACGGTAAACTACGGAACCCTACACTGAGCGTGGCCCGACACGCTCTTGGCCGGTTTTTTTCTGCTTGAGATACCCTGGTCGGCTATTGGGTTTTTTTTAAATGTATGTTCACGGATTATTCGATGACGGCTGGACCGATTTGTTTTTTGTTTGAAAGAGTATACTTCGCAGTTAGTCCCATTGTTATCACCATCAGGTCAGGATTTGATGATGGGATCCTGGAGAAATCGAGGGAACTCTTCAACTATTATGGGCACACCTATAGTGATTTTAGTATTTTTACAGCAGCTCGAGCATTTGCTTTTGGAAAGGTGGAGGCTAAGTGAAGTCGGTCGTTTTTTGTTTAAAATTATTTTGCTCTAGTCTATAATTATTATTATCATCGATTGTTGTATACAATAGCAACATTGCCAACGGGGATCATTGGGACCGTGGTAATTGTGGATTATTTGTAATTTTTATGGTTCAAATTCGCATTTTATGTACGATGGTGCTGTATCCCGCCTCCCTTTTTTAGGGTTCTGTACCTACGGTCCCATGAAGTCATAAAAAAAATCAAGCTTCTAAGTAAACGCAATCCAAGGATACGGCCGTTAAGCCTTATTTTCTAACACTACAGGGGAATCAAAACCTTCAGGGTAGGTACTTCCCGTAAACCTAGAATCAAGAATTTTGGCAAGAAGGAAAGTCATACAGCACAAGTAAAGGGTATTTATTGCGCAAGGCTTGTAACCGGTTTTCGCTAAAAGCCCCGAAATAACCCAATTTGTTTACATATTTTATGGTTTTTACGTAGAACTCGGTTTGTTTTTAGGTTATGACTTTATATTGTAAGATTTTTCGATTAAATATGAAATAGTAAACGAAAGAACGAAAAAAAATCCGGTATTTTAGTATGGAGCAAAGTACCGGTTACAAGCCCTAGTATTGCGTGATAGAATAGAATAGAAATAGTTTATTCGTAAACACATACATATAAAAGAAACGGAAGGAAAGAAAACATAATACGAGAAAGTGCCACGAAATGGCCTCATCTCAGCATGATGCTGGCGGTTGTCAGCGCTGATCTTCCGATGAGACCATCGGGTGAAAAAAATTCACGAAAGGTAACACTAAAAGAGAAAAAAAAAACTAAAGGCAAACAAAGAGAATTAAAAGAAACATAAAGATTATAGATATCTACATAAACTTATATGCAAAAAGTAAAATATCGGTAAAACACAATCAAATCACAATAAAAAATGTAGGTACGGAACCCGCAGGGTGCGAGTCCGACCCGTACTTGACCCGTTTTTTTTTCTTTTGACTTGGCGTGTGAAATGATGGATGGCCTAAAACATTTTTGTAAAATTAATTATTTTTATATTTATATGATAATATTATCACATTTAATTAAATGACGTTACAATCCGGTTTTGTCATGGTTTTGCAACTGTTATTTTAATATCGGGGGATACGAAAATACAAGGTATACTTATGTGCGATCGATGCCAAAGTTGCTTACACTTTTGCTTGCACCTTAGGCCTTCGTATTATGGATCAAAATGTAAATATATATCTTAGACGTCGGCTGTACACTGTATCGCAATTTAGACAGCATCTTAGACGTCGGCTGTACACTGTATTGCAATTTAGACAGCCAAATTCGTACATATATACATTACTTTACTATACAATATTTGTACGGCCTAATGATGTCAATATTTCCCTACATGTTTCGGGCATACAATACTTAATTAACAGTTAAACATTACGTTTTTTTTATTTTGATAAATATGCATACGATAGTACGTAATGTTAGCCTATAATACATAGGTCTCCTCTTCCGCACGAGAGGGATCTGGCTAGTCCTGACTAGCGCCAAACCTGATTGGGGATGCATATTAACTTAGGATTTAATCCTGGATGCATGCAGGTTTTCTCACAATGTTTTCCTTCACCAAAAAGGGCAAAGAGTTACTCAACGGATCATAAAACGTTACTTCATTTTCGTAAAAAATTGTCAGGACTATACTAGATTTATGATAAAATAAATTATAAATAAGCCCAAACAGTACATATTTACAAATTAAACACAAATTGATTTAGGATTTACGTTTAACAATGATTAACTGAAATTACCCGTTACGCAAATATTGTTTTAAGAGGCTGACAACACCCGATGACCTTCAAATTGACTTTACTCAAACAGTGTTTCAGCTATAACTACTTGTTTTGAGAAAGTAAAAAAAATGTATGTTAATATTCGTTATATTTGGAAGAACTTCGTTGCGTCCGATACACGATTGGACGAAATCGGCTCGATAGAAAATAATTCCAAAGTTACATCTTAAAATTAGCTTTAAACAGTTGTATGTCTTTAGTTTCTTGACTTATACGTCTGTAACTAAGGACAAAATTCCACCACACTAATACTAAAAACTTCGTTGCCTTATATTTCTCAATTAATGCGTCGATTTTTTTTAATTCATAATTTTGTAAAATTTGCAATGAGCTCCCATACTAATCGTAACACAGTGTTTCTCTTTCACTCGCGCTGAATAAGATAGGGAGGGAATTTAGCTGTTGTCAGCCCCTTAACATCCGATCACAGTGCACGTGTTATTTTACCCGCTTCCCTCCATGCCTTTCTAAAAAACTAATTTTACATTAAAACACCGGCAGGTACACAAATAAGGCCGTTTATAAGGGTCTTTTATTCATAATTGAGGAAAATGAAGCACAAAAACAATGGACTAGATACGGCGACCTCGGCTGCATTCGAAGCCATTTATCAGAACTTTTATCTCTAATGCATCGCATTCGCGAATATCCGCATGTTATTTCGTATTCGCAAAATACAATGCGAATATTTTTAGTGCGTTTTATTTAAAAAATATATTGAAAAGGAAATAACAATTGTGAAAAACGTCTTTGAAAGATATATAAGTTTTTTTTTTATGATTTCGAATATATTCCGGTTAACAGAACATAAAGTTGGATGGTACCTAAGTACTTATATAAAATTCGATTGTTCTCTTAACATTCGGTTAGAAAATATCACACGTGAATAATTCAACTATAGCACAACTTTCCTTACACCAGGTTATTGATCCCATATCCGCATTCGCGAATATGAGCGACACATATTCGCGAATGTTCTAATACCAATATTTGTTACATCTCTACTATAGACGGAGAGCTGGCCACGTCACATATGACACAATAATGAAAGCAACGAAACCACTCTAGTTAGTTTAGTATAATATGCTTATTTCTAGATCCAGACATCTGGCAGCTGTAAAGTGATGGAGGTCAAATAATGCAAATAACTTGAAGAAAACAAATCCTGGGTTCTGGGCAAAGTTCTGGGTTTGATGCAATATTATGGGAAATTATGTAACGAATTAGATTATATCATAGCCAGAAGTTACTGTTGAGGGAAAGTAGTGCCAAATTATGTTTAATGCAATTTATAGTTAACCCTACTGTTTTTGTTTCCGCAATAATACACGTTTTTTGTTGTAATGTTAAAACATTGGCCCTGTCCTCTATAAATGACACAACTTGGCGGTTTTAACCTATCTTGGTATTACTTTTTTCCAACTGAAAATTGTTGGTCTGTCACTCTGACCTCCACACATTAAAAGCTACCAGATGCCCAGATCTAGCTATAAGTATCGTAGAGCAACCTTAACTAAACAGGTTTCATTGCTCTCATTATTGTGTCATACATATCTGACGTAGCTAGCTCTTAATCCACTAATTTCTTCTAGAGTGTGGTAGGACATACTAAAAAAAAAATCAATTGTGTCAATCATTAAGGCTCCTTATTCCTTAAAAGGTCGAAAAACTCTATTAATGAAAAAAGCCGCATAAAATGCTATTTATAAGATAGTTTGAAGTATTAGTAATACAAAAAAAATATTTTGAACCATGTTTATTATTATTAAGTACCCAAAAATACGATTCTTACAAAAAGTGTCCTGTGAAGTGTGATTTAAGTGTCATTTTTAAAAATTCATAGTAATTTGAAATTTACTGCTATAGTAATTTTTTTTTATCGTGATAGAAATATAGTTTAACTTTGCAATGGTAATATTTTTAGGGCAAAATATTCATAGGGTTTTCGTGGAAAAAATGAAATGTAACCGTGTTTTCATCAAAAACCTGGCATATAATCAGAAGGTATTTTGTCGATTATCCAAGATGAATCTTCGATTTTTATTTCCATGGCCGTCTCATACATGATATACTCAATTGAATTTAATTCAAATTGAATAAGAATTTTTACCCTTTTTTGCGTAATCTGAAAATGAACGGTACACCTAACTGGAAAATCCGGAAAGGCCTTCCAAGACAACCAATTTTTTTCATATTTCACTCGTTAAAATGTAATATTTGCTCCGATGGCCGTCTAGATAAAGAAATGAACTATTATGTGCATCAATAGTTGATTTAAAAAAACTTAGTATTTTCGCCATAGCCTTCGAAGAAAATGAAGCATTTCGTGAAATTCGCGCGTTTTGGGAATAAGGCCTCTTAAATCGCTTGCAAAGTCATACCGCGGTCGGGTATTTTATCTTTTTAACTGGACTTGTTACTCAATTACATTTACAATTTTTTTCCCATTATTATGTTAGTTGGGATTAGATTAGTACGGTCACGGACCTTAATTGATTAGGGTTCACTTTACATTGGACATTTCACAGACTTAAGTATTTAATAAAAGAAAATAACTTGAACCGTAAAAGGCTCAACAATGTAAGTCCGTGACTGAATAATCCAAAAATATGTATTCCCGAGTATCCATGGAGAATTTTATTTTTTAATATCTAATTTTTGATTGGATTTTGATGATAACGGGCATTTTTGTCCAAATTTTCAATATATATTCGATAGAGATAAGTTAAATTTTAGCAGTATCGTCATACAGTCACGATCGCGAGTGTGCATTTATTTCAAATCTATCTTCTCTATATAGTTTTACGAAGTATGGGATTTAAAATTCTGAAATAAAATAAAATAGTTTAACAAAACCCGTCCGGTTACATTGCTAGACTATCCTTATTGCTAAATCCGGGCATCTGACGGCTTTTAATGGGTGGAGGTCAGAATGACAGGCTAGCAAAAATTTTTGAATTGGAAAATAGTAATACCGAAATAGGTAAACTCTGCCGAAGTTGGCTAAGTTATAATTTATAAAGGACGGGACAGGATATAATCTAATTATTTATATAACTTCTTATAATATTGCATTTAACCCAGATCTAGGATTTGTTTTCTTGAAGTGGTTTGCATTATTTGACTGCCACCACTTTGCAGCTGCCAGATGCCCAGATCTAGATATAAGCAAAGTATAGAAAACTGACTAGAGGAGTTTCGTTGCTGTCATTATTGTGTCATATTTGACGTGGCTAGGTAGGTCTCCGTCGATAACTCGAGAACGGCTGAATCGATTTTAATGATGTTTGATTTTTTTAAATTTAAAAGCCCGCACTATTAAAATATTAGGAAATTTAAAAAAAAGTGACTGGCGGTACGGAGTTCGCCGGGTCAGCTAGTAAAGAATATTAATTGATAATAAAAATGTTTAAACAAAAAAAGAACCAACTTCACTCAAACTCCACCTTTCCAAAAGGATATGCCCGAGGCCCGAGCTACTGTAAAAATTATTAAAATCACTATAGTGGTGCGCCTTTAATATTTGAAGAGTTCCCTCGATTTCTTCAAGATCCCATCATCAGACCCTGACCTACTCCGTACTCTTTCAAACAAAAAAAGAATTTTCCAATTCGGTCCAATTTCCAGTGCTGATCTTTGATTTCGGTCTGTGAATAACCGATAACTATTAAATTAATTTTAGATGCAAAATTGTTATTATAATGTTCAACGGAAATAAATAATAAATATAATCTACACCTATATTCTTGGACACTCAAACAAAAAAAAAAATTACTTGGCGACCCGATGCAATGCCATTTTGGTTTTCGTATTCAGTGGGTTTTCTCATTATTTTTGATTATTTGTTACGTTTGTTAATTTTGGTTTTATTTTGTTACGTTTGTAGATTCTTGCCATTATTTTGTTGCTAAACTTGACAATAATGTAACAAGCATTATTGTTAAGTTTAGTCTTCACTAAATTCATCAACAAACAAGTATCTCTCATAGTTTATTTTCGGTTAGTACCGGTTGTAGCACATCACTATTTATAAGACGTAAAAAACCAGCAACACATGAAATGTCATTTTAGTCTACGGAATTAAAAAAACAGACTTGGCCTGCTGGGACGACGTGTCCCGTACAAATTCTTATACACACAAAAAATGTCCTTTTTAGATACTACAAAACACACCTTGTGATAAAATCGTATTAATATACGTCTTCTTTCCGTCTACTTTCCGTCTACTTTCCGAGTAAAACGGCTGTGACATGCGGACGGACAGATGGACATGACAAAACTATAAGGGTTCCGTTTTTGCAAATGAGCAGCGGAATATCGAATTATTTCACACACCTCGGGTTTACGCTAGTTCTGAAAGCTGAGCTGAGCTTCGTTATAATAGTATACTTACTTCGCCCGACATGTTCCTTTGTAGGCCAATCAAGACTTTTTCGAAGAATTTATTTCCAGCATGCATGTTTTGATGCCCTCATTTGGCTCTAAATTCGTTTAATGCGAGTTTGCCCAGTCCGTTTATATCACATATGTGCATTATTTTTGGGAAATTTTGCTCCTGTCTTGATGTTGCGGACCTCATTTTAGCAGGTCAACTATTCCTGGCAGCCCTATATTCACCTAAGGCCAATGAGACCTCCTTGGACAAAATCCTCCACGAGATATTTGACACCTACCTGTATTGTAAATATATGACATGTTATACCTTTGTACACAGTTATTACAATAAATTATCTAAATTATATCTCTTTAAATCAAAATTGAACAGGGGCAACAAAATGACAAAGTGAACTGAATTTTGATAGCGACACTAAAATATCGTAGTTTTTCTAGAAAATCTTTTGATTAAAAATAGCTACTGATGCCGGTTAGAAATCCTATTTATTATTTAAATTGGTGCTCAGAGGGTTGTCCGACAATGTCCGTTATACACTCCTAGTGTCATGGCCTTGTCGTTTTCGACGATTGCATGGCTCTTGCAATTTAACATATTTTTGTTTGTTACAGCCACGTATTGACCCGATTCAATTATTAAATTGCCTCGGGGTACTCCTGTCTCCTGATGGTGGTATTAAGAGCAGAGATGAAGTTCAGAGACTTGCCAAGTAAGTTTACATGTCATGTATTTATTTTGAATAATGTTTATACAATTTATCAACATTTGTCTAATAGGTTTGTTTTTCTTTTCAGCCTTATGACGAAATTTTCAAAGAAATTGGTATCGAAGTGTATATATATTCAAATATTGAAATGTACGGAAACTGACTTGTTGGGTTTATTTATGGGCTCAGGAGGCTGGCGACTTGTCCACATGTGGCTAACAGAAAGCATTGTCGTCAAAAATTGGCCTTTAGTTAGAGAACTATTGGAGCTTTTACTATTATGTCCTGTTGACATTGAACATTTAAAAACGAATAATTGCCCGAAACTCGTAAAAGAGTTGTCTAAGGAGGGCAATCAATTAGGTAAGTTGAATATTTTATATTGAAAGTGTCAATTCATATTTAATCTGTAATCAGTCAAGTAAAATTTAAGAATTACTAGTATGTATATATAAATATATTATGGGACAATCTTAGTCCCACAAGAAGCTCCATAAAGCCCGCTCTACACTCGCGGCGCGAACGCCCGCGAAAGCCGCGAACCGCGAGTGTAGATGTTGTTCACGCCTTCGCGTTCGCACTTCGCGCCATTCCCCGATCAGTGTCGGTTTTTTGGCCCGCGACAAAGGGTACGCGGCGCGCGAACACAAACGCAGCTACACTCGCAGTTTTTCGCAGTAGCGTACAAGACATCGTGGGGAACGTCGTCGTCCGTTTTCGTTGAAGTCGCTAACAAGACTGCCAAGCCAAGCTTTGCGAGTGTGGAGGGACACAGTTGGGCGTGAACCGCTGCGTAAATTCACGCCGTGAATTCACGGAGCGACTTCGCGCCGCGAGTGTAGAGCGGGCTTAAGGCTTCTGATGTACTAGGCGATAAATACATAACTCCAGAACAATTAATTTCCCAGATAAACACAATTGAATTCCCTGACCAGGATTCGAACCAATAACTAAGTATCTTGTACATAAAATTAAAATTGGACGTAGTTTAGCGAAAAGGATCCATCCTAAAAATGTTGTCATTGAAATGAATGACATATTTTGAACAGGATATTCATTCCATTCGCCGCCAAAGAAAAAAAACAACGATGTCGACGCCCACGCCAAAATTGCTTTGGAAATGTATGGTTACAGTTTAAAATTAACCTTCACGCAATCAATTAATGGCGCGTTAAAAGAAAGTGGTGTCGTGTGAGTAGCGACAGTGATGAACTGCAGTGCAAGTTATTGGCGGCGAAAGGGTTATATGGAATTAACAGATTTGTGGATTGGATCCTTTTCCCTGTATTAACCTCCAAATTACTAATGGACTAAGAGCTGGCCACGTCAGATATGACATAATAATGAGAGCAACGAAACCCGTATAGTAAGATTGCAAAACTATCCTTATGCCCGTATCATCGGGCAGCTTTTAATGGGTGGAGGTTAGAGTGACAATCTAGCAAAAAATTTGAATTGGAAAATAGTTATACCAAAATAGGTCAAACCTGGCGTAGTTGTCTTATTTATAGAAGACGGGGTCTATATTTTGACATTAGAACCAAAAACATTGCGTAGTATTTCTGAAACAGAAACAATAGGCGAAAAACTATGAATTACATTATACGTCGTTTTGGACTACTTTCCCCGTCAAAAAGTTTTCGCAATGATGTAATCATAATCAATCAATCAATGTTCTCATAATACTGCATCAAAACCAGAATTCTATGATTTGTTTTCTTAAAATGGTTTGGATTTTTTGACCTCCACCACACAGCTGCTAGATGTCCGGATCTAGAAATAATCATAGTATAGCAAACCAACGAAAGGGGTTTCGTCGCTCTCATTATTGTGTCATATCGGACTTGGCTAGCTCTCCGTCTATAAGATTTCTCCAGTTTCTATTACATGAAACCACACTGCTTGCATGTAATTTTACTAATGGAATATGTTTTGTTGTAGCTATTAGAGCACTTGCTTCTAAACTGGTAGAGCAATGGCTTAAAACTGTGAAAGGTGAACCAGTGATACCTGTGCTATCTGCCGAGATCCCCCAAATAATAATAGAAGCACAAAAGGAAATCAATGCAGACTTAGCTGTTAAAGGTGATGTACCCGAATTAAACAAGGCAGATCAAGACGAATTAGAAATCAAATCAGAATTTGTCAAGCAAGAATTATCTACCGAAAAAATAGATTGTAATGGACTTGAAGATAGTAATGAAGTATCCGATAAAGAAAAGGAAACTTTGCCTGTACTTAAAATAACATTAAAGGATGGAAAGCAAGTACTATCACAATTAGAAGAGGAAGATACTAAACATACAGAAAAAACATCGGACAAGGAAAAACCTAGAGATAAACATAAAAGCAAATCAAAGGATAAAGACAAATCGCATGATAGTAATTCAAAATCCAGTTCTTCAAAACATTCGAGCAAATCTGTTTCGTCGAGTGATAAACATAGAAGTAGTAAATCAGATAGTCCTAGTAACCATAGCAGTAAGGATAGGTCTAAAGATAAAAGTAAACATTCTTCTCATAGTTCTAAGTCTAAAACCGATAGCGGACGTAGATCTAGTGATAAATCCAGCTCTTCCAGTAGCAAATCTAAAGAAGATCGTAGCAGTAAGTCATCATCTGATAAAAGCAAGAGTAAGGACAGAACTAAAGATGATAAAAGTGAAAAGAAGAAGGATGTCTCCGAAAAAGGAACTGAAAAGTCGGATGAAAAACCAGGACCTCCGTCTATTCATAAATTAGGCAAAATACCGAAATTGAGCGATGTTAAAAAGGAAAAACCTTCGATATCGATAGAAATTAGAAAACCAGATGAACCTAAACCGAAGACTGTGAAAACGTTTCATTCTAAATTTAGGAAGCATGGCCTCGAAGAAGAAGTTAAACCTCCGCCTAGTCGAGCGTCACTATTGAATAAAAAGCCTCCTCCCCCTGTGTTACCACCCACAGTTTCGATACCTAAAAGGCCATCTCCTGTACATAATGAAACTCCACCAGAGAAAAAGCCAAAAACTGTCGAGCCTGTTGAAAAGCCTGGCGCTATAAAATTGATTCCACCTAAACCTAAACGTAAGTATCATTCTACTACTAACTATATTGGTACATTATTCATATTTTTTATTTTTGCAGGTATCGTGCTGTGCCAAAGTATGGTGTCGTCGAGTGTTTATAAATATTTAACTAGCTATTTCAACAGTGGTAAGTCAATAATGTATAACATAAAGGGCTCCAAGGTGATTTTTTTGTCTGTAAAGTATTTATTACAAATAAACGGTGAATTAATACTATTCTTTCGTTGAATATTGACCTGATTTGTTCAAAGACAAGCGTGAGGTGCATTCGCTAGCCCGGCACGCGCCTTCATTGGTTCCGTGCAAGACTCGCTGCAGTGCTGTTGAGAACAACTGGTCTCTACGACTGGAATCTACGGCTGTCAGACATCTAAGGTCTATACCACAAGGAATAAATCTTCAAGTTTGGAACCTAATGTAACATTATATGCGACTGGCATTTCGTTATATTGACTTTATAAAAAGGAACAAAATTGGCTGTATTAAAATAATCCTTGTCTGAATTACTGTAATGAGAAGCCTCGTGTTATAATAGGCTGTACATATTTATTTTTAGGCGAGACGTCATTACGAGGTCCATAATTTTTTTTCCATAGGTAACTTTGATTCTATAATTATTCACAAGAATTATTGGCCGCGTAAAGACTTAGTAGGACAAACGAATACTCATGATGGAACACACTGATCATTTTAACTCGTTCTTCTGGCTAGATGTCGAAAACAACCTGTGTACAAAGGTTAAAAATGTTATAATATTTCGTTACCTATCTACAATATTTAGAATTCTACACTTTCGGACTATTTCTATAGGGACTGATTATAAAAGGGTGTTTAAAACTTAGTTTAACTTCTTCAGTTACCGGAACCGCATACATCTTTGCGACGGTGAAGTAACATCTAATATTTTAGTGCTTTGAGTAAATAATGTAACCTAGTCTAAATTAAACCTGCCGATTGCCCACTACAGAAAGCGCTAGGACTAATAGGTTTGATCTGAAAGATCGTGTGTAGTCTATCGTGTTTTTATTAGTTTAGTTTTAATACATACATTGTACCGTCTTGAGCTTAACGCGTTTTACACTTTTATTTACTGTTCAAATGAAAGAAGAAAGACAAAAACTTATATCACAGTTCTTGATTTTGCTTCGGGTGAATTTCCAAAATAATATGGGAAACATTTGTTCTTAACGTACTTATAAATAGCAACATTATATCAATGTTTAAAAGTAAATTAGTTCATGTCGCGTCGCGTCATATAACCCCGGTTTTATCGAAACATTTATTTATTTATTTTATTTATTATCGAAATGGAGTAGACTGATCTATGTTATATAAGTACTTAAGAGTTGTTCCTTAAGTTCGTAATGTACGGTACTAATCGGCATGATTATAACTTTGAATTGACGTGTCGCACGCGAATTATAATTTTTGCTGCTTTTATCTATTATAATTACAGTCTACTCTGATAGTGATAACAAGAACAGAGTTCTAGTCAGTCCATGCCTCTAGCAGTATTTATAAGGTAAGGATATGACAACGCGACAGAAGAATTATCTTTTTCTACTCGAAGAAGTCTACGCCTCAACGATATCTACAATCCCCTCAACAACAATCGACAAACCCATGCAATCCTAGTCGGAGGTAGCTTATTCTTATATTGTTGTAATTTAATATGTAAATTATATTATGGATTTATTCGATCAATGACAGTTTAAAAAACACTGTCGACATTTTATCTATCAGAAACTACGTGAATTAATAGGTCAATTAACTTAATTGAATTCAAATTTCACAACTTACAACTTGAATCATAATTTTCATAAATGTACCCGGGATTTATTTTAATGCTTTGGCGCTGGGACCTACAGGTTATATACCTATATTTGTTTATAGTACCTCTTCAATGGTCGAAAAAGGTACAATCAGCAATACTATTATCTTAACACCTAGGCGTACAGAAAAGTATGCAGATGTGCTAAGCTTATTGTTTTGTTGAATGTATGTACCCCTGTCGTGACATTTAAGGTGGCAAGTAAATGGATCCTAAAAATATACCTACTCTTACCGTTTGCACCTGGTGGGTACTGGTAGCTACAACAGAAGAAATTAATACAAAGAGAGTTGGATTATTTTGATATTAAAGAGTTTAATTACGAAGGGTAAAGTTTGAAATGTTGGACACCGTAGTATAAAGACGTTTTTTTTATATGACTCCATTATTTTTAAACTTAACCCGACATTATGAACATAAACAGTGAAATCACTAAACATATAGACAATAACTGACCAACCTACAGATAGAACATTTTGCGATAAGCATAGGCACAGTCAGCATAGATACGAATATAGACGGTGTAACATGAGAAAACCGAATAATTTTAACAGCGTATTCCTGATCATAATTGGAGACTAAAATGTCGTATAAACTTTTCTGGATTTCGCGAAAAAAAAAATTTTTTTTTTTGCTTTTTTTTGTGTATTTTGTGTTTAACATAAAAACATAAATGTTATTGGTAAAGATGTCGATTAAAATAAATTAGTACATGTTTACGTAAAGTATTCCTTGGCACTTTGATATCTGCCAATAAGAATGCCTAGACTAGACCCCATATAGGGTGAAATCGCCATCAAAAAAGCGTTTTGCACTGAGTGACAATAAAAAATGTTTTTTTATTTAATTGGTAGTAACTCTGAAACTAAGCGAATTCCAGAAAAGTTTATACGACATTTTAGTCTTCAATTATGGTCAGGAATACGCTGTTAAAATTATTCGGTTTTCTCATGTTACACCGTGTATACACCGTGGGCCCATATAACTAGACAGATTTTAACAGTGTATTATTCCTGATCATATTTAGATACGAAAATGTCCTATAAACTTTTCTGGAATATACCTAGTTTCAGAGTTAATACCAATAACTCATCACAAAACGCCTTTTCAATGGCGTTGTTGCCACTATTAGACATAGTTTACACGTCCTTATTGACAGATATCAAAGACAAGGAAAACTTTGCAGACTAAATTTTTACATTAAAAAGAAAGAAATCCCAATTTGTTTTAGTTGATAATTTTATTAATAACATTTGCTTTTGATGTGCAATAAACATTCAAAAAATAGAAAAAAAAATTTTTTTTTGCGAAATTGACCTAAAGTCACATAATATTTTTTTCTTCTTTTGGTCTTAGAAATTCGTGGTTAAGATCTGTCGGGTTTTTCCAGCCCACGGTGTAGATATAGTGCCGACGATCACCTAAAATGTGGCTAGGGTGTAGAGGGTGTTTTTTAAACCCTTAGCCATATATAGTTTGTTCGGAAAGAGAAGTGTCGGGATTTATATGGGACCTCATACATTCTATGACACTTTCCGAAGGGTATGTTATTGTGCGCGGTGATTAGGTAATCATTTTGGACAACTTTTACTGTGAGACCAACTCCGAAATCACCAAATTCTTTGTGTGCTGCTCTGCGGCGGCGCTTCCATAAAGAAAATCAATTAATTATATGGTGAAATGTTGTACGTTGAACGTACCTGTACCAGGAAACCACATAATGCGCATTGATTGTGGTATACTCTAGCGGGGCCATTTAGAACTTCTTAGATAGAAATGGTATTAGCTATTTTTTTCTTATAAAATTGATGCACGAATGTTGTTTATTGTGAACGTATTGAAAATATCATTCTTACCAGCAAAAGTAATTTTGAAAATTGGAGCGGAGCGCGGGAAGGATTTATATCATATCACACTCGCTCACCCGCGCGCCTCATCATACCGTTCAGGCGGTATATAAAATCAGTAAGTAATAATGATTATTTTCAATACGTTCACAATAACCAGCATTCGTACATCAATTTCCATAAGAAAAAAATAGATAATAAGAAAAAAAAATATAATAAATACGAGTTGTACGTGGCGCTGCTACAGAGTATGCTCCACAGCGGCGCAACAATAATTTTGTTCACCGGTGCAGGTACAGCTATAAACTTCATAGGTACGTGCAACGTACATCATTTCACCATACAATTAATTAATTTTCATTATGGTGGCGCCGCCGCAGAGCAGCACACAATTTATTCGGCTGTCATACATTTCAGTCGATCAGATGTCGAAGTTTTCTATGGACAGGCCAATTTTTTTTGTCATTTAGGAAAATGTGTTCAGTATTACCAACGTAATCATCAGAAACAGCCTGTATAGAAGTGGCCAAATAATTATAATAGATTTATTCATCATTTACGCAAATGATTAAATTTGTAGTTAAGCGAGAAAGTTTCTTTGCCAGCGTACTTACTAGGTAGTACTTATGCCATTACCATAATACAAAGTATTTATTTGACGCTGCACATACAAGTGTTTAATAAACGTGTGAAAATTTTGACTGCATATTGAGAATGATTTTAACGTTAAATTTGTCGCAAAAAACGTAGGTACTGGTCAGTCACTGTTTATGATAACTTGATAAGAATGGATCCTAGGTAGAATTTTTCTTCCACTTCAACACTTCCTACCAGTACTACCTCGCCTAATTCCCTTAGTTATATAATGACAAGAAATAATAGGTAACTAGTAAATGATAGGTGCTATGTGTAGTGAATAATTTTATTATCCCTTTGCCATCCTGCTACATAGGTAAATAGGTACATGAAAAAGAAACCTTAAAGCGCATACATTTAATATATATGGCACCAATGGATTAAATTGATAACTAGTGACTATTATTAACTACTCAATAGCAAGAAAAGTTACCAACTGGTGTCATATAATTTATGTACCCCATAAGTTTAGCGCAGCATATAACTTGTAGTGGGTAGGGTTAACTACCCCTTTTGTAGGTACTTTAATAAATACCGGTTAGCATTAGCACCTTCACTCTTAAATACGGGCAGTTTCCCTAAACTTAGCGGTGGCCGAGCGGCGCGGTGATTCGAGAAGTGGTCGGATCACAGCATATTCCTACGCACAGCCACTTGCACCACTGCAGAGTCATGGTGGAGTCCTCCCTCCACATTTGGCTAATCACAGCGAGCTTATAATTATCCGGGCTTAAAAGACAGTTATAGGTAGATATTACTCATAAGTAATATTCACTTAATGCCTGAGGCGAGACCAGCTTCATAACGGCTTTGAACTCGCCGCGCGTTAACATTTTTTCAATCAGTCCATTTGCCTGCACACAAAAACTCCCGCATTTCTGGGCCTGCTGCATCGACTTTTTTTAAAACCTTCGTCGTGGTGCCAGTCTGAAACGTGGTTATATCATACCTAAACATTAAATGGGAAGTAGGTACAGTCAGCAGCAGAAGTAGCTAAAGCGGGTGAGGTGTTCAAAATGATCTTGACACGCTCTTATTCTCTTGACGATAAAGTCGTGTCAAGCTCATTTTGAACACCTCACGCGCTTAGCTACTTCTGCTGCTGGCTGCACTTGATTGTTGGTTGAAGCTATCCATTTACAAAGACAGTTAGTTGCAAAAAAATACCTACGCAACCAATGCAGCTAAAACTAATTTAAACTTGTCAATTGTTATCTATGATAAAAAGGGTTTGCTAGGAGCTCAAGAGGCTGAGGCATACGTTTTTGCGGCTCGCTGTACATAAATGGCTACCTAAGTGCATATCATCACCACTAAAGAAATTAAAAATATTTTTTTTGTGCATACATAGATACAGGACCATCCGCATTTCTTTTCCTGGCGAACTTCCGTTTTCCTAGCGGACAGTTAAAATCACTAAGTGCATGCGTAGAAACGAAGCGACAGATATAAAAAAAATCCAATGACTAATAGTAAATACAAATGAACTGAATACTGCTATAGTAGAATTTTATTGGTTAATAATAAAATGTTTTATTTTAACCAGTTTTGATTTCGTGCCATGTACTCGTAGATATTCTCATATGAAAATTACGTACCCTCGACAAATCATGAAAAAGGCTCAAGTCCTTGCTTAAGTGTTGCTTAAATTTACCGTTTTGTGTTCATTGGTTAAATATTTTATTAGCATCTTAATTGATTTGTAATTAGTGTTTGGCTCTCAGAACAAATGAGCACTTGTCGATATAGGTACGCTTTATTTAAATATTGCGTGGTCTGACTATTATACCTCTTGACTATCTCGTCCGTGGAAAATTTGCTATTCCCATTACTTACACAGAGAGCACATCATTCGGATAAAGCTAAAACAAGAGCATGTCGGGTCATGCTGCACTTACCAGCCCGTCCTGTCACAATACACCCATGCACTCAAAATATCGTTTTCAACAGACTTCAAGATTTCGAAGGAGGAGGTTCTCAATTCGTCGGGATCTTTGTTTTTGCTATATATTTTTTTAATGGGATATTTTACGGCAATTGCGTCCCTTTTACTATGAAATGACACTCAAAAACGGCTCTACCGGTTTTATTCAATATAGTTTTCATTTAAAGTTTAGTTCTTATTATGCCTCACTTTCATGTTTTTTAGGGTTCCGTAGTCAACTCATGTCTGCCCGTCCGTCCGCGGATAATCTCAGTGACCGCTAGCACTAGAAAGCTGAAATTTGGTACTAATATGTATATCAATCACGCCAACAAAGTGGTAAAATAAAAAGTGGAAAAAAATGTTTTATTAGGGTACCTCCCCTATACGTAAAGTGGGGAGTGATTTTGTTTTTTTCATTTCAACCCTAACGTGCAGTATATTGTTGAATAGGCATTTAAAAATGAATAGGGGTTTACTAAAATAATTTTTTGATAATGTAAATATTTTCGGAAATAATCGCTCCAGAAGCAAAAAAAAATGTGTCCCCCCCCCCTCTAACTTTTGAATCATAAGTTTTGAAAATATGAAAAAAATCTCAAAAGTAGAACTATAAAAACTTTCTAGGAAAATTATTTTGAACTTGATAGGTTGAATAGTTGAAAAAAAATTACAAAATAATTTCTGAACTAAGTTTGTAATTTAACCGTATAAGCAGGTGTTTATTGTACCTGTGATTTCTACAAAATCACAATGAAATGACGTGCTTTCAAATAAAGTGAAAACGGTGAAAATCGGTTCACGCAATAAAGAATTATACCATAAAAAACCGGCCAAGTGCGTGTCGGACCACGCATAGGAGGGTTCAGTACCTTCAATGGAATAAGAACCAAACTAATACCAAAAGGTCGTATCTGATGCCTATGGAAGAAGTTTTTTGGAGACAACTCAAAAATGGCTGAACCGATAATGTTCAAAACAATTTTCGTTGAAAGTATATGATAAGGCATCTCTTCAAATTTTTTCATAGTTTTGAACTTACGGTTCAAAAGTTACGGGGGGGGGGGGGGGGGGGCTACACAACTTTTCTGACTTTCGAAGCGATTATTTCAGAAAATATTTACTTAATCACAAAATAGTCAAAGAAACCTCAATGTTATTTTGAAAGACCTATCGATTGATGTGTCACATGTTGATATTTGGTTAATTTTTTATTTTTATTTAGTTACCTGTATGGAGCGCCCCCCTGAATTTTTTTTTTTTTTTTAATTTAACTACATAACTAAGTAGCTGCATACAAAATACACCTTATGTGTAAATTTTATTCAGATACGTCGTATAGTTTCCGAGTAAAATGCCTGTGACATACGGACGGACAGACAGACAGACATGACGAATCCATAAGGGTTCCGTTTTTTGCCATTTGGCTACGGAACCCTAAAAATCATCTTCCATACTTTAAGCTCGCGCGCAATAGTTTACTTAATTTGCCGATAGATGTCGCTGTACGTGGAACGCTCATATTATATCCTACATGGCGATGTTATTTTAACTCTACTTACTGTGACCGACGGAAAACTACGGAACCCTACACTGAGCGTGGCCGGTTTTTTATTTATTTTGGGAGCCAATATTTCCGAAAGTATCGACTCTTACAATAGTTTTCTGTTCTTTTTGAAAGACTTATCCAGCTACACCCAAAACAATACGGTAAATCTGCGAGGATTTAAACGTTTACCTTTTATTTTTGAAGAAAATCCGAATTTTCTCTTACGCTCCCATACATAAAGAAGAAAAAATATATATGTTCCCAATCAAACTACTTAAAGCTATACCTACTCGGTTAAAGCTATTTCAAGAAAAAAGGTACAAATCAGGGTTTAGGTCACTGTTTTTATCGAGGGCGAATTTCAGCCCACTGAGTGGGGAGTTTGCATAGATGACGCGTTTTTCTACACATTGAATCCACATTATTATTTAAAATGAATATCTACAAAAGATTACTGTTAATGAGTGTGTATTTATGGCAGAAGTAGATACACGACAGAACATAATATTTTACAACTTTAAGCTTTTTTTCTAACGGTAGTTAATTTCATGGGTTATTTATTATACATCATCTTCATACGCTTAGATATAATTACTCAAGTTTAGTCATCCACTGGCCGTGTCCACCGACGTATTCTTATCTTGCAATAATTTGATAATCAGGGTCATACAGATTTATAAAAACAAAAATCGTCTTTCCTGTGGTCCATAGTTAAATGCTTATATGCAAATAAGTTATGTTCTTATCGCATAGATTATACATGAGGGGGAGTTCTTTAAGCTGATAATGAGTCCAACCAAAAATATGGCCTTAAAACCCTTAATTTTCTCAATGTCCACAGAAGAGACGCGAACCTAAATCTCTGTATGATCCATACCGCTGACGACGGTGACGATTGTTGATACTGAAGACAAAATTTTCAATCTCGTGTACTAGGTACAAATAGTTATTGCATGCGTATGTTATGCGTATACCTACGTTAGACCAGAGGTAGGTACAGTCACCGGCAATAGTATCTTCCTGCAAGAAGGCCGCAAATATAAGTGACACGCTCTTATTTGTTGCGCCATAAGAGCGTGTCGCATGTTTTTGCGGCCTTCGTGTAGGAAGATACTATTGCTGGTGACTGTACATGTATATGTTAACAAATTAATTTTGAATGTTCTGTGGGTACACCTGCCTGCTTTTATCTGTGAATCTATAGTAATATATACCTTTATCTATCTAATACGTACCTACCTATTAAAATATTATTTTTTACACATTATAATTATGACATTAGAAATACATAATAAATAACTTGTACTGCATGTTTTAATGTTATGTTACAGACATTTTTTTTTATAATTAAAATGTCTAAAGGCAATGCTTCCACAAATGAAATGAGTCCCTCAGTAAACCCAATACCTTTGTGTGTTGTTTTCAAACTTGGTTTGCCCGCATCAAAATTGGACTTGCTTCCTTAAGCTTAGACATTGACACGTTAAATTTCATCAAAATCGGTTGTGTCAGTTTAGTGATGAAAAGGTACCTAAAGGTAAAGGACAAACCCGATAGTTACATTTGCATTTTTTTATGTGACGTTACTACTAATGACATGAGTACTTAAATTCATAGGAAACAAAACACATGGTGATGGAGTCAAAACTTGGAGCTTAACAAATATTTGTGCTCATCACACAAACGTAACCTTACCGAGAGAACCCGTGGCCATCCGAATTGGAAGGCAGGATCGCTACTGACTACTGAACCAGTTAATTCTGCTAGGTTTTTGTACTTGTCTAGTATAAATAGACCCCCAGATAATTTTATATATCTATACCTAAAAGCATCTTATTTAAGAGTCTGTCTGAGACATCAGGCGTCTTTCTGAATAACATGATTCTAGGCTTAAAGTGATTCGCAACAGCTGTGGCCTCGTTTAAGTATAGTTTACCGCTAGATGCGAAATAATCGCATGCGCTGAGGTCAAAATTATACTGGTTTACCTATGACTCGACCGGTGGTATTAGTTGACGCTATGCGTATTGGTCCCACTAACCAATTGCGCATATGTAACCGCAATGCTCGTTAATTCGTAATACACTAAGCACCACAAGTTATTAGGTTTATCTTGACTAGGATTATAACATAACTGTTATAAGAAATCGAATTCTTCAAAAATATGCGAACAACCGTACCCTTATACTTTGGTCATAACACTCATAACCGTGGTACACACTTTAATAGGAAACTACCTGGGTCGTGATTATTAGGCTACAATTTTCTGTTCGTCTTTCTTGCAACCACTTTCATTAGGTGTAAATTTTGTAAGCTTTATAAAACGCGAGCCAGTTGTAGCTGTATGTATAGAGATAAACCATTTTTAGGGTTCCGTAACAAAACGTTAAAAAAGGACCCCTACGGGCGATGTCTGATAGTCTGTCTGTCTGTCCCAAAGCGAATTTGCTCCGGAACCCAAATCGATCAAACTTAAATTTTATACACATACAAGTCGGCGACGCAAAGGCGGGGACGTTAAAAATTTAATGATCTTGGGGTGGTTTTTAGGGAGTAATTAAAAAAATCCAAATAAAAGTTTTGCAATTATACCATGGATTTATTTGTGAGGTTCTAAATATTTTTTGTACTTTTGAAGTTATTCAGCAAAAAGTAAATAATGACCCCCCAACCGAAGACCCAAAAAAAATAATGAAAAATACAGAAAAGTTCTTTACCCATAGATTAATTACAAAAACAGTTAAAATTTGTTATGTGCTTTGTGTTACAATTGACATAAATATCTCACTCTCTCATCTTGTTAACTTTAATATGGGTGGGAGTGCAAAAATATCGATGCCAAAAATGTTACCGAAAATTAGCCTAATAACCGCCAATACCTATACCTACTGCCTGCCTTGATAAAATTATGCTGTAAGAAATTGCTGTAGCTATTATGTACTGTTGTAATTTGTTATGTAGGAATTGATACAGCAAGTAGACTAATTAAAAAAACCGGCCAAGAGCGTGTCGGGCCACGCTCAGTAAAAGTATGCTGTAAGAAATTGCTGTAGCTATTATGTACTGTTGTAATTTGTTATGTAGGAATTGATACAGTAAGTAGACTAATTAAAAAAACCGGCCAAGAGCGTGTCGGGCCACGCACAGTGTAGGGTTCCGTAGTTTTCCGTCCGTCACAGTAACATTTTTTTTAACTTCTGGAGCGATTATTTCCGAAAATATTTACATTATCAAAAAAATATTTTAGTAAACCCCTATTCATTTTTAAATACCTATCCAACAATATATCACACGTTAGGGTTGAAATGAAAAAAAAATCACTCCCCACTTTACGTATAGGGGAGGTACCCTAATTAAACATTTTTTTCCACTTTTTGTTTTACCACTTTGTTGGCATGATTGATATACATATTAGTACCAAATTTCAGCTTTCTAGTGCTAACGGTCACTGAGATTATCCGCGGACGGACGGACGGACGGGCAGACATGGCGAAACTATAAGGGTTTTGTTATAAGTTGACTACGGCACCCTAAAAAGGTTTGGTTGATCACCTAGCGATACTGTAACTTAACTCATTTTGCCAATTATATTGCAGCTCTCATTAGTTACCATAGAAATAAACTAAATAAGGCCACCTTGACTGTTACCTTGTTTTTAGCGCTCTCTGTACATACATAATAAATAATCGTATATCTTTAGATGTAGGTGACTAATAATTCGACGTATTTCTTATAAGGGGTTATAACTACTAACACTAATTTGCTATGAAGTTTGGCTTTGTGTATTAGGGGTCTCAGATGACTGGTTTTTAGGGTTCTGTATTTTTTGCTTATAAAACTTAAAAAAATTAACATAAACTACTTACTGAGAAAACAATAATTTTGCTTTTATTTCAATGGGAGAGGGTGTAAAATGCAAAATAAACAGTTGACGACTCAAGTACAGGGGCACTTCATAACAAGCTTTTGTTTACGAAACATTACTTTTATCTAAAAATTGTTTTAGAATAACCCTATCTAACGAACCCCCCCCCCCAGGGTTAGAGCGAAAACAAATTCACCCCCTACTTCGTGTGTACGGGGAGGTACCCTAAAGAATGTTTTTTTGTCGGCGTGATTAATACGCATACTCGTACCAAATTTCAGTCTTCTAATACTAATGATCACTGAACTAAACCGCTGACAGACAGACGGACATGGCGAAAATATAAGGGTTCCTAGTTACCACGGAACCCTAAAACGGGACAACTCGTGGGGGCTTATTTGACGGTACATAGGCTTAATTCTTATTTTTGACTGCGTTGGTTACTTAAACACTTAATGTAGGTATAAGTCGAGAATGCCTTAAGTCCGTCTTTTGTGCAATAAAGTTTAAATAAATATTTAGTGATCATCAAAATCATTTTACTGATAACTGATATAGGAAGTAGACGCAACTTTCACCGCCAGCGGTATTTATGAACAGCTTCGGATAAGGTTTATTATTGCGAGCTAGATACAACATAGAGATACTTACAACAATCGTGGCAGTTAAAAGATTAAACACAAATGTCTAAAAGCATTAGTGCCTTAATAGTTTTTTTTTTCACGATTATCAGCTTTAGGTACAATTACGGGATTTGAAGAAAGAAAAATACAAATAATGTGTAACCAGTCAACGAGACCTTTAGTTGACTGGACTAAAATCATTGGAAATTAGTCTATGCGAAAAGTGAAGTGTGTTGTATTAGTTTCCTTCCCATACGAAGCACGATTAGCACGACACTTCCCTTTCCGTACAATATTGAAGTGTTTCTTCTTCGTCTACATTTGATGTGCTATGAGGAATTGAAACATCCCGACCGTAACCTTGAAACATATTTACGTCTGATGAACCTGAATAAATCTTTGTGAAAATAATATGTAGATATTTAAATTTCATTCTACAATTGCTGATGGATACGTAATTGCACAATATAAAATAAACAGAAGCTTCATATTTGAACGAATCTATCTGCGGACAAAT
This sequence comes from Pammene aurita, assembly GCA_947086415.1. Classification (NCBI taxonomy): domain Eukaryota; kingdom Metazoa; phylum Arthropoda; class Insecta; order Lepidoptera; family Tortricidae; genus Pammene; species Pammene aurita. The sequence goes on from OX352293.1 coordinate 26,622,111, forward strand.
AATTGAAGTAGGTTAGGTTGGGAATAAATTAGATGAAGATTTTTTGTAAGTAACTACCAACTACTAAGAATCTTAGTCTCATTTATTCACTCGGTTCTCGTCACGAATGCAGCTAACGAAACAAATTGAGCATGAATCTACACAGTGACTTTATGTACTTAAAGCCCTGTTAAGTACACTTTACTTTTTTCAATGTCCTACCTTCCTAATTAGGATACTAACTTAGTAAAATTACTTGCTAAATGTGGTTACACTTGACTAAATGATTTAGGAGGACAAGTGTAACGGCTTTTAACGCTCGCAGAATAGAGATGAAAAAAAAAAAATATAACTTTCGATATTCTAGCTTCATAGTCTACACTATTGGCGTCGGCAGAAAACTAGGTCAAGTTTATTTGCCTACCTACGATGTTACTTTCTTATTGTAGGGTCTTGAACAGGTATGGATTTGTGCTTATTGTCAATTAGCCGTTCCAATGAAATTAGGGAATCTATACATAAAATGTATCCCTGACAAATAATCACTATAGTATAGATTTTAAGTAGGTACCAGCCGTTGCGTAGGTATTATGTTTCTGGGCCCATTATGTTATACATTGTTGACTTAGTTTAAGTATTATTAAATCTAGTATGCATAAAACTTTAAGCAGGTTCTTATAACTAATTCCTGCGTGAATATTTATACAGGATTTTTTACAAGTGTATCTTTTAGTCAAGTCCTCTGAATACTAGTCTGACTTACAGTCGACAGGCCTTCATAGTATCGAAGATTTTCTTAATTTTTGTTTTTTGTTGTTACAGCTATGCTGTTACTGGAGAGCGACATGTTCATGGATGCTCTTAATGCATCAGCAACTAACAAAAAGGAACCAAAGAAAAGAAAACGACGGACTAGCGGTTCGAAAGACGGAAATGCACCGACTGATGGTTCCCCTCCGCATACACCAAATTCCATTCCCAGTCCAACAAGTGAAAGCAAGTCGGTGCCACCTAGGTTTTATCAAGATACTTTGGATACGGAAGAAGAAAAAGATAAACCGAGCAATAGGGTTACCGATAGTAATGATAACAAAGACTCGTCAGACAAGGAACCCGAGGAAGACATGGACACCGCAGAGCCCCACACTTTGACGGTAAATGGTTTAAAGGGTGTGTTATGTTATCACAAACGAAAAGGTCCTAAGAAGAGTATAAAGTGGAAGCCAGAAGGTGAACTAGAAGAGATTCAATACTTTGAGCTGGATGAAACTGAAAGGGTTAATGTTACTAAGACTTTCACGGATATGAAACATCTGGAAAGGATACATGAAAGAGAAGCTTTCCAAAAGGGAAGGAACATTAGTAGTGAAGATGTTATGGAGGAGAAAACAAGTTGGAAACTGCTAATTCCTATAGACACGAAAGGACAAGTCCATGTTGACCACGGGAAAAATAGTAAAGAAAAAGATATTCAAGCTATTCGGCAAAAAGGGACATTACAACCGCTATACTTCCATAAATCAATGATACCTGATTCTCCCTTGGAACCAGACACCGAAACGCATACATACACTGAACCAACTACTATTCCTTTAGAAGATGTTACTGGTAATCAAGACAATACGAGCGACTTTAGAAATATGCCGTGGCCTGAACCTAAGGGCAACGCTCCACCAGCATCCAGTAGCAATATCAACATGCCAGCAATGTTTCCAAATAATATGGCACAGTTCCCGAACAGTTTTCCACCTGCAGGCGTTCCATTTCCAGGTGCGCCTGGTTTTCAGGGACCTCCTGGAATGGGCCCTGGCGACTGGCAAAACGGTGTGCCTCCTCAAATGATGCCAAATGGTATGCCCCCTGGAATACCACCGGGAGCACTCGCACCAGGAGTAATGCCTCCAGGAAGCATGCCACCAGGTATAATGATGACTCCTGAAAATATGCTGATGGCCCCAGAAATGTTCGTAGGAGGCCCAAATGGCATGTTCCCTCCTGGTATGGTCCCAGATGGATTCAATATGCAGCCGAATATGTTCCCTCCTGATTTCAACATGTCCGTTCCACAAGGACCGCCTGGCGCTGATTTTTCTGGCCCAGGAAATTTCCGTGGCTCTATGCGAGGTCGTGGTTCCAGCGGCCACTGGCGCGGCAAAAACTCTAGCAATTGGGACGGTCCTCCACGAGGCAGGGGCGGCCATTCTCGTGGAAGCAAAAGGACCGTTTGTATATATTTTCAAAGAAAAGGATCATGTAGACAAGGCGAAAACTGCTCGTTCCTACATCCTGGTGTAAATGGTCCATATTAAAAATAAGTGATGGTACTGTTGTGTAATTAGCTTAAAAACCTATTATGAACTCGTTAAATTAACGAAAGATGTCAACTAAAATGAATAAAAACTTTGTTATAAGTTTTAATTCACGTTAATTGACCTATAAAGACTGTTAATTATGTTTTAAATGTAAATTTGTACATAAAATTAGGATAGTTTTTATATTTAAAAATGCAAATAAAATTTGAAATTCGAATTTAAGTTGGTTCTTATTTTTATTAAGTCAGGAAAAGACAGGGTGACTTTGAAATGCAGGTTAGAATTTAAAAATATTATAATTGCTATAATTATGGTTTTCCACGACGGGGTAGAATAATATTAATAATTTTAAACAAAAAAGAACCGACTTCACTAAGTATCCACCTTTCCAACACCAAATGTTCGATCTGCTGTAAAAAATACTCAAATCACCATAGGTGTGCCTATAATAGTTGAAGACTTCCCTCGATTTCTCCAGGATCCCATCATCAGATCCTGACCTGGTTACAATGGGACTAACTGTGAAGTATACTCTTTCAAACAAAAAAAGAATTTTCCAAATCGGTCCAGCCGTCTTCGAATAATCGGTGAACATACATAAAAAAAAATAGCAAAAACAAAGATCCCGACGAATTGGTAACCTCCTCCTTCGAAATCTTGAAGTCGGTTGAAAACACAATTATAAAATTTAAAAAGCGGCTTAGTGCATGTTGGACCTACAGACCAAGAGAGAAACTCTACTCTCCTAACCATGTTGAACCTTATTACATACTTATTACAGAGCAGTCGTTCATAGGTGACAAGTAAAAAGTAGTAATAAGGGTCCGATAGAGAGTATAATGTAGGAGGCGGTGTCTCGTTTGTTTGTTTTTAACGAGAAATGGCAGATCTAAGGCTTCCGCCAGAGCCAGACTTCAGTGAAAAGGGAAGTAATTAAATGATCAGCCGTTTTTAAAACTGATTCGCAAAAAAAAATAGCTATTAAATCATTTGGTCGGCATACAAAAATTTTGCTGGCAACAAATAAAAATAGAGCTACACTATTGATCGGCAAAAACTCACAAACGGACAACGTTATAACCAATATTGATCTGCTTTTGTTATAATTCATCTGCTCAATAAATTGTTGAGCTGCAAAATAATTACTTGGTCTTGGTTAAGATTAAAAAAATGGTGGGTAGAAAAAAACATTGCTGTAAGCAGTTTAAATGAAAGGTATGCATATTAAAGCAATGGTAATCTGATATTAATAAACTTGGTGGCGTTTGATTTGAAAAATCGGCAGAGTTGTAACCGAAGTGAAAGTAGTCCACGTGACACGAGCAGCCAATCGTGTGCGTGTATTTTATTCTAAGGTTATTAGCAAATGTCTTTTTCGTATTTTTGATATTTTTTAATGATTACAATTTTTGGATTAACTTGCCCGTTTAAGAACTAAAGCGGTCCAAAGTTGCGAATTCGACAATAGAATTACTACGGAGCCAGAGACTTTAAAAAAATATATTATAATTAAATTTGGCTACAAATAAAGTGGGTTAGGTTAGGTTTGAACTGTGACCCTCAACCGACCCGAACAGCTACAAATAAAGTGGGTTAGGTTGGTTAGAACTGTGACCCTCAACCGACCCGAACGGGTACAAATAAAGTGGGTTAGGTTAGAACTGTGACCCTCAACCGACCCGAACGGCTACAAATAAAGTGGGTTAGGTTAGGTTAGAACTGTGACCCTCAACCGACCCGAACGGCTACAAATAAAGTGGGTTAGGTTAGGTTAGAACTGTGACCCTCAACCGACCCGAACGGCTACAAATAAAGTGGGTTAGGTTAGGTTAGAACTGTTTTTCTAAACTGACAGGAAAACGGGGATCGGGGGGCGAAGCCAACAGTTACAAGCTACAAGCTAATCAATACATCAAACAAAAATATAGCAACACTATGGCGAATCGAACAGCAGCATTGCTCCATAGAAAACCTGCAATGTATATCGAACCAACATTTTTTTTCCAAGTTGGCTGCATTGGCACGGTCGCTTTTCTTTCGTACTTACGTCAGTGTAGTCAGTCGTAATTTTGTAAATTCACAGACTAATAAGAGATACTACGTGTAAATTGTAACTGCATTATTAGATAAAATAATTGAAAACTCTGATATATGTACCTATACTATAATTACGACTTTTCAATAAATAAGAAGGTGCGAAGAAATAAAAATAACCAAAATATAAAAAGGACAGAAGATTAGAATTATGGAGATCATGCGGTCAAAATACAATAGTTGAAAGTGTTGAAATCCAGGAAGGAAACGAACATTGAATGCTAAAATAATAAGTCCGACGAGGAAATCGAGTATATCTACCAGAAAATACAAGTTTTCAGTTTAGAATGGAATCAGATTAGCTGCATAATCTGTACGAATAAAATTGTAATGCATATTATTCAGTAATACTCCTTTCATTGTGATTTCCTTTCGTCATTCGTTTCTAAGACTATTTTAGGTATATTTATTGTGTGACGTGTACGGTAGTTAATAAACGCACGTGAGATTTTGGTATTTGTTTATTTTATACATAGCTTATGCGACATATGTATGAAGGGAAACATTAAAATAATTTGATAAAAATCTAGGTAGCGGGGTGCTTGTTAAATCTGATGTTTATCGCATTGTGACAATATTGAGCACCATCCTATGCAACAAACGTTCTTGGACTTCATTTGGCACCAGTTTTCGCTTTTATTTGTTCGATTTATATACACTGAAAGAAAGAACTTCAAATGATAATTCAATACAAAACTGCATAACCTCAAAGCCATATAAACACGCAAATTTTATTATACCTGCATTTATATCTTAGCTAAGCTTTGTTAGTACATTTTATTGAACGGAGTTGGCAGATATTACGTTGATAAATAATAAAGTACGCAACCTGAAACTTAAAAACGTAAGTAAACAAAACTAACTTTTTAAATTAAAAATGTTACATGCCACAGATAAAACACAAATTATGCACAATTTTCGAATTATTCAAAGACAGGTGTTGCCACCAAGCGATTTTTCAAATTTGCCGCGCTTTTCTACTGACAGAAATCGTTTGCCGGACTATATAAAACTACAAGTATGGTAGAATAATGGGGAATTTTCTATTAATGTGGTAGCCCTTATCCTAGCTGTCAAAATATGTTTGTCCCTAAAACCGGTATTAGACATTGCAATTTGTAGGGCCCAATCTGATGTGTACCCTGCCTTTTACTACCCGCCTTCAGCTTTTATTACACTTCCCAATCTGGCAGATTGGGCCCTACAAATTGCAATGTCTTATATCGGTTTTACGGGGTATACGCTGACCCTCTATCTAGAGTATGTTCCGCTTCCATCTACGGCTGACCGTATATCCTGTCTACTATATATCCGTTCAATTATAACTGACAGTCAGTGTTGCCAGACCGTACCTTTTGGTACGATTTTACGTACTATTTTGGTCCTCTGCGTACCTTTAGGGGGGGTCCATTAATCGCGTCATACGTTTATGGCTTGTTTTAGACCCCCCCCCACGCCCTCCCCCATGGTGATCTTTGGTGATATTTTCAGGACCCCTCCACCCTCGTCCAATATGACGTGTAATTTTTTGGTAACTAAAGTAAGTACAGTTTTCTAACACGTGAAAACGTAACGTACGTACACGTGAAGGGTAAAAAAATGAAACTACATATATGCACATCTCACTAATTTCATTTTAAATAATATTTAGTAGAAAAAAACGGCCAAGTGCGTATCGGACCACGCATAATGAAGGGTTTCGTACCTACTATCGAAAAAGTAATATCAAAAGGTCGTGTCTGCCTATGAAAGACGTTTTTTGGAGATAACTTAATAACTCCTAAACCGATAAATATTCTCGATTTTTTTCATACTAGCTATGATACCCGGCTTCGCTCGGGAGTTGATATGAGATTACGTGGTAGATGAAATAAAAAAACATACTATGACGTAAAAAGTAAAAAATATATTTTGAAAACATTTTCTATATTTACATGTATTTGCATTTTCTCATTATTTACACTACTTGTTTATAAACAACATTTTTCATTTTATTGTCCGGGGTATATATATATAAATTTTTCGAACTTCCTACTCTTGAGCAAGCTACATATAGCTGACCGTGAGAGAAGCAGGATTCTTTGAGGTTGATGCCACAATATTTCAAAGTTTGCCCTTGCGCTTTGTTAATTGTAAAACTAAAGGCTAATTTAATTGGAAACTGCAATCTTTTAAATTGAAATGGCAATTCAGAAGAGATCAGTGGTATTCTAGGTATAAATACTGTGTGTCCTTTGTTCTTTCCAGAAATAAGTTCAGCTTCAATGACATTATTCGATAGCTGTTTTACGATCATCCTCGTTCCATTACATAGTTTTGGGCAGTTGAGATTTCTGAGTAGTATGATTGGAGATCCAATTTTCAGACGAAGGCAGTGTAATGGCATTCCTGGTACTTGTAAAGAGTTTAGAAATTCAGTAGGAAAGTTGACACTTTCTTCAATGGATACCATCGTGTCGATCGATTTATATACTTTCTCTTCACCAGGTATTTTCTTTAGAATATTAAAATTGATATCGTCAACAATATTATTTTTAGTGGCCAAAATTGCTCTTTGAAATAACCACTCTACGTTGGTATAGTTCTGAATAATATTTGGATAAATTTTGTCGATTAGTTATTCGTTTTCAGTAGTGGCTATGTTACAGAAATCACTATTGAGTTCAATGAGGCCGGTCGTTTGGTCAGTAGGATATGTACCTTCGCCTATTTGTAAAAGTATTTTAGCAAAATGTGCTGTTGTTTCATCTTTTGATAATTCAACCCTCATGTTTTTTGTTAATTGCAGTATTTGTACTTGCGGCCAGAGATGTGACTTTTTTAAGCATGCATTGATCTCGTCTGCTGGTGTTGATTTGGGAATAACTGGAAGTGTTTGTCGAAAATCTCCTGAGAGTATGAGTAGAGCTCCTCCCATCATTTCAGAGTTTTTTCGCAATTCTTGTAATGTTCTGTCCATGGCTTCTAGTGATTTTTTATGGTCCATGGTGCATTCATCCCAGAAGATAATTTTAGCATGTTTTAGAAGTTGACCCCGTCCAGATGTTCCTGAGATTTTACATACCGGGAATTGTTGTTCGGCTATATTCAACGGTAGTTGTAAGGCAGAATGGGCAGTTCGTCCTCCTTCCATAAGTGTGGCTGCAATGCCGGATGATGCTAGTGCCAGTGCGATGTGTTTTTCAGCACGTATTTCCGCCAGTATTACAGGGTTGGGCATATTAAGTGTCCTATTTTAATAAGACAATAAATTTTAAATAAAACAACAAAAATAAAAATGCTGTATGTATTTGTGTTAAACTATGTTATATATTTACAAAATTAATTCGTTAACTCAAAACGCTCTCCTTTGGCTCGTAAAACTTTACGCAATTTCTTGTAAAACGACTTGCATGCGGCACGCACGACTTCTTCAGGTATCTCGTCCCATATTTTGATTAACCGATCCTTAAATGAACTCAAATTTAGTCCATGTGTGCTCCCAATTTTGCTTAACATGTAACCCCATATTGAAAATCCAAGGGATTCAGGTCTGGTGACGACGCAGGCCATTCTTCCCATGGTATAAAATCTGTTAAATTTTGCCGACACCAGTCCTGTGTACGTTTGGCTTTATGTGATGGGGCACTATCCTGTTGGAAACAGTAATACTCGTTCCCATATAACATTTGAGCGTTTTTAAGCAGATGATCTTGTAAAACGTTCTGTATGTAGAAGTCTTGGTTGATTTTCACCCCACGGTCAATAAACAGTAGTGGCAACTTCCCTTTAGGACTTATGGCCCCCCATACCATAACTGCAGACGTACTCTGGAATCGTTGCACTGCTAGTTTGTCCGCTGGAATATCCCGTAAACTTACTCCGTACACTCGATCATTCTGTTGATTGTGGCTGTCTTGTAGCACAAACATCTTTTCATCCGAAAAAATCATATCAGCTCCATCGTGCCAAGCTAATATACCCCTACATTTTTTAAACTCTAGCTTTTTTTTGAGCTATTGTCAAACCGTGTATTTTCTGTTTTTTGTAGGCCTTGAGGTTCAGATCAATTCGCAATATTCGGCCCATTGATCTTCTTGAGACTTTCAGGTCCTTCGCGAGTTTACTCGCACTTTGTGCTGGATTCCGCCTAATTCTCTCACGGACGCGTTTTATTAGATTTCCCACACGTATCGATGGTTTCCGTCCAGGTTTGGGCCTCGGTCGGCAAGATCCGGTTTCTATAAAACGTTTTATAGTCCGCGATATGAACCTTATATTTATATTTAGGCGTTTCAGTTTCCTAAATATCTCGCATGGCTTATATTTTTTCTTGTACAAATCTATTACGAGTTCGCGTTTTGCGTCCATCGTTGACAAATGTACAAAAAAAAGATAATCAATCTGTCATTATGATTTATAGATACTATAATAAATAAGCAATTTAAAAAGTATAATAGTTCAAAAAGATCTGAAGTATTTTAAGAAAAAAAGAGGTTTCTAAAACTAGGACACTTAATATGCCCAACCCTGTAGATTTATTAGAAACGTTTTACCGGTGCCTCCTGGTGCGTCCAAGTAAATAATTCCACCAGTGTTGTTATTTATTCGGTTCATTATAACGTTGTAAATTTTTTTTTGATTGTCATTGAGGAGTGGTTTGTTGTGAGCAATGTATTCAAGTAGTTCATTGACGTTGTAGCTTTTTTCCTTTGTAATTTCGTAGTTTAGCACACTGAAAGTATTTCTTTGTGGTGCTGGCATTCCAATTTCTACTAAGGTCTGGTTATTTATTATTGCTAAACATTTATCTTCTAAGCAAATGAGTGTTTCATTGAAGATGTCGTCATTGAATTCTATAGTCAGTTCTGGATTAGCTTGTCGGATTTGGTACAATATATCATCACTCATATTCCTTTTGAAAGAGTCCCATAGCTGTTTTGGGTTTGATGGGTTACATGTTGTTAGAATTATGGCGAATAACTCTCGAATTTGTTCAGCTGAAGCTGTGAGTGTGGCTTCTTGTAGTGTTAATTCCCAGTGGTTATCGTTTTCCAATAATCCTAAACGTTGACATGCTTCTCTGTAAGTCTGGCATATGTAGCCGTCAATAGTCCTGAGATCTGTGAAACTTGTTGGTCCCCGTATTTCGTGTAACAACATTCGGAGATAGAAACATTCGGCATTGTTTGGATGTACAGTGTATACTCGACCTATTGCGTTAGTTTTCATTATTTCTGGATGACCCTCTTCTGGCATTCCTTGTTTTCGTCGTTGAAAAATTTTCCTTGTTTTGTCCCACGTATAATAAATAGGGACGTCGACATACAGTAACGTCTTTGCGAATGGATCCGTTTGGCAAAGTTGGAAAAAAGCTGTTAATGTTGTGTTCTGAGGTGGTTCGCTTGCAATTTTTCTAGCCGAGTCTTTTGTGAAGTAAACTCTCTGTCCATTCTCCAAATGTACTGCTAGATGTTGCACAGCTGGTTCGCGTTCGTGTATGGGAAAACTAAAAATCCTCCACGCTGCTTCGTTACTGTTGATCTTCCCATTTGGTACATGAGGATTTCATCATTTCTATTATTTTGTTCGCTATTTTGGACTATTTGAAATACTGCCATATCTCTACCTTTGTTTACGTACTTACATATATATTTAATAGATTTTACTGAATTGCAATATTCAACGTTTATGTGTGCTTGGAACATTTTGGAAAGTAGTGGGTTATATGGTACTACCCATTGATTATCTATTTCCAGTTCGTCTCTGCCTTGTATTCGTATTTTTGCTGTGAAGCCACCGTTTTTCGGTGATCGTCTTCTATATTTGGGATAGCCGTCATCTTCAGTTTTTGTATCGTCCAAGTATGGTTTTGGATATTTTTTTGTACATTTTCCATCACTCATGCATGGCGCATTGAAGTTTAATGGTCCACATGGTCCGTGAATCATGTTTTTCACTACTATGTTGTATAGTTACGGATCATTTTGTGGATTGGGAAATTCAGCTTGGATGATTTTGTCGATATCCGTGGGATAAATTTTATCGTGTAGCCATATGAGATTGTGTGAGTGAGGTAATCCTCGTTTTTGCCACTCGATTGTGTACATCCAGCATCTAACGGTTCCAAAGATGTGGTATTTTGTGATGACTTCAATAAATCTTATTTGTTTTTGTCGAAAAACTCGGGCTATCATGTCGTGTCGATCCATGGAGGTTTGTCCGTATTTTAGTTGTTCTTTGATTTCTGGCCATGATGAGTTGCATGTAAATGTTATGAAGAGATCAGGTCGTCCATATTTTCTTACGTAGGTCATGGCATCTTGAGTATATTCGTGCATATGTCTTGGACTTCCTATGTATGATGAGGGTAAGATTATCATTGTTCCAATATCGTCAATATTGCCGTCATTTATGATCGCATCTCGAAGGTGGATGTATTCTTCTGTGCGTAGTTTCTTCTGATTCAGTCTTATGTAAAGCATCCGTTCTGCTTCTATTTTTGCGTACATATCTACCAGAAATTGTTGGAATAAACGGCGAGGTTGAGAATCTGATTGTATATTTCATTGTCTCTGATCATTAAGCGGTAAGCATAGAACTCCTTGGAAGTGACTTTTTTGTTTGTTTCTATGCCTGTTTTAGGATGAATTTGTTTTATATTGAAATGATAACCATCCTCTCCGTGCAGAAATATTAACGGATATTGAAGAGCATCATATGAACGGTGTGTCTCTGCAATGCGTTGTAGTCCTTTTCTTCTTCGTTGTACAATTATGTCACGGCTTGTATTTTCATTGTCCACAATTACGATGGCGACTTCATCTATCTGAGGTGCATTAAATCTACGTTCGTGTTCTCCACGTGGTCTTTTATCGGCTCGAATTACAATTTTATAGTCATCAGAAATCATGCGGTCTAGTGTTGTTTTGAATATGTAAATCAGTTGATTGTATTTGTGTAAGATCCTCTGTACATCTTGGATTATTTCGCGTTTCAATCCAATAAAATTTGTACATCGTTGATCAATTTCGTTTTCTTCATTTCCGATGAAATATACTTGCAGAAATTTATTGTCATCGTTAGGCATTGGTAGTAACGATCCAATTTTGTGATAAATTTGCCCTTGAATTGAAAATACATATTCAAATTTGTCTCTATTAGTGTCAGTCGAAGTAACACCGAAAGAAGTCATTGGAAAGCAGGAGTTGTATGATCTTATATTTTGAAGAAAGTGTTTTGATTCTGGTGTTTCCCCGGTCATGTAATGTAGAAATTCCTGTGGAGGTGCTTCCAGTGGTGGTAATCGAATTTTTCCATTCATGCAACAGAGACCTGGTGTTTCTTTACTAAATTTTTTCGCGTGGCAAAATTGGCAAATGTTATTCATTTTTCCGATCACAACATATTTATGATCGTAATATTTCTTCGTCGGTTCGTAGTGGAATGCTTCCTTTGTTAGATTATCTTTTAAAATGCTCGATTCTTCAATACTTTTATTTTCTTTTCTTTCTTCGCTTTTTCCGCTTCTCAGGGTGCTCATTCTGGTTCGTTGATTTTGTAAACGTACTTCGCGCTCTTCTTCCGTTTCATTTCTTCGATTTTCTTTTTGTTTCCGCCGTTTCGCTGCAGAACTGGCAAGATCTCCACCTCTTTTACGTCTAGGCATTGTATTCTGTAAAATATAAATTAAATGAACATTTTATAGACAAATATATTGTTACGTAAACGTGGAGCACGTTGAGACAAAGAAAAAAAAAATTTAATCTTCAAGCGGTCGCGCGATATTTTGTTTACGGCCAAAGTATATAGAAGGCATCGATTCAACGCCGCGCGACTACTTGAAAGTTAAGGAAATTACAATTAAAAGAAAAAAAAAAACCATTAGAATTAATTAAATACACTATTAAAAATACTCACATTTGATATTTCACAATAAAGGCTCACAGATAACTTTTTTCTTCTTCGCTTCGAAATCGAGAATTAATTAAACACACTATTAAAAATACTCACACGTGATACTTCAAAATAAAGGCTCACACACAGATAAGTTCTTTCTTTTTCGTTTCGAAATCGCTTGTTTCGCTGTTCAAATCAAACTAACTCTGGCGGGTGACACCGGGCTCTTATATATTCAGAAAGCTAGGCTCTAGGATATTCGAGAAAGGTGGCGCTAGGATATTCGAGAAAGTTTGGGAATAATCGATCGTTTAAGTCCATATTGTGTACAATGAATGAAATTCAACTATTCGACAACAGATGGCGCCACTTTGGACAATGAATGAAGTTCAACTACTCGACAACAGATGGCGCCACTACACTTACTTTCCGAGTTGAAGGGTTGGAAAAGCCCTTATATCTTTAAAGACACACCCTTTAGGTTAAAACGGGAACTTTCTTGTTCGAGGGGGAATAAAGGGCTATCACACTATATAAGTCCCTTTATCGTGCTGGGACTCCTTTTTAAGTTTTATCGGCACGCACATTTTCTCAACTTAGTTTTATTATATATAATGATGATGATTTTTTTGGCTCTTCGGTTCAAAAATGACAGGGGGGGGGGCACAATTTTTTTAGACTTACGGGGTGATTATTGATATTTGGTTGTGATTACTGAAATTGTTACATGTATGGAGTGCATCCCCCCCCCCCCCCTAAATATATTTTCTCAGCAATTTTACTACAAAACTGAGTAGCGGCATACAACAATACACCTTATGTTCGAATATTTATTAAGATACGTTTTATAGTTTCCGAGTAAAATGGCTGTGACATACGGACGGGAAAACGGACGGACGGACATACGGACGGACGGACGGACAGACGGCCATAACGAAACTATAAGGGTTACGTTTTTGTCATTTTGGCTACGGAACCCTAAAAACCTACTGTGAAGAAAATAATATTTCAAATGCCACTAAAAATATTTACAATCATAGTGCATAACAATTAGTCCCAAGACGTAAAAAACCTTGTCGATGAGGAGTTCCATTCTGGTCTTCACAAGCAGTTTCAATTTCACTAAATAGCACTATTCAAATGCAATTGTTTGGTTTTTAGACTTAAAAAAATCGCTATACGTCTCCTTATAAGCTTTCAGGAGTTCCCTTGATTCCTTATGGATCCCGTCATTAGAATTTGATTTTGATAAAAATGAGATCAATCTAAGTGACCCCGTGCATAAAGCATAGCGACGCCTCGCCCGCTCAACTAAACGCAGAAGTCCAACTGCGAGGCAAATTTTACTCTGGTTTTCACAAATTGGTTCATTTAAAAGTTGATCATTTTTATTTTATTGAAATATTTTAAATACAGTATAGCACGAAGGAACAAAAAAATTACACGTGATACGTGTCCAAACCCCCCTCCCCCCTGTGGTGATCATTGGTGATTTTTTCTTGACCCCCTCCCTCCCCCTATACAATATGACGCGATTAATGGACGCCCCCTTAACGTACCCTGCGGAAAACCGTACTAAAACCGTACTATTTGACCTACCCGGCGGATTTACCCTTACTACGGATTTCCGTACTAAAAATCGTAATGAATTTCGAGCGTGTTATTTAGTTAAAATTGACCTCATGGTATATCTACCTATATATGGTCACTGTATTCAATTATAATTATTTTTTACCACACTATAACGTCACGTGTCAAATCAACCGTCACTAGACTGTGTCACAGAAATATAGGATAGTAGTAGTAGCATAAAGTAGCAGAAATCGTCACCAATGTGTTGTGTAGTCACTAATCTATGCCCTCGTGCGGGTTGGCCGTCACTTACCTCCATTCACATTGGCCCGAGTTTGCTATGAGAGTGATAAGGCATCAGCGCTCGATTTATATCGTTACCAGAGGCCTACTGTGAACTTCAAAACCTCGCTATTTGCATCTCTTTTGCTCGTAAATATAAGCAAGTGCGATAGACAGGGAGACAACGAAATTTCGATTTACGACGTTCGCGGTAGGGCCCCGCTGATCGTGGTCCACACAGAAGTTTCCTTTACAATTTCAATGTTTAGCTATTTCTAACGAATATGGTTGTATGAGATATAAATAGCCAAATTATAACTCGTACATCAATAAAACACCACCCGCTGTAGCATGACGCTACGTATCGTACGACATCTGTCGACTTTCTTTAGAACTTCTGAACTTCTGTGTCTAAGGCTAGGTCACGGTTGATATATAAAAAAAGCGTACATTGTGATTCACGGCATTACAGGTAGATGGCGCTTATATCAGTCCGTATTTTGTAATACGTCTGGCAGTTATAAAATTGAGATAATACTCGCGCTAATTTTGAATGTGAATTTTTGAGGTATTCCAGATTGTCAAAAAGAAAAAAGTTGATTTTTGATTGAGTCTGTCAGAGAGCGCCGTGAGATTTTGGAAAGAAAAAGAGATAATCTGGATTTGGTCTGGGGTTTTTGCTATAATTTGCTTAGTTGCATCGTGGTGAAGTGCGATTTATTTCAAACATTATATAGCAAGTGCTATTAATACATTATTGGAGCAAAAATAAAACCAAAACCATTGCCGGGCAAAAAAGGCCATATAAATTATATAGCAAGTGCTATACACTGGAACCGCCTGATCCGGAAGGATTCCGGAAGGCGCTTGTGGATGCCGGGCCGGCGGGACGGTCTGCAGCTGCCGCGATTTCCGCGGGTTTCTTCGCCACATCATCGGAGAGTTAGAGTCCGCATCCAGCGGGCTCTCCAAGTGAGAAAAGGAGTTCAGCGAGCTATTGGGTCCGCCTAAATCAAAGCGGACACTTGCCCACGAACTCTTTTTAATTTAAAGCAACAGCTTTAGCCATCCTGCTTTCGAGAGTATCAAATTATTTACATTTTTGTTAAAAACGTTATAAATCGGATTCCTTTTCTTTGTATCCAGTATTTTTGTGCCATAATAGTTTTTTTTGTTGTTTTGCTAAATTCCCCAAATTCCAATTGCCTCGTTTGACGGGCGTATAAAGACCTGGCTCTTTAATTTAGGCTACGTTCAGCCAGCGAATCATCTGTCACCATCCATATCACCCGCCTCATTAACCCATTATTTTCCTGCAGTCAAATTATTACTAGCCGAGTCTTTATTTTTACTTACCGGTTTTGCTAACTATTGAATGTGCAATGTCCTTGTTTAGGTACAGTTGTCTTCATTTTTAAGTGAAGTGCTAATATTAAATATTTTTAATTATTGTAATTTAATTACATTCTGGCCACTAGGGAGGTTGTTGAATGTGAAAGTGAAATAGGTACAGTTGTCTTCATTTTTAAGTGAAGTGCTAAATTTAAATATTTTTGTTATTGTAATTTAATTGCATTCTGACCACTAGGGAACTTATTGAATGTGAAATACCCTTATTTAGATGCCGTTATTGTGATTTTTACGTGAAATGCTAAATTTTAAATAATTGATTATTTTTGCTAATATTAAATATTTTTACTTTGTCGTCAAAATTAAACGTGTTAATGCAATTAAGAAGTGTTTTACTGCAAAATGGCGCCCGATAAGGTAAAGAACTCTGGATTTACTTTTAATAATTGTAATTAATTTTTTTTTTTTATTTGTGAGACGGTGACCGTAGACCGGTCGCGGTTCTATTAACCTTGATTTTGGTTTGTTTCAGCCTGCTGCCTCCTTACGTCCCATCACTAACCCGAATTCCGTCATATTAAAAAAATTGCTTTTATTTATGTTAAAAAAAAAACGAATTTATCTGTTGCCCTTTACTTATGCCTTTTTCTCAATTACCCGTAACATATCCCGAATACCTTATTTCATAGTCTGAGTCCTGTAGTTAGAGCCCGTAGACGTTAGGGAATTCGCAGGTAAGTCAGACATAGAATGTATGATTTGCGTTTTGTTATTTTTTTCAGAAACTGAACTTGTTTTTTTTGAATTCGAACTCTAACTTGGCATTTAGACTTCGAGTGTTATTTTCTTTCTTTGACTTAAGCGCTTGGTTTAAACCACGGAACTTCGGATTTTATTTTTTAGGTAGATTAACTTTATTTTTTGTTTGAACTTGCAACGCAAGACAACATTCGACTTTTCGCCATGTCGCACTTAAGTAATGAAGGATCAATTGCTGAGACACCTCATGCGCACTCATCTTTAAACTCGTACGATCCGTGGATTTTAAATCCAATGGCAGACGATGAAGAACAGTTTTTTGATTCTGAACCACGACCCCAGGCGATGCATATGTCCGGACTTCCCCCGCCTTTTCCTTTCAAAGATTATTCACTTACGAAATGGAACTTGAACTTTTCCGGGGACACTTGTGTTCGCGAATTTTTCTTTCGAATCGAGGAAGAAGGTATGGCGCGTAACGTCAATCCTTCATATGTTGTCAGACGTTTCCATGAATTGTTGTCAGATAGTGCCTTGAAACATTTTAGGGCAATCAGATATCCGGGTCTTACTTACGCGGAATTAAAGTCTGAATTCGTTAAAACCTTCGACGTAGCCGATTTCGATTTCAAGCTTGAGAGCCAACTTCGCGCTTTATCACAGAAGGACAACCAGTCAGTGGTTGATTTTGTTATTCAGGCGCGCGATCTAAACGCAAAGCTTCGTACACCGGTTTCCGAAGACAACCTGTTTAACATTATTAAATATGGAATGAATCCTAGATATCATCCTTGTCTTGCAACTAACGTGGTCAGGGATATTGATGGTTTGTTAGAAGTCGCGAAAAATTTTGAAGCCTTTCAAGGTTCACGTCCAGCACGTTTGGCTATTGCACCGATTAGTGCTCAAGTTGTAGGTCAACCCAGTTCTATAGTGTGTATGAAGTGTGATGCAACTGGTCACAACTATCATAATTGTCCTAACGTTTCAGGGGCAGTGTGCTTCAAGTGTAAGCGTGTTGGTGCAATCACACGCGATTGTCCTAGTTGTAATTCTGGTCCGTCAAAAAACGACTAAGTGGCGCACTGAGAGGTCCATCGGTGTCGCCCGTTTATATGAATAATTCCCCGGATAATAGACTTTTTATTGATGTTTTAGTTGCTGGCTCTTCGGTAAGAGCTCTTTTAGACTCTGGTGCTCAGGTTTCACTAATTGATATATCCCTCTTATCGGAGCTCGGTATAACATATCACGAGGATATCCGGCCTTATGTTGTCTCCGCCGACAATTCTCCTATTGAAATTCTAGGCGGTTTGGACGTCCCCATTCTTTTTAGTGGCATTCGCGTTCTGCACGCCTGTCTAGTAAGCAGTAATCTTCCTACTGCATTTATTTTAGGAATTGAGTTTTGGAATGCTGTTGGTCTCATTGACATTTTAAAGAAGGCATTCCGTGATGGTTTGTCAGGTAAGCTTTACGTCGCTTCACATCATGTTCCTGTCGCAGTCCCACGAGTAGGTGAGGTTCGCTATGTCCACCCTCGTACGGTGCTTGCACCACTGCAGGAATCAAAACTCCAATGTGTTATTGACGAGTTTGAGGAGATTTCTTCTGATAAAGCTGGATTAGGTTGTACTTCGTGGCTTTCGCATAAGATTGAGACTGTTGGTTCGCCCATCCGTCAACGTTACTATCCCTTATCTCCAGTCAAACTCAAGATTCTCAACGAAGAGATCGACAAGATGTTAGAGTCAGGCGTTATTCGTCCCTCACGATCACCCTGGGCTTCCCCAGTGGTGATGGTTACCAAGAAAGATGGTAGTGTCAGGTTTTGCGTGGACAGTAGGAAGTTGAACAGCGTTACCATCAGGGATTCATACCCTCTCCCGCGCGTCCAGGACATCCTTGATAACCTACGAGGTGCCAAATATCTAACTTCGTTGGATTTTAGGAGCGCCTTTTGGCAAATCCCCTTAGCTGATAAGGCCAGTTGTGAGAAAACGGCCTTTATTGTACCCCAAAGGGGCCTCTTTGAGTTCGTTCGTCTCCCTTTTGGTTTAACCAACGCTGCGTCCGAGATGCAGAGGCTTACTGACATGATTGTCAATTTTGAATATACCCCTGAGTCTGAGGATTTTATCTTCGGCTATGTTGATGATTTGATTTTGGTGTCTCGTGATTTTGACAGTCATATGCGGCTTATTCGTAAGGTTCGTGATAGGTTGAAAGAAGCTGGTCTTACGGTTAATATAGATAAGTGCGAGTTTTGTAAGTCTGAATTGAAGTATCTCGGCTACATCGTCAATGAGCGTGGTCTTCAAACTGATCCAAAGAAATTAGAAGCTATTAGGGATTACCCTACCCCTTCTTCTGCCAAGTCTCTACGTGCTTTCATTGGTATGTGTTCGTATTATCGCCGTTTCGTGGATGGTTTTTCTTCGATTATTGCTCCTCTGACGGCACTTATCGGTAAGAGAAAGGGACGTGATCCCATCGATTGGAACGATAGTGCTAGTGAAGCTTTTTCTAAATTGAAGGATGCCTTGATGAGCGCTCCGTTGATGGCTTGCCCGGATTTTTCGAAACCTTTTATCCTTCAATGTGACGCTAGCCAGGTTGGCTTAGGCTCGGTCCTGGCTCAAGAGTTTGACGGCGTTGAACATCCAATTGCTTATTATTCTCGTTTATTCACTAAAGCTGAACGTGGATACGGGACAACCGAACATGAGCTTCTCGCCGTTGTTGATTCCGTAAAGCTTTTCCGCGGATATCTCGATGGAATGAGGTTTAAGATCATTACTGACCATATTGCTCTTAAATGGTTGATCACTAAACATCGGTATCAACGTTCAAATTTCGTGGCACTTGGTAAGGGTCGCAAAAAAAGAAATACATAGGTATCATTGTTTTATTTATTAGTAATAAATAACATTTAATTTATTTTTATTCTTAATCGTACTTTGGTAAACTGTACATATATTTAAAGAGGTTTATATTCTTAATACGTCATAGAACCTCAATACTCATTTCATTATCCATTTGTAAAAAAAATTCTAAATGCCAAATAGGCAACAAATGAATTGTCATGCAAAATAATATGTGGTAAAATCTTCAACGATAATAGTTCTTAAAAACACTTACAACTACAATTTAGCATTGATAAATCTTTACCCAACTCCCTATCAGACTTGAGAAAATGGATTTGACGCAGTATACTGATTTTATATTCACTAACGAAGGTGCTTGCTGTACTATTTGCGAAATGAATATAAAAAAGAAAAGGTACAATATAGAGAAACATTTGAAATCAAAATCTCATCAAGATAAATTATCTGATTCACGCTGACATTTACAGGATATAATACGAGATAATGCTGATTTCGAAATTAAAGACGATATCGTATATTGCAAATTGTGTAATTCGAAATTATTTCCCTCTAAATCTAGTATCGACCGCCATTTAAAAACAGATTTACACAACAAAATTCATAAAAATAATGCACAAGAAAAATTTAATAAAGATTTAACAGAGTTTATGATTTGTTCGAATATACCGTCGTCAAAATTAGACAATCCTAAATTTAGAAATTTTGTAGAAAACCTTTTAAATCATAAATATGGAAACGATATTACTGTGCCGAGTGAAACAAAAATACGAGTAAAATGCTTACCTGAATTGTATGAAAAGAAAAAAAATGAATTGAAAGAGAAATTACAAAATAAAATGATTTACCTCAGTGTTGATGAAACATCAGATTCCGTGGGAAAAAAAGTGGCAAATATTTTGATCGGAGCTCTAGATGGAACTAGTACCCAGCCACATTTATTTGCTTCTAAGGTATTGGAGGCGACTAACCATTCGACAATAACCAAACTCGTTGAGGAAACCCTTGAAGATCTTTGGGGCGATGAATACAAAAAAAACATGGATAAATTATTATTTTTTATAACGGATGCCGGTTCCTACATGGTAAAAGCAGCTAAAAACCTTGTTCAGAAATATAAAAATATGACTCATGTAACATGCATAGCACATGGATGTAATCGAGTCGCAGAGATAATTAGAAGTCTTTACCCGACCATAAACAGTTTGATTGACTGTATCAAAAAAATATTTCGTAACGCTCCTTCAAGGACAAATTTATTTCATCAAATGTGTGTAAATATTCCTCTACCACCCCGACCCGTGATAACAAGATGGGGAACATGGTTAAATGCTGCCTCATATTATCACATGCATTATGATAAAATCAAATCTGTCATCGATGCCTTAAATCCGCGTGAACGAGTGCAATTTCTAAAGAAAAATAAATTTTCCGTAACCGGAATTTAAAAACTGAGTTACTATTCGTCGATACACACTTTAGTATAATTGCTAAGTCAATAAAATTATTGGAGGATCCAAAACTGAGTCTAACAGAATCATTAAACATTGTTCATGGTTTGCAAAAAAAAATATCAACGTTAAGGTTACATCAAAATGCCAGAAAAGTTTATTTTAAATTAAAAAGTGTATTAAAGAAAAATCCTGGTTATAAGACTGTACAAATAATTAACCAACTATCTAAAAACAACGAGGCTGAAATACCAGAAAGTGTAAATAAAAACTGTGTGCAAAATTTTCAATGCTTGACATACCTTCCTATTACCTCAGTCAGCGTGGAAAGATCTTTTAGTCATTTAAAATGGATATATTCTTACAGACGTCAAAGATTGACAGCAAAATCTATGGAACAAATTTTAGTGATCTATTCTAACTCGTAAAATATTGTATGCCACACCTGGACATAAAGTGGCTTTTTCCGCACGCTACGCGTACGGATAGAGCCGCTTTCTGGCCAAATGTGCACATATTTTTCCAACACGGGAGGTAATAAAGAAAGCCCTCGATCGCATAATTACGTCCCTCGCTTGCAGCTTGGGCCGCAACAATTGCGATTGCGCGGCCTTTCTTTGTTTTACCACCCTAATTAGGAAATGTACTATTTAGGGGCTTTTTTATTTACATATACAAAATAAAGGTTAAAAATACTAAGTGATTTGTTTGTATTTATTTTTCTGCCAACCGTACATTGCCACGAAATTTGAACGTTGATACCGATGTTTATTGATCACCCTTGATAATCCTACCGGGCGCTTGGCTCGTTGGGCAACTTTGATTTCCCAATAAAACTTTGAGATTGAACATAAAAAAGGTGTCCTTAATGTTGTTCCAGACGCCTTGTCCCGCGCTCAAGTTGGGCTTATCTCATTCGCGCGTGGCATGGATCCTTCTGGAGATCCTTGGTATGAACGAATTTACCAGGGAGTTTTGGACAATCCTCAAATGTTTACTGCATTTGCTCTTCGGGATGGTGTCTTAATGCGCAGGGTATCTATCGAAAACCCTTTAGCACCTAATCCATGGCGTATAGTTCTTCCTGCTTCAAGGACTAGAGAGGCGGTTGCTGAAATTCATAATGGATTTCCCAACGTTCATCCTGGTGTTATGAAAACGTATTTAAAAGCTCGTGACTTATACTATTGGCCGAATATGTACCGTGATGTTACAAGGTTCCTTTCCGAATGTCAGATTTGCAAGTCTTATAAAATTGCAAATTCACAACCTCGTGGACTTCGCTTATTTCCTCGTCGTGTTGCGGCTCCAATGGATCTTCTTTCCATTGACTTAATTGGTGCTTTACCGGTTAGCCGCAATGGGTGTCGTTATATTTTGACTTTGGTTGACGTTTTTACCAAATTTGTTTGGTTGGTCCCTTTGAAGTTGGTGAATGCGAGGTCAATATCGATGGCATTAGAGTCGGAGGTTATTTTGCGGTACGGTGTTCCTACTAACATTCTCTGTGACAACGCTACAGTTTTTCATAGTCGTCAATTTCTGGATTTCCTGGCGAGCTATAATATTCCAGGTCCGTGTTATACCCCATATTATTCGCCACAAGCGAATGTTGTGGAGAGATATAACCAGGTCGTGATTACTACTTTGAGCATTTTAGTTGAAAATGACCAACGCAGTTGGTCGGGTCATTTACATCGGGTCGCTCTTTATTTAAACTCTTGTATAAATTTGGCTACTGCTTATACACCGAATTTTTTGATGTACGGCCGCGAGTTGTCAATGATTCGTGAACGTGTTGAGAATCAGGTTGTGGACCAAGATGTGGGACTCAGCCGGATGGAACGCGCTTCGAATCTTCAGACGCTTCGTGAGGTGTACGATAAAGTTTCTGATTCGATGGCTTTAGCCTTTCATCGTAACGCCGCCAAGTTCAACACGAACCGTTCTTCGCCAAGAATCGTTGGTGACCAAATCGTTTGGCGCCGGAATTTCCAGCGTGGATCCGCTGATCCTTTTCGAGGCGGTAAATTCGCTCCACGTTTCGTTCGGTGCCGTGTGGTTAGACGGGTGTCTCCACAGGTATATGTACTGGCTGATACCGATTCCGAGCACGCCGGCACCTATCATATTAAAGATATTTTGAAATAGTTTCTTCTTTCGGCCCGTTCAGTATTCTCAAAATTCTAAAATGGGCTTTAGTCCGCCATTCCCTTATCGGTAATCCTTGCTTGATTCGTTTCTTATCGTTTTTTGTTTTCGTTTGAGCGTTTCCTTGCTCCTTTTTCCAGGTTTGACCTTTTTTTACCGTTGGTGCTTAAGGCTTCGTTTATCTTTCCCGGTCTATGATAGCCTGGTTGTATAATTTGATGACTCGATGTGAGGGATTAAGATCTGTGGCCAGGTGCAGTTTCTGTCCTATCCCGGCCGTCACGTCTTGGACCGCGTGACGCGTTGGTTGGCGTTTTGTCATCTTCTTAATCTATTAGATTAGTCTTTAGGGGTAATGTTAATAACTGGTTGGTTTTGTTTTTTTTGTAATTCGTTTAGGGTTCTCTTGTTGTACCTTTTTTAGCCTTAGAATTAAGTTGTGTTTTTTTGTTGCTTGGGGTTAGTTTTCTTGTGTTTTCTTGTGTTGTTGTTTGTTTGTTTCTTTGTTTGGTAGGGAGATGCTGTAGCATGACGCTACGTATCGTACGACATCTGTCGACTTTCTTTAGAACTTCTGTGTCTAAGGCTAGGTCACGGTTGATATATAAAAAAAGCGTACATTGTGATTCACGGCATTACAGGTAGATGGCGCTTATATCAGTCCGTATTTTGTAATACGTCTGGCAGTTATAAAATTGAGATAATACTCGCGCTAATTTTGAATGTGAATTTTTGAGGTATTCCAGATTGTCAAAAAGAAAAAAGTTGATTTTTGATTGAGTCTGTCAGAGAGCGCCGTGAGATTTTGGAAAGAAAAAGAGATAATCTGGATTTGGTCTGGGGTTTTTGCTATAATTTGCTTAGTTGCATCGTGGTGAAGTGCGATTTATTTCAAACATTATATAGCAAGTGCTATTAATACATTATTGGAGCAAAAATAAAACCAAAACCATTGCCGGGCAAAAAAGGCCATATAAATTATATAGCAAGTGCTATACACTGGAACCGCCTGATCCGGAAGGATTCCGGAAGGCGCTTATGGATGCCGGGCCGGCGGGACGGTCTGCAGCTGCCGCGATTTCCGCGGGTTTCTTCGCCACATCATCGGAGAGTTAGAGTCCGCATCCAGCGGGCTCTCCAAGTGAGAAAAGGAGTTCAGCGAGCTATTGGGTCCGCCTAAATCAAAGCGGACACTTGCCCACGAACTCTTTTTAATTTAAAGCAACAGCTTTAGCCATCCTGCTTTCGAGAGTATCAAATTATTTACATTTTTGTTAAAAACGTTATAAATCGGATTCCTTTTCTTTGTATCCAGTATTTTTGTGCCATAATAGTTTTTTTTGTTGTTTTGCTAAATTCCCCAAATTCCAATTGCCTCGTTTGACGGGCGTATAAAGACCTGGCTCTTTAATTTAGGCTACGTTCAGCCAGCGAATCATCTGTCACCATCCATATCACCCGCCTCATTAACCCATTATTTTCCTGCAGCCAAATTATTACTAGCCGAGTCTTTATTTTTACTTACCGGTTTTGCTAACTATTGAATGTGTAATGTCCTTGTTTAGGTACAGTTGTCTTCATTTTTAAGTGAAGTGCTAATATTAAATATTTTTAATTATTGTAATTTAATTACATTCTGGCCACTAGGGAGGTTGTTGAATGTGAAAGTGAAATAGGTACAGTTGTCTTCATTTTTAAGTGAAGTGCTAAATTTAAATATTTTTGTTATTGTAATTTAATTGCATTCTGACCACTAGGGAACTTATTGAATGTGAAATACCCTTATTTAGATGCCGTTATTGTGATTTTTACGTGAAATGCTAAATTTTAAATAATTGATTATTTTTGCTAATATTAAATATTTTTACTTTGTCGTCAAAATTAAACGTGTTAATGCAATTAAGAAGTGTTTTACTGCACCAGATCTTATTTGTGGCGATTTTGTAGAACTAAATAAAAATCTACCTTTTTGGCCAAAATCGTACCTTTTTTGACACACGACCGTACTTTTAGTGCTCTGGCAACACTGCTGACAGTCTACCTATGACTCTACGACTCTACGCTCAAACGTCACGTCATTAAATTTCAAATCAAAATCACCTCCGCAATGAAACAAAAAAAGTGATCTGAAATATCATGTGTTGTTTAATTCCTTTTGACAATGGTACCAATAGTTAAAATAAAAATGTTGTAATATTAAGGCATCTGATAATTTTGAGTGTCAAACCTTGAGTGCCTATTTGACAGACTTGGTGAGTGCATTATTGACAAATAGTCGTCTGGTCGTCACTTACCTCGTCTACAGCAGGAACATGCAGAGCTGGTTCTTTGCTCAAGACCGTAAAAAACCGAAAACTAGAATTCCTCCGAAATCACCCCTCAAACCACCACAGTCACCGTCACCGCCGAAAATGTACACTGAAGAGTGGAAATTTAGTGTATCCGTTCCATATGCTAATGTTGGCGCTCGAGATACCGTCGTCATTACGGGGAATATACCAAAGCTCGGCGAATGGGATTATTTAAAAGCTGTTCCACTTGAAAAGGAGCCAGGGAGAGATGTGTGGTCGAAAAATATAACCATCCCAAACACATGCGAGATTTATTATCGTTATGCCGTGTGTAGCTTCGATGAGCATAACAAGGAGGCAGTCATTGTGCGATCCTGGGAGACCAATGTTCATCCGAGAGTTATCATGGAAAATATGCGTCAGCCATTATTAGATGTCTATGGAGACTATGATGGCAAGACCGGGATCTGTAGGGGATGGCTAACATGTCAAACATTGCTGCAATTTAAATTTGTTAAAAATCCACTAAAGCTTAAGACTCGTTTATCTGGGAGACTCATTAATATAAAAGTAACTCCTGTGAACTTAAGCTTTGGAACTGAAGGTCAGATTGAAGATTCCATAAGCACTGATACTGCTGAGGTCCAAACTGGCGTTTCAGTAGAGGTGGCCACTTTGGATAATGATGCTTCTATTTGTCAGCTGCACCCACAAGAACAATTTGGGAAAGAGTATAAACCTAATGATATTCTTATTGTGAATATAATGGCTCAGAAGCCTGATAGTGTAGCTTATCTAGTAGATTTCTATTGCTATAGTACTAGGGCTTCCTCTCAGGAGCCACCATGCCATGTTGGTTACACTTACATTCTGCCCAACATGTTCAAACCTTCTGAAGGTAATTTAGAATTGCCTGTGACATGCAGCATCAAACATAGACCCCTTGGGACGGTGAACATTCAGTATTTGACTATAAATTCCATGTCAGAAACTAACATTAACTCTTTTGAAGTTTCTTATGCAAAACATTGGGATCCTGCTTGGACGGGGTTGGAGGTAGGGCACCGAGGGCTGGGAGCGAGCTTCAAAAAGAAAGAGTGAGTTCTATTATTTATTTTTAATTAAGACTTCCTCTTCATGATAATGATTCTCTCTCCTTGGCAATTATTATTCCCATCTGATGGTGGGGTCTGCCTTCCTAATTTTCGCCTTCCACTTTGCCTTGTCAAAGAAAACTGTAGATTTCAAAAACAATTTATCAAATTTTTTTATAATATTAAAAGTGTTTTTAATATGACTGTATCAAGCAATTGGGCATCAAAGTTATTATAATCAATGTTATAAGATTGAAGCTTCATGTGTTATTATTCATATTTCTATAATATCTTCCTATTCCATTAATAATGATGATTATGATTCTCTTTCTCTCTCTCCTTGGCAATTATTATTCCCACCTGATGGCGGGGTCTGCCGTCCTAATTTTCTCCTTCCACTTTGCCTTGTCGTGATGATACTGTTTATTAAATTTGATAAAGAAAACTATAGATTTCAAAAACAATTTATCATATTTTTTTATATTATTGAAAAAGTGTTTTAAATATGACTGTATCAAGCAATTGGGCATCAAAGTTATTATAATCAATGTATATAAACATTTAAGCTTCTCAAATATTTTGTTATTATTCATATTTCTGTAATATCTTCCTATGCCGGTATAGGAGTAACAGTCCATTTAGAATATATTGCCAATATCACAAACTCTGCCAAAAGTAGCATCATACATATTCAAAAGCTAACTTTTGCTGTGGCGTTAGCTCTCAAAAGCTAGCTCTCATAAAGTGATATTTTGATGTTTCCTCTGCCTAATCATATCATTTACCACATCTTTGATGCTCAATACCAATTTCTCTTTAAAATGTAATCTGACCATTTTCAGAGGAAATTCTATTCGTGAAAATACTATAGCTTCTCTTAAACAAGCAGCTGCAAGCGGCGCAGACATGCTTGAGTTTGATGTTCAGCTAAGTAAAGATATGATACCAGTTATATACCATGATTTTTATGTATGTATTTCTATGAAAAGAAAGAAGGAAGTTGACTTCACAGAAATGCTAGAATTGCCTGTGAAGGACTTGACTTTGGAACATCTTCAGAAACTAAAGGTATAATTTGACACATACCCGTATTTCACAATATTCACTTGTGACTTTTTCAAGAAATGTTCATCTCTCTGACTCATATATGTATACACATACTGAAGCCAGATAATTTAACAATGAAAATAAAATTTTATTGAATACTATCTTTAATGAGGTAATTTTCATTTTTAAAGGTATATCACTTAGTTGAGGGAAGAAGCCACGAAGCTCTATTTTTTGATGATGATCTAGAAGAACACCAGCCGTTTCCAACATTAGAATTGGCTTTGAACACTATAGATAGCCATGTAGGTTTCAATGTGGAGCTGAAATGGACTATGGAATTGGATGATGGCACATTTGAGCTGAATAATCCATTTGACATGAACACCTATGTTGACAAGGTGAGTGAACTGCTACAAAAATATCTTTACCAGCTATTATTTAGAAAACTCAAGAAGGACAAGGAGTACAGCATGTACAGTCAGCTGCAGAGAAAAAGACCCCTCCTGTATACAAACTTTGTATGTATGCAGGCGCGGGGGACCATACAAGGTCGCAGGGGAGTGTTAGAGGGGAAGAGGGGTATCCTAAACTGCACTATGGCAAACTGTGAAGATGGCTGAGATATAAAAAAATAATTTCAAGCTTTCACTCATATCACACTTAGATAATTACGTTACATTATATAATTTTAAACAAAAAAGAACCGACTTCACTTAACCTCCACCTTTCCAAAGGCAAACACCCAATTACCGAACAGCTCTCGCCCACTTTTTGTTAAACTCAATGCCCTTACCCTACCTTGTATATATATTTTAGAAGCAGCACTTTTTGTTAGGAATAACTTCAATCTATTTAAATATAGAGTAATAAAATCAGAAAGACGGAAACACATTAAACAGTTAGAAACACCAGATTTTAATTTAGCTATGTTTCGAGATGGTCCGTATTTCCAATGCATACTAATAACAAACAAGTTACCGGAAGAAATAAAAAAGGAACCCAAAGATGAAGTGTTTAAACGAAAACTTAAAGAACTATTAATTAAAAAATGCTACTACACTATAAATGAATTCTTCAACGATACATCACTGCAATAATGAAATCTGCACAAAGCCCACACATAAACGAAGTAAATAAAAAATAAGTTACCTGTACAAACGTTTATATATTATGTATTTTGATATCTTTGACATAATTAATAAGCAATATATTTGAAAAATGTCTATAATATTTAATATTCTGTAACTGTGTTATTATGTACCTATATTGCATGATAAATGAAGTATCGTTAGATACATTAGTTACCTAAGTACTACTTTAGTAAGAATGAACATTGCTATGCCCTAACAGGGTTCATGTGAACGTTAGCAGTAAGCTTTTTTGTAAGACCTTATATAACACATGATTATGTTATGACGCAATAAAAGAATTATGAATTAAAAAATACTCAAATGACTATAGGTGTGCCTATAATAGTTGAAGAGTTCCCTCGATTTCTCCTACCCGATTTCTACTGTGAAGTAATACTCTTTCAAACAAAAAGAGAATTTTCCAAATCGGTCCAGCCGTCTTCGAATAATCGGTGAACATACATCAGAATCAGAATCAGAAAAATATTTACCTACATAAAAAAAATAGCAAAACAAAGATCCTGACGAATTGATAACCTTCGATATCTTGAAGTCTGTTGATAAGGAACATAATGCACGCGACTTCGCCCAGTGGCCAAGTACAATAAAAACCGGCCAAGTGCGAGTCGTACTCGCGCACCGAGGGTTCCGTACAAATCTATAGGTATATAGGGGTAGTAACTTTAAAATGATTAAAAATATTTTACTATATGATGTAACTAAAAATGTATGGTTTTCGCAATTTTTCCTGTATCTGTGCTATAAGACGTTGCTTCGTACCAGATTTCAAGATTCTGAGTTCACAGGAAGTACCCTGTAGGTTTTGATTCCCATGCGTGTTTCGAAAATTTGCGGAATTTTGCGGCATAAACGGCTGTATCTTTTGATTGCGTTGGCATAGAAGTTTGATTTTATCACAGCACCAAGGGACAGTAGACCTGAGTATTTGATATAAATTTCAGCTTGATACCACGCGTTCCTTAGAAAAATGGTATTGACAGACTGACAGACAGACAGACAGACAGACAGACAGACAGACAGACAGACAGACGGACAACAAAGTGATCCTATAAGGGTTCCGTTTTTTCCTTTCGAGGTACGGAACCCTAAAAATCGTCCGTGCGTGCTTCCGCGACAGTAAGCTCTGAACAAGGTTAATTTAATACTTGATGTGCATTTTGCAAACCTGCGGATCAACATGTTACTTCTCACTGGTAGCGCCCTGCGCTCCCTCCAAGCCCAAGTCGTGATTTTGAGAGGCGCTAATCTTAGCTGCAGTCGGCCATTGAACGCCCCAATCGGTGGTACTACGTGGTAGGCTTTTGTGCCCGCTTTAAAAACTAGTAACTCAGTCTTATTAGCATTATACCTGAGGCCGTGGATGTCCGCATAACGCTGACACGTTCTTAACGAGGTCTTAGGTGCGCAGACCGAAGGGCTCAGCAACACCATGTCATCCGCGTAGCTGATGTTATTATTAATAACTTATTAAAGCTCTGGCCTGCAATTTATACCCAGCTATGGTGCTGCTGAGCTCCTCAATCAGCTGATTAACGTACAGTTAGCTTTGCTTAGGTCAACCCTCCCAGTTTCACTCGGCACTGCAGTTTATAGGGGTTCGACAGCGAGCCCGCCCATCGTAGCCTGTTACTCTGGTTACTGTACCAATATTTCAACAGCTCAACCAGCTCTCCAGGCACCGCCACTTCACCTTACTTATTCCATAGGAGTGTTTAATTTTAGTTTAATTGGCGTTATACACAACAATAGAGAGCGGATTTGAAGTAGCGATCTCAATATTAATATGGATATGACTAGTGCAATTTGTTATATACATGTCATGTTGTTTATATAACGTCTTACAGTCTATTATTATTACACCGCACATCGCAACCTTAGCTCAATAATTAGATTAAATGAATGTTATTTTTGCAACAAACTACATTTAAAGAAAAGTATTTTATAAATAAAGGAGTTTTTATACAAGGTTTTTACTTTTTAATTCCGATAAGTTACATTATTTTTGTGTATAGAATAAATAATAGAATATACCAGTCGTATCCATATTAATATTGAGATCGCTACTTCAAATCCGCTCTCTACACATCATTATGTTCTTGTTTATCCATACATTTATTCTTACTTCTTAGCAAACTTCTTTTTAGCAAAAATGGTAATTACACTTTTTTGCCCTGCTCCAATGTCCGGTACATCATACAAAAGAACAGTTCACACTAACTTGTCCTTATAAAAAGTTTCTGCACATTCTTGATATTTGTTTTAGGTACTGGAAATAGTTCTGAAGCATGCAGGATCAAGAAAGATCGTGTTTTCCTGTTTCAATCCTGATATCTGCACAATGGTCAGAAACAAGCAAAACAAATATCCTGTTATGTTTCTAACTGTCGTAAGTAATTGTAATAATTATGATTATCTTTGTAGTATTACATAAAACCGTTGTAGCATGTTTTTGAGTAACCAGAATAGGTCACTTTTAATAGAGATTGCTATCTCTCATTGATCTTGTATAAATAGAAGGGTTAATCGGAAACAGGCACTAGTGCAATAGTGCTCAAATGTTAATAAAATAAATAATGTTTTTTATTGTTTATATTTCCAGGGTGTCACAAATAAATACAAGCCATACCGAGACCCCAGGTGCCAATCGATTCCCGCTGCAGTACAAAACGCCATCAGTTCAGACATCTTGGGCATAGTTGTGCACACAGAAGACCTGCTCAGAGATCCTACTCAGGTATTTTTTTAAAACTTTTATTTGAAGAATTATTTTGTAGTGATTTTCAATATAGTAGTTTATGTAACTGTTACGTAATAAGGGTCCTTAAGATACGAGTGTGGTTTTATGAAACGAGACGCAGGCGAGTTTCATAATAAGATCACACGAGTGTTTTAAGGCCTAATTACGTACAGTTGCATACACTGCTTTATCTACACACATATTATAAATCCTAAATGACGTGTTCGGAAACCATTAAAATGACCGCCATTGCACCGCCATGGCCAAATGGGTTGTGCTGGCGGTCGGGGACGAGGGCAACCGCGGTCGGGGAGGAGGACTGGATTTTCATTACATTACCAAAATCGATGTTCCAAATTTGAAACTCATAAGTCTCATAACTTAACAATATTTGAGCATGTAATGTTAAAATTACGTTACTGCTACAGATGAAAAACTTATCATAATAAAATCGGTTGTAGTAATGCTGGCCATTGCCTACCGTTTTTAAACAAATTTTACAGGACTTACAATCTGAGTGTAGATAAACAATGTTATCTAATTGAAAAAGATTAACTACTTCGGTTTAAAAAATTGTCAGGTGATTTTAATTCAACTTTTATAGTGTTTTAGGTGTTAACGTAAGTAGCTGATGTTTTTTCTGATGTGTAAAAAAAACATGTATACCATTTTTTTGCTTCTGACACGCATATTTCATCACAATTAGTTTAGTAGTTTATATTCATGAAAAGTTAACTGAAACAATTGCTACCGCATAGTATGCGGTGCGAAATAACAACCTGATGTTTGGCTGACCCTCTATAACTAGGAACAAATGGCGCAATGTTCTCTTCACGGTCTTTACGTGACTATAAATATAATCTGTAGCTTCGGATTAGTTCACGTGAGGAAACGACGCAAAACGACTGCGTCATACATTTGTATTATTTATCTGTACTTTGCTTCACATGAAATCACGTTTTATTAGTTTGTTCTGTACACCATCGCGAATACTTATAATAGCCATTATTAAAACGTAAACAAAAATATTGAACTATCTAATACTTGTTGTAACATTGACGAACATTTATATTTGTGATGACATGACACTTGCTCGTAAACGCCATCAAATATATCGGAGCGGCCAAGCTACTCAAAAATACCTGAACATGCACTTTATCGCCTTGACAATAAAAAAAAAATTAAACTGTTTATTATTATGAAATGGGTTAATAACAATTTCACTTAACTTAGTATTAATATTTTACATTTAAGATTGTATTACCAAGCTATTATTTTGGGGTTGCAACCCCTTTTAACATAAATTACTTTAAATTAAATCATATTAATCCATTTTACCATTTACATTGTTATCTATCAGTGCTTTTTTAACAATACTTTTAATATTCTTAGGTTTTTAGGGTTCCGTACCTCGAAAGGAAAAAACGGAACCCTTATAGGATCACTTTGTTGTCCGTCTGTCTGTCTGTCTGTCAAGACCATTTTTCTCAGGAACGCGTGAAGGTATCAAGCTGAAATTTATATCAAATACTCAGGTCTATTGTCCCTTGGAGGTGTGAAAAAATCAAACTTAAAACCAACGCAATCAAAAGATACAGTCGTTTATGCTGCAAATTTTAGAGTTTTTCGGCACTCGCAAAACCTACGGGGTACTTCCCGTGAACTCAGAAACTTGAAATTTGGCACGAAGCAACGTCATATAGCATAGACAATGGAAAAATTACAAAAAGTAGACATTTTTAGTAAAATCATACAAAAAGATCTTTTTTTAAATTTTTAACTTACTACCTTTTTAGGGTTCCGTAGTCAACTAGGAACCCTTATAGTTTCGCCATGTCTGCCCGTCCGTCCGTCCGTCCGTCCGTCCGCGGATAATCTCAGTGACCGTTAGCACTAGAAAGCTGAAATTTGGTACTAATATGTATATCAATCACGCCGACAAAGTGGTAAAATAAAAAGTGGATTTTTTTTATTTATTAGGGTACCTCCCCTATACGTAAAGTGGGGAGTGATTTTTTTTTTCATTTCAACCCTAACGTGTGATATATTGTTGGATAGGTATTTAAAAATGAATAGGGGTTTGCTAAAATCATTTTTCGATAATGTAAATATTTTCGGAAATAATCGCTCCAGAAGTAAAAAAATATGCGTCCCCCCCCCTCTAACTTTTGAACCATAAGTTTTAAAAATATGAAAAAAATCTCAAAAGTAGAACTTTATAAAAACTTTCTAGGAAAATTATTTTGAACTTGATAGGATGAATAGTTTTTGAAAAAAAATTACAAAATAATTTCTGAACTAAGTTTGTAATTTAACCGTATAAGCAGGTGTTTATTGTACCTGTAATTTCTACAAAACTACAATGAAATGACGTGCTTTCAAATAAAGTAAAAACGGTGAAAATCGGTTCACGCAATAAAGAATTATTCCATAAAAATCATCTTCCATACTTTAAGCTCGCGCGCAATAGTTTACTTAATTTGCCGATAGATGTCGCTGTACGTGGAACTCTCATATCATATCCTACATGGCGGTGTTATTAACTCTTAAGTGGGGACGCTTACTGTGACGGACGGAAAACTACGGAACCCTACACTGAGCGTGGCCCGACACGCTCTTGGCCGGTTTTTCCTCGTAAACGCGTGGAGGTATTAAATTGAAATTCATGTCAAATACTCAGGGCTGTAGGACCTTTCAGATGTAGCAAAACCAAACTTTTATGTCAACGCAATCAAAATGATTAGCAATTTAAGTCGCATATTTTGAAACTGAGTACTCGCAAGAAACTCAAAACCTAAAGGGTACTTCCCGTAAACTCAGAAACTTGAAATTTTGTAAAATCATGCAAAAAATATTTTTTTTAATTTTAAACTTACTACTTACCTTTTTCCTCGTAAACGCGTAGAGGTATTAAATTGATATTCATATCAAATACTCAGGTATACTTAGCTGTAACAAAATCAATTTTCTATGTCAATGCAATGGGTGAACTTTTACTAATATATACGTACAGGTTTATACCAGGGACCGGAAAACACCTCTTCAGGCTTAAGCCTATCGATTCGGTAACCCAATCAATTTGGTAACCTCATGATATGGTAACCCTATCATAAGGTTACCCAATTGTAATGGTAACCTTATTGAAGTGGTAACCATAACCTTTAATAGAGTTAAGCTCAAAACCCTATCGTGATAGGGTTTTTGTTTAAGGTTTTCATTGGGTTATGGTAACCTTATCATCTGTTGTTTGTTGCTTTGCTACATTTAAACTAGCTAGCTACTCGTATAGAGCTCTGATCGTAGTCGCGTTGCTGACGCATGAGCTAATAATTTCGGATATTTATAATATCATTTATGAATGTTTGGAATGAAATATTTTAATATTTATTAATATAATTGTTAATATAAATCAAACATCAAAATCGGTTCAGCTGTTTGTTGTTGAGTTATAAATGGTGTAGCGGACACGATTTTGTTTTATACATGTATAGATTATATAAATACAACATATTGTTACCGCTGCTATCTTTGAACTATTTGCGACAAGATGTTATGCGGGCCAAAAGATAAACCATCGTGGCATTTATTTTTTGCATGTAGTATCAATAATATTTAATACTGCTGTCAAACACAACAAGTTAATATTATAATAATGGTTCAGCATCTGTTAATTTTCAGTACAAGATTAGATTCTGCAAGTAAATACTTGACCATGTGGGCATAATATGTTCTGTTATTATTAGTATTACAAGATTTAGTTTAAAAATAACTGAGGACAAAGTTAATCTTAATGACTACAAATTTGATGTAAATATATTAATAGTATATTTACATCAAGGTGACATCTAGGTCAGACATCAGACATCTAGGTGCTAACTACTAAATAAATAGGGTCGGCGGGAAGGGTATCTAACTTTAGTAGTTAGCACCTAGATGTCGCTTACGGCTGCTATAAAGTCGATGTAAAAATAAATGCAAAAAGATGATTGAAGGCATTGAGAACTTCGTCAACTTAGTAACTGAACCCATAGCTTAATTGGTAAAGCGATCGAGCCCCGGTAAGGCGTATCGATGCGAGGTTCAAATCCTGCTGGGTTGATTATTTTTTCAATGTTTTCAATGTTTGTATTTGATTGAATAACATACAATTGTATGAGTGGAATGCCCCACTTTAAAAACATGTAAAATAATTATGAGTTGATAGCAGCGCTATCTATTATTTCCGTTGTGACACTTGCAATAGGGTCGGCGGGAAGGGTATCTAACTTTAGTAGTTAGCACCTAGATGTCGCTTACGGCTGCTATAAAGTCGATGTAAAAATAAATGCAAAAAGATGATTGAAGGCATTGAGAATTTCGTCAACTTAGTAACTGAACCTATAGCTTAATTGGTAAAGCGATCGATGCGAGGTTCAAATCCTGCTGGGTTGATAATTTTTTCAATGTTTTCAATGTTTGTATTTGATTGAATAACATACTATTGTATGAGTGGAATGCCCCACTTTAAAAACATGTAAAATAATTATAATTATTGTGAAATTTCAATTTGCCGGTTCTTCAAGTTTTCTTATCCAAAACCATTTACATATTATTTCCTCGCAAAAACTATTAATCTCAAACTATTATTTTTTAAATTCCTTGTAGATCCCACTTTGTAATGGTGAAATAAAATAATAATGGTTCGAGGTTCTCGAAACCTCGAAAGTATAGTTATCTCTAAAGTAAAAATACAATATCCAAACGAGTTGCGCGGCTGCTCCAATTTATAAGCCTAAAACGCAAAGTAGTTAGGTACAATATTGTGTAAATTGACAACGAAAACAAGCGACGCTACCTGCAAAACCTGTTTGTACTAAGAGCTTAAATAGGCGAGCGGCCGAGTCCCGGTGCCCGTGACGACTGTAGTAATTTAATAATGAGCCTAATTTAAGTGTACGTAAAGATTACATTCGTTTGAGCTGGTTCAATACCCTATGATAAGGTAGGCAAATTGATAGGGTTTTTAAAGTGGTTAGTGGTAACATAAGTTAACTCGATCGATACGGTTACCCTATCAATACGGTTACCTCATCATGTGGTTACCAATATGATAGGGTTTTTAAAACCACCTTTTAAATAACCCTATGAAAAACCCTGTCATGGTAACCGGTTCCGGTCCCTGGTTTATACGGAACCCTCGTCGCGCGAGTCCGACTCGCACTTGGCCGGTTTTCTATCTAAATTTTCTATAACTTCTTTGGGAAAGCTGTTTAGAACTTTAGGTATGTAAGAAGTCCAGACTCTTACCATATTCATTACTATTTTTAGTGGTTACAAAGTTAGGTTCATTGGAGAGATTACGAAGGTTCCTTGGTCTATTGTATCTAATCAGCTCTCCCAAACGATGCTTGCATTCTAAGGTCACAGCCATTTTAGCCTTATCTTATCAATTATCATATACACTTAACACTACAAAACATCTTATAATCACTATATAAAATCCTAAAGTTAAAGTTAGTATTTTTTTTTTCAATAAGATGTGCACAGTCTTTCAAGTGTGATATGTACATATCAAACAACAAAATACGTTACAACAACAACATTTACGATAAATAAATAAAATACTAAAATGTAGGGTGAGCATCAGAATGACTGACCAAAATGGCAGATCAATGTTAGAGTACCATCAGCATTTACTACCTATTTGCTACTTTTTAGTACCTATGGTGACATATTTGGTACCTAAGTAAAAACAAATATATATATTTAATAAAGTGGGCAGTCATTCTGACGTCGGGATGACTGCCCACATTTATTATGTCGGGGTTGGACCCCTAATTGACAACTTTCTATACACTATGATTTACTACCTATTTGCTACCTACACATATATTTTTCTAGATTTTTGAGGCCAAAAATAAAGATTTAATAAG
The DNA here is from genome assembly GCA_947086415.1 of Pammene aurita. NCBI lineage: Eukaryota > Metazoa > Arthropoda > Insecta > Lepidoptera > Tortricidae > Pammene > Pammene aurita. The sequence goes on from OX352293.1 coordinate 26,659,059, forward strand.
CAAATGACTGACCAAAACGTCAAATCAATGTTTGAGTACCATCAGCATTCACTACCTATTAGCTACTATTTAGTACCTATGTTGACATATTTGGTACCTAAGTAAAAGCAAATATATATATATTTAATAAAGTGGGCAGTCATTCTGACATCAGGATGACTGCCCACATTTATGATGTCGAGGTTGGACCCCCTAATTGGCAACTTTCTATATACTATGATTTACTACCTATTTGCTACCTACACATATATTTTTTCTAGATTTTTGAGGCCAAAAATAAAGATTTTATAAGCAAATGACTGACCATAATGGCAAATCAATGTTAGGGTACCATCAGCATTTACTACCTATTTGCTACTATTTAGTACCTTTGGTGACATATTTGGTACCTAAGTAAAAACAAATATATATATTTAATAAAGTGGGCAGTCATTCTGACGTCAGGAAGGAGATTGGACCCCCTAATTGGCAACTTTGTATATACTATGATTTACTACCTACACATATATTTTTGCTAGATTTTTGAGGCCAAAAATAAAGATGTTATAAGCAGTCATTCTGATACTATTTAGTACCTGTGGTGACATATTTGGTGCCTAAGTAAATATATATATATATATTTATTTATTATTTATTTATTATTTATTTATTTAATAAAGTGGGCAGTCATTCTGACGTCAGGATTTCTTTTTTTAAAGACTAAAATTGTTTTGCTTATGAAATCTTAATTTTTGGCCTCAAAAATCTAGAAAAAATATATGTCTAGGTAGCAAATAGGTAGTAAATCATAGTGTATAGAACGTTGTCAATTAGGGGGTCCAACCCCGACATAATAAATGTGGGCAGTCATCCTGACGTCAGAATGACTGCCCACTTTATTAAATATATATATTTGTTTTTACTTAGGTACCAAATATGTCACCATAGGTACTAAATAGTAGCAAATAGGTAGTAAATGCTGATGGTACTCTAACATTGATCTGCCATTTCGGTCAGTCATTCTGATGCTCACAAATGTAGGTCGCAATTTGTCTACATTTTTGCTTCATCGCTGGTACAGCAAATTTATTCACGAGTTATTAGTAAATAAGAAGTAATAGTCAAGGACTTAGTCTTGATTATGCAATACTCAAATCGCAAGTGCAAGATACTAAGCAGCAACCTTGGTAATATGGAGGTAGTGAAAACCAAAGTAGCCAAAAAAATCCTTTTTTTATGTTTTTTTAGCAGCCTCCTGAATGCGTGTGTGGGTTATGTTACCTTTTTTGTATTTTTATCCGTGTAATTATGGTCGATGCCCACAATTTCCTATTATTACCAAAAAAAATGTTTGGATACCAAAAAATTTAAACCATACGTCAGTTGTGCCAAAAATTTAATTAAACGAATATTTTTTTTTTAATTATACTCCTTCTGAATTAACTCAAGTTTCATTGTTCGAGCCAATTTTTAGACTACTGCAACAGAATTTTAACCACATCGTTTCTAACCATAACAATTACAATGCGCTAATTTTACTGAAATTTCGATATCTCTAACACTACTGTCTTTGTTAGTTAGTTACTTACATAAAAACTAGCGAAGAAATTATTTCATTTGTTTATATAATTTATTGTTAAATAGTGACATAACAAGACCAATAACTAAAACGTATCATAATACAGCTAGATTATATCCGTTCTAAACCATTTTTTGATCCACCCCGTTCCACTCGTACCTATACTATAATATACTCCTCAAAAATAAAGTGGTCTCGTTCACTATTTAGGCATATACACGGTGTAACATGAGAAAACCGAATAATTTTAACAGCGTATTCCTTATCATAATTGGAGACAAAAATGTCGTATAAACTTTGCTGGATATCGCCAAAAAAAAAATTTTTTTTTGCTTTTTTTTTTCGATTTTTTAAATGCTTTTGAACATAAAACCATAAATGTTATTGTTAAAGATATGGATTAAAATAAATTAGTACATTTTTTTCGAAAAAAATAGGTTACGTAAAGTATTCCTTGGCACTTAGATATCTGTCAATGAGAATGTATATACTAGACACCATAAAGGGTGAAATCGCCAACAAAAAAGCGTTTTGCACTGAGTCACATTAAAAAATGTTTTTTTTATTTAAGTAGTAGTAACTCTGAAACTAGGCGAATTCCAGAAAAGTTTATACGACATTTTAGTCTCCAATTATGATCAGGAATACGCTGTTTAAATTATTCGGTTTTCTCATGTTACACCGTGTATATTCTTTTCGATGTGATTATCTAACATGAATGCCGTTGTCACGTCGATCTTGTACCACGACGACGCGGTAATTCTGGTTTTGAACCAGGTCAAGGAGCTATCTTGCTGATTGAGCCAATCGGCCGTTGAACAGCTTTGAAATTGATTAGAAAATTGCTGTAACATTGCATCAACGCGTGCCCTAAGGGGGCGTCCATTAATCGCGTCATATTGTATAGGGGGGGTCAAGAAAAGATCACCAGTGATCACCACAGAGGGGAGGGGGGTCTGGACACATATCACGTGTAATTTTTTTGTTCCTTGTGCTATACTGTATTATGGTCAGTAAAATAAAAATTATCAACTTTTAAATGAATCAATCTGTCAAAAGCAGAGTAAAATTGCACTAGCACACATTGTAAATAATTTTTAATGGCATTTGACATATTATTTTGTGGAGTAGGTTTTTAGGGTTCCGTAGCCAAAGTGGCAAAAACGTAACCCTTATAGTATCGTTATGTCCGTCTGTCCGTCCGTCCGTCCGTATGTCACAGACATTTTACTCGGGAACTATAAAACGTATCTTAATAAATATCTAAATATAAGGTGTGTTTTTATATGCCGCAACTTAGTTTTGTAGTAAAATTGCTGAAAAAGATATTTTAAGGAGGGGCACTACTCCATACATGTAATAATTTGTCAGAAAAATTTTTTTTTACCAAATATCGACATGATGCACATCACTCGATAGGTCTTTCAAAATAACATTGAGGTCTGTTTGAATTTTTCACCCCGTAAGTCTAAAAAACTTGTGTGTCCCCTGTTACTTTTGAACAAAAATTGAGAACATTATCGGTTTAGGAATTATTGAGTTATCTCCTGAAAACTTATTTCATACGCAGATACGACCTTTTGATATTACTTTTTCGATAGTAGGTACGAAATCGCGTGGTCCGACACGCACTTGGCCGGTTTTTTTCTATTATTTTATAAGATAATTTGGACCCGGGGTATGTCCTTAAACTACGTCCGGACTTGGGTATGTCCTTAAACTATGCCAAAAAGAGAGGTATGGGCACTGCGAATGGCATCTCGCTTAGTGTGGTAGGGCACGTTCAGTGAATGTCATTTCGCTCAAATCTGGAGCAGAGCCCGACTGGGGAAGTACCTCCTCCTTACAGAAAACCACAGCCAAATAGCACTAGACCCTACTCATAGTGTTGTGTTCCTGCTGGTGAGTAAGGTTGCCAAAGAGGACCCAGTGTGTTGACGATGAGGGACCCTCTTGTTCCTTTAGTCGTCAACACAGTGAATCCTACTTTTTGTAAAGGGTCGGCAACGCGTATGTGACTCCTGTGGAGTTACAGGCGTCCATAGGTTACGGTAGCTGCTTACCATCAGGCAGGGCGTATGCTTGTTTGCCACAGTCGTAGTATAAAAAAAAAGGCTTATGTTTAACGGATCACCAGATATAGTAAAATATAACGCCAAAAAAATACTTTTTACTGCCTAAAATAGTAAATGATCACCAAAATTAAAACTCCATTTTAATGTGAAATTATAACCCAAATTATAACATCTTACTATCCTATTAACGAAAATGTCTCCACACTAATCATTGGTTACCCAAAAATAGTTAATGAGGGCCAAAATTTAATCTCCATTTTTATGATAAATTATAACCCAAATTATAACATCTTGCTATCCTATTAAAACACATGACTCCAAACTAATAATTGTTAACTCAAAAATATTTTATGATCACCAGTATTTTAATTTAAAATGTCAAGCAAATATTTAACGTCTCGTTATCTTAGTAAAGTAAATTACGCTATGTGAATCATTATTTCTCCCAAACACAGTAATAATATCCTAAAGTTTGACCCTTTACTATTTATAGTAAAATGTTTATGTGATATTCATATTCCCTAAATTAATTAACCACTACCAAAAAACAGAAGCGTTTATTTAATCAAATGCCTATCAGGTAAAAAAATTAAACTCCTGCAACTTCAATAATCATTTTATTAAAATTTATAAAAAAAAAGTAAAAAGACAGTTACTTTTAAACTCTTAATAGTAAGGGAGCCCATGACACTGAACCTATTTCGATAAGTCTCCTAGATGAGATATATTTAATTAGACGCGTCTTTAATGGGGCAACACGAAATGCTGATGCTGCAATGCAAAAAAAAATGGTGGCGTAAAAATCCGATTTCTAGTACGATAAGTCTCCTAGATTTCCTTTGTTCCTCGAAGCAGGGGAGGGGTAGGGCTACACGATAATGCGGTGCTGCAAGCCCCCGTGCCTGGCCTTGTGAGTGGCAGCAGCATCAAAAGATTGTAGATGTATGAAAAAACAAAACGCCTGATCGGAACGTAGACGGAGAGCTGGCCACGTCAGATATGACACAATAATGAGAGCAACGAAACCTCTCTAGTTAGTTTGCTATACTATGCTTATTTCTAGATCCGGACATCTGGGCCCTATACCACGAAGGTTACAATTACATTTTACAAGTGACAATTTACAACTATGTATATAATACAAGCGGGTGTAACACAAAATTTACAAGTCACAAGATGGTATCGGAAAATTTGTACAAATATGTAAATTGTTGTGACAATTCTACAATTGAGCGTATCACAAAAATTTACATACTACAAGTATTTTTCCAGAAAATTTGACAAATATGTAGTTTACAATTGTATGTAAACGGTTCGTATTACAATAAATTGTAGTAAGAAGTGCACATATTTGTGGAATTGTGATTACAAGATGACAATCCTCTAGGGGTGTGTAGAAAAGCATGTAATAAGTCCAATTAAAAAAAATCCTTCTACAGCAATATTTTTTATTTTGCTAAAAATTTTGGCGTTGGCATAAAGAGTGGACTCTTCGTAGAAGTCTCTTCTGTGTTTTCTAGAGGGATTTTTGTTGAAACTGGAGCGCTAGTGTCAGAAGACTCGGCGGTAGCAATTCCGTTTAAAACTGGAGACTCCTTACCAATATTTTTTTAAATTAGTTTGTCTACTATATCAAATCTCAGGCCTTTCCTACCTCCTGAACCCGTTTTTAGGGTACTTAATACATAATACATATTTGTGAATTGTGAAATAGCATAATTGTAATATGTACAATTCCACATATCTAACAATTATGTAAATTGTCGTGACACACCATCCATGATTTGTGTTACGGTCTCACAAATGCGAATTACTTGGAGATTTCACACTTGTAGCCATGACATATATGTAATGATTGTGGTACGTGTGTTTCTTCACAATTTAACAAATTTGTTGAATTTTACACTTGTAAACGTTTGTGGTATAGGGCCCTGGCAGCTGTAAAGTGGTGGAGGTCAAAGAATGCAAATAACTTGAAGAAAACAAATCCTAGAGTTCTGGGTTTGATGCAATATTATGGGAAATTATGTAATTAACCGATTCAGTGCGGATGGCACGACAGGCGTGTCATCAATGTTTTTAACGTGTGGCGTATGACACGAGAGGAGTGTCATTTTAAAATTGATTAAAACTTCTTCAAATTAAGTTTCAGAAGGGTTCACCCCGAACAAAATTATTATTGTTTGTCACGTAGAACAAGCTTGTACCCTTCGTTTCTGGAATTTTCTAGATATTGTTTAAAATTTTCAATATCAGTTGTTAACAACCTTTTCAAGTTGCATTATTTTTACGAGTTAAACATTACTTACCGATTCGGTGCGGATGGCACGACAGGCGTGTCATCAATGTTTTTAACGTGTGGCGTATGACACGAGAGGAGTGTCATTTTAAAATCGATTAAAATTCCTTCAAATTACATTTCAGAAGGGTTTTCCCCGAACAAAATTATTATTGTTTATCACGTAGAACAAGCTTGTAGCATTCGTTTCTGGAATATTCTAGATATTGTTTGAATTTTTCAAAATCAGTTGTTAACAACCTTTTCAAGTTGCATTATTTTTACGCCCTAAACATTACTTATTAAATATTATTATTCATTGAATAACTAATCATAATAACATCTTACAACAAGATTTCAATTTTACTTCAAATTATATGATTTTCAAAAAAACAAACGTAGGGGAGAGTGGGGTTGGAAGTGCCGGGGGTTTATTGTGCCGACCTCGATAACTTTTTAAATAAAGATAGAGATACGGTCAAAATGCGCTATTATAGCCTCAGATAACACGCCATATTGGCAACAATTTTATTTCCACTAATCCTGACGGTTGAGTGGATGGGTGCGCAAACATTCAGAAGCTATCAAAATGATACACTTGTACATTTTTTTGTGCTTGACCTATTTGGCCTTTATCTGCACACTTTGAATCGATTCAAGCGTTGTTTTCCTAAATTGTAATGATATTATTTAGGTATCTTCTTGTTTAGTTATTTTTTAAATTGATCGACACGGTTCCCAGTACGCCAGCGTTAGTCCGTATGCCCAACTTGGGGCTCAATGTTCCCTTTTAAAAGGGCAAGTTTTTCCCTCGATCGACCTCAATTGTACAAAAAAAAAAATTTTGGTCGATCATTAGATATAGTTTGGCAAACCATTTCTGTCAGTAGAAACGCGCGGAAAATTCAAAATACGTACATGTGGCAACCCTTTGTGATGAGACGCCGTATTTCATGACGAACATTTCAATTCACATTGAATTTATTTCTAGTGCATTTCACTCTCTCATCTTAAGCGCGAGTGAGATAGAACTCCTGCAACGTTCCCAATTAAATTTAAATTCATTTTTAAGGCATATGTCAATTGCCTCAAACAGATTATCTGTTGCAGTTGATGACAGATCAAACGAAATATATCCGTCTCCTTTTTAAACACCGTAAATGTCACCTAATTAGAAAGGGGCGGAAATACCAACTAAAATTAAAAACATAAAATTTTATGATCATTGCTGCTTTTTTCAGTGATTCTTAGTGTTGTCATACTTTTGTTCGCTGTACATTGCTACTGGGTTCGTTGGCTGGCCAGACTACTAAAATAGGACTGAAAGATGTAAAATATTTAAAACATTAGCTAAAGGAGTAGAAACCGGGTGACTAGAAAAAATAACATTTTTACATGACGCCCGAAAAAGCTTAGGTAGCACTTTGTGGTGTAGAGCATAGACATTTATGACAATCTTTTAGCATAATCTATCCGGAACAATTTGCCCCACTGGTGGCACAACTTGCCCCAAAGAAGGGCTTAAATTTCCGCTCCGAAATTGGTCGCATAAATGCTTGTATTAAAAAAACTATTGAGATTTTCGTTGCAATTACTGCGTTGTTTCAAAGAAAAACAAACATTCTTATAAAACTATTTTCTTATGACATTTGAAAATCGGCACGTCGAACCCCACCCTCCCGTACAGGGTGCATCGTCATCTTTTGGAAAGTTGTGTCACTAGTTTTTGCTACCTAACGTACGAAAGTTGGTATTTGACGGATAATTTATCACATCCACCGATTTTTATTACATTATGTGAAAAAAGATGGTTTCAGCATGATTACATGAGAATCTTATAGGGTGGCCGAGTGCGAGTCGGACTCGCGCCTCGATTTTTTTCTTAAGTCCGACTAACGGTGTAGAATCCTATTATTTTTCTTGTAATTTATACGTTAATAAGGAATGTCAGTATTTTTTTTTCATAATTTTCGGTCCAGCAGTTTCAGAGATAAGGGGGGACGGGGACGGTCAATTTTACAGTTTCGTCATCTCCGTCTGTCCGTCCGTCCGTATGTCACAGCCTTTATACTCTGAAAGTATAAGACGTATCTTAATGAAATTTAGACATAAGGTGTCTTTTGTATGCCGCTATTTAGTTATGTAGATAAATTGCAGAAAAAAAAAATTGGGAGGGCGCCCAACGCTCAATATCAACATGTTACACATCAATCGATAGGTCTTTAAAAATTACATCGAGGTTTAACATTTTGTGATTAAGTGAATATTTTCAGAAATAATCGCTTCGAAAGTCAGAAAAATTGTGTCCTCCCCCTGTAACTTTTGAACCGTAAGTCCAAAAAATATGAAAAAAGTTGAGAAGATGCGTCTTTTCTTTTCACATACTTTCTACAAAAAATATTTTGAACATTACAGGTTCAAGTATTTTCGAGTTATCTTCAAAAAACTTCTTCCATAGGCATCAGGTACGACCTTTTGGTATTTGTTTGGTTCCTATTCCATTGAAGGTACGGAACTCCCCATTATGCGTAACCCCGACACGCACTTGGCCGGTTTTTTTTTTAATTACTTCAAAACTACATACGTTAAAATTATACAAAAAATATATTTGAGATCCTCATATTAATTCGTTTTATTTGATATGTCATACATTATAGTTTTGCAAATTTTTATTTGCAAAAATTTCTCATTTACCCCCCACAAATGCCCCCATATTTAAATTTTATAGACTGGCGTTACATACCTGCCTTTGGGTTGCTGACTTACATATACTGCTGAGTACAAAATTTTTGCTCAATCGGTCTAGTAGTTTCTGAGAAAATTGGCTTTGTGGCAGGCAGACAGACAGAGTTCGTTTTTTACCGATTTGGTATGGAACACTTAAAATGATTTTCATTATTGTACCGTTTTAATGGACGCAAAGTTGTAATCCATGCGGAAAGTGAAGTGACATAGTTCGTATGAATTCTCATATAAACCATAACACTTCTTTTTACGCAGAAACTCTACTACAATCCATTAATGTATTGTTTTTTACCTTTTAAATATTCCTTTTGACTACGAAATATCAATGCAAACAGCCAATGGCAAATATTAAAGCCGCGTGTACATTGTCCGATATGGAATGGTCATTCTAAACTGTAGGGCAAACGGAGATATAAACATTGGTTGTATGTATCATTCTATCTCTTAGCTTGCGAATACGGCCTAATGTCATAGACACCAGAACTATTTACCTATTTACCCTCTTTAAATATTTTATTATAAAATAAAAATGTATGCCTAGTATACATTTAAAATATTAGAATGAAGATTTTACTTTTTGTGATTCAAGACAAATTATTTGTTATCAATGTATATGGCTCGAATAAATAATTCAAGGAGAAATCATGAAAATATTGAATGCATAGTTTTAAATCGCGTCGCACTGTAAAAAAAATATATTTACCCATTCTGTTAGCCGGGCTAACTTAGCCCACTATACATATATGTATAAAAATTGTACTTAGTAGAAAATGTTTGTGATACCTGAATTTTTAAAGTCACTTACCATCCATTTCAAGTAAAACTGGTAGTTTAAATGCTACTAAAAATTTAAAACAACGTTTTAATCAGTTTACTTCCTTGGTTTGATTTCAAATGAACTCAATCAAGTCTAAATCAGTGAAAAAACACAAAAAATTACATAATTTTTTACACATGGCTGATGACACGATAGGCGTGTCATCATATTCTATGGTGTATGGCATGCCTGTCGTGTCATGAAATAATTGTTCGCCGCCACAGCCAAAAGTTTTCGAAAATGGAAGACGCAACGAATCGGTTAATTAGAGTTCCGGGTTTGATGCAATATTATGGGAAATTATGTAATTAGTTAGATTATATCATATCCAGAAGTTTCTGTTGGGAGAAAATAGTACCAAATGATGTATAATGTATTTTTTACTTAGTCGCCTACTGTTTTTGTTTCCGCAATAATAGACAATGGTTTTTAATCTAATGTTAAAACATAGGCCCTGTGCCCTATAAATAACACAACTTTGGCAATTTTTACCTATTTTTGTATTACTTTTTTCCAACTTAAAAACTTTGTTGGTCTGTCACTCTGACCTCCACCCATTAAAAGCTGCCAGATGCCCGGATCCAGCAATAAGGACGGTAAAGCAGTCTAACTAGACAGGTTTCATTGCTCTCATTATTGTGTCATATCTGACGTGGCCAGCTCTTAGACCATAAGTAATTGCACACACGCAATTGTAACAAGTGCTCGCAGATGACTGAACTGGAGATCGGCTAAGGTAGGGCGAGCGCTGCGCGGCGCTTGCGGCGGGAGGTTGAGCGTAAATTTGGCATCATTATACTTTATTTGGTAATATGCATACATTTTATGGCAATCACAGTGGTTTATTTAGGTAGAAATGGTGTATTAATTTGCTCGCTAAGATTTGGTGATCATTTACTAAATTTGGTCTTAGAATACAATTTAATGTGCAGTTGTTACTAAAACAGCTAGTACATAGGTTGCTACTTATATATCCGGAAACAAAAAAACAAACAAACGTACACGGCTGAAAATGGTTTTATTGTTTTTCAAAGTATTCCCCTTGATGATCTATGCACTTTTGCATTCGCGTGAACCAATTTTTAAAGCACTTCTGCCACTCCGCCTGAGGTACCTCCATAACGTGTTGTTTGAATGCGTCGACAGCATCTTCAGCGGTCGAAAATCGTTGACCGCGTAATTTATTCTTTATATTTGGAAATAAGTAAAAATCGTTGGGTGCCAAGTCAGGGCTGTACGGCGGATGACCCGTTAATTCCACATTTTGACCCTCCAAAAATAGAGTTGTTTCGCGTGACGTATGACAGCTGGCATTGTCATGATGAAGAATGATTCTTCGTCGCTGGTTAGTTTTACGAATTTGTTCAAATACTTCCGGTAAGCAAATGGTCGTGTACCACTCTGAATTAACCGTTCTACGGTTTTCTAGTGGCACTGTAGCTACATGGCCATTAATACCGAAGAAGCAGGCCACCATTTGTTTCAATGTACTTTTTGCACGAGTAACTTTCGTAGGGTTCGGCTCATTTTGAAACACCCATACCGTTGATTGTTGCTTCGTTTCGGGATCGTATGCATAGATCCAGGATTCGTCACCTGTATAGATGTTATAAACGGCTTTTGAGTCACCACGGTTATATTTTTTTAACATTTTATTGCACCATTCGACGCGAGCATCTTTTTGCTCTTTTGTTAAGTTGTGGGGTATCCAACGCGAACAAATTTTTTTTACAGCCAAATAATTATGTAATATGCTATTAATGCTGGTCATAGAAATACCCAGAGTCGCCTCTATCTCGCGGTACGTAACATAAGTTTTCGCACAGCCTCGATATTTTGTTGTACAACGACCGATTTCGGGCGACCTGCCTTAACTTCGTCCGTAAGCATACTACGTCCACGATTGAACTCACTAAACCAGTGATACACAGTAGTTTTAGATGGGGCTTCATCACCAAAAGTTGAAGTTAGTTGATTTATGCACTGTTGTTGCGTTAAACCACGCCGAAAATCATAATAAATCATAGCACGAATATTTTCACGAGTGAGTTCCATTCTTGCTGCGAGATGACATTTAAAACCCGTCAAAAACAAAACACGAGCGTTAATAAGAAAGAAAAAATATACCGGCCAGTACTTAAAAAAGTTCAAATTTTACCATGGAGGTCAAATATGCTATTTAAGAAGATTGTAATCCCGGTTTCCGGATATATAAATAGCAGCCCTCGTACTATTATAAGGGTAGAATTATTTTTTTGGTGTTCAGTATATTTTTTTGGTAGGAGAGCTTATGGTATCAAAGTATTTTTTGGTGGTCATTATATTTAACCCCAAAAAATATATATATATATATTTTATATGTATACATGAGGTTCATTTTTTTACCCTTTACGTGTACGTACGTTACGTTAGTAGGTTCACGTGTTAGAAAACTGTACTTACTTTAGTTAGCAAAAAATTACACGTCATATTGGACAGGGGGGGGAGGGGTCCTGAAAATATCACCAAAGATCACCATGGGGGAGGGGGGGTCTAAAACAAGCCAAAAACGTATGACGCGATTAATGGACGGCCCCTAATGTAGGTATTTTAATGTACCGATAAATTTAGAATTTCTATAATTATATCGCGGAATCGTGACACGTTTAGGGGGCCTTTATAAATTGCGTATTACATTATAATCTGGTATATCTTTTTTTCGGTACCACATATTCAAGCATTTCTTTTATTTTAATAATCTGGAGTTACAGTAATATATACTAAAAATAGAATCATATTACAATTGTATGGGCTTGTGTGAGTTTTTGCCAAATATATTCCATCATATCTTGAATTTTTTGTCCAGCATTTGTTGATAATCTTCACTCACTTCCTGCTACAATGCCACAATTGGATTTATATTTTCACAAGCTGTTACAAAAAAAATACGATTTGAAATTCTTTTCTACTTGAGGCAGTCAGGAAGATTTTCTACCCCAAGCACTAAAAGTAGTTTTTATATGGGAGGCATATTTTTGTAAAAAATCCAGCTCACCAAAGCTAGACCACCTCAGAACTATTTACATCTAACTACAATTAGAAAAATGTAAGCTATTATGAAAAGAGAATGTAATAAGGTATAATTTGGTTTATCTAATAAAAAATAAAAAACTATTTTTCACAGGAAAATTTGGTAAACACTGTCAGAACACCGTGTACAAAAAAATATAGGCACTGTGGAATATATAGTGATCAAAGTCACAGATAACGTAACGTTATATTATGTTTGTAATTTTATTATGTAGCTTGATGACCACAAATTATTTAAAAGAAGGGTTGCTTGAATATGTGGTATCGAAAAAAAAGTATACCAGATCATGCATGTCCGGATTTTATCGTACACAGTCTTTAGCACAGATAAAGGAAAAATTGCGAAAACCGTTAATTTTTAGTTACATCGTATATAAAAATATTTTTAATAATTTTAAAGTTACTACCCCTATATACCTACAGGTTTGTACGGAACCCTCGGTGCGCGAGTCCGACTCGCACTTGGCCGGTTTTTTAGAGCTTTCCTTTGCTAATGATGGTTATACATATAAATGTACATAATATTTGCTCACTAACAATTCTCTCAAAAAAAACTTTGAGCTTATAATAAATAAATAATTAATAAGAATAATAAGCGATAAAGTAAACGCTTCAATATTTTTAGTAGCAATTACAAGACTCCACCTTACATAACTTAAATCAACCGAGGTTGTGTGTTTTCCTCTTGACTAACCAAAAAACATATACTCCATGCAAATTTAACTACACTCAGGCTAACAGATTGCTGTTAAAAACGCAAGTCAATGACCCCGTATCATAACAACTGAGAATGAAGACCTCTTTGGCGAATAATATTCTCTTTATCAATGTCATAAAGTTCAATGACGCTTAAGACGAGAGTCTTTCAGTGTCAAATAGTGTAAACACCTTTTAAGGGTACCGCAGACAACTAGAAAACCTTAACTCTCTTTTTGGCAAGGACAAACATATCTTAAATGCTGTTCTTTTCTTAGTTTTTTGTCTACTAAAAATACGGAAAAAATTCCATGGCTTTTCAGTTTCTGAAAAACGTACGTATCCTATTTGATACAATACCAAGTACTCGACGAAGTAGTTATGACATGTATTTTCTAGAAAAAAAAAGTGGTTTTCGATATAAATAATACATCTTAATTCAGAAATTGCATATACATGAGAAAATGTGTCAAGTTCCGCCGTGACCGGGTGGTCTAGTGGTCAGGACGTCAGCCGCGAAAGCTGAAGACGCCAGTTCAAATCTGGCCTCGGACACCGGAGGGTTTGGTCACTTTTTCTGAAGTATATGACATCTATTTTCAGTTAATACATCTTAGTTAACAAAAATCATCGTTTATCACTACTATAAGGCAATTTGAGGTACCAGGCGGCAATTATATCTGCAAAATATACGAAAATCGTGTATTGCCTAATCACCAGGCAGAAAATATTCTCATCGTAAAGTTTCAAAAAACATAACAGTCCTTACGTGCAAAAGGAAACCTAAAGTAATAAATATATTGAAAAAACAAACAAGACAAACAATTTAGAAGACATTTTTTGCGATAAAGTATTTTTCTGTGAAACGGTCTACGGCGTAGCAGCGAAAGGCTGAGCTGAGTTCGAAATAACTAATAAAAATAAAAAGTTTGAATATATTATTAAAACACTTTTTTGCCAACCCTTTAAAATATAAAAAAAATATAAAAAGTTATGTAAATCTATTTTAAACTGTAAATTATATTACAAATAGGAAACCAAAAAAGATAGATAGCGCAGCGTTACTAGAGTGTACTCACAACTGGATTCTGTTAATACTGTCAATCAATTTTTTTCTGGCATTGGTAAAGCTCTTGCTGAAGAAATACATCACAATAATGAAGTTTCCTGTATAATTGGCCTAAAACCAAATCCGCGCTTAGCCTCATTTGTTTTGTACAACACCGGTTGGTGTTGTACAAAACTAATGAAGTTTACGTTGTGTTGTCAAATCTGAAGTCATCAAGTGCACCTGGATGGGACAATATACCTACCAATTTTTTTTAATTGATAAGTGGTATAATGGTTCCTCTTCTGACACATCTAGCCAATGTATGTTTCGAACAAGGAGTTTTCCCTAATTCTTTAAAAATGGCTTTGGTCACTCCAGTGTATAAGGGTGGACACAAAGATAATATTTCTAACTATAGGCCTATATCGGTTCTGTCATCAATTTCGAAAGTTATAGATAAGCTTATTAACATAAGATTAATAACATATTTAAACAAACATGAAATATTCTCCAAGAACCAATATGGCTTCAGGCAAGGAATTAGCACCGAAGATGCCATAACCGCCCTTTCTAGTGAAATTGTCAAAAGGGTGGATAGGGATAAAAAATGTATCGCGGTATTCCTTGACCTCAAAAAAGCCTTCGATACTGTCTCTGTTCCTACACTGATTAATACTCTTGAAACTATAGGTATCAGGGGTGTCCCTTTATCGCTTTTAAGTAGCTATGTACAAAATAGGAAACAAAGTGTAAAAATAGGAAATTATACCAGTGATGAACGTGTAATTAGTTATGGTGTCCCACAGGGTAGTGTACTGGGCCCTACATTGTTTTTAATTTATATCAACGAATTGTGCAACTTAAATATCGACGGAGGTTCCATCTATGCCTATGCTGATGACACGGCTATTGTATTCTGGGGTGATAGTTGGGAAGAAGTACGAAAAACAACACAGCAAGGACTCAGTATAGTTGCCCGCTGGCTGCAAGCCAGACTTCTTACCCTTAACACTGACAAGACAAATTACATCTGTTTCACAAAGTACGACAGGACACAACCAGACTCTAATTTCACGGTTAGGATTCACACATGTGACTACACACATGAGCGTGGGCGTGACTGCTCGTGCTCAGTTATTAATAAAGTCGAGTGCACTAAATACCTTGGTGTCATGATTGACCAGAGACTAACCTGGCATGTGCACACCGAACTGATTATGTCCCGGATACGTAAACTTGTCTACGTTTTTAAGAATCTGCGGCATGTCGCTACCAAGGATCTAATGAAACAAATTTACGTGTCTTTGGTACAATCGGTTCTGGGCTACTGTATACCGGTTTGGGGTGGGGCTACCAAGATAAAATTCCTGGAACTAGAGAGGGCCCAGAGGTCGCTACTGAAAGTGATGTACTCTAAACCTTTCAGGTTTCCTATTAAAGAGCTCTACGAAATCTGCGATCTGTTGTCAGTTAGGAGACTTTATATTTTGCACGCAGTTTTGAAACGCCACAAAACAGTAACTTATAAAAGTGACACCAATGATACTAATAAACGATGGAAACCAAATGCAATCTCCGCGCCACAAGCTAAATCAGCATTTGCTAAAAGACAGTATGAGTTTCGCTCAGCTAATCTATATAATAAAATCAATAATAATGAAATTGACATTTATCCGTGCATTTATAGTGAATGTAAGAAAAAAGTATGTAACTGGCTAAAAAACCTGAGTTATGATGAAATTGAACAAATGATAAAACAATAGAACACAGACAAACTGACACACACACACGTGCACACACACACACACACACACACGAACACACACATACACGCACACACTCATATATATATATATATATATATATATATATATGTAATATTACGTCAATTAGATAAACTGTTATGTTAAGATATTTTCTCTTTGTACTTCTCTCTTGTAGAAAATTGTTCATGTAGTTCATAAGGCTTTCGCAGACACCTTCAGCTATTATTATTGTTCCGAGTAAAATGCTTTGTTAGCGAAAGAGTTTAATAAAACCACTATTATTATACTAGATTATTAGCAAACCAACCTGTGGAAGAGCGGTGTTCTCTTAACACAAGTATCTTAAATACTTAAAAAGAGGCACCAGCACAGTTATTGTAAACCTAAACTTAGTTTTTTATTATTTTGACGACAATTTGACATCGTATTAATTGTAACTAACTGTGCCCGCGGCTCCGCTCGCGTGGAATTCGGTCTGTGTCTGTCAGCGGCTTATTTCTCTCTCTCCCCTGGAGGCGTAACTTGGAGTAAAGTTGACAGATGGATACGCTAGAGGACAGTAGTCCGGATAAAATATTTTACAATTACCACTAAATAAAACTACACTCCAAAATCCTCTGGTGATTAGTTTCTTCTAGACATGTGCGCCGCGCCGCCGCGCCGCCGCCGCCGACAATTTTTCCACGCCGCCGCCGCCGATGATTTTGACCGGCGTAGAATCGGCGTGGCAATTTTTAAGTCTTTATCTTGTTTTAATGCCCGGTAATGGTAGTGAGTGGCCAGTATACTACTTCTTTAAAAAAAAATGCTTTCTCTTCGTCACTTATTCCTTGCCGGTGTACCAATTGACGTTATTACGATGGTATCGTAAGATTTACGTCGACGACTTATCGATAATTTATGACAACGTCTGGTTTTTAAATGATAGGTTTATATTTTTATATAATTTGCTTTTTTCGGCTTTTGGATAGAAAGCATTTTGATTTACTTTTAATTTTCCTTAAAAAAAGAGTTGACGCGCGCGGCGTAGATGCCTAATTAGTCCAGCAGTTATGTACATTTCACCTGGAAAGTAATCCAAACTCAATGGTACTTTAACGGGTAGTTTAGGGGTATGCCAGGAAGACACTCATACGTTTTCGACCTCGAGGACCTTGTGGAATTTGGAGGGGGGACAAAAAACTATTTTTTTTTAAGTTTTTTGCTTATATATCATAAACTAAGCACTTTTTGTGATACACCTTGTATAGCAAAGTTAAAGAGCAATAAATATCCTGAAAGTTAGCTGTCATACCAGATTTTCAGGACAAATGTTAACGAAGATACAGCCAATTTATTGTTGAGACCAATATGGCGGCGGAACCATATTTTTTTTAGCAATTCTGATAAGTTATGACTTTTCAAGTATCATAAGACTTGACAGCTTAACGAAAAATAATACATCTAAAGGTAGTCTGGAAGAGATCGCTTATTAGCAATAAGGCCGCCTGTTGTTTGCCTCTCTTTATATGTACATAGGTTTGGTGTGCTGTTTTCTTATACTGAGGTGTGCATTTGAGAGGATTTAACTTTACTTTTACTTAATGTCCACAGAATATCATACATTAATTGCTATTAATGTATGATGACAATTGACAGCATCACAAAAAATAATATATCCACAAAGTTCCGATGTTATAGGTTTTCAAATACTTTAATATTGGTGATAGATCGACATAATTAACATAGCAATGATGAAAAAACAGATAAGCTACTTTTTAAATTTTAATCACCTATTTTCGACTGTATCTTCATTAATATTTGGCCTGAAAATCTGGTATGACAGCTAAATTTCAGGAATTTATTGCTCTTTATCTTTGCCATACAAGGTGTACACAAAAAGTGCTTAGTTTATGAGATATAAGCGAAAAACTGAAAAAAAAAATAGTTTTTTGTCCCCCCTATAAATTCCACAAGGTCTGCGAGGTCGAAAACTTATGAGTGTCTTCCTTGCATACCCCCAAACTACCCGTTAAAGTTCCATTGAGTTTGGATTACTTTCCAGCTACCCTTAACTTCATTCGACATAACTGCTGGATTAAATAGTTAGAGAGCCCATGACGGCCATGACACTGAACCTAGTTCGATAAGTCTCCTAGATGAGATATATATAATTAGTCGCGTCTTTAATGGGGAACACGAAATGCCGATGCTGCAATGCAAAACAAGTGAATTTTTTTTTTTGAAAAAAAATAAAAAAACAGTTTCTAGTATGATAAGTCTCCTGCCTTGTCAGTGGCAGCAGCATCAAAAGATTGTAGATGTACGAAAAAACAAAGCGCCTGATCTTTTAAAATATAAAATCATTTTAATAACGTAATATCTTGTTGCAGTTCAGGCGCTAAGTTTAGGTTACATAACATCTTGTTTTTGTTATAAAAAGATCAGGCGTTTTGTTTTTTCATACATCTACAATCTTTTGATGCTGCTGCCACTGACAAGGCTGCACATGGAGGCTTGCAGCACCGCATTATCGTGTAGCCTTACCCCACCCCTGCTTCGAGAAACAAAGGAAATCTAGGAGACTTATCGTACTAGAAACCGGATTTTTTATATTTTTCAAAAATAAATTTATAATACGCCACCGCTTTTTTTGCATTGCAGCATCGGCATTTCGTGTTCCCCCATTAAAGACGCAACTAATTATATATATCTCATCTAGGAGACTTATCGAACTAGGTTCAGTGTCGTGGGCTCTCTAACTATTACGTATTTTCGAATTTTTGACGTTTCAAGGCTACAATAGGTAGTAGGTTTATTAGACATTTGAATCTAACGGGAAATAGAATCAAATGACGTCTTCCCTAAAATTCATGTATGTTGCGAATTGGTAAAGCATTCGAGCCCTGGCAAGGCGTATTAATGTTGTTTCAAGCCCAACGGGGTTTGATTATTTTTCAATTTTTGTATTTGATATAATAACAAACTAGAATCCAATCCATCCATCGAAGAACGATAAAATAAAATGTAGATTTTATTTCTACCGCTACCGCAAGAATTTTTGTCTTTTAGAACTTAGATTTGGGGTGTTTTATTAAAGCATTTTATCCTTATAAATACTCAGTAGGCTTCAATTTAGAAGGTAATTAGTCAAATTCCCAAGACATATTAGAAATATGTACCACGCCGATTTCACGCCGATCACGCCGCCGCCGCCGGTCAAAAAACGATCGGACGCCGCCGCCGATGATTTTGCCATCGGCGCACACCTCTAGTTTCTTCGCCTTTCCCGTTCCGTTTTTGTCAGTTTGGCTACGGAACCACAAAGGAGGCCGAGTATTTACATGCACTGTGCAATGTTTGGCAATTAATTTATCTAAGTTTTAAAATTCAACTTTTATTGTAAATCTTTAGTCAATGACATTAAACGCAAATTATGCAAAAATTTATTGAAATCTAAGAAATAAGTGGTACACATACGGGACGAAACGTCATGTGTTGTTTCGGTGGCGCCATGTTGACGATTACTAATTAATAG
Organism: Pammene aurita; assembly: GCA_947086415.1. NCBI lineage: Eukaryota > Metazoa > Arthropoda > Insecta > Lepidoptera > Tortricidae > Pammene > Pammene aurita. Next base: position 26,678,631 of record OX352293.1, read on the forward strand.
ACACTGACATTTGTGTGCATTATTTTTTGCTAAAATATAGGAGGGTAGATTAACATATTTACATTGGAAATAGCTTATTAAGTAGTAAAATGAAGGTGCCAAATATTTTTTTACCTAACGTATCAAGGGTGTTACTTTGCCAATAAAAGGGTTAATAGTTTATCCATGTCCGTCTTGTCTGTCTGCGGCTTAGGTCAGTGATCGTTAAGTAGGTATCTATCCCAGACAACTAAAAATTTTGTTGGTATAAATAAATTCACACAGACAGTGATAAAAATATAAAATAATAAATATTTTTTTCTTCGCATTAATTAATAAATATCTTTTTCTTTTATTGCGTGGGGTGTCAATGAATAGAAAAAGAATTAACCCTTATAAACTATTATTTTATAAAATTAATAATTTCGTAAATAATCGCCTCGTAAGTCCAAAAAAAATACCAAAAATATGAAAAAACTCTAGAGAGTGAGACTTGATATAAATATTGTTAATGAAAACTACTTTTAGTGAGTTATTACTACTTATTACTTATAATATTTTGATATCATATTGTATTCAACATGTTATGAACAATAAATAAAAAACAATACACTCCTTTTTTTGGGCAGTCGTGTAAAAATTGATGAATGTGTCCCAGCAATTTCCATTAATAAAAAAAAATACAACCGTATCCAAAACCTCCACCTTTTGAAATTTTTTTGATTTTTTGGATTTTTTTCATCGAAAGTATAAATACAACGTATGTATAATATTCAAATAGCATATCCCATTTGTACAGTCTCCATCAAATATATCGGAGCGGCCACGGTACTCAAAAATATCTGCATATGCACTTTATCGCCTTGACAATAGAGGCGTTGTTCATATATGTGTGACCTTAGCCGCTCCGATATATCTGATGACGACTGTACGTATCCTGCATACTACTTAATTAATAATAATAATATAAACGCTCATAGCATCATATTATTTTTCAGGTCAAATTGGCTACTGACGCAGGATTGGTGATATTCTGTTGGGGCGACGACAATAATGACAAGAACACAATCAAGAAACTGAAAGATCTTGGTCTTCATGCCGTTATATACGACAAACTTGACCAGTACATCACTAAGGAAGTTAAGGTAGTTATTATTACATTTCCTTCAATAGTCAAAATTTAGATTTATAAATTTTATAATTTATAATGTAGGCTAAATTATACTAATGTTAGCCCTTCACCCTGATTTAAGCAGGAGTTGTGACTGTCCTACAAAATAGGAGTCAATGGCTCTCAAAAGCAATCATTGGATAATTTACCCTATCTAATTGTTGTACCTAGTTTTGCATGTTTTTTTTTCGTTTTTTTTTTTCAAATATTTAGTAGATAGTTTGACATTAAATAAGTGATTTCTGTTCCTAGAGTTTTCACTAAATAAATAGGAATAGGTAGCAACATTTAATTATTCACGTACATAATTTAAAAGCTTATTTAATAGTCAATAGATTACAATATATTGAATTAAAAATTATTGTCGCAGTTTTTCAGAATTCTTTATAACACTCGGAAAAAGGCGTGAAAAATATACGTCAAAATTACGCTCCTTGTTCATGTTGATTTTTAATCCTATTAATTTTTAATCACGTTTAAGACGCATCAGTCTTGCACAATTCGGTAGCTATATTCTTTAGCTTCAATTTGGTATATGTATAGTTCACGTGGGGCTATCCGATAAAATACTAGACTAGACGTTGCAAGTCTGCTTGTTCCATAGCAGTCTAAATCTATGTATTTTGTGAAAAACTTAAAAATAGGCAATATTTCAAATGGGAATATGTGAGGGATAAAATCGCAAGAAAATTAAATGGTGGCCACGCAATTAATTACCTCTAATAAACAGGTTTCTTACAAACAAGCAATGGAACCTTCTAAACAAAGGTGCAATATTTATTTGATGCACATTTTGTAAAGTGTAATTTTCTTAAATTTACCGTGTGTTTGCGTCTTCAGGCAATCTTGTGCTTTACTACTAGGATTTTCATTAAATTTCCCATCTGATTTGTATATTAATATACCATATTATGTTCATTAGAAATGCTATTCAATAATTACTTATTTTTTATTTAAAACTTTATTTTATATTTTATCAGTCAGAAATCTGGTAACAGAACTTAGTAACCAACTAGGTATTTACGTGTTGGTTCGTTTCTGTAGAACACATAGAAATTACTTATAAATCACGCTCACTAAACGCGTAAGTACCTATCATTAGCACTGCATTTTTGTGTTTAAATATCCCTACATTCTTCTGCACTATTTTTGGGCTTCAAAAGTTGTTCAACGTTTTTTACGATAAAGGAAAAGCTAATAGTATCTATTGCGATTAATTCTACGCCCTAAACAACTATAATAATTCCTTAACGTCTTAAGTAGACATTGAAATCTATCTGAGTGCGAAATTCGATGCAGATAAAAATAAAAGACGTCCCTCCTGTAGGTACTCGACTTGATTACGATTTCATACGCTTGCTTTAAACGATTTAACTGGGAAAACAGGAGAGCATATTCCTGATGGAAGCGCGCGAATCCCAGCGTGACGTAATTCGGCAGGCCGCGCTCGAGTCGCCTGCAACCGCGTCCGCGAGCTCCGCCTCCGTCGAGGCCCCGCGCGACGCGGCGAGGGCCTACCTCGACCTCGCCGCTCGCCGCGCCTCCGCCCCCTCCACCGTCACCTCCCTCGAGTCTCTCGCGTCCACCGACGACGAGGAAAGAAACTTGAAGAGAAACAGGGACATTATAGCTTGCATTGACAAAGAATCCCAAGTTAAGGAGCAGCGCCACAGCTTCCAAGGGCTGTTTCCGGCCGGCGACAATATGTCCTCGTCTATCAAAAAGGCGCGCAAGAGTGACGCTGAATGAATTTATGCCGCAGCAGATATAAATATTTTTTGATTTTATTTTCATTGCTCAATTTATACTTATAGTTACTTCCACGTCAGAGCAATATGAACTGGCCACTTTAAATAAAAAGACTTGTTTATATTGTTCTTAGGTTTAATTTTATTACATCGGTACAGACAGGTATTAATTACAAATTGTTTCCAGTAATATTATATATAACACATTTCGTACCTAATTATTTTAATAGATTTAGATAATGCATTATTTTTTGTTAATATGCTATCTTTAGAATAAGACGAGACAACCATTCATCTGAATCAGTACAATTGCAAGTAATTTTCGGTAATCTTATTTGATAGATATATTAATTTTAAATAGTTTTACAAGGGTTTTATAGTTACCAATACCCTATCTTATTTGTTTACGCTATGAATACCTAGATGAATTAATTTATTTATTTTAACTCGTAGCTATAATGATAGGAATGCCTCAACTATGTACCTACAGCACCAGCAGATAATGACTTAAAGGTTTTATCACAAAATTATTGTTAAATATTTGGCTTTAACAGTTACGAGGACCTATTCTGTGGGGTATCAGGTCAGGTTAAACCTCAGTTTTTTTTATATACAGCATATTTGTGGAAATCTGTGTGTGTCTTTATTAGTCGCTCTATCTTTTGGGGCAAGTAACCGAGTAAACGAGTTTAAGCATTCGTAAATATTACGTATTTTTGAACGAACAGTTGAGTTAGTTATCCCATCTTTGATCTATTATAACGAGTTAACAGAACAAACGAAGTTTCTAACGATTCCTACATCCTACATACCTGCTGCGACTAGGCGTGTCTCTTAGTGCTGTCCCTGTACCTCTATACCCAACTGAGATGCTATCGGGAATATGATATTTAAACTTCGCGGTCTTCCCTTGCCCCGATGCATCAGTGCTGCCACTAATTGCGCGTCTTACAGTCGGCAGCAGAAGTACTTAACTAAGCGGGTGACGTGGTAAAAATGAACAAAATTCAGCTTTATTGTCAAGAGAATGGCAGTGTGTAGGTCATTTGCGCCTCACGCGTTAACCTACTTCTGCTGCTGGCTGTACAAAAGAAAAACAACTTTTGTCTCACGGCGAATTATGATCCCTCTATATTGAACACAACTGACCCTATAGCAGTCATACGGCGTGAGACATATAATTCAATTTATCGACGCCAATCCTAAAGCATGTTGGTGGTTCGATAGATTTATCGTATGGTATTAGATCCTTAGATAAAGTCAAATTTAATTCGGTAGTAAGTAATATAAAACATTTAACAAGAACATAACTGAATGAACAATATCTTAATAGTTTTTTTGTCTGTGATAAGTAGTGGTCAAGTGCTTATTAGAGTGTATAGATACGTATCTCGTAAAATTCATAATTATAAGAGCTATGGTTACTTTCAATATATTTCTGTATTTTAAAAATTATTAAAGTGTATTTTAACGTAACTTTTGTTTTATTTATCATAAGCATTCTTTTTTGTTGCATAAACATCGCTTAATGATGTCATAGGGTAAGGTAAATCGGCTTGTGTATTTGCCAATTGTTATCTGTATTAAATATAGATACTCTCAGTAGTTTCAGTATCTAAAACACATGTTTATTCGTAAAATTCTTAATAATTAATATTTATATCCTTGCTATCCAGCTGTAGATAGGCGATTTACCCTACACCAGCACGCCCATACTGACCTATGCCTACCTGATAATCAAAGTGTTGACTGTTGAACCTTCTCCTTTTAATACCTGCATAAATATTAATTTAGAATCGTAAACGAAGCTAGCAAATTGGAATGTTAAAGTCAGTCTGTTGAGTCGGTTACCATTTTCCTAATTACATGATTGAATCCTAATGTATTATTTTGGGTCCACAGCACCTGATTTGATCAGACAATTTAATCAGTTGGGCGAAACATTGTCCTGTCTGGAGTAGCCTTTACATGTTATAATGTTTTAAAAAAGTAACTAATACATCAACTTTCAAACATAACACGTTCGAATTTCAAATATTCTTTACATTCTTGTGAATAAAATGCAGTTTTGCTATCTGTTTAAAAAAAAGGGATTTCCGAGCTAGTGAGGTGAAATGTTAATTTCTTCGTAATATTCGTAGATGGCGCTATTTAGCAATGCCGCGAACCAATCTGATGATACAAGCCATGTATTGTTTATTTATAATAAGAACTATTATGACATGTTAAATATATTATTTTGTACGGGGTAGTGAATTTAGATTGTTTTACTTACCTATTTCTGTTATAGGTTTCAAAACCCGTTTGCATTTTCTGATAACATGTCTGTACAAAGGATACTGCTGGGTCATCGAAATCTGGCTAAAGGTACTGCACAAATATTTTATACTAGCTTTCCGCCCCGCGACTTCGTCCGCGTATAATAGCACCTTCGCACCCCTATTTAACCCCCTCAGGGGTAGAATTTTCCATAACGCTGAAATCACTTTTATTGTTTTTTAATTATCAGTAAATGGACGAAGTTTTAAATCTCCAACCTTAATATTTAAGCACCATCCATACAAACTTTCAACCCCCTTTTTACCCCCTTAGGGGTTGAATGAAATGAAGCTGAAATTTTCAATTCTCTAGCTTCAGTAGTTTTGGCTCTGCGTGGATCAGTCAGTCAGTCAGTCAGGAGAAAGGCATTTATATATATAGTATAGATGACAGAAGTACAGAAATAATTTTAGGTATGTTACTTTATCTTAGAATGGCGGATCGGCCCTATCATGAAATGAATGAATACAGAAACTATATCTGAACGACGGAACCGGCGTTCACTAAGCACCATACTAGGCTGGCTGAGATTCAGAAATTACAGAATCAGCATTTACTATGTCAATTGTAAACAAACGGAGATCGTCGATTTTTGTTAGGTGATCTGACCCAGATTATTTAAGACCGTTTAGGAATGTTCCTGACCTTTAAAAAATCGTCATAATTTCTAGATCAGGACGGTGGTAAAAATATTGCGAAATCTAATGGGAAAATTGAAAAATCATGCATTTAAAACATGAATCTGACAAGGACAATATTTGAAAGCATGCTTGCCTATGATTTATATATTAATGTAAAAAAAGTACCGATTGTTTAAAGATAATGTACAAAAGCGGATTTAAAAACAAAACGGGAATCATGATGAAATAATAAAAAGTCATATCTTGATCGTATTTATAGTTCCTGTATTTCGGTAAACAAAGACTGCTGTCAAACCATCGTTGATACTATTAACTGAACATTCCTAACACCTATTGCGAAGGGACCGTTAAGTGCCGATACCACTAGTATCTGACATTGCAAAATTGAAAAAAGATGCGTTTCGTTATCGAAGGAGCATGATATTATGCCATTATGAAACCCACTTTTAATATTCAAACTCCGATCAAAAATGCAAAAATACGCATTTTCAATCTTTAGGCGTTTTAATACAGTCGATTTCTAATTTAAACTTCCGTATTCGTAGGCTTAGATACTATTTTAATATTACAATGTTCTAACTTACCGAACAGTATCAAAACGCAGATTATGTAACGGTATACATTGACAGTGTCAAACCAAAAAACAATCCCGTTTCAGGCCAGGGTGAAGTTAAACTTTATGTCAATGCCATAAGGACGTTAACGACTTGTCTTGCTGTATTTTAATCGCGGAAAATCAACATAATGTTTATTTATTTAGTATTTCTAATTCCCGTTTCATTTTTTTTGTAATATTCTGTCTACTTTAGTAATAAAATGAGTATTTATTTTACATTGAAGTACAAACTGTATACGGTTTATATCAGGTGGCCCAGAATTGACGATCTCCTTTACCTAAAAAACAAAGCGCGATGTAAAGCCATAGACGTATTAAATAAGAAGACGTAACGCTGTGAACATAAAACTGTGATTCCATAATAAGCCGATTTCTTCGTGTTTACACGCGACACGCACACATCTACAACTCGTGGACGAGCGGTGATTGGTTCAAACGTCAAAAGTGAGTGTGTGTGCACGAGATCGCGGCTCATTATGGAATCACAGTTTTATCTTCGTGGGATGACGTCTTCTTAATTTATATGTCTATGTGTAAAGCTGCATTTTTGGTATTTATTTGGGTCCCTTAGTTAATTTTCGCCCTTTTTTTATTTTTTCAACTTTCATTAAAAACTGCAAGTTTTCTGAATTATAGTTGCTTAACAATGGTAGTTTTTTAAATAATTTGAGCCCACTGACAGTACCCTGGACACAGTTCTTGATAAGCACCTTAAAATACAGGATGCGCAGTTCGGGTTTTGAGCTGGGCTATCCCTTTGTCGAAAGCTTTAGATTTTTGTTGAAAAAGATGGAGGAAACAGGCACACCGGCTGTGTATAGGTACTAATATACTCCAACACCGGTACCAAAACCAAACAAACCAGGTGAGATGGGCACATAGTATGTCTACAGAGTACAGGCTCAGTCCGAGGGGCGGGGGAGGTCATATGATATGGGACATGACCCCCCAATCGTACACGTCAAATTGAAAAATTATGTACTGACCCTCAAAAAATCATTTCTGCATTAGTGACCCCCCGCCCCCCCTCATTTTTAAAGCTGCGACCGCGCCTGACAGTATAAGCTCGTGAGGCAAGGAGGGCTTACGTCTCTCAAGCTTTTTAACCTATATATAAACAAGCTGATAGACGAATTCAGTAGCACATATCGAGGGTTGCGAGGTGAAACCCGATAAGTAGAAATATTTTTTGATTTAAAACCTGACCAGAAATATATGATCATGCGCCATGTTGCGGAATTTCATGGGAACTAATTTCTTGCACTGGCAATAATTTTAATGACAGGAAGATATGCATGTGTGAGGGCATGTATAGGCTGTCACTTTGGACAGTGTCATTGTCGCGGTTTATTTGAATAATAGTAAAGTGTTAAATATTAAATGATAAACTACAAAAAATCCCAAAATTATTCATAGTCAAGAGCGAAACATTGTAAATAGTGTATGTAATAAACAGCTGTAAATAATACGCTTTGGAAATGAAACTATTTCGCAGTGAAACATTTTCAAATTAATATCAGAGCTGACAGGTAAACAAATCAAGATGACACCATACCATAGAGAATCATACGCTCTATTACTATACTGACCTGTTGCCATATAAATGAGAATAATTGCGCCCTCTTGACAATAATCATATATTTCTGGTCAGGCTTTAAATAAGCACCTAACGTATGCCAGCTTATTGTTCTATTTTCAAAAACCTATTAGCTCGAGTTATCGGGTTTCACTTCGCAACCCTCGATATGCGGGCTGCTATATATATGCTGTTTGTGCCAATAATTTTTGTTATGCAGATATGGTGCTGCAAAGTCTTTTCTTGAGGTTTGTGAGGCATACGCTGAGGCGCATGGACTGCAGTACAAACGCTAAGAAAAACCAGGTACTAATGTTTACGGCTGGAAGTTTCACGCCAAACTCGGTGCCACTGGTTGTAGGTACTGCAAGGGACTACACTTTCTACATAGGCTGCTATTTATATATCCGGAAACCGGGATTACAATCTTCTTAAATAGCATATTTGACCTCCATGGTAAAATTTGAACTTTTTTAAGTACTGGCCGGTATATTTTTTCTTTCTTATTAACGCTCGTGTTTTGTTTTTGACGGGTTTTAAATGTCATCTCGCAGCAAGAATGGAACTCACTCGTGAAAATATTCGTGCTATGATTTATCATGATTTTCGGCGTGGTTTAACGCAACAACAGTGCATAGATCAACTAACTTCAACTTTTGGTGATGAAGCCCCATCTAAAACTACTGTGTATCACTGGTTTAGTGAGTTCAATCGTGGACGTAGTATGCTTACGGACGAAGTTAAGGCAGGTCGCCCGAAATCGGTCGTTGTACAACAAAATATCGAGGCTGTGCGAAAACTTATAATGGACGACCGACATGTTACGTACCGCGAGATAGAGGCGACTCTGGGTATTTCTATGACCAGCATTAAAATAGCATATTACATAATTATTTGGCTGTAAAAAAAATTTGTTCGCGTTGGATACCCCACAACTTAACAAAAGAGCAAAAAGATGCTCGCGTCGAATGTTGCAATAAAATGTTAAAAAAATATAACCGTGGTGACTCAAAAGCCGTTTATAACATCTATACAGGTGACGAATCCTGGATCTATGCATACGATCCCGAAACGAAGCAACAATCAACGGTATGGGTGTTTCAAAATGAGCCGAACCCTACGAAAGTTACTCGTGCAAAAAGTACATTGAAACAAATGGTGGCCTGCTTCTTCGGTATTAATGGCCATGTAGCTACAGTGCCACTAGAAAACCGTAGAACGGTTAATTCAGAGTGGTACACGACCATTTGCTTACCGGAAGTATTTGAACAAATTCGTAAAACTAACCAGCGACGAAGAATCATTCTTCATCATGACAATGCCAGCTGTCATACGTCACGCGAAACAACTCTATTTTTGGAGGGTCAAAATGTGGAATTAACGGGTAATCCGCCGTACAGCCCTGACTTGGCACCCAACGATTTTTATTTATTTCCAAATATATAGAATAAATTACGCGGTCAACGATTTTCGACCGTTGAAGATGCTGTCGACGCATTCAAACAACACGTTATGGAGGTACCTCAGGCGGAGTGGCAGAAGTGCTTTAAAAATTGGTTCACGCGAATGCAAAAGTGCATAGATCATCAAGGGGAATACTTTGAAAAACAATAAAACCATTTTCAGCCGTGTACGTTTGTTTGTTTTTTTGTTTCCGGATATATAAGTAGCAACCCTCGTATTGTAGATAAATTTTAATATCTAGGTCATATCATAACGCATTAATGATGTTCTAGATAAAGAACTGTAGTGCAGAGCATTGGCTTTAAGGTCTAATTTGGCGCCCACAGGTTTGCTCGATGCTCCATCTCCGCTCGAGAGGTAAAAATAATGCTTTTTAAAGCTTTTAGTCAATCATTCTACTCAAGCAGCCTGTGGGTAAAGTATACGAAAAGAGCCTTTAATGCCCTGCGCGTGCAATATAATAATGCACTCAAAATGTTGTTGGGACTGCCCACGTGGTGTAGTGCATCTCTTATGTTCGCCGAGCGAGGCCCATACCTACAGACTGCTTTCACACGGATATGAGATTAAAAATCGTCTTGATGATGGGCAGGGCTTACCAACAGCATTCTGAAGGTGATTGCAGTAGACATGTACGGTACGAGAACCCTTTACTTACGGCGCATTGGATACGCCAAGTTATAGGTTTAGTGAAATTTAGAAAATAGTAAATAAAATAGTTTATCACCCTGTTCTGTACATAATAATTAGGTAACATTCGTTTTTAAGTCTGACTAATTTAAATCGGAAATAAGTATTTTCAATTTTGCAATATAAGTAAATCATGAAAATAATTTTCCTCTTACAGAGTTCTAAATTTCAATTCTATAAAAGTGAAACATGAATACCTGTTGGGCACAGAACCCTGTAATATTTGGCCATTTTGGGCCAGCCAGCGATATGTCATGCCAGTCTACAGCCTTGGCCAAAAGTATTGAGCACCCCCTTTTCAACCGACTTCAAGATTTCGAAGGAGGAGGTTATCAATTCGTCGGGATCTTTGTTTTTGCTATTTTTTTATTTTTTTTTATGTATGTGGTGAACATATTATGGCTTATAATTTTCCGGGTATCTAAAACATGAATCGGCAACTTTTCTAAGGCATATAATAATATAAATTGGCCGTGAATTAATATTTTAGCGACAATATTTTTTTATAAGCCTCAAACATATACATCATATTATTGAAAAACGGCAGCAATATATAGCTGACCAAAAAATTTACCGGGAACTTAAAATAATAGGTTGGCAACAAACATATTAACTTGGCATCTATTATTAAAAGCAGGCTTGGTTTAAATATTTGTTGCCAGCTATTTGTTTCTACCTAATTAACCATTTTTTGGGTATCAATTGCTGGTATCATTTTAATTACGGGAGCACTAAAATCTCAGGAAACTGGAGTATTTTTAAGGTTCCGTACCAAAATGGTTTAAAAGGAAGCATCTACTACTCTGTCTTGTCACAATGTCTATTTGTTCCGAAATTGCTAGATCGATTGGGTTGAAATTTTGTAGGTTGTATGTTCCCTGGTGCTTTAAGGGGGTAATTAAGAAAATTAAATAAAATGTTTTGCAAGCCATAGGGTCATTGTTAGTAACCATCAGGCGGGCCGTATGCTTGTTTGCCACCGTCGTGGCACAGGGCGGACACGCCAAACTACAAAACTCTTTTGAGCGCCTATGTGTGCACGGCACGTCTGTACACGCTTCAATGTGTGCGTTATTCTCAGGGCTGTCATTCAATTATTTTTGTAGTTTCCGCTGTCGATGTCGTAAACTAGTAACGACTAGAACTACGCAAGTTACGCAACGGAATTTGATGCGTTTTTTTAAATAGATCGAATGATTCTAGAGGAACATTTATATGTATAATACATGCATAACATAGTAGAGAAACACTGATAATTTTTGAGGTTTCTAAAGTGATATCGTAAATAAACACATTTTTTGCGCTTACATTGCAAACGCTGGCTGAACCCTACGAGATATATCAAAATAATATACTACAGTATTCTACACCTTAAAAAGATCTACAAATAATTTTTAAGAAAAAAAAACCGACTTCCATGGGGGTAGCCGGTGAAGCATTATTGTAGATACAATCCATACAATGAAATAACTTGCTTAACAAACGCAGCGGAGAGGACAAATCGCCAAACCTGAACTATGCGTCGTTGAAGAGTTCCGTTCTGATCATCATCATCAGCAGTTCCCCCTCTTCAAATGTCACTCTTTTGAATGAAAATGCTTGATTTGTTGATAAAAATACAAAAGTCACTTTATGTATGCCTTTAAGATTTGAGGAATTCCCTCGATTCCTCATGGAACTCATCATCAGAACTTGAGCTTGACGAAAATTGGTCCTGACAATCTAACTTGCTTAACAAACACAGCGAAGGGGACGAATCGCCAAACGTGAACTATGCGTCGTTGAAGAGTTCCGTTCTGATCATCATCAGCAGTTCCACTTCATCAAATGTCACTCTTTTGAATGAAAATGCTTGACTTGTTGATAAAAATACAAAAATCACTATGTGTAAGCCCTTAAGATTTGAGGAGTTCCCTCGATTCTTCATGGATCCCATCATCAGAACTTGAGCTTGACGAAAATTTGTCCTGACAATTAAACTTGCTAAACAAACACAGCGAAGAGGACAAATCGCCAAACGTGAACTATGCGTCGTTGAAGAGTTCCGTTCTGATCATCATCAGCAGTTCTACTTCATCAAATGTCACTGTTTTAAATGAAAATGATGGTTTTGTTGATAAAAATATAAAAATCACTATATGTATGCCTTTAAGATTTGAGGAGTTCCCTCGATTCCTCATGGATCCCATCATCAGAACTGCGTTTTGACAAAAACAGGACCAATCTGTATATATATACTTACAATCAAAAAAAGAATTTTCAAAATCGGTTCAGACATGACGGAGTTATGGAGTAACAAACATAAAAAAAAAAAAAAAAAAAAAAAAAAAAAAAAAAAAAAAAAAAACATACACGCCGAATTGAGAACCTCCCCTTTTCAAATCTTGAAGTCGGTTAATAAAAATATAAAAATCACTATATGTATGCCTTTAAGATTTGAGGAGTTCCCTCGATTCCTCATGGATCCCATCATCAGAACTGCGTTTTGACAAAAACGGGACCAATCTGTATATATATACTTACAATCAAAAAAAGAATTTTCAAAATCGGTTCAGACATGACGGAGTTATGGAGTAACAAACATAAAAAATAAAAAGCAAAAAAAAAAAAAAACATACACGCCGAATTGAGAACCTCCTCTTTTCAAATCTTGAAGTCGGTTAAAAAGTCTGCGATGGTATATGTCTATCTCTTAGGGATAACCCACAATAACCATTTTTTTTATCCCGTGCGAAGCCGGGGCGCGTCGCTACGCTAGTAATATAATATTTTAGGTAAATAAGTTATATAGATAAAAATTACTGCCAAATTTATTACTTTTCATCAATGACACGTCTTTTCTACTTTGAACAACAAAAATATGCTTTATTCCATGTAATATATCCTCATGGGTTAATGTGCGACTTGCGTTAATGCGTACTAATTCGACCGAAAAAAACTACTTACCTTATTGTAATTAACTAATTACTTTCTAAACACCCATTAACATGACAGTACACCTTATACGGCGACCTTTTGCGTTGTTTCTCCGACGCGCTGCCGACTAGTGCCGACCAGACTGACGGCCTACCAAACGGCCGCCGCGGAGTGAGGTAATTCCGATCGGGGCGGGGCGGAGGGTGGCCATTCTGTATGAAATACTATTATCTCTTCTGTGGTCGTGGTATAAATTTTTTTGTCTGCGGGACCGGTATGTATATGTATGTTGGTTAGGTAATGGTCGTTTTCCACATGAATCTTCCATGGCAATAAATATTTAAAAAAATTAAAATTCTGAGTAATTTGTATTCTTAAATAAGCCTAGGAAGATTTAGGTGCGAAGACGAGCAAAGGAACAAGGAACTTAACTTTGATCAAAAGTTAAAGTTCAGTGCATTTGTCATAAAAAAAATGCTAACAAAAATATATAATAAAAATTTTGATCTGTATGGAACCCATAGTATGCAATTTTCCCTCTCTTTATTAAGTATTTTGCACGTTGAGCACTTGAGCTTTAGGTAGTACCTACTTCCAGAAGGTAGGCACATGAAATAGAAATCATTTATTTGCTTAAACATGGTAAAATACATACGTATGATTGATGTCATTCTGTATCACATGTTTAGCCAACATATGGCAAGATGACTACTATTTAGGTATAATCAAATAATTGCATTATACAACTTGTTTTATTTAAATGTCAATTAACAACATGTATCGATTATTATAAACTGCAATATGTTTTTTCTTTTCCTTTAAAACTTAAGAAGCTGTGTAGAAGTAAGGTAGGCGACTATACCTTCTTTTTTTCACAATAGAAAATTAACGATCCATTTCGCCTATGTATCTTTTTTTCAGCCCTATGAGGGAAAACTAGGACAATTGCACTATTTTTCTAATCTCAAAATAATTTTAAACAAAAAAAAACCGACTTCACTAAGCATCCACCTTTCCAACACCAAATGCTCGATCTGCTGTAAAAATACTCAAATCACCATAGGTGTGCCTATAATAGTTGAAGAGTTCCCTCGATTTCTCCAGGATCCCATCATCAGATCCCGACATGGTTACAATGGGACCAACTGTGAAGTATACGCTTTCAAACAAAAATAGAATTTTCCAAATCGGTCCAGCCGTCTTCGACTAATCGGTGAACATACATAAAAAAAAAAAATAGCAAAAACAAAGATCCCGACGAATTCCTCCTCCTTCGAGATCTTGAAGTCGGTTGAAAAGGAAGTATAGGTAGATTTTTAAGGAAGTATAGGTAGATTTTTAGGTAATTCCTACACAAAACGCACCCTTCATATTTTCTATTCACTAGGTAGGTAGGTATTTAGGTAATACCTACACAAAAGGCACCATTCATTATGCTCTATTAACTAGGTTGGTATTTTGGTAATACTATACAAAAGGACCTTTCATTTTTTCTAAATCATATGTGGCATATGATATGAATTTTGGTTCTAGATATCTGACTATAGATACTTACCTACCAATATTCATAGACCCTAGTAACTTTTTAAGAATCCATTTTATCTTATAATTACAGCTCGTGTAAAGTTGCCCGTTTTACTAATATTGAATATGTTATTCACTTTAATTGCTTCCTAAATATTTTAAAAGTACCTTATTTTTAATTTAATAGGTAATCGTTTTCGATTAAAAAAAGGCTTCTTAAAATGCTTCCTAGTTATAAATTCAGTTTTCAATATAATTATTGGATACCTACCTATAGTTAAACAATGGCTATTAAGACATTAAAAAACAGCCCATATTTAGATAATGTACGGCCCCAAATTAGTCGCCAACCTATTAATTTTGGTACCCATTTTTATTTTTTAAAGCTACCCAAATTCAATTATTTAGCAGCCTGGTTAAATACATGCCATTTATTATTATTCGTAGACGGCTGGACCGATTTGGAAAATTCTTCTTTTGTTTGAAAGAGTATACTTCACAGTTGGTCCCATTGTAACCAGGTCAGGATCTGATGATGGGATCCTGGATAAATCGAGGGATTTCTTCAACTATTATAGGCACACCTATAGTGATTTGAGTATTTTTTACAGCATCTCGAGCATTTGCTTTTAGAAAGGTGGATGCTAAGTGAAGTCGGTTCTTTTTTGTTTAAAATTATTATATCTTACCTTCAAAAATCATTTCTTACTTCTTCTTCTCATCTTCGCTGCGTGGAGGAAATACTCCTCGATGATCTCCGCTCCGTCAGTTTGCGCTAAGTTTCTATTTCTATGAAAGCCGAATTTCAGCCCACATGTACATATTCAATATTGTATTCAATCACATGGTCCCTTTTTGTTAAACACATATGGTAAATGGTTCCTATTCTTTTTTTGGAACCATACACACTCAAGGGACTACCAATGTTTAGAGCAGGGGTGGGCAACCTAGGCGGCCCACGAACCGCTTGCTTGCGGCCCGCGAGCCTCCTGTTAGAAGTCGTCGTTATTGATAACCGACAATGTGGTACCTCTTGCTTGATAAAGCAACAAATTATTAACAAAGTGCGGCCTGCGTCAATTTCGTTAGCTACTATGTGGCCATTGGCAAAAATTGCCGACCCCTGGTGATAGGAGAATGAAATGATAATATTATATTTACCAATTACAGCACCATCTACGCGTTACCTTGCGTTTTTATCCTCATTGATTGTTACGTAATAAATAAAATATTATTAAATAGTAAAAAGTATGTATTTCTTTTTAAGTTACATAAAAATAGGTGTATAAGGAATTTTATTGCTTAATTCTAATACTTTAAGTACTTGAACAAATTTGGACGGAATGTAAGTAAGTATAAGCTAGCTAGATGTATTATATGGGTAAATCCATGAACATACTAGATATGAGCAGGTATTTTCATTATACATTAATAATAACACTATTTCACACAGGAGCAAAGTAACTACAATGTAAATAAAGTAAATAAAATTGCGATTTTGAATATGAGGTTCAACAGTACAGTGTATTGTTAAACTAAGTACTGTATTTAATTTATCCATATCGTAAACCAAAATGTTTATTATTAATATGAAGATATTAGTAACAATATTTATATGCCTTAATTATACACACAACACACACCTATTGTTAGTAAAGGTAACATGGTACTTATAGTATTTTAACAATAAATAATTCACAAGAGCCTACTTGATAATAATTGTATAATTTATGTTTAAAAACAATCCAGCTCCAAATTGCTTAGCTAAAAGTTTAAAACAAAGTTCACGGGCTTTGGCTAATATTTTTAAGACAAAAAAATCACTGACTAGCTGCATTAGATTGTGATCTTACTTTAGTCAAAAAAATGAAAATAAAAATATTTCTTATAATCAATATCGAATTTAATTGTGTTATTTTAAAACCTGCCTTGAGCGTGTTGGGCCACGCAAACGGGGGAGGTACTTACCTTCATTTAATACAAAAAAATTATGTAGGGTAAATCGTGAATGACTGACTGGCCACCTTATACTAAAAAATAATTTTATTTATATATACCTAAACAGAATTCATTTTAGTATGAGGTGGCCTGTTATTAAAGGGTGGCCAGCAACTGATATCTTATACTAAAATGAATTCTGTTTACATATAAATAAAATTATTTTATTTATATATACCTAAACAGAATTCATTTTAGTATGAGGTGGCCTGTTATTAAAGGGTGGCCAGCAACTGATATCTTATACTAAAATGAATTCTGTTTACATATAAATAAAATTCATTTATTGACGATTTACCCTATATTAACCCCCTATACTTTGTATTTTATTTTTATTAAATTTGTAAAAGTAATAAAATGAGAATCCTTTAGAGATTACTTAATCATATTATAAAAACAATACCCCCAAAAATATCAAAATGGTGGGGGACAACCAGCCGCTTAAATTATTTATGAGCAGAGCAGAATTCAATCATTTTTAAGGATATCTACTTAATGAGAGACCACTGCCCGTTATCGGAAAAACAGATCTTTTTTAACAGCATCTACCCATCATATGCCACATACCTATCTTAATCAAAATAAAACCAGTTCCAATACAATAATAATACCGAAAAATACCATACTTTACAAAATATATTAAAATACTGCATAAGGAGCTAAATCAATTTAAATCTCACTTTAAAGATAAAACGTCAGCAAGCGAAGTATAAAACAATTATCTGCATCAATATTTTGAAGTTGTACCTACAATTATTGAGCGGAGGATGGAATAAATAATAGTTACAAGTATGATGCATGAGTAATATATAAGTAGCAATAATAAAATGTTAAAAATTAGTACAGAGCAGCCTTTATTTACAAATTGACACATTATTTATGGTTCCTTTTTTATAAACCTAATTTCATTTTGAAGACCTGATTAACTCTACAGACCATTCTAGGAGCTTTACACAAATCTATATATATAAAACAAAGTCGTGTCGGTTACACTTACACCATTAACTCAAGAACGGCTGAACCGATTTTAATGGTGTTTGATGTTTTGGATATCAGAATAATTATTAAAATATTGGTAAAATTAGAAAAAAGTTAGCTGTCGGTACGAATTTTGTCGGGTCAGCTAGTATATATTAAAAGTGTATACACAATAGTTTTTAAAATAATTATGGCCACAATGCATACCTATCCGATGCCAAAACTATTTATATTTACAAGGTTTTTAACGTATGAATACTTCACTTTGTTGAGGTAGCGGGCAAATAAATTTTAGGGATATATTTGACATCATTATTTCACTGAGCGACTTATTTTATAGCGCTATGCGGCACCCGCCGTAGTATGATGTAGTAAGTTAATGGTTGTTCACAATTATTTGCTACGTACATTAAGTTTGCTACGTACGATTATTGAAAGTATTTACATGGTTTTAACGTTGTCGACACGTGTGTGTGACTTTGCTACGTATGTTAAGTTGTGCGATTTTTATGTTAGGAATAACTAAGTGTAATATGGACAGTTTAAGCACCATGAGAAATAAAATAAGATGATATTAAAAAGAAGTCGCTTATAAATATAAATATTATATAGGACAATCTTACACAAACCGACCTAGTCACACAGTAAGCTCATTAAAGCTTGTGTTGTGGGTACTAGACGACGATATATATAATAGATAGATATAGGTAAATACTTAAATACATAGGAAACATCAATAACTCAGGTACAAATATCTGTGATAAACACACAGAATAAATGCCCTGACCAGGATTCGAACCCGGGACCTCCTGCTTCGTAGGCAGTGTCGCTACCGACTGGGCTAGGAGGCCGTTAAAATTATTAATTCATTACCGCTATGAATTCATTCCTACTGATTAGATGTTATGTAAGCGAGTATCTCAGAACGAAGACCACGCAGTAATGAAGGAAGTTCTCTTGTAAAGCATTTCCGTAACAACGCAAGTTTTAGTAAAGATTGTTAGTCTTTAGTAGATACTTGTCTCTGGTTATACAGTCCATAAATAGCAATATCGGCCGAGAATAACAATTAAATACAGGATAAAATATTAATTACCGTTCAAATTGAGTTGTTCCCATAGTAAAAGTTGTTCAATATGGCCTACCTAATCACCTCACTCAATATGAACGGTGGTTAATATTTCATCATATATAACATTCAACCCGTAAACCTTCGAATACAAATCTTTACGGACGTTTAGATACTACGGATCAATAAATACATGTTATTATACATATATAATAACTTATTGCTACAACAATTATATCCTTATACGTTTTCTTAACCTATGTGATATGTTACTATACAACACAACTGGACGGATACAATAATACAACAACATTTTTAATACAGTTGAACATTCTGATTCGGTAACATGAAAAACTTAGCAATGCCAGCAGGCGGCTTACATTTGAGGTGCTCCTCTATGAACTGGCAAGGGCAGACGTATTTCTCGCCATGGCGGCCTGGCACGGTGCTGCTGAGATTAAGTCTGTTTTTGACAGCCATGGCGCCCCATCGCCCTGCGTACCGCAAATAGAGCAGGGCACCTCTTTCCTGTAGGAGATAATCTCAGGTTAATACTGCATCCCCACGGACAAGTAGCCTGGACGAGCAGGCTTATTGGACGATAAATATGAGGACAGGAAAATAAAAGATACGCAGAGGCATGTAATGTGATAAAGATTGCCAATCAAACATACACACTGGGGCCTTAAAGAGGTTTTCTAAGGCATATAATGAATATTGCAGCGCCATCTATTTTACCACTCAGAGTCGTGTAAGCTTACACGACAAGGTTTAGGCACGCGTGTATGAATGGAGGTTAGCAGTCTGTATTACTTACTTATTATTATGACAAAAACGGCACGCTCGAAACGTCAGGAAAATAATAAAAGTAAGTGTACGCGATTAAGTCCCGTTTTTGTCATAATAATGAGTTACTTACTTATCCTTGGCATAAGTTTGTATTTAAAAGTGTATGCTTCAATATACGTATATGATGAATATGATTAACAACAAATCTCGTTAAACATGTCTCTGCGTGAAAAATAGCATTAGGAACAACACACATTTGGCACATAAAACAAACAAATCTTTAAATTAAAGCAAGAAAACATATCTTGGTCAAAAAACTGAATTGCAACGTTCCGATTTCCACTTCACAGGCGCAGTCGCTCTTGGACTCTCGAGAGTTGAAGGATAATCAAGGAAAACTAGTTGTATTTCTCACTTTGATTTTTAAACTACAATTTTACGAGGAACGTCTACTCATCCTCCTAGCGTTTGTCTCGGCTTTTTTGCCACGGCTGTGTTGAACCTGGGGTCTGCTCGGCAACTTAATCCCAAGAATTGACGTAGGCACCAGTTTTTACGAAAGCGACTGCCATCTGACCTTCCAATCCAGAAGGGTTGTTGTGATTAGGTCCGGTTTCCTCATGATGTTTTCCTTCACCGAAAAGCGACTGGTAAATATCAAATGATATTTCGTACATAAGTTCCGAAAACTCAGTGGTACTGACACTGTCAGTCAGGGAGCCGGGGTTTGAACCCGAGACCTCCGGATTGAAAGTCTTACCGCCAGGCCACCAGCGCCTGGCAGACGAACGTCTCCTAAAGACACTAAAAAAATCTAGCACAAAACAAAAAAAAACGTTGAACTACAAGCTATAGGTCAAAAAGAGACTTGCCAAACGGAAAGCTGTTTGGTCAGTCGAGCCCGCGGCGCATGAGCCAGGTGTTGCAGGTCGGGCAACAGGCTCGCGTGTCTCTCGGCTCTTTATTCCTCAAAATCTCTTCGACATATTGACAGGGGCAAAGCGCTTGCGTTAAGTGGCGCGGCGCCGCGGGGTTCCCGGCCTCCTCGTCTAGGGTCCAGTCGAGCCGACGGCGAAGGAAGTCTTTGCCCCACCGCTGCAGGTACCGGAGGTACAACTGGTCTGCCATAGCCTGCACATTCATATGCTTTTCTTACCCGCCACATTACTAAGTTTTATAAGTGTATAGGTATATATGTATTATTGTGTTACTAAGCCTAATTAAGCTAATGTTTATTCTGTGCAGGCGTTATTTCTTCATTACACGAGTGCTATCTACTTATAATTTTGTTAAGATCCTATGGTTTTGTTAGTAAGTAAATATAGGTAATAGAGGAAGAGCAGGCCGTTGACAACTCTACCTCATTGAGTAGCAGTAGGCCTAGCCCATGAGTGTAGCGACAGTATCTCGCGTTCGAGATAGACATCTGTCACTGTCTAACTGTATTCATCAGAAAGTGACAGATGTCTATCTCGACCGCGAGATACTGTCGCTACACTCATGTGCTAGGCCTACTGCTAGGTCAGGGGTCCGCAAAACGCTGCTCGCGAGCCGCATGCGGCTCTTTAAAGGGTATGTTGTGGCTCTTCAAGTTCCCCAAAAAAAATATTTAAATCAAATATATGCAGTGAAAAACAGAAAACTGCGGCTCTATGAGCTTCCAAAAATTCCATATTTCCGCCATTAGGCTCTTTGTCAAAAAAGTTTGCCGACCCCTGTGCTAGGTTAAATATTTTTAATAAGGTAGAATCATGAAGTTGCCAGTTTTGGGCAATGTAACGCCTTACTTTTTGGCACTTCTCAACTTGCTTCACAGCTTGTAAAACGTGACCATGAGTTGCGTTACGTAATATGTTACTGAACACGCGAAGTACGAGCAGTTATTGCTTTTAGCTTAATGTATTTTCTGTGGTTGTCAATTAAATAAAAACATTTTACAATAAATACATACTATAAATACAAGTGAATGTATTGAGATTAAGCGCAGTATGCGCATGGAATGGATGCATAAAATAATAACAGATGCCAGACTGCTGTGAAAAATCGTGATATCATCACAATGATTTGCTCGCACACACTTAGTTCTCGGATTTGAGCCAATATCGGAATCACGGGTAAACAATAAACACGGGCAAAATTCGGCTTTGTTGTTATTACGATAACACAATATGACTCATGTTAATAAACTAAGTGAGAATAAATCCTCCTTACCATGTGTTCCCAATCATGGGAGATTTGATTCCTCTAGACAAAATAATCTAATTGGTAAGAATTTAACTTCTAGGTACTTCGTGTCTTCAAACACGGTAAATATATATGTTCGCTGTATGTTTTCATATTTATAAATGCATTGGTAAGTGCGCAACGAGTTATTTCATCGATGAGGATATACGGTAAAAATCTGTTAACCACATCTCCCACACACCTAGGAGACTTGATCCCCTGGATCAAAGCTCCCAACCAGGGATAAACAAGTCTCCCTAACACATGGTAAAAGTCTACAATACGACGTTTTGTTAAATAATGAGCTAAATTGTTGCACAATATAGTTGTCATTCATACTATCAATGGCTAGATAAATTCGACATCGTAATCGTAATCAAAACGGGGGATCAACCCTCCCCAGGTTCCCCTAAATATTTTATACATCCATGCCTTGACGCTGAGTCGAGTTAATCACTGTGATTAGGTAATTTCCCATAAAAATCGTGTTAATCATATTAAAAGTATGTTAAATAAACAAGATAATAAGCCACCTAAATTTTACAAATGAAAGATAATCCCTAAGCCAGAAATAAGTGTTAGGAGGTTCAAGCGTCCATTAGGTAGGTTAATACTGATAACATTTTCACATTGTTGTACAAAGGAGCATGTCATTTTTTTTTAAATCCAGCATTAACCTTTTCGACTAATGAAGGATATATCTGCACCGCAGGTTCAATGCTAACGATAGATATATCCGTCATAAAATACCATGTTTTACTCTAAACTCATTATTGGTTTGGTGTATTAGAATTAGAACATATAGTTTGCCATGGCGTAGAAAAGTTTAATCGGCAAATTTTAACCCTTTCACAGCCAAAGACGTCAAATCACGTGCCTTAAAGGGTTTAATACTAATAATAGGTAGTTATAGACACACTCCAATGTAATGCACAATGCATTTTAAAATCCTAATTGACTATGTCTTACAGCATGAGAATGTTAAGGATATGGCATGGCATACATCAACTTGATCCACTACTAGGCGACAATTACTTTCAGTCACACACATCTTCAAAATAAATGAATCTTAATTAATTTATTCACTAAATTGGATAATCATACCTGTTTCCGGGACAATCTAGTTGACTGACTTCCTTGAATTACTATATCATTTGCCGACACATCAAGTCTCCGTTCCCAGCCTTGCATTATAGTTTTGCCCTCTTCACTCTCAATAAACTGCTGGATGTGAGCCACACAGGGAGCAGAATCAAAGTAAATGAAACAAAGATTAACTTTATGGCACGAGATCTTTCCTCGATCATCCAAGGCCAATATCAACTTATGTTTATTTAGCAACTTGTTAACACTTGCCAGACATTGCTCCAGTCCTTTTGATAGAGTCAATTTTATCCACATACAAAGGAAAATAGCAGCTGCGTTAAGTACTAGCCATAAAACACCGAGGGAAAACAGTAAGAGACCTGTAAGACCAGAAAATAGTAGAGCTAGGAGCACTAGAAATGCAAGAGTTATCCACAGAACGAGGACACGTTTGTAGCAGATATTGTAAAGAGTGAAGCGGGCATCGTTTACAAGTAATTCCATGGCGTGGACATATTCTTCAACCGTAAGCTGAAAAACGAAATACATTTTGATATAACAGGTGTATTTCTTTTTTTAATAATGAATCTTGAAAAGCACCCCGGATCTAAAGTATGGAAATGTGGTCCTCGAATTTTGATATGTTATAGATTTCAGTGTCCTGAGCTAAAGTCTCTATGGGTGCTACAACTGTCAGAGTTCCTTTCAAAGTTTCCACTTATCCACAATTTCCATACTTTAGGTCCGAGGTCCTTTGCTACATACAGTAAGTCCTTGAGCCATTAGTTCTTCAGGAACCAATTCAGGCCTGAAGCGTGCTGCTGTGACCCATGGCCACTTGGTATTCGATGGAAGTATGGTTACTATGATGTCCCCATTTGCTGTAAAATAATGGTATTAAAGTCAGTAAAAATATATTTGCAGTTTACACAACGTTGGTAATATTTAAGTTTGAATAAAGAAACAAAATCTCAAGGACTATTCCGTACATGGCGGGAAGAAGTTGACAAGTTGAGAGGAAAAGTTGAAAGAATTTGAACTTAAAATAGAATTACATGAGGTTCAAATTTCTTCAATTTTTTTTTAGTTATCAATTTTTTCCCGCCAGTATTAGTCAAGTCCTAAAAAATACAGTTAAACATGTTCACTGAACAAGACCATATTATCTATACAATAAAAATAAGCATGAATGGTGAATTAGTGTATGTTTACATTCACCAAACCATTATGACTGCAAATCATATAAAACAAACAATTATATTATGTTGCAAAAAAACATTATTCATCTACAACACCATGTAGGCTAAGTTCCCCCCCATTGTTTGCTAACCATGAGACTTATGTAAGTACATCTTTGCTCAACAATACCTAACAAGATTCTTGTTTGAAATGAGTCACTTTATTATGAAGGGTATTTATTGTATGATATACAATTTGAATGAGCCATCTACGTGACTAAAATCAACAATAATTAAATACTTACCAAAACCTGTACGAATGCTAACGAATTCAACATTTTTAGTTAATGTTGGTTGAGGCGCGTCTTCCACAGATTTGTCACCACGCTCTAGGTTTACATGAACCGATTCAGTCTTTAATACTGCTGGATGTGCCGAAGCAGTGGACTCTGATGTGCTGGGTGCAACTGCGGCAGCCGCTTGTGGGGATATCTCCGATAGAGGCACCGTAGATAGCTGAGAATCTTCCTCGAATTTCACCCATTCTTTCCGTGGTTTGTCACTGTTTACACTGCCATTTAAGTCACTTATTGGCGGGTTTTTTCCATTTTCTTCTAAGTTACTCATCGTTAGCCTTTAAATTGTGTTTTACTAAGTACTGAAAACAGTTGTAAAGTATTTCTAAAAGCCACAACACCACACACCCAGCCAAATGACAAATGTCACAATTCCCATTGTCACAGACTAGGTAAAATTCACCCAACTTGCACCAAATATTAAAATACTCGATAAGAGTAACCTTTGCCTCCTGGGATCTCCCATTTTCGAAGAAAGCTTTTCAGATTACGTTCAAAATTCTGTTTCCAAATTCCAAAATCATTCTCATCGGTTACATAAAATAAGCTCACACTATGCTCTCATTATTATAAAATTTTGCCTATTCGTTCCTAAATTAACGTATGTGCTTCGCTGCTGTCCCCTTTGGAAAAATCAAAATCTTTTATCACAAATAGACTGTCTCATCAAAAGTAATTTAGAATCCGTTCTTAATATTCAACTCAGCGAGCAGTCCTGGACCCAAGGATCCCTTCCCATTCGGTACGGTGGGTTAGGGATCCGCAAAATTTCTAGTGTCGCGTTACCGGCATTTTTGTCGTCAGTCCACAGCTCTTCCAGTCTCATAGGAAAAATCCTACGTTCAAACTGTGAGACTTCGGGCTTGGTTGACGCCAAAAATGCTTGGTCTATTGCTTGCCCCAGTCAAAATTTCCCCGAACACCCAAAATCACAAAGGAGTTGGGACGACATCACGTGTAAATTGACTCTGGATAATCTACTAACCCATTCTTGTCCCGATGAACGTGCTAGACTCCTAGCAGCCAGTACCAGGGAAGCCGGATACTGGCTGCAAGCACATCCGTCCCCAAATGTTGGAACCTTTTTAGACCCCGATACCCTTCGCATTTCAGTTTCGCTCCGTCTCGGGGTCCCGGTCTGCGCTCCACATCGTTGCCCCTGCGGAACCGATGTGAACTACCTGGGCCACCACGGACTTTCCTGCCAAAGAAGCGCGGGCCGCTTCTCAAGGCATGCTGCCCTTAATGACATCATCCGCCGGTCTCTTGCATCAGTTAATGTGCCGGCTCTTTTAGAGCCAGCCGGCATCTCTAGAACTGACGGCAGGAGACCGGACGGTATGACTTTGATTCCGTGGAGTATGGGACGGGTGCTGGTGTGGGATGCAACCTGCGTAGACACACTGGCCCCGTCACATCTCCACCGAACCACCCTGAGGGCAGCGGCAGCGGCAGAGGCGCCCGAAAAAGCTAAGGTGGGAAAATATAGTGGTCTTGGCGTCGAATATATTTTTGCCCCATTCGGCGTCGAGACCCTTGGTCCGTGGGGCTCTAGCGCTCTGAGTCTCTTCAAAGACCTGTCGAAGAGACTCAGAGATGCCACAGGAGACCGAAGAGCTGGCAGCTATCTGGGTCAACGAATTAGTCTCGCGATCCAGCGAGGAAATGCTGCCAGCATCTTCGGTACCATGCCGCAGGGGCCGTATATAAATATACCTTAGTTTTAGTTTAGTTTTATTTTAGAGTTAATTATTTTGTTTATAAGTATCTAAGTTTTAGTTTATAGTCGTTTGTAATTATTTGTATGTTTGTTATTTAGGTAAAATTACAATACAAATAACAATATGTGATAATAGCTTTAAACAGCTATTAGACATGGCAATTTGTAGGGCCCAACCTGTTGTATACCCTGCCTCTCCCTCAACCTCCTTCAGCTCCCTACGGGCACAACCTCCTATTACACCTCCCAACACAACAGGTTGGGCCCTACAAATTGCCATGTCTAATAGCCGTTTTAGATAGAACAGTCAACAGACTTACCGGACTTGGATTATGATGTTGGTAGAGCCGTTGATAATTTATAGTCTGGCAAACCATTTCTGTCAGTAGAAAAGCGCGGCAAATTTGAAAAATCGCTTGGTGGCAACTCCTGTCTTTGAATAATTCGAAAATTGTGCATAATTTGTGCTTTATCTGTGGCAATGTAACTCTTTAAATTAAAAAAAGTTAGTTTTGTTTACTTTTTATTATTTACTTATTAATGTAACATCTGCCAACTCCGTTCAATAAAATGTACTAACAAAGCTTAGCTAAGATATAAATGTAGATACCTACCTCGTGCAGGTATAATAAAATTTGCGTGATAAATATGGCTTTGAGGTTATGCAGTTTTGTAGAGAATTATCATTTGAAGTTCTTTCTTTCAGTGTATATAAATCGAACAAATCAAAGCGAAAACTGGTGCCAAATGAAGTCCAAGAACGTTTATTGGATAGGATGGTGCTCAATATTGTCACAAAGTGATAAAGCGGTATACATCAGATTTAACAAGCACCCCGCTACCTAGATTTTTATCAAATTATTTTAATGTTTCCCTTAATACATATGTCGCATAAGCTATGTACAAAATAAACAAATACCAAAACCTTACGTGCGTTTATTAACTACCATACACTTCACACAATAATTATACCTAATATAGTCTTATAAACGAATGACGAAAGGAAATCATAATGAAAGGAGTATTACTGAATAATATGCATTACAATTTTATTCGTACAGATTCTCAGAGAAATAAACCAATGGAGTGGTAATTGTCAGGCGTCCCCCTCTGCCAAAAGTACAAGACCACTGGTCGTAGCGGTTATATAAAACTAGTTGTCGCGCGTCAAACGCCATTCAATGAATGTCAGTCAGCGCGGAACGATCTGAGGTAAAAATGCCGAATTGCTGCGTGTTTTCATGTAAGAAAATATCTGAATTGTTTACTTTACAGAAGGATAACGTTTCTTTTCATCTGTAAGTATAATTAGGTCTATATATCATCAAATAGTGCACGAAATTAGCAAAAAACTAAAAAATATTGTCAATCAAAAAGTGTTGCCACTTAATGGTACTACATCTACTTTACGGTAATTTTTAAACTTGACTCGTCATAGTACATTGTACCATCGGGTTCATAATTGCATACCCAATTTATCAATGAATTCATTCATAAATTGGGTATACAATTATGAACACGATTACATCGAGGGAGGTAAGTAAAATATTGCAAACAAGAGTAATCGACTCCAGTGCGGCAGAAATACGTCCGCCATTATGTCACTCATTGTCAATGTTGTGACAGGTTAGGCAATACACTTAAAAGATACTCCATGGGTTAGGCAGAGACCCATTCGCCATACAGCCATAATTGTAAAGCATTGCTCTGTTAAAAAAAAGCAGTGTGTCTATGTGTGTGTGTTGTTATTAAATTGTTTCTAAACATATTTTATCTACACTCATATTGTAAGTCCTCTAAAATGCGTTCAAAAACCGTAGGCAATGACCAGCATTACAACAAACGATTTCACTATGACAAGTTTCTTATCTGTGGCAGTACCGCAATTATAACGTTTCGTGCTCAATTATTGATGTGCTCTGAGTTTTGATAACATAATGTACACCTGCACGCGCCCGCGGCCGGCGACACCCGCCCGCGCGTCCGCCGGCACAATCGAGTAGGCCACGCCCGACACAATCGAGATGGCCACGGCGGTACTGTGGCGGCCATTCTATGGTTTACGAATACGGCATTTATAATAAATAATATGAGTGTAGATAAAGCAGTGTATGCAACTGTACGTAATTAGGCCTTAAAACACTCGTGTGATCTTATCATGAAATTCGCCTGCGGCTCATTTCATAAAACCACACTCATGTTTTAAGGACCCTTATTACGTAACAGTTACATAAACTACTATTAATCGACTTTTAAATTATTTAACTTACATATTGAAAAAATGAAAAGATTAACGTCAGTACTTCAAAGGTAAAACTCATTCACACGCATAGCTTTTTAAATTATATATGTCGTCGAGGACCGCCGAGGGCAGGGCAGTAAGGTGGTTTGGAACTCAAAAAACTGACACTATAAGGATAACCTAGCCTATAGCACATTACGCACGGACGCACGGTAATGAAATAAAACATAAACACTGGTTTAAAAACTGTATTGAATTCAAATCTTTTTAAAACCGTATTATGGGAAGGGCAATAAACTACTACTGGTTCGGAAAGCAGCCCCAAATGAGAAGAACCAGCGTAAGAAACTCAGCGTATGTGTGCTGTACGGCACAATAGCTGAAATTTGTCTATGGTCTCAAAAATAGAGCTACCATAAACAAATTTCCGTTTTAATAGACAAATTTCAGCTAGTGTGCTGAATTCCGCACTGAATTCCGCTCTAATGTGTGGCGCTCCTTAAGTGAAATATACTTGTAGATGCTTGAAATAACGATATTCCTGTTTAGAAATTAATTCGTTCCTTTATTTTCACCATACATTTTATGTAGCATTTTAATTTTGTATGGATTATATTTTATTTATTATAAGGTACGTTATACAAACTTAACCCCTTAAATAGGCACTTTTAATTTCTGACTCTGGTATCACTTGGTAAGTTTTAGTGATGGGACAGCACAAAAATAAATGTCGATATTAACATTAGCAGTATGTTATACTTTTTATTTATATAATCAAAATATCAACTGCGAAGGACTCTGGAACATCACGATGTCGCTAGTGACTGATTCATCATTGTTCATTACAGTGAAAAATTCACTGAGGTGGATAGAGGAACGTCTAGTGTAATTGGAAGCACATTGGAACGGTAATCTAAACACGTGGGTTCGAACCCCGTGATGTTCCAGAGTTCTTTGCAGTTAATTGTTTAATTGTAATAGTTATTTGTTTATAATTTGTACTATTTTCTACTAAATATAAAAGCAAATACACATCAAAATATTAAATTGATAATATAAAAGTTATTCTAAATCAGCTTGCAAGATTTGTCCTGAACAAATAGACAAACTAACTTACGTAGAATACTAACATTTTAAGTAATATTCTGGTAGAAAAACTTGATATTTAATCACAACTTAACATTATAATTTTATCAATAGCTAAACCTTATACTTGGTAAAGAAATAAAAATATATAACTAATCTACGATCAATGTTTCTCTGCGTCCGTAGGAAACACCTTAGGCAACCCTACACGTGATCCCTGGGTGGTGCTAAAAGAGTTACAAACTTGGCAGCTCTACTGTCCTACCTGGACCTACCAGCACTCACTGGATTTTCTTCATCAACTGCTTTCCCACTACCCTAGGGAAGAAATGCCTATCTATATCCAGTGACATGTAGGGATACGATAAATAAATCTACGATAAAATGTGACCTTTTCAAATCAAAGGTACATCATTATCGCGTATTAAGGCGTTACCATAAAAAAATCATTTAGAAATTAACTCTATTAACAACCGACGATGATGTACCTTTGATTTGAAAACGTCACAAATATCGATACTTAAGTATATTATTTTCGACGCGTTCCTCGCACTGCGTACGTTTACTTAAAGATGACATTATCTCGTTCACGGACAGGTTGTCTGTGCCTGTGTTTGTACTTGTGTGAGTATATTTTATGCTAGTGTTTGATAATTTTATCGTGTGCGTGTGTAGCGACGTCAATGGAAAATGCATTAGTGTTAACAGTATTTGTGTGCGTTTCCTCGTCCCCCGCGCCGAAATTGGCAGACTTTTTCTGATAGAAATGAGTGCGCGTCTCGCATCCGGTTGGTTTAATAATCAAAGTACAGATTATACAGCTAATCCGATTCCATTCTAAACTGAAAACTTGTATTTTCTGGTAGTTGGTAGATATACTCGATTTCCTCGTTGGACTTATTATTTTAGCATTCAATGTTCGTTTCCTTCCTGGATTTCAACATTCAACTATTGTATTTTGACCGCATGATCTCCACCTTTAATCTTCTGTCCTTTTTATATTTTGGTTATTTTTATTTCTTTGCACCTTCTTATTTATTGGAAAGTCATAATTATAGGTTCATATATCAGAGTTTTCAATGATTTTATCTAATAATGCAGTTACAATTTACAAAATTACGACTAACTACACTGACGTACGAAAGCAAAGCGACCGTGCCAATGCAGCCAACTTGGAAAAAAAATGTTGATTCGATATACATTGCTGGTTTTCTATGGAGCAATGCTGCTGTTCGATTCTCCCTAGAGTGTTGCTATATTTTTTGTTTGATGTACATTGCTACTGCGTTCGTTGGCTGGCCAGACTATAAAAAATGTATAGTTTGTAAGAAATCCTAATGGAGTCTGCGTATGAAAGATGAAAGTAAAAGTTGGATCGCCTCTCGACCTTGATGGACCGGGCGCCACCGTATTCGAGGAGCAACGTAAGATATAGTCTGATGACCAAAAAGTGTAGTAACAGTGGAAGTAAATAAGCTACACTCATCCCTATATTAGCTTTTTTAGTAGCGAGGTACAAGCCAGAAAGAGACAGTATGATTCTCTCTGTCTATGCTTGAAAAACATTCCCTGGCCAAACCATATGAACCAAGGGTGCCCACACACACTTTATTTAAATTCATGGACAATTGCCTATGGTGGCGTAAATTTGTCTATGGTCTCCATACAAAAATTCAGCTATCATAGTCTATGAATTGATGAATTTAAAGGCTTGACATTTGTCCTAGTTAGTTTCCTAAAAGAGGTTTCTAAATTTATTCAAGTTTAACCGCATTTAGCAAGTAAATTTAAAAGTAAAAGGCCTGTTACACTTTACTTTTTTTAGTATCCTAACTAGCATCCTAATTAGGATCCTAACTTTTTTCAATAGTAAATTTACTTGCTAAAGTGCTTGTTACACTTGTCCTAGTCCTAGTTAGAGTCTGACTAGCCAAATATTGTTGACAGATATTTCCTTGTTGTATCACCAATTGTCTATGATTTATAAAAAGCTAAAAGTCTGTTGTCAATTTATGTCATTATTTCAAATTGTTCACGGTTTATAAGGGGTTTATTTTAAATAATATTAAAAATAACTGTACCGAGGGGTTGCAAACTATTATTTAGGCTCGTAAATAATTACGACGATGTGCGAAGTTGACGTTAAACGTGTTGTATAACGAAAAACTGCAATGTTTACAAGTCGTCAACAATTTTGTAGGTTGGAGCTCTATTAATATTTTGATACTTTGAGTACTAGTTCTAACATTTGCCTATAACTTTGATTAAGTACGTGAATATATTAATACCTGGATCTCATAAACAGGACAAGTGTGTAAAGAAACGGATAAACTAAAAGTTCTGGAAAATATCAATACAATCAAAACATTGGAACGTAAGAAGTCACTGAAAACCAAAATTTAGGAGAAATCTGTGGACTGACTGGTCAGTACTAATTTTATGTAAAAATATAAATAAAAATATTTTCGCGAAATATGTCTATACAGTACGTAAACCAACTAAACCCATCCCTTAAAACAAGTGAATAGGGAACTCAAGTACCTACATAGTTATTGGATTGTTTTTACTTGCTGCTGAGCATGTATTGGGGAATTTAATTTCTGAATGTATTTCTCTTGTTGCAGTCGGTTAAAGATCTTTCTAACACCCTGTGAAGCTTGTTTACTTCGTTGACTTCTGTCTGTTAACCTAAACCTACCTACATACTTACGTTACGTGTACACAGAAGTCAAAAGTATTTTCTAGTATCAAAACTATTATTCCTGCTACACAGGGTGTGACTAGCCCATGATTTTTTGAAGTTCCCGCCAAATATTTGGGTAATATTTCAATAGTCAGACTCTAGCTTCCTAAATGAGTTAGTTTCTAAATTTAGACAGGTGTAACAGCATTTAGCAAGTAGTTTAGCCTAGTTAGGAAGCTAGGATGGTCACTGACGAACTTATTGAGTTAGCATCCTAATTAGGACGGAAGAAAGTAAAGTGTAACAGCGTTTAGTCGCCAGTTGACTGATTGTTCATCTGTTCTTTTCTCAGAGAAATAAATCAATGGAGTGGTAATTGTCAGGCGTCCCCCTCTGCCAAAAGTATAGTCTAAACAATTTGAACTGAGCTCATCCACTTAGTGTCTTATCTTTTGTGTGTAAACCGCAGGCGCACGTGCCACTATGAAAAAAAGGGTTTGGCTACCTGTTAGCGTTTATTGAATATCTGCTATATGAACCACG
Source organism: Pammene aurita (assembly GCA_947086415.1). Taxonomy (NCBI): domain Eukaryota; kingdom Metazoa; phylum Arthropoda; class Insecta; order Lepidoptera; family Tortricidae; genus Pammene; species Pammene aurita. The sequence continues at coordinate 26,711,226 of OX352293.1, forward strand.
GAATAAGATTCAATATCAACTAATACGAAAAAACCTCTAAGTTCTATACGGTTGCACCCAGTACAAGCGATTCAAATGCTCTAGAACCAGCGTAACTCGACACCGAGATCCGAAACAAAAGTGCGTAATTGGAGATCGCGCTTGCACTGGTATTCCGAGCGCACGGCTAGTTAGCGATTAGGAAGCAATTGTAATTTTCCCGAACGGGCAGGTAAAACAGGGTTGGATTCTGATTAAATCATTTAGGTGGATGTACGATTTACAAATATCTAATATATGAAATATATATACATATATAATAGATTTTAATAAATATTGGGTATGTTAAAATTATTATCAGACATGTAAATAATCAACTATTTTAAAATTGCTTTCTTAATTTTACAGCTTAGACTTACTTTTACCTATAGCAAATTATGTACTGAGAATAACTCAATTCAAATATAAATAATATGAATCTACATTATAGTTCTGCTTGTTATCATAATTCGAATGTGTTGTAGAAAAATATAAAAATATATATATTTACAGTACATATTAGTCAACAAAAATAATCATATTAATCTTTTCATCATATTAATTTAATTTTTTTTCTAGATTAATTAACGTGCCTACAACTATTCCTCGAATGAGGGTTTGTCATGTTTATTACATTTCTTATCAGATTTACAAACGTTTTAAAAGAAAATAAATAAATAACAGATTTTAATAAATATAGGCTGAGTATGTTACAATTATAATCAGTCCTTTAAATACTCAAAGTCAAAGTCAAAAATGTATTTATTCAAGTAGGCATAGCAACAAGCACTTTCGAATCGTCAGTAACGATTATTATCTTAAGCTATTATATAATTAATAGAAATATATTGATGCAATTATACAAAAAAAAATACGGGTCAAAATGTATCATAATAATTTCACAATAAAATCGACAAAACTTAAAAGATAAAAAAATGTATAATAAAATACTAGTTTAGAATGTTTCTAGAATAAAATGCAAATGTCAGAAGGAAAATTTAAATCATTATTTTTTAATAAATCTTCTATACTATACTATAGTAAAATAATCGTCTTCTATACTATAATAGGCTTTAGAAATTCATATTATTTATATTTGAATTGAGTTATTCTCAGTACATAATTTGCTATAGGTAAAAGTAAGTCTAAGCTGTAAAATTAAGAAAACAATTTTAAAATAGTTAAGTATTTATATGCCTGATTATAATTTTAACATACCCAATATTTATTAAAATCTATTATATATGCATTTCATATATTAAATATTTGTAAATCGTACATCCACCCAAATGTTTTAATCAGAATCCAACCCTGTTTTACCTGCCCTTTCGCGAAAATTACAATTGCCTCCTAATCGCTAACTAGCCGTGCGCTCGGAATACCAGTGCAAGCGCGATCTCCAATTATGCACATTTGTTTCGGATCTCGGTGTCGAATTACGCTGGTTCTAGAGCATTTGAATCGCTTGTACTGGATGCAACCGTATAGAACATAGAGCTTTTTTCGTATTAGTTCATATTGAATCTTATTGCGTGGTCCATATAGTAGAAATTCAGTAAACGCTAACATGTGGCCAAACCATTTTTTCCATAGTGGCACGCGCGCCTGCGGTTTACACACAAAAGATAAGACACTAAGTGGATGAGCTCAGTTCAAATTGTTTAGACTTATACAAGACCACTGGTCGTAGCGGTTATATAAAACTAGTTGTCGCGCGTCAAACGCCATTCAATGAATGTCAGTCAGCCCGGAATGATCTGAGGTAAAAATGCCGAATTGCTGCGTGTTTTCATGTAAGAAAAGATCTGAATTATCTAGTTTACATAAGGATAACGTTTCTTTTCATTTGTAAGCACGAAATTAGCAAAAAACTAAAAAATATTATCAATCAAAAAATGTTGCCACTTAATGGTACTACATCTGCTTTAGGGTAATTTTTAAACTTGACTCTTCACAGTACATTGTACCATCGGATTCATAATTGCATACCCAATTTATCAATGAATCTATATATATATATATAACTCAAAGGAGACTGACTGACATAGTGATCTATCAACGCACCGTCCAAACCGCTGGTTCTAGAGATTCCAAATTTGGCACGTAGGTTCCTTATAAGGTCTAGAGGTGCGCTAAGAAAGGATTTTTCAAAATTCATCCCCTAAGGGGGTGAAATGGGAGTCCAAAGTTTGTATGGGTAAACAAGATTAGTTAGTCTATTTTATTCGAAACTTCACAGAAGTATTCCTAACAATAAATGAGTAAATACGTGTTGCAGGTTTTTTGAGAATTCAACCCCTAAAAGGGGGAAATGTGGTCAAAATGTCTGAAAATCAACATGGGTATTGTTTCTATGGTTTATCGGGTCGTTGATTATGAAAACAACAACGATTTTAAAATCCGACGTGGCGGACGTGAAATACCATCTCCCCTGTTAGGGTACAATGGGGTTGAAATGTCTAAATATCCATATGGGTGTCGTTTTTGTGATTTTTTGGGACGTTAATAAAGAAAATGGCATCGATTTTGAAATTTAATATTGTGGACATGAAAATTCTTGAAAGTATTTGTGCGAAATTGCAATCTTCTTCTAAATATATAAAAGAAGAATCTGACTGACATATCAACGCACAGCCCAAACCGCTGGTTCTAGAGATTCCAAATGTGATACGTAGGCTCCTTATAAGGCATAAGGATGCACTTAGAAATATTTTTTTTAAATTTACCTCCTAAGGGGGAAATGGGGTTCAAAGTTTGTATGGGAAACGAGATTAGTTCAACTATTTTATTCGAAACTTTACAGGAGTATTCCTAACGATAAATGAGAAAACAAGTGTTTCAGCTTTTTTGAGAATTCAACCCATAAGGGGGAAATGTGGTGACAATATTTAAATATCAACATGGGTATTGTTTCTATGGTTTATCGGGTCACTGATTACGAAATCAACACTTAAGGGGGTGAAATGGGGGTTGATAGTTTGTATGGGGAATTTTTAAACGTTGAACCAATTTAGATGAAACTTGGTATAGAGATAGTTTGTGTACCGGGAAACGACATGGGACAGTTTTTATCTCGAAAATCAACCCTCTAGGGGGTGAAACGGGGGTTGAAAGTTTGTATGGGAAATTAATAACCGTTGAACCTATTTAGATGATTTGGTATGGAGATATTTTGCGTTCTGGGGAAAGATATATAATAGTTGTTATCCCAGAAGTCATTCCTTAAGCGGGTAAAAAGGAGGGTGGATTACTAATTCCACGCAAATGAAGTCGCGGGGAAAAGCTTCTATTCAAGAGTGGAAATCTGTATTAATCATAATCTCTCAGTAGTAAGTCGTTGATGGCGTAACAATTAAACAATTATTGCAATAATTTCTTTAAACTAAAATGTGAGGGAACCGCCGTCTTCAAAACGTGGTATACCGAAACCTCCAGAATGTAACGAATACTTTTCCGAAAACCGCTTCTAAATCAGTTCAGCGAAACGCAAGATGATCGCGGACAAACATACATTCCTACATACGAGTCTAACTGAGAACCTCCTTTTTTAGTACTTTTAGTACGCGGGCGAAGCCGCGGGATAAAGCTAGTTCATTCATAAATTGGGTATGCAATTATGAACACGATTACATCGAGGGAGGTAAGTGAAATATTGCAAACAAGAGTAATCGACTCCAGTGCGGCAGAAATACGCCCGCCATTATGTCATTCATTGTCATTGTTATGACAGGTTAGGCAATACACTTAAAAGATACATAGGCTGCTATTTATATATCCGGAAACCGGGATTACAATCTTCTTAAATAGCATATTTGACCTCCATGGTAAAATTTGAACTTTTTTAAGTACTGGCCGGTATATTTTTTCTTTCTTATTAACGCTCGTGTTTTGTTTTTGACGGGTTTTAAATGTCATCTCGCAGCAAGAATGGAACTCACTCGTGAAAATATTCGTGCTATGATTTATTATGATTTTCGGCGTGGTTTAACGCAACAACAGTGCATAGATCAACTAACTTCAACTTTTGGTGATGAAGCCCCATCTAAAACTACTGTGTATCACTGGTTTAGTGAGTTCAATCGTGGACGTAGTATGCTTACGGACGAAGTTAAGGCAGGTCGCCCGAAATCGGTCGTTGTACAACAAAATATCGAGGCTGTGCGAAAACTTATAATGGACGACCGACATGTTACGTACCGCGAGATAGAGGCGACTCTGGGTATTTCTATGACCAGCATTAATAGCATATTACATAATTATTTGGCTGTAAAAAAAAATTTGTTCGCGTTGGATACCCCACAACTTAACAAAAGAGCAAAAAGATGCTCGCGTCGAATGGTGCAATAAAATGTTAAAAAAATATAACCGTGGTGACTCAAAAGCCGTTTATAACATCTATACAGGTGACGAATCCTGGATCTATGCATACGATCCCGAAACGAAGCAACAATCAACGGTATGGGTGTTTCAAAATGAGCCGAACCCTACGAAAGTTACTGGTGCAAAAAGTACATTGAAACAAATGGTGGCCTGCTTCTTCGGTATTAATGGCCATGTAGCTACAGTGCCACTAGAAAACCGTAGAACGGTTAATTCAGAGTGGTACACGACCATTTGCTTACCGGAAGTATTTGAACAAATTCGTAAAACTAACCAGCGACGAAGAATCATTCTTCATCATGACAATGCCAGCTGTCATACGTCACGCGAAACAACTCTATTTTTGGAGGGTCAAAATGTGGAATTAACGGGTCATCCGCCGTACAGCCCTGACTTGGCACCCAACGATTTTTATTTATTTCCAAATATAAAGAATAAATTACGCGGTCAACGATTTTCGACCGCTGAAGATGCTGTCGACGCATTCAAACAACACGTTATGGAGGTACCTCAGGCGGAGTGGCAGAAGTGCTTTAAAAATTGGTTCACGCGAATGCAAAAGTGCATAGATCATCAAGGGGAATACTTTGAAAAACAATAAAACCATTTTCAGCCGTGTACGTTTGTTTGTTTTTTTGTTTCCGGATATATAAGTAGCAACCCTCGTACTCCGTGGGTTAGGCAGACACCCATTCGGCATACAGCCATAATTGTAAAGCATTGCTCTGTTAAAAAAGCAGTGTGTCTGTGTGTGTTGTTATTAAATTGTTTCTAAACATATTTTAATCTACTTTTAAATTATTCAAATTACATATTAATTTAATCATTAACAAAAATGAAAAGATTAACGTCAGTACTTCAAAGGTAAAACTCATTCACACGCATAGCTTTTCAAATTATATATGTCGTTAGGACCGCCGAGGGCAGGGCTGTACAGGTGGTTTGGAACTCAAAAAACTGACACTATCAGGATAAACTAGCCTATAGCACATTACGCATGGACGCACGGTAATGAAATAAAACATAAACGCTGGTTTAACAACTGTATTGAATCTTGAAGCAAATCAAATTATTTTGTTCAATATTTTTTGATTTGCAATTTTTTTTTAAGTAGTTACACTACTATATATAAACTGAAAATAGATGTCATATACTTCAGAAAAAGTGACCAAACCCTCCGGTGTCCGAGGCCAGATTTGAACTGGCGTCTTCAGCTTTCGCGGCTGACTTCCTGACCACTAGACCACCCGGTCACGGTGGTGACCGTTTGGTCACTTTTTCTGAAGTATATGACATCTATTTTCAACTGTATTGAAATCGAATCTTTTTAAAACCGTATTATGGGAAGGGCAATAAACTACTACTGGTTCGGAAAGGAGCCCCAACTGCGAAGAACCAGCGTAAGAAACTCAGCGTATGTGTGCTTGTAGTACGGCACAATAGCTGAAATTTGTCTATGGTCTCAAAATACAGCTACCATAAACAAATTTCCATTTTAATAGACCAATTTCAGCTAGTGTGCTGAATTCCGCACTGAATTCCGCTCTAATGTGTGGCACCCCTTAAGTGAAATATACTTGTAGATGCTTGAAATAACGATATTCCTGTTTAGAAATTAATTCGTTCCTTTATTTTCACCATACATTTTATGTAGCATTTTAATTTTGTATGGATTATACTTTATTTATTATAAGGTACGGTATACACACTTATCCCCTTAAATAGGCACTTTTAATTTCTGACTCTGGTATCACTGTACCTAACAGGTAAGTTTTAGTGATGGGACAGCACAAAAATAAATGTCGATATTAACATTAGCAGTATGTTATACTTTTTATTTATATAATCAAAATATCAACTGCGAAGGACTCTGGAATATCACGATGTCGCTAGTGACTGATTCATCATTGTTCATTACAGTGAAAAATTCACTGAGGTGGATAGAGGTACGTCTAGTGTAATTGGAATCACATTGGAACGGTAATCTAAACACGTGGGTTCGAATCCCGTGATGTTCCAGAGTTCTTTGCAGTTCAATGTTTCATTGTAATAGTTATTTGTTTCCAATTTGTAGTATTTTCCACTAAATTTAAAAGCAAATACACATCAAAATATTAAATTGATAATATAAAAGTTATTCTAAATCAGCTTGCAAGATTTGTCCTGAACAAATAGACAAACTAACTTACGTAGAATACTAACATTATAAGTAATATGCTGGTAGAAAAACTTGATATTTAATCACCAGTGATCGTACATTTTCCAGCATTTTTGGTGCAGTGCTATAGGGTTATTATTATTTTGACGCTATTAAATTGTTAAAATTACTATCAAATAAAATCAAAGCCATTTAGAACTAAGTAATAATGTAGAGATGGTTTGTAATTAAATTACAATTTCACAAAAAAACGTCATTGCACCAAAAATGCTGGAAAATGTACGATCACTGTTAATCACAACTAAACATTATAATTTTATCAATAGCTAAACCTTATACTTGGTAAAGAAACAAAAATATATAACTAACCTACGATCAATGTTTCTCTGCGTCCGTAGGAAACACCTTAGATAACCCTACACGTAATCCCTGGGTGGTGCTAAAAGAGTTATAAACTTGGCAGCTCTACTGTCCTACCTGGACCTCGCAGCACTCACTGGATTTTCTTCATCATCTGCTTTCCCACTACCCTAGGGAAGAAATGCCTATCTATATCCAGTGACATGTAGGCATACGATAAATAAATCTACGATAAAATGTGACATTTTCAAGTCAAAGGTACATCATTATCGGTTGTCAATAAGGCGTTACCATAAAAAAATCATTTAGAAATTAACTCTATTAACAACCGACAATGATGTACCTTTGACTTGAAAACGTTACAAATATCGATACTTAAGTATATTATTATCCTCGCACTGTGTACGTTTACTTAAAGATGACATTATCTCGTTCACGGACAGGTTGTCTGTGTCTGTGTTTATACTTGTGTGAGTATATTTTATGCCAGTGTTTGATAATTTTATCGTGTGCGTGTGTAGCGACGTCAATGGGAAATGCATTAGTGTTAACAGTCTTTGTGTGCGTTTCCTCGTCCCCCGCGCCGAAATTGGCAGACTTTTTCTGATAGAAATTAGTGCGCGTCTCGCATCCGGTTGGTTTAATTATCAAAGGTTCTTTTTCTAAAAGACTGATTCTGTTTATTGTGAATTTAGGATCCTAGTTAGGACAAGTGTCATCACTAATTATCTATAACGGCTAGTAGACATGGCAATATGTAGGGTCCAACCTGTCGGGTTGGTAGGTGTAATGGCACCTAGGGAGTAGGAGTCCCGATCTAGGGCGATCGAGGCGATCGGCAGTGCCCCGACACCCGCAGCTGTTTATGGAGGTCATTAGAGTTATTTTACCTTTTTTATTTATAAATTTGCTACAAATTCCGTCTGGTTTTTTATTTAAAATAAAAGTTAAAATGTGTAGATTCGCTGGTAATTAATATATTTATCTACTTTTGTATTTAAATAATAGAAGGGTTGGGCAGATGAAGTTAGTCAGGCAGCTCGAGCGGTCATTTAAATATCTATAATAATAAAAACAATTTCTTTTTTTATTTAATGTATACTGTTATAAGTACTATCACCGTGCTTCACTAAAATACATTTTTTAGATGTTTTGAAGGCATCTCTGTAAACGTTGGTAGGGACGATTTGTTGGTGAGGTAGGGTTTGTAGGGACGATTTGTAGGAAAAGTGTAATAACGGGCCCAACGCCGACAGGAGTTGAACACAACAGGTTGGGCCCTACAAATTGCCATGTGTAATAGTCGTTTTAGATTTAAAAAAAAGTTAAAAGTCAGTTGTCAATGTATGTCATTCATTCAAATTGTCCACGGATTATAAGGGGTTTATTTTAAATAATATTATAAATGACTATACCGATTGAAGTCCGCAAACTATTATTGAAGCTCGTAAATAATTACGACAATGTGCGAAGTTGACGTGAAGCGTGTTGTATAAGGAAAAACTGCAATGTTTACAAGTCGTCAACAATTTTGTAGGTTGGTGCTCTATTAATATTTTGATACTTTAAGTACTAGTTTTATCATTTGCCTATAACTTCCATTAAGTACGTGAATTGATTAATACCTGAATCTTATAAACAGGACAAGTGTGTAAAGAAACGGATAAACTAGAAGTTCTGGAAAATTTCAATACAATCCAAACATTGGAACGTAAGAATTTACTTACTGAAAACCAATAATTAGAAGAAATCTGTGGAGTGACTGGTCAGTAGTAATTTGATATAAAAATATAATAGAAATAAAAATATCTTGGCCACATCTATACAGTATCTAAACCAACCAAAACCATTCCTTAAAACTAGTGAATAGGGAACTCGATTACATTGTTATTAAATTGTTTTTACTTGCTTCTAACTGAGCATGTTCTGGGGAATTTAATTTCTGTTTGAATTTCTCTTGTTGCAGTCGGTTAATGATCTTTCTAACACCCTGTGAGGCTTGTTTACTTATTTGACTTCTGTCAGTTTACGCGGACTGCGCAACGTTGATATGTAACTAGGGGACCTGATCAACATTTACGTTGTTATGGCTAACGCTCATACGCATCGAGTGTTGTTTATATAAGGAGTAACAAAAATTCTGCTGATCCGTTTAACCCTTTGACCGCCAAAGCCGTTCAAACACGTCAACGAAAAGTCGTGCCCTCAGCGCCATGACGTGTTAAAACATCCAAAATGAGAGATCAAAATACTCCTTAATAAACAACCTTTATAGAAATATTTTTGTATATTTATTATAGCTCTACCATTCCCCTATCTATTTAGTTAAAATTTCATTCAAAATAACCCGTAACTCAAGAAAAAATTTTAAAATACCTCAATGCTATTTAAAAGAACAAAAAGGCACTGCCCTCCTCGCCGTTGACGGGTAATCACGTGAAGCGGCGTGACGTCACTTCGAAATAGTGTTGTTCGTTTGAAAGCATAGTGGTCGATGTTGATTATTGTATGAACAGTAACCAAACACTGTAATTATGAATGCTTTTCGCATTTTAAGCTTTATTATATAATAAAACTAATTATTAAACTGTGATTCGTGTAGAAGATTAGTTTTAGGAACTACATATCGTAATGTTAAAAAAGGTATATATTTTAATTTTTACAATTTTTACTATAATATATGCATTATTAAAAAAGAAAGAGTTTTATTTAAGTCGCAATGGAATAAATACAATGCGTGTTATAAGGGCCGTATTTAAAACCTAACAATGTGTATGTCGTTTCTTTTAATATTATTGCTTCGCCGCATTCTTGTTAATCCTTAAACAATGATAAATACCACGACACGTGGGCTTTCAATCCATTTCATTCATACCAAATAAGTAAAAATAATGAAATGGTATTTTAGATAAAATTTCAACCAATATGAATGTTATCGGTGCGAGACCGAGTTTAAGTGAACAAAGAATATGTCATTATTAGGGATATACCAAGTTTCTTTAGGTACAAAAGAATGAAATACGCGCGAGATGTTTTTTACTTACACACCCGTTCTGTCCGATGTTCATTAGTTTTTATCATAAAATTTATTTATTTCATGGTATTGTTAAACATTATTTTAATCAACTAAACACTTAAAAAAACCTAACGTATTTTCTTTCATACAGTTACACCACGGAAATATCGATACAGAAATGAATGAATATCTCTCACCCCCAACTCTAACATTCATAACAAGTTACGGTGCCACCAGCGCCAAAGCCGTCATAACACGTCAGCGCGTGACGTTACTACTTAAGTAGTGAAGTGGCTATATTGACAAAATAAAATAAAATTTTATATTAATTTTCATATTTTTGTAGTTGATTTTAGGTGTATAAGAAAAATACGAAATGAATATTCTTTACTATTATGATTTCTAAATATATAAAGTGATTTTGCCTAACTAAATCCACTATTAGGCGGAAAGAAATGTTTCGTCGATATGTTGTTTTCCAATCACTACGGTATCTGAGTGCGCTCGTGCAAATTCGCTCTAGCGCTGGTGGCACGATTTTTCTGTCCGATGCGTGGCTTTCAAAAGATTAAGGCCATAATTGGATTCGTATTCTAATGATTCAAAACTAAGAAAAACATTTTTACGCGAAAAAGAAATTGGTTTTTGTATGGAGGGTCGGCCGGCTGGGATGACGTGTCACATACAAAAAATAATAATTTTCGCTTTAAAAAAAATCTTCTACTTTTTCTGTGTCGCAATACGATACCAATTATACCCTTAAACGGATCACCACTATTTTTGTTACAGTCTGTACTGTAGGTATCCTAGGTAACAATTTATATAATGGCGGAAATTCAAACTTCAACATGAAATTTGACACCATTTTATCTAATGACATTTTAGCGTGCTGTCATTATTAAGATAGTAAACAAAAATACAGAGGGTTACAAAATATTTTTTTTTAATCAATATTTTTAAAAATCACGTGAAAATTGCTTGATTTTAAATGAAATATGTACAGTCAGCTGCAGAGAAGAAGACCCCCATACTGCATACAAACTTTGTATAAAGCGTGGGTCTTTTTCTCTGCAGCTGACCGTACTAGACTCATATTTCTGATCTAAACATTGACGGATTTCGTTAAATGGTTTAGGTACCTTACGTGTGCACAGAAAATCGAAAATATTTTCTAGTATCAAAACTATAATTCCTACTACACAAGGTGTGACCAGCCCAAGATTTTTTGAATTTCCCGCCAAAAAGTTGTGTAATATTTCTATAGCCAGACTCTATATTTAGGAAACTAATAAGTATGCTAGTTAGGACACAAAAAAAAGTTAAGTATAACAGGGCCTTAAATGCGGTTAGACTTGACTAAATTTAGAAACTAAATCATTTAGGAAGCTAACTAGGACAAGTGTAACAGGACTTTTAGGATCCTAATTAGGATACTTGCTAGTTAGGACACTAAAAAAAGTAAAGTGTACCAGGACTTTTAGCAAGTAAATTTACTATTGAAAAAAGTTAGAATCCTAATTAGGATGCTAGTTAGAACACTTTATGTGACAGATTGTAATAGACTAGATGGATGTGCACCAAAAAGATTAATACTTATGGAGAATGCTATTCCAAAACCTTAAAAAGTAAAGTTAACAGGGATTTTAACCTAAAGCCCTAGAGGTTATACTGATAGTAGGAGAGCCCATGACACTGAACCTAGTTCGATAAGTCTCCTAGATGAGATATATATAATTAGACGCGTCTTTAATGGGGGAAGCGAAATGCTGATGCTGCAATGCAAAAAAAGTGGTGGCGTATTTTAATTTTTTTTTAATTAAAAAATCCGGTTTCTAGTACGGTACGTGCGTGGCCTTATCAGTGGCAGCAGCATCAAAAGATTGTATATGTATGAAAAAACAAAGCGCCTGATCTTTTAAAATATAAAATCATTTTAATTAAATAAACGTTTATTGGCCAATGGCGGCCATTCTATGGTTTCGGAATACAGCATTTAGGATAAATAATATGAGTGTAGATAAAGCAGTGTATGCAACTGTACGTAATTAGGCCTTAAAACACTCGTGTGATCTTAAAAACACACTCATGTTTAAAGGACCCTTATTACGTAACAGTTACATAAACTACTATTTTACGCCCACGCCACCACTTTTTTTGCATTGCAGCATCAGCATTTCGTGTTCCCCCATTAAAGACGCGTCTAATTATATATATCTCATCTAGGAGACTTATTGAACTAGGTTCAGTGTCATGGGCTCTCCTACTATGAGATACATTATTCAGGTCAATATTGTTTGTTGTCCACCAAAGTGCTGGTATTTGGCTGTTTTGCATCATTTAAAAAAAACACTATATTGGACTCGGCGCGAAGGGCCATTGCTGTCTTCGTATTAAATGCACTGTGGTACTTAGCCTCCTCGACAATAATGTACTATTCTATTTGTTCTTACAAGAAGCCTGATTCACGCAGATAAAGAAGTTTTACTATCTGGAAGCTAAAAAAAAATTCTCGGTTTAAATTTTTCTCGATTACCTACCCCTTCTTCCTATTAGCGCAGGTACAGGAAGGGCCATTGTGAAATGTAATTTAAAAAATTACCATAATTAATAAATTTCCTTGTTTTGAAATAAAAGGCATATTTACAGTTTAAGATAATTAATTAAATTTTACGGTTTAAAAATTAAATCTTCAAGATGTCGTGTCATGGATCCTGGCCCGACCACGACACGATAATGGAATTTAATGATTGCACAAATTCATCATTTTTTAGGTGGTATTTAGTGCTCCCAGTCCCATGAATTTGTGCCGCATAGTTTTCAAGTTATCGCGGTACCGTTGTGGTCGGGCGGGGGTACAGGATCCTGGCCCGACCACACCCCTCCAACGAGATTTAGTGAATGCACAAATTCATCGTTTTTTAGGTGCTATTTAGTGCCGCCAATCCCATGAATTTGTGCTGTATAGTAACCAAGATACCGATGTGGTCGGGCGGGGGTACAGGATCCTGGCCCGACCACACCCCTCCAACGAGTTTTCGTGTATGCACAAATTCATCATTTTTTATGTGCTATTTAGTGCTTCTAGTCTCATGAATTTGTGCCGCATACTTTTCAAGTTATCGCCGTACCGTTGTGGTCGGGCGGGGGTACAGGATCCTGGCCCGACCACACCCCTCCAACGAGATTTGGTGAATGCACAAATTCATCGTTTTTTAGGTGCTATTTAGTGCCACCAATCCCATGAATTTGTGCCGCTTAGTTTTCAACTTATCGCGGTACCATACCTATACAGGGTGGAACGAATTGGAGGGAAACTACCTTAAAACGTTGAGATAGCCCAATTTACTAAAAGAAAACATTCTCTCGTTTTTCCTAAAAAGTAAAACTGCATTCACAGATTTTTTTTAAATTTTCACTCTTTTTCATAACAATTGTATGGAAAATCTTTTTTATTTTTTATGGCTTCCATTGTGCGCTAAACTTGGTTGGGATTAATTAGTTTATTATCCTTGTTGGAAATAGGAACCAATGGCATCAATCGTCATGAAAATTGTTTTTGGTAAAAATGGCTTGTTACGCGGGTATATTCGTTTTTCTTGTAACCTTAGGTGAAAATTTAAAAAAAATCTGTGAATGCAGTTTTACTTTATAGGAAAAATTAAAGAATGTTTTCTTTGAGTAAATTTAGCGCAATAATTGGAGCATTTGCCTGACAAAAGGTGGAGTAGAAAATGTTTTAATGGTTATTGGTAGGCTATAGGGTGGTTATTAAAATACTAGATTTGAGACCTTGAGGGGGGGGGGGTGCGTTGGCCGCCATCTTGGTTTAAACGTGCCATAAGTCCGTTTTTGAACCTTGGCGCTTAAACGGTTATCAGTATGCCTAAAATGTCTATGCACCGTATGAAGAACATAAAATTGTCTACAATATTTCCATACACAATACATCTCTAAGTCTTACAGATGTAAAGATACAGGGGGTGAAAAGGTGTATATTTTCTTATATCATAAGAATTTTATTTATTAGCTTCAAAGTTTTGTGCTTCGAGATAAGGAAATGAAGTCTCTACCACAGTTTTGTCATATTCTAATGATTCTTTTAAAAGATATTCAAAAGTTGAATTCACCCCTAGAGCGCTTATAGAGGGGGTGAAAGTAGTAAGTCTCACACACAAAATCATTGTTCTATTACTCATCATAAAAAACTACTAGGCGTTGTCAGGTATAGCTATGGATCAATTAGGGTATAATTAATTTAGATTTGATAAAAAACATATATGCTTTCATACAAAAAAATTTTTTTTTAAAGAAAGTGCTTGAAAATATTTTTCTCTTTTTTAACTTTATATAACTGTCAAGTTATTATTAAAATATCGTATAGGCTTTAGCATTTTTTACATAATGCTTGAACAGTTAACTTTATGACAAAAATGTCTACGAGAAGTATAAAGACAATGAGTATGAGTAATTTTTTCCTTTCTGTAACATTGTATCTTCTAAGACGTACAGAATAAATACAAATACAAAAAAAAAATAGTCTTTATAATTTTCGTAGACATTTTTGTCATAAAGAGAGCTGTTCAGGCATTATGTAAAAAATGCTAAAGCCTATACGATATTTTAATAATAAGTTGACAGTTATATGAAGTTTAAAAAAAAAAAAATTCAAGCACTTTCTTAAAAAAAAAAAAAAATCTATGAAAGCGTATATGTTTTTTGTCAAATCTAAATTCATTATACCCGAATTGATCGATTGCTATACCTGACAACGCCTAGTAGTATTTTATGATGAGTAATAGAACATTGATTTTGTGTGTGAGACTTACTACTTTCACCCCCTCTATAAGCGCTCCAGGGGTGAATTCAACTTTTGAATATCTTTTAAAAGAATCATTAGAATATGACAAAACTGTGGTAGAGACTTCATTTCCTTACCTCGAAGCACAAAACTTTGAAGCTAATAAATAAAATTCTTATGATATAAGAAAATATACACTTTTTCACCCCCTGTATCTTTATATCTGTAAGACTTACAGATGTATTGTGTATGGAAATATTGTAGACAATTTTATTTTCTTCATACGTTCCATAGAAATTTTAGGCATACTGATAACCGTTTAAGCGCCAAGGTTTAAAAACGGACTTTTGGCACCTTTAAACCAAGATGGCGGCCGTGCCCTCCCCCCCTCAGGGTCTTAAATCTAGTATTTTAATTACCACCCTATAGCCTACCAATAACCATTAAAATATTTTCTACTCCACCTTTTGTAAGGCAATGTATGGAGATGATTCCCCAATGATTGGATTAATTGGGCTATCTCAACGTTTTAAGGTAGTTTCCCTCCAATTCTTTCCACCTTGTATAGGTATGGTACCGCGATAAGTTGAAAACTAAGCGGCACAAATTCATGGGATTGGTGGCACTAAATAGCACCTAAAAAACGATGAATTTGTGCATTCACCAAATCTCGTTGGAGAGGTGTGGTCGGGCCAGGATCCTGTACCCCCGCCCGACCACAACGGTACGGCGATAACTTGAAAAGTATGCGGCACAAATTCATGAGACTAGAAGCACTAAATAGCACCTAAAAAATGATGAATTTGTGTATTCACGAAATCTCGTTGGAGGGGTGTGGTCGGGCCAGGATCCTGTACCCCCGCCCGACCACATCGGTATCTTGGTTACTATACGGCACAAATTCATGGGATTGACGGCACTAAATAGCACCTAAAAATCGATGAATTTGTGCATTCACCAAATCTCGCTGTAGGGGTGTGGTCGGGCCAGGATCCTGTACCCCCGCCCGACCACAACGGTACCGCGATAACTTGAAAACTATGCGGCACAAATTCATGGGACTAGTAGCACTAAATAGCACCAAAAAAATGATGAATTTGTGCAATCATTTAATCCCATTATCGTGTCGTGGTCGGGCCAGGATCCATGACACAAGATGTCCGTTATTATTCGTATGGTTACAACAACAACACAAGGTTTTAGTAGGATGATCAACTAGCCATACAAGTTAGATGACAATGGAAGTTCTGCGAGACATGTTTCCTTAAAAAAAAACCGGCCAAGTGCGAGTCGGACTCGCGCACCGAGGGTTCCGTACAAACCTTAACAACTTAAAGGTATTCTAGACCTGAGTATTTGATATGAATTTCAATTTAATACCTCTACGCGTTTACGAGGAAAAAGGTAGTAAGTTTAAAATTTAAAAAAATATTTTTTGGATGATTTTACTAAAAATGTCTACTTTTCGTAATTTTTCCTTTGTCTGTGCTATATGAAGTTTCTTCGTGCCAAGTTTCAAGTTTCTGAGTTTACGGGAAGTACCCTTTAGGTTTTGAGTTTCTTGCGAGTACTCAGTTTCAAAATATGCGACTTAAATCGCTATTTCTTTTGATTGCGTTGACATAAAAGTTTGGTTTTGCTACATCTGAAAGGTCCTATAGCCCTGAGTATTTGACATGAATTTCAATTTAATACCTCCACGCATTTACGAGGAAAAAGGTAGTAAGTTTAAAATATAAAAAAATAGGTTTTTGTATGATTTTACTAAAAATGTCTACTTTTTGTAATTTTTCCATTGTCTATGCTATATGACGTTGCTTCGTGCCAAATTTCAAGTTTCTGAGTTCAAGGGAAGTACCCCGTAGGTTTTGCGAGTACCAAAACTCTAAAATTTGCAGCATAAACGACTGTATCTTTTGATTGCGTCGGCTTTTAAGTTTCATTTTTTCACAGCTGCAAGGGACAATAGACCTGAGTATTTAATATAAATTTCAGCTTGATACCTTCACGCGTTCCTGAGAAAAATGGTCTTGACAGACAGACAGACAGACAGACAGACAGACGGACAACAAAGTGATCCTATAAGGGTTCCGTTTTTTCCTTTCGAGGTACGGAACCCTAATTATAATAAGGCAAGGTGATGTTGCTTGGCCCCATTTACACATTGATTGGTGTTTATTAAGGGCGAGTTCATACATTTGTTACCAAACACAAGTAGAAAATGTATGGCCTTGCAATTAACACTAATGAATGTGTAAATGGGCCTTTAAAGAGTGCCGCAACCGGAATGAACAAATTGTAAATATTATTTTTATTTTAAAACACGAAAATTAATTGTTTTTTACTTAAATGGGTGAATCAACTTTTAAAGGTCCACATGTTGAAATTGTGGATTTTTTATTTATTTGATTACTGTCCATGTTTAAATATTCTATTTAAAAGATAATTTTCTCGTGTTTATAATTCTGTATAGAGCAGAGCTGATTCTTTAAGAGTTTACTGAATTTGACTTAAAAAAGGTCACCAGCCCAAATCTGCCCTATCCCCTGGACCACTATTCAAAAGTGTTTTTAAACAAACTAGACATCCATTATTGTTAAAACAATTATTTTACTTACATTAATAAAGCAGTACCGTTTAACTTTTTATCTTTATAATGCCATTTATCTCACGATATTTTACAATATTTCCCATAATCATGTCCCCAAGACAACTCTAACATCACAGATTAGGAACTTTTAAGTTAAAACGCGAAACAGTAATCGGAATGTAAGAAAATGCCTCCTATTACTTTGCTTTATATTGTACTATTGTATGTTTAAAAAAATATGTGTAATACCTTGAATTTAAAAAGAAAAAAATAATGAAATGTGTTATTCAATTTAGGGACAACTTAGTTGTCCCATAGACATATCTGGTTGTCCAATGGAATTATTAGAACCAAAATCTAAAAGAGGGTATTAAATGAAACACATTTAATTATGTATCAGAAAGCAGGTTTAATGGTTCGGCACACCAAACAATAAAAACCTTATCAAAGTTCTTAATAATCAACAACCTTACAAAATAATAAGTTTTTTTAGTAAATAAATCAACTAGTTAACATTTTTATACTTAGTACCTACAGTCTTAAACAGTCTCGTTTTGTTAATTAAATATCACAATATGAGTATAATCAACAACCTTACAAAATAATACGATTTTTAATAAATCGGCTACCCAGTAAACATTTCTTGACACTTAGGTATTGCAGTTTTAACAGTCTAATTTTTTTAAATTAAAGTATAATCAACAAACTTACAAAATACATAATTATTTCTTTTCCGTTCAGCCATTTTTTCTGGGTCTGCTTTAAGCCTTTCTCTATAACGTCTTGATTTTTCCTTCTCCGACAATCCCATTACCTAAAATAAAAATAAGTTTATGCAAAATTTCATCTTTGGTACAAGCTTTTATCACTGACTATATTTTTTTTCCACAGGCAACTAATTCTCATCAAGACAATTTTAAGTACTTAACCCAAACACAATGACCACCTCCTGTCTCCATCATCAGATCAGCTCCATGTCATCTTATTATTGCATTGTTATCCGATTTACATATTATATATGCAAAATTCCAGCACAATCGGAAATCGACAAGTGGGTCAAATTTAGCTCCAAGATTTGGCCCACCCTAACTAACTGTCTCAAAAATATGTACATACTAACAGGGCAAGTGAAATAAAAGCTGTAATGAAATAGCTAGTAGTATTTTACAATAGTATTTTATGCTACCGTTGTTTGAGAGAGGTAAAAACAGGCGAGTGGCGTGAGTAACAATTTGAGGCGAAGCCGAAAATTGTTAATAAAGAAGCCACAAGTATTTTTTGACTCAGTTAAATAACGTTGCAAAAATAAACAAATATTTTTCATTCAAGAAGTAGCAAAAAATGGAGAGTACAGGCGGAAAAAGAACGAATGAAATTAAAAAACATGTCTATGGGTTACTTAAACAAGACGTGACGTTTAAAATATCATGGATATGTGCGCACGATCCTTTATATGAAGAAAAGTACGGGAGTAGAAAAAATATTATCACATCGTTTTTATCCACGGGACAACCAAAATATCCTACGGACAACCACTTCCGTTGTCCAAGTGACTGGTTGTCCGAGGGACTTATCTAAAAATTTGAGCCGTATGATAAATATTAAACATGTTTTGTGTTTTATATCACCCTTACGGTAAAATACATATAAAACAGTATTTGGTACTATTTAATTTATTGTAAAATGTTAAGTACTTACGTATTTGTGACAGTGGTCCGATGGACAGACAATAAAGCCACCCTCACTCTCCAACAGTACGCGACTGACTAACGCCGCGAGTTACGTTTAGTTAAAATGGCGGCTGGGACTATCTGCTTACCAGAAATTTGAGCTTGTTGTTAAGTAGCTTACTACGCTATCTATATTAATATTTTATTACTAATGTATGGTTGTCCAGTTGACCTGCATGGCGTGGATAATTAAAGGGACAAACTTAAAACGCAAGAAATTAATACACCGTTTAATGAAACTTAAGAAATCTGTATGTTTTATTGTTGATACTTATTCATAAAAAGGATTATGTGTATAAATATCAATTCCGCAACAGTATTTTCTTCGTAATACAAAGTTTTATGGGGCGCCGTCACAAAGGGACAATTTGTCCTACTATTGAAAACCAACTTTTGGTCTGTCGGACAACCACTAAATAACGGATAAATTGTAAACAAAATAAAATGTTTTGTAATAAAGTGTTAGATAATATTAATAGGAACATAACGGAATACAAATAAAACTCATTACTTTTATATAAATTGTATTATCGATCAGGGACTTAGTACGTCTGATGATGAACACTTAAAAGTTGATTCACCCAAATGCATTTATTAATGGCCCATCCTGTCTAATTTACGTTCCTTCGTACTTCGGGCTATAAATACAAACCTACGTTTTCGATATCACATGTAGGCCAAGAAAATAAGATTTTTTTGAAGAATTAATTCCCAGCAGGCTGGAAATCGTTTTAATACCTTCATGTCGTCCTAAATGCATGTAATCCGAGTTTGCCCAATCCCAAGAGGTGTGCATAACTTTTTAGCGAAAATTTTGCTCTTTGTCAGGTTTTTGCTTGTAGCTCTAAAACGGTACATCCGACGGAAAAATTCTGCCTCGAATGAGTATCTTTACTTCTAATTCGGTTCAGCGGTACAGCCGAAATCAAAGTTATAAACCGGGAAAATGTCTCATTTAATTGAAAAACTCATATTTTGACTTCCATACCACATATCTTTGAAACAGATGACTCCTGGTGAAAAACCTATAGAATAAAAGTTGAAGACAATATAATTTCACGTTATATAGACATTTCAATTTTCAAATTCAGTCATTTTGAAAGACTAAATTTGGCATGAATTCAAAAGCGGTTTTTTACTAATTCCTTATAAGTTGCATATTTTCCAAAAATATGAGTTGTGAGGCGTACATTTAATGCATTGTTACAACTAAGAACATTTAGGTGCAAATTTCTAAAACGTACCCAATCAGAAAACTATTTATACAGTGTTTTTTTTTTATTTCCGGTATTTACAAGGGTATATTCCTGAGCTTAACTTAGGTTTATTTCTCAAAGACGCCAGTGTCCTAATTAGCTCCAGTTCTGAGGTAGCTATATAACGTGAAATTATATTGTCTTCAACTTTTATTCTATAGGTTTTTCATCAGGAGTCATCTGTTTCAAAGATATGTGGCATGGAAATCAAAATATGAGTTTTTCAATTAAATGAGACATTTTCCTGGTTTATAACTTTTGATTTCGGCTGTACCGCTAAATCGAATTAGAAGTAAAGATACTCATGCAAGGCAGAATTTAACCCTCTTTAATATTGATATACATGACATTTTCCGTCGGACGTACAGTCGAGGACAAAGAGATGTATACACTTTTGGACCTTATTACAACGCAATAAGGTCCAAAAGTGTATACATCTCTTTGTCCTCGTACCGTTTTCGAGCTACAAGCAAAAACCTGACAAAGAGCAAAATTTTCGCTAAAAAGTTATGCACACCTCTTGGGATTGGGCAAACTCGGATCACATGCATTTAGGACCACATGAAGGTATTAAAACGATTTTCAGCCTGCTGGGAATTAATTCCTCAAAACACTTTTTATAGATCTTATTTGCTTGGCCTAATGCCGCAATGCCATCTTTCAGAATTTGATATTGGACATGCATTGCCGAAATATAATGAACTGAAATTTGCAGCGTCAGTGACGCGATAGATGGCGGTAAAGCCTTTGCCTAAATTACGAGAATGCGAAATTGTAAAGACATCGTTTATAGTCCACCTGGACTATACCTACCTAAGGTACGGTGTGCCTGGTGCCTATTATATCGTTCTTGCGACCCACTCAACATAAAAAATAACTGTTCTCGCGAATAACATTTCCAAATATCTATTGATTTGTTTGTCATATACGCTGTAAACGTAGGCGTTTACCTGGGTGTTGTTTTTTATAACGCTGACCTAACAATCCTAGTACCTATCTAGCATATGAGCAAAGGCTAACCCAGGAAGTCGGTATCGGAACTAAAAAAGCGTATGTAGGTATAGGAACGTAAGTACATACATACCTACGTACTTACAAACCTATGCAGCTATAGCTATGGGGCAAACGAGTTCATAACAATTGAGTGTCAATATAGAATTAGTGAATCGCAACGTGCCAAGCGTCGCGCGGTCGACAGTCGGCACTTGCTGACCGACTAGTGCCTCTCTACCTGCCCCGAACTATTCGCCTTCGCCGCGATGCCGTTTGACCGGTCCTCTCACTCACACTCATAGAACAAAATCTCGCAAATTCACTCCCACTCACCAGCCGGTTTGTGCGCCTCGAGTCTACCACACATACGTTGAACCAACGGTCGTTTTGCTTCGTATTATGGCTAAACATGTTGGTATGAGCGCGGCCTCATTCCAACTCTCAATAATAAATCTATAAACTTTGCTGCAGAACATATATTATTCTTGAATTTTTACAGTGAACGATTACAATAAGTAAAATTCAAATGAGGAACGCAGTCGGGAACCCAACTGATAAGAGTTATCAAAGTTTTAAATTGCGCAAATGTTGTAAAAGTGCATATTCGTTGTTTAGTGCAAGTGATTTTTATTTTTTTTAGTGTAGGGTGTTATTAACGTTCACCTAGGTGCGTTAACTAATAATATGAAAATTTGAATATCGCAATATGTCTCAAGCCACGTCTAGAAATATGGAATCATTACCAAAGCAGTTTGTTTCCGCGATGCAGACGTTATTCGATATTATGGATGATAAACATACTGGGTACGTAAAGCTTACTGATATTGAAAATCGATGGCGAGATGACCGCACCAAGGGTTTGCCAAGAGGAGTTATAGAGAGCCTTCAAAAGGTCGCTTCCCACGACGGTTTGCTAACATTTGAACGCTTTTGTACCGGCCTTAAAATCTGTCTCTTGTGCAATCAAGTTGAAAAGAGCTCCGATAAAGTTAACAGAATTAACGATGGGGAATCAGGTGGCGGCAATATTCAAATAAGCACTAACAATCAGGGGCACCATCGCCCGCCGTCAGCGCCCTTACTCGACGTAGACGTGCAACAGGACAAGAATTGGAACGTGATTAAAAATACAGAAACTACGTCACAACAAAGAACTATCAGCATGCCCCAGTTGCTGAGCCGCAAAGATGGTCCATTTCAAGAGATGCGGCACCACGGATCTGTAGCAGCAATAAATAAACACGATAGGGTTTTCGCTCCTCCAAAACCGCCGAGATTGGAGAAAATTTCCACAGAAAGGAAGGAACCCTCTCGAAGCTTCAAAACAGATGAAGCGCCACGATTTGAGCCTGAAGACATTGGGGATATTAAAATTGACTTTGAGGAAGTGGCTCGGTCGGGAGATAAGGCCAGTAGAGGCCTGGGAGATGGAAGACCTTCGAACGACACACAAGCGCAAGGCGTGCGCCGCACGCGTCGTCGCGAGCCTCGGCGACACACCCTCCATAACGGAGTCGACTATAATCTCCTTAAACGAATGAAACAGATTGAACAAGAAAAGGATGTGCTGCTACAGGGGTTGAATGCAGTCGAAGAGGCAAGAGAGTGGTATTTAAAGCAATTGGGTGAGGTCCAGGAAAAGATGCGACATGCTGGGCGCATGGGAGCTTATGTTGTAAGTTTATTAATGTACTGTACCCAATTCTCTATTACCTACATATGACATGATATAGGTACTTATGTAGAATTGCATCAGAGGGTTTTTTCTTTTTGTCATAATCTATATAGGTAAGGTACTTTGTAGTATGAGTATTGAAAGTCTATTAAATGGCATATTAAACAAGAACCCTTCCTTCGGCAGCTGTCCGACGATCGACGGTGCAGCAAATAGGTAATAGCTATAACTTACTAACGAACTACGAAACGAAAATCCGTTGTAAATAGAGAAAATAAACACCTACAATTCAAAGAAGTGCTGTGGTAACGGTGGCCCGTTGCTTTTAGATTACCGATACCGCTTATCGGACGCCTGCGCCATTGCCTGACGCAAAGATTTGAAAAATTCTGTGGTCAGACGTACGATGTGCCTAGGCTAGGGCGGTATACACTACAACACAGCACACAACACCAGAGACAAGTTAATAATAAAGACTGTATCTATACAAAGGTTCCGGATTAGGATACGGAGATTACAGTTAAGTTCTACTATAGGCGTACTTGACGTATATCGGTGGGTATGCGTTGCTAAAAGTCCTTATATTTCCCAGGAGCCGTGGAGTGAAGCGCACCAGGAACGCCTGGAGCTACTGCGGGCGCGAGTGCTGGAGTTAAATCGGCAGCTGGGGGCGCTGGCGGCGGGCTGGCGGCACGGCCAGCTCTCGCTGCACATGAACCTGGCGCTGCCGGCCGCACCCAATGCGGGGGTGTTCACGTCAGTCACGAAGCAGAACCGCATGCTGGCAGAGGTTAGTAATTACTACCAAGTAGGATTAATAGTAGTTCATCTACACTCATATTGTAAGTTCTCTAAAACGTGTTCGAAAACGGTAGGCAATGGCTAGCATTACCACGACCGATTTTACTATGATAAGCTTTTTATCTGTGGCAGTAACGTAATTTTAACTTTTCATGCTCAAATATTGATGTGCTACGAGTTTTGATAACATAATGTACACCTGCACCCTCCCGCGCATCCGCCGACAGCCCGACACGCGCCTCCCCGGCACAATCGAGTTGGCCATGGCGGTGCAATGGCGGCCATTCTATGGTTTCCGAATACGGCATTTAGAATAAATAATATGAGTGTAGATAAAGCAGTGTATGCAACTGTACGTAATTAGGCCTTAAAACACTCGTGTGATCTTATTATGAAACGAGCCGCAGGCGATACGTTTTAGAGAACTTACAATATGAGTGTAGAATAGTAGATTGTACACCAAGGGGATCCTCCTCCTTGATTCGTATTCCTCAGTGCTGAGGGTCGTGACCTCCCTTCTGTATCACTCTCTCCCGTGTGATCTTTCTCCATCTGTTTCTGTCTCTAGCGGTGTGGATGGCGTTGTGAAAAGTAGAGTCAAGGGCGGTGCGGACCTGGTTAGACCAACGTATAGGGCTGCGTCCACGAGGTCTTTTCCCATCCACTTTGCCGGTCACGATGAGCTTCTCCAGGTTGCCACCATCTTTCCTTGCAACGTGACCGAAGTATTCAAGGACTCTGCGTAGACATTCGGACGATAGCCGCGAGGAGATCCTGAGTTCTCGCAATATGGAGACGTTAGTCCGAAATGCTGTCCAGGGGATACGGAGCATCCTTCTCCAGCACCACATCTCAAAGGCGTCAATGCGTTTGCGCTCTGCAGCTTTCAGTGTCCAAGTCTCAGCGCCATACGAAAAGATCGAAAAGAATAGAGTCCGTACTAATTTGGTCTTGGTTACACCAAGGGGATAAAGCACTGTTTTATGTCACGGGCGCGATATTGAATCCCGAACGGAACGAAGGACTCCAGACTTTACTCCCGAGCGCAGCGAGGGGGTTATGAGTTAATTCCCGAGCGTAGCGAGGAAATTAAGACTGAGTCCTGAGTGCAGTGAGTACATCTGCTCATCAGTACAAGTCGAGTGAGCCCAAACAGCATGAGTCTATGATGCGCCAAACCCGAGATCCAGTAGGGATCCCCAGGGTCCAGCATGAACTCCAGATTTTGATACCGGTACCATCTGCTCATCAGTACAAGTGGAATGAGCCCAAACAGCATGAGTCTATGATGCGCCAAACCCGAGATCCAATAGGGATCCCCAGGGTCCAGCATGAGCTCCAGATTTTGATCCCGGTACCATCTACTCATCAGTACAAGTCGAATGAGCCCAAACAGCATGAGTCTATGATGCGCCAAACCCGAGATCCAGTAGGGATCCCCAGGGTCCAGCATGAGCTCCAGATTTTGATCCCGGTACCATCTGCTCATCAGTACAAGTCGAATAAGCCCAAACAGCATGAGTCTATGATGCACCAAACCCGAGATCCAGTAGGGATCCCCAGGGTCCAGCATGACTTCCATCTTAGGATACCGGTCCCATTGCTTATTAATACAAGCCCCCGAGTCCAGAGTCAAAATCGAAACAAAAATCAAAACCTCGTAGCTTAACCTAAATTCGCGTTTAGTTAGGTAAATTATTAATGTCAATTACCAATTCAATCTACACTAAAAATTAAATTAATGTTTCAATTTTTGAGAAAGACTAAAAATTAAATATCTTCAATTATTAGTTATTCGCAAAGGATTAACACGTTAGTTACAATTAATTTCAATTCTAATTGAAATCAATTTGCACTAAACTATTAGTGTTCAATTTTAACTAACGTGTTTCAATCTTCAATTTTTAATTTTCAATTACACTAACGTTCGGCCAACACTGGCTGCGTCCGTGAAAAGGTTTGTATCTATTTGGCCAGTGATGCACATGTGACATGGAATTAATATAGCAAACATCCAATCAAAGAAAAAGGTACCATCGCCCACACTGTTAACTGCCCATCGGTGGACCTTATGCCTTTTGTAATAAGGTCCACCGATGTACAGTTAAGAGTGTTGCTGTTTGTACTATAACTAAAAAATCGCTCACAAACAACAGTTACAATTTTAAATACTGTCTACGTAATTCTGAATACCTCTACAAATACTTTTATCTACACTCATACTGTAAGTACTCTAAAATGCGTTCAAAAACCGTAGACAATGACAAGCATTACAACAAACGATTTAACTATGATAAGTTTCTTATCTGCGGCAGTAACGTAATTTTAACTTTGCATGCTCAAATATTGTTAAGCACTGAGTTTCAAATTTGGAACATCGAATTTGATAACATAATGTTACCGCCATGGCCAACTCGATTGGTCCCGCGCGAGCCCCGACACAATCGAGTTGGCCACGCCGACACAATCGAGATGGCCGCGGCGGTGCAATGGCGGCCATTCTATGATTTCCGAATACGGCATTTATAATAAATAATATGAGTGTAGATAAAGCAGTGTATGCAACTGTACGTAATTAGGCCTTATTACGTAACAGTTACATATACTACTATTATGTCACTATTTTAGGGCTTTTGCACTTCACCGCGACGGTTTCGATACCGCGGACCGTGCCTCACGTTACGCCATATAACCTAAACTGTTGTTCCGCTCAGGTTTCGCGCCCAAATGTGTGGAGCGGTACCGCGATGTAGATTCCGCCGCAAAAGCCCCTTAACCCTTCGACCGCCAAAGACGTTAAACCACGCGCACGGAAAGTCGTGCCCTCAGCGCCAGCACGGGGATATCACGTCAATATAACCGGTTTGCCGATTTTTCCGTCCGATGCTTGGCGGTCAAAGGGTTAAATAAAATTAAAACTTAAGACTGACCCGGGTGTCTATTAAGGGGACCGATCATTGGTGCATCTTGTGTACAAGGGTCATACACACAGAAAGCTAAGAGTTCTCTTTTGGTTCCGACCTTAGATACAAGAGCCTTATTTATGCCCATGACACTGAACCTAGTTCTATAAGTCTCCTAGATGAGATATAAATAAAATTCTAGCCCAGGCTAGAAGGCCGTTGAAAAATTACATCATGTAACTATTGTTTAAATCGGAGTTCTCGGAAATATATCATTTATTACGACAAACGCCTTCACCATCTAATCAACTTTTTTTTTCCTCCTAGCGTTTGTCCCAGCTTTTGCTCTATTAGCTTGAGGTCCGCTCAGCAACCTGATACCAGGAATTGGCGTAGGCACTAGTTTTTACGAAAGCGACTGCCATCTGACCTTCCAACCGTATACTACAATAAAGTTCCGAAAAACTCAGTGGTACAAGCCGGGGTTTGAACCCGCGACCTTCGGATTGAAAGTCAGACGCATTACCGCCAGGCTACCAGCGCTTTTTTCACCATCTAATCAACAATGGATTTAATTGCTTGCTACTACGTACGTCTACACTCAATGTGTTGCAGATGATAAAAAATTAACAATACAACTGATGTGATGATGTTTTTGTCGCGTAATGATTACTGGCACGGCAGCTCCAACTAACCAAGACTACAAATACCGTATGCGACAGCGAAGAATTTGAATATCTTTTTAGTATTGAAATACTGTAGAGTATTTGTACTGCAATACTGTAATGCAATGAAAATGGATCACTTTGCCGGACAGCTGGGACAGCGCGGTAGACCTTAAACTGCCAAGCAAAGGCCTGTCACGCTGTCAGTGTATCGTCGTGCGCGTAAAATACCAACAATCTTACGTCTAGGGTTGTCACGCACAAACTGTTGTTCGAGGCAGATCGCCTCGCCTGCCGCATATGGCTGCCATGCATCTCTCGCGGATCACTTGTTTACCAGGGTCAAACATGCCGCATTTAGGCTTAGCACGCACTGCGGTTTTTAAAAAGCGGTTCCGCAACCGCAAAAAATGTAACGTACGGCATTCTCTATAAGCGCACGCACTTGCGGTTTTTTTCAGCCGTACGTTACCTTTTTTGCGGTTGCGGAACCGCTTTTTAAAAACCGCAGTGCGTGCTAAGCCTTAGGCGTCTAGCACACTGCTGAGATAGCGCTCTGCATGTGTATAGCGCTGTCACGCTTGCACGCCGTCGCTGCATCCGGTTGCAGCGCCGTGTGATAATCGCCTGAGTTCTGTTTATTTTTTATTGCTCGAACCTATTGTAGTATTTAACAATGGTTGTAAAGTAGTAACTGGAAAGTGGTCCAGCTAAATTCACTAAAATACTCAAGGAGATCCTTATCTCATATACGGTATTATGAAGATACCTGAAGATGAGGTTTAAGTATTGAATTATATTTTGGTCACATTTTCTATTTTTTTGTTTCAGGAAGTGAATCGGAAAAATGAGAGAATAGCTGTTTTGGAGAGAGAAAAGTCAGCACTGATCAGAGAGGTGCTAGGGCAAAGAAATCGAACAAAACTAATGGATAACTTTGCATAACCCACAAAGAATATAAACAAATAGAATAGTATAAGGTCATTCAGAGATTTAGGTGCTATTAAGTCTTTTCTGTTCCCAATAGTAAAAATAATAGAAAATAAGAATACAGGAATCATATTTTTGATGTTGACTTGTGTACCCTGCCTCTCCCTCACCCTCCTTCAGCTCCCTACGGGCCCAACCTCCTATTACACCTCCCAACACAACAGGTTGGGACCTACAAATTGCCATGTCTAATAGCCGTTTTACAGAAAATATGGCTCGTGAAAATTTGTGACCGGCCAGTCTTATACCGTAATAAGACTGTCAGAAAGTACCGCACGAGTCGTTTTTGCGGTATTATCATGAGGCCATTTTTTAGGCTGATTGTGTATCCCTAGTATTATTTGATCGATGGGTTAACAGGTTATTTTTCAACAGAATAAATCCAGTTGGATTCCCTAATGCTAACTATATTGAGTAGTAAAAGTTTTAAAACCAACCTTTACAGTTCTTGTTTAAAAAATATGAGCCAATAACTATATTGACTAGATAATGGATTTATATAATTTAAAAAAACAAATTACACACCTGTGTACCTATACTTTATTTTCTTGTGATACTAATCTATGTCTTGCAATTAACAATAGTGCCATACTTAAGAAAAATCTATTTATACTAAAACAAAACTACTTTATTACAATAAGGCAATCTAATCAATAAAATGTTAAATACAACCTTTACTGAGTTGATTCTTTCTTTTGATATAAGGAGTAGTCATATTCCCTGAATGGTACATCATAAGTAAGGTTGCCCTGGTCCCACGCTCGCTCGATAGCCACCAGGAGTTCCTTCTGCTTCTTTCGGCACAGGCCGGTTTTAAATGCATCCAGTATCTGGAAATTAAAATTTATTATAGAAATTATTTACATTAAAGTGATATCATGAGACTTGTGTTTTACTATGATATACAAAATCTGTTTTATAATTTTGTCACCCCAGCTTCGCACGGGATAAAAAATGGTTATTATGGGTTATCCCTAAGAGATAGACAATACTCCTGTGGACTTTTTGTAGACCTTATTAAGATATACAATACTGTAGTACATTATTTTGATCTATCTCGTAGGGTTCAGGCAGCGTTTGCAATGTAAGCGCAAAAAAATAGTTTATTTACGACATCACATTAGAGACCTCTAAAATTATCAGTGTTTCTCTACTATATTATCAACAAAAACCTTCCTCTTGAATCACTCTATCTATTAAAAAAATTGCATCAAAATTGGGACAGACAGGGGAATGCGACTTTGTTTTATACTATGTAGTGATTATGAGTTTCTTGGTATCTACAGTACAGTAAAAATTATGATAAAAATTATTGAAAATATTAAACAGAAAACTCGCACATTGGAAATTTTGAAACAATCATTTTGTCAAATCCTAGATCACACCATATCATAAAATTCAAGGGTCTTCATTGTATGCAATCCAATCAAATTTACTAGTTAAAGTCATGGTCATTAATGATCTTAACTTCCTAAGCAATAAATATGCTTACCTGGCCGGTGTGTCCTGAAATAAACTGTTCCAGTAAGTTTGTGTTCCTGTGATCTAAAACCAGATATTCATCTCTGCAAATAGGACAAGGGTTTCCAGTCGATATGATACCATTCCTCACGCAAGTTTTTCTGGTCTTTCTTGGGGCAAATCCACCTTTATGGTTACGTCTGTACAAGAACCATACTGGTTTCACTCCGTAAGTCTGTTGGTAAGCTTTGCTTTGCATATATCTTATACTAGTTTCTGGGGGGATAATTTTGGTTCTATCCTTAGCTGGGTCAATGGTTTTCTGTTCCTCGCCTTCAGCATTGTCGGCCGGCTCAGAGTAGAACCGAACACTGGTTCTAGCTTCGGCTAAAATTATTCTACGTATAGATGATTGTATTCCACTCCACAGTGCCATAGTTTGCGGATATAATACTTTTCTGTATAATACGACTGGCTAATGAAAAAAGGAGTTAATATTATTTATTACGGAACTACATCCAAAGCAAAGATATGCAAGGGACAAGGCAAGGAAGGCATATGTTTACGTCACTTTGACAAGTATGAAGTTTTTGATTGTTCTTTTTTTTACAAATTAGATTCGAATTTTTTGGCAGGAGTTTTGCACACAAAGCATGTTCCTTACCTTAAATAAGATTTGCATACCTTACATACATCACCTTATTTCCATTATGGTGCGTACTAGTGAGTATTATATTCTTTGGTGCGTACACACCGGGCCAACGAAGGGCTATCTATCTCATTCTAACAAATAGCTGCCGCATAAGTGCTTTGCGTTCGTTGGCCCTTCGTTGGCCCGGTGTGGACCCACCTTTAGATAGCAAGTAACAAGTTAACAACACGACCCAGTAAGACGCTATTCGTTTTGTCACTCGCACGCATATGTGGTCGCACCGTGAGCAAAGAATATAATACTCGCTAGGAGACCGTGAGGCATAAAGCTCTATAAATGGAGTACGCTTCGCCTCATCTTTCCAAACAAAAAGTCTGCCAAAATCTGAGGGGGGCGAGGTAGCACGCATGTGAAGTTTTCAAGTCAAAGGTACATCATTGTCGGTTGTTAATACAGTTTATTTCTAAATTAATTTTTATGGCAGCGACGGTTTCGATACCGCGGACCGTGCCTCACGTTACGCCATATAACCTAAACTGTTGTTCCGCTCAGGTTTCGCGCCCAAATGTGTGGAGCGGTACCGCGATGTAGATTCCGCCGCAAAAGCCCCTTAACCCTTCGACCGCCAAAGACGTTAAACCACGCGCACGGAAAGTCGTGCCCTCAGCGCCAGCACGGGGATATCACGTCAATATAACCGGTTTGCCGATTTTTCCGTCCGATGCTTGGCGGTCAAAGGGTTAAATAAAATTAAAACTTAAGACTGACCCGGGTGTCTATTAAGGGGACCGATCATTGGTGCATCTTGTGTACAAGGGTCATACACACAGAAAGCTAAGAGTTCTCTTTTGGTTCCGACCTTAGATACAAGAGCCTTATTTATGCCCATGACACTGAACCTAGTTCTATAAGTCTCCTAGATGAGATATAAATAAAATTCTAGCCCAGGCTAGAAGGCCGTTGAAAAATTACATCATGTAACTATTGTTTAAATCGGAGTTCTCGGAAATATATCATTTATTACGACAAACGCCTTCACCATCTAATCAACTTTTTTTTTCCTCCTAGCGTTTGTCCCAGCTTTTGCTCTATTAGCTTGAGGTCCGCTCGGCAACCTGATACCAGGAATTGGCGTAGGCACTAGTTTTTACGAAAGCGACTGCCATCTGACCTTCCAACCGTATACTACAATAAAGTTCCGAAAAACTCAGTGGTACAAGCCGGGGTTTGAACCCGCGACCTTCGGATTGAAAGTCAGACGCATTACCGCCAGGCTACCAGCGCTTTTTTCACCATCTAATCAACAATGGATTTAATTGCTTGCTACTACGTACGTCTACACTCAATGTGTTGCAGATGATAAAAAATTAACAATACAACTGATGTGATGATGTTTTTGTCGCGTAATGATTACTGGCACGGCAGCTCCAACTAACCAAGACTACAAATACCGTATGCGACAGCGAAGAATTTGAATATCTTTTTAGTATTGAAATACTGTAGAGTATTTGTACTGCAATACTGTAATGCAATGAAAATGGATCACTTTGCCGGACAGCTGGGACAGCGCGGTAGACCTTAAACTGCCAAGCAAAGGCCTGTCACGCTGTCAGTGTATCGTCGTGCGCGTAAAATACCAACAATCTTACGTCTAGGGTTGTCACGCACAAACTGTTGTTCGAGGCAGATCGCCTCGCCTGCCGCATATGGCTGCCATGCATCTCTCGCGGATCACTTGTTTACCAGGGTCAAACATGCCGCATTTAGGCTTAGCACGCACTGCGGTTTTTAAAAAGCGGTTCCGCAACCGCAAAAAATGTAACGTACGGCATTCTCTATAAGCGCACGCACTTGCGGTTTTTTTCAGCCGTACGTTACCTTTTTTGCGGTTGCGGAACCGCTTTTTAAAAACCGCAGTGCGTGCTAAGCCTTAGGCGTCTAGCACACTGCTGAGATAGCGCTCTGCATGTGTATAGCGCTGTCACGCTTGCACGCCGTCGCTGCATCCGGTTGCAGCGCCGTGTGATAATCGCCTGAGTTCTGTTTATTTTTTATTGCTCGAACCTATTGTAGTATTTAACAATGGTTGTAAAGTAGTAACTGGAAAGTGGTCCAGCTAAATTCACTAAAATACTCAAGGAGATCCTTATCTCATATACGGTATTATGAAGATACCTGAAGATGAGGTTTAAGTATTGAATTATATTTTGGTCACATTTTCTATTTTTTTGTTTCAGGAAGTGAATCGGAAAAATGAGAGAATAGCTGTTTTGGAGAGAGAAAAGTCAGCACTGATCAGAGAGGTGCTAGGGCAAAGAAATCGAACAAAACTAATGGATAACTTTGCATAACCCACAAAGAATATAAACAAATAGAATAGTATAAGGTCATTCAGAGATTTAGGTGCTATTAAGTCTTTTCTGTTCCCAATAGTAAAAATAATAGAAAATAAGAATACAGGAATCATATTTTTGATGTTGACTTGTGTACCCTGCCTCTCCCTCACCCTCCTTCAGCTCCCTACGGGCCCAACCTCCTATTACACCTCCCAACACAACAGGTTGGGACCTACAAATTGCCATGTCTAATAGCCGTTTTACAGAAAATATGGCTCGTGAAAATTTGTGACCGGCCAGTCTTATACCGTAATAAGACTGTCAGAAAGTACCGCACGAGTCGTTTTTGCGGTATTATCATGAGGCCATTTTTTAGGCTGATTGTGTATCCCTAGTATTATTTGATCGATGGGTTAACAGGTTATTTTTCAACAGAATAAATCCAGTTGGATTCCCTAATGCTAACTATATTGAGTAGTAAAAGTTTTAAAACCAACCTTTACAGTTCTTGTTTAAAAAATATGAGCCAATAACTATATTGACTAGATAATGGATTTATATAATTTAAAAAAACAAATTACACACCTGTGTACCTATACTTTATTTTCTTGTGATACTAATCTATGTCTTGCAATTAACAATAGTGCCATACTTAAGAAAAATCTATTTATACTAAAACAAAACTACTTTATTACAATAAGGCAATCTAATCAATAAAATGTTAAATACAACCTTTACTGAGTTGATTCTTTCTTTTGATATAAGGAGTAGTCATATTCCCTGAATGGTACATCATAAGTAAGGTTGCCCTGGTCCCACGCTCGCTCGATAGCCACCAGGAGTTCCTTCTGCTTCTTTCGGCACAGGCCGGTTTTAAATGCATCCAGTATCTGGAAATTAAAATTTATTATAGAAATTATTTACATTAAAGTGATATCATGAGACTTGTGTTTTACTATGATATACAAAATCTGTTTTATAATTTTGTCACCCCAGCTTCGCACGGGATAAAAAATGGTTATTATGGGTTATCCCTAAGAGATAGACAATACTCCTGTGGACTTTTTGTAGACCTTATTAAGATATACAATACTGTAGTACATTATTTTGATCTATCTCGTAGGGTTCAGGCAGCGTTTGCAATGTAAGCGCAAAAAAATAGTTTATTTACGACATCACATTAGAGACCTCTAAAATTATCAGTGTTTCTCTACTATATTATCAACAAAAACCTTCCTCTTGAATCACTCTATCTATTAAAAAAATTGCATCAAAATTGGGACAGACAGGGGAATGCGACTTTGTTTTATACTATGTAGTGATTATGAGTTTCTTGGTATCTACAGTACAGTAAAAATTATGATAAAAATTATTGAAAATATTAAACAGAAAACTCGCACATTGGAAATTTTGAAACAATCATTTTGTCAAATCCTAGATCACACCATATCATAAAATTCAAGGGTCTTCATTGTATGCAATCCAATCAAATTTACTAGTTAAAGTCATGGTCATTAATGATCTTAACTTCCTAAGCAATAAATATGCTTACCTGGCCGGTGTGTCCTGAAATAAACTGTTCCAGTAAGTTTGTGTTCCTGTGATCTAAAACCAGATATTCATCTCTGCAAATAGGACAAGGGTTTCCAGTCGATATGATACCATTCCTCACGCAAGTTTTTCTGGTCTTTCTTGGGGCAAATCCACCTTTATGGTTACGTCTGTACAAGAACCATACTGGTTTCACTCCGTAAGTCTGTTGGTAAGCTTTGCTTTGCATATATCTTATACTAGTTTCTGGGGGGATAATTTTGGTTCTATCCTTAGCTGGGTCAATGGTTTTCTGTTCCTCGCCTTCAGCATTGTCGGCCGGCTCAGAGTAGAACCGAACACTGGTTCTAGCTTCGGCTAAAATTATTCTACGTATAGATGATTGTATTCCACTCCACAGTGCCATAGTTTGCGGATATAATACTTTTCTGTATAATACGACTGGCTAATGAAAAAAGGAGTTAATATTATTTATTACGGAACTACATCCAAAGCAAAGATATGCAAGGGACAAGGCAAGGAAGGCATATGTTTACGTCACTTTGACAAGTATGAAGTTTTTGATTGTTCTTTTTTTTACAAATTAGATTCGAATTTTTTGGCAGGAGTTTTGCACACAAAGCATGTTCCTTACCTTAAATAAGATTTGCATACCTTACATACATCACCTTATTTCCATTATGGTGCGTACTAGTGAGTATTATATTCTTTGGTGCGTACACACCGGGCCAACGAAGGGCTATCTATCTCATTCTAACAAATAGCTGCCGCATAAGTGCTTTGCGTTCGTTGGCCCTTCGTTGGCCCGGTGTGGACCCACCTTTAGATAGCAAGTAACAAGTTAACAACACGACCCAGTAAGACGCTATTCGTTTTGTCACTCGCACGCATATGTGGTCGCACCGTGAGCAAAGAATATAATACTCGCTAGGAGACCGTGAGGCATAAAGCTCTATAAATGGAGTACGCTTCGCCTCATCTTTCCAAACAAAAAGTCTGCCAAAATCTGAGGGGGGCGAGGTAGCACGCATGTGAAGTTTTCAAGTCAAAGGTACATCATTGTCGGTTGTTAATACAGTTTATTTCTAAATTAATTTTTATGGCAGCAACGCTTTATTGACAACCGACAAAGATGTACCTTTGACTTGAAAATACCAAACATATTTGACATATTCTTTTTTTTTTTTTTTACATATCAAATGACTTTATTAATTTTCTTTGCAGTACACAGATTTGTTATTAATTTATATTAGGTACAGGATAAAACTTAAATAAACTATGTAAATAAACTAAAATTAACTTACTTAAAAATACTAAAAACTAAAAATCTATCTCTAAAATGGGCCCCTGTGGCATCGTGCCGAGGACGCTGGCAGCATTTCCTCGCTGAACCGCAATACTAAGGCGTTGGGCGAGGAAGCTGCCAGCTCTTTTATCCCCGGTTTTGTCGACCAACCGTTTAGCCAACTCTCTGTAAAAATTTTGTGCTGCTGGGCCCCACGGACCAAGAGTCTCGACTCCAAAAGCAACAAAGTTGTAGTTGGCGTCGAGACTCCTGTATTTGTGCCGTTTGAGGGCTTCAGCCGCCTCCGCCGCCGCGCCTACTTTCTTTGTAGTACCGTGGAGATGGGACGCCGCCAGCGTGTCCACGCAGGTAGCATCCCACACAAGCACTCGTCCCATCCTCCACGGTATCAGTGACATGCCGTCGGGTCTCTTG
This sequence comes from Pammene aurita, assembly GCA_947086415.1. NCBI lineage: Eukaryota > Metazoa > Arthropoda > Insecta > Lepidoptera > Tortricidae > Pammene > Pammene aurita. Next base: position 26,747,279 of record OX352293.1, read on the forward strand.
CCATCATCTCTGGCTATACCGGTAGGCTCTAGTATTGCCGGTACGTTGACGGTGGCAAGAGACCGACGGATTATGTCGTTCAAAGCGGCGTGACGCGAAAAACGGCCCGCACTACGTTGGCAAGATAATCCGTGGTGCCCCAGCCGGTCGACATCCTTGCCACAGAGGCATTTATGTGGCGCGCATACCGGGACCCCTAAACGTAGCCCGACCGCCAACCGGAGGGTGTTTGCATCTAAATGGGTACCTGTGTTAGGCGAGGGGTAAGCATTTAACCAGTGGCCGGCCTCTTTGCAGCCCACGGCCATCAGTCGCGCGCGTTCGGCTCCTGTGCTATTTTCCAAAAGAGAGGTGTATGTTAGTTTACACAAAACATCATCCCAGCCCCTTTGTGATTTTGGATTAAATGGCAGATTTTGCCCCGGGCACGCAGACAGCCAGGTATTTCTAGCGTCATCCAAGTCTGAGATCTCATACTTTGTGGGCGAAGCCCTCAGGATTTTGCCTATGAGATCACCAGAACTGTGAACAGACGATAGAAAAGCCGGCAGTGCAACACTGGAAATTTTGCGCACCCCGAGCCCGCCGTGCCGGACGGGAAGGGATGCTTGGAGCCAAGATTGTTCGGTGAGCTTTAAATTTAGAATAAGTTCTAATTGGGTTTGGACTAAGGCGTCTATACGCGTTAGTAAATTTTTATGTTTCCAAAAAGGGCTGCACCGAAGCATGTACGTTAATTTTGGGACGAAAAGACAGAATTTAAGAATGAAAAATGCTGAATGGGAGCTAATTTCTAGTAGACGATCGGAGCAATTTTGAAATTTTGATATTGTGTTGTCTATAAAAACAGGAAGAAAACCGTCAAAAATTGGAGTCCCTAGGAGACTAAGGGTATCTTTAGTAACAGATTTAATATTTGGTGTTAAAATATTAAATTTGTTAACAGTATCTAAATGGTTTAAGGATGGTTCGTGAATGTAGAGTTCGCATTTATTGTCATTTAGATCAAGGCCGATAGATTTAAATTTGGTTTTGAGGGTCGAGAGGTCAGAAAGTACGGTATTTATGTCTCCTCCTACGGTGCCGTCGTCCAAATACCAGACATTAAATTTTGAGGTTAAATTTAATTTTATATGGGGATGGTGCTATACCAACTTTTGAACAACCATTAAATTTTCTTTCTTATATATTTTTTTATTACTTTTTAATGAGATAAATGTTTTGATTTAAGTTAAATACACATGTTTACATCTCATTTTTCATAACATGCAGATAAAGTTAATAGTATACAGTATGCCTCTGATCATGGGTTTTAAATGTAAGGATCGATTTTGCTCATAAAATGGAACTACAACTTTTGAAAATAACTGGATTTGTAAAAAAAAATACAATTGAAGGATAACCGGGGTAGACCAATAAAAGTTCACTTGTGCGTGTTGTATTTGTGTAAACAAAATAATGGGTTTACTTTTTCGCAACAGTTAGATATTTTTTTGAGTAATGTAAATAATAAAGTGTTGAACAACCCCGACGATAAATATTTGCTAATTGGAGATTTTAACATGAGTAATATCGTATGGACAGCGCAGGACTCCGTTATGGTTCCGTCAAATTACGTAAGTAGCGATGAGTGCAGTTTTGTTGACGAACTTCACGCTGTAAATTTTAATCAGTATAATGGCATCTTAAATCGTTTTGGCAAGATGTTAGATTTAGTTATATCGAATGACCTTGTATATGTTAGTCACTGCACGAGTCCTTTAGTGCCTATTGACCCATATCATGAGCCTCTCATTGTTAAAATGGAGTATACTACGATTGACCCTCTGCAGTCAGCTCCCCTAGTTAAATATTTTTGGAATAAAGGTGACTACACATCTATCAATAGCGAATTAGCTTCTATAGGTTGGGAAGAGGAGTTTTCAAGTCGCTCACTGACCCAGTCGTTGGATTTCTTTTACACGACTTTTCACAAACTTAGAGACAAATTTGTACCCAGTAAAAATATTAAAATAGATAAATATCCCGCGTGGTTTTCTTTTCCTTTAAAGAAAGCCATAAGAGAAAAATATAAATATTTAAAAAAATGCAAAAGATACAAGAATATTTCAGACTTAACTTCATTTCATATTTTGAGGGACAGAGTTCGTAAATTAGAACAGGAATGCTTTACTACTTTTGTGCGTAGTTCTGAAAAAAGTATCACTAGTAATCCAAAAAAATTTTGGTCATTTGTCAAATCTCGCTCAACCTCCCACGGCCTTCCTAGCAGCTTGAAATATGGAAATCAGCTGGTAAATATAGGACCAGATATTTGTGAGGCTTTTTCTGATTACTTTTTTACCAATTTTTCACCATCTATTAATTCGACTACTTATGAATCGCCAGTTCCTAGCACTGGGTCAATAGTTAACTTAAATTCAATCGAGATTGACCCAGGTCTCGTCACCACCTTACTGCTTAAGTTAGACCCTTCCAAATCTGCGGGCCCCGATCAGCTACCAGCACAGTTCTTAATTAATTGTGCGAAGACCCTGGCGCGCCCGATTGTCTTGCTTTTTCAGCGTTCCTTCTCGGAGTGCTCTATACCTTCTATATGGAAATCTGCGTATATCACCCCCGTACATAAAAAAGGGCCTAAGACTGATGTTGCGAATTACAGGCCCATTTCCAAATTGTGTATTTTATCAAAAGTGCTTGAAAAAATTGTTTTTAGTCAAGTTTATAATTCATTAAGTAATCATTTTAATGCTAACCAACATGGTTTTCTGCGGCGCAGATCTACAGTATCTAATCTTATTCTGTTGAACGATTATGTTACTGATGCCATGGATAGTGGGTTCCAAGTCGATGTTATATATACTGATTATAGCAAATGTTTTGATCGTATTGACCACGGTTTATTATTATCAAAACTGAATAACATCGGGATAAATGGAGATTTACTGCGATGGTTTACATCCTATATCAAGAACAGGACTCAGGCTGTGGTCGTAAATAATTATATATCTGGGTGGGTCACTGTTCCTAGTGGGGTACCGCAAGGGTCCTTGCTAGGGCCATTGCTCTTTAACATCTTTGTTAATGACACTGACAAGTGTCTCATGTATTCTAAGCTCCTTTGCTTCGCCGATGACATGAAAGTTTTCCTAAAAATAAAATCTAATGATGATTCAATATTACTTCAGTCTGACCTAGCACGCCTAGATGAGTACTGTCATTTAAACAGATTAGATCTGAATCCCTCTAAATGTTTTGCAATGACCTTCTCGCGCCAACGTAACTTAATCACTACTAATTATGCCTTAAAGGGTCAAACTCTTGAGAAAGTATCATCTAGGAGGATTTAGGTGTCACACACGATTCTAAACTAATTTTTGATACACACATCAATAGAATGATTAGTAGCGCTCTTAAATCACTAGGTTTCATAATGCGCAATTCGGTTCACTTCACTCAAGCCAAGACACTTAAAGTGCTTTATTGCTCCTTTGTTAGAAGTAAGTTAGAATATGCCTCTCAGGTATGGAACCCTTGCTACAATACATATATTGACAGAATTGAACGCGTTCAGCAAAAATTTGTGAAATTTCTTTGCTTTAAATTAAAGTATCCCTACAGCTCTTCCAATTATCTTAAAATATGCTAGCATCATCACCTTGTCCCGTTGTATAAACGTCGTGAAATAGCAGATATTACCTATCATCTAAATATTACTAGTGGTGTAATCGACTGCCCTGAATTGCTAAGTAAACTGTATTTCAAAACCCCCAATCGTTCTAAAAGGTACCATCCCCCAATAGCATACAAAGATGCATCTTCCAAATATAGAAAGAATAGTTTTTTAATGCGCGCCAGCCGTAGCCTAAATGAGTCTTCTAATAATCTTGATATTGATGTATTCAACTGTAGAATCCCTAGCGTGAGACGTAATCTAGTGCAGCGATATTTCGAGTATTTTGAGTGAGCGTGTTGTCGCCTTCTTAATTACCTACTTACGAGTAATTCTTATTAATATACATATTTTTATCCTGTTACTCATTATGTATTAGTGTCTACAATTTCTACTACCAAATTATTTTTATTACATACTTAATGCGCAAGTAATTAACTTGTAACTACTTCAGTTTCAGTGAAAACTATCAAAGTATGATTTGTATTTCTTTGCAATGTCAATTGCTTCTTTGGATGTACCACATCCAAAGAAGCAATTGACATCGTCTGTCACACTTCAAAAACTGATGATTTTGCAGAGAATTCATGCTCAAATAAGTCTTTTTTTTTTTTTTTTTTTTTATTTATTTGGAGATCCAACAGCTGTGACACAAAAATTAAACATTTTAGCAAATACAGGAAGCCAATTATAGGAACTCACAGGTAGTGACAAGATACTTATCTAATAGGTACTAAGGTTACGTACTAACGCAACCACATATGCAAACAAAACGAATACAAATCATACTTTGATAGTTTTCACTGAAACTGAAGTAGTTACAAGTTAATTACTTGCGCATTAAGTATGTAATAAAAATAATTTGGTAGTAGAAATTGTAGACACTAATACATAATGAGTAACAGGATAAAAATATGTATATTAATAAGAATTACTCGTAAGTAGGTAATTAAGAAGGCGACAACACGCTCACTCAAAATACTCGAAATATCGCTGCACTAGATTACGTCTCACGCTAGGGATTCTACAGTTGAATACATCAATATCAAGATTATTAGAAGACTCATTTAGGCTACGGCTGGCGCGCATTAAAAAACTATTCTTTCTATATTTGGAAGATGCATCTTTGTATGCTATTGGGGGATGGTACCTTTTAGAACGATTGGGGGTTTTGAAATACAGTTTACTTAGCAATTCAGGGCAGTCGATTACACCACTAGTAATATTTAGATGATAGGTAATATCTGCTATTTCACGACGTTTATACAACGGGACAAGGTGATGATGCTAGCATATTTTAAGATAATTGGAAGAGCTGTAGGGATACTTTAATTTAAAGCAAAGAAATTTCACAAATTTTTGCTGAACGCGTTCAATTCTGTCAATATATGTATTGTAGCAAGGGTTCCATACCTGAGAGGCATATTCTAACTTACTTCTAACAAAGGAGCAATAAAGCACTTTAAGTGTCTTGGCTTGAGTGAAGTGAACCGAATTGCGCATTATGAAACCTAGTGATTTAAGAGCGCTACTAATCATTCTATTGATGTGTGTATCAAAAATTAGTTTAGAATCGTGTGTGACACCTAAATCCTCCTAGATGATACTTTCTCAAGAGTTTGACCCTTTAAGGCATAATTAGTAGTGATTAAGTTACGTTGGCGCGAGAAGGTCATTGCAAAACATTTAGAGGGATTCAGATCTAATCTGTTTAAATGACAGTACTCATCTAGGCGTGCTAGGTCAGACTGAAGTAATATTGAATCATCATTAGATTTTATTTTTAGGAAAACTTTCATGTCATCGGCGAAGCAAAGGAGCTTAGAATACATGAGACACTTGTCAGTGTCATTAACAAAGATGTTAAAGAGCAATGGCCCTAGCAAGGACCCTTGCGGTACCCCACTAGGAACAGTGACCCACCCAGATATATAATTATTTACGACCACAGCCTGAGTCCTGTTCTTGATATAGGATGTAAACCATCGCAGTAAATCTCCATTTATCCCGATGTTATTCAGTTTTGATAATAATAAACCGTGGTCAATACGATCAAAACATTTGCTATAATCAGTATATATAACATCGACTTGGAACCCACTATCCATGGCATCAGTAACATAATCGTTCAACAGAATAAGATTAGATACTGTAGATCTGCGCCGCAGAAAACCATGTTGGTTAGCATTAAAATGATTACTTAATGAATTATAAACTTGACTAAAAACAATTTTTTCAAGCACTTTTGATAAAATACACAATTTGGAAATGGGCCTGTAATTCGCAACATCAGTCTTAGGCCCTTTTTTATGTACGGGGGTGATATACGCAGATTTCCATATAGAAGGTATAGAGCACTCCGAGAAGGAACGCTGAAAAAGCAAGACAATCGGGCGCGCCAGGGTCTTCGCACAATTAATTAAGAACTGTGCTGGTAGCTGATCGGGGCCCGCAGATTTGGAAGGGTCTAACTTAAGCAGTAAGGTGGTGACGAGACCTGGGTCAATCTCGATTGAATTTAAGTTAACTATTGACCCAGTGCTAGGAACTGGCGATTCATAAGTAGTCGAATTAATAGATGGTGAAAAATTGGTAAAAAAGTAATCAGAAAAAGCCTCACAAATATCTGGTCCTATATTTACCAGCTGATTTCCATATTTCAAGCTGCTAGGAAGGCCGTGGGAGGTTGAGCGAGATTTGACAAATGACCAAAATTTTTTTGGATTACTAGTGATACTTTTTTCAGAACTACGCACAAAAGTAGTAAAGCATTCCTGTTCTAATTTACGAACTCTGTCCCTCAAAATATGAAATGAAGTTAAGTCTGAAATATTCTTGTATCTTTTGCATTTTTTTAAATATTTATATTTTTCTCTTATGGCTTTCTTTAAAGGAAAAGAAAACCACGCGGGATATTTATCTATTTTAATATTTTTACTGGGTACAAATTTGTCTCTAAGTTTGTGAAAAGTCGTGTAAAAGAAATCCAACGACTGGGTCAGTGAGCGACTTGAAAACTCCTCTTCCCAACCTATAGAAGCTAATTCGCTATTGATAGATGTGTAGTCACCTTTATTCCAAAAATATTTAACTAGGGGAGCTGACTGCAGAGGGTCAATCGTAGTATACTCCATTTTAACAATGAGAGGCTCATGATATGGGTCAATAGGCACTAAAGGACTCGTGCAGTGACTAACATATACAAGGTCATTCGATATAACTAAATCTAACATCTTGCCAAAACGATTTAAGATGCCATTATACTGATTAAAATTTACAGCGTGAAGTTCGTCAACAAAACTGCACTCATCGCTACTTACGTAATTTGACGGAACCATAACGGAGTCCTGCGCTGTCCATACGATATTACTCATGTTAAAATCTCCAATTAGCAAATATTTATCGTCGGGGTTGTTCAACACTTTATTATTTACATTACTCAAAAAAATATCTAACTGTTGCGAAAAAGTAAACCCATTATTTTGTTTACACAAATACAACACGCACAAGTGAACTTTTATTGGTCTACCCCGGTTATCCTTCAATTGTATTTTTTTTTACAAATCCAGTTATTTTCAAAAGTTGTAGTTCCATTTTATGAGCAAAATCGATCCTTACATTTAAAACCCATGATCAGAGGCATACTGTATACTATTAACTTTATCTGCATGTTATGAAAAATGAGATGTAAACATGTGTATTTAACTTAAATCAAAACATTTATCTCATTAAAAAGTAATAAAAAAATATATAAGAAAGAAAATTTAATGGTTGTTCAAAAGTTGGTATAGCACCATCCCCATATAAAATTATCCGGTAAAATAAATTTATAATAATATGTTTTCGGCTTAACTTACGTATGATAAGTGAGCCCGTCTTTTTTATTATGTTTTCCAGTTCCACTCTGACACCATTTTACGGCGCAAAAAGGCATGTTTACTAAATTATTGAATTTTCTGATAAACTTCACTACCACCGCGTCACTGAACCGCCATTTGTAAACTAAACGGCTTGGCGGCTCAGTTTGTAAGCCCCGCCCCCCGCGGCTCACTTTTAGTGGGGTCATTTTTCAGAGCTACTTCATTGTCTATATATCATCAGTCGCCGACTTCTACACATTGATCAATTAAGAAAGACAGGCGGGTAGCGACGGAAATCCTGACGCCCCGTGGAATTCTTTTTATACTTCATAACACTAAATGGAGCAATAGATAGTCGACTGTACAAGTGTTAACATATGGTTCATTATTGGATGCAGTCTTTGGAAATGTCAAACAAAAAAGCCAAGGATCATTTTTGATTGTATTTTCAAACAAAATATAGAAGACAGCAATCCTTAAGCGCGTTAAATATGGAGAAGTGTCAAACGTCAAATAGTTACTGCCCGTCAGAGAGAAAACGATTGTCTTTGAATCGATTCTGTAAACGAAGCTTGATTTTCGATTTATGTTAAATCTTTTATTACGAAAGTAATGATAAATAAAGTAAAACTGTACTTACATCTGAAATGATATTTCATCTTTTTGTAAACTAGACGAAATCAGGGATCGTTACCGGTATTCTCAAAACCGGTTGTAATTTGGGTTTAACCGGTTATACTTGAATTTCACTATTTATATTGCTAAAACCATGAATAGCGGTAAAGTATTACCGGTATTCAAAAGCATTATCGGTGTTTGCAAATGACATGTTTACCTGTAATCGATTTTATTAGCGGTATAAGAAGTCAAAAGATAAGCACCTAAAAGGCATAAGACTCGAAAAGTCAGAAATTCATTTGTGAAATACGACACTTTGTACTACTACTTTATTTAGTTGGTTTATTTCTAGAAAATTTGAAATAGGAACGCCTTAGCAGAATGCGTATTATGGTTGTCATTTTATCGCCTATCTCGTCATGCGTCACTTTCGCACTTACGTACTTGTTAGAACGTGACAGCTATGGTGACAGGTGATAAAAATCCGACCATATTAGTGTAGCAGGTCTGTCGTCTGTCGTCGAACTAGTCGGTTAGGTATAAATTCGGCCCGATAGAGACCGTAACTTAGATACAGATGTCTCACTCGCACTAGTAATAAAATTGTCATTCACTGAATATAGGTATTGAATACCGGTAAAGAATACTGAAATTAGGACTTGAATTGTCATAATGATATTAGTAATATTAAAATAATACCTCTAATTTGAATACAGGTATAAAATTTAAACCGCTATTAGTTTGACAGTTTGTTTACAGGTATTTAATAAAACCGGTTGTGCAATCCCTGGACGAAATATAACATTTTTTTACATCCAAAAACAGCGCATAAGGGCATTTTCACGGAGCTTGTTATCCATTGACAGCGATGACGAAAATGGCGTGACATCGTTTTTTTTTTTTTTTTGAGCCTGACTTGGGCTTTATGCTTCTGGAGCGCTAAAGCGGGCGGACTGTTTGGTGGGATGGTTGCCGGGGGAAAATCCAGGACCCTTCCGCGAGCTAACGTGACGAGTTTGCTACGCTGGAATGCTCCTACCGAGCTTGCGCTTCCAGCGAGATCAGTTGAAGCGAGTTCAACCTGATCTGGGGGCGTGACATCGATTATTGAAATAGTTTTTATAGATGTACTAGATTTTCCGCCAATACTTTTGACAGAGGGGAAATGATACTCAGGGCCTCTCCTGGTTTAGAACTCTCTGCCGTGAGGTAATAGTGAAACCAGTATTAGACCTAACAATTTGTAGGGCCCAATCTGTCAGGTTGGGAGGTGTAATAAGAGGTAGGGCCCATAGGGAGCTGAAGCATGGTAGGGAGCTGAAGCAGGGAAGGGAGAGGCAGGGTACACAACAGATTGGGCCCTACAATTGCAATGTCTAACCCTGGGGCCACACTTCGCGCATTCGGCCAAACATTCGTGCTGCGTCTCTTTCTCATTTTATAGTAAAGAGAGAGATATAACACGAATATTCGGCTGAATCCTCGATAATGTGGCCGTAGCAGTATATATAGCATAATACCCGTTTGAGGTACATGTCTGAAGTGCAAGATTTTTATAAAGAGCAACACTATCTTTCTGGGTCCTATTATAGAATGTATTATGATATTTATAATATAACACACAAAGCCGGTCACAAGACCTCTCGCTATTGGTTAAAAGGGTGTCATCTCGTCAGTGTTGCTAGTTTTGCTTAAGGCTTTATAAAATCAGGTCCTTGCGTTGACGTTTCGTACATAATCATTTCAATTTTAGAGAATTCAAACGGATTTTAACGACTAAACTGTATTCATTGTTTAGATATATATTAACACATTTTTATTAATAATCAGTGTTTAGTGGAATCCCCAAAAGTTTTTAGTAGTCGTGATAGTCTGATGGTTACATTGTAAGTAGTATCATCGTACTGTACTGAATAATGGCTGATCCTACTGGAGACACTCAAGTTGTGTGAGTACTGTTTATATTTATTATTTAATGTAACTTTGCCAAAGGTAAGTCATTATCTCAAAAAAAAATACACCGGTAAAGTTAATCGTTTCAGACCTCTTACATACATTATTATTTACGACAGACTTCGGCTTTGTTTCCACCAGAGATGCGAGGAGCGTGTTTGTTGTTAGCACAAATATACTTTTTCATTTGTTTATCCGCGCACAGCGCAGTTCTAGTATTGGTTCTTATAAAACACATTCGCATCGCAACGCATCCTCACTCATCTCTGGTGGAAATGCAGCCTTTAAGGACTCTACTCCTTACTGATTACTATGTTTACAATCTAGATATTCTATACTTGCGCCTTGCCTTTGCTTTGGGGTCATGTTCTGGCCATATTACCTGTTCTCCACTAAAAATACTTTGATGTTTCCCGTTAGCACAACGGAATAAATACAGAATGAGCTCATTGTTAGATTTCAGGTTTAGTACATTTAGTTGTTTTTTTTTAATTTTTTATATTGGGACCCAGTTTTGGGGGAAGGCCTCCGCCAGCTCCTTCCAAAGTATTCTGTCTTTGGATTTGCATGCCCTGCTACTTTGACAATATCGTCGATACACCGTTGCTTCAGGCTGTGTGCCGCTCGTATGTATATCTTTGCTGCCCACGCAAATGCAGTATTTTTCACTCCATCTTATATCGGTTGTTCGAACTATTTGGCCAGCCCATCACCATTTCAGGCTGCATGCAAGTTCAGCGGCATCTGTGACTTTTGTGATTTTCCTTAAGTCAGAATTTCTTTTTCTGTCACGCCTTTTAATGTTAAGCATGGTTCTCTCTGTTGTTCTCTGGAATACTTATCTTATGTATTGTTTCATTTGTGAGAGTCCAAGTTTGGCGTCCATATAATAGAGTCAGAATGACTATTCCATGGCTTTTCTTTTCAGGTGAATTTATTTTGCTTTGGCCTAAATCTAAGCCAAATTAATTATATATATAATTAATTTGGCTTAGATTTTAAAGATCAGTACTTTCCCCATAGTACCTATTTTGGTGTTAGCTGGGTAAATGATATTAGTTTTCCTAATATAAGTAAATATATTGGTCCACATGGTCTATTTGGCTTGATTCTGTTAAAATAGGTGTATTAACACTGTTTGTCATGGCAAAGGTTTTTTTTTGTTCATTTGCAAACCACACTTTTTCCTTTCTTCTAAGGTTTCAATCAAGTAGACCAGATCCTCATGGGCAGGGCCGGATTAACCATCCCCAGGGCCCCTAGGCAATGCAATTCATGGGCCCCTTTGTAAAAAATAATTTTCAGTCAATATTTTTTCTAATACCACGACGGTGGCAAACAAGCATACGGCTCTCCAGAGGATTCACATGCGCGTTGCCTACCCTAAAACTTAACTTTTATATTAACTCTATTTGTCTCTTTTTTCTTTCTTTTCTTTTATTTTACTCCTATATTAACTAATCTAACTTTTTAGGGTATAGTACTCAACATAGTGCTTTTTGTTTCGTCATGTCCATCTGTCTGTTTGCGGTTTAGCTTAGCGCTTGAGGCCTGAGGGTTCAAAAAATAGGAAAAAAAAATTAAGAATGCTTATTGAATATTTTATGAGTTAAGTATCGCAAAAATATATCACTTCTTATACGGCGTTTACGCTTGCATGTCAGTGCTTGTCGAATCATTCGCGTACGAGTGGCAACACGAATGTTCGTTCACAGATTCGTCTCCCCGTACAACCCCCCCGAATCGAAACGAGCACGAATATGCGCGCAAAACCGAGACGCATGATATGTAAACAGTCCGCACGCTATTCGCCTCGTCACTCGCGCGTAAGTGTAATCGCAACATTAGTTAAAGTACTTTTAGGTGTGTGTATTTATATATTGAGCAGGGTCTAAAAAGCTCTTAGCCGATTTTTTGGATACAGAATCGTTCATAAAGAAAATCTACATAGCAATTGAAAAAATATTAAAAGTTCAGTCAGCTGGATAATTTTGTCGTGGCTCCTCAGATGGTAGCTTCTAGTCAACGTCTTAACGTTAAACGTCTCAGTATTCTTTTTTTACCGACACTGTTTTGTGAGAGTGGTAAAACTTAACGCTGTCCCCACTAAAAAGGACTACTCTTTTCACAATGTTTTCTGAAAAACCACTGCACATAAAAAATCGTAAGACGTAAAACACGTTACTTGTCCTCTAAAAACACTTTTGTAGTTTTTATGTATTTTTTTTATTTTAACTGACGCTAGAAAAACCGAAAATATCATCTGATTGTCGGTGATGAAAGAGAACGGCATAAAACGAGATTTATATTTGTATGGAACTTTCGAACTTAAAAATGTATTTTTCTTAGAAAAAAGTGATTATAAAATGGGCCCAAAAGGGGTATATCGTTTAATTTTTTTACAAGCTTGACTAATTTAACAATAATTTCACCCTTGCTCAGGGGGCCACGTGTGATAGCCGATAGTTATTTATTAATATTACCTATATACTGTAGGAAACATTTTCATTTTCCACTGTGCACACGCGGGCCCTTAGCCGATAAATACAGATTTTCCAATTAATATTTAAATCCATAAAACAATTTAATTTTCCACTGTTCACCCGCGGGACCCCTAGCCGACATTGGCATATACAAATTTCCCAATTTAATTTTCACTTTATTTCTGTGTACGCGGGGCCCTTGGTCAATGCGGGGCCCCTAGGCAGGTGCCTACTCTGCCTAAAGGCTAATCCGGCTCTGCTCATGGGTACTTGCCATCAGGACTATGTTGTCAGCAAATCTGAGATTGCTGAGGTATTCACCGTTGATTTTTATCCCTTTTGCTTCCCAGTCTAACTTTATAAATATTGATTCCAGGAGGGCTGTGAATAGGTTAGGTGATATAGGGTCGCCCTCCTAATTTTTTTTCCACTTTGAATCCTTTCTCTCCACTTTGACAGTGGCATTGCTATTTCTGTAGATCTCCTTGAGTAAGTTTATGTGTGCAGTTTGTACTCCTTGTTCTTCTAACCCCTCCCATACTTAAGGGCTTGTGGTGTATAGAGTCAAATGCTTTGGAATAATCAATGAAGGTGATATATAATAAGTATGTAAGTAATGTTAATCTGTATTCATTTACTTTTTCTATGACTTGTGTTACCCGAGTGCCCGAGTGCCTGAGAATGTACAGGCGCTATTTCACTCCTGCATATTCGAGCGATAGAGAGGCAGATATAATTTTGATTTTCGCGTTTCGTGATGCAAACAAACAAACCACCTTGATGCATAAATGACATATTTAGTCGTTACAAATTTTGTGCATAAACTTGTCAAAAAATTTTTAGGCCACTAGGCCCATACTAATGTACAAGTACTCTAAAGTTTACATTATGTGTTAGTGCTACACTGTGGCGGCAGAACATTGCAGTAATACCCCCTATTATAACAGCACCATAATATCGACATAAGACCTAGGTATCTAAGAAAGAACCATCCTGTTGTATTACCTAATGCACAATCCACACATTTCGCGCGCTCTCGGTCCGCTCAGGCCTAGAACTGCGAACCAAGTCGTTCGTTTGATAGTATTTGTACCACTCTATTTCGAATATGCAAAAGCGAAAGAGACGGTGATAACGAAATTTGTAAAATAACTTTAAACAAAAAAGAACCGACTTCACTTAGCATCCACCTTTTCAAAAGGAAATGCTCAAGCTGCTGTAAAAAATACTGGAATCACTATAGGTGTGCCTATAATAGTTGAAGAGTTCCCTCGTTTTCTCCAGGATCCCATCATCAGATCCTGACCTGGTTACAAAAGGACCAACTGTGAAGTATACTCTTTGAAACAAAAAAAGAATTTTCCAAATCGGCCCAGCCGTCTTCGAATAATCGGTGAACATACCTACATAAAAAAAAACAAGCAAAAACAAAGATCCCGACGAAATGATAACCTCTTCCTTCGAAATCTTGAAGTCGGTTGATAAATTGCATATTGCACTATAGTGCAGGGGTTGGCAAACTTTTGAGAAGAGTCAACTGCAGAAGAAATCATCAGTTTTAGGAGTCTCAATAAACTAGATTTATAAGGATACATTATAGTTGTTACAATTAAACGGATTAATCGCGTGTTGTGTTAGTGTTAGCAATATTTTTTAAAATCTCCCAACGCTTCGAGCTCTTTACAGCGTCCGTGGTCACGGGGATAGACATATAAACATGTCATTGTCAAGATTACATTACTCATAAACCAGCTACTTACCTATGAATTATTTCGGATTACTAGATCGAGGTAGTACCTGTACTTGTCATATAGGTTGATGACGTAGTAGGTTATACATTACATTACAATGTTTGGGCTAATGATTATGGTTTTACAGTTCTGTTATGATTTTGTCTCTTTATGAGGTGAACTACTGGATCCCAGGTTGGTGGTAGGGTAAATCCATCTTCTCTATTGAAATTTGGGTGTTTCATTATCTCGATAGCTTCGCGTGGGGATGTATCGTTGTTCCCTGGCGAGGACACGACCTTTGTCAAATTTGATGGAGTGGTTGGGGTTGTCAGTGACATATCAGTGATCGCGGCAACAGAAGACAATGTTAGGTTTAAGGATACTTAAATTGTTAATTTTTGGGTGACTTAGTATCACAGTTGTACCTCGAAAGAGCCGCAAGCGGCTTACGAACCCTGGATTCCATACCCCTGCACTGCATTAGTGCCTTAAAGGCACTATGAATTATTCAGTCTTGAACAAAAAACCAAATTGACCAGTCGCTTTTTGGTAAAGGAAAACATCGCGAGGAAACCAGACCTAATTCCAATAAGGACTAGTTTGCACTCGGGGTAGGGTAGGGAGGTCAGATGACAGTGCCTACGCTAATTCATGGGAACCGTGGCAGAAAGCCGGGACAAACGCTAGGAGGATAATGATATGATTCGTGAAAATAAAGTACCTACAAATGAATGAAATGATGTGCTCGGAGTTTTGGGACAGTCTAGTATGCAAACCTTTTAAATACAATTTTACTTTAAATTCAAACTTCAATATAAATAATGTTCTCTCTAGTAAATTTATATTTGGGTTTACGTAATCTTAATTTAACTTAAAGGAAATTAATGTCGCCTAAAACACTATCGCGTCCAGGAAGTAACGCATAAATCGAATTTGGAGCAGCGCTACGTAACGACGCTGCCACTTCTATTTCTGTGTGTCGAAGAGTGCATGTTGACCCTCTATTCCCATCTTTTACCGAGCACAAGAAAGCATTCGACTCGAGATAACCAGTATAAATGTGACCTCGAGTTCGGTACACCAGCGTAATCGGAGATGAGAGGGTGATCGACTCGCTCTCGCTCGGTGTGCTTTTGTACTCCTCTGGACGCAGCATCCGTCACCCCCCTCGTTCATTTTAACATCACTTCTAAGTTCTCTTGCATCTCTTTTCCTCCCATTCACTCCTAATTAATCCTCTCTCTATTTACGCGCACGGTAGCATGCGAATACTCCCGAGTCCCGCCCGAAGTCCCGTCCTAAATTCATTCGCTCAGTCTCATATTGTGCCGTGAAAAACAACATCAACGTCCAACTAATTACCTTACAAATAATGTCTAAAATCGGTCGTTAATAATAGAGTATCCTAACTAATGAGTATAAATACGATAATAACTTTAACGCTTCGGGTTAATGAGTGTTTTTACAAAGCAATGTGATTGTGTACGTATTTATTACGTAGTAGTAAACAATTGTCATTTATCTATAAGCAGTAGTGCGAAGCGGACAATTAATGTTTATCTATTGTGGTTGATTTGTATATTAATATAAGCCATACATATAACGAGTTCAGTTAATTTGTATGCATTTAATGTTCGATTCTGAATATTGTGTAAAGTCAGTTCAGTTGAGTGCCTTACCGTAGAAATAAGTTTTAAATGTGAAGTTTTTACAAACTACCTATAAAGTACCTATCGTGTAGGTACGTAAATATAAAAAATGGCAACACTACCGAGAACATCAAAACATGGTGCTGGCATATCTTCGCCTTTCAGGTAAGAGCATTTGGAAAAACGAAACGTTATCAAAATAATGACTATTACCTAATTAAATCTCAGGAAATAACTTCGTCAAATTTGGCGCGAAACCTATTGAAGGACACATCGCGAAGGAATTTAAAAAAAATCCTGACTAAATCGAACCGCAGTTGTTGTATAGGTTGTACCTTGCCTTTGTTACTCGGATCTCCTTGGTACACACAGAAGATGACTTTTTTTTAAATAGCAGTATAAAAAAAAACTGACCCCCCCCTGCATACAAACTTTGTATGCAGCGTGGGCCTTTTTCTCTGCAGCTGACCGTACAGTCACCAGCAATAGTATGTTCCTACACGAAGGCCGCAAAAATATGTGACACGCTCTTATGGCCCTACAAATAAGAGCGTGTCACATGTTTTTGCGGCCTTCGTGTGGGAAGATACTATTGCCGGTGACTGTACAGTTTTTTTACTGCTATTTAAAAAAAAAATCATAAAACTCGTAAAAGAATGTAAATCAAATCAGTGTGTTACCTATAATAAGGTAGTAGTAGTAGTAGTAAAACCACAGTAAAACACTTTATGCACAAAACAAGCTAGTACATGCATGACCAACAAAAATATAGTGAGTGTGTACAAAAGCGAACTTATCCCTTTAAGGGATCTCTTCCAGCTAACCTTTAAGCAACTGAAAGAAATCGGTCAGACATGGTAGACAAAGATTAAGGTCTTAAGATTGAGATAGTCGCTGACTGAGTTCTTGACTAACTCACTTATAAACGCGTCGGCGAACATACTATTAACTAAAGCTTTTTAAGTAGCCTAAGTAGGTAATAAGTAAATTTGCTTTAAAGTGGGTTACCAGGCATGGGCGCCGGCAGCAGGGTGCAAGCGGGTGCACCCTGTCAAGAAAGGTAACGTAGGTAGAAAAAACTTCTATTAAGTGTAGTCGGAGATGGAGATGATCCTCCCTGAAAATAATCCTGGCGGCGCCAGTGTTGCCAGTTTGTATCATGTCGAATGTGTTGAAGATAATGTGGCTCCATGAGCTTTATGTAGCTAACGACTCCCACTTATACATTATACAATGTGGTCATGGTCACGAGGACCCAAGAGATTTACAAAGTCTGTCCTCTCAAGACTTATATGTCGTATAAACTTTCCTGGAATTCGCTTAGTAAACTAAGGAGTTTAGGCCGTATACTTGTTTGCCACCGTCGTGGTATATAAAAAAAAAGTTTCAGAGTTAATACCAATTTTTTTATTGTGACTCGGAGCAAAATGCCTTTTTGATAGCGATGTCGCCACAATGGGGTCTAGTCTAGACATCCTTATTGACAGATGTCAAAGTGACAAGGAACATTTTGCATGAACTAGTTTTTATGAAAAAAAAAGAAATGTTAGCAATAAATTTTAAGCGATAGTTTTACCAAGAACCTTTACTTTTTATGTACAAAAACATTCACAAAGTCGAAAAATAAAACCTAAAAACTATATATATTTTTTTGGCGAAATTGACCTCATCATCATAATTTTAGCCATGTGACGCCCACT